>JALMGA010000004.1:18535000-19785000 GCA_023333525.1 Aspidoscelis tigris stejnegeri
ATTCGATTTGCTCAGAGAGTGGCATGAGGAAGGAGAGCAGTGAAGGAAGACGACATGTTACTTATTCTGCTATTTTTGGATATCCCAGAATAAAGCATGGATAGTGTGGAATATCCATTCTTTATGCCAGAATATCCAAATATAGTGGAATAAGTAACCAATATCTGGGTTGGTCCTTCGCTGTCCTTTTCTACCACGTAATTGGCTGCAATTACGTCTTGGGTAATTGGTAGGTTTTCCCATCCTTTCCCACGTTTTGGCTGTTCAGCTAATACAATGCTGTTGTTTGTTGTATCCTTTAGTTCTACAATAAAAGGAGGAAGAGGAGGAGGAGGAGGAGAGTTGGTTTTTATACCCTGCTTTTTTCATCCTTAAGACGGCTCAAAGTGGCTGACAAACCACCTGTTCTTCTTCCCACAACAGGCACCCATGAGGTAGGCAGGGCTGTGAGAGCTCAGAAAGAGAGCTGTGACTAGCCCAAGGTTACCTAGCTGGCTTTGAGTAGGAGTGAGGAATCAAACCAGGAGCCTAGCAGATAACAGTCTAACCACAAGACCAAATTGGCTTCCAGAGCCACCAAAACCGAAAGCAGGGGACCAGACAGGATGACTGAGTCAATTACATATTCCACTTTTATCTCCACAAGATTTTTCTTGGCCTAGTTAAAAGATGGAGCATGTCCCACGGCACTTCCCGGCCCAGGTTTTGCCAAATGTTGCTGAGGCATGGTCAGAAACACTTTAAAACAGCAACAACACATATTGGGTCCTTTCCCCATGGCAGGTTTGGGGCTGACAACTTTGTTCTCAGAGCAGTGAAGATGGTACAGGACAATTCCCTGCCATGAACAATGGTTGGCCTCATTCTGTCAGCAGGCAGTGAAGAACAACTTTTGAAGGATCCTGGGTGTTCTCATAGATGTTCCTTTTAAGTTGGAGAATCTTGGTGTAAATAAGCCAAATGTTATGACCTGCCCTAGGAACTTTAGGTGAAGGGCAGGATATAAAAATTCAAACAAACAAATTTAAAGGGCCATACAGGTGTTGTGTAGATCCCACCATTCTTTTGACACCAGTCTGCGGAATTTGCTGCCAGAAGAGGCGGTAACAGCAACCAGCCTAGACGGCTTTAAGGAAGGGTTAGACAAATGTATGGATGACAGATGTATCAATGGCTACTAGAGAGGATGCCTAAGGCTGGGGGGACAAGCAGGATGCTTCTAAGACCATTTGCTGTGGTTTGAGAGCAGGAGGTTTCCCCTTGTCTCTGTTTGAGATGCCCATGGGCAATTGGTGTGCCACTTGTGAGACAGGATTCTGGACTAGATGGGCTGCGGCCTGATCCAGCAGGGCTCTTCTTACGTTCCTATGTAATTGCCTATTTGGGTTAAGAAACCCACTTTTTGAGAGAATAGCAGAACAAAGTGTGGTTTTGGGAGGCAAAAGCAAGACTTTCAAACCACGTCCTTCTCAGGTTGCCTCTGAGTCCAATTCTTAATCTGAGTAGAACTGATGATGTTGTTGAAGGATCCACTTGTAATTTTAGCATAAGATTTTTTTAAAAAATCTCCACAAATTTGGATTTGTTTAATCCTCTAGATGGCAGGCATGCTCCATTCAAACTAGATAAAGCAAAATTCTGCCAGTTAATTAGGCCATGTTCTTTGAAATTGTTCTGTAGGTCAGTTGTGGAGAAAAGGGACACAGAATATTGACTAGTCCAATGATCCCTTCCTCTTTTGGATTTTAATGCCACATTGTTCCTGCACTCTTTACACCCATCCAGACCAAACTCAGAACTAAAAAGAAATAAATAATCCTGCCCTTGATCACATTTTTCGCTTTTCTTTCTTTCCTGCAAACTGATAGTGCAGACTTCATTAGATTAGGGTGAAATTATACACATACATGCATGTATGCTAAGGAAGGAAACAGCTTTTCCTCCCCACATCCAGGCACTGTTATTAATGTTTAATATGTTATGATGTGTTCATTTTATATGTTGTAACCTGCTCTGAGACCTTTGGGTATATAGGGTGGAATGAATGAATGAATGAATGAATGAATGAATGAATGAATGAATGAATGAATGAATGAATGAATGAATGAATGAATGAATGAATGGTGTTTGCCAAGAAATTCTGGCTGGTTGCTGCACCTTTCTTGGTTTTTAAACTTATATTGAGTTAAAGAGCCGGACTCTTATCCTAGAAGACAGGGTTTGATTCCTCCCTCCTCCACAAAGCCAGCTGGGTGACCTTAGGGAGTCACAGCTCTCTTCTGAGCTCTCACAGCCCCACCTACCTCACCGTGTGTTCTGTTGTCGGGAGAAGAATAGAAAGCTTTGTCAGCCACTTTGAGTCTCCTTAGAAGGGTGAGAAAAGTGGGGTAGAAAAGCCAACTCTTCTTCTTCTATATTGCATTGAAGAAACTGACTTGGCATGTAAGCGCCTATTCTGGGATATAATCTGGAATTAGGCTCAGTACCGAAAGGGCCTGCTGCCTCTAATTTCACTTGATGAACAGCTTCTGAAAACAGCACACCAGCTGTGTTCCCAAACACTAAAAAATCAGTTTAGTTACCAGCTCAAGAATTAAATGTTCCCTAAGTTTATGAAGATTCCATACCTTCTGTGGACTAAAATTCCCCAAAGCGAACTAAATTGTATGCTGATTAAATCAGCTCTCAGTACAATTCAGAGGATTAGATCGATGTATTTTGCTCAGTCAGAATGGAACCGTACTTTTGGGGGCATTCTCTTGTTTCCTCTTACCCAGTTGTGAGCATTGCACTGGGGAGGCTGAGAAGGTCACTGTTGGAGAGCATGGGTGGACAGGAGAACAAAAGAGCAGACGGGGCAGAAGCTGGATCTGCCACTTCTTTCCAACCCTCGCAAGGAAGAACAATGTATCCTCCACTTCCTTTCTCTCTCCTCCTTGCAAATAAAAGTGAAAGGAAAATGAAACAATTGTTTCCTTTCCTTAAAATGGGAGTTTTACGCAAAAGCGGAAATCTACTTCAGTGGCTTAGAGCGAGATATCACGCAAGAAAATGAAATTGGGTCCCCCTTCCCTTGTTTTTCACACAGGGGAGGAGAGACAGAAGAGAGAAATGCCCCAGAAACTGCTTCTCCATTGAAATATATTTTCCTCTTAGCTGATCTCATTGTAAGATGGGTTGTTGCTTACCTGTGGGTTGAAAGTCACATGTGTGAGAGAGAGAGAGAGAGAGAAAGAAAGAGAAAGATAGAGGCTATTTCTCTCTATGTGTGTCTTTCTCTTACACACACGCACACAAAGTTTCCATTATAACGAAAAGGAGGAGAGGCTGGACTCTAACGAAGCTCAGCTATTTGAGTTTCCTGCTAGGGCTGTGCATGAATATTTGTATTATTTCTAATTCATATGAATTCAAAGATTGACATTCGAATTCAAATCAGATGGTTCGGAACATGCATACGAAGCGTCGTTACATTCATGAACCTGGGGAAAGTGGCTATGTCAGCCGCATCTGCAATGGACCCAGAATGGATTTGAAGTGGATTGAGAGCAGATTCAAAGTGGATTCAGGGAGGATTTGGTGCATTCTGACCTGATACACATGGGATACGTAGTGGAGATGTATGGGATTTGTATCTAACATTCGTATCAAATAGAATCCTACCACATTCAAAGGGGATCTGTTTGAATGAATATTAGTTTTCTTTCATTCAATGCAATATGAATTGAATGCAAAAAAAAAAAAAAAATTGTGTACATCCGTGTTTCCTGCCCCAATCATGTTACAGATTGAAAAGTGGAATGACGTCCAATTGCTGACTGCATGGGGAGGGATTTTGGTGACAGGAGGGGAGAGGGGAAGAGGGGAGGGGAGAGAATGACCATGCCCAGCACCTGAGGAAGGAAGGCCAAGTTCCCATTACAAGCTTAAAATGGTTTTCCTAAACCGAAATAATAGAACCGGATGCTAACATGAATTTGCCTGATCCCATTACTTTCAACTTAATTGTGTTTGATCTGGATTCTGAGGATCGTACGTGTCATACGTGACTCAAGGGGGGGACTCAAGTGGCTACTTTCTAAAAGCTGCTTTTCGGGGCTGCCCTGCCCTCTTCCTCCTGGCGTGAACGTGCCACCCATAAGGGACCCCTTCACGGAGCCTAGCTGGGTGGCTGGGTGGCTGCCGCTTGCCTGGATGGATGAAAAACGGCACCAGGTAGCCAGCGATTCTTTCCCCTCCTCTCCCCATTGCCCAGGGCACACCGCAGCAGCAGCGGCAACTCAAGCCCCCTTCACCCGCTCAATCCACTGTCACAGCTTAAACATTCATACATCTCACCGAAACTTCAACTGCTTTCCTCCCTTTTCCCTTTCTAAAGGTCAGAACTTTTAGAATTGCACAGAATTGCAACATTGTTATCAGGTGTGAAGTGGGTGGATTGCTACAGTGTAATGGCTGCTTAGGGGATGGATTTTTACAGTGAAATCACTATCTTTGGAAGCAAGCTATTGGGGGAAGGAAACCCTAAACATGCATTCTCATCCCACTAAAACTGTACTGTTACCACAGCAAGAAATGTAAAATGTTTCAAGCACACAAACCAGAGTGAGACCTGTTGAAATGAGAGTTAACATATACAACGCTTTGGGGTGATTTAACATGCGGAAAGCGTGATAAGCCAACTTGACATGGGAACTGCAAGGATTGAAACCGTTTCGAAACCGTTTTAAGCTTGTAATGGGAACTCCCCCTAAGAGTGGGAACTAGCAAGTTCATTTTGAGTGCATGTTATAATGCAGCTGTGGGAACTCTGGGGAAATCATTTTCAGTGCTGATTCCAAAAGAAATGGATTAAAACTGGATTAACTGCTGTGTGGGAACTTTCTCACAGTGCTATCAGAAAAAAGAAGACTTATACCTTCCTCCTCATCTTTTTGCTGTCTTTACAGCTTTGTTATTTTCTCTCTCCATCAGCCACCCCAGTTTCCTGCTTTGTAAATAACCATTGCGGCAAACTCTGTTTGCAGCTGGTGCATCGCTCTGTGCCATGCCTTTCCCCTCGTGTACCAGCAATTTATAGCAAAGAAAGAGGCTGGCAGGGCGGGTGGAATTTTTCCTTTCATCACAGCAAAGAGCAGGGAGATGTTCTCAGTGCTAACAAGGATACCACCCCATTCCTAATTGGCCATATTTCAGGAGCAAGTGTTGCCACTTTGTACAGTATAAAAATAAAATTTAACTTGCCAAACCCAAAGGCCAAATGCTGCATCTTAAAAGTGACCTTCACACTAAATTACTGGATGGGAGCTGACAGCATATTACTCCTAGAACAAGGACATGGCCCATGCTTTAGCAGTCTTTTATTTCCTGCTATCATAAACTGATGCCTGGTAGAACAATATTTTTTCCTCGGCTCATCGCTTTGTGATTTATTGGCTAACAGATATGAACAGAGATTGCATTCACATGGCCCTCCACTACATACTAACATTCATTCTTCCCTGACCTTGTTTGAGCCATTGCACATTTCTTTTCTTTAAACATACACACATACACAATCACACCTTCTAAATACAAATGCAGGTGGCTGGAGGCTGCCAGGAACGCAGCGCCAGAGGAAGGCCCCAGGAACCCAGAGGGATACATCTGAAGCACTCCAAGAACTCTAAGGTTTACAGAGGTATAAAAATATCCCCCTTCTAAAGTAGAGGGGAGGGAAACACTTAAAACAGATGCTTTGCAGAAAGCCGGGCATTTTCTGTATTTACTGCCTGGGGTGGGTGGATGGGTGGAAGATAATGAAACGTGCTGGGAGAATCATTAGCTTTGCCAACTCTTTGGCTTTCCCCAGGAGACTTGTAAACTTTTGAAGGATCCTGGGTGTTCTCATAGGCACCTGATCCAGATTCTCAGGCTCCTGCTGCTGTCCCCACAAGCACATATACAAGCTGCACCAGATTTCTTTCTGACACGTTGCCAATAAGAAGGACCTTGGGTAGGATAGCTAGTTTACCTTTGAGGGTGTTATCAGATAGGACTTTTTTGGGTCACCCTTTTACCAAATATCATCCCAACATTTGTAGGCACACAAGAATGTGTCAATCAACTGAGCATCCCAAAACCTACCTCATTTGTTGATACTTTTAGATTCCTTCGTCTTTAGGTCTGGCAACATCTTTCCTGATCATGGGTGCTACTCATTGATTGGCCAATTATATGCCATTTCTTGGCCGTTTCTCCACTTACCACAGTTAATCCAGATTTAGAAGATCAGGATCTTTGGAAAGGGGTCCTTGCTGAATCCAGTCCTTGAAGATCCAGATCTTGGCGCCTGCACTGGCTGTCTAGCACCCGATGGCAATGGGTGCTAGACAGGGTCACAGTGCAAATGCCAAAGCACCTATCCAGAGGATACATTTGGCCCGAGTGGGAGGGCTGTTGGCAGCGTGGCTTGATTGGCCAGTGCGGACGCTGCTCAAGGCTCACTTCCGTTGACAGTGGGCATGGTGGAAAGGCATGGATCTGTAGCAGCCTACACAGCAACTATAAAGCCTGGCACAAATTATGTAGCCTGCTTCATCACAACTACACAGGACATGCAGGGGGTTGTAGCTGTGAGTGGCAGGGTACTGCAAATGGCAGCTGCTGAGCCCACCCACGGACCCCAGCTGCAGTGCAAATGGGTGTACTCTGATCTGGTCTTCATGGCTGAAGACTGGATTGAAGACACCTTTAAAGGGGTTTACAGTAAAGACCCCATTAAATCCAGATTTCACTTCTGCTAGTATGAACAGATGGGGTCCTAAAGGGGTCTTGTGTGTGAACAGGGTATTACAGATCCATATCAATTGGGTAACAATTGGGTGCCTAATGGTTTCTAAATGTGTTCTTTGTTGCTAGTGGAGAAGCACCCCTATGTTGTGATTAGTTGCATTTCCCTCCTCTGGAGTTTCCCACTGTATCTCACCAAAATAAGAGCCACTCTTGATATTATCATTTCTGTTATGAGAGTCACCTATTTCCAGGCTTTGAATAGGATAAGGAACATGGAGGGGTAAAATGTGTGATATTTCAGACTCCAACCTTTAAGTGTGATTGAAACTACCTGTAGGACAGAAAAAAAGAGGTTATGTGTGAATGAGCCCTTTATTTGATGCACTTAAAAAGAATTATCAGTATAAATTGTAGGGAACAATATTTTAAAAAATGCAATTATTTTGTGCCTCATCAATGTTGCATTGGCATCTATAACAGAGCTCTAACAGAGGAGTCCCTCTTTCAATGGTAATGAATCTTTCTGGTCCAAAACAAAACACAAGAGTGGTAATGTTGGAAAGGGCCCAAAGGGTCATGTACATTTTCAGGGAACCATTGAGAAGTAGTTTGGACAAAGGGATTTGATAACACCCACAACAATCCCTGATTCACATCATTTACCCCCGAACAAAGGAGAGATACAGAGTTCAGTCATGTCCCTGAGCATGACATCATCTCTCTTTTCCAGGAATAGAAAACAGCAACAAACACTTCCAGCAACGTGAGAAGATAAGTGATGGTGGGACACTTTCATTCCATTATGTCCTACTGGCACAAACTCAGCAAGGCTTTTATTTCAGTGGCAGAAGTATCTTCAGTTCCCACCCTCCAATACTTCAGCCTTGATATAATCCAAGCAATGTTCTTATAGTGTTGGATAACATTCAAAATCTTGGCCGAATTCAGTCGAATTCAGACATTCAAACTCAAATTGAATGCTGTAATATTGTATGCTAACATTTGAACAAACACGAATGTTTCTGGACATTCATATGAATAGTTTGGATAATCATTAAGCTGGAGAAACGTATCAGATACGTATCTGTTCACAGCAGGGATATGCACGAATATTCGTAGGCATTCAAAATTGAATGAATGTGTGAAATAGTGACATTCAAACTTGAATAGAATGTCCCAAAATTCAAATGTAAGCATTCAAATCAAATTTCAGACTTTGGATCTATTCGTTCAGATTATCTGGACATTCGTATGTGTGTGGATTCGTACACAATGCATACTTGAAGATCTGCATCTTTCTCGCATCCATACGCATTTGTATGGATCCTTATGGGATGAAAACGGGATGCATACGGGATAACTACGGGATGCACACGGTCATGTGTGGATGCGTATAGATGTGTATGGATGTGGGGAAGATGTGTACGTACACATACGAATGTTGTCAACATTCGTATGTGCAGATTCGAATAAAAAATTAGAACAAATAGATTCAAATTTGGTATATACAAATCAAATCTTGTCAAATTTGAATTTAAAAGTTTCTAATCGAATTGGACTTTCAGGTATTTGATTCAATTTGAATACAATGTCAAAAAAGCATTCGTGCACATCCCTATTATGCAGCACCTTCCCTGGAGTGTGTAGATGTAGAACAGTTCTAACTGCTCTACATATATGCTCCCTGAAGCCAGGTGTGGCTGAATTCACAGTTCAAACGGGCCCTGGGGAGGGCAGCACAAGTGCAGTTAGCACTGTGTCATTCCATCACCATAGCAATGGTGCCATGCAGGAAGGTTGGTGCTGTTGCCGTGGTTCCGTGATCACTGCCATAATCGTGGGGAATTTGTACCTTGCCAACACTTAGTGAAGCACTGGCAAGGTTAGGAGGGATCTGGTATCCAAAATGTGGGCACCGGAACTGTCCCCTGTCTTTGCTTCCCAGGGAGCTCCTCAAAGAGGCCCTAAGCTGCCACCATTAAACCACCACCAGGAGCAATGGCAAAGTCCTCCTCTGCAGGCACAGCTTCCATGTAGTCACGCAGGTCAGCTAGTTAGGTCTAGTGGTTAGGGAACTGGACTCTTATCTGGGAATACTGGTTTCAATTCCACCCTCCCCCATGAAGCCAGCTGGGTGACCTTGGGTTAGTCACACCTCTCTTCTGAGCTCTCACAGCCCCACCTACCTCACACGGTGTCTGTTGTGGGGAGAAGAACAGGAAGTTTTGTCAGCCACTTTGAGTCCCCTTAAATGGGTGAGAAAAGCTGAGTAGAAAAGCCAGCTCTTCTGCTTCTTCAATTTAAGAATGTTCTATTGATTCTATTGATGTTTTATGTTTTTCTGAATGTTGTGGCCCTTCCTGGAACCATTTGGTAAAGGATGGGATATGAATCTAATGAAATAAATAAGGTGATGAACCCAACTGTATCCTAAAAGTGCATAGCAAAGTAGCTCTGTGTACGTTTACCTTGAAATAAAACTCCTTGTGTTCATTAAAACCTCTTCCCTAGCAAGTGAGTTGGGACATCACTCTTAGTCTGCCAATGTATCATTCTGATGGAACGGCTGATGAGATGCACAGAAAACTTGATACTGAGCCACCCAAACAGAGTAATGGGCCAAAAACGTGCACTAAATCTTGGGACAAGTCCCTGAAACTCCATTTTCTTATTAAGAAAGGAAATAATCTGCCTGGCAGCCAAAATTTGCTCAAATCATCTGCAGCCTCTTGGGAAGGATTCATGTCCAACATTTCAGAACTACACACTGTTTGAATGTCGTCTTGCTAGATTTAACCTGCTGAGAATGCAGAAGGAGGAAATGACTGATGCATTCTGAAAAATAATTATATAGGCTAGTCGCGCCTAGGCTTAAGATTCATGGGCAATGCTCCATTCCTTTTTAAACACCCAGCTCAAAGTGGAGTTTCTCCTTAGCTAGATTTTTGCAGTGGGGAAGTTTCTTACAGCCTTTTCACACTTTGATCTGTAGGGAACCCTGGGTATATCCCAGCATGGGGCATACGCACTGTGGAGAACCATTTCCATCACATTTTGAATACCTTTCCTTGCCATATATATGTATGTTTACATACGAACACACACATTACTGCTACCTATAATAGAGATGTGCATAAGTTTTTTTTTTCATGTTCACTTTACGTTGAAGCAAATGTGAAGGATATTCGTGTTTGTGTGAATAGAACCACTTTGAATGTGGTAGGCTTTGGATCCACTGCAAATGTTCTTCGAATGTTATTTGAATCCCTGTCTGGATCCTCTCCCAGTGCCCTCTGAATCTGTTCCTAATCCATTTTGAATCTTCTCTGAATCCACTTTGAATTCAATCTGAATCTGCTGCAGACGTGACTGGATAGCTGCTTTATTGCCTCTCCATGTTTGTGAATATAATAAAGCTTTGAACAAATTGCACAAGAGCATTTGCTTGACAATTGAATGGCGATTGTCAAATGTAGCCAACACTCGATTTGAATGTACAAATTTGTATGAATTTTGAATGGGACAAATATTCATGCACATCCCCAGCACATATAGGGTGTTTTTCCACTGTCAGAAAGTACCCATTTTTGCACCCATTAAGGATCCATTTGGGTGTGAGCCGGATGATCCCATTTCCACCACGGCACCCATTTGGGACCTGATTGTTTCGACTTCCACTGGGGAAATCCGGATCAAATGGGTACTTTTGATTTTCTGTAGACCCCATTAATCTGTACCCATTAATGGGGTCTACAATGGGGTTTTCAGGCAGAAAATCCGGATTAAAGGGAGCCTGTTTCCACGCTTGTATGGCAATGGTGTCTAGAGGAGGCTAGGGGGAGGGGGCACCCATGGGGGGAGGAGCCCCAAAACCTAAGCTTTGAAGTCATTTCGAAGTCACTTCAAAGTCTGTGCAAAATAGCTCCGGAGCGTCTTTGAAGTCTGTGCTGATCTTCGGAGTGAACTTCGAAGTTACTCCGAAGTCACTTCGAAGTTCACTCCGAAGATCAGCACAGACTTCAATGGAGCTGTTTTGCACAGACTTCGAAGTGACTTCGAAGTGACTTCGAAGCCGCTTTGGAGATTGCACCCCCTGTCCCCCCAAACACCTGGGGTGACAAGCAGACCCCTCATGGGTAGACCCAGATTTCCAAATGGGTGCTCTGGTGTTTCCACGGCAGGGAGGCTAGCTCCCATTGCTATTGGGTGCTAGACCACCTATGGAAACACATTGGGTACTTCCCTTAATCCGGATCTACTAGATCCGGATTAAGGAATGTACCCATTCCTTAGATCCAGATCTTCTTAGATCTGGATTAAAGGAGCGCGGTGGAAAAACACCCATAGTCTACTAGCAGGAGACAATCTGAACTTTTGAGGAGGATTATGTGGGCATATATGAGAAGGACACTGCAATCCCTTGGTTTTTAACCCAGAAGAAGTACTACTGAGTTTAGTGCAGATGATCTGTAAGGACCTATCTAAAGGTTTGAACATTTACTAAAACCAACAAATGCATACACTGCACTTTCATCTTTTTATCCAAGGTCTCAGCAATGCTGTTTAGCATTCCTCACAGATCCTGTTTTCCCCTTTGGTTGTAGTTAACTCTGGAATGTTGATAAAGAGCCTGAGAAACTGCTTGTTATTTTGGGAACCTTGTGGAAGGGAAGTATCGCATAACGTAACTTCCCATCCCCTGTCTACCTCTACCTTGCAGTTCTGTAGCCCAGTTTGGAAATGAGCTGTATGTAGTCTGAAATGCCTCTCTGCTCTGTTACTGAAGTTAACACCCAGCTTGTTCTTCCTATAAGTAATACTTCTGCAGGGCAAAGTAACTTATGAATGGCAGATTTTCTCCTGGCACATTGTCTTAGGTCAGCGGTTCTCAACCTTCCTAATGCCGCGACCCCTTAATGCAGTTCCTTATGTGGAGACCCCAACCAGGGGGGCGGGGCAGTTGGGAGGGGGGAGGGAGGGGTGGCGGGAGACTTGTCCGACCCCTCTGAAAGGGTAGTTCAACCCCCAAAGGAGTCCCAACCCACAGGTTGAGAACCACTGTCTTAGGTAGTGGTTGCATGCAAGTGAAACAATCCTCTTGAAGCAACCCACAATGCTATCTTCCTTAAAAATAAACCAACCACTCCCCCAATACCTATTTAATGAGCTTGGCTAATAATAAAATACCACCCTGGAAGTCCATTTACCCTTCTTTCCAGTACGTCACCTCTTGTGGAGACCTATCAGATCCTGACTTGTGTGACAGCACAGTTCCAGAGTGTCCATAATGTGGACACCAAGTCCTTGATATGACTGCGGTGGGGGAACTAAGCCCCTCTGCAGATGCAGCCCTGAGCAATAATTCAGATCATGCTTTTCCTCATTTACGCTGTGTTCATCCATGCTTCCCTATAGACATCTTCAACTTCCTTTTAGAGAGTGTTCCATTATGCTAACAGCCTGAAGTAGGCAAGGATTCTCTCTTCTGTGCTATGAACCATATCATGTTACAGATTTTAGGCACATTACTTTCTGCATTCTGCTTTTCAAATTTCACTTGGCATGAGCATCTGAATATAAAGTGAGCTGCATGCAAATCTAGACATCTGTAAGGGGATTAGTCTCCTTCTTTCTCTCTGGCATGAATAATGCCCCATTCAAACTACTGATAAAGTTACATCTGTAACCTTCACTGGGAAGAGGGGTAAGAGATTATTAAACTTGTTTTAAATAATTGCACAACAGTTAATGGGCATTACTTTCTTTTTAAATACTTGCACATCCTCAAACAAGTCCCTTCCTGAAATTTGCAGCACTCTAATTTCTAACTAGAGGTTGGTTGTTACTTGGATGGTATTTTATCATACTTTATTCATTTATGCCCTGATAGAAGTAGCGTCCAATAGCTCAATGGCAGAACACCAATTTTGCATCCAAAAATTCTAGGTTCAGCCCATGTTATCTCCCCAAAGGGCACCAATTGTAAATTATTTCAGTATTATTGCCAAGAAAAATACATGAATGTGTCCATACACTCCTTAGGGAGGACAGATCTTTAAAGATCTGCAGAAAGGGTAACAAAATAATCTTTTACAGAGCTTAAATAATTTACAGATAGATCCTCTCTTACCTTTCTGCGTCTCCATGTCTCCCTGTTCCATTTCAAAGGTTTCTCTACCACCAATAGACCTGTTAAAAAGGCCTTGGTAGCCATTTTGGCCATCTAAAGCCTTTTTGCACTACAGCCAAATGACTGTAGTGCAGTAAGGCTAGGACATGTGGGGACGGATTCCCCATTCAACCCTAGGTAGGTAAGGAATGTGTGGGAATGAGTTCCTACCTGCCTACATGTGAAAGGGGAATCCATCCTCGTGTGTCCTAGCCTGAAAGGCTGGTGGGGGTGGGTGGGACACTCCTCCCAGGCCTCCTGCCATTGGGTCGAATTTGACCCAAGGTGGGCAGGCCTGTTGCATTCCTTCTCTGGTTCCTGTAGGCCCTCGGAGACTGGATTGGGTCCCCTAGGGCCCACAAGAACTCCCCTAGTCACCCATCCCCAGGCATGGGCCTACGCAGGGATGTGCGCGGCACTTTCCTCATGCTCACTGGGTCCTGAAGTGGCTGGCATGGCTGGCGGTGCTATGTGTCTGCACACCGCTGTGGAACCTGGCAGGCATGAGGTAAGTGCCTCAGGCATGTGCGCCCTTGCATAGACCCATGCCCAGAGGGGGGGGGTGCCCGGGGGGGGTTCTTGCAGGCCCTAAGGGACCAGGAACCCGGGGAGGGGACCAGACAGGCCTGCCTGGCCCTGGGTCTTACCTGACCCAATGGCGGGTGGCCTGGGGCGGGGCCTGAAGCTGTCAGGGAGGGAGAGGGTGAACACTCTCCCTCCCCAACAGCTGCGGGATGGCCAGGGACATCTGTGAACGCCCTGGCCAGGCGTAGAGCATGATTTCATGCTCTACATCCAGAATGAGTGTGGGGCACCCTGGGACGGGTTGGGGTGGTTCCAAATGGAATCAGCAGCCCAGCGAGCGAATGCTCTGTCCTAGGGCATCATACACACGGCCTAGAGGCCCTCGTGCGAAAAGGTGTCTAGATTTGACTATTCTTTGCCCAATGTGGACCCAGCATTTTAGCATGGGGTATGACCTCTCATTTCCTCTCCAGAGTGTGAAGTAGCCCAGAAGTGGGCTACTCCTTGAGCTATCCTGTTTTAAAAATGTGCAGAAAGACCCTATGGGCCTATGGTTATACAGTATATGTATGGTTGGAGTGATGAAGAATGGTGGAGTCCTAAGTTACAACATATTAGGGATGGCAAGGTACTCAGAGGCACAGATGACATCACACTAAAAGGTCTAGGTGGTTTCATGAACCCCAGTTCCTCCATTACCCAGAGGTTACCTGGTGCCATGGCGTCTGACCCCTCATACCTGGTGACTTTGCTGCTAAATGTTACTTTGGGTAGCAACAAAATGGCAACCATCCACAATATAATTATGATCAGGATCAGTCCTGATCAGGATCAGTCCTGACATTTATCACTGACAGCTGGGTGGGCTAGATTAGGGGTCCCCAACCACCAGTCCATGGATTGGTGCCAGGCCGTAGGGGTATTTTGCTGGTCCGCACCGCTGCCACAACAAGCTGCCATGCCACGCCATGGAAAAAGAAGCCAGTCCCTGATGCAAAAAAGACTGGGGACTCCTGGACCAGATGGATGCAATATTTATTTATTTATTTATTTACATCTCTATCCCACCCATACCCGAAGGTCTCTGGGCGGGTTACAACAAGTAAAAATAAATTAAAACAAGATACAAATTGAGAGCAATACAGATTAAAATGAAATACAAATAAAACAAGATGCACACTTAAAAACATCTTAAGATTCAACAAATTTAAAACTGTGCACTCCGTAGTGCATTAAAATGATGCCGTTATAGCTGGGGAGGGAAAACAAATCCTTAACCAAAGGCCGAGGTAAACAGGTGTGTCTTTAAGGCCCTCCTAAATAAATATAAGGAGGGGGCATGGCGCACCTCGAGGGGGAGGCCATTCCACAATCTTGGGGCCACTGCAGAAAAAGCTCGCTCCCAGGTGCCCACCAGCCTCACTACCGAAGGTGGTGGGACAACCAGGAGGGCCTCATTATTGGATCTTAAGGCACGGGCAGGTCGGTATGGGAGTAGGCACTCCAATCCAACTTTGTCCACCGTATTTTTCACTGCAGCATCAGTTCAGGCTGGATAGCTGGTATGGGAGTACTGTTATCATATAGAGAAACATAGTTCACTGCACTTGAAAGTCCCTCCAAACTGTGGTGTGCTATGGCGATCTCCTTTGGGCCTGTAAGATATACATTTGGGAGCTGCAAAGAAGGATTACTCTAGGTCCTCCATTTAACCCAGAATAATGTTCCTGAAAGATAAAAAGGCTGTTGTCACCTGCTCCAGAAAATCTTTGGAAGCCTCCTGCAGGAAATCTGCAAGGCTCTGTGTAGATATAATCCCTCACATGTAGCAAAAGCTACAACCTATGGCTCAAAACCACCTTAGAGATGGTAGCCCGTGGCCCTCGTGTTCTCCTTCAATCTTTAATCCATATTTTCTAGCCTAGAGTGTTCATGAAACAGGAAGAGGGAAGACTGATGTGTGAGCCAGTTTGGTCTAGTGGTTAGGAAGCTGGACTCTTATCTGGAAATACCGAGTTTGATTCCACACTCCACAAATCCAGCTGGGTGACCTTGGGCTAGTCACAGCTCTCTTCTGAGCTCTCACAGCCCCACCTACCTCACAGGGTGTCTGTTGTGAGGAGAAGAATAGAAAGTTTTGTCAGTAGCTTTGAGTCCCCTCAAATGGGTGAGAAAGGCAGGGTAGAAAAGCCAATTCTTCTTCTACTACTACTACTACTACTACTACTACTACTACTACTACTACTGCTACTACTACTACTACATGTGAATCATTTCTAAGCCATTTTTAAATCACCTCAGAGCATGAACTTTAAAAAAGCACTTCAAATACAACATTCTTCCATGAGTATGTCTGCTTTTTTGAATGAAACTAGAACTGTGCCATTGTTTTGAACCTGTTTGTTTTTTGCTGACAGTGTTTGAATGGAACAACAATCACCTCTCCCTGTAACACTCTTTAAACTCTCAGAGCTATAAATAAAAATATTTGAAAACACTTGGCCCCCTATGAGTACCTCTTTTTTCCAGAACAATATAAAGTGGGCTACGTCTATGTCTCTTGGGGTAAGTATATGTTCAGTTATTAGAAAAAAATGGGCAAAATCTTGTCCCCAAGTATCTAAAGCAAGAAAAGGTTCATTAAATCAGTGACATAAATAGGATAAAGAAAAGGAAAGTGGTAGAATAAAAGAAAACAACCAGAATAATCTCTTAGGTGCCATTATTATTTATTTACTGATTCGGTTTTGTTTTTACATTCCAAATGAAAAACAGTGTAAATCCATTGGAAAATGTAACATTGTAAATACATTATAAAATCAGTCTTTAAAAAGCACCATAAAGCATCAGTCAATTAAAAATAAAAGAGAAGCAAATTGAAAGTCATAAGCACAGTGGAAGAACATAATCTTTAATTTCCTAAGAACTGAAAGAGGAGAAGCCTGGGAAAACACACGAGGAGTCCCGCTGGATCAGGCCACAGCTCACCTAGTCCAGCATCCTGCCTCACACAGTGGTCCACCAATTGTTGTTGGGCTTCAAGTGGAAAGCAAAGCCAAAATCTCTACTTACGCTGAATTCCTTGCAATTGGCCTTGAGGGCAACATCATAGGGAAGGAAATGCAGTGAATACTGTAACTCTTTTGAAAACTATTTTCAGTCAGAAAATGGGCTCCTGAGCTACAGCCTCCTCCAGAGTTTAGTGGAAGATCGAAGTTGGAACTACTGTGTTATAAATTCTTATCATTTTAAAGTTCTACTCATTTGCTCATGACAGCTTCTCAAAAGCCTGTGGAGCACAGACAAATAATGTACAGTAGGGAAGCTGAGGCAAAACAGAAGGCCTGTTTCGTGGGACTCGAAAAGCCATGATCCCCAAGAGGAGGGAGGAAAAGCCCTGTGTTATCGCGGAGAGCGGAGAGAGAGGATGGCAGGGGACATTCACCACCACCCTGGGCAATGCCCTGTGCGGTCAGGTCTGGGGGTGCACAATCCAGGGATGAGGAGACAAGCTGCCAGGTCAGAAGATCAGTCTCTCACCCCCCAATTGGCCACCTACCAGCCAGCGTGTCACAGAACACGTGACGTGGGCGACAGCAGCCAATCGCTCCAGCCAGGAGGAGGGGCTCCTGCAGCAACCCTGGAGAAAGAGCAAATGCTGTCCCCACTGGCCCTTCCAGGTGAGTCTGCAGTATAGGTTGGGATGGGTGTGGAGCACAATTTTTGTGCTCCACACCTCATCTGCAATCAGGATGGCTCTGGTGAGGATGGGCACACTTCTATGCTATAGCAGCCTAGCGAGCATGCATATGCTCTTTACCAGGGCTGTCCTGATCGCATACCAGAGGCCTAAATGTGGATGGGCCTCTGGTGACTTAATTTTATTATCTTTGCCAGAAACTTGTTGTGATGGTTTCAGGGTACAGGCTGCAAACTGCTTTGCTTTCTGTCTTTGCAGGCTTCTAGCAAGCTGCAATAGCCAGCCTTTGTGCAAATAGCTTGTTGCAAGCCCTGGGTTTTGGGCTGCAAAAAGGGCAGGAAATCCTGTGTGGGCCTGAGTGCAATGATTGGTTGCAGCTGTTATTTGGAGGGAAAAGCTGTCTGGGGATTTGAGTGCTGGAGGGGCTAGAGGAGGAGTTTCCACCAATCAGGCGTGTGGAACAGGCACCTCTACCAGGAGTTTCCAGCAGCATTTTATTGCAGCAATTTTCCCTAGGAGGTGACAGCCAATCAGGGCCACAGGGAAAAAGGTATAAAGGAACTCAGATTACAGCAGACTATGTCTTCATGCTGGGACAAGAGCTGAAAGGAGAAGAAGAGCTGAATCCTGAAGGAGCCAGACTAGTAGTTGACCAGTGGTCTTTTGACTGGGAGATTCTGGAGGAAGACTTCGCAGGCAACTGACCAGAGGGTGATCGGTCAAGCAAGGACGGACTGAGCCTTGTGATCATCCAGAGCTGCGTTCTAGGACACTGGCTAGGCTTGGGCTGAAGCAGAGCTGAGCAGGGTGAGGATCGTGTAGAGGCTTGTCTTTAAAAAGGGAACCATTTTCCTTTAGAAGAAGGGGAGCTGATAGGCTGGGAAGCTGGTAACCTTAAGAGACTCATAGACTTAAACCAACAAATACCTAAACCTTATTTTCCTTTCTAGTATTGCTTGTGTATAATAATAAACCTGTTTTAGTTTACTGTTCAGACCGCTTGCTCCCAGTGTCTGTGTTTTACACTGTAGTACTCACTTGGCCGTTGCACGAACTCAGCATCCTAACAGGGCCAAGCTACTCCTAGAGAGGGCAGGCACTTACTGGAACGCTGGCGATCGTGACACTTGTCCTCAAGGCCACAAACTGTGGGATGCTAAGATATGGGGCCAGGGATGTGGTAGAAATTTTTGAAGTTCTAATCTGAGGCCTATGTGCACTTAAGCCGGTAGTCAACCATTAGTGAACTTCTGGTAAAAAGCATCCACACGTCGACTAGGCTGCTATGGCCTCCAAGCGTGTCCTGTCTCCCCAGAAGATCACTAATTGTTGATTAGGCGTGGAGTGCTAAATTGTGCTCTTCGCCTTTACTGGCGTTGATCAGAAGCTTACCTGAAGTGTCCAGCAGCACGACCATTCGCTCTTCTTCTGGGTATCTGCAGTCAGTGGGCATTGGTGGCGGCATCCACATAGGAACGGTGGTGTTGGCGGCTGTGAGCGATCACTGACCTCTGATGCGACGGAACCACGGATCCCCAAGAGTGACGTCTTGTTATAGAGTTACGAGAGGGACATTTGATCACTGACTCTGACATGATTGGCCGCAATATGTCCCTCTGCTCAGTAAACATGCCCCTCTGCAACAGTGTCCAAGCATGTCACATGGATGGCCAATCATGGCAGCGAGGAGGTGGGACTTCTGGCTTCAGACACAGCAGTGCAGGCTGGTAAATGAGAGGACCATCCACACTTCAGCTTTCCTCATGACCAATGAGAATGGCCCACCTTTACCAGAAGTTTACCATCCCTCGTTCATGGCAGCCTAATCAGCTAAGTGCAGAGAAGCCCCGGTCTGTGTTGGGGAGGAACATCCAAGGCCTTTTCGCATGAGGCCACATTTTCCTAGCAGTCTGATGAACAGCCTATGTATGCCTGTTCTTGTTACCCTTAGGCTGTGTTCCCATACAAGATTAAATCTGAAATCCAGTCTGTTTTCAGGATCATCCAATCCTATTTAAATTTTTATTCCTGGACTTTACAAGGACTGTATCACTAAAATCCGCAGAAAAAAAGGGCTTAGAAAAACAGGTCTCCGTCCTGTTTTGGCAACTAGCCCACTTTTTTTCCTATGGGAATGGTACCAGACTATTCAGGGACGAGGCCTGCCTTTTGGTCTGTTCCCCCCATATCCTTCTGGCCAACGCTGTCAGTGCGGCATTAGATGGGGGGGATTTCATGTCTGGGAAGGTCTGCCCCCTCATCTTTCCTGTATGGAGATCAAAAAAGTGTTGCTTCTTTGAACATAGATTTCCCCTTTTTGTGAATGTCACTGTAATTACAAGAGGTACATTATACTGTAACAGCTAACAATCACAGAGGGAATCTTTTTTTAGCCCCACTTGGTCCTGAAAAATTCATTCAAAGCGAAAAAGAAGGAAGGGAATCCCCTCTTCTCTCTTTGTACCTGTGCATTAACCACAATCCTCCACTCTCCTCCCACCCCTCACTGATTTGAAAGGGAGACAGACCACTTTGCCTTGGATGTCTGTTCTTTTGCTCAGCTGATTCTGTGCAAAGCTGCTGCCTTCCCAGTAACATAGTGACTGGAGGGAGTGTCTGATTTGAAAGAGAGACATTAAAGTGACTGAACAGTGTCACAGGGACAGCAAGCAGATGGGACGGGTGGGGGCACTAAAAGCACTTTTCCCTCAGAAGTCCAGATCACGCGCTGCAGGATCCTTGTTTTTCTTCCAAAAGATGACAAAAAAAGGAAAAAGCAACTTTCACCTCCAGGAAGTCACAAGGGCTCTTTGCTGCCAGGTAAAACCCTTCATCTGCAAATTCCCTCTGGGAGCACAGAGAGGGAGTCAATCAAGAAATCAGTACTTTTGGAGAGGGGAAGAAGTTGAGTGGGAAGAGCTCTGCTTATGCTGCTGCTGCACAAAATGGTGGCAAAACCTGTCCCCATCAGGGTGGGAGGATCAAAGGACAAGAGGCGGAGATCCTCTTTCCCTGTGCTGGGGATTTGGGAGGTTTGAATGGGAACTGCAGTATTCAAATTGAGACTGTGTTATCATCAAGCAGATGGGAACAGCCAGAATGTGCACTCGGCTCTGAATCCAGATTAAAATAGTCCAATACAGATTAAAATAGTCAAGTGAACTGCCATCATCACAAGGCTGAGAACCATCTTGCCTGAGAGGAGTGGAGAAGAGGCAGCAGGCTGGGCTCTGCCATCTTGCTCCCAGCAGTGCCCCTCCCTCTTCCAACTGCCATCACAAGGCAATGAACCATCTTGCCTGAGTGGAGAAGAGGCAGCAGGCTGGGCTCTGCCATCTTGCTCCTAGCAGTGCCCCTCCCTCTTCCAACTGCTCCCTTCAAAAGATGGCAAAGAGACTATGGCAGCCGATCCACCAGTTCAGGAAATGTCTGGTCCTGAGGCCGAGCAAGGTGGGGCTGAGTAGATGACGGCTGACCATCTCTACCATCTTCCGGTTTGTCATCAATGAAGAGAAAATTCAAAGTAAAGAGAATAAGAAAATTCCAGCAATAAGAAATGAACATAAGAATTGGAGCTGAAGACCTCAAGTGGTTGCTTTTTGCTGTTCCCTCCCACACCATTTTCCTTTTGTTTCTTGTCTCTTTAGGTTGTAAGCCTGAGGGCAGGGACCTGTCTAAGAATAATACAATATTGTAACCTGCCCTGAGACCTTTGGGTATAGGGCGGGATAGAAATACAAATAAATAAATAAGTGGGAATGCGGCCATAGAAGCTTTAAAAAGGCTGTGATGGGGAGGCCTGGATTAAAAGGATGACACCTAAGGCTGCTAGCAGAAAAGGGCTGCCTGAGAATTTCTTTTAAAAGCTAGAGAAAATTTAAACCTGTTTAATTTTACTTAACCCACCAAACATTGTTTTTAAAAATATCTAAAAACCCTGTTTTTGCAGATTCTAAGATCTGTGCTGCCATCTACTGATACTGATATAATTTATGCAGCAGACAGTAAAAAATGAAGACGGGAGCCGAGCCTGAACCTTAAACCTTTTTAGTGTTCAGGTGAGTTGACGGCACCCACCAATGTCTCTAGTACATAAGTAGTGACTTGCATTTGGCTTTGCAAGGTAAACTCTGTGAAAAGTCTGGAGGGAAAACAGTTAACTGTAACAAGTATAAGATTGATCAGCAGTTACTTCTAAGCTTAAATAAGCAAACATAGGTATCCAAAAGAAGAAACAGCTGCAGCGTAGAAATGCTAAACAGAAAACTAAACAGCTACATCCAGTGTAGTGTAGCTAAATGTAAATTTTTCCTAACATTGCTAAGTGGAGGAAGAAGCAAGGAACAGATGCTGTTTCAGTGCTATCAGCAAGCTGATGGGGTAAGCAAATATTTTTTGCTAAGGGGGGGAAATTAAAGTATGCGTGGGTGGTTGACATGATTGCTTGGGTCTCGGATACAAATGCACTTAGCAGGAGTGACGGAAACATAAAAGGCATACAGGCAGCGTTGCCGGGGGTGGAGGGTGGAGGGAATCTAAGGAGAGTATGAAATATAGGTTTGTTTGCTTATTCTCAGAAAGGTTAAGCTAGATGAGAACAAAATGGAGGTCAGAATAAAAGAACTCCCGCCCCCTGCCCCCCCCCAATTGGGTATTTGGAGCACTGAGGAAAATGGAGGTCTGAATAAAAGGAACATGCACAATGGAGGGATTTATTTAATCCTGTATCCTCAAACAAAGGCCCTTTCTATACTTACCTGCTACGGCACACTGCGGAGAGGTATCGTCAGCAGTTCTGAACATGGGAGGCAAGCTGTCACATGTTTCCCATGTTCTGGATCAGGTCCACCCTTATGCCATGGTAGACCTGATTAAAAGGGTCTGCCAGTGATTCTAGATTAAGGGCCTTTTCCCACTAGGGCTTAGAACCCTTCTAAGATCTGATTAGTACCTGATTTGTACCAATTGGGAAGGCCTCGGCCTCACCTGGACCCCATTGAAGGCCCCATCTGCAAGGCCCTGTCCCCACGAGGGCAGGGGAAATCTGGATTTAATGGGTCTTTCAGGCCCTTAAATCTGGATTCTGTGTGGACCTGATTAAAGGTGTCCACAAGGAGGTCTTCAGGCATCTTCAAGATCCAGGCCTCCAGGAGGATCCCATCTCAAAGACCTGGACCTTGAAGATCCGGATCTTTGACTGTGCATTGGAAAAGGGGGTAAGGCCTCCTTAATTTGAGTCAAGCTTCATCTAAAGCAGACAGAGCCATAACAGCAGGGGACAGGACTAGCTAGATTCATATTAACATGCAGAGCTGGAACCTTAGATGCATAATACATGGGCCCTTAACATGGTTTTGCTACTATGCAGTTGGTAAAATGTGACCTCCTTTGTTCAGCATGGTTCTGGAAATTTGCAGCTATGCGATTTGACCTTTGTGGCACCATTACCTTTAATTGGGTCTCCCCTTTGTGGTACCATGGATTTAACTTCAGTAAACCTGCACCTGCTCCACCCTCACTGGGTTAGTAAAATTGGCCTCTGTGACTCGCCTAAACCTCAGATTTCCATAATGCCAGTTACCTGCATCACATGGTTTTACACAATACAATACCCTGCGGAAACTAAACCATAGCATTACATGAGGAAGAATGGTGAGTTCATTCATCTTACAGATATGGATGCAGTAAGAGTGGCCATGTCCCCATGCACGTTTGGTACAGTACTGAACATGGGATTGTCAAGGGGCATCCCCGGGTGTTTTGTATTTGGTCTGCAGAAAGCAGACCAAATCGCCCCAAGTCATACCAGACCAGTACCAAATTTAGTACCTGAAAGTTGTACTGGAGATCACAGCCGCTGACATTTAAAAATCCCGATCGCCAAGGCAGGCAGAATTCTCCCTTTTAAACTTGACAGGCATTCCCGCGGTTCCCGGTGGAGCGGAAGTGCACAAAACTGCTCAAGCACCTAACTGCCGCTAAACCTTGTAGCAACTTTTGCTTTTTTAAAATTATTTATAAATTAATTATTATCAAGTAAGCTGTATTTTAACATTTTTTCCATGCCTCCCAGCCCAGTCCTGGTTTTCAGTGGCTCTAGGGGAGGGGGGATGCGGCATAGGGGTGGGCTGATGTCAGTCTGGCTTCCAATGAGGAGAGAGGGGGCAGAGAGGAGGAGGTGCTGCTCTCCCGTGCCAAGGTTTGGCACAGTTTGCATGAGGACATCTCCATCCACACCCAACCTGTACCTAGCCCACGTTGCCGGGAATGGTATGGGGATGGGTTGGGAGCATTCTCAGACCCACTCCCATTCCCATGTGTTCTGATCCCACTCCAAATGGCTTGCATGGGGATGCAGCCTTAAAAACTAAAACCTTGCTATAGCAACAAATTCCTCAATTTGTAAGTTTTCAAATTTAAAAAAAATCTTATTGGCTTGCATGGGGACGCGGCCAGTGAAAACTGAATTCTACAGCCAATTATTTGGCATGCATCCCATAAGCACATACTATGCATGATTTAAAGGAATGCAGTAGAAAGCAGTGGTGAAATTAATGGCCAGTGTAACCAAATTCATCATTACTCTAGTGTTTGCATCCCATAGGAAAAAGGGAAAATGAAAGACAGCATCCTCGTTATACTGTTGTTTTATCAGTGCTTATCTACCATACACAATGCATGATTGATTGATTTGTATGATACAGCCAGAGCGTGCTATTTTTTAAAAAAAAGGTATTGATTCAAAGAGATTTTAATTTAGATTAGTTTGTGTAAATTGAGCAATAAATTGAACAGGCCTCAGCATAGCTCACGTTCAGAATGAGTTATCATAGTACTTAAGTGAGAAGTCTGGCAAGCAATGATTCTGCCTGTAGGCTCAATGCAACATTTCCATTTTCAGCCATCAAATGCCATTTTCAGCCATCAGTTTGGACATTCACATGAGTGCATGAGATTCAAGAGAAAGGCAAACAGAAGGGAAATGACACTCCAGTCTAGGAGACATTCAGAGGCATGAATTGATCACAGTGGTTTCATATAAGCTGGGTGCTTCATGGATCATATAAATAATTCAGAGTGCTTGGTTGATCAGCCACATCTAAATAAACAAGCAGTATGCCCTGTTCTTATTATGTAAGTGTCAAATGAATCAGATTTGCAGTGTCTGTGCAGCCATCTGTACGCTTCACATGTGTAGTATTTTGCATATGGCATTAGGTTATAACAGAGGATTGGTAACCTTTGAAGCACCCAGGATATTCTTGGATCATACTGTCTACTTGAGTTTCCTCACAGGAGTACTAGTAGTATAAAAATGTGCGTGCATACTTGCTTGTTTATGTGTAGTCTCTCTGCATTATATAATGGAAGACGGCAACATAAAGATTAAGTGCATTGCTTTTGTTTTATTAACTGTGCTTCATTCTGTATCTTTCCAAGTGGTAAGAGTAGTAGCACACAACAAGCCTGTGGGGAGGGACAGCAAGTCTGAGCCCCATCTCTAAAATGATTTTAGTCAAATAGCAAGTCTACAACTTTTTGGATCCAAGACACACAGCAAAGGTCAGTTCCGTGCCAAGGTTGACCAGCAACTGCTATTTTCAGTCTTAAATGGGGTGATGGTGCAAAGAGACATACCGGATCCCAGAGCAATGCTAGAGGTGTGGAGTGGATCCAGCAACAGTCAGAAGTGGACCAGGACTTTCATGGGGCCAAAGTCATCTGAGTGGGCAGGGAAAAGGCAGAAAAAAGGGCTGTTTATGCAGGCAAAATGAAGTAAACAAGGAAGTTTGTCAACATTCAGTTTGTTCAGACCATAAGAACATAAGAGGAGCTCTGCTGGATCAGGCCACAGCCCATCTAGTCCAACATCCTGTCTCGCACAGTGGCCCACCAATTGCCCATGGGCACCTCAAGCAGAGACAAGGACAAACCTTCTCCTGCTCTCAAATTCCAGCAAATGGCCTTAGAGGCATTCTGGGTGTGTCTTCATGGCATAGTTATCTCGAATTCAAAACGTTTTGAGTTTGCGCAGTTCAGACGGCACTTCGGATTAACACGGTATTTCCGTGTTAAAGGACGTTATCCCGATTAGAAATAAATCCTGATCTCAACAGGTCTCACTCCGGATCGTGCGTCGATACGTGTTTAATTTTTTACTGTGTGGACAGTATCGTTCCGGGATGAGATTCAGTGTTAAGGCTGTCCCGCCCCCCCAATCGCACTGTAACCAATGGCTGAACGTATTAGAAGCACGTCATGTTTAGGGTTTCCTTCATTGAAAAAATCCACCCTCAAACACCCACTATAAACCTCCAGTCCTTAAAGCTGAAACACTGTATCAATCTAAGCACTTCACACCTTAAAAACAATGTTGCAATTTTGCGCAATTTCAGACCTTTGAAGGTTCGGAACAGTCGCTTTCAGCCCCCTTAAGGGTGAGAAGGCTTGTCAGCCACTTAGTCCCTTGAAGGCTGAAAACAGAATGTCAACCGCTTTGAGCCCCCTCTAGGCTACTTTGCCTCTGCCTGTGGTCACACCTAAGGTTTAATCCAGTTTCAGTTCACTTTCAGAGTGAGAGAATACACCAGCAAATTGACAAGCTGGTTTTCTTTCAGGGTTAATAACTCAGAAAATCCACCTTTAGACTAGATAATGTGGAAAGAAAACTACTGGTCACTTTGCTGATGTGTTCTCTCACTCTGAAGGTGGAGTGAAGCTAGATTAAACCTTAGGTGTGACCACAAGCCAAGATTTTAATCCAGCTTCGGTCCCTGTGAGGTGGGGGGGCGGAGTTCCCTCCCGGCCACGGGGGGAAGAGCAAGCGAGGAGCCCCCTTCGCCCTCTTGTCCACCCCTTGGCTCTCCTCCTCTGCGGGGCAAAGTGGCAGCAAAGCGGGGGGAAAGCGGCGGCGGAGCCCCAGGGAGAAGCCACTAGCGCCGCAGCGCCTGGATGGATGGATGGATGGATGGATGGATGGATGGATGGATGGATGGATGGATGGATGGATGGATGGATGGATGGATGGATGGCTGCTGCTGCTGCTGCTGCTGCTGGGAAGGGGGAGGGTGGAATGGGCAGGGAATTCCCGGCGGAGCATGACGCAAAGAGAAGGGAGGGTGGGATCCTGGCAGGGAAAACCAATCACAGGAGAGAGTGTGGGCAATGGGCAGGAGGACAATGCTGCCATGTGGACTCCGAGTATTGATCCCGCGTTAAGGCTGCCATCGGAACCGGATCAACTTGCAAGTCGTCTGGACAGCTTTGTTCCGTTTCTTTTATTTCGAATTCTTTAAACTGAAATAACACATGCCATGAAGACGCGCCCTCTGTCTCCCCAGTCTGAAAGTTGAACTTAGGCAACCATCATGTAAACAGACTGCCTTAATCCAATAAAACATTCAATTTGGGCATCCACATCATTATGCCAAACTTGATGTTGCCCTTGCAGAAAAACAAGCAGAGTTGAAGATTTAAGGTCAGTAGCCCCAGAATGGCAGGTGTACTTCCTCTATACAGACTCCTCCTTCCTGGAACAGGAGCCTTGTGGCATTCATGGGAATGAGAGAAAGAGGGTGAGCAGTTTGGTGGGCTTTCGGCAGCTCCGTGAGTTACAGGAGGGGTGTGTCAACAGGAGAAGCCACATCCACCAAGCAGCACGACCAATCGGAGGTGGCAGAAGTCGGACCAAAAAAGGAGGCAGCCGCAGGAGCCACAATGAGAGAGAGGAACGCAGCCCAGTTCAGTGTGTGTGTGAGAGAGTCTCATTTTGCTTAAGGCAGAGTTTAAAGGGGACTGTTTACCTTTAGAAAATACCTTAAAAGGGGGAAAGATTTCTAAAGGACTATTTCTTTTCCTTTTCAAAAAGCTTTAGGACTTAAGAGTTGAGAGTTAAGATTGCTTTGTTATTTTCTTGATTAATGTAACAATAAACCTTTGAAGTTTAATCATTATAAAGGTATCAGTCTGCTGCTTTGAGACAACTATAGCTATTAAGCACCCAAAGGTGGAAGCCAGAGGGAAAGCTTTATAGTTGAAAGCTGTAGGAAACTGGCGGGGGTCTGGGTGCTTGATTGCTTGCTTCTGCCTGTGTTGCTCTGAGGAGGACAAGGAGGGAAGAGGCAGGCAGGTTGCCACAAGCCCAATCTAGATAAAAGCCCCATTGCTGAAAATGGTCCATGACACCACCCAGTCCAGGACAGTCAAAATGGTGGTGCCCAAAGGAAGACTGGCCCCACAATCGAATCAGGTAAGTATACAATCATGGGGTGGTGGGGGGAACAGCCAAAGTCCCACCCCCCATTGGTTAATCATGCTCCTTTCCCACCCAGCAGGCAGGAAGGGAAGGGAAGTGCAAAAATGCCCCGTAACCTGGATGATGACTCTGTAGTTGCCTTAGGATTCCTCCATCTCTGGCTGCCTTCCAACCTCCATGTTTCTTCACCTTCTCCTGATATGTCCTAAACCAGGGCTCTACCATTTCTCCATGCATCTCTGTTGGGCTTCCTTGATACTACTTTTTCCCTTCCCCTTTCTCTCTCCATCCTCCATCCCCCTTTTTCCTATCCTGTCTTCAGTTACATCCTTCTCCACCCCTGTTACACTGCCCAATGATGCAGCATATATTTACCTTACTACCTGCACCTGTGAGGGAGTTAAACTGAAACGATCACAATGCCATTGTTCCTCACACTTTAACATTCCATTTCTTTTCAGTTCTAATCCTTCCAAGATTTCCCTTTGGTCAGTCCTGAAAAGGAGCATGAGTTCCTGGAGGTACCCTGACATTCCCAGAGGACTGGTAACTCTACCGCCAGCGCCAAATTTAGCTTCTAGCCATCATAACCGGAGAACAGCAACTGCTTTGTTTTCCATTAATTTTCTTGCTTTAAGCTTACCCAGTTTTCTTCCCCTCCACAAGTTTTCCCACTTAGCCTTGGATTTATCTGCTTCGTGTCTTAAATGGGTGGCTATACATTTCTAGAACAGAAAAAAAAGAAAAGAGCAATTCCTCCCGGTACTAAGAAAGGAGCCCATTGCTTAATCTCTTCCTTCAGTTTTATTTACTGGTGTTCCTATGCTGCCATGGAGACTCACTGTGAAAGGTTTTGCTTGCTAGATATATCCTGGAGATGATTTGGGGCACATTAGTGTGAGAGTCATCTTCTTTCACTCCCAAGTGAATATGTAGTGCTCATACAAGATGACTTCATAAGTTCCCAGATTCATCAAGTAAGGAAAATATCTGTTGAATGAAGACACCTGGGAACAGTTTTTCAGACTAAGCTATGCAAATATTTAGCTTTGAAGTACTGTGCTGCAGTAAAAACGTCCGGTGCTGTTTGCATTCTGTTATCATACAGCAAATCCAAGCCACCAAGAGTATGCGAGTTCAACAGCGACCGTTCTTATAACCATGCAGATAATAAAAACAGAGGCAACAAGTCACAACTTGCACTGGGAAACAATAGCTGCCAAAAGCTGCAGTGCTGATGTTTCCAGCTGTAGGTATTTTGTTTCTACAAACAGAAGGAGGAGAAATTTGACAGAGGCTGCCTCCAGGCGGTGATTGGATAACCCAGTCCAGAGCACTGCACCTCTAGCATTAGAATTTGCTTGCTAGACAGCACTGTGGCCAGCACTGTCTTTGAAAATTTTAATGTCATGCATATCCAGGTATTCAGCCAGCACAGAAGACTCAGAAGTCCACGTGGCCATCACCATGCATGTGTCCAAAAGTTGGTAAACATTAGGGGTCTGCATTAATGCAATTTTAGACATTTGATTCAATTCTAATTGAATATTCCAATATCTGAATTCGTATGAATAAAGAAAAACATTGGCAGCGCTTCCACAAAATCCATGTCCATCCTTCTGCTAAACCTGGTGGCACCATTCAGTTCAGATATCTCTTGCCCATTTCTCATTTGTCTCAAGAGACATTGTCTGGGAACTGTGTTCTTCCTCTTCATCTCTGCTCCTGGGATGTGCTAGATGAAAACGTAATACAAGTGAGATAAGTAAGAAGAAAGCTGTTAAGCCACTTAACATGCAGGTAGCAAAGACTGCCAAATACTGAAATAATTGATGCAGTTGCTGAGTTACAAGGTTCCTCTCTGTGATTCATGCACCAGACAAGAAAAATAGCAACTAGCTCAAAGAATGAACCATCCTTCAAAGGGAAGGATTGTTTTACCTACAACTGAACATAAGGAGAATTGTCATTCTTATTCTGGTCATGTAAGTCTGAATTTTTTACAAGGAGTTTCTTGATTATCCACATGTTGACAACAATATGGGTGGTCTTCGTGTCAGCTGAAGTTCCCAGTAATTAAAGTTCTCACAGTACAAAGGATACATTATTTTTAATCCCTGAGTAAAAATGTGACTTCCTGGGAATCAAAAGGTCACAGGTTCGATTTCCTGCGAATCAAACGGTCACAAGTTCAATTTCCTGCATCCTGTCAGAAGAAGGCTATGGTGAACCACTTCTTTGGCCATCACTCCATGTAGCACGCAAAACAACTTGGAGGGACATATCCACAGCCCGCCTCGTCAAAGAGGCATGAGGGTGCAGAGAAGGATTTAATTCCTCTCCAAGATACAAAAACTTCACTGTGTGAAAAGCAACTCTGAATCTGCCACTTATGGACTAAGCTGGACCATTGTCCCAGTGAAATGGGATACATTTCCATCCAGGCCTTATATGCTCATGCGAAACCTTCAAGATGGCATCCTCAGGTACACCAGTGGAACCATCAAACTGCTTTCCATGACTGCCTGAAGCTGGGAGAGGCCTTCAGGGAAGCTCAGTCCAGCACTGAGGATGGCACAGTGAAGAAACAGCCATGATCTTTTCCAAGAAACCTGCCCATGAAACTGGGACTGGCTTTAGGTGGCCTTTACCTTTACTTGCCCTATTAAGGTGTGAGGGAAAAGGAGTCTGCAGTGATACCAATAATTGTGGAATGAACACAATATGCTAGTCAAAGAATTAGACTCCCTGCAAATCACATTGTGAAGCATCCTACCTGTCTCTTCATCCTCAGCAACCTGTATCTCCTAGGCATCCATTCTAGCAGCACCTGTCACACATGTCCTTCATGAACTGGTCTAATTGTTTCTTAAAGTCATCTAGGCTTGTTGCTGTCACCACCTCTTTTGGTAGTAAATTCTGTAGAGCAATGACTCCAAGGCTGCATTCACACCTAAGGTTTAATCCAGCTTCAGTCCATGTTCAGAGTAAGAAAATACATCAGCAAAGTCAGAAACTGTTTGCTTTTTTTCCTTTGGCATTATCTGACTCCGAGTATTCACCTTTGGGATAGATAATATGGAAGGAAAAGGACTAATGAACTTCTTGACATGTTCTCTTGCTCTGAAGGTGGACTGGAGGTGGATTAAAATTTAGGTATGAATGCAGCTTCAGGGTAAAAAGAAAAAAAGTCCCTTTGTCAATCCTAACTCTCCTGCCCATCAGCTTCATAGAGTGTTCCTAGTTCTAGGCCATATAGTTCAAGATGGCCTCTGGACCTATATTTCAAGATGGCCTCTGGACATCTTGTCTTCACATCATTCACATTTCCCCCCTGGGGTTGTCTTGAGGGTGGGCTGTGCTCCCTCAAGCTGGCTTCTCCAGGGTCCACTTTTACACAGGACACAATCCATCTTGGAGGGCCAGTCCATTTTCTCTTGTCATCTGTAAGCAAGGAACAGACTAGAGGAACTGAACCACACTGCGCTGGGTGGATCCAGCCTCTCCTCCTGCCCTATGTCCTCCCCTCCTGCCTCCCCCATTCCCCTTTGTTCCAGTGGCAAGCTTGCAGGCTTTGTCCATCATTTTTAAAAAATATAAATCTATTTTGCGCTAGACTGAGAATGCAATATATCATATTTCTTTAAGAACAGGGAGAGTTTTAAAAAATAGATGGCCAGAAGAGCACTGTTGGGAGGGGGAGTGAGAGAAATAGTGGAGCATGGATATAAATTATACAGTTCTAAGAACAATGTATCTTCCATTTTCCTTCAGGAATGTGCAAAGGAAACAATGTTTTGTTTCAGTAAAAACTAAAACTGGGACTCTTACTGAGAAGTGAAAGTTTTTTAGCAGCTTTAGGCCTCTCATTTTTCTTCGGGAATGGCTGTGGAGGTGGAGGTGCATGCTGGTTGTGCTATGCCTCAACTGCATCTATTTGGGGGCACGGTCCTCATCCCCCAACAGTAGCCTGTGTTAGCACCGAGTTTGCCATGAGCACCACACAGCCCCAACACACACCGTTGCCACTATTGATTGGCAGAACTTTATCCTATCAGAATGCAGGCGGTGTTGATGGGTAGAGAACTCAAGAGTCATGTAAAGGAGACTCAGGAAGATGACATAAAAGGTGTGAGCATAGCTATCTAAGTTGAAGACAATCTGAGAACTGATTATCAGGAATTGGGTGTGAACAGGATTAGGATGGCTTCAGTTCAGTTTCTTCTAGGCATTCTTAAGCAGAAACAAAGGCAAAACCTTCACTTGCTCTCAAAGCCCCACAAATGGACTTTAGAGGCATCCTGACTATCTCTCCAACCTGGGTCCTTTCTGCACTGGGCCTTATTCCAGATAATATTTTAGAATAGGGACATGCCATCCACATGCTGGTTCAGACTATGGCAGGTCACACCCCAAGCATGCTCCAGTCTGCACTAGCATACGGATAGCAGCTTCCTATTCCAAGATATTATCTGAAATAAGGCCCAGTGCAGAAAGGCCCCTGGAGGCAGTACCTAGGCAACAATTCTAGTAGCTTTTTGGTTTCCTCCATGAAGTTTGTATACAGATTTTATCTTTAATGATGGTTTCCATCACTGTACATGAAACTGCTAAGCTGACCTGTGTGTAATTTCCTGGATTATCCCTTGATCTTTTGTTGAAGATTGGTGTTACATCTGGTACCCTCCAGTGTTCATGCACAAAACCAGAGCAATGTAGTGGTTACAGCACTGCAGTAGGGCTGAGTTACCTCTAGGTTCAAATCCATCCTCAGCCACTGAAGCACACTGGGTAACCATGGGCTAATCACTGCTTCTCACCCAAGCCTAACTCATAGAGTTGTTCTCAAGATAAAATACAGGAGAAGAGAACATTCACCACAAGGTGCTCCTTGGAACAAAGGCAGGACACAAATGCCATTAAATAAGCAAGCATCCTGGCTACATTCCGAAGACTTCAGAGTGGAAATTTCATTATCTTCCCTCCAAAGCCAATATCTTGCACAGCCAACATGTTGCTATATTCAGAAACTCCCAAGGTGTTGACAGGATCTGGATGACCACGGACCCTGCCAATGGGAGGTTCAAAGTGCTCACTCTAACCATTGAAATGGGAAGGGTTCTATCTGCACACTTCAACTCACCCTGTTCCTGGCCATGGATTCATCCCCAGAATATTTTGTAAGGCAAGGAACTGGCCCACAAAACCATTTTCTGTGCCCTCAAAATCAGAGCTTCCTTTTCATACAAATGGAAGCCTATTAGGTAGAGCCATACTGTGGGAGTGACAATGGCAACAGTCTTGGTGGGGCAGAGGATTATGGGAAGCATTGTCAGAGTACTCTCTCCCTTGATTTGCATGAAAGAGTTTCAGATAGCACTTTCATCTGTGGTGGGATGATAGCTGAATGACTATGGGATTATGAAATCCCTGCATACTTTGGACGCAGATCTTGGCCTGGTCCAACTCACCGGCTGCAACACCACAATGGCTTCCAAGGAACCAAAAGGCATTTCAAAAAGACCTCTCCGTCAAACAGAGGACTGTTTTGTAAATTAGGTCATCATGTGGTTTCCAACACTGAACTAAGAACTGGTTTAACGGAGGGCTTTATGTAAGAGAAATCCAGTCAGAAATTCACTTAGCCTTAAACAGTTCTGTGGCCATTCAGGTCAAAGCCTCCAGGAGAACAGTAGCTAAGCTGTTTAAAAGAAACTAGGGCCGTTCTCTAATCACCTGCTGTGGGAGAAAGTGCTCAGAAGGCCAACTCAGCAAAACCAGCAAAAAGGCTTTGTTGCTGACTCTACAAATTGCATGAGAAAAATCACCTATTGTGACACCTGAGGGCTGTCAGAAAGGAGGAAACCATTAAACCACAGAGACTTTCTTGCAAATCACATTCAACCTATGTGAATGTTAGAGATCCCTGTAGGACCCAAACTTGTATTGATTGTTTTAAGAAGATAATCAGTAGACCTTACGTTGGAGACCTAGGCAGTGATTTCTGTATAACCACAAGAACTAGAACAACAATAAAATCTTCATCAGCAGCCAAAGAGTGACATGACTTCCACAGAAAGTATTGAAAGGACTTCCCTTGTGAATGACAGAGACATAAAGAAGCATTCTCGTAATCTCCACAGGTAACAAAATTATACTCATTTAATGCTATTAGCTGACTGTAGCCGGCAGTGAAAGAAAGGAAATTCTGAAATCTTTAATACTATACATTTCAGAAGTTGCCCTATGTTGAAATATCAGCAGTGCAGCATAAATTGATTATTTTAATATACATTCTGACAGAATTTTATTGCAATCCCTTGTGGTTATCCTACAGAAAGGTATGTTATAAATATTGAATATTTGCTTACTTGGAAATTTGGAAGATTGGCTATATATCTCCTTTCCTGTGACTGGTTTCCTTCGAAGGTTTTGGCCCAGTGCAATCTGCTCAGAAGTTCAGTTCCATTGAGTCCAATGGGAATTTCAGTTTCTGTATCCATAAAAATGCAACATTATTATTTACGATTTAGACTGCCTGCATATGACCCTTTCCCCTGCAAGTTGGATATTGCGTATGCCCATGGTAGCGTAATATAATGGGATATTGTGAAAAGCTTGCGTAAACATGGATAGGATTGCTCTGTTTCTATCCCAACTGAGCAAATTATACATGTGCTGGTAAGATTCTTATTAAATTGACCAGAAACACTGGATTGGGATCTACATTCTATTGGAGAATAAAGCATTCACTTGCAAGCAAATGTATTTAAAACAAGGCCCCCCAAAAAAAGAAAAATAGAATGAAAAACACAGGACTGCCTACTTGGATTTAAAAAAACAACATTTTTGGGTCCACTTAGACTTATGTAAGTTGTACAAAGCATTAAAAAAGAGCATTTGCAGAGTTTCCAAAGCAGAGTTAGAGAGTGAAATTTTAGCCGATAATGAGCCCCTTTCCTAAAGCTTGTTTTTGTTTCAAAAGAAAAGCTTCTTTTGACATTGAAGAAGACTTCTCTTCTGCTGCAAATAACATGTTCTGATTAAGACTGAATGCACCAATCCAAATAAGGACATCTTGCTGGATTGGACCCATGACCCATCTAATCCAGCGGTCTGTTGTCATACTGGTCAGTCAGATGCCCAGGGAAGATCACCAGCGGGGCATATGTATCCAGCTTGCTTTCCTCACATCTCCTAGCGTACCACTTCAGGAGCATACCACTTTCTCCTGTCACTGGGGCCAACTGCCATTGATACTCCTGACTTCCATGAATTGGTCTAAACCTTTTCTTGAAGCCATCCAAGAGAACACCATCACATCCTCTAGTAATGAACTCCAAAGTTTACTTGTGGTGTTAAAAAACAGCAACCGCCTTTTGTTTGTCCCAAATTGTTGAGAAATTAGCTTCAATGGGGATCACTGGTTCTAATAAGTCGTGAAAGAGAGGGGAAAAAAACTTTTCCCTACTCACTTTGTCCACACCAGGCATAATTTTATACACCTTGAGCGCGACCCCATGCACGTTTGGTCTGGTACCAAAATTGGGTTCGGCAAGGGGTGTTCCCATGCATTTTTTTTGGGGGGGGGGTCTGGTTTCTGAGGACCAAATTGCCCTAAACCGTACCAGACCAGGAATACATTTGGTACCAAAAAAACCAAGTCTGGGAATGGTTTGGGGTCCTGGCACACATTGCTTAGCGAGCTGAGCCCACGCAAGGGGACAGTCCCGGGCTGTTTTGGGAGGAGATTGGCACTCATGTCATTGGGAGGTGGGGTGTGCTTGCCATTCCGCCCCTGTGCACTGCAGATTGCAAACGCTGACATTTTTAGGGAGTGAAAAAATCCCGATCGCCAAGGCAGGTAGGATAATGCCTTAATTTTTGTCCCTTTTCCACAGCAAATATTCCACCCCCATTTTCCAGTCACCAAGGCAATCATGATAATGGCTTGATTTTCTCCCTTTTAATCTTGCCAGGCATTTTCATGGTTCCCGGTGGAGCAGAGGTGCCCAAAGCTTCTCAACCACCCAACAGCCGCTAAACCTTGTAGCGGCTTTTGGTTTTTTAAAATTATTTTTTAAAATTTTCCATGTCTCCCGGCCCAATCCTGGCTTTCTGTGCCACTAAGGGAGGGGGGGATGTGGCATTTGCAGCTGGTGCCACAGGGGTGGGCTGATGTCAATTCGACTTCCAATGAGGAGAGAGGGGGCGGAGAGGAGGGGGTGCGGCTCCCTCATGCCAGGGTTTGGTGTGGTTTGCATGGGGATGGTTGCATCCACACCCAGCCCGCATTACCAGGAATGGCACGGGGATGGGCAACATTCAATGTCAGACCTGCTCTCGGTCCCATGCATATCCATTCCAAGGCTTGCATGGGGATGTGCCCCTTGAGCCTATCTCCTCTCTTGCCTCCTTTCTAGGCTAAAAAGCCCCAGATACTGCATGCTTTCCTCGTAGGGAAGCTCCTCCAGCCCACTGATGGTCATAAGACTTCTCTTCTGAACTTTCTTCAACACTGCTATATCCTGTTCAAGATGTAGCAACCAAATGTGCCCACAGTACAGTATTCCAGATGCGGTCACACTCTTGATTTCTTTCTCCAGGGGCAGTATTATCTGCAAGTATTAGTTCAAAGCTCTGCTGTCTGCAGTTTCTGCACTGTTTGTTTATCCAAATGACTTTTTATATCACCCTGCATTAATGGAAGTGGGCCGTTTCGGCACTTCACATCATGAGCCTGAGCAGATAGGTCAGTCCAGTGGTCACAAAAATGAACAGAGACCTTTTGCAGATCTGTTTTTAGCACTCTGTTGTGCGTGCACCCCAGTAGCAGGTTCCCCTCAAGAGCAAGTTAGTGTTCAGGATCACATGCATCATCACACCCCTAGAACTTTTTTGGCATGCAGTGACATGTGGTCACTGAGCTCAGACCTTACCAGAGCGTAGGGCCCCCGTTTCTGGCATCCTGAAACTTGCCTTTTACCAAGTGAAGGGGACTGACAAAGGCTTGGCATGGTGTGATGGCAGCAGAAGTGGCAGGGGGGAAGTTGAAGTGAGGACTGTGGGAGGCAATTGCAGGATCGAAACAAGGGGGGAGTCCATACTTCCTGTCCTATCAGGGGATGGGAATAATGAACTTCCCTTGGGGTACACTAGCATTTGCATTCACCCGACTCTGGAAACCTGTCCGGGCACCACCGTCTTTTCTTTGGGTACCAGCGCTGCACATATACACTAGCTTCCCAGGTCATCTGGCATGCCATTGTCCTTGTGTAGCATGCCAGATGTTCCCCAGCACCTGGAAGAGGTGCAAATGGCCTCTCCAGTGGTTGGGAATGGTAAGATTTTGGATGCCTGTGGTGCAGGATTTTCTGCACCACCACTAGTGAATGCTGGGGTAGCTTCTGGGATTGCAGGAGACATTTCTGGTGTGGAAATGGTCCTGTAACTACAGATGGCACTACTCAGAAGCTATCCCAATGTGCACTGCTGATACAATCACAGGATGGCTCAAGATCCCAATTTCCTCTCAAATAGGGATGTGCATGAATGGGGGTTTTTTTGCATTCAATTAATAGCGAATTGAATGTAAGAAAGTTCGTATTTGTTCAAATAGATCCCCTTCGAATGTGATAGGATTCTATTTGATACAGATGCAAACGTATCCAATACGTATCTGATAAAAATCCAATAACATATTCACTCTGAAAGCGTCAAATCTGCCCTGAATCCACTTTGAATCCGTTCTCAATCCATGCTGAATGCCCTCTGGATCCGTTGCAGATGTAACTGGCACAGACGCTTTCCCACCTCCCCGTTTCACGAATGTCCCAAAGCATTAGTATGAATACGAATGTCAATGTATGAATGTTGTAACATTCTATTCGTATATGAATGTCCAAATTCGTACGAATATTATGAATATTCGGGCACATCCCTACTCTTGACCTCTGGAAGCAGACTGTCTGGTTGGTGGACCCTTTCGGGTTTGAGGTGGAGACTGGCCATTGAGCCCTTTGACCCCCAGTTCCCTGGCAACTTAGCAGCATTCGTTTAGCTGAGTTCGGGTGCCCTTTCTCAGCTTAACAAAATTATTACCACACACTGTGGTTGTTGAAGTTATTCAAGACCTCATCGAACAGTCATTCACACAAAACGTGCTCTCCCACCACCAATAAGCAGACTGAAACAACTAACTGAGTGAACCCTCCAAAGCCTTTGAAATAACAGACATTTCATCCCTTGTCCTCATGATGAGTAAAAAGAATCTGCCTGATTCCCTCTCTTTTGGGGTATCTCAGATATTCTAATTTCCACGTGGTAGATAACCACATCCGAAAGATCACAGCTGTCTTCCCTTTGGTTACACAAGCAGAGCTAAAGTCCATGTACCTCTAAAGATGACCAAAGAAGTTTGGTGAGGGCAGTATTTGAGGCTCTGTACTTTGTTCAGTATAATGTATTTTCACTCAACACAACACTGGAGTGGGCTCTCGTAGAGGACAAAGAACACCCTACTCTCACTTTGTCTTCTCCCCCTGCACATAGCATCCATCTACCGCTGAATAATTCAAACAGAAAAAAGCAACAAGAGGAAGCAACAGGCACTGAACGAGCACCAGTGCACTACTGCCATAAGTACTCTGCGCTTTCTGGGAGAAGGAAGAGAGAGGAATACAAGGCCAAGCAGAAGCTCTATGCAGCATCAGTAATATGCCTCATCTTCATGACAGGTGAAATCATAGGTGAGAGTTTGCTCTTCCCATCTGCGTCCCCAGACCTGCACTGTCCTCTGGAGTGAGTGGAGGTTGGTATGTGTGTGATGTGTGTGCATGCATGCATGCAACAATGACATTTTATCCAACATTTTCTAATGCTGTTAGTACTATAACTGATAGGGAACTTCTATCTCTGGACCCCGTGTTACAAGGAATAAACCCACCATGACAGTGCCATGTTGCAATGCTGACCTATGGCCCTGACCAGATGAGCAATGTATAGTGCTTTACTATCATGGCTGTGGTGGGATTGGCACACATATCTGTGGCAATCTACCCATAGTCCTGCTGCATCTCCCCCAAATCCTGCTAGTCTGGATTTTACCCAGTTGTGGAAAGACCTGGATCTGATTTCCCACAGTCGTGCTATAACTTATGCAGAGGAAGCTACTATGCCGGACACAACTGTGCACATGTGCAGGAGCCAGAAAAGATGCCACATATGCACAGTGGCAGTGATTGCACATTTCAGGGTATTTTGCACAGAGAAAATACCCAGGTGTACACGTTGCTCCACATGCACAAACGGTGCCAGCACTTGCACTGTCTAGAATACTGCTTGTTAGCAAGACATTCGGTCAACATCTGGAGTCAGCCTATGCTTATTTTTATGTTTATTTAGATTTCTTACCACTCTATTACAAACGTTTGGAGAAGCTGAACAAAAATAAACAAATCAAAATATGGAAATGCATCAAGAATGCAGTAAAAATATAACATAAAAATATAAACAGATACAGGAATGTGTCGAGAGAGATCAAAGGAAGAAATCTCACTGAGCACCAGAAAGACCAGGCTGTAAAGGAGTTTTTAAAGGAGTCTCTAGAAAACATCTGTGACGGGGATACCTCTAAGGGGAGGTTGTTCCAAAGCCTGAGGGCCCTTAACAAAAAACACTGTGGAGCGCTATGTAAGACATGATGCTGGGCTAGATGGTCTGTGGCCCAATCCAGCAGGGCTCCTCCTTGGATTTCATGGAATGATAGAACGATTAGGAGAGCTTCACCAGAAGATCTGAAGTAGTAGGCAGCACTATACGGGAAGAGGCAATCTGATAGATATTTGGGATTCAAATCATTTGGGGCTTTAAATGTCAGTGTTAAAACTTAGAATAGGGCCTGTAAGCAAACTGTTAGCCAGCAGAGACCTTTAGGAACTGGTTATGAGCATGATCAGGCACCCAATCAGCAGTGTAGCTGCAGCATTAAGGACTAGTTCCCTTTTCTGGATCATCTTCAAAGGCAGCCTTGGTGGGTATTTCTTACTTGGGGAACAATAGAGACTGGAAGAAAGCATGACTCCGTGCAATCAGAGACAATGTGTCATTCGCCATTTCACCACTTCACCCCACCTTGTGCCCCACTGCATGAGTTGATGCCAACAAGTTAAGATAGTCCTTCTGCTCCAGATCCTTTTGCCCCGCATTAATCAATGGGAGGCTGTGAAGCACTTCTGTAGGGGCAATAGGGAAGGAATTAGGCCTTCACTGGTAGCCTGCTTTTGACATTGCCCCCAGACTACATTTGTGATGTGCCACAGACCAAAATGAAGCTCAGGGCAGGTTTCCAAAAGAAGTCTTATCTCTTTCTCCTGGCATTTGTGGTCCTGCACCATGGGTGCTACTGACTGTGGTCTCTTCCAGACTAGTGGATTAAGTGTGCAGTTAGAATAAAAATCTGCAGCTTAACTGCTGTGAATTGACAACTCGCCATCCTCACCAAAAACAGCCTCCATAGCTTCCTGCTCAGAGGCTACAAGAATCTGGTCACAGAGGGTGGGGCATGCATCACATGGGATGGAGCAGCCAATGGGAGCTGAGCTGCTGTCCCAGCTCTCGTTAGCTGTTCTCACCATCCCGTCCAGACTGGCGGGAAGCTTTGAATTTATTTAATGCTGCAGAGTAAGTGCTGCTATATCAGCATTAAGTAAATCCGCAGTAGCGTCGCTACAAAGTGATGCCACTGCAAAATATCTGCTGTCATGTGTGACAACTCGATATTGGCTGCGCATTTGGATGCACAGCATCAAGAAGTCTGGATGCAGCCTATATTTCTCATAGATCTCTGGAGAGACTGGATGACAAACTAGTTATCTTTCTCCTGTGCACTTTATTAATTTGGTTCAGAATGAATATCATGGAACATAGTATAGCGCCGTATTCTTCAGCTCACTGCCATCATTTATGGGAGCTGTAAACATAAGCCATAGGTTTTTTGACTTCACCAAGCCTAGAAAGTATTTGAAGGGACAGATGATTTGTTAACACAAGGCTTTTTCCAAGCTATAAATCATTTCAATTTTTGCAGTGACAACTTAAGTAGCAAGCAGGAGGGCCTTCTGCTGCAGACCTTTTAAGCTCTGATAAGTCACTCATTAACTGCTAGGAAGACAGGAGTCTCTTTGGGAAATATTGCAATGATCAACTCATACCTTTTCTTTTAAAATTGGTCTAGACGGCATTTATTGGGTGATTGACCACTGAGTGACTGACAAGTCCCACTGCTGCATTAGAGTACAAAGCAATAAACAGTCATTGTAACACTCAATCACAGAAGCCATTTGTAAGGAACAACAGTACAAAGCAATAAGAGGGCTGCTGTTCTGTAAACTCAGTTTGTCTTTAAAGAAACTGGAGATCAAGTTATCTTCATCTTTTTCTTAATGGGAAATGCAGCTTAGGACCTTTCTGCACTGGTTGGTCTGGACCAGTACAGCCCTCTGGTGTGGACCATACATAAGTTCAGTTTTGAACAGCGTGGTGAAGTTGTTCTAATTCAGACCTGACACTGCCTCTCAAGATTGCATGAGCTTCAGACTCAGCCCCCAAGGGCTCTGAAGGCTAGGAACAAATATTCTTAGCCTTGGAGGCCCATTGCCCATTTCTGCAACCAAACCTACTACTACTACTACTACTGTTGCTGTTGCTGCTGCTGCTGCTGCTACTACTGCACCTACTCCTACTAATAATATTAATAATAAAAAAAATGAATGAATGGCTAATAACTGGCAAAACATAATACAGAAAGATGAAGCAACAGGAGCCATACCAGGAAATTACAGGCCGATAACTTGTCTACCTACTATGTTCAAACTGCTGACAGGCATAATAGCAGACAGGATTCAAAACTACCTCAAAGACAACAACATCATGCCAGTAGAGCAAAAACGAAACAAACAGAGAAGCAGGAGCACAAACGACCAGCTACTGATTGACAAAATGATTCTGGAGAATTGCAAAAGCCGACAAACCTGCATATGACTTTGATTGACTATAAAAAAGCTTTTGATTCACTACCACACGGTTGGATCATAAAGTGCCTGGAAACCATTGGGACCAGTCAGAACATCAGAAAATTTATAGAAAATGCAATGAAAACTGGATGACTGAGCTTTTTGTTGGAAATGAAAGCTATTTATTTATTTATTTTATTTATTTATTTGTATTTCTATCCCGCCCTATACCCGAAGGTCTCAGGGCGGGTTACAATATTATATTAATCTTAGACAGGTCCCTGCCCTCAGGCTTACAATCTAAAGAGACAAGATACAAAAGGAAAATGGTGTGGGAGGGAACAGGGGTGCTCTGGCGGCAGCAGAGTGCTTGCAAAGGTAAAAATTTTTATTTTATTTTCCTCCTCCATTCCCCACAGGCAAGATTGTTCCTTCATGGCCCGTCTGGTGGCAGTTGGGAGGGAGGGGCTAATGCTGGGAGCTTGATGGAAGGTGCTCACCCAGCTTCCTTCTCTCTTCCTCTCCCAAGGCAAGGTGGTTCCTTCATGGCCCGTCTGGTGGCAGTTGGGAGGGAGGGGCCAATGCTGGGAGCTTGATGGAAGGTGCTCACCCAGCTTCCTTCTCTCTTCCTCTCCCAAGGCAAGGTGGTTCCTTCATGGCCCGTCTGGTGGCAGTTCGGAGGGAGGGGCCAATGCTGGGAGCTTGATGGAAGGTGCTCACCCAGCTTCCTTCTCTCTTCCTCTCCCAAGGCAAGGTGGTTCCTTCATGGCCCGTCTGGTGGCAGTTGGGAGGGAGGGGCCAAGCTATGGACTGATCAACCTCAAAAGGGGCATCATCCAGGCGGACTCACTGTCCCCACTGCTTTTCACCATCGCTATGATCCCGCTGTTGCTCATCCTACAGAAAACAAACCTAGGTTATCAAACTGTCAGGAATTCACAGAAAATCTCACATCTACCGTACATGGATGACTTGAAGCTATATGGAAAATCTGAAGTCGAGATCCAGTCACTGACCAACACAGTGCAAATATTCAGCAGTGACATCAGTATGGAGTTTGGCCTGGACAAATGCGCCACAGTGGCACTGAAGAAGGGGAAGATTACTGAAAGTGAAGGCATTGAAATGCCAAACGGTCAAGCCATCAGGTCCCACCAGCCAGAAGCCTACCTGGTCTTGGCTTACGAGTGGAACATTGAAAAGGGAAATGGAAGGGCTGATTCTTGCTGCACAAGAACAATCAATAAGAACAAATGCCATCAAAGCCAGAACTGAAAAATCAGTAGAAGATCCAAAGTGCCGGCTCGGCAAAGAAGTGGATGAAACAATTGACCATATACTCAGCTGCTGCAATAAGATCGCACAAACTGATTACAAGCAGAGATACAATTCTGTAGCACAAATGATCCACTGGAACATGTGCCAAAAGTATCATCTGCCGGTGGCAAAGAACTGGTGGGATCACAAGCCAGAAAAAGTTGTCAAAAATGAACAAGCAAAACTATTTTGGGACTTCAGGCTTCAGATTGACCGAAATTTGGAGCATAACACTCCTTACATTGTGATCATTGAGAAAAAGAAGCTGTGGATCATCAACGTTGCTATTCCAGGTGACTGCAGAATTGAGGAGAAACAGTTGGAGAAACTCACCAGATATGAAGACCTGAGAATTGAACTTCAACGACTCTGGCAAAAACCAGTGAAAGTGGTCCCAGTCATCCTTGGCACACTGGGTGCGGTGCCAAAAGATCTCAGTGGACACCTAAAAACCATTGGCATTGATGAAATATCCATCTGCCAACTACAAAAGGAAACTTTACTGGGGTCTGCTCGCATAATTTGCCGATACATCACGCAGTCCTAGATGCTTGGGAAGGGCCTGACTAGTGATATAATACAAAATCCAGCATAGTGATCTTGTTTGCTGTGTGTAACGGCTGTTTTTACATAATAGTAATAGTAAGGCCGCATCCCCATTACAACCTTATATCGGTTTCAAACCGTTTTCAGTCCTCGCAGACCCCACATCAGTTTGGCTTAACACGCTTTCCACTTGTTAAATTGCCCCAAAGCATTGTAAATGTTAATCCTCGTTTCAACAGGTCTCACTCCGGGTTTGTGCGCTTGAAATGTTTTACATTTTTTACTGTGGGAACCCTTCCATGTTAAGGGATGAGAGTTTCCCTCCCCCAATAGCTTGCTTCCAAAGCAAGCTGTAAAATCCACCCCTCAAAGCAGCAGCCCTAGTAGCAATCCAAGCAATCCACTGTAGCAATCCAACACTTCACACCTGATAACGATCTTGCCATTGAAAGTGCTGACCTTCAAAATAGGGAAAAGAAACAAAAGCAGCTGCAGGTTTGGGGAGATGTGTGACTGTTTAACGAAGGGGGCTTGAGTTGCTGCTGCTGCTGCTGCTGCTGCTGCTGCTGCTGCTGCATGCCCTGAGCAATGAGGAGAGAAGGGGAAAGAATTGCTGGCTGTCCGCTGCCATTTTTCTTCCATCCAGGCAAGCAGCAGCCACCCAGCCACCCAGCTAGGCTCCCTGAAGGGATCCCTTATGGGTGGCGCATTCACGCCAGGAGGAAGAGGACAGGGCAGTCCTGAAAAACGGTTTTTAAAAAGTTGCCACTGGAGTCCCCAGGATCCGGATTGAACGCGATTCTGGCTGAAAGTAATGGGATCAGGCAAATTCGCGTTTGCATCCGGTTCTGTTATTTCGGTTTAGGGAAACTGGATTAAGCTTCTAATGGGGATGCAGCCTAATAGTAATAAATAGTAATAATATCTTGTTTCCTTGAATTCAATCCTTATCATGTTTGCTTTGACCCAGGTGGCGCTATTTCAGGAAGTCTTGCTGTGATCATGGATGCAGCCCATGTTTTAGTTGATATCTTGAGTTTCCTAATTAGCATCTTTTCTCTGTGGCTCTCGTCAAAGCCTCCCACTAAGAGATTAACCTATGGATGGCATCGAGCAGGTATCAAACTCTATGCACTGTACAAAACAAGAAATGCTCCTTCTAGCAACAGTGGGTGGGATGTCCAGGTCTTTAGTCGAATCTGTACTTACTTTAATAAAATGTCTGGAACGGCCAGGGCTATTTGCATGCTGGGCACAAGAACAAGATCTGGGCTGTTGGCTGCACCTAAGCATTTGCTTCCTCTGCCCTGCTCTCCCCTATGGTACAAGAACTATGGCCCCTTCTGCACTTACTTGTTAATCTGGATCAAACAGCTGCTAAGAACACATTGTCTGTGTGGCAATCCGGATCAAGGAACTGCTAAGAATGCATTGTCGGCACAGGGGTAGATCCAGATCAGAACTGTGCTAAGGGCTCACTAATCCAAATTAGTGGTAAACGAGTTAAATGTGATCTATATTTGTGCTAGCACAGTTTAGTGCACATTTGCTGTTCTAAACCCCACTCAATGCAGGCACCTCTGTCTGTGGTTGATTCGGACTGAACTATTATAGATCTAGCTAATACAGATCTAGTTAATACAGATTAACCCAAGCAATGCTGAAAACACCTGTGGCTGCTCTTAGCTGAGGGAGGGAAGAAGAACTAGGCTGCTGGCTGCTTTTGCCCCATCTTACCTCAAGATTTTGTTTAATTTTATAACATATTATTTTGTATTTTATGTCATTTATGATGTCCTGTGAGTTTTTCTTCTGTTTCTTGCAAAATGCCTTGAGCAATTTTTTTTTTTTTTGGTGAAAGGAATGGAAAAAATGGAATGGAATGTTTGGGTGCTTCTGCATTTGCCGCCGGAAGATGGATCAAAGAAGATCCATTTTTTGGTGATCCACCTTCCCGAGGATCCATCCCAAATAGGGACGGATCCAAAGGGCCCTCACGCGTCCACACACATGCAGGGAGGCCAGATCCAGCAGGACAGATGGTCTGGGTGCTGTGCAGAAGCCACAGCACCCATTCCAAAAGTCTGCCAGATTCCTGCGCCACCAATGCTTCCCCCGGAGCCGCAGGACTGGAGCAGGCAGCTGCCAGTCACCGCATGTTTCCGGTGGTGCGCAGTGCACAAGGCAGGAGCTTCTGAGGTAGGCCATCCTGCTTCTGCTCCTCTCAGCATGGCAGCCACTGGGACATCTGTCCCTTCACCTGGCCATGCGCAGAAGCGTCCTGTTTCCACATGGATCCAGGCGAACAGATGGATTGAAGACCTAATTTTTTAGGTCTTCGTTTTAATCTGGTTTTTGGTGGCGAGACCCATTTTAAAAATGGATCTCGCATGCCGAAATGCAGAAGCAGCCCCCTCCAAGGGTCCGGAAAGAGGTCTCCAGTGCGGAAGTGAAGTAGTTTCTACAGCCATTGCGGAAACACCCTTTGGTTCCTACAAGCCAGTTCTTGAGGCAACCTAAAGCTGTGGTCACACCTTCACTTTAAATGTTCTTCAGTCCATCTTCAGGTCTGACTGCTCATATCTTTCCATTTCTATCTCTTTTATTTGGGAAGTCCAAATGGAGGGTGGACTGAAAGAGGTTTAAAGTGACCATGGCTGAAGAGGAGGTGGAATGGCTTTTAGTTTACTTGGCTTCATGGTGTAAGGCAGCTACTCCTTAACAGGTCTTTGAATCACTAGAAATCCTCGGAGCTTTCGTGTCAATGCTCATCATTTGGATAGTGACTGGTATTTTGTTATACTTGGCCGTCCTGAGGGTGCTGCATCCACATTATGAAATTGAATCATCTGTAATGCTTCTTACAGCTGGATCTGCAGTAATAGCCAACATCATGTAAGTCATTGTTTCACACTTACTATTGTGTAATGTTCTAATTTGTCTAATAGGCTTTTACACTTATAACAGGTCTAGTAGGTTTTTCATGGCAAAAGTCATAAAAATAACCCATCTTATATTCAAGAGCTCATGGCCCGACTTACATTAAGTGTTCTAATGCTAATACTGTGTAGCTAATGCTGTGGCATAGGTGATGAGTACAAATGGATGCAAACACAAACAGCATGGAGTGTTCATGCTTCATCACATGGCCGCATGTTCAAAATTTATGGAACCAGTGCTTGGGGTTCACATTTAGACAAGTACTGTTTTGCACAATTCTCACTGGACTAATGCACAGGATTAGGTTGACCATATTCAAAATGCTACCCCTTTAAGGCTTATACAGAAGAAGCAATTTCATCAGATGCCTCTAGCACTGCAGTCTAACCTGTTGAAACTACCTTTTAGGAAAGTAAGAGGAGCCCTGCAGTCCATCTAGTCCAGCATCCCGTCGCACACAGTGGGCCATTAATTGCTTCTGGGCATTTTTCAAGTAGAAGAAAAAGGTGAAACCTTCACCTGCTCTCAAATTCCTGCAAAGGGCCTTTAGAGGCATCCTGCCTGTCTCTCCAAATAAAAGAAAACCAAGCTCTAGATATTCTTTTGTTTAGGGAAACAATTCCATATTAAGGCTTAAAGGAAGGGTTAGACAAATTTATGGATGACAGGTGTATCAATGGCTACTAGAATGGATACCTAGGTACATCTTTAAGGCTGTGGGGACAAGCAGGATATTTCTAAGGCCACCTTCCATCAAGCTCCCAGCATTGGCCCCTCCCTCCCAACTGCCACCAGAAGGGCCATGAAGGAACTACCTTGCCTTGGGAGAGGAAGAGAGAAGGAAGCTGGGTGAGCACCTTCCATCAAGCTCCCAGCATTGGCCCCTCCCTCCCAACTGCCACCAGACGGGCCATGCAGGAACCATCTTGCCTTGGGAGAGGAAGAGAGAAGGAAGCTGGGTGAGCACCTTCCATCAAGCTCCCAGCATTGGCCCCTCCCTCCCAACTGCCACCAGACGGGCCATGAAGGAACCATCTTGCCTTGGGAGAGGAAGAGAGAAGGAAGCTGGGTGAGCACCTTCCATCAAGCTCCCAGCATTGGCCCCTCCCTCCCAACTGCCACCAGACGGGCCATGAAGGAACCATCTTGCCTTGGGAGAGAAAGAGAGAAGGAAGCTGGGTGAGCACCTTCCATCAAGCTCCCAGCATTGGCCCCTCCCTCCCAACTGCCTCCAGAAGGGCCTGTGGGGAATGGAGGAGGAAAATAAAATAAAAGTTTTTACCTTTGCAAGGACTCTGCTGCCGCCAGAGCACCCCTGTTCCCTTCCACACCATTTTCCTTTTGTATCTTGTCTCTTTAGATTGTAAGCCTGAGGGCAGGGACCTGTCTAAGATTAATATAATATTGTAACCCGCCCTGAGACCTTCGGGTATAGGGCGGGATAGAAATATAAATAAATAAATAAATAAATAAATAAATAAATAAATAAATAAATAAATAAATAAATAAATAAATTTGCTGGGATTCGAGAGCAGGAGAAGGTTTGCCCTTGTCTCTGCTCGAGATGCCCATGGGCAATTGGTGGGCCACTGTGTGCGACAGGATAATGGACTAGATGGACTGTGGCCTGATCCAGCATAGTTCTTCTTATGTTCTTATGTTCATATACATCATTTTGTTTTGTGTCCACATCCTGCCCATGCCCTTAGTTCTGCAGAAGAGGCCTTCCTGGTTGTTGTTCCACCACCATCATTAGCAAAAGGGGTGGGCACCTGGGATAGGGCTTTTTCAGTGGTGGCTCCCAGATCTCAGACACCTTCACTTTTTATGTGCTCAGGAGAGCTGTGAAGATGCACCTCTCTGTCCTGGCCTTTGGCTAAATAAGGAAACATCTTTATCTCCCCACATTCTACCACTGTTATGGTTTTAATGTGTTCATTTTATATGATAATTTGTTTTTAATGTAACCCTCCCTGAGACCTTTTGGGTATAGGATGGGATAAGAATTCAAATAAAAAAATAAAATATTTGTTGCACACTATCATAGGCCAGTAGAAGAGAATCTCTGCAAATGGAAGCAGCAATGGCACCTAATTTTAGCAGCTTTGCCACTGATGTGCTGCAAATCAAAATAATAATAAAAGATTAACATTCTTATTCACATGATTCTTTTGCAGATTGAGTCTGATACTGCACCAGTCAGGACATAGAAGATGCCATAGTGGTCACTCATCTATTGGCCAAAGATCAACAGAAGCCGAAGGAGACATGGCTTCAGGCAGTACAAGTGTAAGAGCTGCTTTTGTCCATGCCATTGGCGATGTGTTTCAGAGCATCAGTGTGCTGACCAGTGCGCTCATAATCTTCTTTAAGGTCAGTCTCAGAGCATTGGCTCCATTTGCAGCAGTTAAAGCTGTGCCTTTTTCTGCATGGTGGGTTAACAGTTAAAGGCAGTCTACAAAGTCTCCCTTCTTGGAGAATGTGTGCCACTTAGTGCTCGTCCCCATGGCAAGGATACTGTGAGGTGAACGTGAGTTTGCCTCGCAAGAGTCCCCATGCAAAGCCCTAATTTGGGCTACATGAGGGACAAAATCCTCAAAATTGAAACAACCCCCCTTTATTACTGTTTTCACCCTGAATTATGGGGCAAGAATGGGTTATAAAAGGGGCATGGGACACTCCTGGATTAGAATCGCAGTATTAGTAGGCGGGGTTTCGCTGTCCCCACCGCTAACGCTGTAATTGCAACTGTTCCCCCTTCCCTGAGCGCTTAATCGCCCAGGAAAGGGCTTGATTTACCCAAAACAGCCACCTGACAGCTGCCCTGCAGTCAGCTGAGCAACTATTAGGCGGGTATAGGGGCTTTCAAGAGCAGGGCAGCGCTCCGGTAAGATTATTAAAACAGACGCGGCTTTCGCGGCTTATAGAAATAATGGTAGCTACTGAGGCTCTTTCTGCACTATGCCTTATTCTGGATTATGGCCCAGTAGGGGAAACAGCCATCTTCATGCTGGCGCAAGCTACTGAGCCCTGCCTTAGTCTGCACCAGCATGTAGATAGCAAGCCTCTATTCTGAAATACAATCCAGAGTAAGACACAGTGCATTAGCAAGGCAAGAGAGTTCATACCAACAGATCAGAGTGCATTATTGTACCTGCCTTGTGGTCATGGCAGAGAAAAGGAGTTCTTTCCCTGCTGCCATTGCATCCTCGAGTAGTTGTTCTGCAACGCTGTTCCTTGTGGTGAATGGCTTTACAGGATCTAGCCCAGAGAGCAAGGGCAACAGCCACATGACATCTGCTGTGACAAATCTGCACTCAAATTCAAGGGGGACTGGACACCACAGTTGGGCAAAGTCCAGGGGGAACCATCTGGTCTAGTTATTTTGGATCATTTTCAGTTATTGCAGCCTGAAGATATGGAGTTTGACAAACTTCATGCCGTCTGGATCCTTGCACTTCTTGGCTGATAACCAGATGGTTCCAGGGAATAGTGAATGCCCCTTTGAGAGATGAGGTGGCACCATGGGCTCTTAAAGAGGTGGTGGTTCACCCTCTCCTCAAGAGGTTCTCCCTGGATGCAGAAGATGTAAACAACTATTGTCCAATGGCTAAGAAACTCCTTTGCCCAGTGGCTAAGAAACTCTGCAGGGAGAAGACACCCATGTGACACACAGGGTAGCATTGTTTTTTGTTAAGGCTACCCAACTTAGGAAATCATTCATGGAGTCGAATGGGATGCCTTGTAAGGGTGATGGGGACAAATAATATATATATATATATATAATTTTATCCTTTTATGTTTTATTCTTGTATGTCTTACATGATTTTTTTATCTCCTATATATTTGAAATTTGATATGGTATAGTCAAATGATTAATGATTAAAAGTTCATTCAATTCATTATCGATTGCTGAACTGCCATGGAAATAGGTGCATTATTGCAGAACCTCTACGTACATTTTTCAAAAAGAGAAAGCATTTGGGACTAATGGGGAAACCAACGTTACATCATCATCAAATGCTAGTTTTGTACAGGAGTGCTCTTTTCCAAAATTAACCTCTTCTGAAAAGACATAAGCAACTGATAAAGTTCCAAAGTTTCTTCTACCTGTCAGTCAACAGGAAATAATTGCTATTAGTATCTTGACATTTAATGAGAAAAAGAATGTGAGGGCGTTTTTGCACTTACTTGACTGTATTGTACCAGTTAGGTAAAGACCCAGCATGGTGGCAGCTATTCACACTTTGAGTACTAAATATTACTGTACCAGGCCAGCAGCACTTGAACTGCAGATGGCTAGGCCAGATCAACAAGGCAATTCCATGGAAATCTGGATGCTGTGTGCAACTACGTGGCTGCAACAGTGCTGCCATGCTCACTTTCTGTACCGCACCACACTCAGAAGAGGGTATAGATGCTGCTGTCCAGGGGGTGATTTGCACTTTGGCTGGTAGTCAACAATTAGGCAACATCTGGGGAAGAGAATCTGCACCTAGAGTAGGCTGTTCCCCTGCCTTCCCAGATATTGCCTAATTGTTGATAAGGTGTGGAACATGAAATCATGCTCCACAACCTTCCCAACCTTCCCCCAAAGCTTACCTGATGCATCCAGCCGTGGAGCATTCACTCTTCTGCTGGACAAGGAGGTCATCAGAGCTGCCACACAAGCACGCTGGCGGCTCTGCTGCGCTCCTGACGCAACTATGACTGTGCAGAACATCAACGTCATCATGGTGATGGCGCTTACACAGGAGCAGTTGCAGAGGGCGCAGCACTCAAGATCGTAGTGCCCTGAAGGGGACCTGCATCAGGATCGATCAAAGGTGAGTGACTGATCACGCAGGGCTTAGGCTGTAAGTGACAAGCACTCACAAGTGCGATCGTTAGCCAACATTGGGTGATTGCACTCCTTTCCCGTCCAGCAGACGGAAAGGGAAGTGCAAAAATGCCCCAGGAGGCAGCTAGCCTCTCCTGGTCAAGTTGTACATTGTTGTGGCTCACTCCAGGGCAGTGGTGGTGGCAACAGAGCATGGACAGACTTTCCTAGTGAGAAGGCAAATGCTGGTTAAGAAGGAAGTACAAACAGGCCCTGAGACATACCTAGTCAAAGAGACCATGGTTACAGAGTGACAGTACATCAATGCCTTATTAATAGTGCATGAGATTACAAATCCAATTCTTTGTAACTGTTTAGGGATCTATTTGTTAGTTCTAATTTACAAAGCAGCTGATGCTAAATTGAGTGCTTTGTGGATAACAAAGCACTAAATTAATCTGTTTCCAGACCTGCTTGATATGAACGTATTTGCAGCTAAGCAAAGCATTTAAAAATAGAAAGGGAATAATATCTGTTTGTCTGTTTTCTTTCTAGCCAGAATACAAAATAGCGGACCCAATCTGCACGTTTATATTTTCCATAGTTATACTGGGGACCACGTTCTCTATTTTACAAGACATTTTGCTTGTGCTGATGGAAGGTATGGTTCATTTCATTTCATTTTCATGCCCATTTTATTTGTATACCGCCTATCCAAAATAAAATTTGCCCAAAGTATTTTAGAACGGAAAATATACAATATAAAATAACTCAAAACACTGTAATAAAAATACATTCTAAAGTCACAATTTACACAAAATGATACATTGCAAAATAACACAGAGCAGCAGCAGCAGCAGCTGAACCCAGGCAGAATCCACTCCAGACACCTGCCAACAGAACCCCCATCCTGCGAGGAAGTTCCTCCAAGATACCAGTGCCAAGCCAGCCAGGAGAGGCAGCCAGAGGGCAGATTGGTCTAGGCCAGTGATGGCGAACCTTTTGAGCTTGGTGTGTCAAAATTTGCAAGAAAACCTAGCTAAACTCAGGTGCTGTGTCACTTCTAGAAATATCCATAATTTTGTGATATTTGTAGCTCTAGTAAAAAAGTTATATTTTTGATATATGGGTGGCGCATTAATGGCAGGAGAAAGAGGTCAGGGTAGCCCTGAAAAGCGGTTTTTAAAAGTAGCCACTTGAGTCCCCCCTTGAGTCACGTACGACACGTAAAATCCTCAGAATCCAGATCGAACGTGATTAAGCTGAAAGTAATGGGAACAGGCAAATTCGCGTTTGCATCCGGTTCTGTTATTTTGGTTTAGGGAAACTGGATTAAGCTTATAATGGGGATGCGGCCACTGAAAGAAAACAGCTTGTCACTTTGCTGATGTATTCTCCCCACTCTGAAAGATGACTGGAGCTGGATTAAACCTTAAGTTTGACCATAGCCTGGGTCACTGTGAGGACAGATGGGTGGACTAGAGATGCCAATGGTCCAATCCAGCAGGCATTTTGTGTGTTTGTAACAAAGACATTTGTCTTTCTTTTTTTACAGGAACTCCAAAGGGTCTTAGCTATGACACCATAAAGGAGAAGATTCTAGCAATTGAAAAAGTAGAATCTGTCCACAGCCTTCACCTCTGGTCTTTAACGATGAATCAGATTGTCCTATCAGCTCATGTTGTCACAGGCCAGTACATTTTAAAAGACAATTATCAATAAGTAAAATTCATGTGCTCGTTGCTTGAATATTTAAAAACCGGTATCTAGAACATAAGAACATAAGAGTAGCCCTACTGGATCAGGCCACAGCCCGTCTAGTCCAGCATCCTGTCTCACACAGTGGCCTACCAATTGCCCATGGGCATCTCAAGCAGAGACAAGGGCAAACTTTCTCCTGCTCTCGAGTCCCAGCAGATGGCCTTAATAGCACCCTGCTCGTCCCCACAGCCTGAAATATGTACTTCTATATAGAAAGATAGAAATCCTATTGAAATGGAGTCTTAAAATTTAGAAATCAGTGCACCTACTTTTGAAAGATTGTGCGATGTAATAGCTTGAGAGGAGCCAAAGATTCATCCCAACATTAAGGTGGCCACACCGGCTGTCTTTAAAAAATGTTTTCTGCAGGAGCATGTAAATCAATCGTGGATGGTGCCCATTGGGACTGTTGAGCAAGAGAGTAAGACGGTTAAAGAACTTGTGTGTATGTGTGATAACAATGAGTGCATCCATTCTGACTAACTTCATGGGCACATTGGTGAAGTTTTCTCGGTGGATACAGAAGAGTTTTGCCATTATCTTCTTTTGGGGAGAAGCCCAGGATTGATCCTGCCCCCCTCTGCTTTCCAGGCAGTTGCTCTACTACTGAGCTAAAGCAAAACTGTGACTAAGTTTTGACATAGAGTTAATGGTAGGTGAGACACCATAACCCTGCAATTCTATGCAAACTCAGCTGAAAATTGACCTTACTGACTATGATAGGTGATGCATATATTAGCCAACACTGAACTGAAACATGCATGGAGGAAGGAAATGTAGACTCTGCAGTTAACCTACAGAGAAGTACCAAAAGGCGTCTGGCCCAGATCCTGGGCTTCTTCATCTGCATGTAAATGAAAATCAAGGAGCCCCCACCCCCTGTAAGTCTGGCTTCATCTATATATAACTCCCCATGATCCAAATCAGTGGGTCCAGTGAATTAGGATCGATTGATATGGATCTACATCAGTTAAGTACAGAAATGGTCTCAGATTCCTTCGACACACATTAAAAAAGCAACTCAAAAGAGGCTTAGAAGTGGTAGCATGCAATTGTTAATGTTCCCATACTACTTCTAATCCACATTAGTCTAGATGGTGCATTTTGGAAGTGTAGTTTCTAGCCTCGAATGCAGTCTAAAGCACTAGCTTGTGTGGGGCACTTTTTATTGTATGTGCATGCAATCTTAATTTCTAAACTGTTAGGTGTGGTAGCACATTGCTCTATTTGCCTTTACAGACTACCCACTACTCAAATACATCAGGATAACTTCAATTCCATCTAGGAATGTGCACAAATATTCATATTATTCATTATTCATCCAAATTTGTATGAATTCAGACATTTGTATATGCATTGAATGTCTAGACATTTGTACTTCAGTATTCATATGAATATGAATATTTTGAGTTATTTATACAAATAATTCAGACATTTCTATTTGTACAGATACACATCTGTACAAATATGAATGTCTGAATTATTTGTATAAATAACTCAAAATATTCATACACGTTGCTTATGTATCTATACACATCTTGTGCGTATCCGTATGTTTCAAGTGTCCAGACATTTGGTTTTCTTTATCTGTACAAATTACAAATTGAATGTTGAAAATTGCATTCATGCACACCCCTAGTTCCATCCTGTTCTCTCCTTCCCTCTCTTTTAAGCGTCCACACATATTCCTCTTTAAATCTTAGCATTTTTCTGTAGAAGCTATGTGCAGACTAGGTGCACAGAAAAACGAAGGCAGAATCAGGAGGTAGTTGAAATTCTTACTTTTGCCCAGTCCAGTTTTGATCTGCTACATGTCATCAGGTGAATGCGAAAATACACATTTCAGTCTGCATAGCCCCCCCCTGCCCCTGACTTCTTATAGGTTTCCAGTATAAGTTCTGGAAATTTCATTTACCAGATTTGCCTATTAATAGTTTCCCATAAAGCGAGACTGGACATAGTTGTTGCTGTTTTGACTTTCCAGAAAGTAGGTGAGAGAAGCACATAATAAACCCAGCCTGGACAGACTTTTCTCCATCTGCAGTACGATGATAATGATAATGCTGAGCTGAACTGAACTGAAGAAAAAAATAGATTGAAAATGTATTTTAAAAGAAAGCATGGGAGTCGCCAGTATTTGTGCAAATTTGCTTATTATTCAACAAGCTACAAACTGTTAAGTCTTAGAATTGCAAACTATGCTGGCATCCATTAATTCTTGGTATCTGTCTCCTACAGTGGATTCTGCAGACAAGCAACAGATTTTGAATAAAATTACCGAAGCACTCTTTGATGCTTTCAATTTTCACACAGTCACTCTTCAAATCGAACTTGCAGCAGACCAGAGAGCAGACTGTGCCTTCTGCCAAGACCCAAGCAATTGAAGTTAGCAGGTTATCCATTTAATCAGAACTGTGATGTGCTGCTGGAGGTATTGGGTTTGGGGAGCCCAGAACTAAGTGTAAACAAGGAAGCCTTATGCAGATTGTTGGTGACAGCTGCAATTTAACATGGACAAATCCGTTTGCTTAGGATACGCCTTGCCTTTGTATGGGTTCCCCTGTTCTATTCCACTCCTTCATTATTTTGCAATTTCAGAACAAAATTAAACTCTGCCAACCTACGTCTTAGACCAGGCTTTCCATCTGCTTCAGCCAACACAGACAATGGCCAAGGATGATAGAAACTGTAATTGAGCAACATCTGGAAGATACCAGGCTACGGCATACATAATGTCTTTAGGACAACAGTGGGGTTACCTGCACCCCTTTAGAGATTGTTTCACTTTGGTTCCTATCAACCATGTCAGCACATCCAAATATCGAAGATCCTGGCAGCTAGAATTTGTGATGTCTGGCTCTCCCCCTTAGGGAGGAGTTAGGGTGTGAATGAGGAACCAGACATAGATATCTGTCACTACACAAAAGATCAGCCCTTTGGGGCCACTCTGATTGAACCAAGGGTGCTTTACAGCCCTCTGTCAATTTAAAAGAATTCCAGTTTATATGCTTCACTGGCACCAAAGTATGTATGTATGTATGTATGTATGTATGTATGTATGTATGTATGTATGTATGTATGTATGTATGTATGTATGTATGTATGTACGTACAGTATGTATGTGGGTTGCAAAAGTGTGTCAGCTCTTCAAAGGCTGCATACTTTCAGCTTTTCTCCCTCTCCCCATTACATGCTTAGCTGAAAGTGAGCAGTTTGTAATGTAACCAGAGGATTACATTGTAAATAGGTATTAGAGCATAGACCCTGGAGAGTCTGATTTTACTTAGGCAGTGATGGAAAACCCTTTAAAATGCCTGCCATTTTGCAATGTGTTAATGATGTGCAAAGCTGGTGCCTATTTTGTCTCTCTGACTGGCAAAGAGACTGCCAGCGATAGAGACTTTGGAGTTTTCTGTCCTGCTGCCCCCTCCTTCCACCCACACTTCTCTGCTTCCCTGGTCTTCCAAAGAGGCTTTGGAGGTTTCTGTCCTGCTGCCCCCCTCCTTCCTTCCTTCCTTCCTTTTGCCTCCCTCTTTGCTTCCCCATTACGATCTGTATCAGGCTTATATAGGGGGTGTGGCTTGGTTCCCTGCTCAGGGTATGATGGAAAAGAGAGGGGCAGGGTTCCGCCCCCCTGAAAATCCACATAATACAGAGCTCACTGCTGATTTAAAAGACATGGATTAAAAACTGGAGTAAATGGTGCAGTGGAAACAACCGCTATGGGTAGTACAACAGTAGTAATTTAGTAGTAAATTGGGGACTTTCCACAGCTAAGAAACATGCAGGCATTTCCCCATAGCAGCTGAAAAGAAGCCAAGTGGGGCTTCACAATTTCTGCTTATGTTCAGCATAACAACAACAGAAACAAAACAGCCTTTTGTAAGAACATGTGGGAACTCCAGACTTTCAGCTCCACTAACAAAAGCCCAACATACATCTTGCCTTCAGTCACTCTGGAGGCTTCCATATTGCCAGTCCTTTATTTGAGACACTTCTCAGGCAGGGCTCTCCTGACTATTATTTATTTTATTTTATTATTTATATTTCTATCCCTCCCTATACCCAAAGGTCTCAGGGTGGGTAACAACATTTAAAATCAAATATATTAAAACAGTAAAAATATATATTAAAACAGACTACAGTATATAAACAAATCAAGAGACCAGAGGTATCAAGATATAAGGAATGCCAGTTCAGATGATATTTTTTTTCACCTCTATCAGAGATGTTATAGGGTCAACATTTTGCCACCCATATATGCTTTATGCTATCTAAAACATAGGTAGCAAACGTGTGCAAAGCCAGTAAAACAGTGGAGATGAGGTGGGGTTGAAAAGGCATTGGCCCTGGGTGACCAAGCACTTCCCTTCCCATGTGTGAGAGCCTACCCCTGTGTGACTGATTGCTTACCTGCATTTGATTGCTGGGCCAATCCTCAGCAGGGTGCTGCCATCTTGAGCGTGGCACTCTGTGCAAATGTGCATGTGTCAGCGCCATCATTATGGCAACGTTGATGCTTTGCACAGTCACAGGGGTTCATGTGAACGTGGGCAGGTCTGATAACCTCCTCAGCCAGTGCAGATGGTCAATGGCTGGGTGCATAAGGTATGTTCCCGGTCACAATTGGGAAGGGTTGGTTGCTTGTGGTTCACAATGACATGCACCACAGCTAGTTTATGATTAGGCAACATCTGGGAAGGCAGGAGGCACTTGTAGGCTGTAAGCACGTCCTGTAAGTGCAGATGCACCTGCCCAGATGTTGACTAATTGTAAACTATGGGCCAAAGTGCAAATCGGCCCCCTGTTAAGACCACACCTTGGTGTACTGAAAATCTGAAGATGCTTCCTAATTGCTCATGCAACTGCTGGAACAGAACAAAGTCTGCCCAAAATACTTATGGATTGCAGATACAAGTTGCACCTGCTGCCAGCCTTCATTTTGTGCTTTATATTCATAGGCCCCCGAATCATTAAATCCCCCTCCTAGCAATGCTTTACCAAAAAATACAGCCTTTTGATTACTTGCGAAATGTGATTTTCAAGCAGAAATAGCAACACCTCTTCAGGAAATGCAGTCTAGATTCCCATTAGCTCATGTGTATTGGAGACCATCAGTAAAAAGAAAAAGCAGAATAGCTGGATTATGGGGCTGTTGACAGAAGCAGTGCATGGATTGCATTAACAATGTGATTTTTTTTTTCTCAGTACAAAGTGAATCCTCTATCCCGAGTGAAACAAAGCAACAAAGGAAAAGAAATGAAAGTACAGAGGAATGGAGGGACCATCTAGAAGTACTCAACACTCTGTATTCATGGCAGTACGAAAAGAAGAAGAATGTTAGGTTATGGAACAACGGATGGCTCAGCTGGCACATTTATTTAACCCTTATCAGTACTGATGAGACATTTGGAAAGTTGCAGATGTTGGAAATGTCTTGTATGCCACTTGTTCTTAATCCTTGTAATTAAAACATATATGGTATTGGCCTGATTTCCGCCCCACCTGGAAACGTCCTAAAATGGTATTACGTAATTGAATGTTTCGTACTTTCATACTAAAAATACATCTATACATCCACTTAGCTGGGGCACAGAGTTACCCCACTTGTACTGATGGAGCTAAACATACTAAAAAATTCTAATAAGTCAACAATATTCTTGTATAAATCAGTGGCAGTGCATGTCCTTGAACCATAAAGGCTGTAGAAAAAGTCGGAAAGCCCAGTTCCCACAGTGGATCCATGCTGTGGCCACACCTAAGGTTTAATCCAGCTTCAGTCTACCTTCAGAGTGAGATAATACATCAGCAATGTGGCCAGTAATTTTCTTTCCACATTATCTATCCCAAAGGTGAATTTTCTGAGTTACTTTACACTGAAAGAAAACAACTTGTCACTTTGCTGATGTATTCTCTCACTCTGAAAGTGGACTGAAGCTGGATTTAACCTTAAGCATGACCACAGCCCATATATGGTTCAGAGAAATAAGAGTTGGCTTTTCTACCCCGCTTTTCTCACGAATTTAAGGGGACTCAAAGCGGCTGGCAAAGCTTTTCTATTCTTCTCCCCACAACAGAACACACTGTGAGGTAGGTGGGGCTGTGAGAGATCAGGAGAGAGCTGTGACTAGCCCAAGGACACCCAGCTGGCTTCATCGGGGAGGGCAGAATCGAACCCAGTATTCCCAGATAAGAGTCCGGCTCCCTATCCACTAGACCAGTGGTTCTCAACCTTCCTAATGCCGTGACCCCTTAATGGAGTTCCTCATGTTGTGGAGACCCCCAACCATGGGGGTAGAGCAGCTGGGAAATGGGAGGGAAGGGCGGTGGGGGATTTGTCGCGACCCCTCTGAAAGGGTAGTTCGACCCCCAAAGGGGTCCCGACCCCCAGGTTGAGAACCACTGCACTAGACCAAACTGAGCTTCAGGCCTTCTGCACTATCCCACTTCAGTGGTTCTCAACCTTCCTAATGCCACGACCCTTTAATACAGTTCCTCATGTTGGGGTTACCCCCAACCTAACCCTAACCCCCAACCATTTTTGTTACTACTTCATAACTGTAATTTTGCTACTGTTATAAATTGTAAATATCTGATATGCAGGATATGCTTTCATTGCTACAAATTGAACATAATTAAAGCATAGTATTCACATCAACCACAGCTGAATATAAAAGCGTTGTTTTACCTCCAATACTCCTGCTTTCTATGCAGTAGCTGCTCTCTACTGTATTTGTATGGAGTGTATGTGATGGGGCTGGTGCAATGACGTCATCATGCCAGGTACTCGTATGCGGGCATATCTGCACGTGAGCAGACCTGCCAGGAGTCGGATAGAGGAGTGGTTTCTCAGTTCCTATGTGTTTTCTGATGGTCTTAGACGACCCCTGTGAAAGAGCAGATTGATCCCCAAAAGGGTCATGACCCACAGGTTGAGAACTACTGTGTTATATCATCTGAATAATCTCTGCTTTGAGTCCAGAATGAAGCCCTGCATTTCATATGGTCTATTGGGCAGCACCTCCCCCAAAATATTACAATTTTTTTTCACAATTCTGTTGATTTTAATGCAGTATTTCAACAATGTCAACCCTATCTTCTAATTTAAAAATGTTGCACATCTGCTATTTAAGCCACTTAAGAGAAGGAGTGAAGATTTTCACTATTCTGCAAATGGATAATTGACAAAATGTGGTCTGTGACAAAATATAATGAACAGCCAGCTGGCCAAAGCAGATAAAAGACCTGTAGTTGGTTAACTTCATCAGAAATGTTCTCTAACCAACTTTAGATAATAAAGGTTTGTTAATATCTCTTTGGACCAAAGGACAGTTTGGAGAGATGAAAGTCAAACTTCAAACACCCAGGCTGATTGTCCGACTCATGCTGCGTCCAGACACTGCTTACCAATTCTGCTATATTTGGATATTCTGGAATAAAGCATGGATATTCCAAATATAGCAGAATAAGTAAGTGAGATGTGAATGCAGTCTGTCTCTTTTCCCACAGAATTGTAAGATGGAAAAAGGTTCCTGTGTTTTCTTCCACAACTTCAGTGTCCTATTTATTCAGGAACAGATAGTTTTCTAGTCTCAGCTGTACAATATAAACATGATTGTGCCTTAAGATCTGCCAGTGAGGGTGTGGGGACTATGGGATAAACTATGGAATGACCTCTTTTGCATGCATTTAGATGCCTGATAAAGATAAACCTTTGTAACCCAGGAGTCTTATTTAGGTAGGCTTCATACAGAGTTTTGAGGAGTTTGGGCCAAAACATTGACCTGTCTGGCCAGGTATGATGGAAGATCAAGACTCAGCAGCATCTAAGGAACCTCAATTTAGCTTGGCCTCCCAGAGTGATCCCTGTCTTAAACAGAACACTGCAGGAATGAAAATGCACCTTTGATACCCCACCACAGTTCCTCTGCAGCAATGCATAAATTAAAGCATCCTTCATGAACATTTGCAGTCAAATAGCGCACACAAACTCTGACTTCGCATCCCAAATCCATTTCAGTAAGTAATAAAAGAATTGAACAAAACAGGAAAAAAGAAGAAGCAGGGAGATGGTTAACTACTGAAAATGAACACAAGAAAGTTGGTTCATTAATTGTATTTGTCCCCACCATGAAATGTGCAATTTATATAACAAGATTCTTCTGTGAAACAAGAAGAAAATCAATGTCAAGTAATTATTTTAGTGAGCTCTGTAGAGTTTAATTGAACAAGCACACTAAATGCCAATGGCAGCGTTGGAACTATTGCTGAAGGTCAATGAGATTGGGGAGGGATTTCGTTTGGAAACCTCCCTTTCATGTCTCCAACCATGTGTTGATCCACTCAGGATGAAGGCATGCTTCAGAGAGATCTAAGAGTGCTCCCAATAGGAGTCTCACCCTTCTCCTGTCCAATGGAGGTTCTGATCTGTTGACTAACACTGTTCAAGATAGCAGGAAGTCAAGTGAGCTTCACATTAGGATCACCATGTTCCCAAAAGGCAAGACTAGTTAAGAGAACGTTGCATTAAGAGACAAAACAACAATGACACCACACTGTATCTGTTCACTGGCTGACAAATTATGAGATCCCTAATTCAAACCTGGGATAAAGATGTGACTCAACAGCCAGGGCTCACAGAATAAGGCAACTGCTGTAAGGCCAGGTTCCAACACAGTTAGGATATTCCTGGCAAATGATCCTGAAATAGCTCTGACTACTCTTTGTTCTTGTATGGATCCACCACAATTGCATGTGAACTTCAATGTTAAAAGTCAAGGCCCTAATAACCTAGAAAAGATCACACGTTATGATTCCAACTGCCTTACTGGCAAGACTTAAAAAGAATTACAAGTCCCCATTCCATACTAAATTTCGTATTTATTGCAATTTCTGCATTAAACAGCTCGGTTGCTTTGGCAAAGAAATCTCCCAGATTATGTTTCCTAGGTCTCAACAGTAATTTTATTACATCTCCTTGTTGTTAACCACTTTGTGGATGATAACCTTTGCATCGATTGTATCTCCATAGTTTTCTTGGCAGGCATACTAAAGTGTTTGCCATACCTCCTCCTTCTGGAAGTTGCTCGGGATCAGACCCATGGCCCTCAAATTCCCTAGACCATTGCTCTACACCAAATTATCGGAATGGCATATTATTCCTTTTTTACTTTAGAGAAAGAAATACTAGCTTTGGTTATGCCAAGATGGAGTAGGGGACTCCACTTTTACTTCCTTTTCTGAGCTGGGAGAATGAAATAGATAAGGCTGTGTTCACACCTAAATTTTAATCCAGCTTCAGTCCACCGTCAGAATGGAAGAACACATGAGAAAAGTGACTCATCATTTTCTTTCTGTATTATATATGGAAATGAACTGAAGCTGGATAAAAATGTACGTGTGGACAGTCTCAGAGTGTCTTCAGACTGAGGGGTAAGAGGGTGTGGTGGTTGATGAAGGTGAGGGCATAGGAAGGGTGATGCCGTATCTTATCAAGCACTTGTCAGAACCTTCATGGCTAATGATCAAAGGATGATAATTCCTCACCCCAAGTGTAGGTTGTACTAGCCTAGATAACCAATGTAAGTAAGGTAGGTAGGTACATATGTAGGTAGGCAGGCATGCTGTATGTATGTATGCATGTATGCATGGGATTTCTATCCTGCCCTATATCCAAAGGTCTCACGGTGGTTTACAATAAAGCCAATATAAAAGCCAATTTAAAAAATGGAGCCTGAAAGGGAAGGAGAAGCTGTTTCTTCAGCCAAAGGTTAAAGAAGGCATATTTATATATTTTATGTCTAAATATATATTGGGAATATGCCTGACAGACACCTTAAAGGAAAAGGTATTCCATAGTCTAGGGGCTACCACGGAGAAGGCCGCCTCACAAATCTATGCCCCTTTAACTATTGAACGTGTGAACTTCCTATGTTCACAGAAGTCCATCTGAATGAGATTCTAATATGGAACTTCTGAATATGCGTCATAATGTAGGCAGTTTTGTGATTCTGCATAAGGGAGTGGAGGATTCCACTTGCTTCTGTTTTCAATCTAACTGCTTCACCAAAGTGACTTCTTTTCAGACTTGTTGGCTCCTCCTCCTCCTCTTAGTGCCTTGCATACAATTCACATACCCAGTATCTGAAAATTAAATAGCACACTCAACCACAGTTCCTTTGCGATTAGAACTCAGTAATGTAAATTTATGCAATGAGTTTTTTTATATCTTTTAAACACCAGTAAGTGAGAAGAAGAGCCTGAATACTGATTTCATTACATTTAATTTCCAGATAGTTCCCAAGCCAGCCATAGCTATTCATAACAATTTATTCTAACATGGTCATGATAACTGCAGTCAAGTCCCTAAGCACAGATAGGACAGAACTGCAAAATTGTCAGTCTAGCAAGTAGTCTGAAACCACTACAGGATTCTGTTTCCATATTTCTAACCATTTCCTTGCACACCTGCGTCCTTGCAAAGTCCTTCGTAGAAGGCCCAGTCTTTTGCTCTGAAAGAAGCTAATGAGATAGGAATGTACCTACTATACCGAGGAACAGAGCACAGATGCAGCTGAGCCATAAAGGCAACATGGTAGCATTTCACCACACCACATAAGGAAGGTACTCCCCTCTTAAGGAATATGATGGAAAGGGAGCCAGTTTGGTCTTGCAGTTAGAGGGCCAGATCCATACCTTATAGTCACCGGGTTTGATTCCGCACTCCTCCATGAAGCCAGCTGGGTGACCTTGGGCTAGTCACAGCCCTTTTTCTGAGCTCTCACAGCTCCACTTACCTCACAGGGTGTCTAAAGCTGCGTCCCCAAGCAATAAAAAGCTCGTTAAAAAGCTTTTTTTGCCTCTGAGTGCCCCCATGCATGGCTTTTCTCCAAGCTTCCAGCGGCACAAAAGGAGGAAAATGCACGGGGAAAAGGGGCCTTTTAAACAAGACTACCAGAGCACTTTTTGGAAGCTGCAGGTATTCTGAGCAACATTGTGCATGGAGACGCTCCATGGCAAAAGGGGCGGGGATTGGCAGCCAAGATCTCCGAAAAAAGCACTCTGGCTCTGCTGCCACCACCTGCACACACAGTCTTAAACATTCACACATCTCCCAGAACAGCAGTACCTTCCCTTCCTTTCCCTTTCTAAAAGTCAGAACTTTTAAAGAGCCAGAATTGCAGAGAATTGCAACATTGTTATCAGGGGTAAAGTGGGTGGATTGCTACAGTGTAACGGCTGCTGTACGGGGTGGATTTTTACATTGAAATCACTGTCTTTGGAAGCAAGCTCTGGATCCCAAAGTAATAAATGGCTCTGGTGGGATTTACAGGCAGGGGAGATGAACAGAGAACTTGTAAACATGGCCATTTTTCTTTTGGACTTGTCAGGGGTCGTCTCCCCGGCACCCTATCAAGCAGAGAGGGGGCAGGGAGAAAAAGATGTGGGCAAACAAAACACACTTCCTTGGGGATGGTAGGTGCGTTTAAAATGTGTGTTTTACCGAACCTCATGGGGACTCTTATTCCGGAATTGAATGGCACTTTTAAAGTCCACTGGAATAGAGGGACAGTAGAGGAAAACTAGAGAGGCAAATAAGTTGCTTGGGGACGCAGCCTAATGTGGGGAGGAGAGCAGAAGTCTTGTCAGCTCTTAGAGTCCCCTTAAGAGTGAGAAAAGGAGGGTATTTAAGAAAAGGCTTGTTCTTGGTCCTCTGTGGGGTTCTTTTTTTTTTTCATCCTGTAGCTTATGCCTTGCTTTCACTGGGGTCAGGCTTTGAAAACTCCCTCTACAAGCCACATGCCAATTCAAGCTTATCTACCTCTCGTTGATGAAATTACATGTGGTTTGGTGAGATTTAAGATTTGAAGCCAGTAATTTGATCTCTTTCTGTTCAAGACTGTGCAAGATCTCCCAAGGTATGATGGAACAGTAACTAATGGGGCAGGCAGAACTGATGAAACACATAGGGCTTGTCCCCACGTGCTCCATCTACTTCAGATTGGATTCGGGATATTCCCAATATGGATTCTAGTTCAAATTGACCTGTCCCCATGTGATTGATGAAAGTGTGGGCTCAAGTTGAATACACCTGTCCCCAAGCAAACCACATTGGGAAGCCGCATCTTTTTCTCTCCACCCCCTCTCTCCTGATAGGAGCGAGGGCAGGGAAATCCCACCCAGCGTCCCTTCCCCGATTGCATCAATCAGAAATGAGCTTCTTCTCTCTGCGATCTGGTCTCCAGGCAAACGTAAAAGAACTGATTGCCCCAGTAAGATGCAGCAATGAGGGGGGTCATCTGGCCTACATGTAAAGGTACCAACACAATGGCCACACCCTTTGTGGGTTCAGCAAGCTCATCATGGAACACCTTTTTCTGTCGTGCATGGAGATGTGGTGGCGTTGGCCCTTCTGGAAAGGGGCAGGAGTATCACAGGTTTTAACCCGTGTCTGGAGGCATCCTTGGTGGTGCTCTTTCTTGGCCCAGCTGGTTGTTTGAACTTTGTCTCACTTCTGCTTTTGAGCTCTTGCTTAAGGAATAAAATTATATTTTATCTGCTCTTTCTCCTGGCACCAGTTAGTTTTGCCCTGTAACTTAGAAACTTTCAAGTGTATGAGAAGATGATTTATCTAATCTATATAATGCAGTTGGAGTGTTCTGCTGTAAAAATATGAGCTATTGATCTCAAAAGATTCTAATTTAGATTAGTTTGGGGGGAACAGAGAAACTGAAGCACTCCTGGACCAGATCAAATTCTGAATGACTTATCAAGAAGCTAAAAATAGCCTCAGTCAGCACTAATTTCAACTGCGGTTGTCTCAGTACTACAGTGTCACAGTCTGACACAACTGATCCACACAAGATATTGCAACTAATTTCAATACATTAATATCCCACCTTTGTTCTATTTTTAAACAAAAGCTTGCTCAATTCAGTTACAGTGAAGACTGATGTGATTATTAACTCATTCATTCATTATGGGAACTTAGGGCTGTTCTGCACTTACCGTGTATACAGAACATGACAATCCCAGAACCACTTTTTCCACTTGGTCCCCAAGCATCCTACAGGTGCCCTGGGGCAGTCCAATGTTGCTATAGCAGAAAATATTACTATCTCTCAGGGCTGCAAAGTTGCGCTGTAAGAGTTCTCTGCTGGAAACTAGGGATGTGCATGAATATTCAAACGTATTTGAAATTTGATCGAATTGACTGAATTTCAACATTCGAATTCGAATTGACTGTCCTCAAATTTGAATTTAAAGATTTGATTCGAATTTTGAATATATTCATTCAAATTATTTGGACATTCGTATGTGTACGGGCTTGTTCACGATGCGTACTTGAAGATCTACATCCTTCCCGCATCCGTATGCATTTGTGCGGATCCATATGGGATGAAAACGGGTTGCATATGGGATAACTACGGGATGCATATGGACATGTACGGATGCACGTGGACCCAAGGAAGATGCATATAGGCACCTACAAATGTCGACATTTGCAAGTGCAAATTCGAATGAAAAATTCAAACAAATAGATTTGAATTTGCTTAATTCAAATTGAATGTGGTTAAATTCAAATTTTAAACGTTCAAATCAAATTGAATTTTCAAGTACTCAATTCGGATTGAATGGCCCCACCACTACTGCCACCGCTACCTAAGGGGACTTATCTATTTCTTCAGCAGCCATTTGGTCAGTCATTGAATACAACGACTTCCCACCCATCAAGATCACAGCCAGGTAGCTCATAGTTTGATGTTGGGGAGAGGTTGCCCCTTTCCCTTGCATCAAGTCTGCAGCCATGGAACATCTAGCTGTGATCTTGATGGCCAGGAACAGCAGCAGCCACCAGTCTGCACACTGATACATTAGAGAATAGTCCTGTTCTTAACTCCCTGCCAACATGTAGATGTTGTCTCAGTCTGAATGGTAGGGAAAGACGGTCTTCTTCCCTTTTTAATTTTTTATTAGCTATGGGTCCATTGCATCTATCTATGTCCTGGTGGGGCTTGTATAAAGGTCAATTATTTCCAAATATCAGGCAACTAACTCAACTAGAAATGTGCACAATTATTCAAAACATTCAAAATTTGAATTTGATTGAATTTGGACATTTGATTTTGAATTGAATGTCTCTAAATTCAAATTTAACATTTGAATGAATTTTTGAATCTTTTGAAAAATTCGTATGAATTTTTCAGACATTTGTATGTGTATGGATACATCTTATGCATCTTATTCGCATCCGTACGCATTTGTGCGGATACGTATGGGACGAAAACTGGATGCATAAGGGATAAAAATGGGAACGCCTACAAATGCATACAGACACATTTGAATGTTGGCGACATTTGTATCTTCAAATATGAATTGAAAATTTGCCCGAATAGATTCAAATGTATTTGATTTGAACCAAATGTGAATGCATTCAAATTTTAAACATTTGAATCGATTTGAATCTTCGGATATTTGATTCAAGCCAAATTCCAAAAATTGCATTCGTGCACATCCCTAGAGTCAACTCCACTTTGACTCTGTATCCCAACTGTTTTCCTCTTTTTAGTGAAAAACTACTGTCTTCTTGTCTTCCAGGGTCGTTAGCTCATGAATGACAACAAATCAATCACTGATCATTACAAAAACACACTTCGAGCAATGAGGCATAGAATAAAAGTGAAACACCCGTTCTCTAGGCTAAACAACAACAGCAACCTCAACGTTTTGCCACCCTTACCCCTTTTTTGAGCCATTTTCAAGCCCAGAGACACATCACACAAGTCTATCCATGCCTGAAAATGGCAATAAGAAATTGTTGCCAGGGTGGGGCAGCTCCAGTCATAAATGTGTGCCTGAGGAAACGGTGCAGAACAAACCACTGTGGTCTGTTTAAACTGGTGCAAGACCAAATGTGTCTTCTGTGGTCCTTTCTGCACTTGGCCTTATTCTGGAGTATATCTCAGGATAGCAGTCTGCTGGCCACAAGCTAATGCAGACTATGGCAGGCCTCACTGTCTTTGACAGCTGGGCAGGCCCTCTGGAGGCCAGATTGTGGTGGGTGCTGATGCATCTGCATCAGCACCCTCTCGAATCCGGCCCTGCCACCACCGTCCCGCCGTTTAGATCTGTTTACGGCGGCACATGCGGAAAGGCCCCAGGTCCCTATTCTGGGATATATTCTAGAAAAAGGCCAAGTGCAGAAAGGATCTGTGTTTCTGGTGGGGTAAACAAAGGCTGCAATGTGTAAGTCAGTCTGTCCTGTTTCCTCCTGCTATCTTTGTGCAACATAGCGGTATGTCCACTTTCGCCATCCAGCTAAGTAAGAAGTGATTTTGTGTGAACCATTTCAGGAATCCATTAAATGGGGGTGGGGATATGAGGTTGAGAAATGGGCCCCTGAGAAAGAATGCAGGATGAGTGTCTCACACTATTTCCTCTGACATTTGTTGGAGGAAATAGCTTCTTCTCCCAATGCAGACCCTGTCATCATTTTAGGTAACTTATTTTGTCTGTTATTATTCTGAGACTTCCAGGTATAGTGTGGGTTGGAAATATTAGTTAACTAATTTAAAAAATCATGTAGGTAGAAACATATAAAGAGTATAATAATAAATATAAATGCCAAGCTCAGTACCCAGTCCAATGCTCTCAATGGGTACATTCACATCTCAGTTTTAATCTGGCTTCAGTCCACTTTCGGAGTGGAAGAACAGATCAGCAAAGGGAATGGTCATTTTCTTTCCACATTATTTCACCCAAAGGTGGAGTTTCAGAGTTAGAAAATGCTGAAAGAAATCAGCTGGCCACTTCATGGTCTAGTGGTTAAGGAGGCAGACTCTTATCTGGGAATACCTGGTTCGATTCCACCCTCCCCCATGAAGCCAGCTGGGTGACATTGGGCTAGTCACAGCTCTCTTCTGAGCTCTCACAGCCCCACCTACCTCACAGGGTGTTCTGTTGTGGGGAGAAGAATAGAAAAGCTTTGTCAGCCACTTTGAGTCCCCTTAAATGGGTGAGAAAAGTGGGGTAGAAAAACCAACTCTTCTTCTCACTCTGAAAGCGGTCTGAGGCTGGATTAACACTTAGGTGTGAATGCAGCCAATGACCTCCTCCCCAGCTTTGCCTCTTGGGGGCCCAGGCAATAAAAATGGGCCTGCTCAGTGACAGGTATGACCCTGAAAAGGAATCAGCAAAGACTGAGATTTGTGATCTTTATCAGAGTAACCCCCCTCTCTCTCTTTCTCTCTCTCACACAGTGTTCTGATAATTGGAAGATTAATAGTTAAGATACTGATTGTACAAGTTCTGCTGCAAAGAGAAGATGGTTGTAAGACTCTACTCTTTGTTTTTATTGCAGAAGTAATTGAGTGAGAAAATAGGGTTGAATGTGTGAGTCATCTTGCCTTATCACTGAGGGAATCCAGTTGGGAGTTGGTAGAAATTCATTATAAGATATATTTGAACACAATTTAAGTGGGGTTGTTTATGTTGCCTGCCGAATAGCTGATTGCTTTTGCAATTTGTCTTTTTGTGTGTGTTTCTGTTTCCTGCTACCCAATGCCTCTATGGAATTATCTACATGCCCTTATTACAATCAAAGAAGTTCTAAACTTTGTACAGGTGGAAAAAAGTGGAGGGAAATCATTAAAGTTGTCTGGAATGGTTTAAGAAGGCAGCTGTTATGAATGGTAAGCCTGTAGCATTTATATACTTTAGTCTTAGTAAACAGCTAAAGAACAGTTTTAAGATTAACTCCCAGTAGAAAGAGGAATGGTCTGCCAAGTGCCCAGATATGGGAAGATCAGTGGACCATCCCACAAAACAACCAGCTTGCTTTGACTTACTACTACTGGAAAATAATAAACATGATCCACGCAACATGGCATTTGCCAGGAATCATTATATAAATAGGGTAAAACATCTTCTCCTCAGGCCTATTTGCTCTTCGGCCAGTAGTCAACAATTAGGCAATATCCAGGGGACAGCATCTGCACTTAGAGAAGGCTGTTACAGCCTCCAGGAGTCCCTTGCCTTGCCAGAAGTTGTCTAATTGTTGAAAGCTCACTAAGCTTTACCTGTCACATCTGAACGTTTACCTGGGGAGTCTAGAGGTGTGACCATTCACTCTGCTTTGGGTTCCCTGTGTTTGGTGGATAGGGAACGTGTCATCCGTGGAGATGTAGTCGTGTTTGATTGCAGGACCCTGATAGGACTGGACCTCTGGTCCCAGACTAACCCCAGCCATGGTGGGAGTGGCGTCCAGTCATAGTTGTAAGACGGGTGTTCCATGAGTGATGGGAGTAGTGCTGCATGTTCAAACATGGCTGTGTTCAGTCATGCCCCCTAGCCGCTGACGTGATGGACGCTTTGGGGAAGTTTCCTCATGACAAATGTGAATGGTTCACCTTCACCAGAAGTTTGCCAGCCCTAGTACACAGCAGACTAATTAGGTAAGTGCAGAAAGGCCTCTCATTGTGATTGTGGAGCCGCACATCAGGCCATTGATCATATTGTGGCCAGTTGTGAATTGAGGGCCTATTCAGGACTGATGTCAGACTTTTTTGAAATAACAGATGCAGTCCTTCAATGGATGAGTAGCCTCGGTAATGTTTTATAGGGACCCTTTAACTTATACATTTTAACTTCTCATTTTAACTTCCTATTTTAATTGTTGTTAGTCCATGTGTCACTGCCATATGATAAATACAAATATATATATTTACAAATGAATGCAAATTGCCTTCTGTAACACAGCATTCTAAACCAAAACAATGCAAAAGTAGTAATTGCCAGTTATGGTCACAAGATGCTGCTACAGTACTACAGAGATCTTAAGGTTTGCAAATAATAGAATATCCGTCTTATGCAATTGACTGCTGTATAAATTATTTGCCTTCCCAGTGAAGAAGAAGAAGAAGAAGAAGAGCTGGCTTTTCTAACCTGCTTTTCTCACCCATTTAAGGGGACTCAAATGGCTAGTTCCCACTGGGACTTAACTGCGTGTCAAAAGCAGTTTAAAAACTGTTTGTCCACACTGAAAATTGGCTTTCCGTACTTTCAGGGGAGTAAATCACTAAAAACCTCAATTAAAAAAACCCTGAAAATACAGGTGCTTTTAAAATGCTTTTTCTTTATTCATTTGGGAATGGTACAGCAGTATTGGGGCAGATGCGTCATGAAATGGATGGGTTTTCTCCCTGCAGGACAGCCCCTTGCCAGATTTATTAAAGTGCCAGAAAACCTTTTTTCCTTGGTTTTATTTTCAGCCACTTCACACTGATAACAAGTAACAATTCACCCACTCCATTTCCCACCCACGGTTCCCCTCACTTTCTCCTTTTTCTGCTGGGCTCCGACCCTAGTGCTCCAACCCTTCTTCCTCCCCAATATCCCCTCTTCTATCAGGAACTGGGGGATCAGTGGGTCACCTCCATATCTTATGGAAGACATTTTTGTGGGTGGGTGGGTGTTAGAGAAACGCATCTCTATCTTTCCGACCGACCAACTGACCGACCAATAAAAGTCTACAAATAAAATGGATAGAAATGAAAAGATGTGAGCATTCAGACATAAAGGCTGCATTCACACCTAAATTGTAACCCAGTTTCAGTCCACTTGGAGAGTGTGAGAGAACATAAAAGCAGTGTTTCTTTCAGCATTATCTAGCTCAAAAAATCCACCTTTGGGCAAGATAATGTGGAAAGGAAATGACACTTCACATTGCTGATGTATTCTTCAGCTCTGAAGGTAATTGAAGCTGGATTAAAGCTCGTGTGAATGCAGCCAAAGATGGTCTGAAGAAGGTTTAAAGGGGAGGTGTGATCATGGCCTGGATGAAGTTTCAGTGAATCCCTGTTCCTTATTTCAAGGTGTATGCTATCCTCACTGATTTTCTTTTGTTTCTAGACTTGCTAATGAAGACCTCACAGTTCTAGTAAACACCATACTAAAGTCTGCTTGTTTCTGTTGTAGGCAACACTGAATTAGAGGGACATAAGGCATCTTTCAAAGGTCTAAGAGAAATTCAGTGATCCTTTCTGGACAGAAAACCTGTTACAGGTATGGCCAGAGTGATACCCAAGGGCACCATGATGTCCCTGAGAACTGCCCCCAGAATCAGCACCAAGGGTCTGAAGCTACTGATAGATTAAGAAACTGATGTCCGGATGGGGTAAGAGAAGTAACTCAAAGGGGTACTGGGCATGGCACAGTCACATTTCTAGATGTCACATTTCCACTATCACATCTCCATGGCCCAAACCATTAGCAACCCTGGATTTACAGCTGGGAATCTAAAATCCCTATCTTTCTTTTTAATTATTAGCTCCTCTGCTTTTCTGACTACAAATACTGTCCAGTGCAATTACTTAATCATCATGGTGTGAGCTCAGGCTAATGAAAATCCAATTGAAAGTTGACAAAGGCCAGATAAGATCCAGATTAACTGGTGAGTCAATAAGTGTTTGCTTTTGGCCTTTAAAAAAACTAAAAGGAGAAACAAAGGCTGAGAACAAACACCACTCATCAAGGCAAAATAGTACTGGCAACTTAATAGTCTGCTGTACATCATCAGAGACATCTAGGAGCTTGTAAGGAGATTAGCCCCCTTTTACCATGCACAGTCAAAGACCCAGATCTTCAAAATCCAGATCTTTGAGATGGGATCCTACTGGAGATCTGGATCTTGAAGACACCTGAAGAACCCGTTGTGGACACCTTTAATCAGGTCCACACAAAATCCAGATTTAAGGGCCTGAAGGACCCATTAAATCCAGATTTCCCCTTCCCTCATGGGGACTGGGCCTTGTAAATGGGTCCTTCAATGGGGTTCAGGTGGGAACAGGGCCTTCCCAATTGTTGCCAATCAGGTACCAAGTGGGTTCCTAATGGGGTCTTAGAAGGATTCTAAGCCCTAGTGGGGAAAAGGCCCATAATTTTAAAGCCTCTTTGGACTACTCCCAGTAGGCTGTAGTGCTCTAAGCCTGGTACACTCTGGATACACGACGACCATATGCATTTCTGACAGCTGAGGATGTTCCTTGGCAGCCAGAAATGAGAACAGTACCCCTGTACTGGAGTGTACCGGCCCATGCCACCGCCTCACCCTGTCCCTTGGCTGGCACAACTGGCGGCCGCCACCAGTGTCAGACATTCTGTGACACGCTGGCTGCTGGCAGGTGGTCGATGGGGGAGGGGAAGATCAATCTTCTGACCTGGTGGCTTGCCTCCCCACCCCTGGATGGTGCTCTTCAACGACCTGCCCATGTGGGGGCATCGCCTGGGGGGGTGCCTGAGTGCCCACTGCCATCCTCCCTCCCTCCTCTCCATGATATCACAGGGTTCTTCCCTCTTCTTGGGGACCGCATGACTCAAAAAGCCATGGTCCCCAAGAGGGGGAAGGAAATGGCCCATGATCACAGAGAGGGGAGAGGGAGGATGGCAGTGAGGCATCCAGAAAATCAATCTCTCCCTCCCCCAATCAGCCAGCGCATCACAGAATGTGTGACGTGGGTGGCAGTGGCCAATCATGCCAGCCGGGGGCAGGGCTCCAGCAGAAGCCCCAGAGGAAGAGCAAATGCTCTCCCCGCTGGACACTCCAGGTAAGCCTGGGGTATAAGTTGCGATGTTTGGAGCACGATTTCGTGTTCCACACCTCATCCATGATCAGGACACCTCTGGTGAGAGTGTGGGCATGCTTCAATGCCGTAGCAGCCTAGTGAGCATGCGTATGCTCTTCACCAGAGCTGTCCTGATTTCATACTGAAGGCCTAAGCGCAAAGAGGCCTAGAGATGTAATAAAATATATGATTGGCCAAATATGCTTGGAGATATTCTGGTGCACAAGGATCATGTAAGGAGTTTTTGTTGTAAAACCTTAAGCTTAAATCCCACAGGGCTTTAAAGGAAGAATTTGGCTTATGACTGGAGAGATGGAAAACTAAGAAGCTAAGACCATAAGCATGGAATTGGAAGGAGGCAGCCTTGGAAAACGTTTCCATAATCTAAATATTGCTGAAAAATAAAAAGAAAGTCCTGTAGTTTAAAATGACATGGGTTTGTTTCCTTGACCTAGGCACAAGGTGTAATCTCTGACTGACTGACAAGATTAACTCAAGGAAAGATGCCTAGCACTCCAAATGCAAGCGCTAGTCAATGCTGGTTAATTGTGCTCCTTTCCTGTCAGGGGGACGGGAAGGGAAGTGCTAAAACGCCCTTGGTGTTCTACTGATGTTTCTTAGAAGTGCTTCCCTGTCTCTTATCAGTCTTCCTTTCCCCAAACTGATACAATTAGTCCTTTCAACCTTTCCCATGGGTTTCTTTACTATATGTCCCTCAACATCTTGGCTGTCTTTCTCCAAGTCATTCTAATTTACCTGTAAGGCATCCTTTTCATGGTGCTCCATCTACTTCAAGACTGAAAAATGATGGACTCTTTCTTTGTGTGGGGGTTATGGAGGGATCCTGTGTGAACACAGTTATCAAGAAAACAACAATGTGCCAGTCCCTAACATTTTCTTCGTAACACAAGATGGCAGCACCTGCCCAGGTTTCAGGTATAAAGTGTTAGCAGAGTTTGTTTCTAGCCATTTTATCATAGCATATAGTAAACATATTTTTTTCTTACATAATACAAATGATGATTGCACCAAAATAGAGAGGGACAACCAGTACAGGACGGGGGGTACGCATGAATATTCGAAGGTATTTGAAATTCAATAGAATCTGCCCAAATTTCAACTTTCAAATTTGAATCGAATGTCCATAAATTCAAATTTAAAGATTCAAATAATCTTTGATGGATAGTGGTATTAGAAACTGGAGCCTACTTAGAAGGGAAGAAGACGGAAGAGAAGGCGCACACCATAGCTGGGGGTGGATTTCAGGCACCAGGAAAAGGCTTGGGAGATTTTAAAATACAAAGAGTCTCAGGGCAGGAATGCCGGGCAGTGAGGTGATCTATCTCTGGTTAGGGTCGTCACACAGGCTACTGCTCTGGTCTTGGCCTAGGTCACTCAACCCAAGGCCTTGTGATCATCTAGGGCCACGTTCTGGTACACTGGCTTGGCTTGAGCTGTGGCAGAGCAAGCCAGAGGGGAAGGAACAATGAAAAGCTTTAGTGAGGTTTGGCTTACATTAATCATGTGCCCACAGAATATTGCAATTTGAGGAAAACCCTGCCGGATGGCCTCTAAAGTAGCCTGTCCCATGATGAAGCAGTAACATTCAGACTGGGATCCAAAAGGCAACAGCACAGTGCCACTTATAAGCCTTGGTCTGCTACTGCTGAATGATATTTCAGTGTGCAGTGATGATTTGTGACTAGGGACGTGCACAAATATTCATAACATTTGAAATTTGTACGATTTTGGCCGAATTGGGACAAGCATATTTGAATCGAACGTTAGCACATTCGAAGAATGACACTCAAATTTGAATTGAATGTTTCGATATATTCGTTTGAAGCTTTGTATGGGATTTGCATAGAATTTGTGTGCATTTGTATAGGATTCGCATCGAATTCAAATCCCACTACATTCGAAGGGGATCTGTTCAAACAGATATGAATTTTCTTGCTTTCAAGTCAGTACAAATCAAATACAAACAAAATTTATGCACATCCCTATTTGTGGCTTTTGCAGGCTCTGGGAATGCCAGGTAAACCAGTGAAAGATTTGTGAGAGCTACGTGTATGCGAATTGTGTGCTGTGAATAAAGGCACGAGCCTACACAAGTCGGTTCTGCAAACTATGGACATCTTAGGCAGTAACAAATACAAACCTCAGCAGAAAGCACTCTTCTTTACTAAATAATTCTTCTAAAGATTTGCACACACAGCATTGCTTTGTTGCTATCATTAATTTGTGCTGTGCGGTTCCCAGTTTTCTTTCTTGCCTGTCTTTCGATGCTTGTCCTGTAAAACTGGAACAGGTTGAAGAGGCATAAAATTATTTCTAGAGCCATTTAATCATGATCCTAAATAGAATATTAAAGTTTTCTGCAAATGTTGCTGTTTCACTTAGGGGAAATGCTGAACGGTCTCAAGACAAAACCCCTTCACTTTCTAATCCCAGTTTATCAGGGATCCAGTACCATATATCTAATCTCCAGTTTCATCCAGATGTTAGTTAGTTATTGGACTATATTTGGATATTCCAGAATAAAACATGCATATACCTATGCTTTATTCTGGAATATCCAATGTAGGTTGAGGTTACACCATATTGTTTTAGTCTATTTCCAGGGCTGCCTCCAGACTAGCTAGGTAAATGTGAAGTTAAATCAAAAAGTGCAGTAAACTCACTGCGCAGGGAAAACCAGATGTCAACATTGGAAGGGAGCTCTGTAGTTTCCTCTATTGGAGCTGCGACTGTTGAGACAGCACCTACTATCATGTGGGTTGAGGCAGCGAAATTTTGAGCTGCCCTTCCTGGTTAGGTTGTGATGGTTTCAGGGTACAGGCTGCAAACTGTTTTGCTTTCTGGCTTTGCAGGCTTCTAGCTAGCTGCAATAGCCAGCCTTAGTGCAAACAGCTTGTTGCAAACCCTGGGTTTTGGGCTGCAAAAAGGGCGGGAAATCCTGTGCGGGCCCTGCTGCACTGATTGGTTGCAGCTGCTTTTTGGAGGGAAAAGCTGTCCGGGGATCTGAGTGCTGGAGGGGCTAGAACAGGAGTTCGCACCAATCAGGAGTTTCTAGCAGGAGTTTCCAGGAGCATTTTATTGCAGCAATCTTCCTCAGGAGGTGATAGCCAATCAGGGCCAAGGGAAAAAAGGTATAAAGGAACACAGAGTACAGCAGACTGTGTCTTCATGCTGGGACAAGAGCTGAAAGGAGAAGAAGAGCTGAATCCTGAGGGAGCTGGACCAGTAGCTGACATTGGTCTTTTGGCTGAGTGATTTCTGAAGGAGGCAATCGTGAGGATTGTGGCTCTGAGGGAGACTTCACTAGCAACTGACCAGGCTGGGTGATCGGACAAGCAAGGACGGACTGGGCCTTGTGATCATCTAGGGCCACGTTCTGGTACACTGACTTGGCTTGAGCTGTGGCAGAGCAAGCCAGAGGGGAAGGAACGTGGAGAGGTTTGTCTTTTAAAAAGGGAAGTATTTTCCTTTAGAAGAAGGAGAGCTGATAGGCTGGGAAGCTGGTAACCTTAAGAGACTCATAGACTTAAACCAACAAATACCTGAACCTTATTATCTTTCTAGTATTGCTTGTGTATAATAATAAACTTGTTTCTTGTGTCCACACTGTGGTATTCACTTGGCCGTTGCACGAACTCAGCATCCTAACAGGGCCAAGCTACTCCTAGAGAGGGCAGGCACTTACTGGATCGCTGGGCATCGTGACAGGTGGCATCTCATCTTTGTTTCTCGTCACCCTGCGTGCATTGATCTGAAACCAAAGTTTCTATATACTGTGCAGTGAGAGTCATTCATCCTGCACTAAGAAAAATATGCAGTCCCAAACGTATAATGTGGTGCCACAATAATAGATTGATCATCATGTGTGATGGCTCAATAGGGACGGTGCATTCCATGCACAGTATTAAATGGGTCTGGACGCAGCACAGGACGGACAAGGAAGGCAGCTATACCCAGGCTGTTTTCAGCCTGCAGTGCCCTGCCCGCATCTACCTGCTGCTGTTGCTGCCTTCTCCCACCAACCCTTCCTGGAAAAAGATAATCTTCAGCTGGTGAGGGGGTAGGCGAGATGCTCGGCTTGCAGGAGGTTAAGGGGGGCAAGGTGGGGAGGTGCATTTATGCACAGGGTGGGCAACGTGGTTGTGTAAGGGCAGAGCTGGATTTGCATGCCCAGGTGGTGATGGTGGTTTGGGAGGGCAAGTCGCTGGGTGGGGAAGGTTCATGTGCTGAGGCGTGATGGACTTGGGAGGCAGTGGGAGTGAAGCAGAGGAAGTCTCAGTATGGTGGAGAGGGGTGGGCGAGTGAGCAGGGAAAGGGCAGAGGGAGTCTTGATGCAGTGGAAAGGGGCAAGAGATCAGTGTGGTGGCAGGGCAGAGGGGGTTGGTGCAGCAGAAAGGGAGGTGGCAGGCAGTGGCATGGGGGATCAGAGCAGCAGCAGGACAGAGGGAATTTCAGCATGGTGGAGAGGCTGTGGAGTGAGGATTGAAGCGGCAGTGGGGCAGTGACAGTGTTAATGCTAGGGGGTGGAGGGGCAGGATCTGTAGTAGAGGCTTGCCAAAGCTTACCATTTTCTAGGCAGCAGTGGGAAGCAAACATGGGGGCCTCCTGGCTTTGGTGAGAATCCAAGTTATTTCCATTCACCTGAGTCCATTTGGACTCAGTGCTGGGATAATCTGCATAGCAGATAGTCCCAATTTGGGAAGGAAAGTCTTCATGAAAAACAGATGTAGACTTTCAAGTGTGACCTCTCCCAACCCAGGGTGGCCTCCATTTGCCATTTTGGACTTGGAATACCGGGTTTGATTTTGCTCTCCTCCATGAAGCCAGCTGGGTGGCCTTGGAATAGTCACAGTTGTCTTCTGAGACAAGATGTCTGTTTGGGGGAGAAGAACAGAAAGCTTTTTCAGCCATTTTGAGTCCCCTTGAATGGGTGAGAAAAGGGGGGTAGAAAAGCCAGATTTGGCCTCTGCAACATCAGTCACTTTCAGGGCTGGGCATGGCTTCTCCAGAGTGCATGAAGGCATGCCCACCCCTGGATCTCATCTCAGTAATGCCATAGCATGCATAACACAGGAGGCAGAGTAGGAGTGGGCCATGGTCTACCTCTGGGACTCTTTAGTCCAGACCTTACAGCAGATCAGAGAGGTCCCTCCCCTTCCTTGAAGGCTTGGTTCATATATGATGGGGCATAGGTCAGAGTAGGACACCCAAAATGGCATCCTGGTCCAGTGCACTTTTACAAGGTCTACCAGAATACTAGGGGGCGATATACTAGACTATGGAAGCCTGTAGATGGCATGCCTCCATTGTCCAGTATACCATGTAGAACCTATTTTGGTGGTCTACGGCACACCACCAAACATGGGCCCCCCAGGAGCTCCAAAGTGTGCATTTGGAGGCTCTGAAACTAGCATAAGCATTGGAGCTGGTGCAGCAGCTGGCACAGACTTTGTTCTGCACCAGGAACAACCCACCCCAGTGTGGACCAATCGCTTATTCTGGTACAGGGTGGCCTGCCTTGTAGTGGGAAAGTGTCCTCCAGTGCAAATAAATTATATAGCATTTTACAAGGGTGGTGGTATACAGATAAAATAGAAACAGATAAAAGTTACAAAAATTAAAAAAGGAGAAAGGTGGGGAGCCAATTTCATATTGTTGGCTTAGACTTCAGATATCGTTGGACTGTAATTCCCATAATCCCTGGAGCTAATGGGAGATGAAATCCATTAATATCTGAAGAGCAGAAGGCTATCCTCCTTAGCTTTAGGGCCATAATCTTAAAAAGAACTAGATGCAAAATGAATCATACTGATATAGTTCAGATATTTCTTGGCATTAGTACATTCAGTTTTATTGTCAGGTCCAAGCTGACATCATTCATCAAAAAGACAGAATAATTGTCTTTGAATATTATAAAAGGTAAAATTCATTCTCCTGGAAATTAAAGAGAGGATTGCAAAACCTCACTTTAACAAGGATGGAGAAGAAAAAGGAGGTTTGGCTGATACAAATGATATAAAGCTGGGGCTTTAAATTTCTGCCTATAAACCCAGAGCAAAGCTACTGAGAATTAGTTTGCAATGAAAATTGTAATAACCTGAAATTAGTTTAGATATCCTTCCAACCTCGTTTTTCAAGTTGTAGGACTATTCATCATGAAATGTGTTTTTCTCCATTGGCAGTATTTCAGCAACCTACTCCCTGAATAAAAGTAATAAAGGGACAAAGAAGGCACTAAATGAAATATACATCATATCTTCTGAAAGAACAGTCCAGCAAAGGAAAGAAAATACTGAGTTCATCTTAAATTTTGCTTCCAATTATGCAGGATTTGAGAGCCAAGTTGCACATTGAGCAAAATTAAGTGGTATGCGGCTGAAGTTTAGAAAAGTTCCTCTTTTTTCTTTCTTTCTTTCTTTCTATTGCGAGGAAACGAGGGATGTGGAGTCCAGAAAAGGATTTTTACAAATTCTAGTAAAGTGTTTCCTTGAATCTATAGTATGTCTTTCAGCCTAAAGTTTAGGCAAGCAATTTTTTTCAGTCCTAACTCCATGAAAAGAATGCTCCATTCATTCAAACTCTATCACATCAGACAAAAAAGTTTGTCATGTCCTTTCCTGCTCATCCTGGAAAAAAAACAGCTCAGAATGGTGGAAGGCTTTTTTTTTTTTTTGGTGCAGGATGGTAGAAAATATGTACATTATCAAACCTAACGAACAGACATTGAAGCAGCAAGATGTACATTAATCACCAGATACTTTCTTTCCCCTGCTTCAACAGAAGTTTTTCCAGCTGTCCTCCTTTGCTTGGCTTTAATCCGAGTCAGCCAGAAAAACTCCCTGTTGAAGTAGGGGAAAGAAAGAATCCCGGGAAAGAAAACTGGCATGGGAACAGGGGGCTAAAATCCGGAGTGGATTCAGAGTACTGGGGAACTTAATGGGAACCCTCAATGCCGAATCTGAATCCACTCTGGATTTTATCTTCTATGGGGATACACCCTACAGTCCCTGTTGCAAGAAACCAGACATTCACTTTCTTGAAGATGAAGCTTCTCAAGTGTATTTCTTCTGTCAGCAGTAGGGATGTGCAATAATATTCAAAACACTCAAAATTCAATCGAATTTGTTCACATTCGGACATTTGTTTTGAATCATTCATATGAATTATTTGGACATTTGTATGTGTACGGATACGTACCCATTACGTACATATCTGTACACATCTTATTCGTATCCATACACATTTGTACAGATATGTACGGGATGAAAATGGGATGCATACAGGATAAAAACGGGATGCGTACAAATGCGTACAGATGTATATGGACACATACGAATGCTGTCGACATTCGAATCTTCAAATACAAATCAAATATTCATATGAATAGATAGGAATATACTCGAATCAGATTCGAATTTGAATACATTCGGGTTTTTCTCCATTCATTCAAATTTGAACATTCAAATATTCCGTTTGAATTGAATCCAGAAGTTGCATTCGTGGACACCCCTAGTCAGCAGCATCAAGGCCATTTCCCTATGTGTTGAATATCTGAAGTTCTGCAAGCTATGTTTACTCAACGAGGTAATACTTCCGGTGCTAGGGGTGAGGGATGCCTGTGGTTTGGGGGCGAACTATGCAGTAGTTTGTCCTATCTTCTTTGCATGTGGTTGACTGGCAAATATTCTTTACCCTTGCTCTTCTTGTAGTCTGTTTGCTGTAACTTTAATGTGGCGTTCCTTCCTGCTTGCTTAGGTGTTGATTGCTGTGAGTCTTGTGTGGTGCTGAGTTGTGAAGAATTCCTTCCTGCCTGCTTAAGTGTTGATTCATGATTCTCGGGATAAGGTGTTGTGTGAGAGCATCCAGAACTAATCACCTTCTTGACCGGCTTTGGGTTACTGCTTTCATTCAGTTTTAGATTGTTTCTTCTGTATGGTCTCTAGATGGGTTCTCCTCATTAGTAGAATAGCATTAAAAGGGTGTCCCTTTCAGAAAGTTATACGAATGTCCAAATTTGTCCGAATTCATATGAATATTAAATGTTACAAATATTTGTGCACAGACCTAGTCCACATCAGAATGCAGAAAGGAGAGGCCCAGAGGTAAGGGCAGAAAAGGCCTAAGTGTGGGCAAAAAAACTATAAGGCTGCAATTTTATGCATTCTTACATGAAAACTCACCACATGGAAGAGGAAGGTGTGACCATGGCCTAAGATGTGCTATATCTTCCCTTCTGAATGTAGCTTTATTTCTAAATTAGCATGTGCAAATCTTCTACACTATAATGTTTTGTTCTCATTTTTGTCAACATGTAAATTAAGGGAGGAGCAAAACCAGAGAGCTCTACATTATTGGGGATTTTTCTATTGCATGATAGCTAAGTAGGTAGATAGACAGATTGATAGATACACATACATAGATATGTACACCTTTCATTCCTTCCTTGCCTGTTTTTCAGATTCTCTGTGTAAAGCTTGGTTAACCTTGACAAAGCTTCATGCTTTGCAGCTGGCATGAAAGTTAAACAAATGAAGCTGCTCCTGACACAACTGAAAGGTTTCCTTTCTGATCTGCCAACCACATTTAACTGGCAGCATAGGAAAGTACTCCGCTTTAAGCCATTTACCAAAAGAGTGATGGGAAAGGATTGGCTTTTCTGGCAGACAACACTGTTTAGAGCATAAAAGCACCACGCTTATGGATGCTTCACTCATAGACTGTCCTTGCTGCTTCATTTCCCGGTGCAACATTATTATTTTTGCTCATATAATGGATGAATATTTTTACCCCTTTTTGATCCTGCACTTAGAAAGGACGAGAGAGGGCACAGGACTTCAATGTATACAACAGCACCATCAAGTTCCTTTTCCAGCTACCTTCAAGGTTGTCATTCCTTTGGGCTGAGGAAGGGAAAGAATGTATAAGGGAGCAGGTTTCCATAATCCATCCTGCCTAGTTTTTTTTCCTTCCTTCCTGGCCTCCTTTCCATTTTGCATGGCTTCTTTTAGATTCTAAGGCAAGGTACACATGGAGGAAGGTCCCACTCCTGCCAGCCAAAGCGAAGGAGGCACACTTCAGTGGCCAAATGTGGAAACTGCTTCTGTCCCCCCAAATGGGGATAGATAAGACTCAGATGATAGGTAACGCCCTGAGTAGAGTTCTTTCAGGAGAGAACAACAACAGCTGTGCCGCTTGCCTTGGTTCCATGTGAAACACCTGTGCCACCGGGGGCATGACTCTCCATCTCCTACTTCAGAAATAACCAACTCTGCACTCGCTGTTGTAAACAAAGAATCTCCTTGGCAACTCCTGACTCGTGTGAATCCTGATTCTTGACTTCTGACTTCCCAAACTTACAATGACTCTCTGGAATGCCGACTCCTGGCCTGTTTGACTCTGCATACTGTTTATCTCCTAAGAACTCTGGTAACTGACTTGGCATTTTGCTCTTGCTAGCTGGGCACGTGTGTGTGTGAGCGTTTCACTACTACTGCCTGCTCTGGACATGACAAAGCAAGACTAAGCCAAAAGGACACCAGGGAAGATCCCATCCTGGCTGGCTTATTAGCCTATCCAGCCCTTCTGCATGGTGATGTGTAGTCTAAGGGAGGCCCTGCTCCCTGCTAGCATATTCCATCCACACAGATCAGAGCATAAACCAGACAAGATCTGAGCACAATGACCCAATGTTGACTAGCACTCGCAACTGAGTGCTAGTCAACCTTACCCACTTCCTCTTCCCAGGATCGGACACTCACCTTATTCGATCCCAGGGCCAGTCCTTCCCTGGGTGCCACCATTTTGATATCGGCACCTCCATGACTGTGCATGTGTCAGCACTGTTGCCTTGATGACGCTGACACTCAGCACACGTGCATTTGCATCTAGTCATTCAAGGTGGCAGCACAATCGTGTAGCACCTCAAATGACCCCGGAGCACTGGCAAGAGTGAATGGTCATGCCGCTGGACTCTTCAGGTAAGTAATTAGGTGTGGTGACTCAGCCCTGCCCCTCCCTCCTCATCCCTTGCAGAGCAACACAGCAAGAGAGCAAGCTGCGGAGCACCCAGGTCACCTGCCAGCTCTGGTAGGGCTGTATGCCAACAAGTTCCCCCTACACACACCGGCATCCTGCTTCATATGTCTGTGTGTCAGACTCCCCTAAAGCATCAAGCTGACTCAGTTGTAAAACAAACACTTAAAGTTTATTGTCACAAAGAGAGAAAATAAAGAAGCAAGTTTGTAATTGGCTTAAAGATTATGTAGTTGCTTGAAAAATAAAGATATTGTCAATAACAAATTGTCCTGTTCCCTTCACTTAGGTCTATCGTAAGCAAACAGTCCTTAGTAAGCTCTACCATATGCCAAATGATTCCTTATTCCTTCGCTCTCAGCTCTTCCCTATCATTCAGTGAGCTAAACCCTCTAAATAATAAAGATAGCCTCAGAGCAGTCATGATCTGCCCACCCAGACTCTGCTCCGCTCTGGCTCTGAGTGGAGAGACCCACCTACACACATGCATCCTTCTAATTGCACGCCCCGGTCTCCCTCTTCACAAGAGGAGAGACATCCCTCTTTCCTTCTCCCCTTGATCCCGAGAGAAGAGGCCTATTTATGAGTGCAGTTGGAGCTCTCCCTGATCCACATATGCCAAGATGAGAGACACGCCAGGCTACTGCTTTTTATAGTCTGTGATCCGGCTGTTTCTATTGGTCCATTTTTGGTGGGCTGGTGGGGCTTTCTTCAATGCTCTCCCTCTGCTGTCACTCAGGAGCTTGGAAAAAACCATGAAATGGTTTCTCTGCTGCAGCCTGCCTAGCATGAACATCACATTAGGTAACATTGGTTAATGTGTGGAGCGTGATTTTGTGCACCACACCTAATCAACAATTAGTGCAATTCTGGGGAATAAGGGCATGCTTGCAGGCTGTAACAGCCTACTTGACATGCATGTGCTCTTCCCCAGTGGTGCACTAATTACTGGACTAGAGGCCATAGTGTGAATAGGCCTAAGATCTGGATCAGCTAGATCTGGATCAACAGGAGGCCACAGTATCTGCATTGGATAGGGCTTTAGAAAAGCAAATGTGTGCTAAAGAATGATGCAGTGATACCTATGCACTGATTTATTGATTTATTTAAATTTTTATCCTGCCCTATATCCAAGGGTCTCAGAGTGAGTTACAATATATAATTGTAACACCTAATACAATTCATCACATCCCCATCAATCAAATGTTACATCCAGGTATGCGTGTGGGTGCCTTCGAAGACACCATTGTTGTCAATGTGGCTGCTGTTGTAGAGGTGCTTCAGAGGCATCTTCACAGTTGCAGCTCTGTCATGCATGTTCCTGCCACAACGCCCATGGATGTCCTGCATCCATTCTATGTGTAGATGCCGCTTCCTTGATCCAGATCAGAGAGTGCTAGCATGGACTGTACACCACATTTATCAGGTCTACCGCTGATCCAGATCAAGGAGCGCTTAGCGCACATCCTCTATCCAGATCTACTCTATTCCTGTGTAGACGATGTATACTATGCAGATCCTTGATCCGGATCACTGTGCAGTGTGTTCTTAGCAGCAACTTGATTTGGATTAACACATAAGTGCAGAAAGAGCCAAGGGGTTATACAATACACTGCAAAATTCATTCCAGGGATTACTTCTTGCACAGATTCAGTAGTAAGCAGATGGAGGGAGGGATCCTGCTTTTTAATTCAGTATTGAACTGAAAGTGATAAAGCTCACTTTATCTGTGTGCCCTAATATTTGGAGTATTTCCAATAGACTGCAATTGCTCTTAAGGCTCTTTTTATGAAACGCAGGTCCGTGGAAGTGAATCTCGATTCATTCTTAACAGCCAAAGTGAAGCATACCCCATCAGACAGAGAAGACAAATGCTATTATTACTTGGCATCTCTAGCAGAACCTCCCAATGTGCTGACAAGTCACTAATCTCAATAAAAAAAAAGTTAATTATAAAGTGAGACACATAAGAGTCATCCAGAAGATTGTGACCAACAAGATTCAGTGGATGAACGTTTTGTTCTCTGCTGTTGTAGATAAGTCATTCTTTCGTTCGTTCTCCTTTCCTTAATTACAGGCACAGGGGCCAAGAAAGGTGCAAGCCAGGAAGGAAGGAAGAAGCAATTTTTCAGAGCTGCAATGTTGTCAAAGTGCACTTTATACCCTTTTAAACCAACCTTAAATATATTAATTCTTGACTGCCTAGTTGCATTGATAATACAATGGAGAAAGAGTTTGCAAATCCAAACATAACAACAAACCACTATTTCTTCTGGGATGAGAAAGAGAAGAATAGTGCAGGAAAAAAAATGTGCAAGTTGTGACTGGGGAGGCCTGTCGACATCCCATGCTGCTGCCACCATCTTAGAGCTTCCTGAAGCATCTAGCAGCTCCGTCCAGCTGCCTTGATTGCCATTAGCTGTGGACAAGTAGAAACATGTCCACAGTTTGACTGGGAGCAGCTAGTGAGTGCCCAGTTTCGGAGCCCGCACCCTCTGCTGGGTGTGAACACTATGAGTGGGCAATGCAGTGTGGCTGTGCAACTGTGTGCTGTGGGCGAACAGCCATGGCAGTATTCTAACACAAGTTGGAGACTGCTGTGGCCAGATCTCCTCTGAGAAAGCTGTGGGGAGGCTGACTGAGTCCAAATGGCATGTCATGGATTTGCAGCAGGTAAGCTGCACTTTTTTCTCTATAGCAGTGGATTTTATTCCGCTAATGTGGATACAGCCTCGGCTGCCTATGGCATAGATTACATATCTACATATGGCAGCTAGAATTTTACAAAATCGTTTTTCTTTTCTTTTAGAAAACCAAAACACTTCTGCACGTGTTCAGAGAAAGCTGATTGCAGATTTTTTTGAAAAACAAAAAAAAAAACAATTGTCTTGCCTTCCATTAGACCTCATAAAAGAAAAACAGAATGAAGGAGGAAGAGAAGAACAAGCAAGAAAGCAAGCCCCTCACTTAAGTATATTAGCATGCTGAGCTTGGCTCGAGTACAGAAACAGAAGTGCAGCAAATGCAGCAATTTGTATAACATACGCCTTATTTAATTGAATTTGTTCAGAAAGATAAATATGGCAGGATGTGAAATGTATGGCTATGCAAATGCGTCAAGCGATTGCCAGTTATGAATTCTAGGATCAGCTCTCGTCTCGTTCTCTTTTTTGACTGATGTCACTTCCAGCTACCATTTTCATAGGGCAGGTGGAAACTGTGAGTACAAAAGTTCACAAATAGAACAAAATCAATAAGGCACAATTCAGTATGGGGCTGTTTCTTCTCTCATGGCAGTCAGGGCATTCCATGTGGACAGCTCATATGGGAGCCATACCCAGTTGGATTGCTCCCACTCTCCCAGAAATAGATCTGCACCTGGACAGCCTGTTCCAGGCCCCACATTGTGTGGTACCCAAAAACTGCTGTCACCCCCCCCCATCCCTGCTGTCACCTGCTTCACCATCACCTCCTGGATTCCCATCCTGCCCCCCGCACCGCCTCCTTGCTCCTCAAAGTTGTGAGGTCTCTGATGGCCAGGAACTAATGCTCCTGACCTCGGAGGCCTAGAGGAACTCATTTTAGTGGTGCAATTTTGTGCATCACTGAATTCAGTCCCCCTGCTAAACTGGCCCATGGAATCAGTGCAACCTTCTGCATGCTTCCATGGGACAATTTACTCATCAGGAGACAGTGATGAAACTATTAAAACAGCTCCACTAGTCTTCCAGTCTAAGCAGCTGTTTTGGGACTCCTAGACTGACCTATGCTATGTCCAATGCAGACCCAACATGCTAACAAGGGGCAGGGCCATTCTAAATCACGCCAGTATGTGTAAGAGAGAGATCCAGAAAAGGTCCATACTACCACGATTTACCAGTCTAACAGTAAGTGCGGAAAGGCCCATAGTTTCATAGAAAAGGAACAGGATCTCAGAGGTAATCAGGTCCAATCCCCTGCTCACCAGAATTCACAAGACCAGATCTGAAAAGGTTTCCTCTTAAGAGCTCATTATGGTGCTCAGGATCTTGTTTAGCTAGTTAAGATTTGTAATTGTACAAGAAATCCTTGTGGGTAGAACCAGCTTTCCACTTCAGATATTCATGTTCCACAATCTTAAGTGAGTCAAAGGTGGCTACCAGGAAGAGAGGAAAGTATATCTTTTTATTCCCAAAGGAGTTTTTCTTATGAGCAGAACAGGGAGGTATTAAATTGATGGACGGACAGACAGACATCTATAAGAAGGGAAACAAGATCTAGTAAGAAACCAGTCACCCTTGACTCATCTAAGAGTAAAGTCCTCTGAAGATGGATATCACAGCTATATCTGAAAGCTTAGATTCTCAGAAGAAGAAGCCTGGAACATGGCATAACAGCCCAAAAACTGCTAGAAATGATAGGTAGGTAGGTAGGTAGGTAGGTAGGTAGGTAGGTAGGTAGGTAGGTAGGTAGGTAGGTAGGTAGGTAGGTAGGTAGGTAGATAGATAGATAGATAGAGGTTTTCAGTCCTTATCCAGGAATCAGGTTGGTCTACCCAAAGTCTGATTTACTTGTGTGATTTATGCAGCTCCAGTATACTTACCTGGCAGGGGAGACACCATGATCATGAAGGTGTTTTTCTCAGAGTGAGGCTCATCCACTGCACTCTGCTGCTGCATTCACACCTCAGTTTAATCCATATTCAGCCCACTTTCAGAATGAGAAAACCCATTGGCCAAGTGTTGAGTAATTTCCATTCTACATTATCTAACCTGCAAGTGGGTTTTCTGAGTAATATAATGCAGAAAGAAAACAGCTTATCACTTTCCTGATGGGTTCTCTCATTCTGAAAACTATAATGAGAAAGTTATCACTGTCTAAAGTCCAATGCACAGATCTATACTGTCCATACATATATAGATGAATGAAAAATTAGCTCTATTGCTTTGTTTTTAAGAGGGACAGTGTTTGTAGCACTTTGCTTCCCAAATAATGAAGTAAATAAAGTCTGGCATCTCCACAATACAGTAATATACAAGTTTGCTAATGAAGCTATACGGGGGAGGAGGGAACGCATTTCTAAGATAATGAGCTCGCTTGTTATAAAAATTAATGGTTTTGTTCCTAATCATTCAGATGTATTAAATGATACATTAGATTAGCAGACACAAAATACTTCTGTCTCTATATAGCAAAGAAAATTGTCTGAACGGCTGAACAGAATCTTCAGAATCAACAAAGATTTTAAAAACTCTAATAGTCATGCAAATGTACAATAAAGAAATCATTTATTTATGAATAATAAATAAATCATACTACACAAAATATAGACACCTTCACAAAGAACCTACTAAATATTAATATTAACATTTCTCATATAACTGCTTCTCAGTATATTATAGTTAATCAGTTTTCGAAAATCTCAGCCCAGAGGTTTGTTCCCAACAATAAAGTAACACTTGTTTATCGTTTTAAAATTTATTGTATGTTTAACCTGCCACTCATTAGATTTTCTTGGGAAGAGTAACTTTTTATATATAAAAACTAATTAAATTGCTTCAAACAGCATCAATTTAGTCTTAGATCCTCCCGTGGTAAGGAGAATATCAGGCAATGAGATTATTCTAGCAACTTCAGTCAGCGGTGCAATTTTCAGCTTCATCCCAGCTTGGTACCCACATTAGTGCTGTTTTGGGGTTTTTCTTATTGCCCATCAGTAGAACGTCAAAAAATGACTGCGACATGGCAGTAACGTGGATTCTATTAGATGCTGATGTGGAATTCTGTGTTTACAGTGAAAAATATTGCCCAGATCAGAACTCGGAATGCACGAACTCTGAACCATACTGGCCGGTTAGCACAATTGCTCCATGAATTTGATCTGTACAAACTGGATGTATTGTAGCTTTGGGAAGTCTGTTGGATTGGCAGCAATCTATTTACCGGCAATAAAGCAATCAGCTAATAAGATATGCTTCTTATCAGATACATCTGACAGTAGTCTTGCTGCTTCATTGTGCACTAGTTTCAGTTTTGAATTACCTCCAAGAAAATCCTCATACACACCGCAGTACAAACCAGTCTAGAATAGGGATGCCCAAAACGAGTAGTTCTGGATGTTAAATCCAGATTCCCAGTTATGTCCAAACCACTGTTCAAAGTAGCGGCTGTATCCAGACAGGACGAATAGAGCGCCATTACAGTGCTGTTGTGGTGGAGTTGCCTCACGTATCATAGGCAACCCCACATAGCCCTGCTTTTTCATCCCTAAAAAAACCTTTTAACTGTTACTGTAAAACCCAGCAATGGTAATGGGTTTTCCAGCATTAGTGCTTTTAATGGAGCCACTTACCTTTCTGGACAGTACAGGGATTGGAGCTCAGTCCAGGGTGCAAGTTTGGAGGTTCACACATCCAGCCATGCATCTGTGGAGCTGGTGATGTTTTCTATTTGGGAATTTGATGCTGGCCAAATTGCCCTGATTGCATGTCACCAAAATGTGCAAAGGCGGTGCTGGGGCCAATGCTGTAAAGGCAGGAAGAATAGTGGGGCGCGGTAATGTTCAAGGCATTTGGCACACCCCTGATTAATAAGTTACTAGAAACAGACACGGTGGTCAACAGCCAGAGATGGAAAGAAACAACACTTGATCCCAGCCTCATCTGCCAAGAATGAATCCAAGAGGATTGTAGTGATCTGTACTAAGGATGTTCACAAAGCCAGTTTCTCCCATTCAATTTGATGTGAATTGAACAGGAGAATATTCAGCTTCGTGCACAAACATCCAATGAATGTTTGCACATGAAGGGAAATGGTGCAAATGGTCATGGTGCTGGACATGACAGGTAAGTTTTTGGTTAAGTTTGGGGTGCGTGTGGTGTATCATTTCATGCACCTCCGCTAATAGACGATAGGGTAACATCGGGTAAAACAGGAGGTGTTTCTGAGTTGGAAACGCTTCCTACAAGTGCAGATGCTCATTGCCAGATGTTACCCTATCGTGTACTACAGGGCCAAGTGCAAACGCAGATACACATAAGTCAGTCACATACTTTTCCTGTCCAGCAGATGGAAAGCCAAGTGCGAAAATGCCTCAGCATCACTCTAAAAAGCAAGATAGACTAAGAGATTAAATATGCACTACAATCACAAAAAAATCAAACTGTAAAAATCAGTGGATTATCCAGATATGCGACAAGATGAGTGCAGAACAAATTGTAATGTGAACACTGTGGACAAAGGCTGCAAAAAAGTACATGTGTATTTGTGGCCTGAGACTTGAATCATTCAGGAGTTTAGGCACTTTGAAGTTCTCAGTCTAAACATCCTTCCCTAAATTTTGTAGTTTCATTAAAATTTCATATATAAATCATGACTATTGAAACCCTGCACAATTTCCCCCCAATCATGAATACAAAACTCACAAGTAAAGTGTTTGCAAATCTTAAATTGGAGATGCTTTCTGGTGCTTGGATGAAAAGTAGGATATAAATAAATAAATAAATAAATAAATAAATAAATAAATAAATAAACCAGAGCAGGAAAACTTTGAAGAAGGTTTTATTTAGCTGAAGGATCTAAAAAGGAGCCATGTTTATTAATAAAAATCAATATGACAGGGAATTAGGATGATCTTTCTAGATTGCTTCTTTGAAAAATGATACCTTCTGCTAATTGGTGAGCATTGCATCCCCGGGCTTCACAATATTATGTTAAAATCATTCGGCTGTGTTGTAATGCGTGTCTCTGAAATCAAAATTTGAAGAATGTGTTTGTCTGGAGGATGTATAGTCCCTTTAGGATTTAAAATTCTTTTTTCACCCCCTCTGAGGAAGGCATATCTCGTCATTAAGAAAGAGAGAAGGATTTAATCTGGTTACTTGGCTGTCTCAAATTTGAATCCCCTGCTATGTTATTTACACTGCATTCTATGTCTATTGCAGTTCACTGGTGCAAGTAATTTCAGAATGTTTTAGCCAAGCAAATCTCTATGAGGAATGGTTTTTAGTTAATAAACTGCATAACAGCAGAAAGAAATATTTCAGTGGTGTCGTAAATTTTGGCTTAGGTCTTTCCCCCTTCAGCTCTGCTGAAATACAGTGTCTGTTTATATATACAGTAGTTTCCAAGCACAGGTTCCACCAATACTGACCTGTCAATCAAAGGTATGGGCAGCAGTCCTCCTGTCTGAAAAGATGGACCTTCGATGGCTTGTTCATTTCTAATGTTTGTGCTTCCTCTGTCATTTGTAGCCTTAGTCTTTACAAATCCATGGACCAATATTTTATTAATTAATTTTATTTAAATAGCCACTTCAGAGTCTCAGAGCATTCATGCCTCACAAAACACCCACCCATTAAAACTACAGCAAATTAACTGAAAGTGAAATACAGCTAGATACCACTAACTGTGGATGGTCAACCTCTAGGTCCCTTCCGGTTTCCTATTAGAAAACAGGGAACAAACTGGTTTTCAGGGATATTACTCACCCCACTTATTCCTGTAGGATCTTGACACCTAGGCATTTTACAGATTAGCAGATTAAATCCACAGAAATAAAAAAAATACATAGCTTACCTGCTGCTATGTGACAGCTCTCTGTCCCCCTTCCTAACAGAAGTCCGCAGCTTTCTCTTCGGGGCTACGAGACTTCCGTGGCGTGCGCCATGAGGTGCACGTCACATAGGAAGGGACAGCGAATGTTCAGTGTTCTCACACTCCTGTCCGGACTGGCGGGAAGATTCAAATTAACCTTATACTGCGGTGCAAGTGTTGCTCATTCTGCAGTAAGGTAAATTCAAAGTAACGGTTGCTAATGCACTGCCGCTATTTTTTAATTGGCTACAACTATACTGTATCTTTCTTTGTTTGCAGGGGGTGCCCGCACGGAAGAGCCACAATCAAGGGGCCAAAGAGCCACATGCAGCTCGTGAGCCGCAGTTTGCCAACCCCCGACCTAGGGGTTCCTCAGGGATTGATCTTATGATCTGCTGCTACAACTGCATCCCTCATTGCACATTTAAATATGCTGAAAAACAACTTCGAATATGTGGGAGCTGTATTGGCCCACAAATCAGAACAGATACTTTCCTTTTTATCTTCAGTTCAGGGAGACCAAAGGAAGGTTTCCTGTGGTGCAACATGAAACTTCCCTATTCTGGATGAAAATATCTCTCTTATTTGCTTAAAGTGTTACAGGGACCTGGATAGTTTTGACTATTGGTATGCAAAACAGCCTCTCCAATGAACTTTGCATACTGCATCAAATCTGCCTATAATGGCCTTCGCAGCAAAGCTCATTCCAGGATTACAGCCTATGATATTTATAAGCAGCATTATTTCAAGGTCCCAGCATGCATAAGTATATGGGTAACTGCAAACCTCACTGGTTTGATAATCACAGCATTTTTGAGCTCAGTAGCAGCACACTATTATTATTATTTTTAAATAGTTATCATTTACATATGATCCCTATGTAGGCCACTGTAAGCTTGCTTTTGTTCAAATTTAACACTACTTTGTAATCTGCAGCATTTAGGACCTGAACAGCTTGAGGTTGTAAATGCTGTCATTTGTCATTCTTACTTCTGCCACCAGCCATAGGGTGAAAGAACTATTTTAATTAAAAAGTTTATCTGCAGACGTATTTCACTGTTTACGCCTGACAAACAATGCTTCTTGCCCAGTGGGCTTCTTGTACTGCTTTCTCCAAGCAAAAGCATTTTCTTTGGAGATCTGAGAGTTTTTGTGCAAGCGTGCACAGAAAATTTAGCAGGGTATCATTTTACAAGTCAGGTCTCTGCTTGACAGGGTCGAAGACAGCTATTTGACTATGTAATTTGGACTTCATGTATCTGTGGGCTATATCTGTGTTAGTCCCCTAATGTAAGCCAGTTGCAAAGGGCTTGAGGCGTCCACAATACAAGTCAGAGTTCATCCCTATGTGGCATTTGTACAGAGGTGCTGCAGCTTCTAAAACCTTTTGTAGAAAACTATCCTCCTGTTGCTCTCAGCTTAATACTGGCTGAATCTTCCCAACTGATGGGCTTCACAGCAGCAGGGATGAACAGCAGGGCATGGTGGGAATGTAAATATTATGGCCTTCCTACCGCACAGTCTTGCTATTCTGCAAATTTGTGTCAGGGGACCCGACCAATAGCCCTGAGTATACTTGGGCCATGGCTACACAACTGGTTTAGGTCAACCTCAGGTCCTGTTATTCACATTATTTTTATTTAATTAATTTTCCAAGCTGGCCTACCCCCATTAGACCGTCTTAACCTGGAGTCCTATTTTTAGAGGACTGACAAGTCTGAGACTGTCTTGGCATGTCAGATCGTCTTCACTTCCTCAGGTTTCAGTGGGAGGACGGGCTAAAGAAGGCTGAACCGTGTTGGGGTAGGTGGGGTCCAGTCTTTCCTTTGGCCAATCGGCACGTGTTGAAGTCATGAGGCACCTCCCCTTCTCCCCTCAATTTATGTGTAAGATTCCTCTATCTAGCATTTTTATGCAAATTTATTATTGTTGTTATCATTATCATTATTATTATAAAAATAATTGCACAGAGAAGGAAAGCACATAAAGAAAGGAGAGCATGGAGGTGGTGGAGCAGACTTAAAAAAGAACCACAAACACATCCCCTCACCTCCCTTGAGTGACAGAATGGCATCCAATCAGAAAGGAGATAGCTTTGATGCAGGAAAAGGGTGGAGAGCTAAGAGGAAGCTCAGGTCAATCTCGGAGAAAGATGTGACTGATGTGGCTCAAAGTTAGGACGGCCTATAATGATCTAGGTGTGACCAGAATTGGTACGACCTCAGATTGAATTAATGAATAGGCTGTCCTCTCTTTAATTGTGTGACCAGGGTCCTGGTGATGCCCAACCTGTGTATTTAAAACTGTGGCTCATATCCTTGATCCCAAGATGCGGTTAAACTACACCTTCCATCATCAACAGTCATGACAACCAGTGGACTAATATGATTAGAAGAAGTATAATTCAACATCCAGGTATTCAAGTACGGTTTGTCTAGGATTATCCAGTTCTCCAAACATTTTCTCTAAGTTTTGCTTAGAAGCCAGCTGAGGAAGAACTGATGGGAAGGAGCAGACTTTGGCGGGTAGCAAGACAGCTCTACAGAAACATACAATCTGTGTGGCTTCTTTGTGTTTCAGTTGTGTTCTCTATCCCCTGGTTTAAAACAATTTTGTGTAGAACTACAGTAACAGGTTGAGTCCTACCATCAGGCAAAGTGCAACAGGTTCCTCAGGTGATAGATGCTGAAAGACATTAATAAAAGCCTCCTAACATGTTCCCTAAAATGGAAAATGGATGGTTGGGTACCCACCACTGCTTGATAACATTAATGTACAGCCTAACACAGTTTCCAGCCTCCTATGGCTTCTCCCATCCCTGCCAGGTCTCAAAACAATAAATATTAATTTTAAGTAGCTTAGAAGTGTCATTGTGACTGGTCCCATCCAGGATCCAAAAGGGGGTTGGAAGGTTCAGCCAGGAACAAGGTGAGATGAGGTTTTGCCTACCTTGTTCCTGGACTGAATTTCTTAAGAGCTCTTCCTACCAAACATAGTCCTTATTTGAAAGAGGGGGCGAGCATTTCAGATGTTTAATAAAGCTTTGAAACAGCATACCCCTACAATGAAAGTAATTCTCTTTTGACTTCTAATGCAATTGCTTTCTCCGACGTACACAATGAAGAAAACCTAAAACAATCCTTTTATTTATCAAATAAATCAGTGGTTCCCAACTTTTTTTCACTTACATACTCCATGGCATCCTATATTCATAAGTTGTAACCCTCATATTAGCAAAATATTTTTAATTTATAGTTGCTATTATTTCCGTTTTATATGTTCTAATTGTGTCTTTTCCTGTCATTATTCTTTTTTCCCCCTATGTACCTTTAAACGTCTTGGTTCATACCCCTGGGGGTATGTGTACCTCAGGATGGGAATCAGTGAAATAAAGCATTGTCCCTCTCATTTAAGCACCTGAAGGTGCACAGAATGGACACATATTTCAAATCCAAGGAAATAAATAAAAGAAGAACCCCCCTTTTCCACACACAGTCAAAGATTCGGATAGTCAAGATCCAGATCTTTGAGATGGGGTCCTCCTGGAGATCCAGACGTTGAAGATGCCTGAAGACCCCATTGTGGAAACCTTTAATCAAGTCCACACAAAATCCAGATTTAAGGGCCTGGAGGACCCATTAAATCCAGATTTCTCCTGCACTCGTGGGGACAGGACCTTGCAGATGGGGCCTTCAATGGGGTCCAGGTGGGGACAGGGCCTTCCTGATTGGTAACAATCAGATACTAATTGGGTTCCTAATGGGGTCTTAGAAGGGTTCTAAGACCTAGTGGGAAAAGGCCTAGAGATGCTGGTAGGACTGAGCAGACTGCTCACCTCAGTGGTTGGCAAACTCATTAGTCAAAAGAGCCAAATATCAACAGTACAACAACTGTTTCTTTGAGAACCAAAAGGTACATTGTTATTAACTTAATTAGGGTACTCCTAAGCTGGAAGAGCCACACTCAGGAGGCCAAAGAGCCACATGTGGCTCCCGAGCCGTGGTTTGCAGACCCCTGGCCCACTTGGATAGGCTGAAGATATGGCCATATTTTAGACTATGGATGCCTCTAGACATTTTACCTGTAGTCAGAAGTAAAGTGTTTCCACAGGGAAAATGGTCCCCCCACCACATACTCAAATACTCTGCATTTTAGATGTCACAGAGGCGAGGATTCTTTCGTTCATGTGCTTAGCCCTCCCTGTCTGATCCGCTCCGACGGGACCTCGTGTTCTCAGATTTAGGTTTGTTCTTGCAAATTTTTATGCAGTTCACCCAAATACATGGGAGAATGTATGTATATTTAATAACCTGGAGTATCTGATTATAATGCGCAGTCACTGCAGAAAATCTTTAAATATGTCCAGCAAATTGAAAGCTGATGCACATTCCAGATCCATTTGTAACCCTGTTCTACCCACCCCAAAGAGCAGCAAGTACCTCTAAATCAGCGGTTCTCGACCTTCCTAATGCCACGACCCCTTAATGGAGTTCCTCATGTGGAGACCCCCAACCATGGGGGCAGAGCAGCTGGGAGGTGGGAGGGAAGGGTGGCGGGAGACTCTTCATGACCCCTCTGAAAGGGTAGTTCAACCCCCAAAGGGTTCCCAACCCCCAGGTTGAGAACCACTGCTCTGAATTGATTCACTCTTTTTTAATGGGAGATCTAGCTCAAATTGTTTCCCTTTCCGTCTTTTCAAAGACCTAATTTGAGGTGGTTGTTTTGACTCATCAAACCTGCAGTGGCCATGTGAACCCACTGCCCCGTTCCCCCCCAACCCCCAAAAAGAACTATCAAATTCCAAAAAAGAAATAACGGCACTTCTCCAAATTTTCTCATCAGTATTTAGATATGAAGTCTGACCTAACCGTGCAACATAATCCTTATATTTTTGTCAGAGACTTTGAAGGGACAGTATACTGCATCTCAAGACTTTTAAATGTTTAGTTTTATTATTTTGGGCTCCCAGCAGTTCTTAGTGTTGGTGATTCTAGAGCTGCTGACGTGCCAGCTTCATTTTTCAGCCTCTGCATTTCTATGTTTAAATCCAACCGAGTTTTGGCAAGCTTGCAGTTCTGGGACTTCATCTCCAGCTACAAAGAACAAAAGATTATAATTGTTTTTAGCAGATGATCATCATCCTAAAGAGCTTAATTAGTACCAGAGCTTAGGCTTGACATATTTTCACAGCTCAGTCCTGGAACGCAGAAAGATGCTCCTGAACAGATTCATGGTGCAATTTGGGGGGTTGTGTTTTTGTCAGGTCTTGCCCTTCCTTATTTTTGAATTAAGCTCTCAATTTACACAAGGACTGTTGTTTTTCTGGTCAAGGCCTCATATCCTAGAGGTACGCTGACTCATTGCAGATACAATGTGGAGTGTATTTTGTATATTTTTTATTGGCCACCTGAAGATGGCACATGATCTGCTGGGTCCTTGTTAGGACTCATCAGGTGTTTGTAGTCAGATTAACCTATGCACTTGGGCTGTCTTTAGACAACAAGAGAAAAATGCAGGATCTTGTCTAAATCCTGCAATTGCTTCTCACTGGCCCTGCCAATGAGCAAAATTTCAGGGCAAGGGCAGGTACTTATTTGTCTGGATACTTGCTCCCATAATGGAGTGCTGCCTACATTTGGGTATTTAAGTAATGCAAAATATCTGGAAGTGTGTGATGGTAGCCCCCCCCCCCCCATTTGTGACAGCCATTTCTGGCCCATCCAAACAGGTAAGCCCATATTGCTATTCAGGGGAACCATCAATAGGAGATTATTTATCCAAATAGCGATAACATGGGATTCCAACACTTTTTCATGGGGTTATGCTGGGATTGCCATGGATATGTGTGTGGCAATCACAACATAATTCTGAGATAATACTACATTTTAAGTCCCGTTTAGATGGGGCCTTGGTCGTTCATGCTGCTTAAGTTTTACTGTATAGTTTTGCTTTGAGCCTTATGGGGGCCTGGAGATCTCAGGTTTTCAGGAAAGGATTTGTCTGATTTTTTTTTTTTTTTTTGGACTTCTCCCCCGCACCCCCAGGTCTTCTCCCTTCTAAATCTCAAATTTAAAGAGAGAAATATGTTTTTATGATCAAGCCCGCATACACTAGGGCCCAATTCCCACTCATGCCTCTTAAAATGGTTTAAAAATGAAAAAAAAAAAGCAATTCAAATACAGATTCTGGCAGACCCCATTTCAGTGGCTTTAAATCGCTTTAAATTGCTATCAACCCCTCTGCTGTCCCCACCCAAAACTGTTCAGAATTAAGGAAAGGGAATCTTTTCTTCCCCCCTCTTGCCAGCCGGGGCCCCACCCCCTGCCTGCCGATTGGATCCCGCAATGACATGGCGGAGGGTGGGATATTGCAGCTCCCCCCTCTCCCCTCCCCTCCCCTCCTGCTTTTGCAAAAGACATCCTGCCAGTCCTGTGCATACACATGCACACACAAACATACACGCACCTTCCTCCCCTTCGCTCTCCTCCCCTCCCCATCGCCAGCAGCACCGGCTGGTATATACACGCACAGACACGTAAACTCAGTACTGGTGTTTTTTCGCTTCCCCGCAAATGCAGAGTTGCAGAGAAGTGAAAAAGTGGCAGTAGAGAGAGAGCTGCATACCCACTTGCCCAGCTGGCTGCACACATGTGTGCTCAGTCACCAGCGGGGCATGCGGGGGAGGTGCTTCCCTCCTTCACAGGGCTCAGCATGGCAAAGGAGGCCCTTCCAGGGTGAGCTTCCCGGCAAGGAGAAAGTGAGGGAAGTGTAAAATGAAACTTTGTTATCTTATCAGTGTGAAGTGTGGAGTGGGTGAATTGCTACATCTTATCAGGCTGAATTGTTTCTTCTCTGTTGAATATGGATCTGGCGCTTTAACAAATCTGGCAAGGGGCTGGTCCCTGCGCAGGGTGAAAGCTCACCCATTTCATGACATAATTGCCCCAATACTGCTGTAGCGTTCCCACAGCAATAAGGAAGAAGCGTTTTAAAAGCAAAAATGAAAAAAAAACACCTGAAAAAAACAGGTGTTCATTTAGCCCATTTTTTAGCCAAATAATCCTCAAAATACCCCTGAAACGGATTGGCAGTGGGGACACAGAGAATCCAAACCATTTCTAAACCGTTTTTAAAATGCCAATGGGAACTGGGCCTAGAACTATCTTGACTTTAAAGATCAGTCTGGGTTGTTATTCATTTTTTACACCTTTTTACTGACACGTGGTGTGTATTGAATAAAGCTCTGTGTGCATATTTGTACTGTTTAGCATGTAAACAACAGTATGCTTTTCGCTCACCACATTTTATCCAGTATATGAGATCACTAAACTTATTATTAAATAGATGTGACTGTGTGTGTGCACAGCGTCCGTGTCATCAAGGCAACATTGCTGACGCACATGCAGTCACGGAAGGTGCCACAGCCAAAATGGCAGTGCCCAGAGGAGGACTGAGCCCTGGATTGAATGAGGTAAGTATTCGATCCCGGGGGAACAGCCAAAGTTGATTAGTGCTCCAAGTGCAAAGGCTGGTGAAACGTTGGTTAATCGTACTTCTTTCCAGTCCAGTGGATGGGAAGTGCGAAAACACCTCAGGTATGTGTGAAAAACTCTTGTCTTCATGTGGGTGAGCACTACTGTAGGCATCTTTTTTAGCATCAGTGTAGTGCACATTTGAGGAATATCCCTGTGTCTTGGCACTGTCCCCATAATACATCCTTTCTGAGGTGACCATGCTCAGCCTCTTTGAATGAAGATTCTTTTCCTCCATTGATATGCATTATGAAGCCAGTTCCACATTCAAGACAGTGGAATTATCAAGCTAACTTTGTGGGGAAAGGGTCTCCCTTGATCAATTTGTTTCAGAAAGATCAGTTGCACCAATGAAAGCCAAGTTATTGACACTTTCCCCTCATTTGTTGATATGAGCAGTTGCTTAATAGTTGTGTGATGGCACATATCTGTAATGTATGCAGGGCAGCCTTCAGGGATTTGTAGAGAACTTGAAAGAGATATATGTGGCTTTCCAGTTTTAAAAGAAAAGCTGTGATAGCGAATGTGAAGCAGATAGCCATGCAAGCTCCCTGTTACTCAGAAGCAGGTAAATAGGAAAGAATATCTCCACCATAACGATTTAGGATCACCCAAACTTCACAAATTTTAAAACTGCAAGGCCACAAAAGAAACTACAGTAGCTTGTCAACATTAGTCCTTTCTATGCAGCACCCCAGAGAGTCTGAGACCTAATAAAAAGGCTAAATACACAAGTGTAATTATGATGCAAAACACCAAGGAACAGCCCAATCTTTCAAGAGAATAATTTCAGCTTTTTTGTGGTGGAAATGAAGTGGCCCACAATGTTCCCAGACTATAAAGCAGCAAGGAAAACCTATAACTAACCATAGGAGACAGCCCAGTTCTCAAATTCTTTATCAATGCCAGCAAATTCCTCTCCTCATCTTCTGCAGGTGGGGTAGGGTAGTAAGAGGGGTAGTAACAGCTACTAACATGTGGGAAAAAGGATTGTTTCTGCTACATGTCTCTTAGTAACAAGGCTAGAGAATGTAAAGGACCAGTGTTTAAGTTTGCCACAGTAATTTTAACTCCTTGCGTTAACTCATACTGAGGAAGTTATTCATACAGAGTTCTTGGTTGTTTTGTATTTCCATTGCAGTAGAAATTATTTTTACAATGTCAAATTAACTGCGACCAGCCACAAAAACAGGTGTCAGAAAGGACACAAGAACAGAATTCTCTGGCACGCTTCATCAGTAAAGTTCCTGAAGCCAGGGAGGATTCTACGGTATCTCAAAGCCCTGAGGAATCAAGACAGCTCAGTAGACATATCATTAGTTAAAGTGAGAAATTATCATTGGCCTTGCCTCTAGAAGGAAAGATACTGGATTGACATTCATGGGAGGCTACCATTTGTTGTGAAAAGGAACAATTTAAAAAAACAAAATGCCATAGAACTAGACAAAATTATTGAAAAATCTACCCAAATACACTGAGTGATAAGCTAGTGACTCTTTACTGTGAGAAACACACTGATGGCTGTGAAGGGAGATAATATGCTTCTGAAGATCATCTGTTGGAAGACAGCACACATCTTGGAGGAAGGCACCAGTCTTCCAACAGATGGTCTTCAGAAGCATAGTATCTCCCTTCACAGCCATCAGTGAGGAACTGCGGCAGAGTAAGGAATAGCTAAAAGCTATATTTGTTAGTTCATCCTAAGGTAAATTCTCTAACTGACATAAAAAGAACTATGCAAACCAGTTACTAGGGAAAAACTTTGACTTAATGATGTTCTCTTAGGGAACTGTAAAATAATTTATTGTAACTCTCCCTGTCTCTTTAGGATGTTCATACAACTGAAGAGGCAACCTTCAAATCTTAAAAAGGTCATTCTGCTCTCTTCTCCCCTAGAACAGGAAAGATCTCGATATGTTTATTTGCCCTGTGTCAGCAACTGATACGCATAGCTTAACATGCATGCCTTTTCCTTTGGCCGGTCTTCACAACTGGGCCTTAGCACTTCACAGGAATTTTACTTATTGATCTGGAATACTGATCAACAAGTAGTTTGCTAAAATAAAAACAATGAGAACTATTTAAGTGTTCATTGATGAACAGGGGTGATATAACAGGGAAGCAATTCTCTGGTTTTCAGAAGCATAACAGTTCTAACAGCGGAGGAAGTAAGCAGCCATTATGACCATTAGCCATTTACACCGCTTTGTCCTCCATGGTGTCTTATCATTCAAGTGAGCAGCCTTCACTTCGTCGTGTGGCACAGCATGAAGAAGCACTTTGTCCCGCACCTTCTAAGATTCAGCTTTACTGTGTGTTCCCTATCTTGCTGTTCTCTTTCCTGGCCCATACACACCATGGTTTGTCCTTTTCTTGAAGATGCCGGAGACAAAGGCTGCGGTCACAACTAAGGCTTAATCCAACTTCAGGCCACTTTCAGAGCAAGAGAACACATCAGCAAAGTGACCAGTGATTTTCTTTTCAAGTTACCTGTCCCAAAGGTGAATTTTGTGAGTTATTTAACACTGAAAGAAAACAGCTTGTCACTTTGCTGATGTCTTCTCTCACTCTGAAAGTGGACTGAAACTGGATTAAACATTGGCTGTGGTCACACCTCTGGTTTAATCCAGTTTCAGTCCACACCAGCAAAGTGACCAGTAATTTTATTTCCACATTATATGTCGCAGAGGTGGATTTTGTGAGTTATTTAATGCTGAAAGGAAGCAGCTTGTCACTTTGCTGATGTATTCTCTCTCTGAAAGGTGACTGAGGCTGGAATTAAAACTTGTGTGACCACAGCCTAAACCGGACCCTACCATTCTGCGTAGAAAGCAGGGATTACCATGAACTCCATCCCATCCCGTCCCATGCCCACCCCTAACCCAGGTAGCATCTTCAGGAGGGAGGGGGAAGTGTGTGAGAGCACTTTACGCGCATGCTCCTAAACGGAAACTCAAACGCCGCTAGCTCCGCCCCGCTTTCGGTCTCCATAGCACATTTCTAAGCCAATCGTAGGCGAGCACACTTCCCCATCTGCTGAGATCTCATTGGCCAGCGTCAACCCTGCGACTGGCGGTGGAGACGCCTGACTTCGGCGCTCGACCACTCCGCGCAAGCGCAGAAGGAAGCGAAGCGACATTTTCTCTCCCCCCCCCCCCACTCCCACCCTCGTTTTTCAACGGTAAACATCCTGCAGATTTTTGAACGAGCGGTTTGGGCGGCAGGAAGGAGGGCGGCCGCCATCTTGTTTGTTTGACTGGCTGCTCCGGAGAGAAGGGGGGGCGGGCGCTGAAGCAGGGAAAGGGGAGCGGCGGCGGCGGCGGCGGCGGCGGTCCGAGCGCTCACCCCGGTCCCTGAAGCCCGCTGCCCTCAACGGCTTCGTCGGGTTGGAGGTAAGAGCTGGAGGTGGCGGAAAGGCCGGGATGCTGGAGGTGGGGGGCCAGGGGCGGGAGAGGCCTAGTCCCGGGGTCCCGAGTTCGCCTTGAGTGCGGGAACTTGGTCGGCGGGATCGCTGGCTGGGGGGACTGGGTGCAGCGGCTGGTTTCCTTCCACTTCCTTGCTCACCCCCTCTGGCCCTCTGGCGGGTGGTTTCGCCGAGTATCCTATAACCCAGTCCTTAACGAAGAGGGCTGAGCTGCTCCCCCCTGATCCGATTCGAGCCACTGTGGTCTAGCGGTTAGGGAGCCGGACTCGTATCTGGGAATACCGGGCTCGATTCCACCCCCCACGAAGCCAGCTGGGTGGCCTTGGGCTAGTCACAGCTCTCTTGTGAGCCCTAACAGCTCCACCTACCTCACAGGGGTGTTCAGTTGTGGGGAGAAGAACAGGAAGTATTTGTCAGCCGCCTTGAGTCGCCTTAAATGGGTGAGAAAAGCAGGGTAGAAAAGCCAACTCTCCTTCCTCCTCCACGAATTCAGCTGGATGACCTTGGGCGAGTCACGGCTCTCTTCTGAGCTCTCACAGCTCCACCTACCTCACATGGTGTTCAGTTGTGGGGAGAACAGAAAGCGTTTGTCGTGGGTGGGAAAAGCAAGGTAGAAAAGCCAACTCTTCTTCTTCAAAGTGAAAAAGGATGGAAAATATACATATTCAGTATACGGCTTACCTGTTCCTCCTTTCCCAGGTGTGACATCCCCCTACCTCTTCCGAATAATAGAAATAAAAATAAGTTGCTTAGCCTCTGTATCCAGTATGCTAAAGGAGGCTTGGATGCAGGCCATGAAGAGCTGCTCCTCCTCATTTGAGAGGGCTATAACCAGCTTTTGGCTAAAACTCCTGTGCCCCCCCCCCTTATTTTGTAGAAGCATTTGCAGCAGTATTGTTTCATCTAGTTAGTAAAACTTGTGGGATTCCTTCCATCTTGGGAATCCCAGAGCTGTAGAATGGATTGAGAAGCTTACCTTAGAACATGCAAAAGACAGAAATAGTATCCACTTTCCTGTGTGGTTTTCAGAAATCAAGCCCCATCAATAGCACCTTAAAAAAAAATTCAGACAAGTTGATTTATTCTAATCCCTGCCATTGGTGCTGTTTTTACAGAGCAAAAGTAGGATCTGATAAAGGTGCTAAGACTTTTTTTTTTCCCAGAGAAAATTTGTTTTGGACCATGTCAAAAACGTGGGATTGGCAGAAGTTGTGGCCTTTATGTTTCACGTGGCTTTCGAATCTTGTGTTACCCCAATTCTAATGCAAAGTGAGATTCCCCTCACTGCAGGAATATTTGCCTGATGTTGTTACATTGTGTCCTGAGCACATTTGTGTTAGAGAATTATAAATTTTTTCACTTCTGGATATGAATTTAAAATATTAATGTCTCAGTACAGTTATGCACTGGAAGTACAGTAGTAATTTTGGTAGTCGGTGCTTCTCCTGTTGGTGTGTTCAAGTTTCTGCAGTGCTTGACTAATGCGGAACACATTGGGAAAGGAAATAATGTTTGAGAAGTCACACACATTTTTGCATTTGCAGCATATATCTCAATGTGTTTAGTTCTTTTAAAGATTTAAAATCATTTGCATTTTGCTGTGTTTATGGTCTTACAGAAAAATAAAAATTCAGAATTTGTGTTCAGAAATATATGGCTCTGTGGTAAAAATGACAATCTAGCGATTTGTTAAATCACAATAGGAACAAAATCTTCTCATTTAATATTCTTCATGTGGAAATTGAAGAGCTCTAATAATGTATTTTCTGCAAATCCAAAGTATTTGTATTTTAAAGCATGTTTTTTCTTCAGAGCTTGCTGTATTATGGAAATCATGAGGTATTAACCATGCTTAGCAAAAAGTCCAGGGGTTTTCCTTCCACATGGTCATGTGGGATGAGTGAAGCTTGTACCCCTCTTAGCATGCTCCCTCCACACAGGATAGTGTGCCCAGAATGGCATCTTATTCCACTCTACTGGTAGATCTCAATGACAAGGAATCCTGTGTGTTGGGAACCCTAGCATGAAACAGTGGGCTGTATGTGGAAGGTACACAGACCTTTATTCAGCTATACAGGGTTCCATTTCATCACTGCAAGAGCACATGTTGCTGAAATTGGATCTCCAAAGGTCTCTGAAGGCTTCTTTGCTGAATTTCGAAGATGTGATGGAGTGGACAAATGCAATGCGAGTCAGGTTATCTCGGGACAGAAGAATAAAAAGGAGGGTGAAGCCCCACACACAGAAAACCGCACATCAGGAGTATTTGATTCAGTTAACCATGGCCTTTTCTGCATAGGACCTTATTCCAGATTATATCTTGGAATAGGGGTCTGCCATCTGCATTCTAGGGCAGGCTATGGCAAGACCTGGGCCAGGCTGCCATATTTTGCACCAACATGTAGATGGCAGGTTTTTATTATGAGATATAATCCAAGGACCTTTCTGCACTTCCCATCTCATCTGGGGAATGGGAATAGTGCACTTGCCCAAGCGTTTACTAGCATTGGAATTTACAAATGCTAGTATATGTCAAACCAACCAACCCCCCCCCCCCCCCCAATGAGCTTGAACAGTCATCTGAGTCCGGACACTTGTCGAGGTGCCGCCATCTTCTCTCTGGATTCTGGTGCCAATGTTCATGTGCCATCACTGGGGCAGCGGTGATGCAGTGTGCATATGCACTAGCTTCCCAGGTCACCTTACATGCCAGCACGCTTGCAGAGCAAGTCAGATGACCCATGGCACCTGGAATAGGTGTGAATTGTTTCTTCAGTGACCAGAAAAGGTAAGGATTTCAAACCATGTGGTGCATGATTTCCTGCACCACCTCTAGTGAACATTGGGGAAGCTTCTGGGATGGCAGGAGCCATTTCTGGTGTGGAAATGGCTCCTGCATGTTCAGATGTTCCTCTCCAGAAGTTTCCCCAGCGTGCATTACCGGGCCAAATGTGAATGAGGCTCAGTACAGAAAGGACCCATATATGAATTTTATCTTAAGTGTAAAATTAATCTTATGGGATGTTTTAATCTGTGGTTTGTAAGTAGCCATAGTAAATGTGGATGAGTTTCTCCCCTGGAAGTCTGTCTCTCCATAAAGTAGGGAAATGCAGGGGAGCTATGGCTGTGCAAGGAAAATTTGAAAAGCCACACTCAACAGTTTTCCTCATTGGCCGGCTTTGCGGCCTGGAGGGGGTGAGGCCGTGTGGGAGTGTGGTGACATTATTGTACAGCCCATGTGATGCTGGTTTTCCTCATATTACCTTGGCATAGCCAAGTCTGAACTCCAGAGTAGAAACTTTGCCCATTCAGGCTTGGCAGACCACAAGAAAACGATAGGAATACCAGCCTCTCTGTGTTTAATTCTAATATGCTATTTTTTTAATGAGTTGGTATAGTGCAAAAAATCTAAAAGTTAAGTATGAACAAAGTTAAGTATCCAGAATTTTTCTTCTGAAGGTTGGAGGGGAATAAGGTGTGCATGACAGTTCAAAATGGACACTTAATGTTCTTGACCCATATTTAGTACATTCTAACCTATTGTAACTGGACTCATGAAATCTTAACTCCTGGAGTCAACTTAGTTTACTTATTAAGGTCCTTAATTAGTTATTTTTGATTTGTCTTGTTACATTGAACTTCTAATTCAAATCTTCAGTAATTGTGTAGTGTAGGTCTTCTTAAGAATGAAGGCTTGTAGGAAGTCTAGCCCTTTATGCACTAGACCGGATGCCGGATTGTATCCTGAAATAAGGAACTACCATTCACAGCCTAGTGCAGCCAATCCAGGGCCAGCCATAGTCTGCACTAGCATGTGAATGGCAGGTTCTTATTCTATCTAGGTCATAATCCATAATAAGGCCCAGTGCAGAAAGGGCCTGTGTTGAATACTAACCTCTGTGGGGTCAAAGAATTCTGTCAGTATGGCAACCCCTCCCCCAAATGTAGGTATGTTAAAATGTGCTTAGATCTTCTAACTTCTGAGAAGCTGAGTGGGACAGATTCCAGATTTGCCCAGGAGTGTTGTTTTCAGGGGCTGAGGACATTCTTAACAGCACTCTCTTCAGCAACAGTAGAGACCTGGTGCATTTCTCATCTTCAAGATCTAGTGGTTTGATCTCTTCTAATACAAACTAGCCATTGTATGTTTTTTAAAAGACAACAGAAGTTTAGTGAAGTGAATTTGTTCTGCCCAGGCACTAAACTCATGCTTTGGCATGCCCAAAGAGCATGATATTAGATATATACATATTTTTTAGCTACGCACCTTCTGTTATATTTATACTTTACATTCAGTTATTGTGCAGGGAAAGAGTGGGATTTATTTTATTTGTTGTTCATTACTGTATTTATATTTCAAATAATTCTTAGTGATAATTCTAGCCAGTCACACTTGCCCCCTTCCAATCCACGAGAAAGTGTGGTTTGGCTCTATACTTGGATAAGTGAGAGGCCATGCAAGGCTTCCTGAGTGACCGAGGTTGTTCTTGCAGGATGTAGGAGGTAAAGCCACCTGTGTATGGTGGAGTTGGGTCCAGGAGCAAATACTTTACCTCTCTGTAAATGTGGGTGGAATAAAACAAACGATTCTTGCATTTTCAAAATTTTCTGTTAAAATTATTTCATCTGCCTGGTATTGATAGTATTCTGATTTTTGGCAAAGTAGGAAGCAATCCAGAGGAATAGCTTGTTTAATAGATTGTTGCCTAACATTCCCATGCATGGTTGTGGTTCCAAGCCCCTAATTGCAGTGTTTTCAGAGAACAAATTGTATCTCATTCATGCGTCTTGTTTCCCAGGTGTTATATGTGCATCTTGAATGAGTTCGCCTTTTATATAAGATATAGGCTGTATACATAACAAGAATAATCTGCATCGCTTTCATAGCATCATCTTTGCTTTTTTTTTAAACAGGTTACCTAGAGAGTTGGCACAATGTTCTATGCTCACTTTGTCCTGAGTAAGCGAGGGCCGCTGGCTAAAATCTGGCTGGCGGCCCATTGGGATAAGAAGTTAACGAAAGCCCATGTATTTGAGTGCAACTTGGAAAGCAGTGTGGAGAGCATCATTTCACCTAAGGTATTGTTTATCTTCAAATAAGCAAACCTGGACTAGAGCTGTGGTAAACTCAGTTCGAGACAAATTGATTATCTCCAGATATTGGGGGTTTGTGAGGCTCACTATTGAACTCCAGGATTGGTTTGATAGTTGGTTGACATCTTCTCCCCTGTTTAATTTCTACGAAGCCAGTGGAGTTTTAAAGCCCCAAATGGCCTTGGCTTAGATATGTTTGTTTGATATTGTTTGTTTTTAACATGTTGGATTTTAAATGCTGTGATGGTTTTCATTGTTATAATATATATTATTTTGTTTGATATGGTGGATTTTGAAGGTTTTTACCCACCCTGAGACCTTCGGGTATAGGGTGGTATAGAAATATAAATGATAAATAAATACGTACAGTACTTTTTTATTGAATCGGAACAAAGCATCCAGATAATCAGAACTGGGTGCATATTTTGTTGTAACGCTAGATATGCCAGTGGAATCTCATGATGTTCCAACCATAGGGCACTGCCAACTGTACAGGTCCCAAAAGAGTTCTCCAGTTCTGGGGGTAGAAGTGATACAGTCCCCTTGACCATGAGAAATGAATGGGAAAGGGCAAAAGTGAGAAGGCGGTGGGAACAAAATGAGAAAAAGTTTTGGTAGAAGGGAGAGGAAATGACACCATTACAGGGAACAGGAGAAAAAGTTTTAAAGCGTTGAAGCACAGAGCTGTTGGACAAAGAATGGGCTGGTAATGAAGTGGACCCATCCCACATTAGAACTTTTCCAGCCCTTTAAAACTTTCTAAATAAAGTTTGAAATGTTTTCATAAGGACTTAGGCTTGTGCTAACTGCATTTCATTAAAATGAACTGCTTAGAGAAGCCCGGGATTATCAGAAGCTTCATCTGACAACTATAGGATCTCCATAGCATCTGCTAGCCTACTGTAAAGCAGATGAGCCCCAGGTAATAGATGACGGTAGCTCACCTCTGCACCACTCTTCTTGGGCAGACTACATCATGCTTGCACATGAGGCTCTCTGGACTTCTAGACTCATGCATACTTTTCTTGAAGAGATGAATAAAAATCCAGCGGGACACTTTCTTGTATATATTGGTTTAAAGTTATTTTTGATTTAGTATGTCTGAGCTGAATTTGTAGACTGGGAGAACTCATTTACAGCAGCTTTATCAAATGTTTTCACATAGAAATCTTGAATTTGAAACTCCACTTTATTATGAAAGATCAGTGGGGTGGCTTTGGACAAGGCACTGCTTTACAACCTAATTTGGGCCCATTAGTTGAAAAAGGGTATATACATACCATTAAAAAAGTTAATATTTTAAAAAACCTGTAAGGCTTGTCATTATTTGAAATTTGAGGGAAAGTAACATGACTTTGAAGGAGCACAAAAAGCTTTTATAATCTCAAAAGGAGTGTGGAAGAGGAAAAAAAGGAAAGTGTAGTTGTTTGACTATTAAGGCGGTGTGAAGGAAACTCTTAGCACTGTACTGATATTGAGTACGTTAGTTTCTAAATGTATTATTTATTTACATTTTTATCCTGTCCTATACCCCGAGGTCTCTAGATGGGTAACAAAATCTAAAATCAAACATCCTTTAAAACCATAACAGCATCTGCCAGTGGAGAGAAAACTGTGTCCCCATTTAGCCAAAGGCCTGGGTAAAGAGAGGCATGTTCACTGCCTTCCTAAACGTGTACAATGAAGATGATAGACACACCTCAAGGGGGAGCCTATTCCATAGCCTAAGGGCCATCACTGAGAAGGCCCTCTCCCAGGTGCCCATGTGATTCTCCAGAGATTTGTTGATAAAATCTGAATGCTTTTAAATTTAGGTCTGTAAAGCCTTAGTTTATATACTGTTAGCAAAATGTTATAATTAAACTTGGTTGAGAAAACGTTTACTTGCCTTCGTTTGTTTTTGATGTCTGTAAATAATTTTGTGGTTACAATATGAAGAATGATATAAAAATGAAAATAACAGCAACATTGGTTATAATTAAGGGAGTCACTTTAAAAAAAAAGTAAGATATGACTGATACATACACATTTTGACTTTTCAGGTGAAAATGGCTCTTCGAACTTCAGGACATCTTTTACTGGGAGTTGTTAGAATCTACCACAGAAAAGCTAAATACCTTCTTGCAGATTGCAATGAAGCATTTATTAAGATTAAAATGGCTTTCCGTCCAGGTAATATTTGCTTTTCATAAAGCTGTTTTGTAAGATACACCATGCTGCTGTTGTCATCTGCAGGCCTGGGTAGAGTTCAAATAATACACAGTTCCTTTGCTGTGAACACAGGGGTCTGCAGAGAGGGAAAGGGAGATGGGCATTATCCAAATCTCAATTGCTTCTGCCTCTGAGTAAGCAGGCTGCTGCTTAACTCCTACCAGCAAAGTCCTGGGGTGGCTAACTTCAGTCCCATTTTTCCATAAAGGAAATTGCCCATATTTTTCTTGTCACCTGAGAGTTCCTATCTCCCATACCAGGCTCTTTTGATAATGTGAGGCACTTGGGTGCTCCTCCCCCAACCCAGCCAGGGTGAAGGTAGATGCAGATATCCCCTGTTGTGTAATTACTTATATGTAATACTGGTCACCACACCTCAAAAAGGATATTGTGGAACTAGAGAAGGGCAACCAGAATGATTAAGGGTCTGGAACACCTCCCTTACGAAACCAGGCTGCAACGTCTAGGCCTCTTCAGTCTGGAGAGATGGCATTTAAGAGGGGACCTGATTGAAGTATATAAAATTATGCACGGTATAGAAAAGGTGGATAGAGAAAATTTCTCTATCGCACAACACTAGAACCAGGGGGCACTCTATGAAGCTGATGGGTAGGAGAGTAAGGTCTGACAGGGGGAATTATTTCTTCACCCAGAGGGTCATCGGCTTATGGAATGTGCTGCTGGAAGAGGTGGGGACAGCTACCAGTCTAGATGGCTTTAAGGTAGGGTTAGACAAATTTGTGGGTGACAGATGTATCAATGGCTACTAGAACGAATGCCTAGATCAGGGGTAGGCAAACCATGGCTCAGGAGCCACATGTGGCTCTTTGGCCCCTTGATTGTGGCTCTTCCAGCTTAGGAGTCCCCTAATTAAGTTAATAACAGTGTACCTACCTATATAATTTAAGTTTTAAAAATTTGGCTCTCAAAAGAAATTTCAATCATTCTACTGTTGATATTTGGCTCTTTTGACTAATGAGTTTGCCGACCCCCGGCCTAGATGCATCTTTCAGGATGGCGCGGGAAGAAACTGGGACGCTTCTAAGGCCATCTGCTGGGACTTGAGAGCAGGAGAAGGTTTGTCCTTGTCTCTGCTTGAGATGCCCATGAGCATTTGGTGGGCCACTGTGTGCGACAGGATGCTGGATTAGATGGGCTGTGGCCTGATCCAGCAAGGCTTCTCTTATGTTCTTATGGAGAAATCTCTTGGTTCTAGGGTGATGAGTGGAACTACAGAGTTCCACAGTTCTACTGTGTGCTAGTTTTTCTGCTTCTGTAGAGTTGCACCATACAGCTGAGTATCTGATAGATGGGTGGGTTTGAAAAGCAGCTTTCTCTGGAGGGACCAAGGAGTGCCAGTTTGATGTATTTATCTACCCTCTCCCTCATGTTAGAATAGCAGTGTAGCTAGAGATTCATATGTCACTCTTGATCAAGTGAACAGCTAACTATTCATGGAGGCAAGGCTTCTGTGTTTCTCAGATGTGGGCAGATTAGGTACTTCTTTTTTTATTTCTGGCCTATATTTTTACCAAGTTACAGATTTGAAGAATAAAATTACACTAAAGCAAAAGTAAAATACAGGTTTTAATCATCATTAAATTCAAATGCTATAATTATTGTATACAAAAAGATCCCACAGTAATAAAAGCATATGATGAAAATGGGCACCAAAATATGTAAGTGTCATATCTGTCCTTTGCTCACCAAGGTTGGTGCATATGATGAACTTAGTTCATCAGGCTGCAAGCTGGCTAGCACCAAGGGCTTATGTTCTTGACCTTAGAGATCTTATACAAAGGTGTCCATAGATATCACTGTGCCACCCTTCTTACTTTAATGTTTGAACAGGTTCTAAGGTTTCATATTGTTCTCAGAAATGTTGTAATCCTTAAAATATCAAGACTTTGCCTTTTGTTTGAAAATGTCACCTTTCAAGTATAAAGCACCTTGTGTTTTTCAGGTGTGGTTGATTTGCCTGAGGAAAATAGAGAAGCTGCTTACAATGCTATCACATTACCTGAAGAATTTCATGATTTTGACCAACCTTTGCCCGATTTAGAGTAAGCTTATTCTTTGTTTATTTGCTGTTCTTGATAGTTCATGGCTGTATATATTGTATTTATAGTGTTTTCAATTTCTGTGTAATAAGAAAGGAAGGAGGAGATCTTGGGGGTTGTTGTTTACAAATGCTAACCTTTGAATGTGGTTGATAACTATAGAATTGTGAATGTAGTGTACTGTAGCTCATTTGGTTTGATTTTGATGAACAGCTACCATTCATCTAAATGTGCTATTCATCATTTGTGCACAGTTCAACATTTGTACCCCATGTTTCCCTTAATGTCGATGTTAGCAGCTTTGTTCTATCCTTTAAGGAACCTCTGTGACTATTGAGCCTTGAAGTCTGGGAATGAAGGTTCCCATACTCGAAAGTCGCTGGCTGGATATGTTTCAGGAAGATGCCCAGAGAGATGGCACTAGGCTTAGTATACCAGTTCATGCACTGTACATACATGGGCCTCGTATACCTGAGTAGAACTCTTTATGGGCTCCCTGTAAGCAATACCATGGTTGGAGAGGGATATAGAAGAATTGTTTACTTATTATACCCGCTTTTATCACCCGTTTCAGGGGACTCTTAAGCAGCTGGCAAACCTTCTGTTTTTCTCTCCACAACAGATACCCTGTGAGGTAGGTGGGGCTGTGAGAGCTCAGAAAGATAGCTATAACTAGCCCAAGGTCACCCAGCTGGCTTTTGTGGAGGAGTGCGGACTCGAACCAGAAAGCTTCCGGATAAGTGTACAACACTAACCACAAGACCAAACTTTTTTGCACTGTATCTCACTGCATCACCTCATCCTTTGTGGATGAAACAGTTTACTGGGAGGCATGGTCCTCCTGGTAAATCATTCCATAGAGTAGATGATGCATTCTCTAAGTCTTGCTGGTCTGGTCTACTGACCCATTGTACGTAGGATCGTAGTATCCATTAATTGAGTTAGTTTTGCAGAGTTCTTTCTTCCACACAGAAATAGTTTCTTAGCGTTGGTTTCTGATTGGTTTTCTGCAGCTGCACATTAAAAAGTAATTAATATTCTGGGATTAATTAAAATTTGTATGTTTTTTCCAAGTGATATTGATGTGGCCCAGCAATTCAGTTTGAACCAAAGCAGAGTAGAAGAAATTACAATGCGAGAAGAAGTTGGAAACATCAGCATCCTTCAGGAAAATGATTTCGGTAAAATATAATCTTGTTACATAAATTACATAAACATTTGTAAGTACTGTAATTTAGTTTAGTATTTAGCATTGAAGTATTTGTACAAATAAGTGCTCATATTTCAGATGCTAAACACTTGAATAAGAAACATAGGACTCTTTCAGGGTCACCTACAGCCCGCGTCCCTGGATAGGCATGTGCCGGGGGGGGGGGGTGTTGGGCTCCTGTGAGCTGTAGGTGACCCAGTCGTACCACCTAGGGCCCACAGGAACCAGGGAAGGGACCGGCTTGCCTGCCCCTGGGTCAAATTCAACTTAATGGTGGCAGGCCTGGGAGGAGTGTCCCGCCCCTGCACCTGCCTTTTTGGGCTAGGCCACGTGGGGACGGATTCCCCTTTCGCACCTAGATAGGTAGGAACGCGTGCCCACACAAAAAGACCTAAGGTTTGTTTGTGTTTTCAAGACTATGAGATCAGAAGCTACGTATGTTTGATCCCTCCCCTGACAACTGGAGAGGGTAGCTGCCATTGGTACAGTCTGGTTGTCAGAAGGAGAAGTTTACATGGCCACCCACCAGATCCCCTTGGGGCCACCAGCACCTCAGTGGTAAGCCTGGTTTTTTGGTCTCCATGACAGCTGTTCGCCATGCCCAGGCACTGGCTAAATAGTACCTACTTCCAAGAGGGAAAATTTTGTTCTGAGGTTAGGGTGCCTTGTTACCCACTCAGATTGACTACAGAAGTTCAAATGAGATGTATACACATCCAGCCCTAATTTGAGCCCCTCATTCCCTGATGCCAACACCTAAACAGAGCTTGTATTATGAATTGGAGAAATTTAAGTTTAAAACTGTATTTCATAAGCTATTTGGAAAAAAGAGTCAGGAAGCTGGGTGCTACGTTAATCAATTTGTTCTCTGAGAAGGAATTTTTATGGAATTACTACTTGCGGAATTTTTTCTCCACATTTATCTTGGTTCTTCTAACAGGTGATTTTGGAATGGATGATCGTGAAATGATGAGAGAAGACAGTGCATTTCCAGATGATATCCAGATGATCAGTGCTTCTAATCTTCTGCTGGAACCTGAGCAAAGCACCAGTAACCTTGCAGAAAAATCAAATCACTTGGAATATGATCAATATAAAGATGACAATTTTGGAGAAGGAAATGATGGTGGTATCCTGGGTACGGTGGTAATTCATACTTTGTCATTCAGAATCTAAGTAGATGGAGGCAGCTTGGCCTCTTTGAGCTTTGTGGCAATACGGCCTGGTTTCCTAATACATGGGATGTTGCTCCTTATGCAGATTGTCCTTAATGGGATAGGGGAATCAAGGTAAATCCTTGGAGGCAACATAGATTCTGTAGAAATAATAAATTGCGAGATAAATTGTATTCATTTTGTATTGGTATTTCAAAAGTTTTATTGCATGACCCATGATTGAAACTTTTTTTATGTTAATTTGGTTAGTTACCTATATTGGTTAGAGCTACCATTGACAACAGATATTGGAACATGACTTGGAACCTTTAGCCGTGTAGCAAGTATATCTTAAAACGTGAAAATTACCTGGGGTTGAAAAATGATAATTTAACAAGATGTAATTAGTTGTAATAAACTGGAGAGCATCTAATGCATTAGTAGTTTCAGATGTTTTAACTCTTACTTTCCATATCAGATGACAAACTCCTTAGCAACAACGAAGGAGGGATCTTTGATGATCCTCCTGCCCTTTCAGAAGGTGGGGTGATGATGCCTGAGCAGCCTCCCCATGATGATATGGACGACGACGACAATGTCTCAAGTGAGTGTTTTCTTTGTGATCAGAGAAAGAATGTAAAAATGCTTTGAATGATTGCATAGACGTTTGCTGAAGTTATCAAAGTATATATCATGATAGTGTTTGACAGTAACCATGCTAAGCAGGCTCTTAGTAAGTTTCACTATAGTCTAACTGTGGAGATTAAGCAAAAAAAGGAGCTCAGAACCCAGAGGCAGAGAGGGCACCTTACTTTTTCTCCCTCCACTGTCCTGTAAGCAAACTAGTTAACACAGTATGTGGTATTCCAGGCCTGTTGTTCTTCTTTGTGTCTGGTTCATGAACTTTCAAGAGGTATCTGGCTGGCCCTGGTGAAGGCAAGGGCTTCGCTGTACTAGTCTTTGATTTTTACCAGTGGAAGAATTGAGCAAGGGGGCTATCTAGTGTGCAGAAAAGATAGAAATTGTCTTAGTTATTTGGCTCAGTTATCATTCTTTTAATTGTAAGTATCTCCTTCGATTTCAAACTTTCATAGTCTTCTAAGCATTTCATTTAAGCGTGAAAAAAGGTGGTAAATGGGTTGTATATTGTGCCAGAATTGGAAATGGCTATAGTTTTGTGACCTTCCATGGATTTTCATTTGTGATATTTAATAATTTGGCTGCGACCATGCAAGATTGTTTTTTAAAAAAGAAAAATCTTTTTTATCCATAGTGGGTGGACCAGATAGCCCAGACTCAGTTGATCCAGTTGAACCATTGCCAACAATGACTGATCAGACAACTCTAGTTCCAAATGAAGAAGAAGCTTTTGCATTAGAGCCTATTGACATAACTGGTAAGCAAAGTCCATTGGTATAATTTCTTTCTTAAAATCTTGTCATTGAAGAATCATTCCAAGGTAGTAACAAACAATGAAGAGCTTGATAGCAACCTTTTTCAAAAAATAAAAACTTTTGACATAAATGTGATTTCCCTAAGTGACAAGGAACATTTACTTTAATAATTTAATACAGTTGCAGCTCGGATCTATTTTTGAGTGTACGGAAAGGGCCATAACTGCTGAATTACAGAGTCCTAGAGTACTCCCAGATTTTGCAATAGAATCCCATTGAGAACATGACACGTCCCTATTTCACAGACCCAGGACCCTGTTAGGCATGGCATCTTGGTCTTGACTGGATTCAGCTTCAATTTAATGCCCCTTGTCCAATCTGTTACAGCCTCTTAGCATATCTACCACCTTACCTGATTCAGAGCTGAATATTGCCCGCATATTACTGGCACCCCACTCCAAATCTCCCCAAAGCTTAATAGTGTGAAAGAAATAACTGTTGGCAATAACTGTTATATATCACTAGGGGCTCCACATAGCCTTTCTATGGCATAGTAACAGACTGTACGTTGTCAGCAATGGATACTCAGAGGAATACAGTACTAGTGAATCTCAAATTGTAGTGATTTTATGCTAAACCTCAGTGTCTGTTAAACACTTTTTTTCTTGACTAGTTAAGGAAACGAAGGCAAAAAGGAAGAGAAAGCTGATTGTAGACAGTGTGAAAGAACTGGACAGCAAGACTATTAGAGCTCAGCTAAGTGACTATTCTGACATTGTGACTACACTGGATTTGGCACCTCCAACTAAGAAGTTAATGATGTGGAAAGAAACTGGAGGTGTTGAAAAACTCTTCTCTCTTCCTGCTCAGCCTCTGTGGAATAACAGACTGTTGAAGGTGAAGTATGCTTTGCCAACTTTGTTTCCGTTCTTAAATTTAAAATTATCAGTTGAAATGGGGCATCTCTCCTGAGCACGTTATGGCATATCAAATATTTCAAAAGTGAGTTTGTAGTTATCATTTCTGTTAACTGGTGAGAATCATAGCTGTTTCATTTAAAATCTGTTTGCAGCCAGCTGTTGCGATCTAATTGTGAATTACCCAGTTCTGTTTAATAAATTATGCCAAGACTACCGATTTCTGTGTATTAATGCAGCTTGGGGGCTGGGTGTTTTTTTTCTTTTTCTTTTTGGTAGCTTTTTACTCGCTGTCTTACACCCCTCGTACCCGAAGATCTTAGAAAGAGAAGGAAAGGTGGAGAAGCGGATAATCTGGATGAGTTCCTTAAAGACTTTGAAAATCCTGAAGTGCCCAGAGAGGAACAGCAGCGGAATGTTATTGGTTTGTACTTCTTTTATGAACTATTTTTCACTCTGTAGAGGCTTCCAAGAAGGACTTTCACGAGGGGCAAAAATTCATGCTTCGTATCTGTATTCTTCCTTCCTTTACAAAACTGGTTATTCTGTAGAACGTCAGTAGAAAGCGGGGGAAGGCGAGGAAGGAAGGATAGTGGCCACTTGAGGCATTTCAGTAAACTATCACTTATTTTGTACAATAGATGAGCCCATCTTGGAAGAGCCAAGCCGTCTGCAGGAGTCTGTGATGGAAGGCAGCAGGACCAACGTGGATGAATCAGTTATGCCACCTCCGCCGCCTCAGACTGGTGTGAAGCGAAAGGCTGCACAAGTGGAACCAGAACCTGTGTTATCTGTAAGTGAGGAGATATCTCCCTGTGCATATTTAGTATTGGAAGTTGGCGCATAAAGAAGAAGAATGTTTGTGATAGAATGCCAGAAAGAAAGTAAAATGCTTCGGGTGGGCGTCAGTGTTGAGGGTGGAATGAGAGAAGCAATAGGTTATGTGTAGAATGTTGCAGAAAATGAGTGTGGATTCATAATTAGCACTTTATAATGTCCGTTTGTGTAAATCAAGGCATTTTCCACTTGACTAAAAAAAAAGACAAAAAGGTGTTATAAAATAGTTAATATTTCCTGTCAACATACCACTTCTAACAAGAAGGAAAGAGTGACCTATAAGACAAGTGGGATCAGATGTCCCCTTTTCTTCTTGCTTTATGGTTTCAGATATTCACTTAGTAGTATTACAGTACTTGGCTGTGTTGCTTATACTGAAAATGAGCATGCCCAGCATCTTAGCATCTTAATAATAGATTGAGCTGATGTATTGTTACTTTGTGTGTGATGTTTTGGGAAGTAGTTATTTATTCCTAAAACATATAGTAGCACTGTAGCAGTATTTATTTTAGGAATTTATATCCCAAAAAGTCCCAAAGGCCAGTCACAGTATTTACAAAGATACACATAACAACGTTAAAACATATTTAAAACATAACCCACCCACTCTCCCTGACAGGACGGCATTGAGAAGGAGTTAACATCGAAGGCCTAAATCAGTCATTGAGAAGGATGTATGCAGTGTCCTGAAATGGCATCCCCAACTGGCTAGCTTTGAACAGAATGTTCTTGTGTATTAGGACTTCCCTTCGTTTTCATAATCCCTATTGTAAAGGACCCTATGTCTTTCACATTGATTTTGATCGGTGTGGGATTAATTACTTGATGTGTGCTTAAAGCAGTAAAATGGCAAGAGGCTTTTGAAAAATGAGATTATTAAGATACTTCATCTACAGCATTTGTAGTTAAATCAGCTTAGTTTCTGATGTTCAGATTTAAGTATTGTGTGTCTTTAGTCCCAGCCATTACCACAGATAGAAATGCCACCAGTGGAATTGCCTCCAGAAGAACCTCAGAACATCTGCCAGCTAATTCCTGAGCTGGAGTTACTGCCTGAAAAAGAAAAGGAAAAGGAAAAAGAAAAGGAGGAGGAAGAGGAGGAAGAAGTAAGCAATATATTTAACACATTAGCTACTTGTGTCCTTATTGTAGCACATGTGCTTTGGAAGGTAGATATTGCTCTTTTCATTTTTAAAAACCTGTATGTAGTTTTCAGCAACTCTCGGAAGGAAAATTTATTATTCTGTCTATAGCTTGCCCTACCGTAGATGCTTCCCAAACAGGTAATGAGATTTTTAACAAATAATAAAAAGTAGTGACACCTAGTAACACAGAATACACTTTAAAAAGCAATAAATCAAACCCTATAAAACAATACATGCGCAGTCCAACAGAATGAAGGAGAATCATCTTGAAGACCAGAGACTGCAGTGAAAGGGTCTCTTTTAATGAGGCAGCTCAGGTTCAGTGCCTGAAAACCTATAATGGTTAAAGGCAGATGATAGGCTGAAGTCTGTACATTGAATTAACTCAGGACTGCAGTTCTTCTGATAGGAAATAGCTTAAATTGTGTATTATACTCCTGTTTGTCCTGAACACATAGGTATTACATCCTAATATTTTATGCTGTATGAGAGCATATGGATTATGAAATAATATTTAAAGTTTTCCTCACATGCTTTAATTTTTTTTCTGCCTTAAACATTCAAGTCAAGGCAGGTTTTTTCTGAGCCTTTTCTGAAATGTGACTGATTACAGGAGGAAGATGGTACAGGAGGTGACCAGGATCAAGAAGAGAGACGATGGAACAAGAGAACACAGCAGATGCTTCATGGTCTTCAGGTATTAAAATAGTTTTTGGAAGTGTATGAGAAATACAGTTTTTAGCATCAAGTATGGGTTTCTAATAACAGTATGCGAACCCAACAGCTTCTGTTGTCTTTTCCAAAGCGTTTGATAGTATAGGAAAAGTCAAATGTGGTCGAGTTCTTAAATCCAGTAGAAGAACTTAATTCTTTAACGCCTTTTTGGTTGAAGTTTTATCATGCAGCAGAGATGCTCAAACTGTGATTGATTAATCTCATTTAGGCTGTTAACAGAAAAACAAAGTGAAAACAACTTTGAATAGCTAGATGCAACCCTGCATTGCATTTTTTTTCCTGGTAATCGAGGTTGAGACCGATTTGACCGTGGCTGGATTTATCGCATGTACTAATCAAAAATTATGCAGTGCAGAAGAGCATTTTTTAAAATTTCAGAACCTGTCTAAATTTCAGGAGATTTCACCCCAGCTGTCTTACTTGAACTCAGGCAAATAGTGTATTTATTGCTTGGCAATTAATTGATGGTTAAGTAGCACTTTAAAAAACAGACAGTTGAATTACACAGGTCCCATGTAGATTGGTCACAGTTTTAAAACCGATAATTTTTTCTGATACATTAGGGGGATTGAGGGGGATTCTAGAAACTGTTAAGTGGCCTGTCCAGCTACTTTGGCCTAAAAAAGACAGTGACTGAAATACTGTTCTGTTCTCCAATGCTCTAAGCAGCTCCCAAATAAACCACGTTACTTAGCTCCACTCGCCTCTGCAGGTTCAGTGGTATAACAGAAGTGCTACACTGAAGATTCTTGCTAAGCTTTTTTGTTGTTGTTTTTAAGTTAAAAGTTGTCTGCAGATTGCCAGAAAGTACAGAAAGGAATTTAATGGGCTTTCTGACTAGTTTGTTTGATTAGATTCTTAGCCCCCCTCCTCACTTCAAGTGATGTTGAGATTGAGCTTACTTATGGAAATAGCCTGAGTTCTTTCAATATTAGCAGTGGTTGCAGAATAGTCTTTGTGACCTCACCTGGAAGAATTGGTTTGAGGGTAGTGTTTTGTTTTAACTTTTCAGTTTCCCAGTGTTGTCCTTCCCAAAGTTTCAGACTTCAAAGAATGGCAGGGAATCTTAGCAGCCAATCTATGACTTTCTTAACTCAGATAATGCCTAAATTAACTTACAAATGATGCTAACTAACCATTTTCTACATTTACAGAGAGCACTTGCCAAGACTGGGGCGGAATCTATCAGTTTGCTTGAGCTGTGTCGGAACACAAACCGAAAACAAGCCGCTGCAAAATTCTACAGTTTCTTGGTACTAAAAAAGCAGCAAGCTATAGAGCTGACACAGGAAGAACCATATAGTGATATCATTGCAACTCCTGGTCCCAGGTTCCATATTATTTGAAAGTGTGGCTTACTGTGGTTAGCATCACTCGTGCTTACACATTGTCCATCTATAGGAACTGAAGAAATCTAAATTTCGTTGCTTGTACAGTTATTGACTTTTTGTGTTTTGGAGTTTTTCTATTGCATTTTACCACTTTTGCATTTTAGTAACTATCTGTGCTGGGTTACTTGGGTTCTAGCTGCACAGATGAAAGTAGCTCAAGGACATTATAAAGAGTGTTTTTAAAACAATTCAAAACAGATGTGTGCAATATTGGTGCATGTACCTATGACTAATACATTGTTTTACAATTATCTAATTAGATAACTAGTGTGCTTTTTAACGAATTCCAGAAGACCCAAAATAGTCAGCCAGTTGTTTCATTACAGTTTTTGCCAAATATGTCTAAAATGTGCTCTCTTCCTCACGGTAGTGAACTCTTCCTGCCCCTGACCTTTGTCAGTGTTTTATCCTAGTTCTAATGTTGCTCATGGAGCTGCCAATATGAATGTTTGTGCCTAGCAGGTGTCCTTGATGTGCCATGGTACCACTAGAATAGGATTTAAGCAGCTCTGGGACTAAATGATAAAATACCATTTTTTAAAAAAATTACGTATTTCATGGCACAAACAAAACATTTCTGCTATTCGGTTGTACATTCCTTCTTAATATGGTCCATTTTAGATGGCTAGATGTGAGGTTGGGACAGTCAGCCTGGGCATCAACTACAATGAAGTTTTTAATTGTTAAATTGAGACTAAGTATTTACATTTTAGGCGAGAACTCTAGAACCATGGTGATTTTATTTGGATAGAGTAGCAGCTAGATGGGTCTTTGGCTTTGAGCAGGTTACACTTGTAAAATAATTATGTGGGACATCATTGGCCCTCAAATGACACAAGCTACAGATGTATATTTTATAAAGAGGAAAAAAATCTTGCATTTATTAAGCATAATTTTGTGTGGTATGTCTTAATAGATCCCCAGTGGTCTTTAAACATTCGTATTTTCAAATAATACACACTCCTAGGACACTGACTAGCTTTGGAGCTTCTAAATTTGGTTTACCTGAAGATGATAGATCATACCAGAAATCATGTAAATATGTTGATGGATAGGTCAACATTTTTTGAGAGTGAGGGCAAAATGACTAAAGGTTCTGATTTTAAATGTTGGCACTTTTGTGAAATTATTCTCTTCTGGGACTGAGATTTCATTGTATACCCAAGTGTAAAATTATGTGAATGTTTTAAAATTTGCAACATGTTTTAATAATCCTTAAGAGAAGTTAATTGTAAAAAATAGTTACTGCAGCTTTATTTTTGACATGATGTACCTGTACAACCATGACTTCCCCCTTTGTATAAAGACATTGTAGATAACTTGAGTGTTTCTTGTTAAAGTTTGTTAGTCTGTCTTTTGTTGCTTTTCAAGGTTAAGCTTGAAAAATAGTTGCTGTTATGTATAACTTTTCTAATAAAAGTTGTGTTATAAGCTGTTTCTTACTTCCTTTGTGACTGATTTATGGCTTGATTTCAGGGGAAATCTTGTGCAGGAACTCAGTGCCAGAGGAATTTGGCTTTCTTTTAAGTTAGCCTTTATCTCCCTTCTGTGGATAATTTGATCTTTTTGCTAGAGTGTTCAGATTTTTAAGAAATTGCTTCCACTGTCAAAGAGAAGGGAAGAGAAGCATCTCCCAGCTGATAGCTGATATTCATCCTGGTGTGTGTTGTTTTAGTAGCTGGACTCCCAGACTGGCTATCATCCTAGTAATCTGAGAGCTCATTTACTGATGGGAATAGGTTACCTATACGGCAAGTGCAAAAAGCTCTGACTCTTCTGAGGGGAGTCACTCTAGAGTGGATTCCCCACTTGAGCAATTATTAGATTGCTTTCCTTATGCTCCCAGTGCTGAGGAGAATGGAGCTTTACAATCTCTTAATTACCTCCTGGGGCTCCAGGCATCAGCAGAAGTGGCTTTATCACCCAGCTCCTAGAGTTTCACCTTAAACAAGCAGTTCATGTTCAGAAGCTCACCAATGTGGCTGAATTCAAGCAATTCAATGAAGAAGAGGGGAAAAAATTTCTTCACAGCAGTGTGCAAGATTAATCAGCTATCAGAAGCATTTGGTTCCAGCTGCTGCTGTTAAAATTGGCACAACCAGATAGTACATTTAGGAGGGTGATTACTTTTTTGCACAGGTGATGGAAATATACAACTTTTTCCTTAAATAAATGAAAGGGTTACTTAAACATTTCTGTTTACACATGTTTTCCTCATTTTAAATTTTGTTTGAAAATTTGAAACAAGCGTGAAATATGCAAAAAAGAAATGATAGGGTCCAATACGTTTTCATGCCACTGTTCATGGTGGTATAAAAATGGAAATGATAAAATCTCTTTTTCCAGGCAGGGTAATCAAATAAACTTCATATTTCTCCAGCTTTTTCTACCTCCTTTCAGCTTTAGTGATTGGAAGGTTTGGTTGGTGCAATTTTCATCCTATTTTACATCTAGTGATTCCTAGGTTATATTCCTGAGTTTGTTAAACTTCCTAGAGATCCTCCATTTCTGTAAAGTGGCAATACAACCTGTCCCAGAACACAGCCCAAACGAGGAATTTATTCCATTCCCTTTATTACACCTAGAACAGGTGGCTGTTGGTATGCAGTATTAAAATTTGTGAACAAGTTTGTTCCACTGAGTTTAAAATGGATGCCTTGTCATCAGTCAGAGTGGGCATTCAGACCAATGATTTTCTTTATTCAATTGACATCATGGAAGCTTACCACTACCTCGCAACTGTTTCTATCCCACCCTTTACCAAAAGGTCCCAGAGGGGGTTAGAACATTCAGATGAAAACAATTGATAAAACATGCTTAAAATGTATTCCTTTCCTCCCTTTTATTTCACTTTTGGCAAAGATTACTAGCAATTCACATCTCTCCACAACTCTTCAGGCATACATGAAGGTGCTTACCTTGTTGTTAGAGTACAACAAATTGCAATGGACTTCCCCTTTACTTATGTGGATGACATTCTTTTGAGCCCCTCTATTTCCAAGACCTCAAGAGAGTTTCTCTTTACCATCCAGATTTTAGAGACCACGGGTTTATGGTTACCCTTCAGAAGAATTTTCTGGACCTTTTCCAATGTGTATATCATTTCGGTACTCTCACTACCTGTAAGAATACTGTTTGGTAAGCTCAGAATCAAACCGTGAATATTTTCTCCCTTTCTGGCAAGAACCAGGTTGCCGCTAGACTTACTCAGTCCTCCTTTGCTTTGCTACCAGGAAATATTGTTTCTATTATAGGCCTCCAGACATGGACAGACATGTGTACTGAATAAAATATCAGGCCTTCTCTAACTCCTGAAATGAGGATGTCTCTTGACTTGTGGATCTGTACAGTGTAGAGTGAGGTGTTCTTTTGGAGAAGCCCCAAAGAGTGGTACAGTTGAACCCCTGTATCCATTGTGGATATGTTCTGGCTCCTACTGTGGTTAACTTAAACTGTGGTTACCGAATCAGTGAATATGGAGGTCCAATTGAAGTAACTAGTGAAACAGCCCTCTGTACTTGGGGAGTACATGCTTTAGGATGTACTGCCCAATGCACTTTACTCAATTCATATAGAAGACCCTCTTAATTGACTACAGTTAAAAGCCATTTCTCATATCACATTTTGCTAGTTCCTCTAGGAAACATATTTTGATCTTGACTGAAAATTCTTGTGTGTTCTCATTGTGCATGTTACCTATTCAGGTATATCACTATGTCCAGGCAGATGACCTCAGGTTCTAGAAGCTGTTTCCCATGGAATGGATGCTAGAATGCAGTGGAAAGAACAGAGGTCTTTCAAGATGATAGAAAGATGGTTGGACCCCAAAGTTCTATTTTTCTGCATCTTTTCTGAACCATCAACTAATCAGGTACATCTTGAAGCACAAAGTCAAGGAATTAGTGACCTTCAATCTACTCTCCACCCTTGGTACCATGGTCTCCTTTATCCTTATTTGTCTCTCCCTCATTTGAGGTCCCCTCAGGGGAATTCACAGGGAAAAGCTGAAAATTTACTACTAACCCCATTCTGACCCTGCAAGCTATGGCTCCCACTTCTCAGCACAGAGAAACCACAGAAGCTTCCATACAGACCAGATATACTGTTGTGTCTCAAATGGGTGGTGTTCTGCAAGCACAGGCCCGCGAATGCTCACTGGGCTAGTGGGAGCAGCAGCTAGGTCAAGATTCAGAGTTCAAGAGTCAAAGCGTAGTAAGGAATGCCAAGTTCAGTTTGCCAGAAGGTCTTCGTAGTTATCAAACGGTCAGAGAGTCCGGAACGCAGAAAATACACAGGAACCAAGGTTGCGAGGATAAGAAGCTGTTGTCTGCAACAGCAGCTACAGGGACTGTTTCTTAAATAGAACTGGGAGAGGCATGCCCACTCGTCACAGGTGTTTGGTCTGTAAGCGTGACGAGCGTCTCAGGTGCTCTCGTTCTTGCCTGAGAACACTCTGAACTGGGTGGTGGCCAGCATCTGAATCTAAGGTGTCTCCATCTTGGGAGGCAGTCATTGTTCCTGTTTAACCCATGAGACCTGCCTTCCTCACTTTGGCTGGCTGGGGAGGGCAACTGCTTCTTCGTCCTTGGAGGAAGAGGCACTAACAACAGAAGGCATGATATCAGCAAGCTATCCTGCACCCATATCCATACTGATTAGTTAACAGCATAAAAACTCAACAGAAGAGTTTCAGACAGAGGCTATTTGAGAACAGTCAGTACATTATTTTAGCCAATAAAAGACACTCCACTTAATGCATAGATAGAAGATTCCATATTATAGAGGGACATGCTATCAGATTCACTATTACATGATTGAGGTGGCAGAGCTCTTAACACTTTTTGTGAGTCACTTGTAACAAGTTTTACTGCCAAAGAAAGGGGTTGGAGATGAAGCCTACAGTATGCTGGATCTTCTTCCTGATGCAGAAGCCATTTTCTTACTTCTCTTTTGACAATGGGCAAGGTACTTAGCATAACTGTTTTTTGGAAAAGCGACTGGTTGGATTTGTGTTTTAGTGACCTTTGAGTGGAGGCTTTAATGATCTCAGACTGGAAGTTGACTAGGTTTTTGAGTGTTTAGGGTGCCTTTGAGTGTTTTTCATTGGGGTGTGTAGAATGGTGTATGATCTATGGGTGGTTTGGTGGGCTTTGTTTGCAGTTGTGTTTTCTTACTTGTGTGTAGTAGTGTATCTGTGATGTCGTTGGTGATCAGAGTGGTTTTTGATGCTCATGTTGCACATGTGGTGTGCTTTGCTGTGTATAAAGAGCTCCCAAAGAGCTTTCTTTTTGCAGAGAGGCTATTTGGAGAAGCTGGAAAAGATGGATTCAAATATGGGAGTGGTTCCTGTTTTGGGGAATCCACATATTGCCCTCCACACCCTTTCCCTGTCTTCACAAAAGGCTTCCTTCCGACTCATGATTTTTCCTGAGTCTACTGCACAGATCTGAAGCAACTTGGATGCACTTTTAAATTATATCCAGTCAACTCAGTTAACTGGAGCACCGTTTGTTGTGATGGCTGGAATCCAAAGCTGCATCTTTCCAAACTGTCTCTTGAAAAGATCCACAAGGCTTCATTGCTGCTTTTCAACAAGAAGCAAAATTGGTTTTAGCCCAGTTAATATTGCAGTTCTATGCTGACTTTGTAGGGAAGAAGCAGAGCAGAACTCAGCAGGATTTAATTGAAAACAAACCTGAGGGAATGTCTGTTTCCTCATCTTGATCTGCCCATTCTCTCTGGATTTGCTGGATCTTTGAAATAATTCTGGTATGTCTTTCCAGTAACTAATACCCTGGATCATGTCCTGATTATAGAGAATCCGTTAATTTTCTTGCTCAGTAGCCAAATCATTTGCATAGAACATTCTGAAGATTAGCATGCTTGTGTGAGATTTGTCATTTAGCATTACAAATTGCCTTTCAGGGAAAGGTTCTGTTCCCAGTGGTCTGGAACCTGGTTGAACCAGAGCCAGATCACAAGGAAAGCTAAAGAGTTCTTTGTAAAAGGGTTTATCCATTTTGGATCGTGTAATTAAATGATATGGAATAAGAGCCCAATTAAATCTTGGGAGTTATATCTCATGGTCCACTGGAAATTAAACTTTGGTGGCCAAAATAATGCTCCAAAATTGCTATGAAAAAACAAGTAAAATCTGTTTATCTGCAGATAAATGCATATATATACACTACATATATAGATTAACTCAGACTTTAAAACATCAAATGTATATATGTATATCTGAATTCCTTTTATTAAAGAGCCGGGGGGAGGCAGGACGCTTCTAATGCCATTTGCTGGGATTCAAGAGCAGGAAAAGGTGTGTCCTTGTCTCTGTTTGAGATGCCCATGAGCATTTGGCGGGCCACTGTGTGCGACAGGATGCTGGACTAGATGGGCTGTGGCCTGTGGCCTGATCCAGCAGGGCCCCTCTTATGTTCTTATGCATTCCCTGTGAGAATGCTTGTTCCTTTCCCTGACCCACCCAGCTTCTAACATACTTAGTTGACTTTTATATGTAGTTTAACCTTTGTTTTTAATCTCTTCTGCAAATTGCTTTGACACTGTCTTCATGGGAACCAGTATACAAATGTTTTAAATACTACCACACTCAACTACCACGTATTTAGGATAGTGTCTGCCGCAACCAGAAAAGAATACATAACGAACATCATGTTGGTGTGTTCCTTTTCAGGACAGCTATGGGTGTACTATCCCTTTAGCTAGACAACATGGGCCCACATTTACCATACTACAATAAGGGAAAGGCACAAATGCTGCTCATCTAGATGATCTAGATTAGAGCTTCTGGACTCTGGTATTGCTTCTATACAAGCCAGAACACTTGCTCAGAAAAGTAAAGGGCCATATACTCAACCCTAGACACTTCACTCTAAGAAAACAATGATGAACCACTTCTATGTCTTTGCCACAGTTTAAAGTCACCAGGAGTCAGTCCCAACAGTGGATTCAACCAATATCACTGTGTTTGTGCCTTAATGGGTGTTTTTCCACTATCAAAAAGTACCCATTTTTGCACCCAGATGATCCCATTTCCACCACGGCAACCATTTGGGACCCAATTGTTTCCACTGCCGTGGAGGAAATCTGAATCTAATGGGTACATTTTGGCCTTTAATCCAGATTTTCTGTAGACCCCATTAATGGGGTCTACAATGGGGTCTTCTCCCAGAAAATCTGGATTAAAGGGAGCCTGTTTCCACTGGAAACGGGCAGTGGGGTCCAAAGGAGGCTAGGGGGAGGGGATGCATCCATTGGGGCCCCCCTAAACCTAGGCTCCGAAGTCACTTCAAAGCCACTTTGAAGTCTGTGCAAAATAGCTCTGGAGTGTCTTTTAAGTCTTTGCTGATCTTCAGAGTGAACTTTGGAGTGACTCCGAAGTCATTTCGAAGTTCACTCCAAAGATCAGCACAGACTTCAAAGGCACTCCGGAGCTATTTTGCACAGACTTCGAAATGACTTCGAAGTGGCTTTGAAGACTGGCACCTCCTGCCCCCCAAAACACCTGGGGTAACGGACTGACCCCTTGGGAGTCGATCCGGATTCCCCACATGGGTGCAAAGCTGTTTCCACAGCAGGGGTGTTAGCACCCATTGCTAATGGGTGCTACACCTCCCGTGGAAACACATTGGGTGCTTCCCTTAATCCGGATCTACTAGATCCGGATTAAGGAATGTACCCATTCCTTAGATCCGGATCTAAGGGCTGCAGTGGAAAAACACCCAAAATGGCACACTTAAAAAACGCTATAAGGAACCACATTAAGTTCTCTCTCTGGTAGGGTGGCAGCCTTCATGGATGACTTCCTCCTTACTGCCAGCTGCAAATAAAGCATGAAATAAGCCTATTCTGTTCTTATTCATTGTTCCCCAAATGTAACAAACCTAGTAATGGTATCTACTTCCCTCCTCGAGGGGACTGTGAATATTTTTCTTGATGTGCAAGTTGCTCTGGTAACCTCACTCATTAAAGAGTGAAACAGAATTGTAAGAACGAGGACCCCTTGGAAATAGAACCAGGTGATCATTTTTCATTCTTGCACCCTCCGCTTTTCTTTCCCTGTCCCCATGGCTTCCCTGTTCTTCCCTAATGTGTGTTGAACCTACCTGCCAGATGGGACTTCATAGGCTGGGCTGCCACCACCAGCCACATGGTCCTTTGAAGCTTCCATTAGTCACAGGCAGGTGTTTTGCATTAGCCTGAGCTCTCCAGCAGCAGAGGAATACAAGTCCTCTCAGAAGGCCAAGCGCATGGCTGTACACAGCTTCACTTCCCAGAAATCCATATTTGAGGCCTTCCAGGAAGTGGAGCCACGCACATCCATGTGCCTGGCTTCTGGGAAGACTTGTAGTCCTTCACTGCTGGAGGACCCAGGCAAAAATGCAGGCTCCTGCCTACAGGCTGACTGGAGCTCCCAGTGGATCATGTAGTTAGCAGAAGCAGCAGCAGCAGCAGCCACAAGCAATATCGTCCAGTGAGCATGAGGTTGAGAAGCCAAATTGAATGAACCAGTTCTCTGCAAATAGGTACACATGTGGTGTGTGTGTTCAGTTATTCTGAAGCTTGAATGTTAAGTGGGATTGGTCTGGTAATGAGCTTCGCAAGCCCTTGATGTTCACACAGAATTGAAGCCTTTTGCACTTGCCCTTTTTCCGGAGTATATCTCAGGACAGAGGTCTGTGGTCTACATGCTAACACAGACTCTGGCAGACCGCACTTGGGGACTAGCATGCAGACAGAAGGCCCTTATTCTAGAATACTGTATATTTCAGAATAAAGCCAAGTGCGAACAGTTCCCTGGTTTATCTAAAACCATGCTTCAGCATATCTCTAGTGTGAAATACAAAAAAACCCTGAAGAGATGGCAGAGTATTGCTCTTTCATATTGCATTTTGCAGGCACGCAGTCCTTATCTTGTTTTCAAAAAGTTTAAGATGGTGAAGACAGTTCTCCTGTATTCCATCTGATCCTCACAACAATTCAATAAAATAGGTTAATCTAAGAGGAGCAATTGGACCTGATGAGCTTGTGGCTGAGAGGGGATTTAAACCCTCATCTCCCAGGCCCTAGCCTAACTCTTGAGCTACAAGATGCCTTGATGGATCGCTTTTGATCCACTATTACACGCCTCCACATATACAAACGCAATCAGATTCCAAAGAAGAAAGCCAAATATTATTTTCTGTAAAGCTTTAGGCATAAGACACTGTCTCGACTCAGAGTCCGAGGTGATGTCAGGCCCCACAGCTTTCCTGGATGGTTTCATGCATCTTGTGACCCAGAAGATGCAATTCCTGCAGTAGTTACCATTTTCCTTTTCCTTCGCTTCCTACTCCCCTTCTTCTTGCTTGCTGAAGGCTTTGATGTCTCCTGTGTTTTTTTCTTTTTCTTCATACAACTGAGAGGATTAGGGCCAGCAGCCCTTTTTCGTTTCCGTTTCTTGGGCTCCAGAGTTTTCACTAAGCCCTGTTCCTCTTTGAGATGTGCGAGGCTCAGTTTCTGGTGCTCTGGAATAAGCTGGCCTGTCTGTATTGCCTGCACGGAGGCTAATGATTTATCAGAAGGTTTGTCTAAAACCATGGTGTTCTGAATTATGAAGAGAAGAGGGACTCCAGCTTTTTTCTTTATTTTGGTTGCCAGGTCCTGGTCCTATTCAAAGTTAAAAACAAACAGCAAATTGGTAGACAAATGCTAAAGCCGCTAACTTCCCCTTGAGGGAAGAAAAGAAAAACAAACTGACAAATGGTAGGAAGCCCAGATGTGTTAAAGCGCTCTAGCTAATAAAGGCACTGGGAGCCAAATTCACACAGGTCTTTTTCTCTTAAAATGGAGCTGCAAACTGGAAGGAGAAGGGGAATTTCACTGTGCATTGTGATTTTGATAAAGGAGGAAATTACAACTGATGCTAAAATTGCTTTCCTGTCAAACTTGCATGGAAAAGGCACAGTCTCAGCTCTGCTCCCCCCACTACACTTAAAAGAAATGGTATGTTAAGGTCAAAATCACAGATACCAGGAAATATGGCCACCTGAAAAAAATGTTTCTGTGTATATCTTGTTTTCCAGGGTTCACTACAAATTACAGACATTGTCTCCAGCTGCATTGAATCTGGCCCATGTGTCTACTATCTGCACATTACTCAAAACATTTATTTATTTCACTGCATTTGAAGGAATCATCCAATGACTAAGATGCTCTGGGGTGCTTGCAGGGCAAAAATAAAAAACCGTAAGTAAAAATGAGCTTCTCATCCCCAGAATAAATCTATAGGGATGGCAATATTTAGCAGGGGAATTCCATGACAGAGAATGCAGGGTGTCTCCAGAAAGGGATGAAAGCAGAGAAGGAACTCTGTTGCTTTCATCCACCACAGTAGCGATGAAGCATTCTACCCCCATGCACATTAAAAAGATGCTGAGAAATCAGCATCTTTTAATGCGCATTTACCTTAGAATGCTCCACTGCTACTGCTGGCAATAGGGCTTCCCGTCTGATAGACAGTAAACTGCTACAGAGGGACACTGAAGCTTCCAATCTGCCAGTGTGGCAGACCAGAAGCTGATCTGACACCCTTGCAAAGCTTCTGGTCTGTGAGTCTGATGGACCGGAAGCCCCTGTGCAACTTTGATGGTGTCTGGGGGCAACCACATTTATATTACTAAATCTTTTTAAAAAAATGTATGATAATTTATCAGGTATATCATTATATTACTAAATCAAACAGACCCTGAAGACTTATCAGAAAAATATGAAGTGTCTGATTTGTATAACTTTAAAAGTATTATTACCTGTGTAGCAATGAAGTAATGGTGTGGATTTCCCGCATCAACCATTGACAAAAGACAGGTTGAGCCACTAATTGGGTTTGTGAAATGAGAGCAACTCCGGACTTGGAATCTCTGAGCAATAAGTTTTGCTCCATACAGCTCCTTTCCTAAGGACTCCAGTTCCTTTAAGACACATCTGAAGAGAAATAAGACTGGATGAGAAAACAGGACCATCAAAGATAGGGATCTTATGGAAATGGCGAAGAAATAGCCAATTTTGAACCAGGTCCCGCTAACTATATGCACTGAAACACAGTCAAATGCAGTTAAAGACCAAACATCCTGATGTTTGCTTGGAAATATGTCCTATGAATTTCTGCCAACTTTATAGCCACATAAGCAGACACAGAGGGACGAGGGTGAGGTCTAGACCAGTGTTAGGTGGGACCGATAAAGGATCTAGGGGGTGCCACCTGCATACTGGGACAAGCAAACCCTGTATACCTTGGGATGGGGGTCTGTCATCCACATGCCAATACAGACTATGGTAGGGCCTTTCTTGTTGCCTGTCATAGCCTACATTGCCATGCAGACGGCAAGCCCCTATTCTGGGATATAATCCAGAATAAGCCTAAGTACAGAAAGGCCTGGAGGAGGAGGAGGAGAACTGGCTTTACTACCCCACTTTTCTCACCCATTTAAGGGGACTGAAAGCGGCTGACAAAGCTTTCCTATTCTTCTCCCCACAACAGAACAACCTGTGAGGTAGGTAGGGCTGTAAGAGTTCAGAAGAGAACTGTGACTAGCCCAAGGTCACCCAGCTGGCTTCATGGGGAGTGCGGAATCAAACCTGGTATTCCTAGATAAGAGTTTGGCTCCCTAACCACTGGACCAAATTCGAATGAACAAAGCCAGTGTGTTCGCAAAAGCAAAAGGACTGATAAGAATGCTTCAGAGGTAAGGACCAAGGTGAATTATACTGAACTGTTCATATTTTGCCTTCATTATGCACATCAGAGAAATCTGATATGTACTCCTCCTTCTTACCATTTATAAATTATATGCAAACTAACTTTGGAAGGCTCAGCTGAGAGTATTACAACTTCCAGCCAGGACAGGTATAAAAGTCAGGCTAGAATGTAAGAAGTTTGAAGCTTGTTGCTTGTCTTGCTGGGATTTTTGGAAGGCCAAGTTTTTCCCTATGTTGCAATAAGGATTAAAATAATTTTTTTCTCTCTGACCTTTCGGTTAATTAAGGAACTCATGTGGGTGTTATTTACTAACAGAGCAGGGCATTTCCCAACAACCTGATTTTTTTCCTAACAGGCCCATAGATGACGATGAAAAGCAAAGCTGATCCCGGCTCTGAATTACTAGATGTGGTGAAGAGCATTGTCCATGAGGCCCTTGCTCTCAGCTCCCTGCAAATGGGCTTTGGAGGGACCCTGCCCGTCTCTCCCACCTGGTAGTGGCACCAGGGCATGCGATTCCATAGCCACTCATGCACCTGGCCTCCATGACTGTCTCACCCTCTCCTGAAGGCATCATCGCGCCCACTGTGGCTGGGCAAGCACCCACCCACCTACCCACCCACTCCAGCCCTCTCACCGCGTGGTGCACAGCTGCGTGGCGCCGCCCAGGTACCCGGGCAACTGCTCCCGGATCTGGATCTTGTTGCGCAGCGCCGCTTGGCAGAAGGTGCCGTCCAGCAGCACCTGGAAGGGTTCCCGGAAGGCGAAGTTGTGCTTGTAGAAGCCCATGTGCTTCTTGGCGTGCTTCTGCCGCGTGATCTTCATCGCCTGCTCCGGAGCGAAGGACGGGGCCGGGAGGAGGCTCCCTGCGGCGGAGCAGGCGCAATCGGACGGTCTCCTTAGGGTGCTGCGCGCCCCTTGGACGGAGCTGCTGCTGCTGCTGCTGCTGCTCCGCCTGGAAGACGAGGCGCTCTCTACCCCGGCAGGAAGTCTGCAAAGCGTGGCTGCTGTGTTCCCGGGAACTACAGTCCCCAGGGTTCCTTGCTACAGGACTCATCGCGAGGGGATTGGGGAGGGAAAGCGCTTTTCTCCTTTCCAAACGTGCAGGTTGAAGGTGTTTATTGGTTTGGCTGGGCCGCACCTAAGGTTTAATGCAGCTTCAGTCCATCTTCAGAGCGAGAGAACGCAGCAGCAAAGTGACCAGTTATTTTCTTTCCACATTATCTGAGGTGGATTTTTTTAGTCATTTAACACTGAAAGAAAACAGCCTGTCGCTTTGATCATGTGTTCTCTCGCTCTCGGAGTGGACTGAACTTGGATTAAACCTTAAGTGTGACCACAATACTTTAATGTTACTAAGTAGAAATGGTTCCCCCCCGCCCCAAGAAAGGAGATCACTAAGATGGGCTGTGGTCACACCTAAGGTTTAATCCGGCTTCAGTCCACCTTCAGAGCGAGAGAACGCAGCAGCAAAGTGACCAGTAGTTTTCTTTCCATATTATCTATCCCAAAGGTGAATTTTCTGAGTTATTTAACATTGAAAGAAAACAGCCTTTCGCGTTGCTGATGTCTTCTCTCGCTCTGAAAGTAACCCCTATGGTGGTGGTGAAGTGAGCCTGATATTCTCGAATCACTTACGGTTCAGTGTTCACTATATATACTGTAATCCGCCCTGCGACCCTTGGGATACAAATGTAAATATATATTTTTACATATAAAAATAACTGAAGTCAGGCAGGAGCACCAGAAAACAAACCCAAAACCAAGGCACAAAATGTTACAGGGAGTCTTTTCACGCCCTTCCCCTGCAGCAGCGAAACTGCCCAATGCGATCCTGCAACCCTTTTGCATGCCTACTCGAGAGTAATCTTAACACCATCACCCCAAAACTTGAGTGGAGAAAAATAAGTCAGCACGCGCATGCGCCGTAAATTTACACGAGGCCGCTTTCGGCGCATGCGTGCTACAAACTCTCGCTTGTTCTTTCCTGAAATAAGTCCGTGTGTTGCGCGCCTGTTTCTGTGCCCCCGGGCCGGAACCATTTTTACCAGAAGCCGCGCGTTTCTACCCGGATGGTATTGACGACGGAACGCGTTTCCGTTCCCTCTCCTGTGTCGTGTGCGGCTGCGCGCGGTGTGCTTCCCTTTCAAGCATGGCGTCTCGCAAGGAAGGAGCCGGCACCGGGGCTTCTGCCGTGGCTGGGAGCAAAGGCAAGGGGAAGGCGTCGCCGGGAGACTCGGCGGTGAAGCAAGTGCAGATCGACGGCCTGGTGAGCTCAGGGTTGGGAGGTGGAGGGACGTGGGCGAGGAGGAGGGCAGGAGCAGGAGGACCCACGAGCGACCCTGCCTGCGCCAAGCTGATGGAGGCTGGGGCCATAGGCTGCTTTTTAGCCACGTTGCATGAGCTATTTATGTATTTACTTGCATTTTATCCCACCCTGTACCAGAAGGTTTCGGGGCAGGTGACAGCAATAGAAAACCAAATATAAAATTAAAACAAAAATAAGGTACTAAAATAATAACAGCCTGGGGAAGGGAAGATGTTTCTTTATTTCAGTCAAAGGCCCAGGCACACAAGTGTGTTTTAAAACAATTTATAAACAATGTACAAATAATTGCAAAACAAAATATTCCTTTCACACCACCTCTGGTTTTCTTGCTTCTGTTTCAAGGAACAAACTCAGACTGTAAACATAAACTGCTTTTCAAGGCTTCAATAACTAATGATAAATTAATTTTGCTCAATTCTGGAAAGATTCCCAATCATTATCTATAGAACTTTGGCTTCAAAAAGTATGGTCAATAATTTTAAATGATCTCATCATAGCGCAAAAGCACATTATGGGTGTTTTTCCACTTAGCACTAGAGTACCCATTAAGGACCCATTAAGGATCCTTAATAGGTCCTTTAGTGCTAAGTGGAAAAACACCCTATGGTGGACTCCTCAGAACAGACCTGGGGTACCATTAATGAGTACTTAAAGGGTATTTCTAGTGACAGTGGAAAAACACCCAATGAGTGAATTCTCCTTGAATCTGTTTTCTTAGAAGGTGTTTGGGATTGTTAGCCATTTCTGTTGGGCCATGTGAATTCACCTCAAACATGGTGATTCTTACAATATATCTTTTCATCTTAAGTTAGATTTACATTTTCAAAAGCAACAGAGGGATTTTTTCCATTGACCTCCCTTAATCCGGACCTAAGATGGTTCGGATCTAAGGAATGGGTCCTTCAGCTAATCCGGATCTAGTAAATCCGGATTAAGGGAAGTACCTGATGTGTCCCCACAGGTGGTGCAGCACCCAGTAGCAGTGGGTGCTAGCCTGCCCACAGTGGAAACACTAGAGCACCCATGTGGCAAATCTGGATTGACCCACGTGGGGCCCACCTGTCACCCCAGGGTTTTTGGGAGACGGGGTGTAATCTCCGTAGAGCGGCTCCAGAGAATCTACGGAGCTTTGTCATAAGCTCCAGAGATTCTCCGGAGCGATCTGCTGCAAACTTCAAAGATTCTCCGGAGCCTTTGACAAAGGTCTGTAGGGTTGGCATTGCTCTCGTGTGAGGTCCTCTTCGGAGCCTGTGATACTCTTTGGAGCCAGCTTCAGAACCGGCTTTGGAGATTGTGCACAGGCTTTGGAGCTTTAGGTTTTGGGGCACCCTCCCATGGGTGCACCCCTCCCAGAGCCTCGCTAGACCCCATTGCCCGATCACAGTGGAAATGTGCTCCGTGTAATCTGGATTTGAAGCCCAAAGACCCCATTCTAGGAGTCTAGAGGAAATCTGGATTATAGGTCCTGAAGGACCCATTCAATCCAGATTTCCCTAGAACTGTTGGAAACAAATGTGGCTCTAATGGGGTCTGCAGTGGAAATGGGGTCTTCCTGCTCTGAGCCTAATGGGTCCCTAATGGGTACTTAGCGCTAGTGGAAAACCCCCCAGAGACAACATTGCCATCTTTTGTTCCACAAATTGAGTATATGGATTAAAGAAAACATGGTGCCAACTGGATCTGAGGAGATCCTAGAAAATGTACATCCTTATATAAGGAACGTAGGTAGGACAGAATCACAGTTTGTCGGCTTCCAATCTGTGAAATTCAGTTTGAAAACTTGTGGGTGAGTCATTGCTGCTTGGATAAAAGCTTGTATTGCACTGGTATGTATGCCAGTGGGCAGATTTATTCCCAGAGGTGTTACAGCACATTCAACTGTGTTATAGCAGTAACTGCTTCAGTGGCTTCTCCTCAGAAAAGCATCACTGGAGGAAATATACTACACTTTGATGCAGGTAGGCTGGCTGATGCTTTTGAGATACTAGCCTTTTTAAGTCAGTAGATGCTGCCTTTGTCTCACAAGTATACAGCAAGTTGTAAGCTAGTCGTGGATTCTCCTACAACTGCAGAATGCTTTGATACATCCCAGCAGTTGGCTGAGTCCTCTTGAAAGGCTGACTGAGAAGGTTTAGTTGGTACTAAGTGTGAACAGTTGTCCTCAGTGGATGAACCACCAGAGCACTCACATCTACTTGAAGGTTTTCTTTCAAAGACTAGGTCTGGGAGGTTGTGACCTGATACTGTCAGTGCTTAGTATGGTCAGGGCTCTGTGTCCTAAGCAGTAATAGTTGTCTGTGGAGAACTAGGAAATTGGAGAAATCCTGGAGACCCAATCTGCAGATGTAAGTCATTGCCATCTTGGAGATAAGAGATCATCAACCAAGGTAAGTCAATGAATCTGCAGAAGAAAGCCCCATGTTACCAACAAGTCAGTAGTGTTGTGAAGGGCAGAACAGTTTACTTGTGTAGGTCCACATTATAAAAAATGTCCAGAATTGCAATAAAGCAAGTAAGTTGCGTTTTATAAAAATATGTGAGAGTAAACCTGTAAAATAGATAAATGACTAAAAGTAACTCTAACTTAACATTCTTATAGTTGTTGCTGTTGAGTGTGAGTGGACCTGGTTAGGATTTTGTCTAATCTAATAGAGAAGAACGGTCTCCATAAAACATGCCCATTGTTTTCCATCTGAAGTAGCAGTATAGCCACCCCTGTACATGTGTATGCACACGTAAACAATATGTGGTGGTCATTCTTGTATGCTTTGGATAGGCTATACTCAGGTTTTTGAAGAGAAGTCAGCCAAATCCCTGGACAACCCATCATAGTCTGAATGTTGATCTTCATTGCAACTGCTGTTTGGCAGCAATTCTCAATTTGCCTTCTAAATGTTTTAACCTGTTTCAGCTAGCAAGGCTATACTGGATTGCACTTATCTGAACTGCAGACCAAAACAGATGAATGGCACCATGTTGACAAAATTACAGTATGCCAGAGAGCATAGACCATGTGGCAGCAGAAGCTTGGAAGAGCAGTATCGGTTACTGTTCAGCATCGTTAAGCTAGCACCCCTTTGGAGACTCAGCATTAAGATCTTCATGTTATTCTTCTGGGCTTGAGGATAAAATTGTATGTGATAGTATTCTCTTCTTCCTGTTTAAGGGGAAAATTTGCAACTGGCTTTTAAAAGAAGCTTTTGTGCTTTAACAGTTGGATTTGTCATTGCCTCGTTCATTACACAAGCCTCTTGACTTGTAGTGATATGTGCATGGTTGCTACAGATATAACAAACAATATGTGTTCCCACTTCCATTCACAGTGGAAGTGGTGTTGCTAGCGGGGTAGTTCAAAGAGGCTCTTCTGCACAGTTAATCCCCCAATAACAACCAGCAGATATGTTTTTCTGTTTCCAGTGGGGAGAAAAGTATTTCTCAGCTTTAGTAACCTTGAGCAGGGCTCACTGGAAGCCAATACCAATTAAGTTACAGCTGGAGGCACCTTGAAGTTAATGTCGTCTTATGCTTTAGCACTTAATAACAATGTAGGCTTGTCACTGTTCTGAAATGTCAAAAAAGTGATGAGAAAGAGAACAAGGTCAGCAAGAATTGAAACAAAATCTTTTCTACCCCATAGGGAAAACACTAGCATCTCAGGGCATTTTTGTACTCATCTCCTACAGACTAAATTTATAGCTGATGTGAACAAGCTTCATTTTCCTTTTTGTATTGCTGTATTTTGTAATCACACCCCAGCTTCCTTTTGAAGATCTCAAGGCAATGAATGTTGACAGTGAATTTACATAGTTTTTGACTGTTTGGAATTTGGTATCACCAGCTGTTTTGGCCATTCTGCTACACTTCCTTCCATTCTATTTGATCTCTACCATTTTATTTTTGGGGAATCGTAATATTTTGTATACCTTTTTGTAGCTAGTAATGCTTCCTTTTTTTAATTACCGTAGCTGGTAAATGTCACTAGCATGACTCCTGCTGTTCTGCATATGAGTCATACTGTACTGAAATGTGAGACTGAGAATTAGGTTTACAATGGGCATTAAATAGATTATATAGGAGAGGAATAAAGGTAATTGAAGATTTATATGATACGGGACATAATCCCAAAAATTTAAGGGAATTAGAACAATTATTGGGAGGAAGCTGGCTGCAAGCAAGGGGAATAAAGACTTATATAGATCAAGTAAGAATTAGAGAGATAGTTAATAAGGAAGATGAAATATTTGATAAAATAATAAGAAAAGTGAGGAAGAGTGAAAAAGGTATTGCAGGAATTATATATAAGGGGTTAATGACAGTGGGAGAGGAAATATATGAAGAAATAAGAGGAATATGGAGTGATGATATAAGAATAAACAGAGAAGAAGTTAAAAAGGAAATACTGAGAATGGAAAAAATAAAATATGGACGAATATGGGAAACAAGAATGAAAATAATACATAAATGGTATAGAACACCAATAGAATTGTCACACTTCTTTCCAAATGTAACCGAAGAATGCTGGCATGGATGTCAAGAAAGAGGAATATTTTTACATATGATTTGGCATTGTCAGAGAGTGCAGGTGTTTTGGAAGGAGGTAGAAAACATGATTAATAATATATATGCACTTAATATTAACTTAAATGAAAGGATAGTAATATTTCAATTGGATCTGGAGAATATAAGGCCAAAAGAGACTAGGGAAGTAGTCTGTTCCATACTTAGGTCGGCTCAATTGGTAGTAGTAAATGGATGGAAGGATGCAACTAAATGGGAAATACAGAAACTGTATGAATATATAATAGCCTCGATTGCAGTAGAGGTTCGAGAATGTCGGGAAAATTTTGAAAATGATTTAGCAAAAATAAGAAGGTGTAAAAACAAATGGAGGGAGGTTAAAAATTACCTGGAAGCGAGTGTCAGAAGTGAATTAGTTAAATTACAGTTAAGAATTGTATTCCTAATGTAACCCTTAGCTCATAAATGTTATTGAATATTTACTATTTAGGGGTGGGAGGGGGGGGAGGGGGGGGGAAAAGGGAAGAATGTATAAGTGCATAATTATGTAAAATATTTAAATTTAAATAAAAAAAATAAAAAAAAATCTATCAGAAGGTATGCGTGGGCTGTACCTTTATTTCATGTTATCAGTTATAAAGTTTTGAAGGTAAACTTGTGATGATTTAAGCTGGACACTGTCTTCTCTGTCTTCAATGTTCTTCTCTGGAACCAAGAATGAGATTTATTCAGAACAAGTAATAACAACTCTAAAGACCTTATTCTTGCTGAGAGCTTAGAGTGAACAAAGATGTATTTATGGAAATATGGAAAAGATTGCAAAGTATCCAGTTTGTGCTTATCCAATTCTCAGTCTGTGTTTTCCTGCCCAGATGTCCCCAGTCCTATCAAAATCCAGCTGTTTTTCCCTCCAGAAGCCTTCAGACATTATGTCAGGCATTTTGTGATTTTGTCTAGAAGTTTCTAGAAGACTCCAGTGTCCATTTCCCCCAAGAAAATAATCCCACTGCAGCCATGTCTTTCCCCTGGAACAGCCTCCCTGCCTCCTTCTACTTTTTATGTTTTAATATTTTATATGTTTTATTTCTTATTGTAGCCTGCCTTGAGACCTTTTGGTGAAGGGCAAGGTATAAATTTCTTAAATAAATATATCTACTCTATTGGATTAAGTTGGCTCTTCTCTCACCTTTCCACTATCCTTGAACAAGCATGAAAATAGTTGATATAAAACAGGTTGCAAAGACTACAATTCAGGAGCTGTGGAGAGGGACTTGTTGCTTAATTGAAGAGATGCAAGTCCAAAATTACAAAGGCCAGTCACTCTTGCTCTCAACAAAGCAATCTTCAAGCATGCAGTATTTATCAGTGGACATTTGTTTGGTGCCCCGATATCAGCTAAAGTTGGACCCAGGCAAGACAAAGGAAGAGTGCTCAGGAATTGGGGATTTGGCCTGTTTCGGATGGGATGGCACTCCGTTTGAAAGAACAGGTTTGCAACCTGGGGTTTCTCCTGGACTCAGCTTTGTTCTTGGATGCCCAAGTAGCAGATGTTGCAAGGAGTTTCTTTACATGTCTTCATTTGATACACCAGCTGAACTCCTTTCTTGAGAAGTCTGACCTGGTATTTGAGGAGTGGAGAAGCAGAAGCAGGCTGGGCTCTGCCATCTTGCTCCCAGCAGTGCCCCTCCCTCCTCCAACTGCCATCACAAGGCTGAGAACCATCTTGCCTGAGAGGAGTGGAGAAGAAGAAGCAGACTGGGCTGCTCTGCCATCTTGCTCCCAGCAGTGCCCCTCCCTCCTCCAACTGCCATCACAAGGCTAGGAACCATCTTGCCTGAGAGGAGTGGAGAAGAGGCAGCAGGCTGGGCTGCTCTGCCATCTTGCTCCCAGCAGTGCCCCTCCCTCCTCCAACTGCCATCACAAGGCTAGGAACCATCTTGCCTGAGAGGAGTGGAGAAGAGGCAGCAGGCTGGGCTGCTCTGCCATCTTGCTCCCAGCAGTGCCCCTCCCTCCTCCAACTGCCATCACAAGGCTAGGAACCATCTTGCCTGAGAGGAGTGGAGAAGAGGCAGCAGGCTGGGCTCTGCCATCTTGCTTCCAGCAGTGCCCCTCCCTCCTCCAACTGCCATCACAAGGCTAGGAACCATCTTGCCTGAGAGGAGTGGAGAAGAAGAAGCAGGCTGCTCTGCTCTGCCATCTTGCTCGGAGTAGGGCCCCTCCCTCCTCCAACTGCCATCACAAGGCTGTGAACCATCTTGCCTGAGAGGAGTGGAGAAGAGGCAGCAGGCTGGGCTGCTCTGCCATCTTGCTCCCAGTAGTGCCCCTCCCTCTTCCAACTGTTCCCATCGCAAGATGGCAAAGAGACTATGGCGGCCGATCCACCAGTTGAGAACGCGTCTGGTCCTGAGGCTGAGCAGGGTGGGGTTGAGTAGATGCCGGCTGACCTTCTGTACCATCATCCAGTTTGTCATCAATGAAGAGAAAATTCAAAGTAAAGAGAACAGGAAAATTCCAGCAATAAGAAATGAGCAGAAGAATTGGAACTGAAGACCTCAAGAGGTTGCTTTTTGCTGTTCCCTGTTCCCTCCCACACCATTTTCCTTTTGTTTCTTGTCTCTTTAGGTTGTAAGCCTGAGGGCAGGGACCTGCCTAAGATTAATATAATATTGTAACCCGTCCTGAGACCTTCGGCTATAGGGCGGGATAGAAATACAAATAAATAAATAAATAATAAATAATATTTGTGATACATGCTCTATTCACATCACATTCTACTACAATGTGCTGTACATGGGCATTGCAGTACATGCTTGAAAAGTATTCAGAAGCTTCAGATGGTGCAGACTGCCAGAGTTCTCTCTGGAGCACCAAGATGGAAGCTGCTCATCTGCTTTTAGGGTCCAATTCAAGGTACTGGTTATGACCTTTAAAGCTCTGTATGGTTTGGGTCCCAAGTACCTAACTGTCTTCTCCTGACTGGTACTGCTCACTGCACAACTCAAGGAGGCCTACTCTGTGTGCCACCATTAAAGGAAATATGGCTGATGACCACACAAATAGCTGCTTCACAGCTTTGAAATGTCCGCCCTTTTTCATTAAGGTCAGCGCTATCCCTTATGGCATTTCAGAAAAATTTAAAAACTTGTCTTTTCTGGAAGGCCTTTTCCTGTTCCTGAGTGTGGTTGTTTTTAATTGGAACTGAATGTCTAACCTTTGTTTTAACTGGGCTTTAAAAAAAAATTTTAGGAAGGATTTTATTATCAATAATATATATTGTTTTCTGTACTTGTCTTTTGCTATGAGACATTTTGAGGCCCATGGACAGGGCAGGGATGATAAAAGTCAAATCCATCCATCCATCCATCCTTTAGTCAGTCAATCAAGATAAATTGAGCTGTCCATGTTTTGTAGATTCTCTATAAAAGCCATTTGATTTTATTTAATCCAGTTGGACCCCCATATCCATGGGGGATAGGTTCCAGGCCCTACTACGGTCACAGGAAACATGGGAAATCTCACGTGATTTTGCGCTATTTCTCACTCCCCCAGGCCTCCAGGAAGCCTCAGGTAGGCCTGATGGCAGTGGTGGGGCTGGGTTGGGGAGGAGGCTGGTCTGTTCACCGCAGATAAGTGAAACTGTAGTTGTGGAGTCAGTGGATATGGGGGTCCAACTGTAATAGCTCTCTTCTGTCATTTGTTTAGGGTTTATTAAAAAGATTCCTTAATGTTCAGGGTCTTAGAATGACAATGTTTAAATAAAAACATTGTGAGGCCTTTAACAATAGGATTTTTTTTAAAAAAATTGATCTTTTCAAGGGATGATGCCATATAATCCATTTTTATTTTCTGAAGTTTTGGTCTTGTTGAGTATCTTACTGCTATTATATTTTTGGGATATAGTTTGTATGCCACATCAGTATAAATAAATGTTACACTTGTGGGCTGTTTTTGCTGTAGTTTCTTATATGCAACTGTTTACACATAAGTACCATTCAGATCAATTAGATAAATCCAAAATAGGTCTACATGGAGTTGCACCTGAGTCAGTTGCTTCTGTAGAAATCCAAGCTGATCATGGTACCTGAGCTGGCAAACATTCCTAGTTAACAGTCCTGATTTGGAAATTGTACTTAAAGATTAAAACTTCTGACTGAAATGACTGTTGAAGGCTGGAGGACAGAAAAGGTATGCTAGTATCAGATATAAAATGTAACCTCAACAAGATTGGTATTGAGATTGGGGAGTGGAACAGTAAATGCCTGGAAAGCATGTGCCTAGATGGGGATAGTGGCAAACCACTTCTGAATCTGCCACGAAAAGTCCCCCATAGGAATGTGCATGAATATTTGTAGGCATTCAAAATCTGATCAAATGTGCCGAATTTCAACAGTTGGTCTCAAATTGAATGTCCCGAAATTCAAATTCAAACATTAGAATTGAATTTTGGATCTATTTGTTCAAATTATCCGGACATTCTTATGTGTACGGGTTCGTACATGATGCGTACTTGAAGATCGGCATCTTTCCCGCATCTGTACACATTTGTGCAGATCCATACAGGATGAAAACAGGTTGCATACGGGATAACTACAGGATGCATAGGGATGTGTACAGATTTGTATGGATGACGATGGATGTGGGGAAGATGCGTACATGCACATACAAATGTCAACATTTGTATGTGCATATTCGAATAAAAAATTCAAATGAATAGATTCTAATTTGGTAAGTCCGAATCAAATCTTGTCAAATTTAGATTTTAAAGATTTGAATTGAATTGGATTTTTAATTCAATTTGAGTAGAATGTCAAAAAATTTTTGACATTCTCTAGTCCCCCACCCTTTCCTGGAATCAAACAGTAACAGTGGCATATAAGGTGATGCTTGGAAGTATTTTTTCACCCAGAGTCTATGGAATTTCCTGCCAGAAGAGGTGGTAACAGCAAACAGCATAGATAGCTTTAAGAAATGGTTAGACCGATTTATGGATGACAGGTGTATCAATGGCTACTAGAATGGATGCCTAGATACTTCCTCCAGGTTGGAGAGATAGGCAGGATGCCTCTAAAGGCCCTTTGCAGGAATTTGAGAGCAGGTGAAGGTTTTGCCTTTGCCTTCTGCTTGAGATGCCCATAAGCAATTGGTGGGCCACTGGGTGAGACAGGATGCTGGACTTGATGGGTTATGGCCTGATCCAGTAGGGCCCCTCTTATGTTCTTACATTCTTATGTATATTTAATGAATGAGCAGGATAATATGAAGGCAGATGTCTGAAACGATGATATGGCACTAGAATTTTATTTGAATACAGTAATGCAGAGGGGTCTACTTTCTGAACCTCAGCCTTCTGACTGCATTAAAAATATTATGAATAAATATATGCAGTAAACAACTTCAGATAATACATTAATCTGTTCTAGCATAAACTTCTTTCCAGTTCTGTGTATAAGAGGACTGACATAGCTAGTGTGTAAAGCTCATTTCTCTCTCGTTTTTTTAAAATCACTGTGTTGGTTATTGGGATTCTGAGACTGGCTAAGGCATGCCTATGTTTAGAATTACCAAAAATAGATGCTTCAAACATAGTCATGTTGCTTGCTTTTATCTTTTCCCAAAACTATTTCTGAAGACCAGATTATATGTAGAAAGCTTCCCCCCCCCCCCCACACACAGCCTTTCCCCCCTCTAAATTCAAAATGACAGTAGAAATTCGGCTCAAATCCTTGTGAAAAATGGCTTGTTGAAATGATGAGGTTAACTGCTGCTGCTCTTGGCTGTCATTTCAAAATATTCATGCTTGCAACTACTGGGAGCCGAAGGCTGAAGAGTAATGCTTTTATGCACAGATGGCAATAGTGAGAAGCTCATAAGTACAGCGGTGCTGGTATTTTAGTTGCGTATTGGAATATGTTTTGATGACAACTGAAATCCTAATTTTTCAATGTCCAAAGAAGGTTTTTCAAAAGGATGAAACAGTGGTTCTGACCTTACCTAAAGCCAGAGGAAATAGCAGCACACAATTCCATAGATGACATGAAACTTTAAAGATTTGGTTTCTCTAGGTACTTTGTGCTTGGCTTAATTTTGTTGCAGGTTTGTTGACTGAATCAGAAAATAGACTTGTTGAACCTCTCATTCTTGGATGATACAACTTGTGTACTATAAGAGTCAAGGCTTCTTGATCGTTCAGTTCAAATTTCAGCTTAATTGTGAACCAGTTACTAGATGACCTATTTTCTCTCAGCTTCTGGTACTTAATGTGAAGAGAATAATAATGGACTGCTATATAAAACTGAATTGTGTAGTGAAACTCTTTATCTGATGTTCTGTTTTAAAATTGCCCCAGGTTATTAAGTGGACATATCCTTTTTGGAGAACCACACTGGATAAGAGGAGAGTGGGAGGAAAGCACCGAACCCTGAACATTGCCAAATGTTGTGCGTGTACAGTGAATGGGTAGCTTGCCTTTCTCCGATTCATCTTGAAAACACTTAAGATTGCGTAGGTATAAGACCCCTGCTGGCTTCTTCTCCTCCCAGCTCTTGTAATGCTTGCTGTTCCTTGGCACAAGATACAGCATTTTGCGTTTTGAGAGTAGTGCATGCTGTTTTCCTCTGTTAACTGGCTGCTGTTTGTTTCATTTGGGTCAGGGTGCAGAGACTTTCCTTGTGGAAACTGAATTTCTAACATCTGCTGCGTTAGATAACATTTTCAGCCACCCACCAATCATTTTCTAAGAAGCCTTGTGCTTCATTGGTCTATTTTTTTTAAAAAAAAGCATTTAAAACTATGTAGTTGTGAACTTTTTGCAGCTGTGGGTTTCAGCGGTACCAAGCAGAATGTATTTGGGCTACACATGAACCTTGAACTGATTCCCCCCCCCTGCCCTTTTGGTTGAGGCAGTTTATTTATTTATGGCCTGCCCTTCATCAGATCACAATAATAAAAGATAAATAGACACAATGGGCACTACCCAAGCTGCTGCATTTTGCACTAACTGTGGTCTCCAAACCATCTTCAAAAGTAGCCCTGCATAGGGCACATTAAAATGATCCAGCCTGGAGGTGACTACAGCATGGGCCAGATTGACCATAGGAACTAAAAGGCTTCAATTGTCTAGTAAGAGGAAGCTGGCCATAAGTGATGTTGCCCACCATGGTCACCTGAGCTTCATGAGACAGGTTTGAATCCAACAGGATGCCTCAATGTCTCACCTATGTGGGTTAAGGTTCAGTCTGATGGACTGCATCTAATCCTTTACTACACCTCTAAGTACTGTTTCAGCATCTGTACTGCCTCACCTGATCTAGAATAAAGGCATAGAACTGTGTCTCATCTCTCTGTTGGTAACACCAAATTCCAAGTCCTATGAGGCAGTCTTACATTATTGTCAAGAAGCAAGGGGAACAAGATCAGTTTCTGAGAAACTCTAGAAGTGAGCTCGCAGGGAAACAGATGAAGCTCCTATCTCCAAACCCACTTTGAACTCTGTCCTGGAAATGGAATTGGAATCACTTGTCTCTCTCCCTCCGTAGGTCATCAATCAAGACAGTCAAGGCAGTCTTAGTACTATTGTGATACATTCTCCACCTCTTTAGTGGGGAAATGTCCCTGTAAGTCTAAATTTTACCATCACAGCAGACTAACAGAGCCCGCTTATCAAGTATGTCTTGCCACATGCAACAGAAATGTGCTGGACTGAGACAAAGCCATGCTTGTCGTGGAGGAAATGATGTCCCAGACTGGCCCAGTGGTGAAGAGCCACATCAGAGACTGCCTTGCTGCTATGTAGTGGTGTGGATGGTGCCCGGAAGCAACCCAGTTCTGTGTCTGTGACTCAGTTCCTAGTAGATTATAAAGTGGTTTCCCGGTGAAGATGATTCCAACCCCTGTGGATCCCAACTCTGATTAGTTAAGTGGCACTACTAGTTGTTTGATAATATGTGGCATGTCTCCTGGCCATCTTAGTGATCTTACAGTTCATTTAAAGGAAAGGATCGTCTGTTAAATGCTTCTTTTAAGGACAGTCATTTTTTTCTCAGACTTGTTGTCTCTGCATTCACTGAAGGTAGTGTGTGGTCGTGCTCAGGTGGATTATCTCAGTCTATTTGTGCATGCTTGATAAGGTGAAATGGCAACTTGAAGTACAGAATGCTGTCTCTTGAACTTTGTGGAGAAAGGGCAGATTTTTTTTTTAATGTTACGTTAAATGAAGTTTTTAAAAGCAAACCCCCCAAATCCTGATGTTTTGGGGGCTGATGGTCAAAGTTGGAGAAGGGCTCCCATGAAAACAGTGTCAGGTCTTCTAGTTTGTCTAAAATATTCTTAGCTTCTTTCTTGCATAGTGATAATGGCAAACACCCACCTTCTCAAGAGCTGAAACAATTGGAATCTCAGGGCACCTGCTCCAGAAACATTTCTACAAGAGAGTCATTAAGCAGTTTCCATGGAGATAAACCTGTCTTGTGTAATGGGTGCTTGACGTGTTCCATTTTCCCGCATTTAGATTAGCTAATTTCACTGTAGCTCATCAAAAACTTAAAAACTTTGTTTCAGTTTAAGCCACCAAACGTGTAAGAAACTGTGCCCAGCTTTGTGTCAACTACTGTATGTTCTGACAGAGCAGAGGGCATGATAGTGCAGTGTTAAGGATGTAGGTGCCCTTTTTAAAAATGATTGCTTTGGGCTGCCTTCATATATACCTGGTTTCTTTGACAGATCAATAAGACTTCACTGCTGCTTACTCAAGATTAATAGCATCTGTTGTAAAGGTACAAAGCTCAATAGCTTTATTTCCTGCAGACCTAGGCACTTAGAAAGCAAGCGTATAAAGTGATTGATAGTGATGTAGCTCTGAGAATGTAAAAATGTCTTGCTGCTGTCATGTTGCATGTTAGATAGCTTACAAGTGGAAACTTGCCAACACCCCCCCAACATCATCTGTAGACAGCCAAGGCAGGAAGGAGGTCTTTCTTTCTTTTTACCTCTTTCCCACCAACCATTCAGGTTTCCTAGCTCTCTTAACCACCACTGTAGCCCATCACCGTAGGCTGGAGGTGTGTGCAGAGGAACTAGACTGTGGCTGAAATGGTATTCTCAGATAAGGGGCTATCACCTGACAAGCTAGATCTATGTCCTAAGGCCTGCCGAGGACTCATTGCAAACTGTGGAAAACCTTACTCAGAGTTTATAGTGAATTCCAGAGATGCTCCCTCTTGATCATTCATTTGACCTGGGGCTACTCAGCTATCACAATCTCAGGGGTTAAATATGTCTTTGATATCTGTTGGGACTGAAGGATGGCCACAAGTTATGCCAGTTCACAGTTGGTACAGCCAGGCAGAGAAAAGCCTGCTTTGGGAAATACAAAGCAGGGAGTTAAGAGGTAAGAAGAGGCAAACTCTCTCTGGAGTTAACTCAGAAGCTTCTTATAAAAGCCTCCCTAAATTCACATGGCTCTGACCATGCCAACTTTGAATGCAGATGGGAATTTTGGGTGGGATCTTTCCTGTAAACTTTCATCTTATGATTCTGTGTGTATTCTTGCTATTTTATTAAAATTCACTTGTGGATTTCCATGCCTGGTACTTGAAAAGGTGAGAATTGATCAGGGGTCATCTTTACGAAGAGCAATCCAATATCTGAGCCAACTTCTATTGCTCCACATGGCATTTTTTAAAGCAAGAGTAGAGAACCTATGAACTTTGAGAGTTTTTGGGACTCCATTTCCAAACTGCAAGGCAGAGGATAATAGGAACTGCAGTCTAACAAGATTTAAAAGCATTGCGGGTTTTTCCATGGGCAATTGAATTTTTGAATTCACAAATTTTCACATTGAATTGAAGGTACACACACTTGACATTCAAATAAATCAGACAGTGCTCCCAGCTTATGAATATGTAAATTTGATCAAACATTCACAGCATTTTACTGACTTTTTCAATGGGGAAATAAAAGCTGTGAAAATGTAAGTCTGAGTGTTCGAAAAAATGAATTGAAGAAATGAATTTTTGGATATTTGTTTCGATTGTAAATTGAATATGAATTTTTTATTCATTCACACCCCTATGGGCAAATTCTCCTTTGGTGTTCCTGGGCTGGATTTGTACTTGTAGTCTTTCACTTACCTTTTAGTTTTTTAAACAGAAATAGATTCCTGGTTCATTTTGGAATGAACTCATTTGGCACTATTCAGCAGCTTGGGATTTTGCAAAGGCAAAGCCCACAAGATCTGAGTTTGGAAGTAAAACATGTTATCTTAATTAGGGGTTTTGTTTTTTGGGGTTTTTTTTGCTTATTTGTGTCCTGAGAGCAGAGGTCTGACTCATATCTTGTAATCACTGGGTTTGATTCCACTCTCCTACACAAAGCCAGCTTGGTCACCTTGGGCTAGTCACAGCTCTCCTTCTGAGGCCCACCCATCTCACAGGGTGGCTATTGTGGGGAGAAGAACAGAAAGCTTTGTCAGCCTCTTTGAGTCCCCTTAAATGGGTGCGAAAAGCAGGTTACAACAGCCAAGTCTTTTTTTTTTTTGTCTTTGCTTTCGTCTTCCGTTTTTCAGGTTTGCAACACAGGTCTTTGCTAGCATGTGGCAGGCTAAAACTTAGACTGCTTCAGAACTTGAGGGATGTGTTTGGAATAAATGCATAATTTCCTTGAGAATGCACGCCTGCATCCTGTAATAGAATTGCATACCAAGTGCATATTTCAATTATAACAAAGGGTATGCCAGTGTAGTTGAGCAGAAGGTTAATTCTCATAAAAAATTTCTTAATGAAACCTTTTCTTCCACTTGGCAATTAGTTAAGCTTGTTCAGTTCACTTGATTTATTTCAGAGGTGTTGTAACTGTGATTACCTTTACTAGATTTCTTGACTCTGTCACAGATTTAAATCTGTTTGGTTGTATGTATGCTAAATATGCAGGAACCGTCTTCAGCTGTATTAGAAGCAAGCCTCTGAAGTGCTGTTTGAGCGGGACACAACAATGCAGCTGTTAATGGATAGACACTTCAAGAAAATCCCTCAGTGTTAGTTTGGGTTGGTTGGTTGGTGTGTAGAAACTGCAGGAAAGGTGATAGTGTGGTTTTATATGTATCTGGCCAGACTGCTGAAGTGTGTTCTCCAGATGTTGTCAAACTATCTTTCCCTGTTGGACGGTCAGGCTGATGGCAAGGAACTGACAGGTCTTGTAATTCCACAACACGGAGAGAGTACGAGAGTGCTGATTCCTGATGATTTGGCTTCATTTGCTCACTAGGAGTTCTCTGATTGTATGAACTGGACAAGGGTGATAGATTTCTGCTTGGATGTAAAATGTTCTTATGTCTCCTGTTCAATAAAGTATACTGAATACCTCAATTTAAAACTGAGTTTAAAAAAAATGAACATTAAAGGAAATAAATTCTGTTGATTAAGGAAAAGAATTAAAAGAGTAACACAAATATCACATGAAGCTTTGAAGAAACACCACATTTTGGGATCCAAAATAATACTGTTTTCGGTATTAATGCAGAACATAAACTACAGTGCATTTCAATTTATGAGAAAGCAGGGCTAGGGTATTTAGCATATATAGTGCTCTGCATGCACAAAGCAGGAAGGTCAGTGGGTGCACGAAATGAAATGAGGCTGGAGATGAATATGGGCAATAGGCAAAAATAGAAGAGCTCTCAAAGTGAAATAACTTTGAAAACCAATGATGCTTAATGTGATAATAGGTAACCAAGCATCCTGTAAGCTTAGTATGGAAACTTTGGTGCAGAATAGTTTTTCCCTTTATTTATAATTTCAAATGGTTTACATGCAAAGGCCATTCTTCGAATATAGCCATTCTTCGATTTGAATGCAAAGTTTCAACCTTCACAATCCATACAGTTTTTGCCTATCCCTACTACATAAACCACTTCTGTATCTTTGCCGGGTGACCATACAGTCATCAAGCAGTTGGCCAAGACTCTGTAGTACCCAACAAGAACAACATATATCATACCTAAAAGAAATTCATCAGACGCAATTCTTTTCCTCTTTGATCCCAGAATCAGGTGGCACCAAAAATCCTTTTTTGATGTGATTCCACAAGCAGTTCTCAGTTCCTGTTTTTATCATCTCTTATGCTCTGCATTGGGCTTCTGCTGTGATCTCTTTGTGTCTCTGCATTATAGGGTAAAGTTTAAATTTCACATCCTGTCCACATATTAATCGTGGGGTGTTTTTCCACTGCAGCCCTTAGATCCGGATCTAAGAAAATCCGGATCTTAGGAATGGGTACAGCCCTAGTAGATCCGGATTAAGGGAAGCACCCAATGTGTTTCCACAGGAGGTGTAGTACCCATTAGCAATGGGTGCTAACCCCCCTCCCGTGGAAACACCTTTGCACCCATCTGGGGAATCCGGATCGACCCCCAAGGGGTTGGTCCATCACCCCAGGTGTCCCTGGGGACAGGGGGGTGCAATCTCCGAAGTCCCAGCTTCGGAGTGATTTCGGAATCATTCTGAAATGACTCCGAAGTCCCTCCGAAGCGATTGCCACAAACTTCGGAGAGGCTCCGGAGCTGTCAGCGCAATCCATGTGCTATTAACGCAGACCGCACGTACTTCCCTCTGAAGTCCCTCTGAAGAGATTGGCAGCGAGACTCCAGAGTCAGCGCTGATCTCTTCGGCGAGACTGGCGGCGAGACCCCGGAGTTCCTCCGAAGCAATCGGCAGAGACTTCGGGGTCTCGCTGCCGGTCTTGCCGAAGCAATCAGCAGAGACTTCGGAGTCTTGCTGCTGGTCTCTTCGGAGAGATCAGCGCAGACTTCGAAGCTGCTCCGGAGTCCCTTCGGAGCGCCTCCGAAGTCTGCGCTGATCTCTTTGGAGAGACCGGCGGCAAGACTCCGAAGTCTCTGCCAATCGCTTCGGAGGGACTTTTGAGTAATTTTGGAATGATTCCGAAATGACTCTGAAATCACGCCAAAGCTGGGACTTCGGGGCTCCCCCCCCCATAGGTGCATCCCCTCCCCCTAGCCACCTTTAGACCCCATTGCCTGTTTCCAGTGGAAACAGGCTTCCTTTAATCCAGATTTTCTGGGAGAAGACCCCATTGTAGACCCCATTAATGGGGTCTACAGAAAATCCGGATTAAAGGCCAAAAAGTACCTATTAGATCCGGATTTCCCCCACGGCAGTCAAAACAGTCGGGTCCCAAATGGGTGCCGTGGTGGAAAGGGGATCATCCAGCTCACACCCAAATGGGTCCTTAATGGGTGCAAAAATGGGTACTTTTTGACAGGGGAAAAACACCCATAGTTTCTCACACGTGTCCAAGCAAGAAAACAATGTACTTATAATACAATTATACAGCCTCCTTTACCAATTTTGTTCTGTACTTTTAAAAACTTAAGTTTAATTTATTTGAGATATTTTCCCTAATACTTCAGCCCAGGTGCTTCTATGGGGGCCTTTTTAGACTGAAGAGTAGGAGAAGAATGTTTTTAATAAAAATAAAATGCTCCCCAAATAATATACAAGGTGACAGTGATAAGACAATCACTGCCTTCAGGCTTAAAAGACATGATGAAAAGCGAATTAGGAAGGAAAAGGGTGAAAGCAAACTCTTGAGTACAGTTTCTTAGGAATCAATTTCTCAAAATCACCAGCTGGAATGAGAATATCAGAGAGAATGGGGTAATGTCACTGCTGTTTCAGGAAGAGGAATGGAGGAGTCCTGCTGTCCCATTGTGAACCAAAAGGTTGTACTTTCCATCACAATTGTGCCTTTGTTGGAACGGTGTATAGGAATTTGAGTTATGGGTGAACCTGATTAAATGGGTCTTGCAGGAGATCAGATGGAGACCCATTTCTATTCTATCTCCAGTGGCCAGACAGAAATGCTTCTGTAAAAGACAGGATTAAGGTGGAAAAAACATTGAGGTGGCCCTTTGATGGGACTGGAAAAGTCCACCTTTCCTCTGGTTCAAGATAGGAATTCTTCAATTTCATTTTTTTAAATGTAATTCTGTTCACTAATGGCATTAGAAGATGCATTTAAAGGCAACTTTTCTAACTGGGGTTTGATATTTTCAGGTGGTGTTGAAGATCATCAAACATTACCAGGAAGAAGGTCAAGGCAATGAAGTGGTCCAAGGTGTACTGCTGGGGCTGGTGGTGGAGGACAGGCTTGAAATCACTAACTGCTTTCCATTTCCTCAGCATACAGAGGAAGATGCTGAATTTGATGAAGGTAATATCCAATTGTTATTTAAAGAGTATGTAAACACTGCATTATTAAGAAACGTAAACCAGACGTGGTTTATGCTGTATATTCTGTAGTATATTTTTGTTTTTCGTAATATTTTCTGTGTCGTTGAATTCCATCTCCCATAAATCCAAAGTACAATGACCACACGTAAGGGATTATGGGGTTACAACAGTACAACATTGGAAGGGCAGATACTAGACAACTCTGCTGTATTCTGAAAGTCATGCAAGAGTATGAATATTCCTGTAATGATAAGGGAGAGGGATTATTATTGTACCACTCTAGTAAACTGGTACCCGATAGGGTACCCAGGAATTATAATCAGTTAACATCTCAAGATGCTGAGCTATTAATGAGAGGTAATTTAATGTAATGAGGGATAGACAGAAAGTTCTATAACTTGCCAGTGGACCCTTAAGATCCTTGGAAATGATGATCGATTAAATTTGGTTTGATTCAGAAGACCTTGCTCATGTTCTTAAGAAGAATAGATCTGCAAATAAAAAAGTAATAACAGAACAGTTTTGTCTCCTTCTTTGTAAAGAATGTATAGGTTATCTTCATCAGGGTAGTTCACAAAAAGTCAAAATTGTAGTAAAGAAGCAAATAAGGGAAAACATTAAGATATTTTAGTCTAAATTTTCTTTTTACTATTACTGGAAAAACAGCTTCTTTTATATCTTTTTCTTTGTTATATTGGTGGATTCCTAAAGTATTTTTAAAGCAATTATGAAAGCCCAGTCACTTTAGACTTAAAAGTGTGAACAGTGGGTCTGGCAGTTTCTAGTTTTTATTTCTGCCATGAAATGGACTTTAGGTAAATCTTACTATTCATTCCTCTTAATTGGGACTCAGAAAAAAAGAAAAAAACATTTGTTCTGTATACATTTATTTTATTCCCTAGGTTTCTTTTTGTTTTGGAAGTCTTGAAGTCCTATCAAACTGTAAATGTAGGTGACATTTTTTTAAAAAATGGAAACTTAATTAGAGTGGTCTCAGTAAATTTTTTGTATTAAAAATGCTTGGAAAAATCTGTTGAAAAATTATTTTGTTGTTTAATTATAAAGATTTTCAGTGCTTTTACTATCTTTGTTCATGTGCATCTCACTTCTGGGGTTTTTTGCTTGTTTTTGCTTTGCTTTTATTTCTAATCAATTCTTCGCTCAAGATTTTATGCTTTCTGTTTTTTAAAATGCAAGTGGTGATTGCAATTTTGTAATATACTCCTCTGTACTTTTTGTGTTTGGAGCAATGTTTGAGGAAGTTACAGTCTTTAAGATTCACTCGTGTTCTCCTTTTGTTTTTGTGGCAACCAGGGTATTTGCCTTACCACATTTTAAAGAATATTTTATATTGACGTAGCCTTAACCTTGCATTACATTTCAGATCAATTCAGAGATGGTGTTGGTGCTTTAAAATCACTAGGCAGTAAATGAAAATTGCAAATAAAGCAGATATAACCTCAGGCTTTTGATCTATAGGATACATTAGGGAGGAAGGCTAACCAGTTGAAGTATTTTTGGAAAGTTCAGCATGAATCGATGCTAAAAATTATCAGCCTCTCAAAATTAATGCAAGAGAAGGTGAAGCTGGTGATGAACCTGGCAGCATCTATGTGCTTGCTTGCACTTTGAGAGGACAGACTCTTTAGATAAGGTGTCCAGGGAAGGACATGTATTTGTAAGGCAGCAAATGCAGTTGCTGCAAGAGAAAACAGCAATTGGCTTTGTGTGTTTTTTCACACGCACATCTCTATTTATTGAAATAGGTTGGCTGTCTTCCAGAACGCTCAAACAAACAAACAACCCAGAAGTGGTCTTTCACCTTTATTCATAGGGATAATGAGAGTCAACACAGCTCAGTAAGCAGAGGGCCACAGGTTCAGTCTCTGACATCTCCCTTGGAGATTGTCATAGCAAACCACATCTATTTAGAAAATGGCATGGATGTCTCACTGTAGTCACCAGGGGTCAATCCCAGTTCACTGGTACCATAACACAATGAAAATGTCAAAGGCTCCAGCATTATTTAGTTTTGTTCTGTACAACAGTATAGAGAGCATCTGTCCGAATTGTTGAGATTTGTTTAGGACTACCCCACCCCCACCCTTGTTGTCGTGGTTGTGCAGATCTTAAATTTCTCCAGAAGTCCTTGGATTGTTGAATTATTTAGTGGAGGCAAGGGGTAGAAAGAAGAAGAAGGCTGAAGTTCTTGAGTGCCTAAATCTTTCCAGAGGTCTAATTTTACATTGAATGTCTGAACTACTTAAGACTTATCCTTTAACTTGAGTTTACACTTTGTAAGAAAAAATCCTTGTCCTCCATTTGATAGCAGTTTTTAGAAACTGTTCCATTAATTCATTGAAATACTAGTATTGTCTCTTAAGATTACCATAATACCATTAATTTGTTCTGTACCTTAAGACCAACTTGGACCCTTTCTGCACTCATCTTAATCCAGATCATGGGACTCCTATCTGCACACTGATGCAGACCAAGGAGACCCTGCCCCCATTAATCCTGCTCCATCTGCAAAAGACAGAGAGAGATCTGTGTTAAGAAGCCCTTAACCCAGATCTCTTGTGGACCTGTTTAATTGTGTCCACAAAAGGACCAAGGTCCTTGTTCTGGATCACAGGAGGTATGCAGATGGCACGCCTCTATGATCCAGAACTACAGGGGGACCATTGAACCCTCCGAAGCTCCAAGGCTAGGAACTTCTGTTTCTAGCTATTGGGGATGGGGATGGGGTTCTTGTGAAGCTTGTGTAAGTTTTGCAACGGCAGGGAGGCATGGGCTGGATCAGTGCCCTCAGTGCAGATGGTGTTGATCCAGGCCATACCTCCACACCGTCTTAATCAATGGGTTCTGTTATTTCTACTCTGCTGATCTGGATCCAACTGAGGTGAGTGCAGAAAAAGCTGTGGTCAAAATATTACAGGAATTCTTACCATTTTAAAGCTTTAGGAAATGCCTAAAATAAGCCAGGTTTAAGCCCTTTGTTGCCTTTACAGACACTTGCATTTCCCATTGAGTAATAACATGCCAATAGAAAATTGCCATCACTTTGCCATCTGACACTAGTCTTGTAATCATTGTGTACCTATAAGTGACATTTCGTTATTTACTTTGGTTTGTATCTTTTTAATGAAGTTCTTGCTCGGCTGTTGCTCAGTTCTTCTGTTGACTTGTTAGTTTCTTCTTTCTCTTGTGGTGCTAAAAATGTCACCCCTTTTCTGAGCACTTGACGCTGCTGAAGGAAGGACACATCCAGGGAAGCTTCCTAACTATACATAAAAAGAATATTTGATCGTATTTCTTATAGCCTACCCTAGCTGCATAGGAATCCAAGAACAGTTATGATGCAGTAGAAACCACAATCCCCCCTTTTTTTGTAGGAAGAATCTTGAAGAAAGAGGCATGTTTTGACTACTTCTTGAAATAGTGTCTGAGGACCCAGTGAGACACTTTTAGTGCCTGCAAACGTTTGAGCTCACCTGCTCACGGTCACTTTACTGTGTGAAGGCAAATGGTAGCGTTTCCTTCCTTGAATTCTATTCAGCGCGGAATGGAGGAAGCTGGAAGAGTTTTCATTCTCTTTTGAATTGTCTGATTGTAAATAATTCCCTTCAAAATAATATATATCGGGTTATTAAAATGGAAAAGGAAGGAATCCAATAGATTTGCCAGTGGGGTGTGAATGAATCTGTGTGTCTCTGTTTTGCCAATAAATGAGTTTGTCCATCATCTTCTTTAAAGCAGAAAACAATGAATGCTGGTGTGTGCCCCTGAAGTCAATTCTATAGGTGGCATGCCTCAGTGGAAAACATCAAGTTGTCACTGATTTGGGCTGCATCTCAGTCACTGTTAGGCTGTTTCCACTTGTCCAAAAAAAAAATAAAAAAAAAAAATATCGGGTTTTAACCCAGATTTTTTTTTTACACTCACTGAGAGCTCTTGCAGCTGCCCTGACTGCATTGAGGTGCCATCCCCCCCCCAGCATTCCTCCATCTTTTGTCATCATCCTGCTGCTTGCCTTCCCCAACATTTTCAAAAAGATAGAGGGAAGGGGCGGGGGTGGGGGGTGGGGAAGGAGACTGAGAAAGACAGAGAAATGAGGTGTGTGTGTGTGTGGGGGGGGAGACAGCAGGAGAAAAAGAAAACACAGCAGGGGGAAGGGGTGGGAGACTGATGGCGGAGGATGACGACAGAATGGGGCGGGAATGGTGGTGTTCCCATTACCTAAATATTCGGATTTTAACAAGATTCCGCTGTGAGCCCTGTTACAATCTGAATAGCGATTCCCTGGATTTTTGTACATTGTCCGTAGAAATGGGGAATCCCACCCTTGTGTCGGGACGGTGGGCCCTTGAACTATATTTAGGCCGGACAAGAGGGCCAATGGAGACGCAGCCTCACTTATTCCACTATATTTGGATATTCCAGGATAAAGCATGGATATTCCAGAATATCAAAATATAGTAGAATTAGGGATGTCTGAATACAGCCTTGATCTGAGGCACATAATCTTGCTCCAGGGTATCACTGCTGTAAGCCTGAAATGCAGTTTTACTGGTTTAGATTGCAGTAGTATAACTACAGTTCTGGATGTCAGCTCTGTTGAGCTCCATGGGACCTTGCGCTACACAAGAAAACCATATAAAACTTTTCCCTCTGCTTTGACTTCAGCACTCAGCAATGCAGTTCAGCAGGTTTTGGGGCATTAGAATGAGGGGTTTTCAGTGATTGCTCATTGAAACTTTCATAATCGAATGCATTGTTATGTCTTGAGTATTGGATGTTGTAGGATAGATAATAGAGAAAGATTAGTCGTCTGCCTGTCCGTTTTTCACGTTTGCAGGAAGGGCAGGAAAGTTGGCTGCTTTTGGATGTGATACAGGTTTTGAAGTCCACCCTGGACGCTTCCACGCTGGCCAAAAGCTGCCGTTCCCAAGTGGCGCTGATGCTAGCAGCTTTCCCCACCAGCAGGAGCGGTCACTTCTGAACGGAGGTTTCTGGCCGCAAGCACTTGTTTCTGCAAACAGATGGGGGAAAGTGTTTGCATAGAGCAACAGCATGTGCTGTTGCTTGGATTGCTTGATCTGCCAGAAATAAGGGCTCTCATTAGTGTGGCCACCAGCAAGTGGGGTGAAGACAGGAATTCATAGGCGGGAGGTAAATAACCCTCCTTTTTCTTCCCGATGTGCTTCAACCCATTTAGTGCAGCAACATCCTTTCTCGTGTATGCATATCTGCCTCAAGGGATGCCAACACTGCATTTCCCCAAGGAGTTGATTCTGCAGCTAGTCTTTTCTTCTCTAGTATACAGACTACAGAGGAGGGGGGGGGGGTGATTGAACCCCTTGTTTCCTTGTTGCTGTTTTTCTCCTTTTCTTCCTCTGAATGCTTTATAGCCGTGAAGTCAGAGGGTATTGCCATCATGGGGGTGGTGGTGGTGCATCTGTTGTCTTTTATTGACAGATTTTTGGAGGTATGCTTTGGTGTGTGTGAGACAGAAGTATTGGAGGGAGGGGGGCTGAGGCTGAACGGCAAAACACATCCTTTCATTAGAGAGGATCTTGGATTCATTTCCAGCCTTGTTAATTAAATGGGGTTAGAGATAGGAAGGAGCTCTGCTTAGACTGCAAGTCAGAGCTGCTGCGTTTTGTTTCGGGGTTTCGAGCTGTGCCTCCATCAGCGTGAAATGGGGCCACTGGTTGAGAAATGCAGAAAATGGTGGCATTTCCCCCCTGCTGTTTCTTTTTTACTAGTAAAGAATTTGAGCAAGCGTTTACCTTTCCTTTGAGCCTTTAAAAAAAGTTATATACGCTAGGCATGAGTTTCTCTAAGAGGTACAATAATACATTTAGAGAAAAGCAAAAATTGCTCGTTTAGTCTTTACCTTTCTTTGAATTCACCTTAACTGAAAGAGTGTTTTTTTGTGGGGTATTAATGAAGTGCTAAGTTTTAAAAAGTGTTGCTTTAGAATTATTTTCTCGCATGTTCCCTTTGTGGGCTTTTTGAAAAAGTTCCAGGCTCATCAGCTGCAACACCTCTCACTTCATATGCTATGGAATAAATCTATTGGAGGCAAATGAGCTTGGAAGAAGCAAATGAAAACTGTTTTAGTGTCTCAATTCTTGAAATTCCCATTAGGGGGCACTGTTATCCAGGTTAAAAACCCGTCTCTCCTTGTTTTTGTGTGTTAATCCATAAAACGAAGCTTGCAAAATGAATTGGGCCTATATTCATTTGCGAAGGTTCAAAGATGGTTTTATACAATCCAATTCAGCAAATATAATACAAAGTGGAATGAGTTAAAATCAGATCCAGTAATTAACGTTGCGCTTCTTCCAGCAAGCTCGGCTAGCTCTGAAATTACAGGTGCATAAGGGAGCCCTTCAGACAAATACGTGTTTACCTTCGTGTGCTATAGATAGAATCTGTTGAATTTTCATCATTTCGCTTTGCTAAACTTCATTCATGTATTCCATGGCCAAAACTAGACGGCAGAGTATGCGTGACAGAATCTTAGAGCAGCAGCCCAGGGTCTTTCCAGAAACTTTTGCTCAAAATGGATGAGCAATGTATAAGTACTTAGAGATATTCATGCACCCATTATGTTTTATCGTGTGTATTTTGCATGTGGAACAAACAGGAAAGCTTTGAGGTTGTGTTATTTGCTCGAGCAGAGAGGTGACTGCATTCTTCCTGACACCTAACTTGGGTCTTATTGATGTCTGCGCCTTAAAAATCACATTTTTGTTTCTCCTTGGCAAACCTAAACCGTTTCAGATAAGTGTCCGTGTTGCTTTTTCATTTCATATACAGGCATTCTAAGTTTGATAGCATGCTTATGTTATAGAAACAAATGAAGAGGGCCCCCCCCCTTTTGCTTATTTCCAGGGATTCTACAACTCTACTCCCATTCTCCACATCCTCCCATGATATGGCTTTTTTAGCTTGTAAACCTAGAGTAGGGACTTGTCTGAGGTTATGTAATACAAGCCACACTGAGAGTCTTTCTAGGCTGGAGGGCAGCATCAAATAAAAAAAATAAATACCTAGAGTTGTTTCGCGTTTTGCTGCGAAATTCCATCCCTGAAATAACTTTAAAGGTATCTTTTAATATTTAATCGGTGCTATTCTCTGTTAAGTAATTCTTTCTGGGTGTGCAGGGAACTTGTATAAACTAGCATCTGATTTTTCCTTTTCAGCCCCTGCTCTTACAGATTTTACAAAACTTTATTTTGAGTCTTGTGGGAGTATAAAGTAGAAGCTTAAAGCCCATAGTCATAGCGAAGTGGTTGTGAGTATCAACTTTCTCAAATAGCCGCTTTGCAAATTACAGGCCTATGTCTGTCTGTCTTACTACCCATCTACTATCTTTCTACCCAGCTATTATCTACCCACTATCTACTTGCTATCTATCTAAATGTCATCCTTCATCTACTCCAAGGTAGATGCACAACAAGCAAATGCCCCTCATGAGGGAACTTTAATAAAGGCCATGGCACAGTAATTCAGCAATTTCTGGAGACCACCCACTTCTGCTATCTCTGGTGTAGGGTTTATTGGTCATACATTAGCCACATGGTGCACTTAAAGTAGCTTTCTGGATTATGCCCACTTCCTGCTATTCTGTTCTTCTTGAACTGGGAAGAAACAGAGAATAAAAATAAAAGAGAAGTTTTAAGATTCCTGTGAAGGGATATATAGCACTATGTGTAGGGGTATTTGATTTAAGCCAGATTAACAGAACCCTTGGCCTTTATTAAGGAGAGGAGGCAAAACTGTCATCCCTCTATAAAAGGTTACCCACTGCCTTTCAGCCTCCTAGAACCTTGGTTTGTTTGATTCTATTGCTGTATATGCATATTTTCATCAAATAACAGCCTCCAGGTCTTGTCTTAGTAGTATACTTGTCCAAACTAAGCTGAATTCCTTCCCATTAGTCATAATTATATGACACATAAGCCTATGATGTACTCTATGCATTTTTGTTTGCATTTTATAGCTTATAAGACAAACAGCTCTTTGAGATTTTTTTTAAAGTATTCTTGCAGCCTAAAACATTAATGCAAAACATCTCACTTTTGTGTAGTTACAGTTCATTGTGAATGTGGAAAGAGAGGGGATCTTTTATTAAGTTTCCAAAATGTTTTTGAAGTCCTAAAGAGAGATGTAAATTGAAGCGGTTATAAAAAAATTACACAGACATATAACTAAGGATAATCTATACATTATTTGTACTGATCTTTTCAAATCGTATGTGGACAATTGTTTTATATGGTAGTCCCTTGAAAACACTGATTTACTACAGGTTATTGACTTAACCGTTCAGCGTTTACGGTACCAGATGGATCAGATATTCCATGTGAAAGTTACTATGATAAGTTGTGGAAAGACTTTGGCATTAGTTAACTGAATGCTTAAATATTTTTCTAGACCCTTTTAGTCTTGGGCAGCTGAGATAACTTTAAAATGAAATGTGAGGGTGAAAACTAAAATATGACGTATCAGAGTAATATTAATGGCTTTATTCTTACATCCGCTCATACTTGAGCTGTGGCTATGTTAAAAAGAAAGGGCTGTACATTTTTATATGGTTGCATTTATTTAAAAGTTGGGAACATTAAAATATCACTTTCATAGTAAAACAAAGTGTGAGTGTATTCTGATATTTTATATATGGCTGCATACGGTAAGGCATATTTTTTAACAAAAAAGTATTTGGTTTTCAGACTTAAAATATTTTATAGGGTTGGGATTTATGAAGTGTCCAGCTGTTTTACGCTGATCTAAAATATGTTCAGATTTGGCATTAAGTAAGATACAGTTAGCATGACAGAGTTTAAATTCTTGCATAGAAATCATAAGGTGTGGATCTTATGGATTTCACCAAGCTTTTTAGAGCAAATTTGAAACCAGATCCTTTGAACGGACAAGGACATTTCACAATTGCAGTTGTGGGCTAACATTTCCATTTAATGACACTTGAATGCTAACTTTAATATGATCCTAGTTGAAACTGCACATTATTTAAGTTCAAGTGGAGCAAGGCTAAATAAATCTGGTGATTATCTTGGTTTTGTCCATAGTGTTGGTTTCATGAAAATGCTTACCCTATCCATTTATTATGTTTTTACCTTTTTTACATACACATTTTTTTACTTGGGGTGTCTCACAGTTATGTTAAGTCTAGTGGGTTTTTTTGTTTTGTTTTTACAGATTCCAGATCAGTTAGAAGATGTTACTTACTCCTAGCTATATAGATGTTTGCTACACTCTCCTAGAAACCTAACATTATTTATATAAGGTTTATAAAGTTTTAAATCTATGTCCCATCATTCTTGTACCTTTTGTCCTCAAAGCTGATGAATACATTTCTGTGTGAGTTTTAACTGCTGTAATAAATTGTCCCAGAACTTCGTTGCCTTTCTTGGAGGAGGGGTAAGACAAAAAAATATATATAAAAAAGGAGAATAAACAATTGTGGACAACTATTTGATAAGCAGATTCAGCTGTCCTCTTCAAGATATAAATGTAAATAATAAATAAATAAATAAAGGTAGCTTCATTTGATGAAAAATGTGGAATGTTTTGTCTTGAAAGTTTAAATTAGGTTCATTTGGCAGCTCAACATAGTTGCCTATGGCAATTTATAGTAATAGTGATGAAGAAAGGAGAAGCACCCCTTGCACGGCTGGGAAGAAAACCTATGTCTGTCAATCAGATTATTGATTATTGATTCTGTGGTGTCTCGGTTTATGCATTATGCTTTGAATAGCTTGAAGATACTATCTACATAAGGAAAAAGTTGCAAATTACAGCTTTACACATTATTGTTGAAACCAAAAAAGGATCCTTATCATGAGCACCAGAGAATGCTTCGTGTGTTTTACTATTCAAACGTTAGTGTGAAATAGAGCAAAATGGAGCAAAATTAATAATCATAGAATGAAATGATTTGCAAAAAGTAAGTGGTAATAGCAGAGTTACCCATTAGAGGCAGAAAGATATGCAATTGTTCAGAAAGTGACTTATCACAGGCTTTAAAAAAGAGGGAAACAATTAAATGGTAGGAAACTGAGTAAATAAACTTTGAGTATTTATTGATTAAATAAACTTTCTTGAAAGTCTCAATTTTAGTGGAGCTCTATGGAAGAAGGCCTTTAGGGTGTTTGGACAGTAATCCTTTCACCTTGTGTTCCTATGTTTTTAATGAAGTTAAAATGTGCACAGGAAGTACTCTGCATTAAACTGAAGAATTTGCAATCTCTTCATATCCGGGGGGTGGGGGGAATAGCTGGCTGGCTACTAAGAGGATCTAGATGGGCCATTGGCCTGATCCAGCAGAACATTTATTATATTCTTAACTAATAATTATTCATACTGATACAAGCAAATTGGTTGTCACTTTTAAATAAATGAAGCAGTGACCCAGTACATTAAAAAAAATGTGTACAGGTTATGAAAAAGAAGTGCAGTCAGATTTCCTTGCTTAGATCATGTAAAATTATTAGCACTACTGTCAGTCTGGCAGCTGGCAGATAAAACTTCATGAGTCCATATAATTTTTGGATACTATCAAATTAAATTAAGACAGCACTTCCCTTGCTGTGATATATTGACCGGTCAAATGCTTGAGTGCCACCGCTAAATTCTTGGATTCTGATACTCTGTTCACTGATAGCTAAGAAAGGGAACCAGTGTCTGTTTCTGTTGCTGTCTTACGTTGTCTTAATAGTTATAGCTCTTTTCCGCTTACCTAGAGTTGAAGCCATTGTGCACAGTTACACAGCAGAAGGCCTTCTAGAGTAGGAGGAACACTTGTGTGTACATTCCATAATAATCCTGAGATATGGTTCACTTCAGCCACTTTTGTGGTTGGGAAAGGCTACTGACATGTTTTGCCTTATACTCCGTCTTCTGTAAGTTGAAGCATAGGTGGTGGTCTGGTTAGTCAGTAGATGTTTGGTGGAAGTCTGAAATTGCATGTTGTGACATGATCACCTTACCGTAGAGTCTCTTGCATAAAACAGGCAATAGTCCTTTTCTGACATCCACCTGAGCATATGATGAAGCACTGCTGGTACACGTTACATGGCTGTATCTTGCCTCTGTAATTGTTTGGTACATTATGATCAAGAAAATACTCACATAATGAAGTGGTAGAAATGAAAAAAAAAAGAACACAGCTCTTTCACAGTTTATCAAGTTGCTTTCTTAAAGCAATAAGGGTTTTAATTTCCTAAATTATACCACGTCTTTATTTCTTCATATGTGCTTCAGTTTGTTTTATATAGATTAAAAAGTGTTTTACGCACAAAAAAGTCATGTTTTGTTTGGAACATGCACTTTGTAGTTTTTGTATTTGGTCTCTTTCTTTCCGTGCCATTTTTTTTAAAAAAGCAGTTGGTCATGTGGAGTTTTAACATTTTAGGAAGGGTGATGCTAAAATATAATTTTTAAGAAAAAAACACTGTCAATTCTTATGCTTCTATGAGACATTCTAGGAACAAAATGCAAAGCCGCATTGTCTGTAAGTCTCATTTGCCGTTCTTAGGACTGACTTGTAGGATAATTTAATATTTGCGAGCATTTAAGGCCATTCAGGACGAGCATATTTCATAATGAGTCCCAAGATCACTGCTCAGTATTCTGGTCTCTTGACTATGGTCCCAGCTGTTAGAGACACAAAGATTTTGTTTTCTTTTTTGACAGCGAAAAGTGTGGAACGCGGTTATGTAACGATGCCTAGGATGCCCGATATAAAATCCTTTGGATTAATTGCCACTGCTTTAACATTCTTATAATAGCTGTTCTGTTTTTCTCAAAGCAAAGAACAGCAAAGAAGTGCAAATAAACTGATCGTAAAGAAAATTGAATTGATGCAAGAGAGGGCAGCCTACGACCTCAGAGATGCTTACATGTAGCTTGCAAAGATGTGTGTGACCGCTGACAGGATTTTTCTCCCGAAAATGTAGTCTGAACTATAGGCAGTTTTGTTTGCAGTGCTGTGAAGAATGCTAAACTAAATCCCATTTCATTATGCAGTGGAAAACAAGGTATTAATCATTGTTTTCTGTCTGGAAAGAGGGCATCGTCATTGCATGACTAGAAAGCTGCTATGTAACAAGAGAAGCCAAGTGCTTTGTCCAAATTTATATTATAGATTAGTAAAGGAATATTTTCCCTGTTTGTGCTTATGTTTGTTTTTTGCCTAAGTGGAGCTTCAGAGGTGGTAGGACAAGTGTGAGCCCAGAACAATGGCTTGTCTAAACAGTCTGTTAGTTTCTAAAATAGTTTTGTGAGACAAAAACAAGTGCAGTGCAATCAGTGGTAAGAAATCCTATTCCTATAGGTCGGCAACTGGCTTCAAGCGGAAGGTCTAGAAAGATTACATGGTTGGGAAGAAGTGGTTTCTCATCCCGAGTGAATGCCTAATTGCACTACAGATCTTTAAAAAGAATTAACATTGTGTCACTTTATGCGTCGCTTCACTTTGTACCCTTCTGCAACTCAGTTGTATGAATATGGTTTTAGTTTGTTCTTTATATCTGCATTTCATACAGCAAGTGTCTTACAGGTGTTTGCTTAGTTATTTGTGTTGAAAAGGGATCTGGTTCTCTCTTCCCCCAAAAATAAGTAGCTGAACCTAAGTTAACTTGCTAGTTGTTGAGTTTCGTAGTACTGGGTGAAAACTAGGCACGTGCATGAATCTTCGAAACATTTGAAATTCGTTTGAATTCGTTTGAATTTGAGTAAAATGTCTATGAATTCACATGTAAACATTCAAACAAATTTTGAATCTATTTGTGTGAATTATTTGGACATTCATATGTGTATCAATCCATACGCAAAGTGTACTTTTCTGTACGCATCTTTCCCGCATCTGTATGCATTTGTACGGATCTGTACGGGATGCGTATGGGATAAGTATGTGATGTGTATGGATGCATACAAATGTTGTCGACATTCCTTTTTGCAAATTCAAATACAAAATTCACATGAATGGATTTGAATGTATTTGATTTGAGTCGAATGTGAATACATTTTGAATTTTAAAGATTCTTGATTAGAATGTTTGGATATTTGATTCGAATCGAATCCCAAAAATTGCGTTCGTGCACACCCCTAGTGAAACCAGTATTAGAAGCTTTTGACAATTAGGCAGAGGAGTCTTGCATCTTGTTTCCTGCAGGTGGTAAAGAGATGCTGGAACCAAATGAAGTGATCAGCGGCAGTCAGGTAAATCTGTTGTGAGGAATCTGTTTGGACATTGAGTGCCACTCCGGAAATGCTCTGGACAAGCTCTCTATATCATACCCCTAAAAAGGAGCAGCCTTGAAAATGGAAGAGTTTTTACTTTGAAAGGCTTTGAAAATGGTTCATCCTTTGGGTATAGTGCCATGCAGTGCTGAAAAGATAAAATACACCACAGAGTCCCAAATGGAGTCAGCCAACTTGGGATTCGATTCTTGGCAGCTTTCCTCTTCTCTTCCTTCACCTCCTCGCAAAAGCTTCTAACTCGGTCTCTACTACCCTTTACCTTTCAGTTTGTTGTTTATGTTAACGCTAATCCTTGTGGTGGTGTTCAAACAAATGGGGCATTTTTTATTTTCAAAGAAGCATTTGCTTTTGGACTATGAGGGTTCCTAAAATAACAGTAGTGTTCTGGATCAGAGAAATGGTAGAGAAAGTGGTGATCCCCACCTGGGGGGAGGGGAATCACTTAAAGGCATGGCTTAGAGGAGATTTTGGCACTACAGTAAGAAACCACACATCTATCCCACCGTGCCTTCTCCAGTCCTGTCTCTCTTTATTCTGTGTGCTTTTTTAAAAGCAGAAGTACTGTATGAAAGTGTATTATTTCACCTGTGTCTGCTCTCCTGTTCTTTGGTGTGCTGAATTATTCTTTTTCCATTGTTAAAGTGTAATCATTGCAATCTGCTTTTGGCATAAGGAAGTAGCCCAGCCTGCAATGGTGGCACCAGGATCCTCCCTGCCTCGGTCTTGTGTATAGATATACTGGTAAATTGGTGCTGTGGATCATCTCTTCTGGGAACACAATAAAAATCAGAAAATACACACACATACAAAATTGATATGCTTTTCTTGAAACATGTGCTTTTTGCAATTACTGAATACTTTATGCACGATTTAATTAAGGGTACTATACAGAGATTATATATGTCATTTGAATGTGTTTCATTTTAAAAGCAATCTTCAAATGGAAAGAAAGTTTTTTTTTTCCTTTTATCCATTGACTTTTTTAGTCTGCAAAATCATCCAGTGGCTATCTAAAACTCCAAGCCCAATGAAAGGACAAATTTGAAAATAACAGACCACCTTTATCGGGAATTTATAGAACACATCTCGCAACAAAGTTAGCATTTTATGTGTGGCTTTGTGGGGGGGGGGACACGACACACACAAAAAACTTTGGCAGGATTGAGTCATCTGGAACCTCCCTTGAAACTAGTTTAGTCTTGTGTTAATAGTGAATAAAGCAAATTCACAGTGGTTTCTGTGGTTTTGCCAGCAGTGGCAAAAGGTCTGAACTTCTAAAATAGATTTTTCCCTCCTTAAGTTTTTCCTGGACAAAGCTGATTTATCAGAGAGCTCCAGAAAACACATGTAGGCTTATAACTGGAGGAATTAATAGCAGAAACCTCCTTCTGCTGACACCAGGCAATCTATTAAACAGAGCAATTGAAGTAATGAGTACCATGTATGATAACCCAGAACCACCTGGTTTTTATTAGCCAGCCTTCGACTTTGATCACAATATTATTTCAAGACTTGTCTGTGTTAAACTGCTATGATTCCTTGTCATCTTTGTGATTTAGACTTCATTTTGATATAACTCAACAGAGGCTTGTGAAAGGGAAGGTGTTATTTTAAACCCCAGCGTACGTTCCGAAATTCAACATCGGGGCTAACCCTAGAACAAAGAAGCATTTGAGCTTTTGGTAACTGGGCAGCTACTGCAATAGCGAAGTTGAGACTGAAAATCTCTGGCGTTTTATTTATTGTTCCATTCTTGTTAGGGGCTGCTGTTTCTCCCTTATCTGTGAAGGCCTGCTGCCTTAAACCTTTCAGATTAGATTGACATGGGACACAAATGGCAGAGAATGGTGCTCTCAGGATGTTTTGTCAGTAATTCCAGCCAGTAAGGTCAGGGTTGATGGGAATTGTAGTCTAAAGGAGTTGGTCGCAATGGTTTTGGCATGATGACCCCTTTTGACTTTCAGCAGATCCTCACATCTGTTATTTTATTGGAATTGCCTTATTGTCTATTTTAACATAGTTTATGGTGTAGTTTGACCACACTGTCAAGTTAAAGCAGGCAGTACTTCATATGCATCAGACTACCCAAAGCAAAACAAAAGATCAGTTTGTCATGGTATAGGAAAGCAGAAGATGGGGTACACAATGGATAAGCTAGAAAGACAGGAGTAAAGAGATTACTTAGATCTACTGATGGACTTAATATTTTAATTTAGATTGTTTTGTATTTGAAGCCGGATATTTGTATGTTCAGAACATGGTACAAAATGCCCTTTTTAAAATAACATAAGAATATCCCAAGTTTCAATGAAAAAGGACCTTCTAGTTTCAGCCATTTTGCAGCCTTTCAGAGGGAACTCCTCCAGCAAAAGACTTATCAGTGAGTTTTCCGCCCATTTGGGGGAATAATAGGACTGCTGTAAAAAGGGGGGCTGAGTGAGATCAAAGCAGCAGAAACACTGCTGAAAAAGCCCCTCCCCCTTTTCTAGCATTGTTCCTTTTGCCCCTTCCACCAAGTAGCTGGAGCCCATATACATACACTTTGATTATTGCCAAATGAGAAAAAATACCTCACTGATTAGATATACAAGAAATAACAGCAAGCAACAACAGTATTCAGAGTTGGGTGAATTAGTCAAATGGCAAACAGTTTCAAAGTTGGACAAATTAAGTCCAATAATAAAGCAACTCAAAGTGTGGGTTTCACAAAATAACTAAGTGGTAACTTGTAAATGGGCACAGAATCAGAGTTCCTGCGTTCTCTCAGCCTTAAGGCCAGATGGAGACCAAAATGAGGAACAGAAGTAAAAAGGGGAGGGATGTGAGGTTAATGTAAAATGAAGAGACAGGTGAAGTGAAGAGAACAAGCATTAAAGGAGATGAAAGAAAAGCAGGGGGCACTAAGAACTCTACCTTCTCCAGGGTTCTCTTTTGATCAGGGATGATTTTTACAAAATTAGTTAAAAAGCCACATGCAAAAGCACCTGCAAATGAAAGGGGAATATCAGGCTACCTTGATTCCTCAGCATGCAACAAATCTCGTCTTCAATGTGATTTGTCATTTTCCTACAGCTTTCTGGAACCCAAGCACAGACCAAGAAGTTTCAGCTTTTGTTGAATTTTGAAGAAAGTATGTAAAGTTCAGCTCTTGTAGTCAAGATGCAAGATGGTTGAATGGTGTCACCGGGGGAAGAAGCACACCAATATAGATATGGTTTTTAGGAGAATCAAAGACGAGAGTTCAGTTTTTGAAATGACACGAGTTTGGAGGAGCAAAAGATGAAATGAACTGAGTGAAAGCCAGAGACCCTAGTGGACTTTGAGATTATCAGAGACAATGGATGTACCCCAAAACACACCCTAGGGGGATGCGGGAAAAGAATGAGGAAGTAAACAAGTAAACATCTTGCATTACTCCAATCAGTTATTCAGTTTAGGCACCCAGATTACAATGACAGTCTTGTAGTAGCTGTCGCCCAAGGCATGAACCCTAATACTTTTAACTATCGTCTTCCTTTAGCAGATTGACAGAATTAAGTTGTGGTGTAAAACATAATACAAGGGCTTTTAGGTGTCGCTGAAGATTTGAGTCAGGGTAAAAGTACTGTGATAGATGTGGAATCCAACTTCATACTTTCTATTACCTGAAATGGGACTCTGGCCTGAGTGCAAAGTTCTGTTGCTATAAATGGTCTCTGGTACTGTCCGGTCTGGATCCCAGGTACACTCTCAATATAAAACATACCCCTGCAATGCCATTTTCAGCTGAAATTCATATTAAATTAATCTTTTCCTTATGTTGTCACAGATCCATCTCAGAATTCTTTCATGCTTTGCCAGGAGTAAAATACCCCAGTGTGGGAAACTTATTTAGAAGCTGTAGCATCTAATCAGGTTCCTAGAGGTTTCTATTTTCCATGCTTAGGATATGCTGGCATATATTTTTTTCAGAATTTAAGATAAGATGATACGAGAAATATGAGAGAAGACCTCTTGGATAGGGGGCAGTTTTGCTCATCATTTCCTCTGCTTAGTTACAGCTTGTGTACTTAATACAGCAATTTTACTAATTTTCTAGTTACGCCCATCCTAATTGCATAATTCAGGAGCAAGACTGTTGAAGGATGCTCACTGAGTAAGCAGCTCCTATAATTCTCCAGTATTGGTCTTGATGAATTGAAGTATGAGGTATTGGGAATTGTAATCCATTCCCAATACCTCATACTTCTTTCATTTGGTATCCTCCAATTATTTTGGACTGTGGGTGTTTTTCCACTGTCACTAGAAGTACCCATTAAGTACCCATTGTGCTTAATGGGTACTTCTAGTGTCAGTGGAAGAACACCCTATAACTCCTGTCCACATCAGCAGGAAACTTAAACCCATTCTTGATTTGAAAACATGCTGTAAAACCTCAGGCCATGGTTACACCTTAGCATTTTAATCCGTGTCAGGAAGGCAGCTGAATCCAAGCCATTTTGGGCCTGGAACAGCTTGGTTACACCTTCCTGCTGCTGTCAAAGGGAATCACAGCAGGGGTGTAGGGGGTGTGAGGAGGGAGATCTGATGATAGAGCAAAGGAATCACAGTAAGGGGGGAAGGAGGCAGATCCAAAGATGGAGCAAAGGAATCACAGTAAGTTGGGTAGGTAAGTTGGAGGACATACTGTATTTTCTGGCGTATAAGACTACTTTTTAACCCAGGAAAATCTTCTCAAAAGCCGGGGGTCGTCTTATACGCCGGTGTCATCTTCTTATACGGCGAGTATATCCCAAACTCTATATTTTAACTGGAAAGTTAGGGGCCGTCTTATACGCCCAGTCGTCTTATACGCCGGAAAATACGGTAGCAAAGGGAATCACAGCATGTGTGGCGAGGAGGCAGAGGAAGGACTGTCATGGTAAAAGGGAGCTGTGAGAGGGGAGACTCAAGCAGAGGCTTGCCAAGGTATCATTTTCTGGGCAACAAGGGAGCCAGAATGGTGGCCTCCTGGAAGGGGATTAAAACTTTTAATGCTGTGTTGGGTTGAAGGAAGGAAAACCCGAATAGAGGGAGGAATTTTTTTAAAAAAAATGGTTTAACATTTAAAGATGTAACCAAACATGCTGGAATTTGGGCTGAAGAAGAATGAAAGTGAAGGTGTAGCAGTGGCCACAGTGATTCATCTTTCATAAACATTCAGACATCAAATATTTGTGTTGTAGTAGCAAAGCAATCTAAAAACACATAGTTATTCATGACAGGGGAAAAGATGAAACACATCTTCAAACTTAATATATATATAGATATACAGAGAGAGAGAGATGTACCAGTGCCTTTCAGGTTTCCCGTGGTTAGTGATGAACTGAAAAAGAAGGTTGCCAACGGTAATTGGGCTGTGGCAAAATTAGGTTGTAACCTTTACTTTGTAAAGTTGTAGGAGTTCAGGAAAAGAAAAAAATGAATGATACTCTTTAAGATCCTGTAAACTCTGCATGACTGATAATTGGTTTAAATCATCTAATTTGGCCTTTGCTGCATTCCTCTGGGAGAGACTATTCCTTGTTTTGTAATAAGCAGTGGTTGGATTGGACTCCCCAGTGTAACTATTAAGTTGCCAGTTCAAATGGCTGCAGTTTTACACACATTTTAAGAGAAGAGCTACCTTGTCATCCTCCTGTTATCTTCATAGGATGTACGGAGTTCAAAAGTGATAGTAACAACAGGTAATCTCACTCCTTTACATCCAGAATACTGTAAAATGACCATTGAAACTGCTGTACAAAGTGCTGCCTAGTCCTCATTTGTGTAACAGTTCATTAAAAAGTTCTTCAAATTTAGTAAAAATTTGAGGATAACAAATAATGTATAACACTGCTCACTGTCTGAAGCTTAAACCTAAGAATGTTGCACGGTTCTCTATTTTAGGGGCTATTGGGATTGGTGTTTTGTGTTTTTATATGCCAATCAGTGAAGAAGGCATGGTATGTCTCAATTTTCTAGCCTTTTTAAAGACACATGGACTTCCAAATGCAACCTATTGGATTATATATGGCATATACGTTAGTTTTTCTGGCACACTGTTGTGGGTAAATGTCCAGTTTTAACCAGCATAATGTATGTTAAGCATAGGAATTTATGGATCACAATTCTAAAAACCTTGACTGTTTGTTGGAATTATAGATCTGTCAGCTACCTTGGTATGTGTTCATTCTTACTGATCCTTTCTTGTTTCTCTTCTTCTCATGGGTGGAAGCTGTAGGCATGAGGAGGCATGGTTAGTTCTGTCTGAGTATCAGTCGTCACTCAACCATGAGATTTATTGGGTGAACCTGTTCCAGTAACTCTCTCTTAAACTAACTTTACTGTACAGGTTGCTGTGAGACTAAAAGGAGCACAAACCATATACGTTACTCTGAGCTCTTTGGGAGAAAAGTGGAATGTAAATAAACATGTGCCAGGTGAATTCAAGAACCTTTAAAGACGGTGGTTGTCTTCATTTCAAGAGGTTGCAGTGAATGCCTAGTTCAACACCAGTTAATGTTGATTTAAGAAAAAGATATTTGAGTTCCTATCTCATACTCTTTAATGAAATGGATATCTGTTTGGGGTAAATGGCTGTAGTTCAATGGTAGACCAATGGACTAGAAAATGAAGGGTCAGAGATTCAATATCTGGCATCTTCTTGGAAGAAAGAAAGGGCAAACTACTCCTGTATCTTTGCCAAAAAACCTGAATCTTAGGCATCACTTCTTTCTGGCACTGAGCTGAAACACATGATAATAATACACACAGAATTAAAATAGATTGAGAAACAAATTATTTGGAAGTAGACCAGATTTTTAGGTTTGCTCATCTTATTAAAGTGAAGCTGATCATCTTGAGATCTTTAACTGCTAAAGGTAATTTAGATAATAGAAATGATAGTACAATAATAGAAATGGTAGTGGGAAGACTTGTGTTCAAAACAGCGTTCATCCAAGAAAGACACTGCTTGCTGACTTTGCCTGCCTGTTGTGATTTTGGATCAGGGACACCGTTCCAGCCTAACTTCATAGAGCTTCTGTGAGGGTAAAATGGGGAATACAGCCATATGTGCAATCATACTTACTTTGGTAATAGGCTGCATTATTTCCTTTAATATCTTAAAGTTAATTCAACAAACAGGAAATAGTACAGTCTTAATCCATTTAAAAATCAGTCAAACAGAATAGAGAAATCTGTTAGTAACATAACTAATAAAAATCATGGATTCTAAAGTCCTAGGAAAAATTTTAAGCTCTTCAGCTAGTGCCAGGAAAGACATTGGGTACCATTCCTTGTATAACACAATTTTGCTCTTACATTGTTAATTTATTATTTATGTCATTTTTATATCCTCTTATTGCATGGTCTTGGGCCAGTTAACAAAGAAGATTAAAAAAAATACAGATAATAAGATACCAGCAATCACCCACAATTATTAAAAGGTTCTCTACCCCAATGATAGCTCTCTTCAAATCTCCTGATGACCTCTCCCAGTGGTTTCATATAGCTGTTAAACAGTACAGGGGGGGGGATAGACATTTGGGAATTCCCCCCCCCCCCAAAGTTTGTGAGAGGATGAAAAACCATTTCTCCATTACAGCTCTCTAGAAACTGCACCAGAGGTAGGACTGGGACCATGGCAAAGCATTTCGTACAGTTCTTAAACCATGTAGCTAATCCAGAGGAGCGTGTTGGTCAACCCTAACAAGTGCTTTCCCCTAGTCTTAAAGCTTAAAGGAGAGTCAGGAGTTATTCCTCACTTTGTTAAGTGTTGCAGAGAGCAAGCTTTGGTAAAAGACTCAATTTTGGGAGTAGGATATAGGGTGGGATATAAATGTAATTTGACCATTTGTATCACAATACTGGATGGATGTTTTTAATACAAGGGTTCCTGTTTGGGAAGTAACACTCTGGTTCTCTTCTGCTGTGTTTGATTTGCGTTCATTTTTCATTATTAGAATGGTACTGACACACTGCATTTCTGAGTGCTCGGTTAATTTGTCACAGAAGATAACTGACTTTGCTAGCCATAAAATTTGTTTTATTGCAGATACATTTAAACACTTCTGATTAACTTTTACTGGGGTCATTTTATTAAATTTAATGCCTGTGAATGCCATGCAAAGTAAAGAATTAACTTTTCCTGATTTCTGTGGTCTTATTAAATACTTACTTGGGAGCTGGTCCAGGTATCTGAAATTGCATGTAGGAGTTGCAGAACAGGGCTGTGGATGGTTTTGTGAGCTTCCTCACTTTTCCTTACCTGAATGAGGTGCTATACTAGGAGCAGGAATATAGCATTTCCCTGGGAAGACTTTGCTAGGGGCTCAGCCTCCGCTTTTCATGTGTGAGGCTGGGAAGCGCCTGGGCTCCTCTGTTTCTCTCTTCCTGCTTTTTCTGTAAATCATTTCAGCTTATTGGAATACTGTCTTTTGGTAGGTTTATCTGCCGCTACTCCTTGAATTATTCTATTCTGGGAAAGGAAATTTACCTTCTCACTTTTTCCCATCCATAACCTCACAAACATACACCAGGATGATTTTTTAGTACGTGCGAAGATTCTGCAGCTAAGGCTGCTTCTGAAAAAGAGTGTTGTTGCTGATGAGTACCACTGAGTTGTGAGCATCTCCTGGCTGACTGCATGGGCACCTCCATGGACACTCCTGTGCCGTTTTCTTGCCAATGTTTGCCATTGCCTTATTCTGGGGATTGACTTGGATCGAGTGGAAAACATTCTGGTTTCTAGGCAGTTTGCTCTGCCAGTGAACTACAGTGTCTCCTGTGGTGGTGATGGTGGTGGTTTGACACAAGGGACCATAAACGGATTGTCCATGTAAATGAGGCATGCGCCTATAGTACTTTTAATATTCAGAAGTACTGGAATTCAGAATTAATTTTAAAAGGGGGAAAACTGATAGGTAATGACCATCAAAGAAATATCTTGTGTGAAGGCAGCACATTTAGATTTTGCTATTCTGTCTCTGTTTAACTATAACCATTCAGTGTGTTGCTGATTTTGAGCGTTATTTTGCTAGCAGGAGGGCTAAACCCCTTATTTTTTTTTTAGTAGAATAGGATAGAATAAGAATTTATTGATTAGTTCAGACACCATATCATTACATACAAACAGAGATGCAGAGTAGCAGTAATAATACACACAAAATTAAAATAAATTGAGATTATTTCAAAATAGATACAGTAAAATAATCTGTGTAAAATTATATTGTTTTTTCTCGGGATCATTGATCGACATGGGGATAGCAATTGGTGATATTCTTGCACATTGAAGTCTTCCTACTTCTGAAACCTTGTCATACATACTGTATATTCCGGCGTATAAGACTACTTTTTAACCCAGGAAAATATTCTCAAAAGTTGGGGGTCGTCTTCTTATATGGCAAGTATAGCCCAAACTCTATATTTTATCTGGAAAGTTGGGGGTCGTCTTATGTGCCAGGTCGTCTTATACGCCAGAATGTACGGTATTTCCGTAGCACATTGCAGAATACTGATTTTGAAGGCTGAATTTGTTTATGATACACCTTGAAAACATGATAGGCTGTGACATTTCTGTGGATGCGTGTGAAGATAAATTATTGAAACTGAAGCTTGTTTCACTGGACTTCAATTGAGCCTTTCCTTAGCACCAAATGATAGAATATGCAGAAGCTTTAATGACTTCAATTTGGTGATCGTGAATTAGAGTTTTCTAAATGAGAATAGTTGTTTTTAACTGCCAGCATCTTTCCTTCTTTCTCAGCAGTCCATTGAAATAGTTAAAATGGTTGAATGTGGATTTTATTCCTGCCCAAGTTGATGGAGTTCAGGGGCATTTATGTCTCTCTGTTTAAAAGAAATACAGTATTACCATCTGGTAAATCATCTTTTTAGAGGAGTCTGTTGTTCAAGGGGTCTTCAGTGTTCCTGGTCCAGCTGGTGAAACTCAAGCTCTGAAAGAATGACGCCTGAGTTTGAGGTAAATGGGCCCACAACCGGATTCCATCCCCAGGTGGTTTAGTGGCTTTGGAGGAATGTACACAGCAGCTCAGCTGTCCGGACTGGTTGATATAGGAGGCCTACAGGTGGAAACAAAGGTAACTAGTAATAAATCTGGAGAACCAGATGGCACTGATCCAAGTTAATAAGGAACAAAAGAAGTCAAAGCAGCTGAATTGCTAACAATGTGTAATTTATTACTGTGAGCGCCACTGTGTCAGAGCCCTGAAAAATGGTAGCTTGTACTGTAATCTCTCGAGGAGAAATGTGCTAGGAAAAATAGGCCGGTAACCTTTAATTTGACTTGAGGGAGAACACAGATAATTTTACAAAACCGAAGTATGTTCACATCTAATATATATTAAAAAAGAAATACCAGGGAATGCTGGTGAATTATTTTAAAGACACCATTTGAGGTTTGAAGACAGATTTGAAAACTATAAGGCATCATGAAAGAAAGACTGGACTTTTTGGAAAAAAATTAGTTTAGTTTAGTTTTCACATAACCAGCAAATGGATCAGGGAACCACTGAGGTACAACTTTACTGTAAGTAATAAGAATTTATGTTCATCTTGTGGTAGCACTAAAAAAGCAATGGGAGAATAATGTTAAAAAGTTAAGTAGACCTTTTAAACAAGATTCCTTCTAAAGCCTATACACTCGAAACCTCAAGTGGAAAACAGTACAAAAATCAAAACAACCTGGCATTCCCTAGAACCATGTTCTACAATGTGATTGATGAAAGTTTGCTCATGGGCACTTTCTTATATGCAGAATATAACACTATTCTATGTATAGTAGAGGCAGAATACCATTCCCTTTAACCCATATGACTCATTTATAACACCTTGCCATAGTACTGTTTTGGCGATCCACAATAGTCTATGAGGTTCCATGTTCTGGTGGCATTATGCTTCCCACTTACGCATATTACGGTTGCTCGCAAAAGACTTTTTGTGTTTATTTCTGACTTGGAATAAAACTCAAACAGCTTTGAAATATTCTGATTGTCCTGTTTGAACAGCCTCTAGTCCCCGGATAACATTTGGAAGTTCTGAATATTCCACCTGTAGATAAAAAAGGGGACTCATTTTGAGTCTCCTGTTCTCTGTGGGAGGAATCTATGGAGCCCCATATTTGACAGTGGTTGATCCCCCATAGGTGGGGAATTGGGCTCCCCCATATTGGCAGTGTTGCCAAAAATGGGAGGGGAATCCCACATGAGTCTGTTCTCTCCTCTCTTGATCTCCTGCCAGTCTGTTTATTTCCGCACTTTTTGCCAGTAGCGAGAAAGCAAAAGACCCCATCAACCAGCTGGATGGAGGGGAAGAGAATGGGGAAGAGGCAGTGCAAGTTTCACTGGAATAGACGATTGAAGGGAGAAGGGAGGGACAAAATTAACAGCGTGAGGAGACTTTTCCAGGTGAACCCTTTACATTCTTAGTCTCTGTGGAGGAGTTAAGTGGGTTTGCTGATGGAGTATAAAAAGGGTATTAAGACTTTTTTTGGAAGGACTACCTTTTTTTTAATTAGGAGTAGAAGTAACACCACCCATTAGGAGTAACAGAGGATCCTAGCACAAAGAGCATAACTTGGGCATTATTCTGAAGGATGGCATGCCTCCATTTTTCATTTAACCTCCCCACTTTCATTTGCTGCATTGAAAAAGACGTAAAATGGATTTGACGTGCCTTGTTCTTCAGCACTATGAGTGGACCTTACTGTCATGGAGGCTACTAACACTCTTATTGTGCTCATAAGCCATTCATATTTATTTACTTATTTATACTTATATCATGCCCTTTACCCAAGAAGTTTCAAGGCGGGTTATATCAGTGCCAATATGAAAATCAATTTAAAAGATACACACTTAAAAAAAAAATGCCTGTAAGCTGTTCCGTAGTCTTGTGGCTATCACTGAGAAGTTCCTTTCATCCACACACATCCCTTTAACTACTGAGGGTAGTGGTGCAGCTCAGAGGACCTCAGAGCAGATCTTGTGAGCCAGTTTGGTCTTGGGGTTAGGGAGCTGGACTCTTATCTGGGAATACAGGGTTCAGTTCCGCACTCCTCCATGAAGCCAGCTGAGTGACCTTGGGCTAGTCACGGCTCTCTTCTGAGCTCTCACAGCCCCACCTACCTTACAGGATGGCTGTTGTGGGGAGAAGAATAGAAAGCTTTGTTGGCCACTTTGAGTCCCTTTAGCAGGGGACTATAGGAGGTATTCCTTTAGATATTTTGAGGCTTAAACCATCGAGAGCCTTATAGGTACCTGTTAACACCTTGAATTGGGCACTGTAACAAATAGGCAGCCAGGACAATAGGATTGGTGTGATACTCGGCTGACAATTCTAGTGATCCATCACACTGCTGAATTATGTAGCAGAGTTTCGTAACCGAAAGAGTCAAACATGTAATTTTCCGTTTGAGTTGAAATCTAGAGAAAAGGAGGGGAAAGAAATATTTCAAAATTCCAAATAAAATGTGGAAATAAATGCAAAACATAAAAAGCATAAATTACCATAAAAAGCTAATTTAAACGCACAAATTGCTTAAAAGGTCAGACAACAGAAGAGGTTGACAGTGCATGGTGAATTTTAGAGAGGAGGGGAAAACATTGGCACCCCTACAGAATGTTTATTTATAAGTTGTAAAAGTAAAGCCATCATTTAGGCAAATTAAACTGCAAAGGTAAAGAATTACTTATATTTACACAGTCAGTGATGAACGCCTTTCAATTCAATGCAAACATAGCAAACAAGTTTCAACCCATTTGTAAATATTTAACTTTTTAAATCTGTTCCTGTTAACACAAAAACTGTGGGTCAGGGATGATGGAGGTGCTTTGAGATTATATTTTAATGGGAAGTGATAAATAAATATAATTTTCTGAATATGCACTCTAGTTAATCGTTAACCTCATCTCTGCACTTTGATGGGAACCAGACATGCGCTGAAAGAACATCGCGGAGCTGGTGGGCTTATTTACACAACCCAGAACAATGTCAGTGTCCCAATTTCTGCGTTTTCTCTTCTAATAATCTTGCACAGAGGAGTTCGCAAAATAATTGCAGTATGACTCTTTTTTTAAAAAATCCATTTTGTGTCCACCTTCAATATCTGTTGTATTCTTGCATCCATGCATGGGTTCAATAATGAGGTAAGTACCTCTATGGTTTCTTGATTAAAAAAAAAACATTTTACAAAGGTTTTGCACATTACAAAGGGAAGAAAACGGGATTCTTCATAAAAGGTTTGCAACAACCTAAGGCCTGTCTTTTTTTCACCCAAGTTACATCTGCTTACTTTATTGCACTCAGACATACTGTCTTATGCAAGGCCACCATCCTTTGTCAGTACTGAAGAACACTGGTGTGTGAATGATCCGATCTCTGAGCCATCTCTGAGCCACTTCAGAGTTGTTTTACTTGTAACGGCACGTAAACTTAGATGGGAAGGGAATGGAGAAACTGTGTTGGTAGGTCAAATTTACAAACTTAAATAATGTAGTGTATAAACACCAGCTGTGTTCTTTGGAGCTAAACTGTAGGAGGGTCAGTTCCACTGTGTTCTGTAATAATGCACATCTGTTTAGATTGCATGTGCACATTTTAAAGTAAAGATGTGTTGTAGAACTATTTGAATGTACAAAGCTGAATGGTTCCTAGGGCAGGTGGCCCAGCCTATCACCCTCTAAGGCCTTGCCAGCATTTTGGGTGATTCTTGTGGTCTTGAGCGTCTTGTGTACTCAGGGCTAAATTAAAACAGCAGTTTACATCTGTGGGTTTGCATCTGAGTATGGGATTCCACATTGATACTGAAAACTTTTATGACCTACTGTAATGTAGTTGGATCGGTGCATAATTGTGTTGAAAACACATTTGTCTTTGATAATACCATTGCATCACATTTCAACCTTTTATTTCCATTGGTACTGCCCTTTTGCTACTAAACTAACAAAATAGCCTGTGTTTTTAAAATCATCCTACATAATCAAATACAGTCTTGGTGGTTGGATAGCTAAGATGGAAGTTTTATACCAGCGATGTGTTTTTAGATTTTTTCTTGGTTTCCCCTCCATTTGAGGAGTAGTCTTCCACATGTACAACTATTAAACATATGTTCCTTTAACCTCTAGACTTTTGCTTTTTATCCCACTCTCTCTCCCCAGGCAAAAAACCTTGTATTTTATCTAGTATTTCTATCAGGCTGTTGATCGTATAACATTCATGTAAACATTTTTCCACTTGGGACAAAAAAATAAAAATAAAGAACGGTTAAAGGACTATGTCAAAGTATTTTTCAAAAGATACTCAAGAAATATTTTGGTTTATTGTGTACTGGCAGTGCTGACAAATAAAAAATGTTAAAGTTGGGGGATTTTCTTTCTTTTTCTTTTTTGGAACTATCTATTTTTGAAATTTCTACACAGTGGATTAAATATTTTTTGTTCAAAGTATAACTTAAATATACTTAAATGTTCCTGGACCTATATTGGTGCAAGATAATTGCATCTTACTGTCAGCCAAGACACTGTATCGTAACATCTGAATATAGGAATTTTCAAAATCCTTTCTAGCACTTTAGGAATAAGTACATACAATAGTCTCCTGTTACTGAGGCTGTGGGGAGGGAACACACTTTGGATTGAAGATTGTATTCTTGTTCATCAATACTGAGAACAAATCATAAAGCTGTAAGGCAGGGAAAATAACATCGTGGCAGCTGTGAACCCTGAGCTTGTGACATGCTTTGCCAAATGTTGCATTTTTCTTTAGGTTGTGTGTTGTTCATTACATGTATTAAATGATTTAGAAAAAAATTTGGATAATTGTTGAGGCTCACATACAAATAAGTATACTGTTTTGCAGCATTGCAGTCTTAAATGATTTTTATTATATGTAACATTTTATTAATAAGATAAATAGCTGCTGTTGCTTAAATCCTTAGAATTTTGCAGGGAGGTTAAATTATGTGTTGCAGAAAATGGGCTGAAAGTAATTGCTCAGCTAGAACACCAGAAGCTTAATCTCTTTTATAAAGAATCGTTTTCTTTTTTCAGCAGTGATAATGTTATAAATGCCAGATCCCATTTTTGAATTCCTTGCTGAGAAAATACCTGCACAAAAGATTCCCGTCACTCTTGTCCTTGTGTAACAGGCTGCAACGTCTAGGCCTTTTCAGTCTGGAGAGACGGCGTTTGAGAGGGGACCTGATTGAAGTATATAAAATTATGCACGGTATAGAAAGGGTGGATAGAGAACATTTCTTTTCTCTATCACACAACACTAGAACCAGGGGGCACTCTATGAAGCTGATGGGTTGGAGAATAAGGTCTGACAGGGGGAAGTATTTCTTCACCCAGAGGGTCATCGGCTTTTGGAATGTGCTGCCGGAAGAGGTGGTGACAGCTACCAGTCTGGATGGCTTTAAGGTGGGGTTGGACAAATTTATGGATGACAGATGTATCAATGGCTACTAGAACGAATGCCTAGATGCATCTTTCAGGCTGAGGGGGGGAGGAACTGGGGCACTTCAAAGGCCATCTGCTGGGACTCGAGAGCAGGAGAAGGTTTGTCCTTGTTTCTGCTCGAGATGCCCATGAGCATTTGGTGGGCCACTGTGTGCGACAGGATGCTGGACTAGATGGGCTGTGGCCTGATCCAGCAAGGCTTCTCTTATGTTCTTATGTTCTTATGATGGTCCAGAGGCAATTTTGTTTGAAACCACCCTATGCAAACAGAGATAACAGTTCTGTAAGAGATCTGTTCTTCTCTTTCCTATTACTGTCATATTCAAAATAGTGCTCTTTTCATGTTATCCTAAAACTTTTCCATCATCCTAGAACCTCCCTTTTAAAGCTGCTGAGAGTTTGCAAAAATGAAGTTTCTTTTCCTTTCCTACTATCCTGAAAATAATTACCATGCTTTATGGCTTTGAACAACTTAAACTAGCTATGAGACCTGTCTTTTAAAAACGAATCCTCTAACTTATTCCAGCAGGAAATTGACAGCCACCATAAGCTCACTGAGCAATAATTTCATATGGTTGTTTTTGACAGCTTTATTTAGTACTGTAAGTGCTGCGTCCTGATCAAGCTACAGCTTTGCTCCAGCCTTAAGAGTAGTTTCATATGCAGCATGTAATGGCTGAGTGTTGAAGTAACAAGAGACCTATGTAAGACCATCCTAACCATCATACATCTATATATTTTCCTAAAATTCTGGTTATTGTGGTTCCAGGACAATTTCAGCCCATGGTCTCATTTCTTTCTGAGGTAAGCAATGAAAAGAAACGAAGGCCGTGATGCCACCTTACATTTTATGCAAATGAAGATCACCCTGTGTCTTGAGGAGTCTGTCGTGAAAGTCAGTTTTGGTCATGCTATGCCCTCCCAGGTTGCCAGGACTTGGATGATATCTCAGATGCCTTATTTGTTTGCTCAGAGATGACCTCTGTGGCAGAATCAGCTGTAAATCATATGGAGGTTGGAGAGCCAGAAGCTCAAGGCCAGACAAAGATATAACAGAGGCTGGTTCACAAGACATCAACCCAAGTCAACTGGTAAGAGACCTTCCATGGCAGAGCAAATGGTGAAATCAGTGTTGCGTGGGTTAGAGAGACTGCAGAGGAGACACCAAGGGATCCAGCCCTGTTCCGCTGGCCACAAACTCCTATTAGGAGGCATAAAAGCAGTCAAGAGTTTCTTAGGAAAACTGTTGCTGGTGACCGTTCTTCCCAGATGCTTGCAACCTCCTGTTGGTGTCTCTGTTCCTGATTCGTGACCTGCATACTATCTTCCGATGTTTGCTTTTGGATTGGCCCTGAAACAGCACTAGTAAGATCTGGCTTTTGACTGTGGACTGTTTCACCCTTGCTGTGTTTGTCTTTGCTCTGCCTTTTGACTCAGGACAGTTGACCGTGCTTTGTTTGTCATTGTTTGCTGCAATAAAGATTGGGCTTGCACCCAGGTTCCTACTCCTGCCTGCCTTAGAGATGACATTTTCTGTTTTGGCTGCAAGAAATGGGCTCAGGCAAAGGGCTGCAGTGAAAGAAGTCTGAACCACACTGGAGCATGCAAGAAACACCTGTGGCACTGCTGTAGCATCCACTACCATGCCTCCACACTGCCCCACCACCACTCTGAAGCTTACCTTTACACCAGGTGAAGGGGATCCACAAAGCTTCAGCAAGGCAGTGGCCTAAGTAGGGTATGTTGTGGTGAGCATGACTAGGCCATTCTAGGCCAAAATAGCACAAATTCTCTGAGATGGATGATCTTTTTAGAGTGTTGGTGGCCCAAGAGAAGGCAGTCTGTCCACTTCCCAGGCCCTGACTACCACGTGATCAGGTTTCAACTTTTTAATTCACATCCAGCCAATCAAAGTAGCTCCATATCAGCACTAAACATATACAGGCTTACTTGCTAGGTGTAACAACAGTACCAAACTAGGTGTCATTTGCATATTTCTGGTGCTGAAGCCAGCAGTCTAATTTATTTCAGCATCTGGTGTGTTAGAATTTGAGTAGGAATAATACACACATCTGTGCATTATTCCATACTTAGGGAGAGGATTACAATTCAGTGATACTGTATAGTTTTGCATTCTGAAAGTTGTAGGCTTAGTCCTGAGCTATTCTGAGAAATCACCCAATATGCAAAGTTGGAACATGTGTATCAGTTATGATGAAATGTCAAAACTAGGTGAACTAGTTGCATGACTTTATGTAAAGCAGCTTCCTGTGTTCTTTTGCCATTATAATAGGAATTGTCCATCACAGTTTGTACAGTAAATTAATCGTGAGATTTGAGCATATACAATATGGCTTCTTCCTGTCATGCTGCACAATATATTTTATTTGATATTTAATTCTGTGGTGAGTAGAAATTAGTAATAAAAAGAAAAAAGAGACTTAGGTAAAGCTGGTTGTATAGAATTTTCTTTAAAAACCTTGGAAGGACAATAAGCTTGTGAAGCTTAAACATAGTTTTTAAAATACACGAAGGTGATCATCTTCATTGATAAGGAACTCAAATCCATAGACAAGCAGTGGGTAGGGGGAAATATTTCATTTATTGGAATCAGTCTGGTAAATAAGAATCATGAAATTTTGGGAAGCTTTCAGATTTTCAAGAATTCTTCATGAAATGAAGATATTATAAAAAGGAGTAGATTCATACATATATATGAAATATCCTTGATGTTGTCACCATATTGTCATCTGTTTTGGATGGTTCCAAGATGAAGACTTCAGACCAGCACCCTGCTGGGTTCTGTAGATACTGAAATACACAATTAGGATCTGGGGCTAAAGGAGCATTTGCTACTCACCGTTTTTGAAAGTACAGAGCCCACAGCAAGCAAGGCCCACACATGATGCTTCTTCTGCAGTAACTTGGCGCCCTGTGTATATTGCATTGATTTGTTCCCTCCATCACCTGAGGTAATACATATTTCCCCTCATGATGGTCACATCCAGGGCCAACTTGAACATCTTTGGGGGTAATAATTTTTTTTTGGGGGGGGGAATTCATATCTCGCTCTCATATAAAAGTATTCTTTAGGGAATACGCATCTATCCCTGAAGTATAAGCATGCTATTTGGGGATATAAAACTTCCTTGGGTATAAAAATGCCCTGTTTTGGCGGTTCCAAAATTCCTCATCATGCATTTGTTGTTTAGTCTTTTAATCATGACCAACTCTTTGTGATCCCATGAACCACAGCATGCCTGACCTTCACTGTCTTTTGGAATCCATCCAAGTTCATGTTTGTTGCCTCCATAACACTGTATAACTATATCATCTTCTATCATCCTCTTCTCCTTTTGCCTCCCCATAGTTTTACATGTGTATTGGTGACAGTTAATGTTGCTTGTCTGGGTGAATATATTGTGAAGAATTGTTTTGTATCTATTCTTAACAGAATATTTCCCTTCATAATTTCAGAGTGTCTTTTCATAGAGCAGGGGACAAAGCAACATTTATATTGCACCTTGGCTTGTCGTCGTTTTGGTTGCAGAAATCCATGCATTTAATTTTGTTCTGCATTTCTAGGCTTGAAAGAAAAAGCAAAATACTGCAGTCTCCTTAAGATCTTGAGTTGCTCTCCAAGTTGATTGTTCTTACGTTTGCTTGTTTAACAGTCATTGTTAATCTATCAGTGTATCAGTTAACATCCTGACTATTGTTGTTCAGTCATTAAGTTGTGTCTGACTCTTCATGAGCCCGCGAGCCCTTCTGTCCTCTGCCGTTTTCCAAAGTTTGCCTAAACTGTTCCCTTTTCCTTTTGCCTTCAGTCTTTCCCATCATGAGGGTGTCTTCTTATATGGCCCAAGTATTTGAGCTTCACTATTAGTATTTGTCCTTTCAGTATACAGTCAGGGCTGATTTCCTTTAGTATTGACTTATTTGATCTCCTTGCAATCCAATGAACTCTTAGGGTTAACAATGTTAACAAGAGCTTTAGGGCAGGGCCCTTGTGGGGAAAAAAAGTAAATCCAGGTTGGACAATATTAATGATACCATAGTACCGTAGTACTCTAGGCTGTCAGGTATTTAAAAATTCCAAAACCTTTAGACTGCAAATCTGTGTAATGTTGTTTGTAGAACTTCAGGCTTGGACTGTGGATTCCCCAAAGCCTGTTCAGGTACAGAACCACAAGGAATGACCTATGAACTGTTTCTCATTCTAACCTGCTTCATGGGTCCATTGTGAAGATAAAATACGTCCTAGAAGACAGGTGGAATAAAAATGTCATATAGACACATGCAGATATTAAAAGAAGAAAGTCTTAAAAGAGCATGTTCCTACTCAGGATGGTTCATGCTATGGCTATATGTGGAGATACAGTAATGCTAAACTGTGCTTTGATGTTCTGGGGTGTACTTCTTCATCTCTGTCTGGTTTTGTGTGGACTGGAATATAAGATCATAGCACGCTGCCTCATTTGGAATCACTTTACTCAGTATTCTTTATGCATACTCTCCAGAGTTCCTTACCATGTTTACTCTTTCCTATGCACAAAGTAGATGGTTTGTCACTGAACTGTAGCTTCCTCCTTTTTCCTTCTCTTTTGGCACAGTTACGAAATACAAACTAGATGCTTCCATGTCTAGATTAGCCATAATTTAGCGTATCAGTTTCACTCTGATGTGTAGTTTTTTGTAAGTGCTCTTGATGCAGATGAGATAGGCTCATAAACTGTGGCCCTATCTGCACTAGGCCTTATTCTGAATTATATCTCAGAATAGGGACCTGTCATCTGGTTGCGGACTGTGGAAGCACCTCACCCAGGGCTTCACTAGCATGCAGATGACAGGTCCTTATTGCAGGATATAATCCAGAATAAGGACAGGTGCAGAAAGGGCCTGTGCTTTGAACCCATTACTTCCCCACTAAGATCAGTTACAATTGAGTCCAGTTTATCTAAGTCCAGATCTTATGGCAAGCTAAAACTTCCCAAAATCTTTGTATTAGGGGGTGTATAAAATATTTCAAATACTATGCAAATATTTGATCCTAAAGCAAGGTGAGCATGTATCTTGCTTTACCTTGCTCTCGTCTGCCTTCTTCTTGGGGCTTGGAGGGGATAGGTCTTTCCACTGCTGCTTCAAACTACATGATGATATCATCATACAGTCCAGTTTTCAGCTCACTCAGTACAAGCCTCTTTTTTATCATTCAGAAGAAGACTTGCCTTTTATACCCTGCTTTTCTCACCTATTTAAGGGGACTAGAAATGGATGATAAACCTTCCTGTTAAACCACAACAGACACCCTGTGCGGTAGGTGGGGCTTTGAGAGCTCAGAAAGAGAGTTGTGACTAGCCCAACGTCACCTAGTTGGCTTCAGGGAGGCGTGTGGAATCAAACTTACTGACTATGAGATATGAGTCTGGCACTGTATCCACAAGACCAAACCGACCAGCAAAGCCCTGGCAGATCAGAAATTGCAGTGTGCCAGTCCGTGATGTTATCAATGACGTTGGCTAGTGTTTGATAAAGGGTAGTGTGTAATTTTCTATGCAGGTCAGCAAATTATATTTTATGCAGCCCTGCTTCGTAGCTGTTCTGAAAGAGATAATAGAATGAGAATGGGGGTGCACAGCTTGTTCTCATTAAGACTAAATTATGGTTAAATGTTTGCTTTATTAACTTAAAAATGTTTGTTTGTTTATGGACAGGTTATAGTATACAATAACACATGGACACGAAAACATACTGATGATATAACCTACTCAACTTATGCATAAAATAGTAAAATTAGCTTTAGACCAGTTTCACAATGAACTGAAGGGTTAACAATGAAAAACTCAAGCATTGTTTTCTAAGTGCTTTTAAAAATGGAAGCAAAGATGAATTTGCTGTTTTTCTGTGCACTGCAGACTCTTTTCTTTCTTAAATAATTTTTTCTTAATTATTGGTGTGTTTTTAATATGGATACTTACTTACTTACTTGCTTGCTTGCTTGTTTGCTTGCTTACCAATCAACCTACCAACCAAAGGAAAGATCTTACTGGTCTAGCCTGACAAATGTTCATTTCATTTATCTTCTTAAAATAGTTAACAGTAATTTAATTAGCTTTTGGACATGTGTGTGTGAAGATTATATAAATCTTAATTATAGTAATTGCCTTCTCAGACTGGATCCTGCCTACATGGGCAAGAATTTGAAGGCCCTTTTATCCACTTTTCTTGTTTTTGCTGTTAATTTTTAATTACTTAAACTGTAAAGTAAATTCCATCTTGCAGAAAGATTTTGTTTTGAGGGAGAAACATTGCTCCAAAACAATGAAATTGGAACATCTACTTTCCAGGCATATTGCTGACCCTAAGATAATAAATATTCTTTACAAGTTGGACAACCTGATGCCCAGTGCAATGAGATTGTGCCAGCACTGGAGATATGGCAGTCCCAGGCTCTGGGTCAAATGTGGTAACTTTGGTTAGCTCAGTGCTTCAGATTCATGTACTTCACAAACATTTAAGGATAAATGAATGTACGGGGATTTTAAAACTCTGTGCACCTGAAGCGTGCTGTACAAATTAAGAGTGTGTTTAAAGGAATGCCCATGAGTATGTCCACAAATCTAATAGGACTTCATGCACATGATTACTTGAACCATTGGTTTTGAAAAAGCATGTGCTTTGGTTCGATTCCCCTCTTGACTGCTGTTTGCCTGGGAGGCAATGACGTCTTGGTGACATCTATCATCCAGAAATGCCAAGCTGCTGTCTGCTGATTGAGGCCAAACTGCCGAGCATGCCAGACAGTAGTTTGGCATGACAAAAAGGAAAGATTTTGTCATGACTTCCTCAGCTCCCTGCTGTAGTTTGCATCCAGAAATTGAGCAGTGGGGAGTGTCATTGAACTCTAGCACCTGTCTGCTAGGAGACTTCAGGTATAGATCAGAAGCAGCAATGGGAATGAATAATATTTGTTCAGTATTAAGCTGCCTGGATGCCACCTCGTTTTCAGGCATAATGGAAAATTCTGGTGGTTGCGCATTTAGAGTCTACATGAGCAAGGGTGAACGGCTGCTGCATTGCTGTCATCCCAAGTTCATGCGACTATAATTGAGACTTCAGGTGTGGTGACCACATCTATCTGAGGTGCAGGTGATACTGAAGAAGCAGAGAAGGTTAAGGAATTGGGACCATTGCCCTCTAAGTGAGCAACTGAACTTGGCAAATTACAACCAAAGGTTCTTCTCACACTTCTACTTTCCTGGGACAACGTCCAAGGGTAGTGAAGTTCTGGAATGGTTTGGGTGTCTCCACTCTTGGATGCCCAAACTATTCAAAGTTTGGGCAGTGCTTGACTACATGTTGGCTAAGGGCAAATTGCTTCCATTAAGGAGGTAATCACATTGCCACAACAGTGGCACCAGTGCACCTGTGTGGCATCATTGCCACAGAGACTGGGTGATGCTGTGCACAACTGCACCTGCACCACCCAGTCACATACTCCATTTCACCTCTGACTGTTGAATCTTCTATGCTGCACTGAGTTTTGGTTCAAAATGAAAAGCTGAACTTGCTGGGTTGTGAGCTTCAGATTCAAAGATCTAGTCTTAAGGACTTTGTGACTTCCAAAGGATTTAGAATAGCAGCAGCATTTGACTTCTCCAAAGAATCTGGGCAAGGCACATTTACTCAAGCGAGGCCTCTGGCATCCATTTCAGAAAACTTTCTGGATTATAGGCTCTTTTCACTTGTGACGTATATGCAGTTGGGCACCATTAGCACACACTAGAATCATTAATGAGGTCTACCAGTATTTCAGATCAGGTGGACATTTGAGGCTCTTAGTCTGGTTTGGTCCCATCTAGGGTCTATCCAGTGCAGATGGAGCATACTTAGATTGTACCAGTGATCAAAATGGAGACTTGTAGTCTCCTTATTGAACCAGACAGTGCCTTGGGCATCCTTGGAGGTTTGAGAATCTCCATTTACTGTTTACATTAAGTGGAGATTAATGTAAGCTCCCTGGTGTTCCTGGTCTAATCATTGCCTCTCAGCATAGCCTCGCAATGCATGCCTCCTTGATAGAAATGTGTGCATTGCATACATTAAGACATATATAGAATTTCACTATAGGATTAGTAATACAATTATAGTCCAGTTCTCGTTTAGGTGTTCTTTGAAATGAATCAGCTGCCTCCTGGAAAGGGCTTGCTTGTGTTGCTTCCAATTGTATAATAATGCTTGATATTTTCATTAATATATGATAAAATAATAGTTCTGCTTTGAACCATCTTCAGATGAAGTGGCTGCTAGGAGAGTTAGTTGCATTTAATCTTTCTAGCTATCATATCCTCCAAAGATGAATATCGTAGCCATATCCAAAAGCTTAAGTTCAAAGCAGAACTATGGAACATGGCATGGCAACACCAAAAGTGGAAAAAATGAAATATTTGTTTTTCTCTGTTGAGCATGTGAGAGAACATGCCAGGCTATGTATTCACACATTGCATAGTAGATGAGAGAAGGGAGAGGCAAGTTACTGCATCTTTTATCTCCCACCTCTTTAAAAAATCTCAAAAGGATTGCTTATCAATTTTTTTTTTACAAAATCTCTTTTACTTTATTTATATTTTTAACTCTTCCTGTACCCAGAGGTCTCAGGGCAGGTTACAACAATAAAAAAAATATTAAAAGAACCCACTGGAAACAATAACATTTCCAGAGCTGTGGGGAGGGAATGCTGTTTTTCAGCCAAAGACCAAAGAAGATGTCTGGTGCACCTTGGGAGGAAAGACTGTTCCATAGTTTAGAGCTATCACCAAGAAGGCCCCATTCTGAGTCATATTATTAAGGTACACCATAAACTGAGGGTGTTTTTCAACTGTCAGAAAGTACCCACTTTTGCACCCATTAAGGACCCATTTGGGTGTGAGCCGGATGATCCCATTTCTACCACGGCACCCATTTGGGACCCAATTGTTTCGACTGCCGCTGGGGAAATCCGGATCAAATGGGTACTTTCTGGCCTTTAATTCGGATTTTCTGTAGACCCCGTTAATGGGGTCTACAATGGTGTCTTAAGGCAGAAAATTCAGATTAAAGAGAGCCTGTTTCCAGGCTTGTGTGACAATGGGGTCTAGAGGAGGTTAGGGAGAGGGGGCACCCTGGGGGGGGGGAAGCCCCAAAACCTAAGCTTCAAAGTCATTTCGAAGTCACTTCGAAGTCTGTGCAAAATAGCTCCAGAGCGTCTTTGAAGTCTGTGCTCATCTTCAGCGTGAACTTCGAAGTGACTCCAAACTCACTTTGAAGTTCATTCCGAAGTTCACTCCGAAGATCAGCACAGACTTCAATGGAGCTGTTTTGCACAGACTTCGAAGTGACTTCGAAGTGACTTCGAAATTTCAAAATGACATCGAAATGACTTCGAAGCCACTTTGGAGATTGCACCCCCTGTCCTGCCAAACACCTGCGGTGACATGCAGACCCCTCATGGGTTGATCCAGATTTCCATATGGGTGCTCTGGTATTTCCATGGCAGGGAGGCTAGCACCCATTGCTATTGGGTGCTAGACCACCCATGGAAACACATTGAGTACTTCCCTTAATCCGGATCTACTAGATCCGGATTAAGGAATGTACCCATTCCTTATATCCGGATCTTCTTAGATCCGGATTAAAGGAGCGCAGTGGAAAAACACCCTGAATCACAAAGCCAAACAGGTAGCAGCTTGGTGCAATGAGGGGATAGATTGTTGCAAAATGACTTTATTGTTTTGGGCACTCAGAAATCTGGGTGATGCGGGGCGCGGGCAGCAGTCTAAACCAAAATGTAGTCCTATTCTTTATTAATTCATGTTGCATCACAGTTCAAAGTCATTCGGGAGTCTTTTCACTTTATATCAGTGTAATTTTAAGCGTCAAAACATTCCCTGTTTTACTCCAACTTTGTACTTAATGAATTTGTACTTACCGAATTTGTGTTCATTGTTTCTAAATAATGGACTGCAAGACCATTATATGTAAGAAGAGTGGAATCAAATATGGATCTCTTTTTTTAGACACTGCAGATAAGAGAACAGATATATGAAGATAATTACTTGAATGGTCAGTTAGGTTAATCCATTAAATGATATATAGTATTGCTCTAGCACAAAAGCAAAGGGTTAGGCAGGGGATAAAGGAGCACATATATTCTATATATGTATATTTTACTATGGATGTAAGGCATTGTTGAAGGCAAATTTTAAAAAAGCATTTCCAACTCATGCAAGTTACTAAGAAAAGCAATTGTCCTTTCCCCCGCAACATCAAGCTGGTTATGGCATTGCTTTTCCATCTCTTCCCTGGTCTTCTAAGCAGACATTAAAATATTTTCTTTATGTTGCGTTTTGGCCTACTTAGGCCACATATATCTGGGAACAGACCTATTCTTCTAACAAAGCAGTGCCTTGTCTGTATTTGTGCAGATACAGATGCCTGCATGTGAATCAAAAGTACTAAATCAAGTCAAACTTACTTAGAATTGTGTGGCCTAAAGACCGATTGCAGTCAGCCCCTAGCAGCAAAGCTCATGGGGAGCCGAGGGTGAATCTTGATAGGCTTTGGCTAGAACTAGCTGTCCCTTTGGGGCAGATCAAAGGAAGGCCTGTCTAAATGCAGGTTGCACAGCCCATTGGAAAGGGATTTGGAATAAGGATTTGAGGGAGAGGGAAACTGTCAGGCTGAAATTAGAGCAGTTTGGTGAGAAGTGGGCCAGGAAGGTAATAAAACCCTGACCAAAACCGAAGTCACTCAGGCAAGTCTTAGAGTCTGGCAGTAGCTAAGGTGAAGACACAGGCTTGATCTGGGAACAAATGCATTTAGGCTGGATCAGGAATGCCAGAAGACTGCCTGGGAAACTGGATGGAGCCAAGTAGTGACCTGGGAAAGCAAAACCACATCCCTTCTCCACTTCTCCCCAGAAGATGGAAGGCTAATAATAGCAGACTGTATTCTTTGTTCTTGATACGTTTGGAGATCTCATCTTCTCGAAGGAAATTGTTCTCTCTTGAATTGTTCAAAGGTCCTTTCTATATTGGTCCTGATTCCTGACCATATCCCAAAATAAGGACCTGCCATCCACACGCTCAGACCCTTCCTGCACTTACCTATCCATAATCAGAATCAGTGGGTCTGGAACAGCCAGAACTGCTGATTCTGATCTTGTATAGGCGTGGTCTGCCTCAGCAACACCCTACATGGCTGCACTGGTCCAGACCAGCTCCCACTGCAATCTAAAGCTTGTATGAGCTTCAGGCTGGACCCTGAAGCCTCCGAGGGCTAGGAATGAATGTTCCTAGCCTTAAGAGTTATTGAGGGATGCATTTTGGGGGCACATTTTGTCTCCCCTCTCCCAAAATAAGTCATCTGGTAATCCTAAACATGGAGACACTCTACCTGTATGGCATGACTCCTTATTTGGGATCAGAACCTGCTGGTCTATTGGTAGACACTTTTAATCATGTCTACCAGTATTCTGATCAGAGTTTCTCCAATTATGTTTTCTCTAATGTAGGTGGAGCATACCAGCAGAAGGTGAGACCTCACAGATCTGTACTAACATGCAGATTGGTGAGGCCCAGAAGACAACCACAGGGGCCCTTAATTGAGATCAAGGCCCTGTGCAGAAATGGCCTTGTTTGCTTTCAAAGCAGATTTAGGTAACCTCTTGTAACGGAGGATTTTAGTCCAACAGCATCTAGGGAGCCAGAGGGATTCTGTTTCTCTTACCATCTAATTCTTTTTTTTTTTTTTTACTGGACTGAGATGCCACATAAATATTTGGGATATATGGTAGGCAAAGCAACTGCTGTGTTGTTAAGCTGTTGTCTTGCTACTGAGATCCCCCCGCATCTTTCGGTGCTTTACATCTCTGATGTCAAAGTGGTAGACTTGTTCGAAACCACTTCAAACAAAAAACAGAGTTCATCTCAAAATAATTGGGACTAAAAAAGACAACAACTCTGTTCCTTGTCCTTCAGCACTGGAGCCACAAGGGACTCCTAGCTGATTTCTTGCTGATCCTAACAGCAACAGCTGTTTAATTGGGCACGCTGTTCAGAAATGCTGGAGAATTTTTCTGTAAACTTATTCCATGAAGTATTTGGCATTGATTCTGTCTTTCTCCTCCTCGCTTGTAGTTCAATATCAGATGGAAATGATGCGCAGTCTTCGCCATGTGAACATCGACCATCTTCATGTTGGTTGGTACCAGTCTACCTACTATGGCTCTTTTGTCACCCGTGCTCTCCTGGATTCCCAGTTCAGTTACCAACATGCTATTGAGGAATCTGTCGTCCTCATTTATGGTGAGTGTGCTACTTCCTGCTCTGTTCCTTCCTCCCCCAGTTACACACACACCAATATTATTACGGCTATTTTTGTCTTGAATCTCCCTCCTTCCCTCCCTGTAAGAGCACGGCTGGCAGGCCGTTCCCAAGTAAATACCAACCCTGTGTCTGCAGCAGCCTCAGCAGCGGCGAAGTCTAGACAGGGTTTCCTTCTTTCTGTTTATTTTTCTTGCTATCAGAGCCCTGATGTGTACGTTTTGGAATGCTGGAGTAGCTGCTTCATTTTTATTCCTTCGTCTCCCCTCCCTCATGGAAGGCAGTGGTGGAACTGGACCAGATGTCTTAACAAACTCCGCTTGCTGGAGTCTCTGGCTCTGTACGTGACCGACCAATCATAGGATAGCTTGCCAAGGTTCCCCCCCCCCCTCTTCTTCTTTTTTATATATTTGACAGAAGCGTACAAACCCTGGACTGTTCTGTAGCACAAAGATTTTTTTCTTTTCTGCTGATTTTTTTAATGGCGTTTCCTCAAGCTCTCCAGACCAGATGTTCTGTGCTGTATCAGAACCATAGGCAATTTAACAGCTTTATAGCTTTCCCCTCCCCGAACACTCACAGTTTTGCCATATCTGGCAAGCTCACGTATAGTTTCCAGCTGAGAAGTAAATGTAACGTCCTGAGTATCTGTCAGAAAAAATACTAATGAATACGATCAATCTTATGAGCTGCCCCAAAATTGTTTCAGTATGTTAACAATTGGATTACAGTAAAGAACAAGTTGTTAAAGTATACTTATACTGGCTGGAAACATTGCATCATCAGATCTTGATGAATTTTCCACTTGTTTCAGTCTATTTTGGTTTTCATTTTATCACTGATTGCTAAAGGTTTTACTATGTTCCGTTTTAGACAACACAAACGTTAACTCTTTTTTTTTTAAAGTTTACTATTTGGCAAGCCCGCCTCAGCTGCTATCTATCTACAGATGTTAAGCTCCTTGTCCTAGAGATAAAATGGTTTTTATTCATAAAATTTTCCACTTATAATGATAGCATGTCGACATGAAACTATGTACACTTAAAAGAAAAAAAAAAGACATGTCTAATGTAACTGGAAACACTAAGCTAAATAAATATTTTCCTAATAGAATACCAGGAGCTTTACAGTCCAGGCACAGATCTGGGGCCAAGACCCAGGAGATCCATTGTCTCTGTGAACTAAATCTAGATTTTTTTTTTTCAGAAGGAAGGAGCTGCTGTCTGGCTATCAAACTGGAAGTAAAGATCCTCCAGATTTAATGTTCCTCCCATTCATTTTTCCCCTCCCATTTTTTTAAATGTAAAATGTCAGAGATACTAGGGTTTTAACCCAGATCTTTTCCTGATAGTGCTGTTATTCTTTATTTTTTAAGAAAGCACTTGATCACATGAGTCTCAAATCACAGGTCATTGACTTGTGCTAATTTATAACCTGCATCATCCCTGGCCACTGGGCAGGCTGGTTGGGGAGGGTGGGAGCTGGAGACAGCAACATCTTGAAGACACAAGGTAGCCCCCTTGGTCTGAGTAAGAGCCTCTTTTGTGAAAGAAGGACTCCCTTAATTGAAGGTGACCCTATTCATTAGGGTGTGCATACTGGAGCATACTTCAGGTTACGACCAGAAAGCTCTTGTTTTACTGTGATTGTTGGAACACAGAAGCAGCTCTGACACAGAAATGATATTAATAATGCTGCAAAGCTGTGGTTGCCCTGGGGTACTCATCATAAGTGCCATGCCAGTTGTTTTCCTACCATACTGCTGTGCGGGTACTATTTCCTGCCAAGTGGCCACTTCTCCAACAAGTGTGATAAAAACAGAAGCTCTTTGGTAACTTACCTGTCTGGCCAGAGTAGTTGGCTCTTGACTGCCAGTGTTTTGCCTTGATTTCAGACAGAGATGTTTTCCCATTAGCTGTTGCCTTCTCCTTATAATGTGGTATTAATTGCAAATATCGTTTTCATAGTCCAATCTGATATTAAACACATACTATTTTTGAAGAGAGAGATGACAAGGGGCCTATTTGCGCTTGGCTTTATTCTAGATTAGAACATATCCTGGAATAGGGGCCTGCTGTCCACATGCTTGTGCAGGCTAAAGCAGGCCCCAAGTGAGGCCTGCCAGAGTCTGCAGTAGCATGCAGATTACAGACTCCTATCCTTAAATATACTCCAGAATACATTCAAGTGCAAATAGGCCCACTGTGAGCACACTGTACCTTTGGGCCACTGTAGCTCTGAATGTTGCCCTGGCCCACAATACAGTGAATCTGGATGGCTTAGATTGGGTTTATTTATATTTTATTGTGGACACAATTCAAGAAGCTTACCATAACATGCTACAATGTAAAATGTTATGAGTGCAGTATGTATCCAGTCCATCACCTTCCTTCCTTCCTTCCTTCCTTCCTTCCTTCCTTCCTTCCTTCCTTCCTCCCTTCCTTCCTTCCTTCCTTCCTTCCTTCCTTCCAAGAGGGGTTCCAATCAAGATAAGGACTTTCTCTCACTTTCTTTCCCCCATTCCTTGCTCTTACATTACCACATTTCTCAGGAGCAGAATTGAAAACATAAAAGAAGGAAATCAACCACCAGGGGTCTCTGCTGCTTAGAAAAACAGTTCCCTGCTATAGTATTTGCCATTTTGCTATAAGTCAGTCCTATCATGGATGTACAGTGGGGACCCACTATATTTTCCAGATTGTTCTTTCAGGTTTAGCCACCTTGACTGGCTGATGTCCGTTAGCAGATATTTTTGAAAAGTTATACAAGAGCTGTCTCCATTTCTAACTCAGAAGTTTATGATACAACATATTTGCCTACACACTTCTATTTCATAACACATTTACTGTAGTCACTATTATTACTAGTTTATGAAATTGTTATCTACTAGTTATATTGTTTTATTGATTGGTTGTTTGGACCATAAGCAGATCATTCATTTAGTTATACGTGGATGGTGTTCCATTTTTGTTGGTCTTCAGAGTAGAGTTTTGTTCAGTGATCCTCTTTGGCAGAAGTTTATGGACTTGGCTAAAATTCAAAATGAAAATTGCATATACCAGTACTAAAAATGTTCATATGAAATATTCTTGCTTTTCTTTTGTTCTTTCTCAGATCCTATAAAAACGGCTCAGGGATATCTGTCTCTTAAAGCATACCGGCTGACACCTAAATTGATGGATGTTTGCAAAGAGAAAGATTTCTCTCCAGAAGCGTGAGTATGAGGAAAGCTCTGGAAATATGGCTGAAAGAAGAATTTAAATTACTTGCAATGAAGCACTGTAGGATCTAGCATGACATTTCAGCATATACATTGAAGCCTTCATAAGTGATAGTGTAAAGAGGCAGCAAGTATTTTCCAACAGAAGGATATTCTGTACTGTCTCTTGAGTGATTAAGGGCAAGTATTAATGGCAAACAAAACTGAGTAGAGAGAGAATGAAAAGCTTCAAACCTCTCCTCAAACTGGTGTTACAAAACCTTTGTGACAGGAGGGTCTCTCCTGTGAGTATTCCATGCCGTATTGTTAGGTCCACTGCATATAATGTAATGATTTTGCACTGGTCCTTATCCCAGCTCATAAGTGGTATTTACATATCTCCAGCTCCTGTTGATTATTTAGCTCATTCTCTAATATTGTGCTTTTATGTCTGACTTTCATATTGAGCCATTTTTTCTCCAGAATTGCCAGAAGTTTCATTGCAGTAATTTAGTAATTCTCTTAAATTTTTATCTACTATTCCCAATAAAAAAATGTTTTTGTTTCTACTGTACTTGTGTTTTAACTACTTTTTGTATTCCTTTATAAATGGATTTCCAGTGTTGCTTGGTTCTTACACAGATCCACCACATATGACAAGACGTTCCTTCTTTTTCACCACCTTTATAACATTTATTGTTTATCTGCTTATACATTTGAGATAATTTCAGAGGACTCATATGCCATCTATACATAATTTTGCTAAAAGTTTCTTTATAATACATTATAAATTTCACATCACTTGTCCACAGTTTTTCTCAGTGGTCCGTCATTATATATCTTGGGTTTTTTTTTTTGCCAAATTCACCATACATTCCTTAGGTTGTACTTGCTCCATTTCCGATTGTAATAACATAGATTGTCACCATAATATGTCTTTCTCTGATGGATGTAAGCGGATGTTACATAGGGTGATGTCCAGAGTGGCAGCTGACCACAATCGAGGGCGGAGCCAACCAGAATTTCAAAGGCAGTGCCCTTCCTGGTTTGATCCCAGTTCATCCTCTGTCAAGCTGCTGGCCACACCGAAATCACTAGAGTTCATCAGCTTGCTTCAATGTCAGAGATGTCTTCGAAGGATAGGTTTAGGCTTAACACCCCTCGTTCCCCTTAGGGTCTGGGAGCTATCAGGAGGCGTCCCTACAAGAGCAGACGCCCCTGAATATCTTCTTTATCCCTTCTCCCCTCAGACTTGCCATCTGAGAGTACATTTGAAGGCTTTGTTGGCTCTCCAGATCCTCCAGGCTCAGTCCCTTCTCACATGAGGAAGGAATGAGCCTGTGACCAGCCCGGTCATATTGGGGCTCAAGGGGAACAATCAGGTAAGTGCCCCCCCCCATGGGTCTGGTTAGGCTGTACTGTTGTCAATCACAATAGGAGAAGGAGAAGAGGGAGACTTGGCTTTTCTATCCCATTTAAGGGGACTTAAAGTGGCTGACAAAGCTTTTCTATTCTTCTCCCCACAACAGAACACCCTGTGAGGTAGGTGGGGCTGTGAGAGCTCAGAAGAGAGCTGGGACTAGCCCAAGGTCACCCAGCTGGCTTCATGGGGGAGGGCGAAATCAAACCCAGTATTCTCATAGTTACTTTCTGCTCAACCTTTGGATGAACTGGGGTCAAACCAGGAAGGGCACCGCCTTTGAAATTATGGCTGGCTCCGCCTTCGGTCGTGGTCAGCTGCCACTCTGGACATCACCCTATGTAACATCTGCTGTCATCCGTCGAGAAAAGGAAGCTCACGTAAGTAGACAACTTCCCGTTCTCCTACCTCAAATTTTCCCCCCAAGATCTTTTTTTTCAAATTGTGATTCTTTTTTTCCTAACTTATGCTTCACCAGCTGAGCATACAAAAGCCATTGCAACTGCTCCCTAGATTTTAACACTCCATCTTTATTCACCCCATTTCAACTGAACAGACTATGCATTAGCCATTTTCTTTTTTGTCTGGTTCTCTAAATAATGTTTCATGTGAGGTCAACCAAAATAGTAATCTATTATACAATTTTTAAAGCAATGTTAACTTTATTATACCACAGGTAACTGAGCCAACTAAACCTTGGATCAGGTCTCTGAACCATAGCAGTCTTACATCTTGGATTACAAGAAGTTTCAGTTGTCCTAATTTAGTTTATGATTAGGACTGATCAAGAATGAAATAAGGATTAGGACTAAACATAATATCTTTATTTTAAAGCTACATTTCTGATAGAATATTTATCTTAAGATATGGAATTCAACGATGTAGCCATGTTAGTCTGGATCAGTATTAAACAGGGTGGGGGTGTCTAGTAGCACCTTAAAGACTAACAGCAGAAGAAGTTATGGCATAGTTCAGATGCATCAGATGTTTGACAACCTAAGATTCAGAACTTCCAAAAAGAATTATTGCGGGGAGGGGAGAGGGAGATCATCAAGTGTTATGGTTCTTTGATGCAATTTTTTTTGGGTATGCTGAAGATAACCTTATGTATTGTAGCAGAATTGATAATTCAGTAATAAGAAAACAAGAGTTTGTCTAAAGGTAAGGAACAGTGAAGGGATCTCCATGCTAGCCTTTATGATGATACTCTTCACCTTTAGTAGTGGAGTTAACAATAACTATCCTTGGCCAGGATTTCTTTCAAGAGGCCAGCAGGACTAGGAGGAAGAAGCAAGTCTTTCTTGAGGTCTGCCTTTCTAAAGAAGCACCAGACACCAGAAAATGCAGACCATTTACCTCCTTTGCCTAACTGATGCACAAGTGGTTTTGGACTGCAGAGTCCGGTGCTTCTTCTCATAGCTCTACCTTTTACACTTCTTATTTCCCAGCCTAGTCTTTCTGAGGAAAAGACCAAGCAGGGAAAGAAGGAGCAAAGCTCGTTGCAGCTGCAAGCCAGATGGAGCTAAGCAATGGGTGATTTCACCATCAGGTTTCAAACAAAGGACATCCTATTCTAGGTGTAGTGTTGACTCTGAAAGTTTTACATTGGACTGTATTTAGTCTCTAGTTTGATCTGAGAAGGGAAGGTTCCAGATGTCCTTTCTAAAGGGATGGACAGATTTATAGATCTACTTTGAGAATGTTTGCAGATTTTTGCTCCTAATGGAAGATATACATTTACTATTGTCAGAAATGGAGGCAAATATTACATTTAGTGAGGTACTTTTGAACACTCCCTCCTATGTTAAAAAGATGATTGCCACTGAGGATCCAATAGATTTGTTCCAGAATATCCTACATGCAATAACCATCTGTCTTGAGGGTGTCTCGGGAAAGGTAAGACTTTCCCTAAATAGAAGAACTTGAAGAATAAAAACTCATTTAAAATCTGTTTTTAATATCTTTTCTGAAACATTTTCCCCTCCACAAAAATTGTTGATTGTGTTTTAATGAGTAGGACAGAACTTATTGTTCTTTTTTGAGATCATTTACTGTTAGGTACAGCTTTTTAAAGAAGTGACATTTCCCCCTGTTAATAGTGGCTTGCTTATTTTTTAGCTGGTCAAACTTTCAAAGGGATCTTTTATTTCTTTCTCTCCCTCCCCCCTTTTTTTTATGGAAACCCAGTTGCTATTCTACCGCTTACTGTCTAAATAATTTTTTCCCATCTTCAAATACAAAGTGATGATTTTTGCAGTCTTTAAAAAGATGGAACCAACACTTTATTCTCCAATTTGTGAAACAAATATTTACACAGCACCCTGCCCACCTCCAAATTCAGACTGTCCCAAGCTTTCATAGTCTGGGAATTATCCAATTTTATTTTTTTTTAATGGAAAGCTAAAAGATAATAAAAGTGAAATAGCAAAGGAAAGGAAAAATATAATCACTTTATTCTTTACTATGAAACTGCCTTACAAATCACCACTGTTCTTCCTAGGAAACTGTTTTATTTTTAGTGAAACATTAAAGAAGAGATTCAGAGGGCCAGCTAGTGGCATTTGTGACTTGTTTTCCCCTTGATAAAATCACAACCTGCAACCCAGCTAACTATAATAAAGTTCTACTGGACTTCATTTCTTCTGGTTCAGCTACTTGTGGGGAGAGTTTTGGGCCCGATTTTCTAGGTTATGGATCAGAAACTTGGTCTGAGGACTTCTTTTGAACCTCCAAGTCCTGGCCTAAGGATATATTGGAGAATGTAATATTTAGATCTAGGATTGTGTGTGGGAGGGACATGCAGAAAGCAGAGTTTGACCACATACTCCAGTCCCAGTTTAGATGGGGCCTTTTATATAGGTTCCAAATAAAAGTGCTTTTAAAGATGAACGTGGGTTTCATAGAATCATAGAATCATAGAATGGTAGAGTTGGAGGGGACCTCCTGGGTCATCGAGTCCAACCCCCTGCTCAAGGCAGGATCTCCTAAACCATCTCAGACAGATGGCTGTCCAGTCTCTGCTTGAAGACCTCCATCGAAGGGGAACCAACCACCTCCCGTGGCAGCCTGTTCCACTGGTTGATCACTCTTACTGTTAGAAATTTTTTCCTAACATCTAAACTAAATCTTTTCCCCTGCAGTTTCACCCCATTGTTTCTAGTCCTTCCTTGAGAGAGTGAGAACAGGGCTGATCCCTCTGCCTTGTGACAACCCTTGAGGTATTTGTAGACAGCTATCATGTCTCCTCTCAGTCTTCTTTTTGTTAGACTAAACATTCCTAGTTCCTTAAGCCGTTCCTCATAGGACATGGTTTGCAGACCGTTCACCATCTTGGTAGCTCTCCTTTGAACCTGCTCCAGCTTGTCAGTGTCTCTTTTAAACTGGGGTGACCAGAACTGGACACAGTACTCCAGATGAGGTCTGATCAAGGTAGAGTAGAGGGGGATAATAACTTCACGTGATCTGGACTCTATGCTTCTCCTAATACACCCCAGGATTGCGTTTGCCTTTTTTGCAGCTGCCTCGCACTGTTGACTCATGTTCAGTTGATGATCTACCAGGACACCCAAGTCTTTTTCACATGTGCTGCTGCTCAGCCGAATTCCTCCCATTGTATATGTGCTTTTTTCATTTTTCTTGCCCAGGTGCAGAACCTTGCATTTTTCTTTGTTAAATACCATTTTATTAGTTGCGGCCCATTGTTCGAGTTTCTCTAAATCTTTTTGAATCCTCTCTCTCTCTTCTCTGGTGTTTGCAATCCCCCCTAGCTTTGTGTCATCAGCAAATTTGATCAGTTTCCCTTCAACTCCCTCGTCCAGATCGTTTATAAAAACATTAAACATAACTGGGCCCAGGACAGAACCTTGTGGTACTCCACTTGACACTTCCTTCCATTTGGATGTGCAGCCATTTAAAGCCACTCTTTGAGTACGATTACTAAGCCAGTTTTGAACCCACCTTATAGTTGCCTTGTCAAACCCATATTTGATCAATTTTTCAATGAGGATCGCATGAGATACTTTGTCAAATGCTTTGCTGAAATCAAGAAATACTATGTCTACTGCATTTCCTTGATCAACCCATTCAGTGATTTTGTCATAAAATGAAATCAAGTTAGTCTGACACGACTTGTTTGATACAAACCCATGTTGACTACTGTTAATTATTGAATTCCTATCCAGATGCTGACATATGTGTTGTTTAATAATTTGTTCGAGAATCTTTCCTGGTATTGAAGTCAGGCTAACAGGCCTGTAGTTCCCTGGGTCTACCTTCTTCCCTTTTTTGAAGATAGGAACAACGTTTGCCCTTCTCCAATCATCTGGGACTTCTCCTGTTCTCCATGACTTCTCAAAGATTACAGCAAGTGGTTCAGCAATTACCTCTGCTAATTCCTTCAGTACCCTAGGATGTAATCCATCTGGACCCGGGGACTTAAATTCGTTTAAGTTAGCTAAGCGTTCCCTTACTCTCTCAGTGTTGATTTTGTGTCTTGATTCTCCTAGTCCTTCATCAGTACAGTGAAGGACTGTTGCATGTACATTATCCCTCTTGGAAAAAACAGATGCAAAATAGGAGTTCAGAATCTCTGCCTTCTCAAGATCACTTTCGATCACTTCTCCATTCTCTCCCTGCAGACTTCCCAAAACCTCTTTGACTTTTCTTTTGCTGTTGACATATCCCCAAAAACCTTTTTTATTATTGTTTTTAGTCTCTCTTGCAAGCCTCAGTTCATTTTTAGCTTTAGCTTTTCTGATACTTGCCCTGCAGATTGTACTGATTTCATTATATTCCTCCTTAGATATGTATCCCTCCTTCCATTTCTTAAACATTTCTTTTTTCTTTTTTATCAAGTTTTTAAGTTCTAGGTTTATCCACCCTGGTCTCTTTAGATGTTTTCCATTCTTCCTTCTTTGAGGAATTGTTAATGATTGCGCTTCTAATATTGCATTTCTCAAAATATCCCATCCTTCTTGGACATTTCTATCCTTTAGTACATTTAACCATTTGATCCCTCCTAACCTCCTCCGGAGTCCATCAAAATCCGCCCTTCTGAAGTCCAACTTTGAAGTCTGAGTCCTCTCATGCTTTCCTTCCCTTATTATCCAGAATTCAAGGATAACATGATCGCTGCCTCCTAATGCCCCAGAAACTCTGATATCCTCCACCATTTCCTCTCTGTTGGTAAGAATTAGATCAAGGATAGCCAATCCTCTTGTTTCCTCCACCACCTTTTGGTACATGAAATTGTCAGCGAGAGAGGATAAGAACTTATTAGACTTGTGACTTTTTCCTGAGCGAGATTCCCAACAAATGTCTGGGTAGTTAAAGTCTCCCATAATCACTATGTCATGCTTTCGTGAAAGTTTAGCCATCTGGTCTAGGAAGAGGTCATCCATATCTTCTGTTTGTCCAGGGGGCCTGTAATAGACTCCTACAATGGTATCCTTTCTGTTGCTCTCTCCTTGAATTCTTACCCATACCGATTCTACTGAGCTTCCACTCTCTGAAACTTGAACCTCTGAGGAGACAATTTCTTTTTTAACATACAGCGCAACACCCCCTCCTCTTTTGTTAAGTCTGTTTCGCAGAAACAAGTTGTAGCCTTCAATGTTTGTGTTCCATTCATGTGTGTTATCCCACCAGGTTTCCGTAATACCTATGACATCATATTTATCTACCTGGGTCAGGATCTCCAGCTCCCCTTTTTTATTTCTCATGCTTTGGGCATTGGTGTAGAGGCATTTTAGTTTGTAATTGCTATCTATTGCGAGCTTGCCTCCTCTGTTTTCCTTACAAAATTTATGCGTTTGTTCATTGGTACTATTTCTGGGAGTAAGAATATCGCCTGGTTTGATTGACTGAGTATTTTTGCTTGACTTTTTGTTACCCTTCCCCTTTTGTTTTAGTTTAAAGCTCTCCTAATAACCGAAGCAAGGCGCTTCCCGAATACATTCTTTCCTGTCCCTGTAAGGTGCAACCCATCTCTTGCAAGGAGTCCGTCGTATAGGTAGTTTTCTCCATGGTTCAGAAATCCAAATCCTTGCTGCCGGCACCACCGACGTAGCCACTTGTTCACCTCAAGAATCCTATCCCTTCTACTTTTATCATGACCATCCACCGGAAGGATAGATGAAAAGACTACTTGTGCTCCCAGTTCCTTTACTTTTCTGCCAAGGTCTTCAAAGTCTCTGTAGATGTTTTCAAAGTGCTTTTTTGCCGTATCATTTGTGCCCACATGTATGAGTAATAATGGGTAGTAGTCTGTAGGTCTGAATAGCCTCGATATGCTATCAGTGACATCTTTGATCCGGGCCCCTGGGAGACAGCACACCTCTCGTGAGTTTCTGTCAGGTCTGCAGATAGTTGCCTCTGTTCCTCTTAAAAGTGAATCTCCCATGACCACTACTCTCCTCTTTTTCTTTGCATTACCATTTCTTCCTCTCCATTCCAGAGATTTCTCAGTGCCTATTGGAGTAATATTTGTGGACCTTGTCATCGACTCTTCAGATGTGTTGTTCTCCTGACTGAGTATCTGGAACTGGTTGCTTAATTGCAAGGGTTCCGAATGTCTCCTGTTCTTCCTGCTCCTTTGGGTCACATGCTTCCATAACTCAGTTTCTGCAACTACAGAAGGATGTTCTTCTATCACTTCATTTTCAAGTGTTTCCTCCATGCTGTCGAGGAAGTTCTCTTCTTCTCTAATCTGCTTCAGTGTCTTGACTCTCTCTTCTAGACTTTTAACCCTTTCCTCCAGGAGAGCCACAAGCTTGCATTTGTGGCAGGTAAAATGTGGCATCTGTTGTGGTAGGGTCATAAACATGCCGCATACATTGCACGTGACAATACAGGTGTTCTCACCTTCCATATTGCTTTTAGGGTAAGGATTTTAAAGATGTGGTGCTAAGGTATGAATGAATTTTTTTTATCCCACTGTACCTTTTTTTAATTTTTTTGTTTTTTTGGTGTTTTTTTTTTTAATTTCGCCCGCCGTTAGGCGCTTGGGCCGTTTCTATTTAAGCCCTGCTGAGCAGAGTAACTCCTCCTCCCTGAGGGTGTGGCTAATTCCTATTCGTCCGCTGCTCTGATTGGTCTGAGAAAGCTTCTACCTCACGCCGTGTGCTCTGAGAAAAACTTCCTGTTTCTATCTCACGCCGTGTGCTCTGAGAAAAACTTCCTGTTTCTATCTCACGCCGTGTGCTCTGAGAAAAACTTCCTGTTTCTATCTCACGCCGTGTGCTCTGAGAAAAACTTCCTGTTTCTATCTCACGCCGTGTGCTCTGAGAAAAACTTCCTGTTTCTATCTCACGCCGTGTGCTCTGAGAAAAACTTCCTGTTTCTATCTCACGCCGTGTGCTCTGAGAAAAACTTCCTGTTTCTATCTCACGCCGTGTGCTCTGAGAAAAACTTCCTGTTTCTATCTCACGCCGTGTGCTCTGAGAAAAACTTCCTGTTTCTATCTCACGCCGTGTGCTCTGAGAAAAACTTCCTGTTTCTATCTCACGCCGTGTGCTCTGAGAAAAACTTCCTGTTTCTATCTCACGCCGTGTGCTCTGAGAAAAGCTCCTGCTTCCACTTCACCCAAGCTGGAACTGACTAACTCCTCCCACTTGAGCTTCTATTTAAGCCCTGCTGAGCAGAGTAACTCCTCCTCCCTGAGGGTGTGGCTAATTCCTATTGGTCCGCTGCTCTGATTGGTCTGAGAAAGCTTCTACCTCACGCCGTGTGCCCTAAGAAAAACTTCCTGTTTCTATCTCACGCCGTGTGCTCTGAGAAAAACTTCCTGTTTCTATCTCACGCCGTGTGCTCTGAGAAAAACTTCCTGTTTCTATCTCACGCGGTGTGCTCTGAGAAAAACTTCCTGTTTCTATCTCACGCCGTGTGCTCTGAGAAAAACTTCCTGTTTCTATCTCACGCCGTGTGCTCTGAGAAAAACTTCCTGTTTCTATCTCTCGCCGTGTGCTCTGAGAAAAGCTCCTGCTTCCACTTCACCCAAGCTGGAACTGACTAACTCCTCCCTCTTGAGCTTCTATTTAAGCCCTGCTGAGCAGAGTAACTCCTCCTCCCTGAGGGTGTGGCTAATTCCTATTGGTCCGCTGCTCTGATTGGTCTGAGAAAGCTTCTACCTCACGCCGTGTGCTCTGAGAAAAACTTCCTGTTTCTATCTCACGCCGTGTGCTCTGAGAAAAACTTCCTGTTTCTATCTCACGCCGTGTGCTCTGAGAAAAACTTCCTGTTTCTATCTCACGCCGTGTGCTCTGAGAAAAACTTCCTGTTTCTATCTCTCGCCGTGTGCTCTGAGAAAAGCTCCTGCTTCCACTTCACCCAAGCTGGAACTGACTTTCCTTATTCATATTTTTGTGCACGCTCTTAATCAATTCACAGTTTGTGACAGTCAAGAGAGAAACTTTGTATGTTCAGGTGTATATGAATACCTCTTCGTGTACAAGAATACAGCCTTTGGCTGAAGAGAGATTATGTGTATATGGAGGGAGGTATACAGGCATATATCTGTATAGACATAAACATCTTGAAAGGAGACCCTGATTACATATTGGGAAGTGAATATTGGCTGGCATCAGCATTTATATCTAGTGTTCCTGGGAGTTTAGTGATTAGTGAAACTTTTATTTGTTCTGTATTTCTTCTGTTGACAGTCTCTTGAGGCTTATAGGCACATTTGGAATGTTAAAGACATGGCGGTAGACCCCTCTTAGTTTGGTTGCTGTTTGCTTCCGTTCAGTGAGGGGAAACAGAAACCTTTTGGATACCAGAATCACCATTGCACCTTCTGGTGCCCCACTGGTGAACCCCATTATTGGTGACTATGGCAATATGGGCAGACATCTTCCTTGACATTTCTCAGTTTAGGAAGTTTTAGCATACTGCGTTAGATGCCCTGCAATCAATTCCCATTTCTGTGTTGTGGTCATTTTAAAAAATGGTTAATGGAGAAATGATTTTCCTCTTCAACTGTTCATTCATCTCAAAGCATGCTCCCCTCACACATACCAGTCAGAATCCTTGGCTTTTCACAGGTGTAGTTTTTGTTTGAATAAGGCAACAAGGACAAGTATAGCAGTGAGGTTTTAATCTGGAAATGGGAGGCAGTATCACACTTGAAGATCCCCAGCTCTAAAACGTTCTGTCTTCACTGTAACTCTGTTTTACGCTTATTGGCCTGTATGGTATATTTTGATAACGCCCCACTCTTCTACATCAAGTTCCCACTCTGCCAGTTTCCCAGTACAGTTCAAACATGAAAGGAAATTCAAATTAACCACTAGGATGGAAAAAGTCCTAGGAAAATACGGATGTTGCTTTGCACTGAAAATAAATAACAAACTTGGAAATAAATGAGCCTCTCTGTGAAAGGAGGCCCTAAAAGTTAAGCTACCGGGGCATTTTTTAGAGTATCTCATTTGTGGAGAACACTGACAAGGCATGCTGGATTTTGATGGTTAAGAATATGGAGTGGCACTGGAAGACAGGGTCCATTCTGGGGTGTGGCCCCATTTTGGTAAGAATTGTTCCTCTGAGCCACACTCATTGCTTGCATCTGTTTGCCTAGGCCCTTGAGAGAGGTTGAGCTCTATGTCACTTATCTAATTTTATTGAGCATCATTTATTCAAAATGTGATTTTGTGTATCTGTGTTGCAGATCATTCTAGTATATGGACTGTATCTTGCATTTGATATTTAATTTGGAGAAATGTATATGCTGCTTTCGGAATACTGAGTTTCAGTGAGGTTATAAATTCAGTACAGTATGTTCTCGATTAGTCTTTAATGATGCATTCGTGAAGAAATGGTACTCTACCTTGATACGTATGAAGTAAGGTCTCACTTTTGCATGAGGATTGTTTGTTTGAGCACAGGCAAACACTTTTTGTGGGAGGGGTTTTAACGCTTGCAAAGCTGGCGTTTTCCCAAGTTTTCAGGAAACTAGCTCTCATGAATGTTAAAGGCTTGCTACTGCTGTTATTGTTAAAATGCACCCAACATACTTTTTTATCTTCATACAGCTAGGAATGCTCAGTGATAGGCACCTAAGACATGCTTGTCTTCCTCACTCAGCAAACCCTATTAAAGTTAATAGTTTCCTATTTCACAAACTATTGTTCTGCTTTACAATATTTCAATCCTAAGCCAGAATTTCTTTCTCTTAAGAATTTAGTTGTTCAAATGTTAAGCCAGGTCCAACTCTTTATGACCCCATGGCCCAGAGCGCTTCAGGTCCTTCTGGCCACCACTATCTCCCAAAGTTTCCCCACGCTTATGTTTGTTACCTCCTTAACACTATCTAGCCATCTCATTCCTCATGCGTCTTCCCAGCACCGAAGTCTTTTCCAATGAGCCCTGTCTTCCCATTATGTGGCCAAAGTATTTGACTTCTCAGGTTCTTTCCAAAGTCTGCTGTAAAAATCTGAGCCACCTGCTGAGTTCGTCTGTTAAATCACTGTGAAACTCTAAAAAGAGATATTTACCCATTTCAATATGTGTTTTTAAAATAAGGGTATCTTTTTGTAGGTTGAAAAAAGCAGGCATTGCTTTTGAAAATATGTTTGAGGAGGTGCCTATCATAATCAAGAATTCCTACCTCATCAATGTTCTTCTTTGGGAACTGGAGAAAAAATCAGGAATAGCTGATAGACATGAATTGCTCAGTCTTGCAAGCAGGTAGGTATTTGCTGAAAATAAATGTTGTCTGTGTTTGGCACATTATACATGTGTATATATATTGCTGCAGATTGCAGCAGCCTTGCCTTTACTTTCATGAAAGAAGAATGCAAATGGAACTTCTGATTTCCCTGAACTACATGTTAATCCACAAGAGATCAGTGTGCAGTTTGAGATCATCAAAGGAAGCTTTCTAGTTGGAGACCTATCTCTCTCTCATATGGCCCACCCCCTAAGCTGCAAGCCTTTGCTCTCCAATTTATTTCTTGTATCCCTTTCTCCCCAATATAGCTTCTCCCTCAGAATAGAATGAATGCCTAGGTAAATCCTCCAGGCTGGGGGATAGGCAGGATGCCCCTAAAGGCCATTTGCAGGGATTTGACAGTAGCGGAAGGATTTGCCCTTGTCTTCTGCTTGAGGTGCCCATAAGCAATTGGTGGACCACTGTGTGGGACAGGATGCTGGACTAGATCGGCTGTGGCCGAATCCAGAAGGGCTCATCTTATGTTCTAGAATCTTGATTAAATGTTTTGTGTTTTGTAAACCCTTTTATAGCAGAGTAGCTAAACCATCTCTATTTAGCCTCAGCTTTTAAGGGAGTTGTTTCTAGGTTTCTTAGAGTCCACTTACTAATTACTGACAAATCATTATTGTTCCATTGCACAACTATCTCCTTGTGTAACAAAGATAAAAATCGCTGTAAGTCAATTGACTCATGGTCATTACATTCACACTTAAATGGAACTTCCTTGGCAGAATATCCTAAAGTGGTTTGTCTTCACGTTCTTAAGGGGGATTCTGGGAATTGAAGTGGGGATGTGATGCTCTATTGCTGTGCTATCCTGACTCACATTCAGCAAACTGGCTTCTAGTTCTGGGAAATCTGTCAATGAAATCAACTAGTTTTCCCCTATAATCTTCTTGGGTTCTGTGGTTGGGTGTTTTTTTTTTTTAATTGAAAGAGAGATTCAGGATTGTGTTAGAGTCAAAGGCCTTCACAAAACTTTGCAAACCCACATAGTGTATGAAAAGCTTAACTTGGCATGCTTGCCCAATAATTTACTTCTTGACAGTCTATTTTTATTACTGGGAGCGAGTGAGTCTGAGCATTGTGCACAATGTGGAAAACCTGCTCCTATGGTTAATGCATTCTTATCACTTTGTCTCAGTTGACAACTGCTAACGCTGCCGTCTTGTGTTTTATTGTTTGCTGTCATTGCCAAGGATACATCAGAATGCTTCTGCTTTTACTGATCACCCTACAAAATACCTGATGGTTTGTGGCACTGTTAAGTCTCTCTGCATATAGCAATGTTCTGCAGCAAAAAAAAAAAATCCTTGATACAGTATCTCTAAAGTTACTAGGAAATGAAAATGGAATAACTACTTCCTCTGTCCCTTTTCAATACAAGCTGTATAGTAAGTTGCTCTCAGGCAGTTCCTTCCTATCAGCTTATCTTTCCTTAAAATGATAATTGGAGATGAGTAAGGAAACTCAAGAGGAAATGGAGCAGAAATATAGGATAGAGTTATGAGGCCTGGGAAAGTTTTTAAGGAGAGCTTGCTCTATGTTTAAAGCCTTTACTGGAAAATTCCTTGCTAGTTTATTCCATGTGACAAATTTATAAGCGGTAAGTTAATTTTTTATACAAATATCTGGACATAGGAGACAGTGAAGATCATACTGATTTTTAATTGTATTGTAGGCTACTTTGTTGTCTTGTCTTGTTCTTTTGCACACAAACACCGCAAAGGCCCTAGGTAGCATTTGTGCAATAAATATTTGTTTGCTTGTTTGTCTTAGCCAGATTGATTTCAATATGAAAGACTCAGCACATGTTCAGATATTATTTCAAAATGGATTGGATAAAAATGTTGTTGTCTTTGATTAAAAATTGATGTTTAAAATGAGAAATAATTGCTAATTCTAACAGCTTCCTTACTAATCTGCTTCTGTCCAAGGCTTCATAGAAACATGCATAGGGGGTGGGGAGATTAACAAATAAATTCTATTGCAGAAACTACATAAAATAGTATATTATGCTCTTTCTGCGCTGTGTCTTATTCCAGAGTATGTCCTGGAATATGGGCCTGCCATCTACATGTTGGTGCAGACTGTGAGAAGACCTTGGCAGAAAGACCCTTTGACACAAGAGTTTCCAGTTTTTAAAATGTCATCCTGAGTCGGTTTAAACTTAGCTTTAGAGTGTTGTTGCATGGAAGTAGGTAGAGTATTGCCTACTGCCTTGATATATAGGCATCTGGGGCACGTCCTGCTATGATTCCTGTTTATCACTTTGCTTGTAAATGTGCTTTCTAGCTACTATGTGTTACAGTTGCTCAACACTACGCCTGAAGCAAGCAGACTCGCATGTGATCAATACAGTTTATTTAGTGAGGATATTTGTAGAATATCTGTGCTCGGATACAAATACCTCCACATCCGTGGGGTGTACTATTCAGCCGGAGCCGAATCTTTCCACATTCTGTTCATCTCGAATAGAATGTGGAAACTGGCTCCATGCACCCCCTTGGTGTCCAGCTCATATTTATGTTAAAAGAAGCCTCACCGTATCTCTGACATTGCTAACTAGAAACACTGGGTATTGTGGCCATCTTCATACCCTTGATTAGAGAGAGTCGCCAGGGCACTGTTCAGCCCCTAGAAAATAGAGATAGCAAAAATATGGCAGGACTGTGGCTATGGCAACTATCGCCACCCTGCCAGAAAGCAGCTTTCATGCTCCAGCATTTAAAATACTGATGCTGGCATCATCAACCACAAATCTGTAGAACCTCCGGATAGGGCAAGTGGTCTGAAGTAACTGCTATATTGTTAGAGGGAAGCATGCAAATTTAATGAAGTTTTTGCTGCTTTTAATTAATCAGGCTCTTAGTTAAGCCCATACCAAGGTAATGTCAGATCTTTGTGGAATTCGCTGTTGGACAGGATGGCAGTAGCCTCATTCTTTTCAACTTGTCACAGACAAGAAGAGCAGTGCAAGTGGCAAAGTCTTTGGAGTCATGCCTTTACCTCCACCTCAGTCTTTTCCCAACTTTTTGTGTTCACTTTAAATTTCTGATATGGGAAACCCTTTCTCCTCCTGGAGTTACCTCTGTAGAGATTATTCATCTCTGCCATGCATATGGAGAAAAAAAGCCCTGGAAGAAACAACACGACAGTAGGAATGGACACAAACCCATGGGCCCAAAGGACCTTTCTACTCAAAGTTAGATTTGAGAATCTGATTCTAGTTTTGTTTGGGGCTAGATGGCACCCTAGTACCTTTGTGCATAGAGAAAGTTCAGTTTGGTTGATATAGGAGGTAGATATAATATTAGTGATGGTTGATATAGAGTTAAAACATTGACACCTGTTCAGAATAAGATGCTAATAATGTGCTCCAGGCACTCCATATAACTCTGCTTTGTCCTGTTTGGAGCAAGCGGTAGTGATCTTTGAGTGGGCATAATATTTAATATTTTATCTGTTTATTACATTTGCTTATTGTTTTGCTTCTGGTTTTAGTGTAAATTATTTTCTTACCTTAGATTGTATGCCACTGGCAGGTTTTATACTTTTTTATTAATGTTATTTTGTGTACAGCGCTGAGTACATGAACAGCGCTTTATAAATAAACTATAATAATAATAATAACATAAATTTGTGGCCTGTTACTGCTAATATTCCTCCATCCAGTCTGTAGACAGTCTTTTTCTATGTTACAGCAATCATCTTGGAAAGAGTTTGCAGCTGTTGATGGACAGAGTGGATGAAATGAGCCAGGATATTGTAAAATACAACACCTATCTAAGAAATACCAGCAAGCAGCAGCAACAGAAACATCAGGTTGGTTTGGCATGGGGGGTGAGGAGACTAAAATGTGTGGGTTTGGAATAGAAGAAGCTATCTGAAGCCATCTGTAGTAAGATACAAATAGCGTGATCTTTATGTTGCATCACTTTAAACGTACGTGCCTATTCAGAAAGCTGTTCTCTTAATCGTAGGCACTCACAGTTGAGATCTCAAGGAGAGGACTTTTTTGTGATTCATCTTCTCAAAGGTGCAAAGGATGGGGACAGGGCTTTTCTTTGGTGGCCCCCAGACTTTGAAACAGTGTCCTTCTGGAAATTTGCCAGGTGCCTACATTAAATTAAGTTTTGCACCTGGTTAAAACATACCTCTTCACCCGGGCCTTCGATATCTAGCTTTCGTTTGAGTGCTGTCTAACCAGAGAGAGAGTGGGAGGGTTATATTTTAAATATGTTTTAGGAATATTCTGTATATTTTATTTTTTTTAATGTTATGACCTGCCTGGAATGTGCTTGTGGAGAGTGGGATATAAATTATTGAAGAAATAAAATAAAAATAAGCTGAGCATGGACTCCTTCCACTTCAGCTACTTCCCTCTCTAAAACTGTTGGGCTTTTTAAGAGTAGGTTTTTAAAGATGGAGAAATTGATTTGAAAAAGGAAAGAAATCTATGGCTGCTACTCCATCTATTCTCATTTAAATTGTAATTGCTGTAGATGTGGCTCATTGCACTATTCATTATTTAGAAGTAGAACAGTTGTGTTCAAGAGCAAGCGGTTTAGGTAAGAAGTGTATATACTCTTCATTTCTCTTTCCCCTTTCTCTCAAATCCTGGTTTCATACGCTCCATAATATCCTTTAAGCTCTTATTTGCTAACACGTTCTGAATCTCCTTGTGTTTTAGTTGTCAAGCAGAAATATATCACCATATCTTTGCTTAGAAGGCGGAAGCTAATGAAATCCTGTTATACTGGGTTTTAAAATGTTTGCTGTCTGAATTACAAAAAATCCACATAAGCTTGCTTCCCATTTTTTGAGAAGACTGAGCAAACTATCCATTGCCTTGTGTCTCCTGCCCTCTTAAATAGTTCATAATAGATTACTGCTTCCTAAAATATAAGACCATTGATAACAAAGATTTGGTTAATTTCCCTGTATTCATGCTGTTAGAAGAGAGAGAGAAATTAGCAGAGTTTTATTGGTTGAATTTAGAAGCGGAACCTTTGATTGTCTGGTACAGTTGCCCAAGAATCTTTAACAGCATGTTTTTTTCCTCATAAAAAATAAGCTTGGAACTCAAAGAGGATGAAAATAATTTTCTGGGGTGCCCTTTTGAAAGTTTGGGATGGGAAGGTAACAGATGTTTTAAAAGTGATAGTAAATATGTGGGCTGAATAGGTGAATTGAAAATAAAGCTGCAAAGATGCTACAGCGTGTTATCATGCTGTCTCCCATCCCTTTTCATCCTCCTGTTTTATCAAGTCATTACATACATTGGGATATGAAGATTTAGGGACACCATCTAAGGGTATGATCAGAAAGGGTGTTTTTTCGTCATCCTTTTACCAGGGATCGTCCCATCTGTTGACGCACACAAAAAGTGAGTCAGTCTGAAGCTACCAAAGAAAACAGGGACAATAAGGGCCACAGCATCTTCCAGCAGTAGGAAATATTCTCTGCCCAACTGCTGGCAAAGTGTTGCTGCTTACTGGTTGTTAACAGCTTTCTTAGCCTTTCTCTGGCCCACACTGCAGCCAGTGGCCAGCCTTCTGTCCCTCTCCTTCATCTTTTCTGATGATGTCTTCCCTGATGACAAGTGCTCGTCCGCTGATTTTCCGTGACCCTGGTTGATCACCTATCCATAACAGTCATTTCCATGCTGGGATTGCTTACAGGCAGCCTCCCTAGTGTCCTGCTCAGTTGTCCCAAAAGTGGATCACCCTCATCGTTTTGATGTCCCTTCTCAAAAAAGGGAGCACGTTGAGAGGTTTTGGGACATGGTATTTTATGTCTATTCCTAAAGCCTCAGATGCACTCAGAGGACACCCCTTTAACCATGTCTGATTGTTCCTAGCTATTTCTTCCTCTCTATGTCCCTCCTGAGTTTATTTTTTCTTGCCACTGTGCTTCTTGCCACTGCAGACACATTCCTTGCCCTTCCTGTTCCCCCCACTTGAAGTAATGCAAATAAAGTTATTCTCCAAAACAATTAACAGAAAATGCAGTTCTGCTTCAGGGGAAGGGTGGAATGAATCTGGATTTTCTCCCCAATATTTGCTGAACGATCTGGAATTCATTTGGAATCCAGGAACCAGTGATTCTGCCATTGAACATCATGAAATCCAGAGAATTGGGCAGTCAGCTTGTGACTCATCATAAGCTTTTGCAAAGCCCAGCAGTCTTTCAGAACCATTTTGAACATCACCAAATTCTAATAAGCTTCTGTCCAACCCAAAGAACTCTTATTTACTTTCTAGCCCTCTTTTTTTCCAGGAGAGTTGAAGATCTCTGGATCACATTGTTTTTTTAAAAAAAATCCCAGAAACTACAATGTTCTTGTCTTCTAGCCAGTAGTAGACTTGTGAAACATGGACTTCAAAGAAAGCCAGTGAACTACTGCACAGCAGAGGAAGGAGTTTTTACCTGCAGTCACATGTATGAGCTCATAGTATCCAGGAAAAAATATGTCTGCCTTATTTTAAGACCCAACAGCAATTTGTCATCTGTTCATATTGGGAAAGACTGAACATTTTAGAGGCTGAATAATGAATGTCATGAAAACAACCTAAGTTTATATAAGGGCAACTTCTCTTCTCATTCTCCAGATGAAGTCTGCGTGTTCTCCATTAGTTCAAACCACCTAACCACTGATTGCTGCGTTTTTCCTCTTCCTTTCCTTTCCAGTATCAGCAAAGACGTCAGCAAGAAAACTTGCAACGTCAAAGTAGAGGAGAACCGCCCCTTCCTGAGGAGGACTTGAACAAGTTGTTCAAACCACCACAACCACCTCCAAGGATGGAATCGCTTTTGATCGCAGGTAATGGTTTGCTCTGTGTGTACATAACACACTGGCTTTTCTGTGACAAGGTCTGGTTTTTGTTGGCATTGGAAGCAAGGGATAGATGGGGCCTGTTTAAACTCCTCCTCAAAGGGCTATATGCTGTAGCTTTCTTTAAAAAAAAAAAAGAACAAGGAAACTGTAAGGTAATAATACCAAACTCTATTATCTGGTCTGCTTGGCAGTGAAATTGTTCTTTGTTCCATTTGTGGCATTTGATCCAGATAAAAGATGCCTGTGTGATTAAATGTGTCTGTTATTATGTCAAACAGACTGATTTAACCCAGAACCGCTTAGCTACATCAAGATGGCCTCTCTTTTTGCCTTCATGTCATATTCTGATAGAACCAAACTCTTTTATAATTTTAGACTTCAAACTGCAAGGTGCTGCAGAATTTTCACATCTGGTGGGTCCCATGCCAGTCTTCTTTGCAGAAGCCTAGGAAATTACTGCATCTATTAGTTTCCTCCTTAACTGAGTGACTTAGCTGAGCCTGTTATTTTGGAGAGCTTAAGCCCTCTAGAATGCTGGTTCGTGAGGAAGGCTGATAAAGTGGATCTTTGTCTTCAGATGTTGTCCTTGGAGAGAAGCATACAACCAAAACAGATGGGAGACAAGCAAGTCTGGCTTTAGAAATCGTGACCATTCATTGGTCCTCAGCCTAACCTTCCTCACAGCAAGGGTAAAATCCACTCCCTTGAGCTCTTTAGAAAAAGAATGGTACATAAATGCTTAAATACGTTTGTGCAAATGCAGGATCTAAAGGTAACACTGAAAAAAAATGAAATATGAATATATGTAAAATGTTGCGGCTCAAATTATCTTTATGAAGAGCACAACAGTTTTCCATCACTATTCTTTTTTATGTGTGTGCTGTCAATATTGTTTATTGAAGGGGTTCTGGTAATAAATTTTACCAACAGATTGTCTGCAAATTAGAGCTGGGATAAGGTGGGGAAACCTACGCTAATTAGTATCCTTAGGCTTTCAGTTACTATAGATGTAAATGGATTTCTTTGTCCTGGTGAGTTACGTTTGGGGCATCTTCTCAAGTAAAGGAAAGGAACAGCTACTTTACACTTTCACACCCTTCAGCCAAAATATTTTCTTTTCAGCAGAGTCAGGAGAAGATCCAAATGTGTTCACTGTTTTTTAATGTACTTCATGCAGAATTATGTTGGGGGATCAAAGCTGAAATTTGAATAGTTTTGTCTCTGAGGCGTTTAAAAACTTCTAAAAGTAGAGCATTAAATTGAAAGTATGTAGGTCTGCTAAGCAGCCGTGTTTCTGATAATCTGGTTTGTTTTTTGTTCCTTCTCACTAGCAGCTGTAGAAACTGTAGTAGCTGTATGTACAAATCATGAGGGTTATTATTATTAATCGTCATTATCGTCATTATCACCACCGCTGCCACTCAGCCTGCCTGCTTGAGAAATTGTTAATAATGTAGCTCACCAAAATGTGACCAATAAAATGTCACTGGATGAGACAAGTGAGTTTGCTAGGCTGACACAGAGGATAAGCAATTCCCGGGGCTTTTTCAAAACTCAGTTATTAGTTTTACTGCTCTGTTACAATCCTACATTCAGGTTTCCTCTCTTCCTCATGTTTTCAGCATAAAGAGTTCACTTCAGTTTGAACTGTGGGGGAAGGTAAAGTTAGCTTCAAGTAAGAGTTGATCCCACGTGTGATTTTACTATCTATAGTGCCATCTGGTTCTTGTCCACATACCACTCTCCTGAGTTTTATAACCTGGCTACATTAAACTTAGAGGTTTGCATAGAACATCTTTCAAATATTGTTCCATGTGAATGTTCTGGATGTCCCATCCACAGGGAACGCTGAGCCCAGGTGGATTGAGAGCCTCCCAACCAGTGAGAGATTGGGCTATCAGAAGGTTTTAAATAATCTCCTTTAATTACCTTGTTCTAAAGCATTTGTTACACATGATGACAAAAGAAGAGAAAGACAGCATTCTACCAGGCACAACCAAAATAGAAAAGGCCAGAAAAGCAGGAAAACAAAACAGAATCAGGGGAAAAATCCTGCCTGTGGCATTGCAACATGATCGACTTTTACAAGGCCTCCGTTCCAAATATAAATTTTAAAAAATGCTGTAGGTTGAAAAAATCACACCATGCCAACAAGCCCTTCTTATGTTGCAAATTTGGGATATTTGAAATACCTTACCCCAAGTAGGAACAGTTCAGATTTGGACCATTTTGTAAACTTTTATCAAACTGTGACTTAGTGCTGAGAGGATGAGATAGGATGTTACCACCTAGTCTTATATGTTCCTGTATGATCTTCAGAGTAGAATGTTCATGATATTTGCATTTTCACTCCGTCTTGTTTGTTGTTTGTTTGCAGGTCAAATTAACACTTACAGCCAGAACATTAAAGAATTTACAGCACAAAACCTGGGCAAGCTGTTTATGGCTCAGGCACTTCAAGAGCACAACAATTAGGAATGAAGATGAATTGCATGTAATCACCCTGCCCAAGGAGATGTTCACAGTCTTTGTTCAGATTTTTGTTTAATTTGTTTTCTGTGCTCATTGCAAAGTGAAACATCAACCAGACTCTCTTTGAAAGGGAGAAAGAATAAAAGACCAATTTTAAACTCTTGAGCGTGCACTCATTGACTCCTGTCTCAAACCTTTTATACCCTTGCACTCTTGTGTTTGAGCTAACAAGTCACTTAAACTTGTCATTTTGTTAGGAAAGGAATGTTCCTGTATAATGATTACAGTGACTGGACAGAGCTATCTAACTGCACCTGCTTTAGAACATAATTCATGGTGTATCTGATCATCTGTGATTTTGCTATAGAACTTAAGCTTTTAACAGCATTTTCTGGGAGATAAAGAGGCTCAGATTTTCAGCTTTTTCTTCAAAACCAAACCAAACCCTGTTGCTGTGGATTTTTTTTCTTTTAAATGATTAGACCATATATCAGAGGTGGTTTTAACACTTCCTATTTGAGCCAAACCCTTATTTCCCAGGAATGTTAAGGCAACAAACAAACAAACTTAAAAAATCTAGTCTAGAGTTAGATATGTTTATCTCCCAAAGTTCTTTTCCTTAAAAATAATAATCATAGTAGTGATCATTATTCAGTGTGTCTTACAGAGAAGAAAATTAATGACTGACTCTTTTTACTCTTCACTGAACATATCAAAGGGAGATTAATTCATTTGATTACAAATGGGGCAGTTGAGCTGAGGGTCGGGAATTTGGACAGTTCAAGAGATAAAATTATGGGAATGTTGAATGCAGTTGCTTGTAGAGAACCTTAATGTTTCCCCCCTCTTCTGCCTGGTCTTAAAGGCAGAGATTGTTCACATTATGTAAATATATATGCAAATTGTTTTCAAGCCTGAGGCACTTGGCACTGGGTCAGGGCAGGCCGTGCTATTTCACAGTTAAGAATGCTTTTGCGTGAATTGTTTTTGCAGTTTGCTTATCTGGACTCTTAAATCTCATGAAATATCCAGTTACACTCTGTAGTACAGTGCTCTGAATGTCACATTGTACAGATTGTACGCCCAGAAACTTTGGGATAAATTGTTATATTTTTTTGCAAGAAGCTAAAACTTTCATAAAAGAAAGGCGAGAGCATAGCAGGAGCCAAGTACCACTGCAACTTGGCAGTTAAAGTGATGGCCTCCTGTTAGCCATGATGGCTGGGGCAAGATAGGACTTGAGTTCAGCATCACCTGGGTTGGCACCACATGGCTTATTCCTATTGTACAGATTCAGACATGTGCCTTAAGATTTATATCGGATTTTTTTTTAACACACTCTTCCACACAGAAAGAGCGTGTTGGCTTTACTCCTGAGACTTGGTTCCAGTAAACTACCAAAAATGCAGCAGGTTTTGCAGAACCTTTGGGTACAACAGAGATAACAAAAATATGCTATCCAGGTGTTAAGACTACATGTTCTCATATTTCCTAGCCATTGGGCAGATAAATTCAAGCTGATGGAATTTGGGAGCCACGTTTGGTTAATGCTGTGAGTAGCAGGTGATGCAGATCATGGAGCAGCAGCAAGACATTATAGGCCATTCTGTCAGCTGTTCTCAGCTGAATGGCAGGTCAGTATTGAAGTAATTGTTAACCTGTAGTCCTGTGGAATTCTTGGAAGGATGGAAAGGTAGGATGCATCTTTTCTTTTACTGTGGAAGAAAAATATTGTCAAGAATTCCCGATCCGTTGGGAAATAGATGTGAAATCAATTTGGGTTCTGGATAAAAGTAGCAACTGCACATGGTGATCATATTAAAATACACCCTTTTGTGTAGGTTCTCTAGTATTTCTGGCAAATTCCACTGGGGTTTTTTGCAGAGTGGATTTTATTCATTTATAAGCCTCTTTTCCCAATTAGTCTAGAGTGCTGTTTTGGTTTGAATGCTGTCCTGAATTATCTGTGCCTGGATAGGGTGTTCCTAGGAGGGGAAAGTGGTTTATCCGTTTTTTGAACAGTAGTTGCTCTGCAACCTAAGAACATAAGAGAAGCCTTGCTGGATCAGGCCACAGCCCATCTAGTCCAGCATCCTGTTGCACACAGTGGCCCACCAAATGCTCACGGGCATCTCAAGCAGAGACAAGGACAAACCTTCTCCTGCTCTCGAGTCCCAGCAGATGGCCTTAGAAAAGATCTGTGTGGTAGCACCTCTGAGAAAAACTTGATCCTTCACAGCCAGTGGCGGTTCTTTTGCTCTGAAGAGATTCAAGAACTAAAGACCAGAATTCCTTTTTACATCTATTAGGACTCAGCCTTATAATATTGCAAGCCATTTCCTGTTCTATCTGTCCACCATTGCCACCAGCTCCTTTGCCTTAAGAGGGTCAGTGCAGAAGTGCTTCTTTTATTTGTAAAGAACAAAACAGTAGGCATGAGCACTTCAGCAAAAATCCACTTAAGCTACAGAGTTGCTGACAGAAGTGACTATTTCAGGTTCTTTGTGATCATTGTAGATGAGCCTTATAGATGTAAAATGAAAAATAAATAAGACAGGGAGGAAAAAAATGTGCAGGAGAAAAAGCTAAATCAGTTGAAAAGTCTCATGAGAAATTGTCTCTTCCCTTCTCTTTCCCTACAGAAGGTAGAGGGCTGTTTGCCTATCCTTTCAACTCCCCAGGGTCATGGTCACTGCTTGCCTGTCGTACTCAGTCCTTAGATTGGTTATTGTTTTCTACTTTCCAAACATAAAAGATTTTGTTTCTCTCACAGATTTCATTCTGTCTACGTGGACACATATGGGTGTATGAGAGGCAGGGTTTTCCCTCTCTCTTAAGAAAGTACACAATTGGAAATCTTTTCATCTTACTTTACTGCTGTTCCCTTACTGTTCTCATTTTCTGCTTGATTCAGTTGCTACAGATTTTGTGCTGAATTACTTTTACAGAACTGCTAAGTGCTCTTTTTCAGTCTCCCCCCCCAATTTTTTTTCTCCTCTCTCTCTCTCCCTGTGTCTGTGTGTGTTGAAGGAGGCAGAGCCCAAGCTTTCACCTTGCCCGTTCTTTCCTCAGAGGAACAAGAGACAAATAAAAATGAAACAGAACCACTCCTTTCATGAAGCACTTCTCTGCAGAGCTCTGTCAGGATCTGTGCACTTATTTGTAAGCCAGCATAGTTAGCTTGGAGTGGAATGTTAGAAGCACAAGAAGTAGCAACAAAACAGTCTTTCTTATATGCTGATTCCCCTTGTACTCAACTTTCTGTCTGCTTTCTTGTCTTACTATTTAACCACTTGATTGCCTCTACTGAGTTCTCTGTGTGTGCACACATGTGCTCATGTATTTCTGTGCAAGCAAACACAGTAGAAGCTGTGGTTTGTTTCTTCTTTGGGGCTTCAAGAACCCAATAAATCTTTATGGAAGGGTGTGGAAGAAGACAGAGTTAGAAATGTAGAACCTTAACAACTCTAGAAGGTTGCAAGCAGAGAGGAATGAAAGCAATAGGGCAGCTATTCAGATATGGTAGTCTATGTGTACAAACTATCCCACCTCCACCCCCCAAAAAAAGTTCCCAGAGATTGATAGGTAAAATAGCTCCCACATTATAGTATGGGTTACACAATGAGCTACACAAATTGACATCAGGGCAGGATAATAAAGAAGTGTGATCGAGGTATTGTACGCTAGAATGAGCACTTATAATTTACAGTAGAACCTCAAACTTGTATGTAGGCATCCTCAAAGTCTTACCTTATGAACCTTGGAACTTTGTAGGAACTCAGAGGAAACTACATTTGTTTAAATCTATATATTTTCCTGTTAATTTTCCTGCTGGGAGTTCAGATCATCTAGAGTATATTAGGCTAGTATTGGTTTCTAGCATAGCAGGACCTTTGCATTGTCTGGCCTGTATGTCAGTAGTTGTACTGAGTTTGGAAGGCCATGTCTGCTAGCCTACAGAAGACCTCCCCAAAGCGGTAGCTCGGTTTTCAGCATAAGGGGAAGCCAAATTTGTTTTTGTCAGTTTTATTGATGCAGTGGAGATCAGATCCCATCAAGTGGCTGTGAGAAATACTGGGTAGTTTGGTCTAAAATTCACAGAATATTACTTACATTAATGGGGGAAATACTTATTTGAAAGCCTAATGCATCATGTGAAGTTTAGATAGATTTACAGACCAAGGAACTTTAGGGACAAGGGCGTCCTAAAGGAAACATCAGAATGCACATTCTTACTGCAGGCGTCATATTTTAGGCTTTGAATTACAAGATGCAAACCTTTTGGTAGACAACTTGTGCTAATTCCTTGTTTGTTCTAATTAACACTGTAAGGTATGTCTTTTTAATGCCACCATAAGGGAACCATATGATCACTTTTTCAATTTTAAAATCCCTTTTTGACACCTTTGAAGAACTCCAAGAATTCACTTGATTATTAAAGCTCTCATCTTTCTTCCCTTGCTCTTGGGGAAGGTGGTCCAGGGAACTAGCAATGAAACCTCCCAGTGGAAAATGCTGAGTTGCATTATAATTTAATGGTGGACTTCTAGTTTTGAAGGTTACCCAGATACTTTCAGTATAGTCTTTGCTTACACGTTTCCAGGAGGTACATATACTGAATCAAGCTATCTGCTTAGCTTTCTCAAGAGGGTGGCCTCCATACTGTTCCTTCAGAGATTTAGAGGCTTCTTATTTGTTTGTTTACATTTTACCCTGCCCTATACCTGGGGGTCTCCAGACAGGTAACAACATTTAAAATCAAACATTAAAACAGCAGTATATATTAAAACAATAGCATCTGCAAGTGGAAAGAGAAAAGTGTATCCCAATTTAACCAAAGGCCAGGACAAGAGCTGCATCTTTAGCCTTCACATGGAAGTTGGTTCAAAGGCTGCTTCTGGGGCTGTCCTAGGAGTGCCATAAGCACTTCTAGTATAGCTGTGGAACAGGTTATACTACTTCACACCTACTGAAGCACACTGGGAGTTGCTCGGGGATGGAAACAGTTCCACAGTGTGTATAAGCTGTGTGCTGTGTATAAGCTGTGTGCTGTAGCATGCCCTATCATCCCCATCTTTCAAGTGTGAAGAGGCCCTTGGGGCAAAGCTGCCAGTATACTTGCTGGTCTATCAGCCAGTTGGAAATAGCCCTTACTTCAACTAACTGCTTAATTCACAGTACAATCTCTGCTTAAATACCTCCATTTATCATAAAGTAGTTGGTTCTGCTGTTCAACAGCTCTGTTGAGATGCCTCTCGTGTTAAATTGAAATCACCTTCCCTGTATCTTTGACTTCATAGTTCTCATTCAGTTATGTCTTATGCAGCTTTGTAGTTATTCAGTATGCCAAACTGTTTGGCCTTGTGGGTGGAAGACAGTGATGCAATTTGCTTAGTTGCATATATGAAACGTGGCCATCAAAGCTCTTTGGGGCTTAAGGTCAAGATAGGATTCCATTAATCAATTAATTAAAGTGTAAACAAGTTGCAGTACTGTGGCAAGTCTGTAAAGTGACGCACCATATCAAGATAATGGTTATGGAGATGTTTTCTACCTTTTAGTGCCAGAACACAGATTGCCCCAATAAAACTGAATAATATAGGGATAGCCTGACACAAGTTTAGCAGAAAGACCATACTCACCTGTATGCATGTACCTGAAACTTTAACATGTGCCTCTAAAACCTGGAAATATCCCAGCACCATATTGAGATTGCCACATATATCTATGGCAATCCCAACACAGTCTTGGGATATAGAGGCAAAATCCCAGGATTTCACTATGTCAGGAAAAAACTCTGAACCTGGGTTTTCCCACATAGTGAAATAACTTAAAATCTCTGGTGCTTGTTTCTGGCTTTTTTCATCATGAAAAAACCTCTTGTGCAAGTATGAGGATAGGGGCTTATGCTGTTGACATTGGGAGCAAGTGAAAGGATGGTAAGGGCCCAATATTGTCTCGGGTTATCATAGAGCCATAGAGTCGGAAGGGACCTCTAGGGTCATCGAGTCTAACCCCCTTCTCAATGCAGGATTTCCTAAACCATCCCAGACAGATGTAGGCCCAGCCTCTGCTTGAAGACCTCCAGTGAGGGAAAACACACTACCTCCTGTGGTAACCTTGGCAGGGATGGCAAGACGCAATTGTGAGACCTGAACAAAACTCCACACTTTCCTCTATCTGTAGGCAGTCTGTTCTATGTCTGTTTGGACTTTGCACTGCTTTGAATCTTGCAATGGAATCCCCATTTCTAAAATAAAATGCATCTTACTACTGAAGTTTTTAAAGAGAAAATGTATTTAAAAGTGAATTATTTGGGATTAATAACACTGAATGCAACAATAAATACCTGCATGCAAATTTTCAGGTATTTATTTATTTAAGTATTAGTAAAAGGGGAAAAGATAGGGTGATCACACACAAAAGTATCATGGGCAGGAAATAAGAATCTTTTTTTTTTTTTTTTACAGAATCTATCCTTAAACTGCTTCAGTGAGGATAAACCTGAGAATGTATCTATCCATGTTAACATTGCTTTCCATTTTATTTTTCCTTTAGTAACTTTTTCAGGTAACTGCTACTGCTTTTCACATGTGTAGAGACACCTTCTAGATCTTGGAGTGAAAACAGAAGTTTTACCTCAAGACATCTGCAGTCAACCCAAAATGCTGAATACAGCTGGATTTTCAAAAGCAATAGCTAATAGCACTGCAGGAAAAGAGATGGGGAAAGAGAGAGACTTGTCAGCCATTTCAAATGGGAAATTAGAAGCTGGTGTTTCTCTGGTGTCCCTCCGGAATGGCCCAACAAATTTCTGGCTGACCTACTGGTAGCTATTTTCATTAGCTGGTGCAAGCATTGTGAAGCCTGTGTAGAGTCACATGGAGTCGGTCACCTTAGAAGAATAGTGAAAAATATTTATTAGCAAGGAACCTTGAAGAATTCTCTCAAAGGGACAAATAAAAGACATGAATCACCAAATCATGGAGGCTAAAGGCCCATTACCCACGAAATAAGCAACTCTGTCTTTAATGAGGTTGTAACCCTGGATTTATTAGACTCATTTCACACAGAGGACTTTAGGTGCGCAAGTCCCATTAGCACTAATGGGATGTGCACAATTAATGCCCCACACGCAGTGAGAGAGATAAGAATTTATCCCTCAGGACTGGAACTAGCTGAACCTCAAAAGGTTCAAATGACTAGCTCAGCTGAATTCCCCTTAAAGTCTCTGGGGAAGAAGATATTTTGGGGAAATTCTTCTTGGTAGTGTTAACACATGTGGTGCAGAACCCCTAGCACTTCACAGGTAATAGCAGTAGTAATAGTAATAATAATAATAGGGTAATCTTTCTCTTTTTCTGCTACTGCTTTTTTACCACAAAAATAGTATATTAACAGGGATGGTACAGTTCCAAATAACTGTTACTGTTATTTTCTTTATTTTCTCTCTGTATAATATATATTTGCATGAACTTCTGTTTGTTTTGTGGATCCAACTAATCCACACTGTAAAACCCATTCTACCCGTGCTGGTCCTTTAGTTTCATGAGGATGATCCAAGCTTTAATGCACATGGTTGTGGAGGCCTGACTCAATAGCAGAACATCCATTTTGAAAGCATAAAGTTCCAGATTCAATCTTCCATATCTCCAGGTAGATTTGGGGGCAGTCTTTTGGAGACACCTTTGACCTAGATGGCCCTATACTGCATCTTCATAGGGCACAATGCTTCCTGGAGCCAGGGTAATGCTCAGCATGCGGACCACTATGAAGATGGAACATGCAGTGTAGAAATGTGCATTGCCTGAGCTCTGGAAACATTGTTGCTGTAGAGAATCCCCCCTTGCAGGAGCCTGGGATGCTTTTGAAAGAGTGGAAATGATAGTCAGTCATTTTTGGTTCAGCAAAAAAGCGTCCCAGGTAGAAATCAAGCTAATAACTCAGCTCTCTATTCATGTGGGAGAAGAAAGGCAACTTCGGCACTGAAAAGTGCTCCAAAAGCCATTGGAAAAAGATATGCGTTGAGCCACCTGCTGGGTAGGTGAGGGCAATCCAGGAGCCATTTGGCTTGCACTGTCCCAGGTACATTCAGATCTTTGCATGACCAGTTCCTGGGCCAGCTAGGAGGTACCAATGCAAACACAGCCAAAGGATATGATTCAGAATATCCACCTGTCTGAGTATATATGCAAATTTCTTAAGAACAACACGCAACAATATAAACTGAAACAGTGAAGCTATCTCTGTTCAACGTTTGCATTTGAATCTACCCAAAAGATGGAAAGCCATATAAGCAAAATTTATTTTAATTCTACCAGACCTGGATCTGAATTTTTCTCCTGTCATTACACATTTGCTCTGTCCTATCTTCTGTTCCATATGCTCATTTAGGATGAATCAAAGGGTTGTGATCTAATATGCCTTATGGGTGAATTTGAGGCTATAAAGACTTGTATATTCTCCCTTCAATCACCCCATTTCAAAGTCTGGGAAAGGCGCCCCTTCCTCATTCAACTTTCATAACACTAAAGGTTTCTTTTTCTTGGATGGGAAGCTGACCACAACATGGGGTGTTTTTTCCACTGTCACTAAAAGTACCCATTAAGTACCCATTAATGGGTACGAAATGGCATTTTTGTACCCATTAATGGGTACTTAATGGGTACTTCTAGTGACAGTGGAAATACACCCATGGGAACAGTTGTTATGGGGAAGAAACCAATCAGAGCTATGGAAAACTGGCTAGGCAAAAGGCAAATGAGCAAGCAGCACCTATTGTCAGGAAGGTGTTGCTAGATATGGATGTGAACAAAGACTCCCGTGTGTAAAAATGATGTAGGCTTTTGGGCATTCAATGGTATTTTGTGCATCTATGAAAGTGATGCTTTTTCTTAAAGGGCAGCTGAAAAAAGCTCTGTCTGATCCCACTCAAAGACTACTGCAAGGCTAACTAATGGGTCATATTTGTATTTCCGGATTCTAAATCCCATCAACCATTATCATTAACTGTATTGAACAAATCTGATGTACACTGAAACTGAAGATATCTGGAAGATGGCAAATGGATATGCTTGTTCACACTGAAAGGGCATCTATGCTTTAGCCCAGATATTAAATATTTGGACAACAGCTGTAACTATTGCTACTGACTTAGGAAAGGTTTGTATATTAGGGGCACTGAATAATGTATTCAAGTTCATTTGTAACTTTCTGGCTTAAACTTTTTGACCAATTCATAAGAGTAATATTTATCTCTCCACAGCTCCATAGAAGCTGTCACAGACGGAAGGGAACATTCAGTGATAACATTTTAAATGTTAATGTAGTTTTAAATATTATACTATAGGTTCTCTGAAGAATAGTAACTCTTCAAATGTATGGATGATTCAGGAGAAAATGAGGTCTCTGCTGTACCAAATGTATTTCTTTTAGCAATATTAGAAATATAATTCTTAAGAAACAGGGAGTCCAGGGGTTTTACTAATGGTTAAGACATTTATTTATTTTGAAACAATAATTTCAAAGCCCAAAAAGAATTTTCAGCCTCTAAATATCCCGTTTTACAGTTGTATTTTTACATTTATATAATAAAAAAAAAGTTATGGCTGAAATCTTACTAAGAAACCTGGGTGCGAATTGGTAGCTTAACTATAGCAGCAAAGCATGTTACCCAAAGCATGAGAAACTGTAGTCCTAATGGAAAATGGAAAATCCAAACCCTAAGCTGATGTGCAACTAAATGGAAAATTCCAACTTTTCTCTTGATATCCCATATTGATGCAATGTTTAAAAGGGTACTGGAGAACTGGCCATACCTGAAATTCTCAGACTGGGTCATGGTAAAATACCTAACTACAAATAAAGGTGAAGATTCCCAGCTTTTTGTCTTTTCTCCATTCCCCTCAGGCAAGATGGACTCACAGCTTTCTGGTGGCAGTTGGAGGAAGGTGGAGTCAACTGTAGGAGCAATATGGCAGAGCAACCCAGACTACCATCTCTCCACCACTCCTCTCAGGTAAGGTGGATCACAGCTGAGTTCAAGGAGCGGAACTTCCAAATTACAGCTGTCTAAAGCAATCAGATTGAGGTTGTATGGAAACCATCCCAAATGAAACTCTATGTGTTAAAACAGCCTTTGTTTTCTAGAATAGATGAGAGCTGTTGATAACTTATATACCTCTTGTAACACAAAGCAAATACTGGACTCGGGCAAAGCCACAGCTGTATCTAAGCCACAGCCTGTATCTTGCCAGCTGTAGCTGCTGCATTGTCTGTCTGAACTAAAAAACACAGGGCACTGAAAATATTTATCAAGAAGGCCATTCAACTGGAAGGCTTAAGATAAAGTGACCAATCGTCCTCCTTTAGGGAGGACGGTCCTTCTTCTGTAAGTTCCATCCTCCCTTGAAAAGTGTCCTCCTATATGTCCTCCTTTTTGATAATCGAAGCAGGGGCGTCCGCTTTAAAGATCGCAAGAAATCGAGATTGAATGTTGATACTCTAGCTGCAGCACTTGCAGTGAAATTCAATATGAAGGATATTTCTTGTTCAGATATTTCCAATATATTGTTACAAGATGATACACTGACAAAAACTATTCATTCAATGGAAAAGTACTCGCTTAGATAATATCAAAATGAGTACTTTTTCTTGCAATTATTATTAAAAATCAGTAGGCATTTAAGCATAATTATGAAATAAAATGTTACAAATGTTTTATTATGTATTTATCATATTATAGTGTATTATTGTTGCAAGGAATAAAAGGTTTCTTTTATTTATGATATTGTTTTCTATTTATTTTTGTCCTCATTGTAAAACAGTTGGTCACTCACCTTACTTAAAATCATTCTAAAAATGGATAGGCCTTGGATTTCCAACTTACTCATTGATGCAAAGTGACTGAAGAAAAGGGTTAGGTTGCTATTCATCTGGTAATCATTGAATCTGTACCTGGCTGGATATGGGAAATAGCATAAACTGCATTTGTGATGCCTAGAAAATGCATCATGCCAGAAAGAGGGGTTAATTGATTCATCACCAGCCTTATAAATGAGGCTGTCATCCAGGTGTTGTGTACGAACCTTTTTAAATTCTGCCAGCACATTTGATATGATAGGCTAAAAGCACCATTTTCATGGCAAAACAAACACAGACTTCTTTTAAAAAACACCTCTTATACTTTACGAGCAGGGCTGGTGTATGTAAGCCATCAAGAGCCGTGCATGGCTTATTATGACATTTAGCTGATTAAAATAGTCTAGACATAAACTTGAGATTTCAGTAATGTTTAAGTGTAGTCAGAAATGCATTTTTAATGTACAGTAGACAGAGATGGCGAACAGGGACCACCTGTATCCCTGCAGGAATTCTAGAACAGGAAGTCCTCTTGACTCAAGAAGTGTGTCTGAAAATTAAGGCTTTAAATTAACAACAGCTTGTCTATTCGATTATTTCCCCCCCATAAAGGATGCAGTATGTTTCCAAAAGGCTTGTGATTTTTTCAATACCGTTGAGTTGTTACTTTTAATAAAGAAAGGACTCTGGCAGTGATTTTGGCTTCCAACCTGGAAGGCACAATTTTAGAACAGCCTGGAATAAATAGCAGCAGCCAACCAGACAGTGGTGAAAAATACCTGCAGCCAAGGTAAATGGGAAATCTGTATTTGCCTTACGGTGGGCATTGTGGTATGGATGGGTATTTGGAGGCGAATCCAACACAAGTATAATTTTTTTTCTCGTTTGTCAATTCAAAGCAAAAGTGACAGCTTAATTTGTCATGAAAACTGATGGGAGAGCCTTTAAAAGAATGAAAAAAAACTTAAAATTTAATACTGAAGGTAGCTCAGCTTGGGCACAGCTGCTTCACTGACCACATATTGTGAGGTTTTTTTGTTTGTTTTTTTAAATCAGGTAGACCACAGCATGTTTGCAAACATTTTCCAACATTGTCACTTAAAATTCTACACATTTAGGATGCACACAGACTGTTTTTGGGCAACAGTCTCAGATGGGCTAACAATAAAACAATATAGAGTATCACAATTATACACAAACACAAGAAAAAGAGAATTATCAAATGGAACCAAACAGTTAACCTCGCCAGGCACTTAAGAAAGTTAGACAACATTTTAAGCCAACATAGCAAAGTTGGAAAGTGGGTAATTCTGAAACACCTTTTTAAGGAATGGGTGATCAGATTTAGGGGTCAACTAAATTTTAATTCATATTCTATCTAAACCTCATAATGAAATAATGCATCCAAGAGATGATGAACCATTTTCTTTCTCCATTGTTTAACCCAAAGATGGATTTTTGGGGGATAGTTCCATGAAGGTGTCAACCCAGTGCGCGGCAGCAGCGAAAAAAGCAAATTCAATGCTGGGAATGATTAGGAAGGGAATAGAAAATAAGACAGCAAGTGTCATTTTTCCCCTTTATAAATCTATGGTGAGGCCACATTTGGAATATTGTGTACAATTCTGGTCACCACACCTCAAAAAGGATATTGTGGAACTAGAGAAGGTGCAGAGAAGGGCAACCAGAATGATTAAGGGGCTGGAACACCTCCCTTACGAAACCAGGCTGCAACGTCTAGGCCTCTTCAGTCTGGAGAGATGGCGTTTGAGAGGGGACCTGATTGAAATATATAAAATTATGCACGATATAGAAAGGGTGGATAGAGAAAATTTCTTTTCTCTATCGCACAACACTAGAACCAGGGGGCACTCTATGAAGCTGATGGGTAGGAGAATAAGGTCTGACAGGGGGAAGTATTTCTTCACCCAGAGGGTCATCGGCTTATGGAATGTGCTGCTGGAAGAGGTGGTGACAGCTACCAGTCTGGATGGCTTTAAGGTAGGGTTAGACAAATTTATGGATGACAGATGTATCAATGGCTACTAGAACGAATGCCTAGGTGCATCCTTCAGGCTGAGGGGGGGGGGAGAGGAACTGGGGCACTTCTAAGGTTATCTGCTGGGACTCGAGAGCAGGAGAAGGTTTGTCCTTGTCTCTGCTTGAGATGCCCGTGAGCATTTGGTGGGCCACTGTGTGCGACAGGATGCTGGACTAGATGGGCTGTGGCCTGATCCAGCAAGGCTTCTCTTATGTTCTTATAGACAATGAAAAAGGAAAATGGCTCACCATGAAAGTGGTTTGAAGGTGCAGTAAAACTTTGGTGTAACTGAGCCCCAAGAATCCAAATGAAATTTCATGCTTGGACTTTCTAAGTCAGACAACCAGTATCGGAAACATAGCAGCTTTCAAAGTTCACAGTAAGGTGGGCTTACTGCACTCACTCCAAGATCCGAGTACAACTGGTAATACTCACATGTTTTGCCAACAGGTAACAGGGCATGTGATTCCAGCAAAATATTCAGCAGCCTCCAAACATTGAACACAACTTGCTGTGATGGCATCATGCAGGTGCAGAGAGCCCCAATGTGTGTCTGCAGCTACATGATGACATCTCAATCAAGTGCACTGTGGCCCCATTAACAGAGAAGGTGATAATGGCTGCAGCTGCGCACCCAGCAAAAAAATTGTGTGTGTGTGTGGGGGGGGTCTCTAGATCTTTTAAGTGGGGCTGACTTGTGAATCACAAGGAGACCCTGTGGTTGTCAGGTGAGGCACTTGACAATGCTGGACCCCTCACAGCTCTTGGTGTTTGATGAACAGTAGTTCAGCAGATGCCTAGCTCCCAGAATTCCAGTCAGCCCCTGTGGAGCCTGGATTGGAATATTGGGAACTGTTATTCAGGAGCCATTATAAATAGTCTGAAAACAAAAGGAGGAGGGCAGCTGGTTGCAGAAAAATCTTATTAAAGCAGTTACATCTAAACTTCAGAACAGTCCACACATCTCTGTTATAGGCAACATCTCCACAGGAAGGGGAAGAACACCAAAAGCACAGAGATCTTCTCCCTCCAAATCAAGAGGAGTACTTCTCTTAAGGCTGCAATGTCACTGTTCTCCCAAGAATTCCTAGGCTGCAATCTGGATGAGTGAAGGGTAGAAACTCTACCATTGAGATCTGAATCAAGGATTTCCTAGGTGCAATGTGGATGAGCGTGGGAGGCTGCTTGGTCACTCTCTCCTTAAGATCTGCTGCGATCTTGATGGTGGGAGGAGGCTATCTCTCTCATTCTGTCTCTCCCCAAGTCAAGATAAGCTGTAATCATGACTCAGGGAGGAGGAGGTTGTCCCGCTTTCCTTGAGGCAAGATCACAGCTGATGCCAATCTATGGGAAGGTGGAAGGAGAAGCAATTTCCTCCCTCCCAGTCAAGAAGGAAGCCAATCCTGAAATCAGGGAGGTGGGGAGAGGCAGCTGGGAATCCTTGGCTCCAATCTCGCCAGCAGTGAGAGTGGCAGTCTCAGTGGGTTGGGGCCGTCCTTCCCCCACCAACATGTTTGAAGCCAGGAAAACTCAGCTGTGAATTTATGGGTTGGGGTGAGAATAATCAAACCCAGGAAATGACCCAATAGATATTCTATTTCCTATCAAAAATACCATTGTGCTTTCACTTGCACATGTTTCGAAGCATAAGAACATGAGAGGAGCTTCTTATGGCAGTTAGGTGTATCACTGGCTTCTAGATTAGAGGCCTCCGGGTTGGAGAGATAGGCAGGACGCCTCTAAAGGCCATTTGCAGGGAACTGAGAGCAGGTGAAGGCTTTGCCCTTGTCTTCTCTTTGAGAATGCCCAGAAGCAATCAGTGGGACACTGTGTGAGACAGAATGCTGGACTAGATGGGCTGTGGCCTGATCCAGCAGGCTTCCTTTTATAATTCTTATTCATAAGCTATGTACATGAACCAAAAGTCCCTGAATAGAAAAAATCCAAAGATATAGAGTAAGAACAACAAAAGGATCTATTTATAAATGTTAAAGCAATCAGAAATGAAGGACAAATGCTCACAAGAGTGAAAATGTGAACCAGTCTGCAGAGTGCAAGAGGAGAAGGAGAAGAGAAGAGTTGGCTTTTCTACCCTGCTTTTCTCACCCATTAAAAGTGACTCAAAGCAGCTAACAAAGCTTTCTGTTCTGCTCCCGACAAGAGACACCCTATGAGATGGGTGAGGCTGTGAGAGCTCAGAAGAGAGCAGTGACTAGCCCAAGGTCACCCAAATGGTTTCATGGAGGAGGGCAGAATCAAACCCGGTATTTCCAGATAAGAGTCCGGCTCCCTAACCACTAGACCAAACTGGCAATCATGGGATCTAAAGAAAGAGGCAATCTAAAGAGACAATCATGGGATCTAAAAAAGATGCTGCAGTTGCCTGTTGCTGCCCCCATCAGCAGTGAGAGGCAATCACAGGCTTCCATCTCTGTCTGCTGGCTTCTTCTGTTATAATTTCTTTTGCAAACACCCTAAAGCCAGCCCCCCCCCCAATCTCTTTGACTTTTTGTGGTGGACTTGGTTGGTTTCCAGGTGTTTCCAAAAGCAATAACAGAAGGATCCAGCAGACAGAGGTAAGTAATCACTATTGCAAGATATTGCCTCAATATTCCAGGATTATACTGGCAATGCCATAATTGCATGCAGCATTTCCAATATAGTCCTGGGAGAATCAAAGGTTTTAGTCCATGTCTTGAGGCACTCTAAGAAAAGGAAGAAAATCAAGCTGTCAGTGTAGAGCAGCTAACCCTGCTTTGGACAACTGGATATTAAAATCATTATTTAAAGATCAACCCATAGCAGTATGCATGTTTATGCATGGGGTTGGTGATTCAATGTAAGGCAAAGCATTCCTTGATCCGAGGACAGAAATAGCCAAGGGTAAATTAAATACAGCTGGAATGGACATCAGAAAAAAATTTAATTCTGTTACAATTCCTCCTTTCAGTCTTTACAAATTACATGACTTATGAAAACTAACACTTCCTTACTCTACGCAGCATGTAGCATTTTAATCCTTTTGCTCAACAGTCAGGGTGTAGTCAGCAATAGAGATCATTTAGTCTACACATCAGTGACTTTGGAAGCTACGTACAAAGGCTTAGAAATGCCTACAGTTCTGGTCAGTGGGAAAACCTAAAACCCAGCATGTAGGGTGCTTAAGCCTGCAGTGGTGTGCAGGAAGAATGCAGTATTACTCCAGACCTCAGCTTGCTTTCCTTTTGCAAATGGTGTGATATAAGCCCAATGCCTCCCTCAAACAGAGCAGGCTTTGACAAAGATCAGTATGTGAAGGAAGGGAAGAAAGAAGTTCTCCATAATTTCTTTGTTGATGAAAGAATGGGCAGAATATGGTCTATTAGGGCTGCGTTTCCACACATTATAAAGCTTTTTAAAATGCTACAACAAAACCTGATGCAAATGCGCATTCTGGCCGATCCCACTTCATTGACTTTAGATCGCTGTCAACCCCGATTCTTCCTCCCCACCCCCTTTGCCTGCTTGGACACCCACCCAACTCTCTTCTGATTGGATCCTGCAATGACGTGGTTGAGGGTGGGGAATCCCAGCTCCCCCTCCCCTCCCCACCCCTCCTGCTTTTGCTGCTGCTTACTTTCATTAGGTCGGGTAGGTTCATGGACACCCCCTATGGGGTTGGGATTGAAAACCATCAGCACGGGGGGGGGGCATCAAGGAGCCCCAAAAGCAGTTCCATCCTACCTCTCGGTGCTATGGGGTTAAGTGGCTCATCACCCTCTTCTGCCCCTTTTAGGGGTCCATGATGACAGAGATTCACAGGGTGGCATCCAGCAGCTAAAAAAGTTGGCTCCTGTTGGCTGACCCAGGGAAGATCTCTCCCTGAAGAGAAGTTTAATCAGGCATAGACTTTGTACACTGTGCATCCAATCCCTCCTTCCCTTCGCCAAAAGGGCTACAAGCTAGACAGTGACCCAGGGACACAGGGAAGAAAAAGCCAGGAGATCGGCTTTGAATCCCATGCTGTTACTGTGCGCAAATCCTCAACAAAGTGTATAGACAATTCGTGCTCCCAAACGGAGTTATCATCCTTGCTCCTTTCCTTGAAGATGGGAAAAGGCCAGGAGAGCAAAGGGGGAAGGAAAGTCTCTCTTTTTAATTTCATAGAGAATCCCATTTCCCCTTTCCCCCCATTAGGGATGAAAATGCTTCCCCCTTCCTTCTTTTCCTTTCATGAAGCATCAGAGCAGCCATAAGAAAAAATCTCAGGGAAATATCTTTGCATGTGGCTGGGGCTGAGCTGTGACCAAGTTTCTTCTTTGCAAGCAGGAGTGCTTGAGAAGAAACAGCAACAGCAGCAAAGCCCAAGAAGCACTCCTTTCAAAGGGCGACCCGGAGCTAGTCATGGCTAGTCGTCTGCTCTCACTCGGCACAGCTTTACACCCTCTCTCCCTCTCCACCATCCTCCTGCATCTCCCACCACCTCTCTTCCTCCCACCTCCACCCCTCCCAGCTGCTTCTACTGTAGTTTGCTGCCGCCGCCACCTTTTCCTTTGCAGAGGTGCGAGAAAGCAAAATTCTTTGGGGGGTGAGGTTTTTGCGTTCCACTTTGCTCCTGCATGCATTGGGCTGCTGGCAAGGGAAGCCTTTCCTCCTCCTCCTCCTCCTCCTCCACCTGCCACAGAAAAAGGAGCCCAGCAGAAAACAGAGAAAGTGAGGGGAAGCGTGGGTGGGAAATGAAACTTTGTTATCAGTGTGAAGTGGAGTGGGATAATTGTTACTTGTTATCAGTGTGAAGTGGCTGAAAATGAAACCGTGAGATGGTCAGCCTAGGGGAAAAGGCTTTAAATCAGGCAAGGGGCTGTCCTGCAGGGTGAAGCCCCACCCGTTTCATGACGCATCTGCCCCAATACTACTGTAACGTTCCCAAAGGAATAAAGATAAAGCATTTCAGGACCAAAAATGGGGAAAAACACCTGTATTTTCAGGTGTTTTTTATTGTGATTTTTAGCAATTTACTCCTCAGAAAACATGGGAACCGAATTGCTCATGGGAACAAAGAAAATTCACATTGTTTTGAAATTGCTTTTTAATGCAAGTGGGAACGCATTCCATGTGTGGCAAGCTTGGCAAAGTACTTGATCATCTGAATGCTTATCTAGGCAGTGCATGTCCTGCAAGCCACACCTTTTAGAGAAGACTAGTTGGTCACCTTGCTAGTGGGAAGATGAGGATATGGTAACATTGTTTGGCCCCACATTGAGGCTGTGAGATCTTTTGAGGGCTAGAGTTGAAATAATCTTCTTTTTTCAGATTTTGGAGAAGGGTTTATTCAAGTCTCCAGCATCCGTGATAGATGATATCTCAGTTTTGCTGAAGATAACTTCTGAGGCAATTCAGCTGGGTTTATACCTGCACTGACTTACTAAAGTTGACAAAAGGGGCATATCAGAGGCACTTCAGAGAGACGGTGTGCGGTTCCCATGCTTCTAAGACTTCTCTGATCCACCTTCCTTAGCATGAAATGTGCAGGAAAGGGGCAGGCTGGTGTGTGAACAATCCCATCTTGAAGCCTTCTCTGAGGAGCATCAGTGGTGCTTCTTTTTCACTGTGTCTGATGATAACCTATGATAAAATATCAAACATTCTATTCAAATTGAATCGAATACTCAAAAATCCAATTCGGTTTGAATCTTTTAAATTTGAATTAAACAAGATTTGATTTGTATTTACCAAATTCGAATCTATTCGTTCAATTTTTTTACCCGAATCTGCACATAAGAATGTCAACAATATTCGTATGTGCATGTACGCGTCTTCCCTACATCCGTACACATCCGTACACATACATACATGTCCGTATGCAACCCGTTTTCATCCCCTACAAATACGTACTGATGCGGAAAAGATGTGGATCTTCATGTACAAACTTGTACACATATGAATGTCTGGATAATTCAAGCAAATAGATCTGAAATTTGAAATTCAATTTGAATGTTTACATTTGAATTTTGGGACAATCTATTCGAGTTCAAATGTCAAAATTTGGCACATTTGATTGGATTTTGAATGCCTACAAATTTTCATGTGCATCCCTAAGAAGTGGTGCTAACCCACCCTAATTAGCTGTCCAAACCCATACAACATTGGCACCTGGCACATCTCTGTTCAGAGGTTGTTCCACAGCCTAGGGGCCACCACATGTGCCTTGAAACTCTGAGAGTGGCAGAACAATAAGGCCTTTCCTGTGATCTTAATATTCAGTCAGGTCTATATGGGTGATGGTGTTCCTTCAGGTATTGGAGGCCTAAGACATTTAGGGCTTTAGCTGTAAAGATCAACACCTTAAAAGTGGACTTGGTAGCAAATAGACATTACTGTATTTTCTGGCGTATAAGACTACTTTTTAACCCAGGAAAATCTTCTCAAAAGCCGGGGGTTGTCTTCTTATACGGCGAGTATATCCCAAACTCTGTATTTTAACTGGAAAGTTGGGGGTCATCTTATACGCCCAGTCGTCTTATATGCCAGAAAATACGGTATTTATTTATTTAAGAATTTATATCCCAGCCTTCTCTAAAAGGTGCCAGGATGGTTCACACCAATAATAATAATACATGAAAATATTCTTAAACTTTTTTAAAATTTTAAGACTGGTGTGATGGGCATCCTACTAGTGGCTTCCATCAGAGGTTGTACTGCTGTGTTCTGTACTAGTTCTAGCTTCTAGATTATCTTCAAAGGCAGCCCCACGAACAGTGTCTTACAGTAGCCTGATCTGGAAATTACCAGACCATGGATTTCTGTGGTCAAGTTGCCTATATCCAAGGAAGGTTGAAGCTTGCAACCAGCCAGAGATGGCTATCACTTGTGAGCCTCAAGTGACCACAATGGATCCAGCAGCACTGCAAGACCACATACCTTCTCTTGGTAAAATGTAATTTTACCAAGATGACACAAGGGGTCCCTTCCAACTGTATAATTCTACGATTCTTTCTGAAACAAAACAACTCCATCCAGAATGAGATGCCTCCTAATTTCATGGACTCAGGAACCATGACACACAATACCTCCATCTTGTTTGAATTCAGTTTCACTTTATTGGTCTACATCCAGCCCATTTTTTCCTCCAGGCAAACACTCCATCTGTCTCATAAACCATCCCCCAGGTAATCCCACATTTTAAGTCCTGTCTGGATGCAACCCCCCCTTCCATCATCTCTCTCTCTCTCGCACACACACACATCTCTCTCTCTCTCTCATGTCCTGGTGTATTCCAGAAAGTTGCTTTTTTTGGTGTATAACTTTAAAAAAGAAGTTTTTTCCAGACTGTTCTGATGCACACTACTACCATGTTTCAACTCACATCGTGATGATCATCATCTGCCTTTGTTCAAAGTGGCGGGGGGGGGGGGGCAATTTTATGCTCAAGAACACAAAATGACATCACAGGCCAAAAACAAAAAGTCTTCATTACCTCAAATCATTTGGACTCTATACTTCTAAAACCACTGGAGTCAAAACTTCTCTCATAAGAAAAACAATAGCAATTTTTCGTGACAGATGTAGAGAGATAAATAGGCTATCAGTCTCTTCTTTGAGCAATGGCTTTGCTCCTTTTGCAAAACTATTTCCTGTCCAGAATAATCTAAGTATGAGCATGCTGAGACTTTCTGCCTATTGTTCCAAAATTGTATATACACAATAGATGTGAGGTGACTTTAGAACATACTGTGTTGGCCACCACTAGGCCTGCAGTTCATCCCAGAGATGTTAAATCCACCTCAGAAAGCATAGCACACAGAGAGCAAAGAAAAACACTCTGAGGGAAGATTTTGCTCCCACTTGTCACTGCCCGCACTGATGCATAAAGTGATGGTGGCAATGAGGCCACCGGTTGGGAGTGATTTCCACCAGTGCAACAGACATAAATTAAAAATGTGGACTTACCTTAAACTGTGAAGTAAAGGAGCTCCACAGGGGGAACAGACTGTCCCCATTCTCCCAATCCTCTTCCAAACAGAATCCCTTCCTCTCTGAGAAGCTTATTGCCTCTTCGAGAGGCCTGCTGCATCCTGGGTGAGGGTGAATTCTTGCAAGATTTTGCGAAACGCAAAAAATGATGAGGGAAGGGGAAATGACAAGGGGAGGGAAACTCCACAGCCAGTGCTGACATAAGTAGGGATTTTTGGGTGTTTTTCCACTGTCAAAAAGTACCCATTTTTGCACCCATTTAGGACCCATTTGGGTGTGAGCCAGATGATCCCATTTCCACCATGGCACCCATTTGGGACCCAATTGTTTCCACTGCCGTGGGGGAAATCCAGATCTAATGGGTACATTTTGGCCTTTAATCTGGATTTTCTGTAGACCCCATTAATGGGGCCTACAATGGGCCCTTCTGCCAGAAAATCCAGATTAAAGGGAGCCTGTTTCAACTGGAAACAGGCAATGGGGTCCAAAGGAGGCTAGGGGGAGGGGATGCACTCATTGCCCCCCCCTAAACCTAGGCTCTGAAGTCACTTTGAAGCCACTTCGAATTGACTTCGAAGTCATTTCAAAGTCATTTCAAAGTCTGTGCAAAATAGCTCTGGAGTGCCTTTGATGTCTGTGCTGATCTTCGAAGTGAACTTCGGAGTGACTTTGAAATGACTCCGAAGTCATTTCGAAGTCATTTTGAAGTTCATTCGGAAGATCAGCACAGACTTCAAAGGCACTCCGGAGCTATTTTGTACAGACTTTGAAATGACTTTGAAGTAACTTCGAAATGACTTCAAAGTCAATTCAAAGTGGCTTCGAAGACTGCCCCCCCTGCCCTCCGAAACACCTGGGGTAACGGACTGACCCCTTGAGGGTCGATCCGGATTCCCCACATGGGTGCAAAGCTGTTTCCACAGCAGGGGTGTTAGCACCCATTGCTAATGGGTGCTACACCTCCCGTGGAAACACACTGGGTGCTTCCCTTAATCCGGATATAGTAGATCCGGATTAAGGAATGTACCCATTCCTTAAATGTGGATCTTCTTAGATCCGGATCTAAAGGCTGCAGTGGAAAAACACCCTCTGTTTCTTTTTTTACTTCACAGCATTGGATTTACTTCACAGGGACTGCGGAGCGTTGTAAAACCTTTCTGGGACTTTGACAGCTGCTCTGCAGTCCCTGCCTGAGAAGTATTCCTCCTGTCTAGGTGCAGCCTAAGTTCCAGACCCAAAATGGCTGACTTTCAAAGCTGTTTCCAGTCTGGTTCTAAACAATGCCAGGCAAAAACTTTGAAGCTGGTGAATGTTTTTTTCCGCAGTTTTGAAGTTTCTGAGGTTGGAAAGTGCCAGAATCAGGGTCAGAGTCTTCTTTTTTGATGGCTATTTGACTGTTGCCTAATACGGCTTAAAACAATCAGATTTTATTAAGACTTTTCATATTTTGTGACCTATCCCATCTCCTTTGTGTGAACAGTGATTGAATCCATCCATCCATCCATCCATCCATCCATCCATCCATCCATCCATCCATCCATCCATCCATCCATCCATCCATCCATCCATCCATCCATCCAGGGGCTTTTCCTATAAAATCTTCTGGGAAAGAAAATTTTAAAAGAATGGATCAGGAAAGTGGCTTTCAGAGAAATAGCTAAAAAAGTTTGGAGGATAATGATTCGGTAATCTTTTGGCCTTAGCACTGTTTTTAAGCTTGGTTTTCACCCCCCCCCTTTCCCTCATCCCTTTCTTTCATTTGCCTGCTTCTGTTCCTGCAAACTAAATTACATCTTTGGGTTTTGAAATAGCATCAAAGCGAACACTGGAATGCCTATAAATAGCTGTATCTTCTATTGAAGGTGTGGTGTTGAAGTTTATTCCAGGTTATGAGGTAGTGTGGTGCTCCTGGCCACAGGGCGACAGAAGATCCAATGGTCTGGTCAGGACTTTCCATAACATTCCTTGTTTCTAGACTTTTGCACCTCCAAACATACCCCCTGAAAGGTCTGCCGGCATGGAAAAATGTCTTTTCTTCAGAGTTGCTGGTTATTTCACTTCTGTTTATTTTTAAAAAGTTGGTTATTGAAGGAAAGAAACAGAAAATAGTGACACAAATCATGTTGTCAGGGATCCAGCCTGAACATGTGAGGGCCTAAATATATACAGAGCTAAGGGACTCATATGCTTTCATGAGTTGTTACTAAACATACATGCTTGAAAATGGTTCCTTACGGTATTCCTGCAGTCTGCGATCAGAAGCAGAAAAAATAAGTTTAAAGATAGGATTGTTCACATACCAGTCTGTCACGCCATAAACATTCTGTATTAGAGAAGAACTGAGAATACAAGGGCCACACAAGCAATCCTTTCTGTTGTGTGTGAACCTAGCCCTGTTATTACCACACTTCAAACTGATCCCAGCAAAATCCAGTTGAAATACTTCTGTACCGTGCAGAAATGCCAGCATTTCCAGTACATACATGGAAATATTGGCTTGGTCTCCATTTGTGGAACAAGACAGCTCCATTGTGGGTGGGGGTGGTGTCCCAATTTTCCACTGAAAAACACTCCTCTGTGTCTCCATTTTAAAGCACAGAGGTACCCTTTTCTAGTTGCTGATTGTGGTGCCTTTGTTTGGGGTGCAAAATAGCACCCTGCCAAACAAGACACTCCTCCTGCCAATTGCTTCTGAAAATGGGGCACTGAAAATGAGACATCTGATGACAGCACAAATGGATACCTGGAGGCAATGGCTTAGTCCCCTTTTTGCCTGAATGGGTTTACCCTGAATATTTCAGGAGTGCTGGGATTTTCAAGTTGCAATGTTCAGAATATTTTGTACTTTCTTGCGTAGGTATTGTCTGTTTTCCTTGAAATTTTATCTTTCCACTCAGGAAAGTCCAAATGGAAGATGGGAAGTCCACAGATAGCTGAGTAAGTTGCATTGGAGTATGATGCCATTTATGAAGTATAGTTCTAGTAGCTATTTGCCGCGTCTTCACGGCAACATTATTTTGAATTCAAAACGTTTTGAGTCCTCCGAGTCCAGACGGCAGTTTGGCTTAACATGCTTTTTCCGTGTTAAACCACGCCAAACCATTCTGAATCTCAATCCTGATTTCAACAGGTCTCACTCCGGATCGTGCACTTGAAACATATTTAATTTTTTACTGTGTGGACAGTACTGTTTTCAGGGATGAGATTCTGTGTTCAGGGTGCCCCTCCCCCAATCTCACTGTACCCAATGGCTGTCCGTATTCTGGGCACGTCATTGGTGGGTGTGTTTAGGGTTTCCAGACCGGGGCGAGCTAAGCCAGGCATGGAGGAAATGATGACCCTCCAGCGCCCCGGCTTTTTCCTCCTCCTCCTCCTCCTCCTCCTTCTCCTCCCCCCCAACTGGGCCCTTTCCGAGCAGCCGGGGGCAGTGGCGGCAGCGGCTGCAGCGGCAAGAACAGCCTGGTGAAGCCGCACTACGTCTGGCCCCTCCGTTCCTTTTTCTCCCCTTTCCGTTCACCCGGCAGATCCTCCATGCGCCTTTTCTTTCCCTTTGGTGCATTCAGTGGCTATTAAAAAAATAAAATAAATTCAAGACATGTGGAGAAAAGCTTCCCAAGGGATCCCTCCTCCCTGATCGATGCCTTAAAGGGTCCCCTTTTAATTAAAAAAGGGGGTGATTGAGGGTCCCTTTGAGAATAAAGAGAAGCCCCTTTAGAGAGAGCGTGGGTAAGATTAAATAGAAACCTCTTCTCCCCTTTTGCCTCTCCGCACCCGGAGAACAGGTGCCTCTGCACCCAAGGATCGGGCACCTTTCTTGCCCCTACACACACACACACACACACACACACACACACACACACACACACACACACACCGATCTCCTTCCACCCCTCAGGAGACCAAAGCAAGGACAGCCTTCACACAGCAGTGCTACAGTGTAGCAAGGGAACAACTTCACTCCCAATTAACAATGTTGCAAATTTGCACAATTTCAGAAGTTCAGACCTTTAGAAAGTGAAAGGAAGGGAAGCAGCTGAGATTCTGTATTAATGTTTAAAGGAATGGGGCTTTACTTGCTGCTGCTGCTGTGTGCCCTGAGCAATGAAAAAGCCCCTCGGTCCCCTCCAGCCCAGCCTCTCGGCGCGAGGGAAGCACGGGTGGGAAAGGGGGATCCAGACTTCTTCGATGGGGGTGATGAGGGAAGAGCACAAAGCTGGAAGAAAAGGGGGAGGAAAAGGTGGTGCAGAGGAAAGGAGGCAGAGAGCTGCACAGCCATGAGGGCGGGAGGAAGCAGACAGAATTTTACAGAGTTTAGTGCAGATTGCTACAGCTGATCAGAACAAAGAGGCACAGGGAAGGGAGGGTGGGAGCAGGCAGGCTTTCATGACAACTATAAAATCAGACACTTTTGCTACATAACCCCCCCCCCACATCTCTTGTTAAATTTCCCTTCTGATACATCCGGTTCATTTTTCACCTCCTTCCCCGCCCCTTTCAACCATCCCCATCAGCCAGGGGAGAGGTCTGATCTCTGTTACTTTGAACTAAGTGAGAGGGGCTGATCCTGGGAGGGAACACCAATCAAAGAGAGGGGGTGGGCACCATGACTGGCAAGGGGCAGGGAGGACAGGATTGCCGTGGGGACTCCGAGGATTGAATCTGAGATAAGGGTGCCCTTGGGATGCCCTCGGGATGCGGATGAATCAGATCAAGTTGAAAGCCGTGGAGACAGTTTTAACCTGGTTCAATTATTTTGGTTTTGTGGAAACAATATAAGGCATTCCATGAAGACGCGCTCATTGATATACCTGCCCTCCATAAATTTGTCACCATCTCTTCTGGTAGTAAATTTCATAGACTAATGACCTCTGAGTGAAAAAAAAAATACTTCTCCTTGTTATTCCTAACTTGTTTGCCCATCAGCTACACTGGGTGCATGATTTTATATATTCAGTCAGGTCACCTCTTACACGCCATGTTTCAATGCTGAAGAGGCATAGATCCTGATCTTGTAAACAAGTATGGTAGTGACCAGAACTATACACAGTATTCCAAATGTGGCCTCACCATAGATTTATGAAGAAGCACAATGAGGCTTGCTAATTTATTTTCTATTCCCCTCCTAATTATTCTTAGTATATAATTTGCTTTTTTCACTGCTGCTGTGAATTTGGTTGACAACTCTGTTGACCAAAATCTCATCGAAAGCTCAGGCTCCATCAGTTTATAGGTAAAATTTACCCAAAGGTGCATCATGCCACCTGTGAAGAGCTACTCTGTACAAGAGGATATAGACACATCCTCTAAGGAAGAGGGCTCTTCCTCAGCCTGACTTCCTCCCTGTCTGGGACCTCCACTCTTCAACAAGAGGGCCATCCACTATGGAGTGGGATGCTCCTACTGCACTCCTGAAAGCCTTGTCTTCACGCCTCTCTCTCTAGTTTTTCAGGTCAGTTACTTTAGCATTCTCTGAAAGCCAGGGTCCTATTAAACTGAGCACACACTTTTACCTTCTGCCCAGTAGGCAGATAGTCGTACATGAGACACTTGAAGAACACCCTGCAGACAGATGGCTGTACATGGGACACAATGGGAATCAGTGGAAAGTTCACTTTCTTCCACTAGCTCTCTCTGTTCTCCTAACTTCTAAATTATTTGGGATTTTGTTACTATTTAAATTATTCTACTTTAAAATTTTATTTATTTTTACCTTTTGTTACTATTTAAATTATTTTACTTTCTTAAACTATTTAATTGTTTTTAGTTTTTGAAACTATTATTTTACTTTTTGTTACTTTTTGTTACTTTTTGTTAATATATATATACTTGAGATCATGCTTATACTTACCTTGCTTTTCTCAGCTGAGGAGCGTGGCTTTTCCCATTAATTGCTCCTCTAAATCAGGGGAAACTGCAAGCCCCTCCAACTTCAGTTCGTGTGCTCAAGCCCCTCCTCTTTCATGTGCTCAGACTAGCTTAAAAATCAGCTCCCCTCAGCATCTAAATTGTTGCAAATCAAGTACCTAACAAACTCTCCAAAACCCACAAATTTAACAGAGCACCAGCAGTTATTCATCCAAATTCCTCTGTCAAACTCTTGTTGCCACCTTTGCTCTCAGGCGAACAGAGTCTGCCATTTGAGGACACACTCAAACTGAACTTACTTCTCCCAAATGAGTAATGTGACTCCTCACACTAGCTCCACTGAATCAGAAGCAAATGCAAGCTCCTTCTCCTTCAGACCATGTGCTTAAGCTCCACCTCCATCACACCATGTGCTCAGGCCAGCTTAGAAACCAGCCACTCCAAATGCCCAACAAAGTCTGCAAAACCCAGGACATCCACCCCACAAACGTATCAGAGAACCAGTAGTTGTTTCCCCAAATTCCTTTGCCAAAGCCCTGTTATCTTTCCATCGGCTTGGACTCAGGAGAGCAGCCTTCTTCCAGGTGAGTCCGTGCAAAAGTAATATGGAGGACTGCTGTGGTCTGTGCCCAATTTAACATCAGGGAAGGCTATGAAGAAAATCAGGGCTTCCTTGGCTCTGAGTTCTCAAAGTGAGCTGTAATCACCTAGGGTATAAAAATGAGAGAACATCCAAACAAGCACAGTGCCAGGAGACCAAATAAGAGCAATGGGCTAAAAGCAACAACATTCCTTTCAGGATGGTACTCTGTCAACCATGCGTTCTCAGCTCCGGTAAGCATAGGGAAGAGGTTGGGTGCTTGCTCAAATTCTTGTGGTCTCAGCCCACACCCTGTTCATCACTGGGATGAGCTGTAGGAAGCAACAAACAGACTAGTAGTGAAAGAGAGCTTTGATTTATATCCTGATAAAATAACCTTTGCTCTCAGGAGCTAATGTTTCATTTGCCGCTTGGACAAAATGATCCTTTCTTTCCACCCATCAAAGTTGGGGTTTGATATTCATAGCATTCTTGACAGAGACGTGCTAGCCAGGGATGGAAAACTGCTGCCTGTTAACTTCTTTCCTCTTCAAGGAAGAAGCATGAGGCAGAGTGAAGTGAAAAAATCGAGAAGGAAAGAGCTAAAACTACTGTGATAGAAAACCTAGGGAGCGGGCAACTTGCTGGCACCATGTCTGGACCACCAAACAGTCCCAAGATAGCATTCGATTGTCTGTTTAAGTCCTTGTAGTATGGAGGACCCAGCACTATCTTTACTCTCCTGTCAGTGTGACAAGCCTTTCCACACTTGACTCTGTCGTGGAGGTGGATGGTAGATCCATGCCTCATGGAGCTGTTTCTCAATGAGAAATGACTCTGTGCATCTGGGAGCTTCCCACAAGCACTATAAATATGGAGCACTTAAAAGTGCTTCATGCTTTCTCTAGTAGCAGAACTGGTTAAGTCCTGGATGCTCCACACCTGCATGTCTTCCTGTTGGAAGATATGCAGGAGGAAGATGTGACTGGTGGTGCATGTGTGATGGCATGCTGTGTTGCCAGGTTGCCCAGGTGACAGTACCACACAGGTGTGCTGGAGTTGTCAGCAGAGCTCTGTAATGGTTACTGCCTGGGCGTCCATTCGCACCTAAGGTAAGGTTTGAATACTCTAGCCATCCTCAGGTGCAGATGACTACAGCCTTCTAGCGCTATGCCTCCTAGTCAACGGGCATAGTCCGAATTTCTCCTGTGATAGGCAATTCTGGGAATTTGCAAGTACAAAAAGCAGGAGAAACAGACAAACTCCAGGGAATTGCTAGTGAGGTAATGCCACAGGAATCTTGCCAAATGCCTGGTAAGTCAACTCAATGATAGCAAAGTCACAGGAAGAAGCAATGCTGGTTTTTCGCAGAGAGCTGGCATTTCTCCTCGCTGTCTGGAAGTAGCCTTAGAATAGTCATCATCAGTTGCTGCCTGGTGAAGATAACACAAAAAATACAGCTTTGAATGCACTTCAGGTCCAAAGCACGTTTCATTCTGGGGTGGAATGGAGGAGAAGAATAGCCCCCAGGTTCTCTCTAGCATGTGATCACAATCATCCAACTATTTAACTTTCTGTTTAATTTCCATCCAGGAAGAGTTTTCAAGCTGTTGTCCTCTGTTCTATTCCATCAAGATGTCCTATAGCAAAATCATGAAAGATAGCATTGTTCTTTGTTGGAGCCTGGTTGGTCTCTTCTAAATTTTTAATTCTAAGTTTATTCTCCCAATATGAAGAAAAAAGAAAAGAAAAGGAAAGAAAGATATCGACAGGAAATTCTGGGCAGACAAAGGAAAGGTTTTCAACCACACAATGTATAATTCATTTTGGAAATGTATTGCTGCATGTTCCAGCAATGGCCTCTAGCTTAGATGGTGATAAAACACAGTAAATGTTAAATGTTTTGAATAAACACAGAAAACTGCTAACCCTTTACAGCAGAAATGACTGTACTGAACTTCTTAGTTTAGGAGAATTGTGCCACTAAACAACTTTCCACTTGTGACCTTCCTGGAGAAATGTGCTTAGCCACTTTGGAAATTACAACTGAAGTCTGGATACAGCCTCAGTTTTGCGTAGATAGTAATTACTTCATAATACAGTTTTGCCCTACATGAAAGTTTGCAGGAACCAAATGATAGCATTACATGAAAGACAACTGTATTGTTAATCTATATCGGAGCCTTATTTAAAATAAAAATGCCAACCAAGAACTATCAATTGTGCTGAATGTTATTCAGAGTGTAACAGGAAGTGATGTATTTATTTATTTATTTATTTATTTATTTATTTATTTATTTATTTATTTATTTATTTATTTATTTATTTATTTATTTATTTATTGTTTATTTTATTATTTACATTTATATCCCGTCCCATACCCGAAGGTCTCTGGGCGGGTTACAACCTTCAAACAACAGATTAAAACAGAATGTACATTAAAAGACTTTAAAAATTCAACAACTTTAAAACAATACACATTATGTTTAAAATGATAGTGTGTGGCCTGGGTGGGAAATATAATCAGCTCAGCCAAAGGCCAGGGTAAAGAGGTGTGTCTTCACCGCCCTCCTGAATATATATAAGGAGGGGGCAAGACGCACCTCGAGGGGGAGGCTATTCCATAGTCTAGGGGCCATCACAGAAAAGGCTCACTCCCGGGTGCCCACCAGCCTCGCTACTCAAGGTGGTGGGACAACCAGGAGGGCCTCACCACTCGATCTTAAGGCACAGGCAGGTCGATACGGGAGTAGGCGTTCCTTTAGATATTTGGGGCCCAAGTCATTTAGGGCCTTATAAGTCAAAGTCAAAACCTTGAATTGGGCTCGGTAGTGAATTGGCAGCCAGTGCAGTTCTTTTAGAACTGGCGTGATGTGCATCCGGCTAGATGTTCCGGTCAGCACTCTAGCGGCTGCGTTTTGCACTAGCTGCAACTTCCGAACCGTCTTCAAGGGCAGCCCCATGTAGAGAGCATTACAGTAGTCCAATCTAGAGGTTACCAGAGCATGGATAACTGTGGCCAGGTTGTCTCTATCCAGAAGAGGCTTCAGTTGACGGACTAGCTGTAGTTGAGAATAGGCACTCCTGGCCACGGCCTCCACCTGAGCTTCAAGTGTTAGCGCAGAGTCCAAGAGTACCTCCAAGTTACGCACCTGTCCCTTCCAGGGTATTGCAACCCCATCAAGGACAGGGTATCTCCCAACTACCCGGACCCGAGACCCTTAATTACTTAATGTCTGAGTAAGGCTGCCTCCAGATGGCAAGAGACAGTTGAAGGATCCAGAGGAGATCCTGCAATTGCCTCTTTGCACCCACCCTACATGTGGGATGCAACTGCAAGCTCTTACCTGTATCTGCCTGTCAATTTAAGGGGCACCCCGATGCACGTTGGATTTAGTACCGAAATTGGGCTTGGCAAGGGGTGTCTGCATGCATTTCTTATTTGGTCCGATTTTGATTTTGGTCTGAAAAAACAAGTCTGGGCATGGTTTGGAGGTCCAGCACGCATTGCTTAGTGAGCCAAGCCTGCGTGGACTATTCGAGGAGGAGATTGGTGCTCACGTCATTGGGAGGTGGGGGTGTGCTTGCCATTCCTGCCCTGTAAATTGGAGATTGCAACTGCTGAGAATTTTTGGGAGTGAATAAATCCTGATTGCCAAGGCAGGCAGGATAATGGCTAAATTTTTGCCCCTTTTCCCCGGCAAATATTCCACCCTCGTTTCCTGATTGCCAAGGCAGGTAGGGTAATGGCTTGATTTTGTCCCTTTCCCCAAATATTCCACCCCCATTTCCTGATTGCCAAGGCAATCATGATAATGACTTGATTTTCTCCCTTTTAAGCTTGCCGGGCATTCTCATGATTCCCGGTGGAACAGAGGTGCACAAAACTACTCAACTGCCCAACTGCCACTAAACCTCATAGCAGCTTTGGGTTTTTAAAAATTATTTTAAAATTTATCAGATTTTAATTTAAATTTTTTTCTGTGCCTCCCAGCCCAGTCCTGGCTTTCTGTGCCACTAAGGGAGGAGGGAATGTGGCATTTGCAGCTGGTGGCACAGGGGTGGGCTGACGTGAATCCGGCTTCGAATGAGGACAGAGGGGGCAGAGAGGAGGTAGCACTGTTCCCCCGTGCCAGGTTTTGGCATGGTTTGCATGGGGATGGCTGCATCTTCACTGAGCCTGCACCCAGCCCGCATCACCAGGAATGGCATGGAGAAGGACAAGATTCAATCTGAGACCCGAGGCGTTTTCGCACGGGGCTGAACGGAACGCGGAAAAGACAGGTGAGGACACGTCATCCGCATTGGCCGCGCGCGGCTTGCGTTCCGACGTGTCCTCACCTGTCTTTTCCGCGTTCGAAATGTAGAGCACTTCGAAGTGCTCTACACGCGTTCCAACGCGGACGAGCCGCCGGCAGCCGTTCGGGAGAAGAAGCGTTCGCGCTTCTTCTGTCTCCCGAACGGCTGCCGGCGCGCCTCCGACGCCGCGCGGCTTTGACAATCAGCTGTTTTTCAAACAGCTGATTGTCGATCTGCCTCCGCGGCTGCCGGCGCGCCCCTGGCCGGCGTTTGCCGGCTAAGGCAGCTTCGGGCGCTTTGACCATTCGCACCCAGACGCTCCGGAACGCGTTTACACGCGTTCTGGCGCGTCTGTGTGTGAACGGGGAAAGCGCCCGAAGCTGGCTTAAGCTTTCCGCCTGAACGCGTTCTGTCTGGAACGCGATTCAGTGCGGAAATGCCTCCGGTCCCGGTCCCATACTGAGCCAAACAGCTTGCATGGAGATGTGACCATAGTGATTGTTACTCTTAGAAAATACCTGGCCACTTCTTTTTGTTTTTCTTCTCATCCTTGACAAATATCTGGGTACTTCCTAGAGGAGCAATCACAGAATCAGCAGGAAGATTCAAGTAATCATTCATTGTTATGGGAAATCTGGGATCGTTGATGGATCTACCTGTAACAATAATAATAACAATAACAATAATAGAGTTGGCTTTTCTACCCTTTGAGGCCCATTTGAGGGGACTCAAAGTGGCTTACAAACCTGTTCTTCTCTGCACAACAGATACCCTATGAGAGCTCAGAAGAGAGCTGTGACTAGCCCAAAGTCACCCAGCTGGCTTCATGGGAGAGTGAGGAATCAAACCCGGTATTCCCAGATAAAAGTCTGGCTCCCTAAATGCTAGACCAAACGGGCTTCAGGGTATTGCATCAATATCCTGGGCCTATATGGAGAATGCCAGGATATGTATGGTAATCCCAATATAGTCCCAGGAGATCTGCAGTTTTTAATCCACATGTGGAGGCACCTTAGGTGTTGGCATTTTCTGATTGTCCTCTGTGGGATACAGCTTCAACAATATCACTGGACCATCCCACAGAGCTTTCAACATCAGCTGTGGTTGATGTGCCAATGACTACACCCTCCTGAGCACATAATTCTTCCACACTGTTCAAATTTTGGAAACATCCAGTTTTGATTATTGTATTCCAGATGTTATATTGCTTCCCATGCCAAGGACTGGTTCTTGAGGTTCCTTTCTTTCTTCTGAGAGCCACTTGGTCAAATTGATCGCAAAATTCCATTCCTATCCAATCTGACCTTTCGTATATGAGGAGATAGAAATATTGCATGCAGCAACTTTGACCATATGGCTGATGAGCCCCAATGTGGTTTGTTCTGGTTAAAATGTACTACAGAGTAACTAATATGTGTTATGTGATCCTGAATGGATACCCTTGGAGAGCTTAAGGAACAATCAGAGCTTTATTAACCTAAAAATCAAGAGTTACATTTGATCAAATCCCCCTTCCTCTAGACTAGCTGACATTTCCCACTGCTGTCTTAACCTAGCATTTATTTCCACATTTCATTTTGCCTTTCTTATTGATATATTAGTCTGGTACATTGGGCTTTCTCAGAGGGAGGAACTGCATGCAGGTTTCATTAAAAAATATTTCACAATGATTTGCTAAAATGTGGTCTGTGCTTTAGTGCCAGGACAAAATCATAGAGAGGCTAGCTGAAGTGTATTATTTTCACAAAAATGGATCCATCCAACATGGGAGAAGACGCCATCCTTTCTATCCTGCATTGCTAGCACAATGGTTGGAGCATGTTTTATTCATTGTCTGAAAATCAAAAAATCATTTCAGTGCTTACCTCTCTGACCTAGGACAGTTTGTAGACCTTTCAGCTTCAGCTTAGGGTGGAGTTTGTAACAACAGACATTTTTTTTCTTTGCATTCACCTTACATCATCTTAAAATATGACAAAGGTCATCTCTTTAACATTTGGGATTTCATAGTTATTAAGGTGTTTCTTTCTTTAAGCTGGATTGGGAGAAAACTACATAAGTAAACTGGCAGGGGGGTTCCACTGATCTGTGGCAAACAGCCATAGTCAGGCTAGCTGTTGCCTGGCTTGGAGGTGAATATCGACAGCAGTGTGGCAAAATAAGGTAGGTAGTCATTTATTTGGACATTTGTTTGTAAGGTATTTTTTGAGCATCTGAGATGGGATGCTTTTTTTAAAGGGATGACTGAAAAAAACCCTGTCTGATCACACCTTTCGAATTGTCTCATTCAGAAGTCAGCCCCAGGAGGCTTTCCTGGGAGAAAGTCCTCCTATCCTGTACCCCTCCTTGTTTCATCTAGTGGTTAAGGAGCCGGACTCTTATCTGAGAATAACAGGTTTGATTCTGCATTCCTCTATGAAGCCAGCTGGGTGACCTTGGGCTAGTCACAGCTCTCCTCTGAGCTCTCACAGCCCCACCTACCTCACAAGATGTTCTGTTGTGGGGAGAAGAACAGAAAAGCTTTGTCAGCCTCTTTGAGTTCCCTTAAATGTGTGAGAAAAGTGGGGTAGAAAAGCCAACTCCTCCTCCTCCTCTGACCTGACTCTCCTGCCCAACCAGTGTCCCCTGATTCTAATGTTGTGTGACAGAGAAAGTATTTTTTCTTTATCTACCTTTACCTCATTGTTCATGGGGCTGTTCCAGCTGGGCACAAAGAAGCTTCTGGAAACCCAGTGAAATGGTACTTGGCTTTACAGCTGAATTCCAAGTCACCTATTAGAGCAGTTTATGGTGCCAGTTTCTCACTAGGGCCTGCTCTAATGCCACATCCCATGTGAACAAAGCATTTCCATGGGAGGTATCACCTGCTGTGGTCTGGGCCACAATGCAGATAAGCCATTCCCTGGGGGTTGCTGGCCTGGGCTAGAAACCCTTTGTGGATCCTGCCATTGTCCATATATATTATGGAGCCTTGCACTCAGCTGCTGTGACTTACTTGGCTGTCTTTTTTTCCAGGAGATTGGGGGTGAGGGAGAACAGCAGTAAGAATGTTCCAGAATAGCCTGTCTCTGGTGTACATTTAACTAATAGAATATTAATGAAGGGGGTTTGGAAATCTCTGGGTTTTTTTGTGGTTGGCTCATGAAACGTCAGGATAGAGAGCAGCATGTTTTGCATTACTGTTTTACCTCCTTGAAGGAAAACCCTTTTTCCACAGGCAGATCATATGGTCTGCATCATAGCTGACATTATTTCTCTCAACCTCGGTACAGTTCCTTGTCTCTGTGTGTCTTTTACCAGCAGATAATCTGAAATCCTTTGTGGTTCTTTAACACTGAACATGGACATGGGATGGAGCATTCATACACATGAACGATGTCCTTCATATTTTCATCAGTGTTACTTTTGCAGGTGCTGGAGGCCTGGCTAGGCCCATAGCATAGCTTGGTCCAGTTTTTTTTTTTGTTTTTTTTTTACTGTACTCTTTAAAACAAAAAAAGTATATAGTAAAATATTCCAAGACACTTCATAAAAACACCAGATACAAATATATATATACAGGACCATTAAACTCTGACAAAATTAACAATAAACATATCAATTCCGAATTTATAGCAGTTGATTTCCTAAGACTGAAGTGAGTGCTTCATGGAGGGTCAGATTCAGTCAAAATTGTGCAAATCTCAAAGCCTGTGAAGACTGAGGAAGATGTAAAATATTCCCCTTTGCTTGAAAATACCTAGAAAAGTTCCATTTTTTGGTTGCAGACATGTGTGATTGTGCAGTTTTGGCACAGTTTTGATCTGTGAATAGTGAGGGAAGGTCAGAAGCCCTGAATCATGAGTATACAAGAATGCAAACATAAAGTTTTGCAAATGCTATAGAGAGAAGGATCACTGTGGTGCCTTTTGCATTGGTTTAATTTTGCCTGTTAATCAGCCTGAGCTGCTCAAAGACAGAGAATATAAAAATGAATTTAACAGCAATACACGAAGATTGATGTGTCTTATCTCCCTACAAGGAACCCCCTTAAACAATCTTATGGTTGTGCTTCAAAGCCATCCAATGTCAGAGTCTCATCTTCCTGCTGCCCTCTTGCCCTCTAACATCTTGCTCTCGTACTACCATGATAGGCCAGGGTACAATATTGGCAGAATGTCTGTTATAGTGAAGGAGGTGAAAAAGCAAGGAACTTTTCAAAAGTCTTGGTATTGGTAAGAATGTGGCTAGGATAGCTCTCAAAGAAAGCAAGATGCTTTCATGTACAATGTATATTGAGACCCAAGGCATGAACAGGTGATGAACTCTAGGTGTAGGAGCCAGCCAAATTGGATGTACACAATGCTGGTGCCAACTAGTCCCCACATTGACTCTGAACATCACATAAAATGGGTTCCCTGGTAGTCCAGAAAATGGGTTCCTATGGTACCATAGGAACTACTTGTAATCTAGATCAGGGGCCTCCTGTGTGGAAGGAGTGCACCAGCAGATGGTAGAGCCTTCCATATTCTGCACTAACACCAGCAGGTGCAGAAAGGCCCTAAGACTCTTTTGGCCTGTTTACACTTATCTCTTTGGAGTGGCTGTAGTTGCTCTAGGTGAAATCTGTTCAAACACTGCATGCCTCCACCAATCTTGATGCAGCTTTGTGTTCACACACTCTCTTCTGGGTGTGAATGCTGCAAGGGGTGGGACAGGGCAACTGTGGCTGCACAATCGCATGCCACATTGCGATCAACATGGCAGCAGCTGGGCGCATAGCTGCGGCAATCCGGTAGGTCTGGGCCAGACGATCTTCACTTGGAGTGCTGAAGAGCACCAGCACTTCAAGTGTGGATGGCTCCCTCTGTGCCTAGAATAATACCATTCCGGTGAGCAAAGTGTGAACAGGCCCAAGGCTGCTTATGCTTCTAAAGGCCAAATTATGGTTTGCTGTTACATCTGAATCCACATATAGATGAACATGCTCTTCCTCAAGCCTACCCAAAAAACCAAGGGAGTCAATCAAGGAAACCTTGGTCTGCTTTCTTAAAATGAAACAGAATTCAGGTGCATTTCATGAGCCTCTGGCCAGGAGTCAGAGACCTGTATAAAACCTATAATAAGTGTGAAGTTCCAGGGGTTCTATAATATCCATAATGAGTCTAGACTCAGCTTTTACATTTTTACCTGCATATTTTATGCATATGGATCATATATTCCATAAAGTAAAACTTCATGAAACTTCAGATAGCTGCCGAGTAGCCAAAGGCAATTTCACAGCTTTCATTACAAACCTTGCAGGTCCCATTCAATGTTAATGTTAATATGAGCTAATCCACTTTTATTTTTCAATAATTAAAGCACAGGCAGTGCCCACAGGAAGTCGAACAATGGTAAAACTAGCATGATTCATCCATTTCATAAAGGAAAAAGCAGCACGGTATATAAACATGTTACCTGAAGGATAGACCCTAGAAAGCTATCAAGGGATTGTTTTAATTGCATTTAATTTATTCCCTTTTCTAATTATGCATGATATACAAAGGTATAACATTAGAAAAACATGATACATACCACAACCAGCAACAAATTTGCACTCTGCAAAATTTTTAAGGCATAATGTTCCTCCACAACCTGCAATATTGGGGTCTGGAAATTCAGCTTTCGTTGTGGCAAAATGCTGTTTGATCAGCTACAGCTTGGTTCAGTACTATCAAAGGTCAGATCCTGGTCACCTCATCAGTTTGGAAACCGTGGCACCTGGTGATGTTTTTGTGAGTTCACCTTCTTGAACAGTGATGAACCTCCTTGATTAGCTCTGAAGCTTCCTCAGGCCAAGTTCACACTTGGCAATTTAAACCGGTTTTAAACTGGGATTAAACTGGGCATGTACAGACCAGAAGTGCCTTTTCTGGGCTCTGGAAGGCCTATTTTGGCCTCAGGAGGGCCTGGAAAGAGGTCCAGGACACCACCGGAATGTGCCCCAACCTGTAAGGGGGCACGTGGGAGGTGGGTGAGACTGCTCTGGTGATGTCCTGGGCCACTTTCCATGTCTCCAGAGGCCAAAATAGGTCTTCCGGAGCCTGGAGGCCACATGGGGCGGGGAGGCCCCGCAGCATCTGGTATCCACCGAAGTTTCAACTGAAGCTTCTATGAATACTGGATAATCTGATTCTCGGACGAGTAGGTCCTACAAATGTAGCTCCTATTCGATTTGGCTACGGATATACAAATTCATACATACTTTTATGAATTCCAGATGTCCCGAATATTTGTGCAATTGCAGCCAAAAATGGTGTGGGGCATTTACCACAAGGTGCTTCTTTCCACCATGTGTGGAGAAACTGTAGTTAAGGCACTTTTCTGAGGTGTTGCCCCCCCCCATGATATTCTCACTTTGCTTCTTGTAAGATGTTTCCCTTTCTTTTGTTATTGAAGGGAGGTGTGTGTTGCACCCCCAATGCTAACAGCCTGGGCCATATCTTTTCTGACCATTATTTGTAGGGCGAATCCCCATAGCAAGCTTGTTTCGAATTCAAAACGTTTTCGGGCAGACCCCACGTCAGTTTGGCTTAACATGCTTTCTGCGTGTTAAATCGCCCCAAAGCATTGTAAATGTTAATCCTCATTTCAACAGGTCTCACTCCGGTTCGTGCGCTTGAAACGTTTTACATTTTTTACTGTGGGAACCCTTCCGTGTTAAGGGATGAGAGTTTCCCTCTCCCAATAGCTTGCTTCCAAAGCAAGCTGTAAAATCCACCGCTTAAAGCTACACTGTAGCGATCGAACCACTTCACACCTGATAACGATCTTGCCATTGAAAGTTCTGATCTTTAAAAAAGGCAAAAGAAAGGAAAGCAGCTGCCGGTTTGGGGAGATGTGTGAATGTTTGTTGCTGCTGCTGCTGCGTGCCCTGAGCAATGAGGAGAGGAGGGGAAAGAATTGCTGGCTGCTCACTGGCAAGCAGCAGCCACCCAGCCACCCAGCTAGGCTCGGTGAAGGGATCTGTTATGGGTGGTGCATTCACGCCAGGAGGAAGAGGACAAGGCAGTCCCAAAAAGCAGTTTTGTTGCAATCCGGATTTGCATCCTGAATCCTTGGCTCTGGGAAACCTGGGGGAGGTAGTTTATGGCTACCTCGATCGTGGCTGCAGTCCTGGAACCACAGCGATACGTGGTTACAACCCAAGGGGCTGCAACGATCTTGGTACCAGTAGACTGGTACGATCCACCGGGTGTTATGAAAGTATTCCAATTACCTGACCGGCCCAGGTAACCAGGGGTCAGGCCTATGTGTCTGGCCTAACCCTGAGAGCTAGAAAATGGGGGAGGGGGAGAGAAGAGGCATGGCACAGAGATCAGCTGGAAGAGAGCGAGTTTATTTCTCTGCAAGGCTTTTTATATCCCCCACAAGAAGGCGGGGAAGGAAGTGACCACAGGATAAAATCCAGGTAGGTGATAGGTGGAGCTGTGTCAGCTGAGCAGGGCAGAAGTCCTTCTGATGTCATATCCTGTAGAGGGAGGCGAGGAGGATCCTCAAACAGGAAGAGAAGGCAGATGCCATGTGGCCAGGTAGCCATTTTGCCTTCAGGCTAAAAGTCTAGCACCCTGCTGTGCTGGGTGTGTACTGCAAACTATGAGAGCAGGAAGATTCTTTTTACTCTGAGGCTTGAGAAGCTGGTGGGAAAAACCTGGGCAAATTTGCAATTGCTACACAGTTTTTAAAAAGTAGCCACTGGAGTCCCCCCTTGAGTCACGTACGTCCTCAGAATCTGGATTGAACGCGATTCTGGCTGAAAGTAATGGGATCAGCTTTTAATGAGGATGCGGTCGTAGAGTTTCCATAGACATCTGTGTGCTTTCTTTTAATCAAGAGGTAAGGGAACAACCACTCCCAATAACATTGGAGCTGCAGAGGGAAGAAGGATGTGAGACAAATTTTGCTAATGGAATGTGTGGAACAACAGAGACACACCATGACCTATCACTTCAGTTTCCTGTAGCAGGGACCTGTTAACCACATGAACTTTTGCATCTGATACAATGTTGTCATGGGAACCACTTTCACCTACTGAATGTATTAAAACACAATGAATCATATTTTCTGGCCCTTTCTCTCCATGAAAGTACACTTATAGATTTCTCTAAAGACGTGTACTGGTAGACTGGACCTGGGAGCCATTTTGGTTTTCTTAATATGGTTTATGCTTCTAACCTCAGCAAGTTATTCCAATAAGACAATGGAAATGGAATAGACTTTTATGTGTCTTGAGTACACTTCCCCTCTCTAACGCAATAGGTATACTAGACAATGAAAATGGGATTTGACACACATACTTTCTAAATGCCCTGGCTTAAATCAATTAAACTGGGTGAGCTAGTTTATTTATTTATTTATTTATTTATATTTATATTTATATTTATATTTATATTTATATTTATATTTATATTTATATTTATATTTATATTTATATTTATATTTATATTTATATTTATATTTATATTTATATTTATATTTATATCCCGCTCTATACCTGGGGGTCTCTGGGCAGGTAGCATTTAAAATTCAACAAATCAAAAACTATATCAAAACAATAATAACCAATACAACATTTAAAAACCAACATGATAAAAACAATGCAAAAACGATTAAAACAGTAGTGCTTGGAGTGAGGGAAATGTAAGCAACATTCAACCAAAGGCCTGAGTGAAGAGGTGGGTCTTCACCGCCTTCCTGAACACAAACAGAGAAGGGGTCTGACGCACTTCCAGGGGGAGACCATTACATAGCCTGGGGGCCACTACTGAGAAGCCCCTCTCCCAGGTGTCCACCTGCCTAGCTGCTGAAGATGGTGGGACAACCAGGAGGGTCTCCCCTCCAGATCTTAAGACATGGGCAGGTCAATATGGGAGAAGGCATTTCTTAAGATATTTGGGGCTCAAGTCATTTAGGGCCCAGTAAGTCAGAGTTAACACTTTGAATTGGGCTCGGTAGTGAATTGGCAGCCAATGCAATTCTTTCAAGACTGGTGTGATATGCATCTGGCTAGCTGTCCTGGTCAGCACTCTGGCAGCTGCATTTTGCACTAGCTGCAACTTCTGAACCATTTTCAAGGGCAGCCCCATGTAGAGTGCATTACAGTAGTCCAACCTGGAGGTTACCAGAGCATGGATAATTGTGGCCAGGTCATCTCTGTCCAAAAAAGGTTTCAGTTGATGCACCAACCGTAGTTGGGAGTAGACACTCCTGGCCACAGCCTCTACCTGTGCTTCAAGTGTTAGTGTGGAGTTCGGGAGTACCCCCAACCTATTACGAGATTTTACCAAAATCAGTCTGCAACTATAGGAATCCGGAAGGCGGGGAAAATACAAGATGTCTATGAACATATGCAACAAACTGATTCCAGGGCCCTGATGGAAGAGCCTAGTGGCCAGGACATTGGAATCGTGGTTAGATATCATATAGATAATGCGAGGCTGCCATCTAAATCAGAGAGTCAATAGAATGGAGCAAGCAGACACCCCAGCTATGCAGGACTGCGAAGAGGATGACAAGATGAAACTCCCAGCCTTTAACTTTTCCTACCTTTGCCCACTGGGTTTTTCTACCCAAGACATAACAGGATCTGAGGGTCGGGAAGGCGGAGGCAGTGTGGCTTACTGGGATGGGATCACTCATACCAGTTATCCTGTGGCCTTCGGGGTTGAGATCCCTTGTTTCGGATATTCTATAGGGTGGGTGGGCGTTTTTAAAGCTTTTGTTTTAACCTTGTCACTGTTTATTTTTTTATTATTCTCTTTGGCTTGTGTATGTCATGAAGAGGGATTAACATGTTTAGGCCAGGCAAGGGGGGGAGAGATGTGCCAGGTGTCCACCATTACTCTGGTATCGGGCAGGGGGAGATACGGCGTTGGGAGGCAGAAGAGACAGGTCAGGAGAAGGGGCGTTAGATATCTTGATGCTATCACCCCTTCTGTTCTGCCTCCCAGCCAGCAGAGTTTGGGGAGGCCTGCTAACCAAAAGCCCCCCTCTCTAGCAGTGTTGCTTCTGAATGCCAGATCAGCCCGGAATAAAACATCAATTATCCATGATTTAATTCTGGAGGAAAGAGCTGATCTGGCGTGTATAACTGAGACCTGGATGGACGAACTGGGTGGGCCTTGTCTCACGCAGCTCTGTCCCCCAGGGTACTCAGTACAGCACTGCTCGAGATCAGGGGGGAGGGGTGGGGGTGTCGCTGTAGTCCATCGAACTTCCATCTCTCTCACCAGACGGCCAGTTCGCCCTGTGACGGGGGTTGAGGGCTTGTTTTTCTTGTTGGGCCAGAGAGACAGGATAGGGATGTTGCTGGTGTACCGTTCACCCCACTGCCCAGCATCTTCCCTATCTGAGCTGGCTGAGCTGGTCTCAGATGTGGTGGTGGAAACCCCTGCCACAGTGGTGTTGGGGGATTTCAACATCCATGCTGAGGCCATGCTCAGTGGACCGGCTCAGGTCTTCATGGCCTCCATGACAACCATGGGGCTGTCTCAGTTTGTATCTGGCCCAACCCATACGGCAGGCCACACCCTTGATCTGGTTTTTGCCTCAGAGCAGACTGGTGAGTATCCGTTGATAGGAGGGTTAGCTGTCTACCCGTTGTCATGGACGGATCATTCACTGGTGAGGTTTGGACTTGCAGCGGCAACTACCCTCTGTGGGGAAATAGGACCCATTGAGATGGTCCGCCCTCGGAGACTTATGGAATCCGGGCGATTCCTGAATGCTCTTGGGGATTTTCCGGTTGGCATGACTGGTGCTCCTGTCGAAGCCCTGGTTTCTCTCTGGAATCAGGAGATGAGCAGGGCTATTGACACGATCGCTCCCAAGTGCCCTCGGCATGCTTGTAGAGCTCGCAAATCTCCTTGGTATTCCATGGAGTTACGGGCGATGAAACAGGAGGGTCGACGGCTAGAGCGCAGGTGGCGTAAATCCGGCAGTGGGTCTGACCGAACACGGGTTAGAGCACATTATCATGCCTACCACGTGGCGGTGATGGCGGTGAAAAAGAGATTTTTCTCCGCCACCATTGCGTCCTCAAGTAGCCGTCCAGCAGAGCTCTTTAGAGTAGTAAATGGCCTGATAAGACCGAGCTCAAAGAAATATGAGCTAGGGCCAACTAATATCTGCTGTGACAAATTTGCGAAGCACTTTGAGGACAAAGTCGCTCAGATTCGTAGGGGATTAGATGCCACAATTGGGCATAGTCAGAATGAGGTGTCCAGAGAACTGTCTGGTCCAGTTTGCTTGGATCAGTTTCAATTATTGCGGCCTGAGGATGCAGACAAGCTGCTTGCAGGGGTGCGGCCGACAATGTGCCCTCTAGACCCTTGCCCTTCCTGGCTTATTAAAGCTAGCCGGCAAGGTATGACCGGGTGGATCCAGGGAGTAGTGAATGCCTCTCTGAGGGATGGGGTGGTTCCACTAGCTTTGAAACAAGCTGTGGTGCGCCCCCTCCTGAAGAAGGCCTCCCTGGATCCAGAAGATCTGAACAACTATCGCCCGGTGGCAAACATACCTTTTTTAGGCAAGATTCTGGAGAGGGCTGTCGCTGCTCAACTGCAGGCATGTTTGGATGAAGCTGATTATCTAGATCCATTTCAATCTGGCTTCAGACCCGGTCGTGGCACAGAAACCGTCTTGGTCGCCCTGGTTGATGACCTACTCCGGGAGAGAGACAAAGGGAATGCCACCCTGTTGGTTCTCCTGGACCTCTCAGCGGCTTTTGATACCATTGACCATGGTATCCTTCTAGAAAGGTTACGGAGCTTAGGAGTTGGAGGCAGTGCTTGGCATTGGTTCCGCTCCTATCTCCAAAACCGATCCCAGATAGTGGCTGTGGGAGATACGGTTTCGACACCCTGGGAACTCACTTGTGGGGTTCCTCAGGGGTCGATCTTATCTCCCATGCTCTTTAACATCTACATGAAGCCGCTGGGAGAGGTCATCAGGAGATTTGGAGTGAGGTGTCATCAATATGCAGATGATACCCAGCTCTATCTCTCTGTACCATCTGAATCAGGAGAGGCGGTGGAAGTGCTTGACAGGTGTCTGGAGGCAGTAATGGGCTGGATGAGGGCCAATAAATTGAAGCTGAATCCAGACAAGACAGAGGTGCTGTGTGTCACAGGGTCTCGGGTCCGGGTAGTTGGGAGATACCCTGTCCTCAATGGGGTGGTTATGCCCTGGAAGGGACAGGTGCGTAATTTGGGGGTACTCCTGGACTCTGCGCTGACACTTGAAGCTCAGGTGGAGGCCGTGGCCAGGAGTGCCTACTCTCATCTACGGCTGGTACGCCAACTTAAGCCTTTTCTGGATAGAGATGACCTGGCCACAGTTATCCATGCTCTGGTAACCTCTAGACTGGACTACTGCAATGCACTCTACATGGGGCTGCCCTTGAAGACGGTCCGGAAGTTGCAGCTAGTGCAAAACACAGCAGCGAGAGTGCTGACTGGAACAGCTAGCCGGACACATATCACGCCGGTTCTTAATGAACTGCATTGGCTGCCAATTCGCTACCAGGCCCAATTCAAGGTATTAACTTTGACTTATAAGGCCCTAAATGACTTGGGCCCCAAATATCTAAAGGAACGCCTTCTCTCATACCGACCTGCCCGTGCCTTGAGATCCGAAGATGAGGCCCTCCTGGTTGTCCCACCACCTTCGGTAGTGAGGTTGGTGGGAACCCGGGAGAGAGCATTTTCAGTGGTGGCCCCCAAACTGTGGAATGGTCTCCCCAATGAGGTGCGCCATGCCCCTTCCTTGTTATCATTTAGGAAGGCTGTAAAAACATACCTTTTTGCCTTGGCCTTTGGCTGAGGAGATACATTCTCTCCCCAGTTATAGTTCTCATGAATACACTATGGAACGAGCAGCTTATATCAGAATTTTTAACCAAGTACCTTGTTTTAATCTGTATTGTGTTTTTAATTGTGTTTTTAATATGTTTTAATCTGTATTCTGTTCTTAATATGTTTTTAAATATGTTGTCTGTTTTGTTGTTCCCCGCCTAGAGACCTTCGGGTATGAGGCGGGATAGAAATGGAAATAAATAAATAAATAAATAAAACCTATGCACCTGGCCCTTCCAGGGCATTGCAACCTCATCAAGGACAGGGTATCTCTCAACTACATGGACCTGAGAGCCTGTGACACACAGCACCTCTGTCTTGTCTGGATTCAGCTTCGAATTATTGGCCCCCATCCAGCCCTTTACTGCCTCCAAGCACCTGTCAAGCACTTCAACTGCCTCTCCTGATTCAGATGGTACAGAGAGATAGAGCTGGATATCATCTGCATATTGATGACCCCTCACTCCAAATCTTCTGATGATCTCTCCCAGTGGCTGCATATAGATATTAAATAACATGGGAAATAAGATTGTCCCCTGGGAACCCCACAAGTGAGTTCCCAGGGTGTCGAATCAATATCTCCCACAACCAGTATCTGAGATCAGCTCTGCAGATAGGAGCGGGACCAATGCCAAGCACTGCCTCCAACTCGTAAACTCCATAGCCTCTCCAGAAGGATACAGTGGTCAATGGTATCAAAAGCCACTGAGAGGTCCAGGAGAACCAGCAAGGTAGCATTCCCCTTGTCTTTCTCCAGGAGGAGATCATCGACCAGGGCGACCAAGGTGGTTTCCGTGCCATGTGGACCTGAAGCCAGATTAAAATCGGTCTAGATAATCAGCTTATTCCAAGCATGCCTGCAGTTGAACAGCAACAACTCTCTCTAACACCTTGCCTAGGAAAGGTATATTAGCCACCAGGCGATAGTTTGGTCTAGTGGTTAGGGAGGCGAACTCTTGTCTATGAATACCTCACAGGGTTTTCTGTTGTGGGGATAAGAACAGAAAGCTTTGTCATCCACTTTGAGTCCCCTTAAATGGGTGAGAAAAGCGAGGAAGAAAAGCCAACTCTTCTTCTTCTTCTTCAAAATGAAAAAGGATGGAAAATACATATATTCGATATATGGTTTACCTGTTCCTCTTTTCCCTGGTGTGACATCCCCCTACCTCTTCCAAATAATAGCAATAAAAATAAAAATAAATTGCTTAGCCTTTGTATTCAATATGCTGTAGGAGGCTTGGATGCTTAGTGTCTGGTAAAGATTATGAAGATTTAAATAATTTGCATTGGCATATTGTTGCCAAGGAATCTTAAGCAGAAATGTCAAATGTTCCCAAATGATTGAGCAGTCTGTTCTTTTTTTTAAAAAAAATATTTTAGATTTACTTGATTAGGTTAGATTAAATTAAAACTGTGTGCACATATGGTCTTCTGTGGATGCTTTGTCGTAAGCCATGGCTGAGAGTCTTTTTGTATGCTATATCCATGAATGAATCCATCCCATGTCTTTTCTCTTCCAAAGCCTCAACCAGCGGGGAACATCAACAGCTCTTTTCACTGCTGAGCAGGACATTCAATTGTGGCAGGACCACCCAGGTCTCCGAGAGATCTTGGTCTCCAGCCACAGATCCCTCATGGTTTTGGTTATAAGTTTTAGGTTAATCTCCATGAATCTCTTCGTTTCTGCATCCTTTCCCACACTATCTCTTGGGTGAAACCTGGACAAGGTGATTATGTCTTGCTTGTTAGTCTTCTAGAAGTTGCTTTGCATTCCCTGAGAGTGAAGCCATGCAGTTGAATAAAAGATTCATGTTGAAAGGGGCCTGTAATTCAATTCCAGTCTCAGGCAATGCAAATTCAAGCGTTCAGATGTGAGGGAATGGTAATTGGTACACACTGGGGTTACTGAGATCATGTGAAGGTCAATTCTAGAGCATTTAATGGATCACATAAACTTTAGCCACTCCTTGATAACAGTGTGGATTAGGGTGAAGAGAGAGGATGGACTCAGGCTCTTAGTTATCAATCATAGCCTTATGGGCTATGGTAACGAGTGATTACAGCAAAGACATCTAGTCAGGAGCTGCAAGACAGTGAAGACCATACAGCGGGGTTGCTCAAGTTGTGATTCTCAAGGTGTTCCTAAAATATAACTTTCAGCATTTCACTCTCAATATTTCATGTCAGCCCCAGCATGGAACTGAATCATTGAAGCTGTAGTTTAGGAGCATCCACAGGACCACAAGTTTCATGCACCTTGTAAACTAAGTTAAATGTGGAAATAATTTGGCTCAAAATAATGTTTGAGGCAGCTTTACTTAAGAGTTCAGCAATGACTTGTGGAAACTTTTGGGAGGATGGGGGTGGGAAGCAACTCTCCTATTGACATCCAGGTCAAAGGGAAGTGAACATCATGTTCCTCCCCAATTTCATTTGTTGTCCTATCCGTGAGCTGCCGTTTTGTACCTTTCAAAACCTTGAGAGCGCTGGCACTACTAACAGAACTTGGAAAATGTCTCGAACGTACAATAACTTGCAGGGAAGAGAGAGATGGCAATGGAGGAGCTAAAGACCTTGTAGATCTACAAAGCCTTAAAAGAGGAGAAGAAGGTATCACGTTTTGGGGGAATGTGTCAAAGAGTTTGGGATGAAAATATGTAATGAGATGGAAGTACTACATAGTCGGAGTGTGCACGAAGCACATTTCCCCCCTTTATTGGTTCGAATTGAAGGGGGTAAGTGTACAGCTTCATGCAAAGCATCCCCGTGAATGTAGGGGGTTTCGCCTTCGCACTTGAACAGAACCCCCATCCCTTCCTTCACATCCCGCCTTGCCCCCCCCCAAAAACCTTTTGCTGCCACTCAGGGGTTCAACTCAGACCTTCCAGAAGTGTGCGCCCAGTTGAAGTGGCAGGCCCCGTTCGGGAATTGTGGGAAATCTTGCATCATTTCCCATAATCCCCAAATGAGGTGGCCACTCCAGAAGCACACGTATCTCTGGGAGGCCAGGGCTGAGCCTCTAAGGAGGGCACAGTGGTGGTAATGGTGGTGGCAGCAGTCAGATTTGAAGGTAAGGGGGTGTGGCCATGGAGGCTGCGAGGTGGGCAGATCCAGCCACATCAAAGCTTCTACAAAGGCCAGATGCATTCACTTAATTCGTGCATAAAAGAGGGCCTATGAATTTAGGCCTCTTTGATTTGTGTGTGAAGCAACGAAGCTTTGAATTCAAATGCGAATTCAAAGCTGACAAACATTTTTCACCCATCCCTACAACATAGTGACAAAATAAGAACGGCACCATTAAGTTTTTACTGCTCCATAGCTATCGAAGATGGGGATGTTCGGACACACTCAGAGTCTTTCCAAGACAGAAAGAGCTTCACAGTGTGCGGACACCCTGACCCATCCCCAAGGACAAAGTGGGAAATGACCCTCAGATGAAAGCAATAATAATCTGAAGAGAATCTGTTAAATCAAAGTTCATTTTGGTAATAAAACTGTAATGTACAATTATACAAGACAATAGATTAAAACATAGAACCTCAAAATATATCTGTACGTTTTCTAGGACAAATGCAGTTAAATGTCACATTGATCCAACACACATGACAGATTTGGTGCTTTTGCTTCCATATGTGGCTCTGAATATTTTAGGCTCTTTATAATGACTGTTGTCAGTTAACCGTATATCAAAGTAAAAATACATCTCTTTCAGATTCAGGGTTGCCTGAAGAAGCCTCCTAAGGGGAAGATTTGTATTGTTATGTTGGTAAGTAAAAAAGCGGATCTTGTGGTATACCTGGGCGCCAGTATAATAAATTACTTATTTTCAGCCCTTCTTAGTTGTAGAAAAGAGTAGAATATTGAGCTGCGAAGCCAAGTGTGTTTCAGTTGTGCTGCAGAACTGGCAGGGCAGGACAAAAAGGGGGCCCTTTTGTATCTCTGAAACATTTCCCCCCATATCTTCATTTGAAAATTAAGGAAGACTCTTGTGGGCATGTGGGGAAGACACCTCAATTGAACTCCACATGGCACCTGTTCACCTCTGTCCTTAAGTGAGGAGCATTCTTTGAAGCAGTGCTCTGAAACACTGCCATTGAGGGCAACAAAACTTTGGCCTCACGAAGTGGTGACTGACAGTGATCAGCCGTTGTAATGGAGCAGCGTGATAACTTTGCCCAGTAAGCAGAGAAAGAAAATGCTTTGCCCAGTAAGCAGAGATATGGGCTTGATCTGCAGAGGACAAAAGCATGGGAGAATTAGGGCGTTTTCACACTATGTCTCCCGGGGCTGGAAGGCAAGGTGCTAGGATATTCTAAGCATCCACACTTGCCAATGCTTAGAGCATACTAAACCTAACCAATCCTTCCCAAAACTTAGCTTAATTGGCCATGGCTGCCTGGATGGCAGCCATCTTCAAAGACTTCCAGACTGGACTATTGTAATGCACTCTACATGGGGCTGCCCTTGAAGATGGCTTGGAAGCTGCAACCGGCGCAGAACGCAGCTGCTAGATTGCTGACTGGAACAGCTGGTTGGGCACACATCACATTGGTCTTAAGAGAGTTGCACTGGCTGCCAGTTTGCTATCGAGACCAATTCAAGGTGTTCACTTTGACTTATAAGGCCCTAAATGACTTGGACTCCAAATATCTAAATGACTTGGACTCCAAATGTCTTCCATATCAACCTGCCCGTGCCCTAATATCTGGAGGGGAGGCCCTCCTGGTTCTACCACCACTTACAGCAGCAAAAGAGTTGGGCAGCTGGGATAGGGCCTTTTCAGTGGTGGCTCCCAGACTGTGCAATAGTCTCGCTCCTGGGGTGTTTAGATGAACTGTGAAGAAGACTCACCTCTTTACCCTGGCCTTTGACTAAGGAAAGGAATGGCCTTTTCCTCCTCACATTCAAACACTGCCATGGTTTTTATATGTTCATTATATATGTTATAACCCACCCTGAGACCCTTGAGTATAGGGCAGGATAAAAATGCAAATAAATAAATAAATAAATAAATAAATAAATAAATAAACAAACAGCACCATCATTGGGGCAATTGGGCAGTGGAGTGTGCCATTGTGCTCCTTTAAGTGCAGCTGCTCCATCTGGGAGTTTACCACATGTGTGCTGCCGGGCCAAATGTGAATTGGTCCTTATTGTTGTAACCTTCCCTTGAGTGAAGGGTGGGATACAAATATTTAAAACAAATAAGTGAGGCTGTAATCAGAATTTCATGTCTTTCTTACCCTTTTTTTTATTATTATTGATGAATTTCTGCTAAATAAGTCCAGGGAGCCCAACAGGTTGGTGAAATCTGTTCTAGACAGGTCAGCCAACTGTGGTTTCCCAATAAGAACATCTTGTTCCCAAGATCTAGAAAAAAAAAGTCTACTGCAGCCTCTTTGAACTCCAGATGTCTTTGATTTCAACTAGCATCATCCTTGGCAATCGACCATGCCATCCGTGCCTTCCAGCATGATGAGAATCATACAGTCCAAAACATTTGCACAGCAAAAAAGACGCTGCTATTTCCTTGGAATCTTAGCTGTGTTGTTTCTTTTATAGGAAGAGGAATGTTCAATCTGGTGTTATTTCACTGATAACCCTGGATCCCATCAGTCAGAAAAGAACATCCCGGCAGGGAAACAACCCCTTTCAGTATACCTTTCCCCTATTTTCAGCTGCTTTCAGTTCATATCAAGTTATTTTAGCTATACTGATGGCCCCAAAAGTGACATCTGGGTTCCCAGTGAAATGGCACAAGATGCTGAGAAACAGTTGCTCTCCTCAACACTCTCCGAAGCCAATGATCATCACGTTTTCCTGCCAGCCCTTGCCGGTATTTTGCCATGATGGATGGTACCTCTGTTATCTTGACACCATGCTCCTTCATGTTGAAACTGTTTATGGGAAACAAACATCACACAAGGAACAGATTGTCAGGCAGTAAGTTAATCTTCATAAAGGCGAATGAGTCAACCGCTGCCAAATCTACCCTTATTGTCATTCTCATGATGTAAGACATTCCCTGTGCCCAATATTGTATCCAAATTTGGGCACAGCGATCCTTTGCTTTGATCATTTGGATGGAACTGTGCCGTATAACGCACGCACAAATGAATTCATCGTTGGAATAATGGAAGATTTTAAAAGGTGTGCAGCACATATATACAAACCATATATCTTATCGTAAAACTCTTACGATCTTCTAAGCCTTATAGTAATTGATTTATAAACATTTGGGCGCAGCAAGACCTGTGGAAGAAAAATTTCATCAGGACTGTTTGTTAAAAAAGAAAGAGAGAGAAAAAAAAAACCCAGGATGCAGGCTTTATCTTTGTTTATTCCATCCGTTAGTTCAAATGCTTATTACAAACTGTTATATATTCCAAGAAGCCAACCATGGAAGACAGACAAGCTCTTTAGATAAAACCAAGCAGGCAAGTTTCCTAACCGAAGACCAGATGTATTTTTGGGTTTTGCCCTTGTACATATTTAGCCAGGCTCTTGAAGTGGCAAAGATTTGCATGTTTGTTTTGCAATACTAATGAATATGTTTTTGATTTACATTTTAGAAAATGGAAACTTTTATCTTCTCAGGGCTTTGTAACGTTAATGATTTCCAGATGATTCCAGAGTGTCCTCTTTTAACCCTTCAACATTGAAAACATATCGCTTTCTTCAGGCCCAGAGATCTGCAGCAGAGAGGGTGGTGTGTTTTTTTTAAGCCAAACCCGGGAGATATATGCGACTCTGTTTATTGTTTATTTCTGGAATGAAATGAAATGAAATTGTGGGGGCTTTAAAACTTTTTAATCAACTGAAAACATATGTGAATAACAAATGATGTTTAAAGTTGTTATGAGGGGAATTCCGGGGGATGCATCACTACACAGAGAGATTCATGACACACTTCTACAAAGATAAGCAGATATTTAGCAGTTGCAACAAAGGAGATGGAGTTGGCAAAAAAGATAACTTTTTCCAAATTCTGCTTCTGAGCATTCTGATAAAGACTACCGAAATAATGTGCAAGGAATACTTTGATCAGTCTTGATGTGCACTATACATATGCTAAATGTTATGGTTCAGAACGATGTAGCTGTGAGTTATCTTGGGAAGGGTCTTCTTTGTGGCAGCCCTCCAGATGTCGAATTCCCTCCCAAAGGAAGGGAGACTAGCTCGCTCCCTGGTGGTACTTATGCTCATTCTGTGTGGTTTTTGATGGTTTTTAAATACCTCATTGAAGATTTTCACTTTGCTGACTTTAAGAGAAAAAAAAAATTCTGAAGCTAATTCATATTTGATACAGGAAACCTTTTCCAGCTGCAAGAGTTACATTCCTGAAAATAACATCTTGTAGAGAGTATATTTGCTATTAGCACACATAACTCTGTGAGAAAACTAGGATTACAGACTGCTGGTTCGTTTGCTTGACTGATTCTGGCGCACCCTCGGTTACCATGCAGTTGCTGTTACCATGGCAATGGAGGCAGTTATCACCCCCTCCTCAGGACCACTCCTCAGCCATTAAGGCAGAGGCCGTAGCTCCTTGAGGCCACTTCTGAGCTGAACTGTGTAACAGGAAGCAAGACGTAGTTCATTTACATTTTAAGTCTTATTTATTTCCTCCTTCCATCTTATCCCCAGAACAACACTGAGGCCGTGTCCCCATGCAATCCAGTTGATGCATTTTGGACACGTGCAATAAAAATCCGTGTTGTAACATGCAATAAAGCGTCCCCATATGGTTTGGGGCAACGCGGATTTGAATCGCACATGCTTGTCTCCATGCAGGGACGGTTTTTAAACAGAGATGCAGAGCCTCGAAAGTTCTTGCGTCTGTGTTTAAAAAATGTCCCTGCTCTTTACAGCCTCTCTATCCACCTGCTAGTTGCCCAGCTGGGTGCCCCATGCCCACCTGTCATCTGGGCAACTGGGCACCCAGCTGGGCAACTGACAGGTGGATAGAGAGGCTGTAAAGAGCGGGGGGAAAGTTTTTAAACACAGATGCAAGACCCTTTGCAGCTCTGCGTCTGTGTTTAAAAACCTTCCCCACTCTAATAACCTGGGGAGTATCCGCATGGCCCCTGGGCAATACGTGTTAACCCCCTATTTCGCATGGAAAACATTTGTGAAGTGGGTTTTTTTTAAAACAGGTATTGATTCCCATGTGCCATGTATTAGGGGTTTGTATGCGGACGCTCCTGAGGCGACCTCGCAATCGCCTCACAGCTTTTTCAGCGTGGGGATGCCCCCCTGAAGGTTTTTTGGCTGACAGAATGGATCTGCATGAAGTTGGGCTGCAGGTGGGATCCAGGGTTGGAGATCTGAGTCATGTGCAACTGAGTTCATGGGCAAGAACCAAGGTGGGCACACCTCATTTGTCTTCCTGTGACTCTTACGCTGAGGGAGAGATGACTGCTATGAGGAAGCCCCCAGAAAGCCTTGGTACTTGAGCCACTTCTTGAAGCACTAGAAATGTCCCCAGAAGTTGGCAATTTTTGGTGCTCTAGAGAAGCAGTCCACGAAGATTGTAGTCTGGAGCATTACTTCCTCCTATTCAAACTGCTCTGAGATGTTTTCAAAGAGGTTTTCCACTAAGGTGCCTTATCAGCCATTTGTGATAACCTGCAAGTCAGTTTTGGGTGTCCTAGTGGTTGCCCAGACTTCTGGGCTTCTTAGCATTTGGGTACCTAAGCCCTGGAGCTACCAGGGGGTGCATTATATGCTTATGTAGATTATGCCAGTGAGTTTCCATGGCTGAGCTGGGTTTTGCACTGCTTTTCCAGGCTTCTGTAGCACTAAGTAACCAGAATAGGGGTTGTACTGTAGATAGGTTGTCCAAGGGTGCAGAGAGCAGCTTCATGTAAGTTCAGGGTGTAAAATGGAACTGGAAGACCCAGTTTGGTGGATGGGCTACAAGCACCAATGAACTTGATGGTCAAATGACTAAACATTCAAGTTCATTTCATTTCACAAGCACCAATGAATCAGATCTATCTTTACTGATTAGTCATATGACCATATCAAATTTAAAAAAACAAAAGAAAACATAAAATCATATAAAACATACAAAGATAAAAACATAGACACCAATGAATCTTTACCACCAGACAGCCCTCCCTCTCAGTCATTGCTCCATGGCTGAATGGCATCCATGGTTTGCCTTTGAGATTCCAAGTGTACTCGTAGACTGCTTCCAGATACACAAAATATGCTGACCCAGAACCCTGGAAGGCGATCCTGTTGGACAACCCTTGCTTTTCTTTTAAGAAATTCCAGAATGGATGCTCTGGCCCAGGAACAGACTAATATGACATTTGCATGCCCTCTGCCTCCCAAACCTTGCTAACATTGAAGCTTCAGTGGTTTTGATTAGTCCAATAAAAGGGGCTTACAGGAAATGGCTTCAGAAGTGGGGCATTTTCTGGGCATTCCAAAACAAAGCCAGGGAGCAGAAGGTCTTGATATCATAGGCACCAGCAACCATTTGTTCCTGCCCTCTAGTTCCCATCAGCTCCACCACCCGCTAAGGCCAAGGCTGGTGGGAGCTGTAGTAAGGTAGGATCCACAAGGGCACTGCTTTCCTCACTATTGCACTAAAATCACTAGGGCTGCCTCCAGACTTGTGGAATAAATTTGCAGTTAAAGGTAAAGCACAGCTAACCTAGTGTTCAGCGACAACCAGTTGTCCCAGCTCAAAACACAGCTCCATAGCTTCCCATCAGAAGCTGCGAGAGCTGAGTTGGCATACACTGTCATGTGGTGTGAGGCAGCCAATCAGATCTGAGTTTCCCATCCTGCTCTCGTCGTGCTGCTCTCGCTGTTCTGCCCAGATTGGAGGGAAAATTCAAATTTTCTTTATACTGTGCAGTGAAAGTCCTTAGATCAGCATTAAGGTAAGTGCACAGCACCGATCCGATCTTGTGACACCACAACAATCCATAGATTGTCGTGTGTGATGCCTCAGTTGGGACTGTGCATTCTGTTGCACAGTATAAACAAGTCTGGATGCAGTCTAGCTGCCTTGGGATTCCCAGAATAATCAGCTATATTTTGAAGTGAAGAACAGGGAATCTCTTTTCTTATGATCCTGATTCAAAGGCCTTTCCCATTTTTCTGCTAGTAAAATCCACTGGGGAGAGATCCTGAAGGATCTGTGACTGAGCTGTTACAATATTCTCTTCTAAACCCCTTTCTTGCTAAAATTGGTTTGTTAGGGCAAACTAAAAGTACTAGACCTTAAAAAACAACAACCCCAAAGCCGAGACAGAACAACCTTTGAATGTACAACAGCCGGAGTCCCACTTTTCTAATAACTTCGCTATTCTTTCCTTTGATTTGCTTTGGAAATGCAACATGGAAAAATACAGAATGAATAAAACATATCATTTTTCAAAGGCTTCTCTTTGCAGGCAATTCCTATTTGACAAGAAGGCTATCAGGAGTGGTGGTGGGGAAATTATCCTAAGGGAATGGCAGAACATTTTCTAATACAAGAGATAACATAAGCTTTGAACTTGGGGCAGCTGAGAAATCAGGCTGAAGCAAATTTACTTCAATTTTTTTCCTCAGCAGCTTAAATAAAAATGTGGCAGGAAGCTAAGTGAGCACATACAAGCATTTGTTGTCCTTTGTGAAGTGTGAGAATATCTTTTGGCTAATTCTGCAGTGCCAGAGCAAACTGTCTTCTGGGCTGGAGTGCTTCTTCTGGCCCAGGGACAGGTAGGTGTGGCATTCACACACACTCCCACCTCCCAGCCCTTGCTAACATTGGAGCTGGGGAACAAAAGTTCCCTGGCTTTCAAGAAGAACCCCACTTTCCTCAACCATTTAAGAGGAGACAAAGCTGCTGACAAACCTTCTGTTCTTCTCCTCACAACAGACGCCCTAGCCTTGTTCCCACTCAAGGAATAAAACGCTATTTACAAGGCTATTTAAAGCACTTTAAAACAAAGCAAACGAGCATCTGGCAATCACAGTCAACCCAGAAATCTGTCCCCACATGAAAAGGATTAAAACCACTTCCAAAAAACCCATTGGGGAAAGCGAATCTTTTTTCTACTCACCCTTTGCCCACCCCCACCCCACACACTGCCTGCTCCAGCAGAGAGACCTGTCAGAGGTTGGAGGCATTCACAGGCATGGCAGGAGCTGCTGGTGATGCCAAGCGCTCCTGCACAGGCGCACACACGCACTTGCGCACTGCCCCTGTGGGAGCTGGGCAAGTGAGTGAGCGAGTGAGCAGTTCTGCTGCCGCAATGGGCGGGTGAGAGGGAGGGATGGACTGAGGGCTCCCAGTTCCTTGCTTCTTCCAGTTCCTGCAGCTTCCCCCCTTTCACCTTTTAAAGATCAAGGAAGGAGGGAAACAGGCAGAATTGCGCAGGATCTCTTGTGAATGACAAGAATCCTCCCTGCCTCTTTCCTTGATCTTTAGGCTTGCGTGTGTGTGAGGGGAAGCGTGGGTGGGAAAGGAAACATTGTTATAAGGTGCGAAGTGGGTGAATTGTCACAATGAAACAGTCTGCTGTAGAGGGGAAACCTGGCATTTTAACTGACAAGGGGCTGTCCTGCAGGGTGAAATCTCACCCGTTTCATGATGTATTTGCCCAAATACTGCTGTAGCCTTCCCACAGCAATAAGGAAGAAGTGTTTTAAAAGCAAAAACTGGGGGGGGGGGGAACCCTGAAAAAACAGGTGTTTATTTATTTTGGTTTTTTAAAAAGCCGAATAATCCTCAAAATACGCCTGACACCGACTGGGAATGGGGATGAAGAGGATCCAAACCATTTCTAAGCTGCTTTAAATGATTTGGGGGTGGAGACAAAGAGGATCCAGACCATTTTTAAACTGCTTTAAAGTGGCAATGGGAACACAGCTTCTGTGAGGTAGGTGGGGCCATGAGAGCTCAGAAAGAGAGCTGTGACTAGCCCAAGGTCATCCAGCTGGCTTCATGGGGGAGTGCGGACTTGAACTGGGAGACTACCATGTAAGAATCTGACACTCTAACCACAAGACCAAACTGGCTCCTGTCTGCATTCATTAAGGGCTGTGCAGGAAATGACCTCAGAAATGAGCCAATTTCTGTGTTTGTGCCCCAAAATAGGCCAGACAGAGAGCACCTAAGGGAGGTCGCCACCATCTCCCTGCCTGGTGGCAGCAGCAGGAGTGAATTGGAAGATGGTCCTTGCAGAGAAGATTGTCTTACATTGCAATAAGTCCTCTTATGAGAGTGACTGCCATCCTGTGAAGTAATGAGAGAGTAATTGCATTACATGACAGAAAAACTACAACTCCTATCAAGATTTGGAGCAAAACCTGAGCCCCGGCCAGTATAGATACTGAGGGGAAAAGCCAAGCTTTGGCCCCGTGGTGGCTCATGTAGTGGCCAGGGTGAGCACAGAGGCTGTGATCAAACACAGCAAAAAAGGAGCATCTCTGAGGAGGCTCAGAGACAGCTTTGAGGTGGGATTGTTCACACAATTGTGCACCCTTCCCCCATCTCTTGAACATTCTGTTAGAAAAGGTGGATTAGAGAAGGCTTGGGAACAAGAGTGCCACATACCGCCTCTCTGAGAAGCCCCTTTTATTGTGTCTGAATCCTGCCAGAAGCTCCTCCTCTCATGAGCTTCCTTTGAGGGCCATAGGATTGAGCCAGGGAAGTTTTGAAAACAATGCATGTATTTCAAGGACAGCGGGCAAGACAATATGCAGCAAGGGGAAGAGCCTCTGTCTCTGTCCGCCTGCATTAGACACTGTTGAATAGTGAGAGACATAGGATTGGCACAGTCAAAAGAATGCTGCCAAACTGTGCTCTAATCTACAACACATCTTAGCCTTTCTGGCCTGCAAGGCAAGGTACCCCTTCCCCTCCTTGCCTTCAAAGGTGTCGCTTGTTCTGGCCAAGGTACATTATTTCTCCTTGCCTGAGAAAGAAAGAAAAGAATTTTTGTTGCATATATATTGCTACAGTGACATCTTCTTCTATTCAGTTGCCAGGAGGAGGAAGAGGGCGGAATAAAATGCAGGAATAGTAGGAAGGCTGGAAAAATGAGCGCTCTTAGTTTTTGCTCACGGCAGAGTAATAAGTCATTTTATTAAAGTCTTATAATGTGCTCTTTACTGATGAATCTTCCACGTGACATGCCTAACTGGCTTTTGAGATGCTGCAAAAGACAGAATGAGGAACAAGAGATAAGAATGGCTCATTTATGAATCAAAATGATGACAAATACATCAGGGAATATTACAGGCACTTGAGAAGATTTTGGAATTAAAACCAGTCCAATACTTTATTCACCTCTCCATATGCAGAATCCTGTAAGGGTTGAGCAGAATGTTCTGAATTAAGGAAGTGCACAATTTTTATTTTTTTTTTTGCATTCGAATTTGAGTCACTTCGAATGTCAAAACATTCTATTCGATTGAAATGTTTAAAATCCAAATACAACAAAACCCGATTTGAATCTGATACATTGGAATCTATTTGTTCGAATGTTAGATATGAATTTGAAGATACAAATGTCAACAACATTCGTATGTTCTACTTATCTGTATGCATTTCCTATGCATCACGTTTTATCCCGTATACAACCTGCTTTTGTTCCGTAGTATAAGCGCAAATGCATACAGATACATATGATATTTGTACAGATTAGTCTCAGGTAGGGATGTGCACAAATATTCATAACATTTATTATTTCTCTGAATTCGGACATTTGTACATGAATAGAATGTTACGACATTCGTACATTAACATTTGTATGAATACAAATGTTTTGGAACATTCCTATGCATAGTTTGTACATTCATTAAGCTGGGGATACTTATCAGATACGTATCGATACATATGCGTTGGTATAGGATGCATATCCGATATGTATGCATTCATGGGTGTTTTTCCATTGTCAAAAGTACCCATTTTTGCACCCATTTAGGACCCATTTGGTGTGAGCTGGATGACCCCATTTCCAATTGTTTCCACTGCCGTGGGGGAAATCCAGATCTAATGGGTACATTTTGGCCTTTAATCTGGATTTTCTGTAGACCCCATTAAAGGGGTCTACAATAGGGTCTTCTGCCAGAAAATCTAGATTAAAGGGAGCCTGTTTCCACTGGAAACAGGCAATGGGGTCCAAAGGAGGCTAGGGGGAAGGGATGCACCTTTGGGACACCCCCCCCAACATTGGCTTCGAGGTCACTTCAAAGTGACTTCAAAGTCACTTCGAAATCACTTCGAAGTTGCTTCGAAGACTGCACCCCCCTGCCCCCCAAAACACCTGGGGTAATGGACCAACCCCTTGTGGGTCAATCCAGATTCCCCAGATGGGTGCAAAGCTGTTTCCACAGCAGGGGTGTTAGCACCCATTCCTAATGCGTGCTACACCTCCTGTGGAAACACATTGGGTACTTCCCTTAATCCGGATCGACTGGAAATGTACCCATTCCTTAGATCAGGATCTTCTTAGATCCAGATCTAAGGGCTGCAGTGGAAAAACACCCCATATCGGATATTCTTACTAATTCCTATGAATACATTCATACTGATAGAACCCTACCACATTTGAAGGGATCTATTTGAACGATTATGAATTTTCTAACATTTGATTGGTTACAGATCAAATGCCAAAAAAACCCATTTGTGCACACCCCTAGTCATCTTTACAGTTCTTTTGGGTGCTCTCCAACTTCCTGGACTCAAGATCCTGTCACACACAGTACCTCTGCCTTGTTTGGTTCCAGGAAGCAATTAAGTACCTCCATTGCCTCCCCAGATTCAGGAGGTACAAGAGATACAATTGGGTATCATCAACATGTGGTGGCATTCCACCCCAAATCTCCTGATGACCTCCCCCAGTGGCTTCATATGGATGTTAAACAATATAGGGGACAAAAATGATCTCTGAAGAACTCCACATGAAAACTTCCAAGGGGCCAAAGAAAAGCATCCTGTGATTTTGAGTTGTGTGACTCAACATCTGGCTGGAAAGAGCTCTATGAAGCTGTTACCATGCAGTCAAAATCTGGCTGAGTTAGAAGCTTTTTTTTTTCTTTTTAAGCAAGCAATGTTTATTTTATGATGTCCATCTTGGATTTATGTATTTTTTTTAACACAAACTTTTAGTATTGTGCATTGCTATAATTTTCCTCAGAAAACCATTTTAAAATAATGATAATCTGAAAGTAACTCACAATATTGGAAAAGGAAGGTAAAACAGAACATTTTTATTTGTATATTACCTTGAGGCTTATGGTAATAGGCAAATTATATAATAGCCAATAATGATGATAATGGCAATGATGAGATAATTTATTGAAGGTGAAACTGAACTAATTTATAGGAAAACATTGGAAAACAGTAGTACAATGTTCCATTTGTTAGAAGCCTTCATAATGCATAAAATCTAATAATATTGATAACCACATTATCTTTTTCTTTCTTTCTCTCTTTTGTTTATATTTAATTTCTTAACTGATGCTGTAGAAAGAACTTTGAGGCTGCATTCCCACTTGACTTTTAAAACCTGGGTTAGACTTTTAAAATCTGGATTCAGGACCAAGTGCGCAATCTGGCTGTCCCCATTTTCTTGAGGATAACATGGGCTGAGTCAGAATACTGGTGTTCCCATTCAAACTGCAAAAACCTCCAGCATGAAGAAACAGGACCTTTTAATCTCTACTCCTGTCCAACCCTGGGCCCTTTCTGCACTTGGCCTTATTCTGGAATATATCTCAGGATGGGGATCTGATGTCCACATGCTAATGCAGATTTCGGCAGGCCTCACCTGGGGGTCTGCCACAGAATGCACTAGCATGTGGATAGCAGCCCCCAATTCCAAGATATATTCCAGAATAAGTCCAAGTGCAGAAAGGCCCCTGGTTAAGCCTGCCATGCAAAATCAGCTACAACAGAAGCAATCATCCCTTTTACACCCTCCCTTTCAAATCGGAAGCTCCCTCCCTCTGTCCATGTTGCCAGGAAGGCAGTAGTTTTGCGCTTAAACAGAAGAGCAAAAGAACTGATGTGCAATTCCCTTTCAAAAGAAAGACAGCTCACGGCGGTGGTGGGGGCAGGGAGGAGAGGCTATTACTCTTCCTTTCAGTTTCCCTTCCCTCTGTAAAATGGAGGCTCGCAGCTTAGTTTTCCTGGGCTGTGACAGCCTTGCTACAATGTACCTCTTGAGTCTTGTGTTTTTTTAAAGTTTTCCTGTGACTGTACCTCTCCTAATTGCAGTGTGTTCAGAGCATGGTGAGGGGAGGGTGGGGAGACCTTTGCAGCTGTGAAATCTCATCCACATCTGGCAGGCATTGGCTAGAAGGATAGATCTCTGCCCCAAGTAGTCTGGTAGTGTTCCCAAAGGTGAAAAAATAATGTGGGCTGGGCTCCAAAAGGGGAGTTTTTGAGAACAGTTTTTGTGAGGGCTGTTTTTCTGGAGATCTTTGTAGGATAGTCCTCATAAAGTCTGAGAATAAAAAAATAAATAAATGGAATCTTCAGATCCCAAAAATGGATTTGATTTAGATTTATACTTATTCATTTGTTTGTATTCCTCCTATTTCATAATAAATTAAACTAGATAGCAAGGATCCGTAGCCATCAAAAAGATCAACCCGCCTCCAATTAAATTACTTATATTTTAATTTGTGTTAGAGTATATGGATCTATGCAGTCTTTTAAAAGCTACATTTCACAGACCTGGCACAAAATGGAGTTGTGAATGAATTAGCAGCGGGATGTGAAATGGGTGATTGCTGATCAACCTCTGGTTCCTCCAGACTTATGTGCTCTGGGAAGATCAAAGCGAGGCTTCAAACCAAAGACTCAGCCCTTTCTCACTGCCTTGGTGGCCCCAGTCTAGTAAAATGTCATGTGGACTGGAAACAGGCTGCTACGTTTAGCCCCAAATGGGTCCTATGGGTTTTCCCAATAAGCGTGGCATTTAAGGATTGCGTCTTCAAGCATATGGCAAAACTGTGCTGTTTTAATCCTCTCTTGCTTTATGTTCAAACTTAACGCATCACTGAGAAAGCAATCTACATTTCTCTTATTACCCATATGTCTTTTTGATACCAGATAATTTTAAAATTTCTGCTCTGATGGAGGAGACTTTGCAGTACTTTCTTTTTTGTTCCTTCAAAGGAGCCAGGGAAAGGGGGGGGGGGAAGTACTTTTTAAATCAGTCCCAAAGAAAAGATGCCATTTTCTTTTAGTCACAGACAAAAATCCTGCTGTATTAATAGAATTCAGTTTGTTTTAGTGTTCAGGGTTCCATTAAATGGTAGAGCATTGCATAAGATCTTCCTAGGGAAAAGTGGCATGTATGAAAATACACTGTCAGCCCATGCTGCTTTGAATTTTGCAGCACAGGGTGATCCAAGGCAATCTAGTTTATCTCGAAATGGGGGAGCTTTAGAAAAAGCTGCCCTCTGATGTGTCACATTCTTAAGGCCCAAAGGAATGCACATTAAACTGTGATGTTAAGCATCTTAGCTGTGCAGAATAATGTAAAAAAGGAGCCCCAGCGAAGAATTCCCACACTAGAAAATGCCATTAGAAAGTTCATCCGGGTGCCCATCATTCTATTCATTCCCATAAACTGTCAAAGGCTTTAGTGCTCTCTGCTCTGGGCCTTTAGCTCTTAACTGAGTGCGAGAAAAGTTGATATTTCTCCAACCTTATTCCTGCTTTTTCTAGTGTCAAAAGAACGATATCCACTTTCTTAGGTTCACATCATTAGTTTTTATCCTTGCATTGCATTTTAATGGGTTTTAATACAAACCAGCCTAAAGCTTGGCTCTTACAGTCTCCTTTAAAGGCGCAAGATGGATCCCATGAGCCATTCTCTGCCTACAACATTGTCTTGTGAAAGTAATCCCATCTTCTGGAAACGAGTTTGGAGGAATTGGCTGTTCATAGCTTCATGAAGATGTTCCCAGACTGCAAAATGGATTTGTATGTACTCTTCAAATTATTAATAACACTTGGTAGCAAATATGTAAGAACATATGATCAGGCCGCAGCCCATCTAGTCCAGCATCTTGTCTCACACAGCGGCCCACCATTTGCCCATGGGGATCTCAAGCAGAGACAAGGGCAAACATTCTCCTGCTCTCAAATCCCAGCAAATGGTTTTAGAAGCATACTGCTTGTCTCCATAGCCTGAAAGATCTACTTAGTTTTAATCACAGTTGCCATTGATACATCTGTCATCCATAAATTTGTCCAACTTACATTTCTGAAGGTAAGTGCTGTGCTACACTAGCATCATGGGCAAAAAAAGGGCACCAAGAAGTGCAGCATCAACCTACCAGCATATTCCTGGGGTCTAAACTCACCGTCCAGAGTAGAAACAATCCTTGGAAATTATCCTTTTACTGAATGGGATTACCACTCTGCAAGGTGCCTCCTGCCCTCAAACACCCAGGCTCCTGGTGATGCAGATGACCTACTTGGCTCACTGTCTGCTCAGGCATAGTAAGGTATTTTCTGCACTTACTGGTTAATCCAGACCAAGGAGCTGCTAAGAATGCATTGTCTGCATGAGAGTAGCGTAGGGGTGTGCACAAAGCCATTTTTCACATTCAATTTGGTACAAATCAAATATGGAAAAAATTGGCTTTGGCCAAATCCCACCAGGCTTCGTATTCATGCACGAGATGAATACAACTTCCCCCCACCCCTCCATTCCTGCCCCCCAACTTACCTATCCTCCTCGCTGCTGCTGTGCCCCAAAGCCTCCTGAGACTGTGAAAAAAGGCCTGGGACACCACTGGAACATGCCCCAATCACTAAGGGGGTGCATGTGTGGCAGGCATGACTGCTCCAGTGGCATCCTGGGCCACTTTCCACCACCCAAACTCTCCTTCCCTGGCTACTCTGGGATAGGGCCGTTTTCTGTGTTCAAAGGAACATGGCCAGGAGAGATGCATTGAAGAATGTGACTCAAAGTAAGTTGCATGAGTGATGTGGAGCCAGAACAGCAGTAGGAAGCATTCTTCCTACCACAGTACCATAAGCTGAAGTGCTTTGCTGATTGAATGTTGGGTTGTGTGGGTCTCATGCTCTTCTAGTGCACCCATGAATGTACAGGGATGTACAGGTCCTGCACACCCATGATGAATTCATGATATCACAGAGTTCACTGAGCTTCCACAATGGGATGCTGTCTCTCGCATATCCTCTGTTCAACCATAAAGGCACAGTAGTAGCAGTGTGCACCAATGCAATTTTCAGCATTGGATTCATTATGAATCGAATATTCAAATATGCGTACTAATGTGCAATTTTGAATGTCCAGGCATTCGATTCAATTCAATACGATTCAACGTGTATGGGTGCGTATCTGATGATATGTATCCGTACACTACTGTACGCATCCGTACAGTCATATGAATGTCCAAACTATTTGTTCGAATGTCCGTAACATTCTTATTTGCACGAATATTAAAATACAAATGTCCAGACATTAGATTCATATATGAATGTACAAATTTGTGCTAATTCATACGAATAACAAATAATACAAATATTCATGCACATACCTACACAGTAATCCTGTCCTGCACCACTTGGTAAGCTTACATCTAACTCAACGGTTGCCATTCTGCCATATATGAGGTGAAGGAAAGGCATAGCTTATCCTTCACCCAAGATGCTGTACACATGGTAGGGATCTAATAAGGAAAATTTCTGTACTAACACCCCAACTCTAGAACTCTTTGTAGAATTTTGGATACCGCACTTGAGAAAATTTCTAAAATGGTTGAGAGGGTAGATGGAACTCGTTGGCAGTCATTTTCTTATGGTGGTCATGTCTCAACGTGATGAAGAGAGGATTTGAGGACAGTTGAGGGGTATCTCCATGGCTCCATTGCAGCGCATGGAGCACTCAATGACATAGCAATCAAGGTTATCTTCTATAGAAGGAAAATCCACACCCTGCCTGAGAGGGCATCTTGTCTTTCACAGAAGCAGCAAGCTTATTAATGGCCACCTTATGATTCTAGAAATGGAATGATAGCAACCTTTCCTTTTTCAGAAGGTAATCAGTAAATGAAATGGCAACATAGTCTACATTTTTGGTTGGTGTTTCTCACTGTAGGTCCAAATGTGATCCAATCAGTCTCAATTCATGTGTCAACAGTGGCTTTCTATCCTGAGATATCCTGCTTTCAGAGGAACAACTCCAGATTCCCTAAACTGGATTTCCACAGTGGAGATACTACCTGCTAGTTGAATATTGACATTTGAATTCAAATTGGATTTTCAAAAATCCGAATTTGAACATTTGAATGAATTTCAGATTTTCGAAAATCAGATCCGCATATATCACATATATATTTGCACTTATAATGCGGGATGAAAGTGGGATGCATACGGGACAAAAATGGGATATGAATGTTGCCGACATTCATATTTTTGGATTTGAATCGGATTTTCGAATGTACAGTTTCGGATAATCTGGATTCGAATTGGATTTTTGAAAATCCAGATTTTAAAAATTCAAATCAAATCAAATATTCAAATCGACTCAAATTTGAATGCAAATAATGCATTCATGCACCTCCCTGCTACCTCCAAGTCATTCTTTTGCTGATAGGAAATGCAGGAAGGTATTTCATAACGTGTACCTCCATTCAAACAGAAAGATTTTATGGCAAAGTGATTATCATATTTCATCAGTCAGGAATGATTGGTAACATTAATCAGCACCTAATTTTTCTATGGGCAAAGCAATTATTTTAAATGAAGTCAAGGTTGCCTGCTACTCCACTTTTATTTAATTCTCATTTGAAGCAATGCTTTCTTAACCTCAATTCAGTCAATGAAACCAGGCAAATCAAAAAGGCACTAGGTCTTGGTTAGAGGCGAACATATTAGGGTCAGTCAAGCCATTATAATCAACTAAGTCATCATCCATAGCTAACCCTGCTGCAACATTTAAATCAAATGTGCTCATTAATGCTTTCATTCATGCCAGTTATGAACTTTGCCAGGTTGTATTTGATTGACGTTCCAAACGCAAACTCTGCTCTCGTCTTGCTGAGTCTTCGTGTCATTCTGAATGCTTTGCATTGTCAGAATAAGATTTACGACAAGACTGTAATAGTTTGGCTGTTATTACTTCAGGTTATGATTCTTACACTGTCATCTGGACACTCCCACTAATTCCTAGTGTATTTTTAACCCCAGAGACCAGAATTTAAGCAATTTAAATGGGTAAGAATTCTATATATGACCCTTTCTGCACTGGGCCTTATGTGAGATTATATTCAAGAATAGGAGCCTGCGATCCACACGCTGGTGGAGGCTATGGTCAGGCGTTGCCTAGGGGCTGCTGTAGTCTGCAGTAACATATGAGTGGCAGGGTCCTATTCTGGAATATAATGTGGAATGTAATGTGCAGAAAGGGCTTACATATATGTATGTTTTCCTTGTCCAAGGAAGATTACTATTATGAAGTTTTATCAGATGCTGAAAGGCAAACCAGTTACCACACACTGAAGACACAACTCACCTGAAGTTTTAACATTAACAAGGGAACCTTTTCTCTCTACTCTGCCCTCAATAAGATTAGCAATGTGGAGGCCAATTCGCATTTGACCCCATAGTTGACAATAGGGTAACATCTGGTAAGTAGCATCGATTCTGCACTTGCAGGAGGCATTTACAGCTCAGAAATGCCGCCTGCCTTACCAGATGTTACCCTATTGTCTACTAGCAGTGGTGCACAAATTTGTGCACTGCATGGATCCCAACCCTTACCCCAAGCTTACCTGAAATTTCCAGTATCATGACAATTTGCACGATTTCTGGTGCAAGGGGTCATCTGAGGTGCCGTGCAAAGTGCTGTGTGACTGTGGGTGGGTGCTGAGTGTCATCATCACCATGGCAATTGTGATGGCTCATGCATAGTCATTCCAGGCTCCAAAATCAAGATGGCAGTGCCCTGCCGGCAATCAAACAGGTGTCCTGACCCAGGTAAGTCTCCAGGCGCGTAGGGCTTACTGTAACATGTGCTAGCATTCCCAATGTGAACGCTAATACACATTAGTGAATTCTGCACTTTTTCCATCCAGCTAACAGGAAGCCAAATGCAGAAATCCCCCTGGTTTCAGAATTAACCCTTGAAAGTATTTCAGCCATGCGATGGTTCTTCTCCAAACACTGGTTAAAGTGAACAGTTGGATTTTAATTATAGGAGTCACTCATAATTTGCAGGGATTAGGCTCCTAGACAAATTGCGATTTTGCAAATAAGGAAAATAGGGGCTGGGGAAACACACCTGCAGATTCTAGGAAAAGAACATAATAGATGTGGCTCACTTTTAATGCTCCTAAAGGAGTCTTCAGACGTGCTAAAAATATCATCAGTTTGCCAGCATGGTGGTGGGTCTGGCATTGGTGTCAGTGTGCTACTGACGTATTGTCCCTCAGGTGCAAATTAAAGACTGTGGGAAATCCTGCAGTATCTTTAAAGTGTCAACATGCTGTTGGCAGATGTGGTGTCTGGCATGTGCTCCTTTAACACAGCACTGGTCTGACCTTGCAGTTTGCCATGTCTGTCCTTGGAAGTTTGGGGGCATCCATGGCAAGCCCTTGGAAGTTCAATTTGGTGCTGTACTGAAGAAGCCCATGTTCATCTGGTGGCCCATTCTTTGAGTCCTTTGCCCTAATTTATTAAAAGGCCACATCTGAGGATAGATTTCCCATCTTATGGGTGGCTGCAAGACCGATGGACACAGGGGTATCTGCCTTCCAGCCACAGAGTCTCATATCACACATAGTTTTTCCATTATCTGGATATATCCTCTGGCTTTTAATGTGGATTAGAGATGGAATAGCTACCACATGCTATCAGTCCTAAGCTGCTTTTGAGTCAGTTTTTAAGATGTATGTGGATACAGTTTAAGACTACCTTATGAGTTCTTCTGATTCAAATAAAGGACTTCCTAGAGAAAGCTGCTGCAGCTCACATGGCACAGGAAAAATTGGACCCATCTGTGTGCCTACGAGAAATTCTCTGTGTGAAAAATATTTGCTCATTTTTCCATTTGAGTGGTTTACTGTGCAGCTATAGCCAGTTTGTGCCAAATCCATCATAAGTGCCAATAAAAAAAAATGCCCATGAGTTGAAGGGATTTCCTAGCTAAGTTCTTGGGAAGATAATGGGGTGGGTGTAGGATACAAATGAACATTAAACATACCTTAAATTTTGTGTTTGAAACGTTGCCTTTTTACTGGGCCAACCTGTCAGATCATGTCAGTTCAAATCCTGTTTTGCCAGATGTTATACTGTTTTCCCCTGCCAAGAGTGATGCGTAATAATTTACTTCCAGGATTTAAGAAATCTATGAATTATGACTATTTTAAACCAGCACTTTCCCTTCTTCTATGCACTGCATGGAAATTATCCAGTATGATTCTTGTGTGGGTGTGTAAAGTGGGATCTACATTTACTTGCATGGGGATTTTTAAAAGCAAGTTACTCAAACTGTTTGCAAGTTCATATTAAACCCAAGTCCTATTAAAATGACAAATTAGTACTGAATTGTTAGAAACGCAGCACACAATGGAATTGAACAACAAAAAGCAAAAGAAGACCTATAAGATAATCCCTGAATTAAGTAAAGGACAGATTATCAAATATGTCTTGACATGTAAATCAAACCCTGTAAAAATTAATTAAAGGTAATTGATAACATAAGAAAAGTCCTGATCAGTCCATTAAATGCTTCTATGGGGGCGTCCCCATACACTCTATATTCCAAATCGAATCTGAATTTGACTTGGAGCGTCCCCATGCAAAGCCCCCAAACCAAGCTACATGTGAAACAAATTGCCCAAATTGTGGTAAATAAACTCTCCTTGCAAACTGTTCTCACTGCGGTTCGGAAGGCAAGCCCAGATTATTTTGGAGTCTTGGGAATGTTCCCGGGTTATTAGGGGAGGAGACTGATGCTCACGTCATTAGCAGGTGGGTTTCACGTCATGTGCTCGTCATTCCTGTCCTGTGCATTGGGGATTGCAACCGCTGGCCACTTTTAAAGACAGTGGCCGCATCCCGATTAGAAGCTTAATCCAGTTTCCCTAAACTGAAATAACAGAACCGGATGCAAATGCGAATTTGCCTGATCCCATTACTTTCAGCCAGAATCGCGTTCAATCCAGATTCTGAGGATGTACGTGACTCAAGGGGGAACTCCAGTGGCTACTTTTAAAAAACCGCTTTTTGGGGCTGCCCTGTCCTCTTCCTCCTGCCGTGAACACGCCACCCATAAGGGACCCCTTCACGGAGCCTGGCTGGGTGACTGGGTGGCTGCTGCTTGCCTGGATGGAAGAAAAATGGCAGCGGACAGCCAGCAATTCTTTCCTCTCCTCATTGCTCAAGGCACGCAGCAGCAGCAGCAACTCAAGCCCCCTTCGTTAAACATTCACACATCTCCCCAAACCGGCAGCTGCTTTTCTTTCTTTTCTCTTTTTTAAAGGTCAGAGCTTTCAATGGCAAGATCGTTATCAGGTTTGAAGTGCTTGATTGCTACAGTGGATTGCTTGGATTGCTACTAGGGCTGCTGCTTTTACAGCTTGCTTTGGAAGCAAGCTTTTGGGGGAGGGAAACTCTCATCCCTTAACACGGAAAGGTTCCCACAGTAAAAAATGTAAAACGTTTCAAGTGCTTGAACCGGAGTGAGACCTGTTGAAATGAGGATTAACATTTACAACACTTTAGGGCAATTTAACACACGGAAAGTGTGTTAAGCCAAACTGACGTGGGGTCTGCGAGGATTGAAAATGGTTTGAAACTGAAATAAAGTTGTAATGGGGATGCGGCCAGTCAGTGTAAAAGAACTGATTGCCCCAGTTTGACAGGTAAAGATGCAGCGATGAGGGGGGTCATCTGGCCCTTGTTGTCGCATGAGCCTCTTCCTGCAACCCTTATTCCACCTCCACTCCGCGCTTGCCGGATGTGTGCCCAGACAGCATCAGCCGCACTCTATCTGTTCAACAAGTTATGATTTTGGAGAGGCTCTTCTCCAGAATGTTGCTTGTGGTGTCTGAATATCCAAAGATTCAAATTGATTTGAATGTTTAAAATTTGAATGTATTCCCATTCAATTCGAATTGAATACATTCAAATCTATTCATGCAAATGTTTTATTCATATTTGAAGGTATGAACGTCAACATTTTAATGTGTCCATACGCATCCTGTAAGTATCTGTACAAATAAGATTCATAGAGATACGTATGTAATGCACACACATCCGTACACATACAAATGTTCAAGTAAATTATATGAATGATTCGAAAGATTTAAAAAATTGCTTAAACGTTAAATGTTAAAAAATGTTAAATTTGAATTTAGAGACTTTTGATCCTAATTCGAATGTCTGAATTTGTTCGAATTTGATCGAATTTTAGATGTTTTGGATATTTGTGCACCTCCGTAATCCATTTGTGGCTTAAATTTATGGTTCAGAAAATATATCATGACTGCCCCCACATAGCAAGATGTATGAAAGATGTATTAAAGAAGATCTCATGTTGTCTCTTGCTACCCCCTGGCAGATATAACAAGCAATCACAGGCCCTTACCTGGATATCTGCTGAGAGTTGTTGATATAAAGTGTATACCTACCTGGAATGTCTGCTAAGTCCCCATCTTACTTCATTTGTTATTTTTACACATCAAACAGCAGTTCTAGGGGACATCACCTCACTATCCTGCATCTGGCATTCTCAATATTGTTCCAGTAGAACTCTTAAGTTTAAAGCTGTACCTGGAGGCATCTCTTGTGTATCTGGTTTCAATTTGCTTAAAATGGAGTTAGAAAAAAATCATGTTGGTGGTGGAGCAATAGCTTTTAAAAAATAGAAGAAACACACAGAAATTACATATTATTAAGGATTTACTAAACTTTTGTGGTTATTTTATGTCTGGAATATAAAAATTACTCTGTGACTGCCGTTGAAAACGTTTTTTAAAAAAGAGAATTTTGGTCTTGTACATTGCCTTGACACCTTTTGGTCGAAGGGAGCATATATGTATCAAAATAAATTAATAAAGATCTTCAAGTAACATCTTACTCAATTTTTTACAAAAAAAAAAAAGCTCTTTCTGTAGCATTGTGTTAGAAAATAGTGCAGTTTTTAACCCTTAATTTCAACTCTTCCTTGAGTTTTAATTTTAGATGTTAAAGGTGAACACTTTAATTGACTGAAAAGGATTAAAAGGGCCAGGAAAGCAGTAAAATTGCTTGCAGAGGATTAAATAGTTGTGAAGGATTAGAAGACAAATAAATCTTGTTTGAAAAGGACAAGGTTGCAAAGGAACGATTATTTTTTACTGTTTTGCCAACCTATGTGGAAAGAAGTCAACTTTGGACTTAATTTACATTTTGCTAAGTGGCAGCCAAGTTAACGAGGTTAACTAGTTTGAGGTGGGGAAACCAACCAATTTAAAAAAATCAATTCCAATATATATATAAAAAATCATTGTTGTCCTCTTTAACTGAATGTGGGGTACCTTTGTATCCCAGCTGAACCCCAGCCCCCCCTGAACTCTTATGACAACAACTTGGAATTTCCTGCATTATTGCTCCCTACCATGATATCTGGCCACTGTCTGGACCCAGCCTATGTTTTTATCAACCATTGAATAGCACTGATTGAAGAAGATCAAAATGGAAGCCATTCCACAGCTTGGGGGCTAATATGTAGGAGGCTCTTTTGTGCTTCACCACCCCTTTGGCTTTTGAAAGGGGGTAGCATTTTCAAAAAAAGCTTCTCCAGCCGATTTTAATAGGCTGGCTGCTTTGTAAGGTAGGAAGTGCTCCTCAGCTATTTCTAGCCACTGTTATTTAGGGCAAATTAAAACTTTGGATATGGATCAGTAGCAAACTGGCAATAAGTTCCGTTCCTCTCGAGCCTACAGTACCCATTAACAGCCCTGCTGCTGACTTCTGCACCAGTCATAGCTTCTGAACTGTCTTCAAGGGCAGCCACATACATAGCATATTACAATAGTACAGTCCAGAAGTTTTCAGAGCATGAACATAAGAACATAAGAACATAAAAGAAGTCTTGCTAGATCAGGCCACAGCCCATCTAGTCCAGCATCCTGTCGCACACAGTGGCCCACCAAATGCTCACGGGCATCTCAAGCAGAGACAAGGACAAACCTTCTCCTGCTCTCGAGTCCCAGCAGATGGCCTTTGAAGCGCCCCAGTTCCTCCCCCCCCCCAGCCTGGAAGATGCATCTAGGCATTCATTCTAGTAGCCATTGATACATCTGTCATCCATAAATTTGTCTAACCCTACCTTAAAGCCATCCAGACTGGTAGCTGTCACCACCTCTTCCGGCAGCACATTCCATAAGCCGAAGACCCTCTGGGTGAAGAAATACTTCCCCCTGTCAGACCTTATTCTCCTACCCATGAGCTTCATAGAGTGCCCCCTGGTTCTAGTGTTGAGCGACAGAGAAAAGAAATTTTCTCTATCCACCCTTTCTATACCATGCATAATTTTATATACTTCAATCAGGTCCCCTCTCAAATGCCGTCTCTCCAGACTGAAGAGGCCTAGACGTTGCAGCCTGGTTTCGTAAGGGAGGTGTTCCAGACCCTTGATCATTCTGGTTGCCCTTCTCTGCACCTTCTCTAGTTCCACAATATCCTTTTTGAGGTGTGGTGACCAGAATTGTACACAATACTCCAAATGTGGCCTCACCATAGATTTATAAATGTGCAAAATGACACTTGCTGTCTTATTTTCTATTCCCTTCCAATTATTCCCAGCATTGAATTTGCTTTTTTTGCTGCTGCCGCACACTGGGTTCACACCTTCATTGAACTGTCCACCAAAACCCCGAGATCCCTTTCCTGGTGTGTTGCAGAAAGCTCAGACCCCATCAGTTTATAGACGTAATTTGGATTCTTGGCCCCAATGTGCATTATTTTGCAATTGTTAAGATTAAAGCACATTTGCCACTTGGTTGCCCACTCACCCAATGCTAAGAGATCCCTCTGGAGCTCTTGGCAATCTCTTTCAGATTTTACTACCCTAAATAATTTAGTATCATCAGCAAACTTTGCTATTTTACTATGTACCGCTTCTTCTAGATCATTGATGAATAAATTAAAAAGCACTGGTCCCAGTACTGAGCCTTGAGGGACCCCACTTTTTACTTCTTTCCACCCTGAGAATTTGCCGTTTATTACTACTCTCTGCTTTCTGCCCTTAAGCCAGTCACAAATCCAGGACAGAACTTGTCCTTTTATTCCATGGCTGATGAGTTTACTCAGTAGCCTTTGATGTGGGACTTTGTCAAAAGCCTTCTGAAAGTCCAGATAGACAATGTCTACTGGTTCACCTTTATCCACGTGTTTATTGACACTCTCAAAGAATTCCAATAAATTTGTGAGGCATGATTTACCTTTGCAGAAGCCATGCTGGCTTTTGTTCAGCAATGCTTGCTCCTCCATATGCACACTAATTTTGTCTTTAATAATGGTTTCCATCACCTTACATGGAACTGACGTTAAGCTAACTGGTCTGTAATTGCCTGGATCACCCCTGGATCCTTTTTTGAAGATTGGTGTTACATTTGCTACCCTCCAGTCCTCAGGTACAGAGCCTAATGTTAGGGAAAGATTATATATTTTTGCTAGAAGTTCGGCAATTTCACGTTTGAGTTCCTTAAGGACTCTTGGATGAATACCATCTGGTCCCGGTGACTTGTTCACATTTAGTTTATCAAGACATGCCAGGACCTCTTCCTTGGTTATTTCTGTACAGTTTAACTCTTCAGAAAATACAGGCTCAGTTACTGGCATGTGTCTTCTGTCTTCCTCCGTGAATATGGAAGCAAAAAATTCATTTAGTCTCTCTGCAATCTCCATTTCTTCTTTAATTACCCCTTTCTGTCTTTTACCATCTAGTGGTCCAACTGCTCTCCTGGTTGGATTCCTACTTCTGATATACTTATAGAAGTTCTTGTTATTTCTTTTGATGTTTTTAGCAATGTGCTCCTCAAAATCTTTCTTCGCTTTCCTAATGGCCGTCTTGCATTTGTGTTGCCAGTGTCTATGTTCCCTCCTGTTCTCCTCATTTGGACAAGCCTTCCATTTCCTAAATGAACTCTTCTTGTTTTTAATGACTTCATCTACTGCATTTGTGAGCCACATTGGTTTCTTCTTGGACCTAGAAGTCCCCTTTCTTCTTTTAGGAATGCATTCTAGTTGTACTTCCATTATTGTGTTTTTAAGTAGTCTCCATGCATTTTGAAGTGATTTAACTCTTTTGATTTTCCCTTTCAATTTCCTTTTCACTAATTTCCTCATTTTGGGGAAGTTTTCCTTATGAAAGTTTAAGGTCTCTGTGTTAAGAACTTACTCTCTGTATTTAAGTTGAAGGTTATTGCATTGTGGTCACTGTTCCCAATTGGATCAGCTACAGTGACGTCCTTTACCAGGTCCTGAGCATTACTTAGGATCAAGTCCAGGACTGCATTTCCCCTGGTTGGTTCCATGACCATTTGTTCCATGGAACAGTCATTAAGTAGGTCTAGGAATTTTCTCTCTCTATCCTGAGTTGAACAGGAGTTCACCCAGTCTATGTGAGGATAATTGAAGTCCCCCATTATAACCACCCTATCTTTATGGGATACCTCCTTTACCTCCTTCTCCAATTGTTCATCTCCTTCGGGCGTATGGTTGGGAGGACGGTAGCATGTCCCTATTGTTAGACTTCCTTTTTGGCTTGGTATTTTTACCCACACTGCTTCTGTGGAAGAGTGAGACTCACCTGGACATTCCAGTTCATAAGATTCTATCTCTTCTTTAATATACAAGGCTACACCACCTCCATGTCACCCTTCCCTGTCTTTCCTGTACAGTTTGTAACCTGGGATGACTGTATCCCATTGGTTTTCAATGGTCTACCAGGTTTCAGTTATGCCAATAATATCAATCCTATTTTCCATAACTAAGCTTTCTAGCTCCCCTATTTTGGCTCGAAGGCTCCTGGTTTTTGCATATATACATTTATATTCACTCTTCTTGTCCAAATTCTGCCGTCGAGGAACATGTGAAACTAATCCCACACTTAGTTCAGCATTTTCTGCATATTTCCAGCCCTCCTCACGTGATGGTATGCTCTCCCGAACCGGATGCTGCCCAGCTCCTGTCGGCTTTCCCCCAGGGATCAGTTTAAAAGCTGCTCTGCAACCTTTTTAATGTTAATCACCAGCAATCTGGATTTCTTAGTTTGGATTTCTGAGGCCAAGCATCTTCTGTGTAGAAAATGACACTGTAGTGAATCAGACAGAGGTAGAAGAGAAGTAATTGTCTTTCAAGTGACAAAGAGTATCCATAAACTGTGCTTCATAAAGAACAAGATATTCCCTTCCTCAAGGACTTGGGAGGCCATGACAAACAAGACAGCCATTCTGTCAAGATTCCACTTTAGTTTGCTGATCCACATGCAGACCATCAGTGCCACCAGGCATGGGTAAAGCACCTGAACTGCTTCTCCTGAACTTGATGGAATGAAGAGATAAGCAGCATCTCCAGCTAGGTGTGATGGGTCTTTTATATATGGAGGTAGTTCTGCAGTTGCCATAAAAAATAGGCTGGGCCACTGGAAGTTACTTTGGCATCCATGCTGAAATGCCTCAGCAGCACTACTCTGCAAGAAATGTCCGACACCTACCAGGAGCAAAGAGGAACTTACCATCTATCTGTTGACAGCCTAGTAGTGAAGGCCTAAGCTGTCTGCCCCAGCTGCCTAAGAAGAAAGCAAATCAAAGGTCACTTTGATAAACAGTCCCAAACTAGTGTCGAGCACTAGCAAACGACAATCTTCATCAGTATCTAGGAACTTGTGAGGAAACTCAGCCTAGGCTCTATGAGCTTTACATTTGTATATTTACTTTTTCTCAAGTTTCCCCTTTTCACTACTACTGTGATGTGATTGACGTTATCAGATGCCTTCCTTGCCCCATCTTTCTTGGCTTCACACGCACATGCAGTTGTTTGACTTGGAAGTTGCCAGAATCCCTTGAAAAAAGAGGAAATGCTGCAGGGATTCTGCTGCACGTTATTTCAGAGGAGTACTGTGCGTGTTTGCTCATTGTGCGTATACAGTTATCATGGCAAGAGAAAACCTCCAATGCAATCAAGGCTGCCTTGGAAGAAATGAAACACCAATCACCAATCTCCACAGGGCATCACGCAATGCGGTGAAACGCGGGAGACTTTGCCATTTGCCAACACAGTCTCAGTGGGGTACCAAAAACAACCTGTGCCAACTGCTTGCAGAATATTAAGCAATATCCAAATGGCATCTCCATAGCAACATGTAGACATACATTCCATCCGTGCATCATTTGTCCAGGGATTCAAGAGCCGTCTACTTTCAGCTTGGAGGAACTGCTTGCTGGCCAGGAGGGTGTCTGGTTGCTTTGGCTCAAGTGCGTGCCAAGAAAAGTGATAAGTGTTCAACTGGAATCGCCGCCTGAACAGATTAATAAAAGGCATTGAAGATTCTGGATTTTGGACAGAGGATTTTAAATGAGTTTGGTTTACAAATGTGAATAAAGGAACGGGGTGTGTAAGAATGCCTATTCCCCCTCCCCCTTCCCACTTTTTGGGAAGACATCCCACATATGTTCAGGCTTTTCATGAACTGGAAATGTTTGCTAGAGACCTGGATTTGGATGTTGGCACTGCTGTGTCCCACGTGAAGAAGTTTCCCTTACACCTACTACTTAAAAACCCTTCTGTGCTTCAACCTTTTATAACTGAGGGCTCATTCTGGCTTTTAGATCTTTGTCAAGAGAGAAAGGTCAGTCCACTGGTTTCCTTCGTAAGCAGTTATCCTTATGTTCACGTCTACAGAGCCCTTGGAACAAGGATGTTCCAACTTAGTAAAGGGACCACATGCTGGAAGACACAGTTTTCCACGTCCCACCCCACACTCTAGTAGAGCTGGTCTGGAAGGCTTTGAAATAAGGATTGGCAACTTTTGAGCTTCCAAAAATTCCCATAACTTTGACTGACGGCTTTCAAGCATATGCAGAGTTCATTTTCTGTTAGATGAAAAGTCCCTCTCTCTGAAGGAATGCCCCTCAAGGGGGAAACAAAAGTTCATCCTGATTTTCCAGGTGTGCTTTGGCATTTGGCATTCTTCATCTTGAATTCATCCCAAGAATGTATTTGCTGGTGTTGCAAATCAGAGTTGTTACAGAAGCCTTTGAAGTGTGGTGTTCTTTCTGTCTCATCACCAAAAACAAACATGCTTGATTACTGTTCAAGGCTAGCTGCCCCCCCCCCTTCTTATGCGGCAAATGTGGTCTGGAATGTTCGTAAGCATTGGGATCTGGTCCCTTTAATGCCACAAACAAAGTCTGTGATTTTAGGAGCTACATATCTTTCAGGAAATTGATTTCTCCTCCTCCTTCTTTCTTCTTCTCCTCCTCCTCCAAGTAAAAATTATAGGCCCTGAACACAAGCTCACTAATGCTTTTTATACATCTGTGGTGTGATTGCATTTGGAAATGTATGTATAATTCTCTTCATCATGTTTCAGGAATGAGACTACTGTATAGGACTGTGAGGAATTAGGAGGCTTCCAAGAAAACTCACTGGGAGTTCACTTGTGGGGTTCCTTGGGGGTTGATCTTATCTCCCATGCTCTTTAATATCTATATGAAGCCACTGGGAGAGGTCATCGGGAGATTTGGAGTGAGGTGCCATCAATATGCAGATGATACCCAGCTTTCTCTCTCTCTCTCTGTGCCATCTGAATCAGGAGAGGCGCTTGACAAGTGCCTGGAGGCAATAATGGGCTGGATGAAGACCAATAAATTGAACTTGAATCCAGACAAGATGGAGGTGCTGTGTGTCTCTGGGTCTCTGGTCCATGTAGTTGGGAGACACCCTGTCCTTGATGGGGTTGCAATGCCCTGGAATGGACAGGTATGAAATTTGGGGGTGCTCTTGGACTCTGCACTGACACTTGAAGCCCAGATGGAGGCCGTGGCCAAGAGTGCCTTTTCCCAACTATGGCTGGTGCATCAGTTGAAGCCCTTTTTGGACAGAGATGACTTGGCCACAGTTATCCATGATCTGGCAACCTCCAGACTAGACTATTGTAATGCACTCTACATGGGGCTGCCCTTGAAGATGGTTCGGCAGCTGCAGCTGGTGCAGAATGCAGAATGCAGCTGCTAGACTGCTGACAAGGACAGCTGGCTGGATACACATAACACCGGTTTTAAAAGAGGTGCATTGACTGTTGATTCACTTCTGAGCTCAGTTCAGGGTGTTAACTTTGACTTATAAAGCCCTAAATGACTTGGACCCGAAATATCTAAAGGAACGCCTTCTCCCATATCAACCTGTCCATGCCTTAAGATCAAGTGGTGAGGCCCTCCTGGTTATCCCACCACCATCAGTAGTAAAAGGGGTGGGCACCCAGGAGAGGGCCTTCTCAGTGATGGCCCCCAGACCATGGAATAATCTCCCCCTTGAGCTGCATCAGGCTCCTTCACAGTATATTTTTAGGAAGGCAGTGCTCTGGCCTTTGTTTAAATGGGAAGATACTGTTTCTTCCCACTCTTCGGACACTGTTACTATTTTAATATATACTGTTGTTGTTTTAATATATGTCTGATTTTAAATGTTGTTACCCACCCTGAGACCTTTGGGTACAGGGTAGGATAGAAACAGAGCCAGCCAGCCAGCCAGCCAGCCAGCAAATAATTCAGAAGTAGATAACGTGGTATCTTCCACATGTTGTGAACTGCAGTGTACATAATGCCTGCCCAACAGCCAGGCTCACTGACTGATGGAAATTATGTCTTTTTTGCACTCAGGCTGGTAGTCAACAATTAGTGAACTTCTGGGGAAGGGCATCTGCACTTGGAGGAGGCTGCTACAGCCTCTAAGTGTCCCCTGCCTTCCCAGAAATTCACCTAATTGTTTATTAGGTGTGGAGTATGAAATTGTGCTCCACACCTTTACCAACATTAACCCTAAGGTTACCTAGAGCATCCAGGACCTGAAGGTGGACTGAAGAAAGTTTAAGGTGAAGATGTGCCCACAGGCTATGTGTGTATAGGGAAGGTCTAGGGGTCAAATCTTCTCTTCCTTTCAACTAATACAGAAGGAAAATTTAGCAGTCACCCAATGAAACTAATTGCCAGGAGAGAAGGCTGGTATCTTCATAGAAGAAAGGCCTTACAGTCACTTGATATGTAGGGCACCAAGTACTGGAGAGGGCTTGTGTTGATGACCCATTGCATTGAAATGACGCTAACTTATTCTGCTATTTTTGGGTTGTTGTTTTTTTCAGAATAAAACATAGATAATCTGGGACATCCATGCTTTATTCTGGAATATCCAAACATAATGGAATAAATAACTGACATCTGCTTGCAACTTTAGTTTCTAATGATGCGAACTTTGCAAGACTGGTCTAGGCTAAGATGGTGTATCCAGGCCCAAACCATAGTGGAGGCCTGTGGTGTAGGTCAAGAACCATCCCATTCATGATAACCCCTCCCAGCCCAACACTGGAGTAGGGGTGTGCACGGATATTCTAAGGTATTCAAAATTCGATCAAATTTGCTGAATTTTGACATTTGAATTCAAATTGAATGTGCATAAATTTGAATTTAAAAATTTGAATGAATTTTGAATTTTGGATCTATTCGTTCGAATTATCCAGACATTCACATGTGTATGGGCTCGTACATGATCTGTACTTTCACATACACATCTTCCCCACATTTGTACAGATCCGTATGGAATGAAAACAGGTTGCATACGGGATAACTATGGGATGCATACGGACGTGTACAGATGCATACGGGATGCGTAATGATGCGTATGGGCACATATGAATATTGACATTCATAAGTGCAAATTCGAGTTGAAAATTCAAATGAATAGATTCAAATTTGCTTAATTTGAATAGAATTTGGTTAAATTTGAATTTTAAAAGATTCGAATTGAACTGAATTTTTGGATAATCAATTTGAATCAAATCCTAAAAATTCATACACACTCCTACTTTGGAGGCTGGACATGAAAGTTCCCAGTTTCCAAAGGGCTGTTTCTGTCAGGCACCTAGAGACTGCCCATTTTGGAAGTTGTTTCTGGAAACCTGGTGAAATAGCTCTGGCTATGCATGTTGAGTAGACTGGTCCAGCTATTTGCCCTGAGCATGGCTGTATAAGGATGTGCATGAATGGGTTTTTTTAAAACATTCAATTTATACTGAATGTAAAAAAAATAATCATATTAGTTTAAACAGATCTCCTTTGAATGTGGTAGGATTCTATTCAATACAAATATATTCATACAATTTTGTACAAATATCCAATATGTATACATACGTATTTGATACACATCTGATATGCATCCTGTAACATATCCACTCTGAAAGCATCAAATCTGCCCTGAATCCACTTTGAATCTGCTCTCAGTCCATGTTAAATGCACTCTGCATCTGTTTTAGAATGTCAATATACAGATATTGTAGCGTTCCATTAGCTGGTTCTGCATGGACAGACCAGTCCGCTCCTAGTTGGCCGGTATGTCACACAAGACAAGGCATTTCTTGGGAGCTGCTGCCCAGGGGTGTTTTTCTGCTGTCACTAGAAGTACCCATTAAGTACCCATTAATGGGTACAAAAATGCCATTACGTACCCATTAATGGGTACTTAATGGGTACTTTTAGTGACAGTGGAAAAACACCCCAGCATAGCAGTGCGGTGAGGATTTTGTCTATGAGTCCCATCATTCGTTTTTAAGTGCCTAGGGCATGATGTGAACCCTACACAGCCACAAACAAAAGAAAAACCCTGTGATATTCAGAAGTCCCAAGATATGATTAAAGTGGGATAGGACAATAAACTACAAGTTAATTTTCTGAGAATGAGTGTCTCTTCACCTAATGCAATTACAGGATGAAATACTGGAACACGGAAATAGAGAAGACAGCTTTATGCCAATTGAATCCTTGGTACTTTGAACACATTAAGTTCTGTACTCAATGGCAACAGCACCTCAGGAAACAAAGGGGTCTTCCCATAAGGTACTTGGGTTTCCTTAACAGGGGATGAACCTGGAAACTTTTGCTTCTGATGTGTCTGCTTCTGATGTGTAAGCTACAGTCTTTTCTTTCTGCAGGAAAGCAGCTGCTTAGACTCTTTAGAGTAGGTAGGTGGGCTAACCTCCCATATCATCTCCATCTCATAAATTCTCCCCTGGTTGGAACCTCTTGGCTGGCCATTGTGGGAAACTGTATACTGTATTAACCATCTTCTGATGTTGTTATGTAAATCTTAAGGAAAACGAGCGATACATATATTGCTGAGAGCGCCTTTTCTGCTTTGATGAAAGCTTTTGTTATTTTCTTGTGAAATTCCCAACTTCAGTAGTGGTTTTGGGTGCAAATCGCCTCTAGAGAATTTCTTGTGTCTTGTTGCCAAGTTGAGGGCATTAATAAAGAATTTCCAAATGTTCCAGAGTTCCACATTGCCCTCTTTTTTTTTAAAAAAAAATAAATCTTGGTTTTTATACACAAAAATGGGAATTTTCAGTCTTAATGAACAAGAGTTCCCATTCATTTGCTGGATAATGTCAAGCTCTGTCTTAATAAGTTCCATATCACCCCATGCAGCGAGAGCATTGTAGCTGAACCAAATTTTATCAAACCTAAGTATGATTTATGAATGCTGTGGAATAGTGTTTTATTCTGAGCTGGCACGAAAGATGGTGCTTTTTTGGATGGAAAGTGACCGCTGACGAAAGAGCGGCTTTTGTTTTTGTTTAACTTCAAGGGACATTTGCCTTTTTTTGTAGTGGTATTATAATGCAGAAGAATGTGGGCAATCTCCCACATGTTAGTGCTACATTGCAAAAGTGTGTGCATGGAATCATGCTACGTTTTCCCTCACTAGAAGCAGTAGAACTTGTAACTTACAAAACCAAAGGTGCTGTACCTGCAGTGCATGATGGCTCACAGAAACATAAACCATGTGTGATCTGAAGACTGCAAAAACAGGGGCCACTTTGCACTACAGCCCATAGTGCATGATTAGGGAACTTCTGGAGAAGGGTATCTGAACTTGGAGGAGGCTGCTACAGCCTCCAAGTGCTCCCTGCTTTCCCAGAATTTCCTTAATCATGCACCACCTGTGGAGCACGAATTCGTGCTCCACATTCTTCCCAGCCTTACCCAGTCCCTTACCTGTAGTGTCTAGCTGGGGAGCATTCGCACCTCTCCTGGAGAAGTAGGTCAACAGGTCTGCCATCTCCTGACACAACTGTGATTGTGCAGAGCATCAACGTCGTCATGGCAATAGTGCTGACACATGCACTGTCACGGAGGGCACTGCAGTCAAAATGGTGGCAACCAGAAGAGGACCGGCCCTGCAATCAAATCAAGGTAACTATTTGATTGCAGGGAAGGGGGAAGAACGGCTAACGTTGACCATTGCTCCAAGTGCGAGTGCTAATCAGCGTTGGTTCATTGTGATCCTGTCCTGTCCAGTGGATGGGAAGGGAAGTGCGAAAGTCAAAAGCCCTGCAGGCTTGCTTTCTGAACAGAATGGCCTAGTTAAGGGAGTGCAAGCTGTCACACAGGTGCTGTGTGTCAGGCAGGATCTGTAGGCCTGCTCTCCCTGCCACTGCAAGGTGGCAATGCTGCTCTGACCCTTAGAGACAACAGCATGATGTTCACAACCTCCCACCACACTCTTGACCATGGAAACATCGGAGTCAATTGCTGTGTTCACACCTAAGTTTTAATCCAGCTTCAGTCTGCCTTCACACCATGAGAACACACCAGTAAAATGACCAGTCACCCCCCGCCCACATTATCTATCCCAAATATTAATTTTTTTCAAACAGCAAACAGCTCCTCACTTTACTGATGCATTATCTCACTCTGAAAGTGGACTGAAGCTGGATTAAAACTTAGGTCTGACTCCAGCCAATGTTTCTGTCTGGGACTATTTTGGAAAGCATAGGAAATGTTTTCAGATGTGGGCCATTTTCTGTGTTTTCTGAAATAGGGCTGTGCTGTAGCTCAGTGGTAGAGCAAATGGCTGGAAAGCAGAGGGTTACTGGTTCAATTCCCACCCTCTCCTCAGACGTAGGCAAGGCAGACTACTTGTGTATTTCTGCTAAGAAAATTGCGTAGAAGTGACCATGGAGGTGCCCATGCAGTCAACCAAGAGTTGGCCATAACTCGATGGAATGCAGCAACAATAAATGGCCTATGCAAAATGAATTAAGGTAAATCCACACTTCATGGTGGCAGCTGGGAGACAAAGTTCCATCAGAACGCTCTTTCCCACTCCGCCCTAATAGTACGTAAGGTGGAATATGTGCTCCATATCTGTGGAGACTGGCCATCCCAGGCCCTCTGACCACTCCCGTGGCACCAGTGTGGTGCTGTGTATATTCTGCTTTAGTCTTCAGTACTGATCCAGGATCCACAGAGATGTTAATGTACATGAAATTTAAAGGATAAGATCTATTACTAAACAGGTCCACCTAGCAGACGGTAATCTGGATAACATAGATATGTTCTGGTTTGGTCTTGTAAAAGTGCACCACTGAAGTGGGTCTCCCATGGGCTCCGAGGCCAGGAATTTTCTTTCCTGGCTGTTAGAGCTTCTGGGGGTCAGCTCCATGCCTTGTGTGACCATTGGGGCCAGTGGGAAGCTAGAGCGGAATGTCTGTTGCAGTGCAGATGGTATGGTTGCAGTCTAAGATCTAGATCAGAGGGTGTTCCTTGATCTAGACAGGCTGGTCTGGATCAAGCCCAGTATGTTCAGAAAGATCATTTGATTCTATAGAATTAATTGATGTTGTTTTCAGGCTGTGTCTGCATTGCTTCAGTGAACAGTGCCAGTGGACAGGCCCCTCCACCATATTGGCTGCACTACAGAAGTCCTGTGGAGGTCAGCTAAGACAGGTCCCTGGTTCCATGTTTGCTTGCAAAGTTGCCTTCAAAGGCATTTCTGCACGTGCACACAGTCCTTGAGCCTTTTCACACTCACCATATTAGTTACTGTATGATATGCTGCAGCATAGTGTACCTGCATTTCACAGGGCCATTTCCACCCACCCCAAGAAGAAGAAGAAGAAGAAGAAGAGTTGGCTTTTCTACCCCGCTTTTCTTACCCATTTAAGGGGACTCAAAGTGGCTGACAAACCTATTCTTCTCCCCACAACAGAATACCCTGTGAGCTAGATGGGGCTGTGAGAGCTCAGAAGAGAGCTGTGACTAGCCCAATGTCACCCAGCCGGCTTCTTGGGGAAGGGTGGAATTGAACCCAGTATTCCCAGGTAGGAGTCTGGCTCCCTAACCACTAGACTAATCTGGCTCAGAAGAAATGATTCCACATGTGCCTGAGCATCCCCCACACATATGAGCATGGAGCAATTCAGACTGTTCCACACATATACTAGCATCAGGGTTAGAACAGCCCTGCATGCTGCATCTGCAAGTCTTCCAACTTGGAAGAGGTGCAGGGGGAGCATGTGACCAGCAGTGCAGGCATGATTGCAGGCTGTGTCACAGGATCATCTTGGTATTGGTGCCACAAAGGTGCGCTGCTGGCACCATCACTGGGGCACCCATTCACATTTAGCTGGCACTAAGTAAAGTGCTAGCTAAGTTACAAGTGTAAATTGGTGCCTAGTGTGCAGGAGCAGTAGCCCTTGAGCCAGTGGTAGAAATGAACTCAGTGTTTTTTCTTGTGCACTGAGCATTCTAATGGTTCCCTCCTATGAGATACCTCAGTTTTCAAAAACAGTCTGCAGGTATTTTGCTCTCTAAACTATGTGCCCACTAGCACATAATTGATGGTTAAGAAATACAGGTAGGATAGCCTCTTTTCAAACATGGCATCAATCATGATATCCCTTTCTATGTATTTAAATATCTCTAGAGAGTGAGAAAGAGTATATGGGCAGGCAGTCAAAGTAATCAACATTAAATAGTCCATAATGCTCAAGGTGTTCAAATAAATGTTTATAACTTTGCCACTTTGAGCATCATTAGCCATTTATTACTTTTTTTATACAAGATAATTAGGAGACAGAAAGTTGGTGGAGGAGGAGTATATGAGGCAATAAATAGCTTTCATAGATGCTTAAATGCCAAAGGGAAGCATAAGATATTTTATAACTGCAACCTTATTTTATTTCTGCAAAGGGCCCTTCCTCACACTCCTGATGTGGGTGTTATTACCCAAGAAGAAGCAAGCAAATGGGTAAGAAATGCATCCTTGGAAAAATAATAGAAGATACATTTTATGACCATTTCTTTTCAGCACATTCAAAACCTCTGACTGCTTTTTATGTTAGACTCATTCTTCTTATAAGGAAATGTTATACAATTCAAATAACATGGACACCATCTACAAGGTTATTTATGACCAACATGTGGTCAGCCAAGGGAAGGAGTAGGTAAGTGGACACAACCCAGATTAGGCTGCTCCCCACTTCAGAGGACTTTTGGGGCAACTCACTGTCAGTGCGAGATTACCTGCTCTAATGCCACACCAAAGGCAGAGTCGACATGAACTGGAAACCTGGAGTTCTGACCTTCATACAGGGCGACCACCTGAATTCTGTGGAAATCCCAGTCTCTAGTCATCCCAACATTTATGGTTTCTGGGGGCAGGATGGGTTGTGATCAGACACAGAAAAAAAGCATCTTTGAGGCACCTCTGAGACACCTCAGATAAGTCTTTGACGTGGGATTTTTCACACACACCGTTTTGCCCCTCTCCATCTTCTGAACATTCTGGGTGCATCCCCATGGAAGCCGGTTGCTTCGCTTGTGATGCGTTTCATAAAAATCCACGTTGTAACTCGCAATAAAGCGTCCCCATGTGGTTTTGGGCAATGCAGATTCAAATCATACATGGCTGTCCCCATGCAAGCTACATCGTGAACACACATCTTTTTCTCCCCACCCACCCTATCCCCTGATAGGAAGCCAGGTTGACATCACCATAACCCATCCCGCCTGCTGCAGTGATGACAGGCAAACAGCTGCAGCAAAGACAGACAAACACCTCAGTTGCACCTCCACGAACACAAAGATCATTCCTTTCCTTGGCCGCCACAGTTAAAAGCATAACCAAAAGCTAATTAAAAGCATAACTAAAAGCAGATCATTCCTTTTCCTTGGCCACCACAGGTTAGCAGAGGTGCGCACATCCGCATGGCAGTGGGCATGACAGCGGACACCCCCCACTCGTAACTAGCTCAACATTTTCTCCCAATTCAGGTCCCAGACTTGCTATCAGGGACGAGGAGTGTAATAACTGTAGTCGTTTATTTAAAGAAATCCCCAAACGGCTGCTCATCGCAGCGCGCACAGCAGGAACCAGGAGCAGAGTCGAAACCCTGCCCACATGACCCCAGGACAATATGTGCTAGCCCTCTATTTCAGAAGGAGTACACTTGCTAAGTGGGTTTTTTTTTGACACGTATTGTCTCGCATGTAGCCTGTATTAAGGCTTTGCATGGAGATGCTCCAGAGGCGGCCTCAGAATAATTTTGGACTATTTTCATCATGGGGATGGGCCCCCAGTGTTAGAAAAGGTGGATTAGAGAAGGGTAGGGAACATGAATGGCACATATTGTCTCTCTGAGGTACTCTTGAGGCACCTCCAAAGTGCCCCTTTTGTTATGACAGAAATCCTTGGCTAATATACTTTGGTTTCTCCTGCAGAAACATTCTGGTATCTATGGAAAGATGATGGACTGGGCCCCATAACATTCAGTGTTCCATACGTGGCCAATACTTGCATACCACTTTTTCACTCTGCAGTGTCTTATGGGAACCCAACCACAGCATTGTCCATGTAATGTCTCCCACATTGCATCTTCATTATGCAATAAAAGGGACCTTAATCAGGCCCTTGGGACAGCTTGTATCAATGATGAATAATTACTGTTGTGGTCTGATCTAAGTGGTTCTGGTGCACAGGTCCCATCCCATATTGTGGTCATTTTCTTCAGAGCAAGCATCCAGACAAACTAAGCTATTTGCTGTTCTGGAAAAATCTGGATGGAGAGTTTGTTTTTCTGGAATAGAGATACTGCACAATGTCATCTCAATATCCCAGGGCTATACTGGGATTGCCAGGGATACGTGTGGCAATCCCCAGATAGCCCCAGGATGGGACCTGTCTGGTCTGTGTTAAAATGGGGGAAGGGAACAAGGAGACCCGGACACAGTTTCCTTCCCTTCCTTGGTACCAGAACCCCCCCCATCTTTCTGTCAAGCATTTAGAAGAAGAAGAGTTGGCTTTTCTACCCCACTTTTCTTACTCATTTGAGGGGACTCAAAATGGCTGACAAAGCTTCCTTTTCTTCTCCCCACATCAGATACTCCGTGAGGTAGATGGGGCTGTTAGAGCTCAGCAGAGATCTGTGACTAGCCCACGGTCACCCAGCTGGCTTTGTGGAGGAGTGTGTAATCAAACCCAGTATTCCCAGATAAGAGTCTGGGTCCCTAACCACTAGACCAAACTGGCTTATATACTTTTTCCTATTGAAATATAATCTCAAAATGATTTACAACTGGCTTCATGGGCCCAACTCTACATTGGATGGTAAAACTGACCAGCAAGTGTCTTTCTTGCCCAGAAGACTGGATGGGCCACCTCTTGGGTGGGACCTATGGGCAATGCTGCCCAGAGGAATTTAAAAACCAGGCTTTCAGTCAGATCCATATATCCCCGTTAACACAAACACTGATATTTCAAAACGACCCACTGACAACTACATTAAGGATGGATCTTCTGAGACCTTTAACATCACCTCCATCATATTCCTTTACAGAAGGAAGCACTGTCCAGCCCTTCCACTGTGCATCTATTTTCTTCTCCATTCTTCCATCTCAAATCCATCTTTCGGCTTTCAAAGATGAAAGTCTATAACTATCTTACTCCAAACAATGATGTTCCATTTTTATCCTACTCCAGTGTTTTAAATTTGCTGCTTTGTCTGTGGAATTAACTCTGAGGGTTGGCTGGCTGACACTATGATTACTTCAAACATGAATTTAGCTTAGATATCCTGCAACAACCTTATCTCTGACAGTACACACACACACACACACACACACACACATACACACACACACACACACGTAAAAAGCGAGCACTCTGTAATTTTTTTCAATAGTACTTAGGGTAATTACACATTCTGTGGTGATAACAAATTCTGTACTGCTGGTCTCTCTCTCTCTCTCTCTCTCTTTCCCCTCCCTGATTTAATAGTGTGACAAGCTGGTGAAATGTCTTAACCATCTTAATGCTAATTGGCAGATAAAGTGTTGCTTCAACCTGAGCTTGGATTACATCTGGTTTGGCCAGTTTGCCACAGTGAAAATGAAAAATAAGACTCCTTCACATGCCTGCTTCTTTCTACCAACTGGCTTTTATTTTTGTCATTCAGAAAGAACAACTGGGAAACTGAATGCTTGTCCGTTCTTGGCTCCTTTTAATCCATCAATTTTCTCATTCAATCAATGGCTTCATGTTTCATTTTTAATCCACTAGATTAAATTAGTCCCCTACTTACCTCTTAACAGCTGCTTTTTAAAATTCAGCCTGCCAGAGTCCTGTGGGTTTACAAACAATCATTGGGCAGGACAGAGTCCTCCTTGCCATACAGATGAGTTGGTTGTGGAAGAAGCTGCATGAAGTTTTTTTTAAAAAAAGTGGTGGTAGAGATGATAGCTACCACATGCTAGGGTTCCCATCTCACTAGGGATGTGCCCAAATCTTCTAAACATTAGAAATTCAATCTAATTTGATCGAATGTAGACATTTGAATTCGAATAGAATGTCTACACATTCAAATTTATACATTCAGACACATTTTGAATGTTCCAAAACATTCATTCATATGATTCAAAACATTCAAATGGGCAGATACGTATGCATTACATACATATCTGTACGAATTTCATATGCATCTGTATGCATTTGTGTTGATAGAACAGGACAAAAACGGGATGCATACAGGATAAAACGGGATGTGTTCAAAATGCGTGCAGATACGTATAACATATACAAATGTTGTTCACATTTGTATCTTCAAATACGAATGTTGTTGACAGATTCGAATGTTCAGATTCGAATCTAACATTTGAACAGATTCAAATATATTTGATTCAAATAAGATTTTGCTGCATTTGGATTCTAAACATTTGAATTGAATCAAATATTTGGATATTCAATTCATCTCGAATTTGAACGCAAAAAAACATTCGTGCACATCTCTACATATCACTTTGAATCATGTTAAAGGCTTGCACTGCTGTAAGGGCATTTTCTGGGATTTAATGTTGATTAGATGTGGTAGCTACTATATAGAAATTTTTTTTTTTACTCATTAAAGCCGTGGGCACACCTTGCTAAGATACGTAGTCCATCTTATTCCTGAAGAGGCATGGGGCTGCCCTTGAAGACAGTTTGGAAGCTGCAGCTAGTGCCGAATGCAGCTGCTAGATTGCTGACTGGAACAGCTGGCCAGATGCACATCACTCCAGTCTTAAAAGAGCTGCATTGGTTGCTGATTTGCTACCGAGCCCAATTCAAGGTCTTAACTTTAATTTATAAGGCCCTAAATGACTTGGAACCCCAAATATCTGAAGGAATGCGGACTCCCTTATTGACCTACCCATGCCTTAAGATCTGGAGGGGAGGCTCTCTTGGTTGTACCTCCACACTCAGCAGCAAAAGGGTGGGCACCCTGGACAGGTCCTTCTCAGCAATGGCCCCTAGGCTATGGAATAGTCTCCCCCTTCAGGTGCATCTGTCACCTTCATTGTTCACATTTAGAAAGGCAGTGAAGACACAACTTTTTGCCCTGGCCTTTGGTTAAATGGAGGTATATTTTCCCTTCCCTCTTGCAGATACTGTTGTGTTAATATATACTGCTATTGTTTTAATACGTTTGATTTTAAACGTTTTTACTCGCCCTGAGACCTCCAATGCAAACAAACAAACAAATAAATAAACAGGACTCCCACCATGGGCCAAGGGTAAGGAGTTCCAACTCCATTTTTTAATCACACACTCCACCCCCTGGTGCCATTACTGGGGCAGTTTGCCTCTTGCTGACCAGCCCTATGACTGAGTGGGTTGGGCAGAAATTGCCACTTGGGTGGCTGGTTTGCCATCACCTCCTGGTTGTTCCCAGGCATTGCGATTGGTGCTTGTCAGGGCGGCACTGTGCCCAGTATTGCTGGACTACACTGTCACCAATACTGCCAAACTCCAAAAGTGCTTCCATATATATCCTGTTTAGCTTCCTTGGGTTGCCCGCTGTAGCATGCACTAGAAGCCATTGGGCTGTGACCCACTGAAATGAACAAGATATGGCAGCAACATAACTGAAAGTTTTATTTTTACCTGGTTGTCCATTTAGATCAACAGTTTGATTTACACAGATTCAGTCTGCACATTCACTTATGCAATTGGAACCCTAGTATAAATCAAGGGGTCGCTGCACTCCTTTGCGGCAAAGTCAGAATATCACTGCTTCTTAGTAATGCCTATGTAGGATGGCATGCTCTGATACAGTCTTTAACGCTTTCTCTGGAAAACAGATGTAAGAAGTAAAGAACTATTGCAGCATCATGCAGAAATATCACAACCCCCTAGAGATGAACTAACATCCTAATTTCCAATACATACAACTCCCTGTATGAACAATATATTTGAAATGACATCCCAGTGCCCTGATAATACACAGACACTGCTACAAACGTTATTGCTTGCCTAGACTTCTTAATCTAGAGCCATTTGTCTTGAGCTCAGCAAATGTCAACTCAACAGGGAGCAATTTCAGCAAGTGTTTTGTACTATGTTAGTTTCCTGACTGGTTCAGGCTGTCCTTATGGGGACGCACTCCGAGTGAACTTCAGAACAGATGGTGAACATAGGTAACTGTTAATCAGTGGCTGTACATTACAACCAGCGAGCTTCTTCTCTTAGTTATCAGGTTGTCTGTAATGTTCTGCAAGAGATGAGAAGCGGCTGTGTTCACCAACATGGCATCCATGGACTTACATATGTCCAGCATGGTCTTCCTAGTGCATGCATGTCCTCAGCATAAATGTGGTGTTTTGTTTTGTTTTTTATCCTGCCCTATACCCAAACGTCTCAGGGCAGGTTACAAGATTAAAAGCCAATGAACATATAAAATGAGCATATTAAAACCTTAATACCTGCCAGCACTAAGAAGAAAAAGGAAGGAGTTTGGTACATGGCTGAACTTTGCACAGAGTGTGGAGAGTGGCCAGCTGTGAGCATGGGGAGCCCTCATGGTTACCATCCTGGATTAAAGAAATGTAAGAGATGCAATGCAGAGTAAGATGGAGTGAAAAACAAGATATGTTCATCACCTCTCCATTTATCTAATGATGTTCACGGCTCACTGTATGCTCCCATTTAAATGTTTCTAAAAGGTGTTTATCACAATAGCAAAATTAGCCAGACTAGAGGAGTGCCTTCATAATAATAATAATAATAATAATAATAATAATAATAATAATAATAATAATAATAATAATAATAATACTTCACCTTGTCTCTGAAGTCAGATGATATCTGTTCCTGAGATCAGAATGATATAGCTGGAGGGTGTCATTGCACAATGACCATTACTATGCCACAGTGTGGTGTCCCTATTTATTGAAAGCTGATAGCCAAGGATGCTATGTGAGAGAGCATACTTTGTTGCAGGCACCCTGTTTTACCAAGGGTTTTATGGAAATGGGGTGTTTTAATGCTTTTGCAACACTCCTCCTTCTCACAACTTGGAGCGCTGAGTCCAGGGAAATAATTAGTATTGGGTGAGATCAGAGGCCAATTCACACTTGGTCCCATAGTTCATGAGAGGGTAATCTCTGGGCAGGTGCACCTGCACTTGCAGGAGCTGTTTCCAACCCAAAAATACCTCCTGCCTTATCAGATGTTACCCTATCATCAACTAGTGGTGGTGAACGAAATTGTGTATCACCCTATTATTTATTTATTATCTATCTTCCTATCCCATCCTGTACCTGAAGGTCTCAGGTTGGGTAACAACCTTTAAAACAACAAATTAAAACCAATATTAAAAACAATAATATACATAAAAGCATTTAAAAGATTCAGCATATTAAAATACTAAAATAATAGTAACCCTAACCTTTCTTGTCCCATTCCTTACCTGTAGCATCAAGCACCGTGAACATTAGTTCCATTTCTTGTGCTAGGGGTCATCTGAGGTGCTGAGGAAGCATGCAGGCACTTCAGATGACCCCAAATGTGACTGTGTGTGTGTGGAGCATTATCATCGCCACACTGGGCTCTGGACACAAGATGGCGGCACCCTGCTGGCAATCAGATAAGTGCCCAGACACAGGTAGGTCTCCAGGTGCGTGGGGCTACACACTAGTCTGTCATGCACTTTCCGCATCCGGTGGACAAGAAGCCAAGTGCGAAAGCAGCTCAACTTTCTGCCAGAGTCCCAGTAACTAAAGGAAGGTCTAGATGCTACAGCTAGCTGTCCGTCTGCTTGTTGCTGATTTAATAAACCAATTCTTTATTTATGTGATTCATATTAATATGTTACCAATGCATCTTAAATAGCTGCAGCACTGTTCAAAATCAGAGTGGTCCAACTTCATTTGACCATTAATCCATGGAAGTCTTCATAGAGATTTCAAAAGTCAAGAAATGGGACACTTCTGTCCTGTCCCAAACCAGCTGATGAGGTGTTCTCCAGGACCCTAGTCAGATCACATTGTTCAGAGTAATTGTACAGGGAAAAGAAAAAAAAAACAGGGAAAATATTTCCATAGTCAAGAGAGGCCATCTCTGGGTGCTCTGTGCTGTTTAATTCTAGAGTTTTATTTTGTTTTTTAAAAAGGCAGTTTGTGCTTTCTCATGGTAATGTTCAAGTGCCATGATACCAGAGCTATAAGTTAGATAATAATGTTAACTTTTGGAGTGAGCATATGCATGTGTTATCTATAGAGCTGTGGAATGTGTTTTTGCCGTATTGTATTTCTTTTCCACAAACTGCAAAAGCAAAATTAGTGTTCTGCAACCATGACATACCCTGTTATCTCCCACAACCAATGAGCTCATCCAGATTTCTCTAAGGGAATACTTATATTTTATCAGTGGCGCCTCCTTGCACCATTTCCAGTTGCTTTCTTGAAGATACAATAAAAGATTTATGTCTGAGGAACTCTGATGTGGTTTTCCAATGAAGAGCAAAACAATTCCTTATTCTTTTTAAGAAAATCATATCCCCCAAATGATTTCATAATTGCAAACAGTGTCAATGAGCTCTGTGACCTAGATAGGAGTCTAACGTAAATTGTATTTTTTCCTCTTAAGCCATTTTTTTATATAAATGTATTTATTTAGGCAACAGTAATTACCAACTCTCTTCCTTTGCCTATGATACATAATAGAAGTGATCTCTTGCTTGGTTTGCATCATAATAGACTACTCCCCACTCCCCTAATTTCACTCCAAATTTGTTTCGGTTATTAGTTTTTACCAAATTAAATTAATTTAGTGAACAACTGTGCTTCTCATTATCAAACATCAAAGAAACCGCCTTCCCTTTGTATGTTTGCAACACGTGATGGATAAAAAACAATGCCCAGAATCCTGCACATTTTAATTTAAGTTTAGAATTTCCCATCCTCAGCACAGATGCCTATTACATTTCAGCTTTTTAACATTTATTCCCTGTAGCCTGCACCCTCACAAGTTCCCCGTCTAGTGGAAAGTTCCATTGGCTAAACAGGAAGTAGGCAGAGGAGGAGGAAGAGGCTTTGAGACAAAGGCTGTGTCCAGATGGGGGATTTTTAAAAAAGGCTATCATGGCTGTTTCTGCACTTAAATCCGGATTTAGAAGATCTGGACCTTTGAGGTGGGGTCCTCCCTTGAATCTAGTCCTTGAAGAGCTGGATTTTGGTGAGAACCACATGTATCCGCATGGGCCCTCTAGCACCCAGTGGCAATGGGTGCTAAACAGGACCACTGTACAGATGCTGTAGCACCCATCTTGAGGCTCTGATTAGGACTGATGAGGCCTGAGCAGGAAGGTCCACCCTTGGTGCAGCGTAATTGGCCAGCATAGGCATCAATCAGAGGTAACTTCCTGTTACAGAGAGACATGGCTTTGTAGGGGGCCTACGTAGCCACTACAAAGCCTGTGCTTGACTCTGTGGACAGCTACAACGCCTTTGCAGGCTTCCGTAGCTGTGAGTGGCAGGGTGGAGCTGGAGCTGCCCCACTGCAAATGGTGACCACTGAGCCCACCTCCAGACCCCATTGGCCCAGTAAGTCATACAGATGCACATCCTCTGATCTAGTCTTCACGACTGAAGACTGGATTGTAGACACCATTAAAGGTGTTTACAGTAAATCCAGATTTAAGGACCCAAAGGACCAATTAAATCTGGATTTTGCCAGCACTCATTGGGACAGCACCTTCAGGATGGGGTCCTAATGGGGCCCTAAAGGGGTCTTGTGTGGGGACAGTGCATGGCTGATGGGTACCAATTGGCTTCCTAAAGGGTTCCTAATGGGGTCTTCATCCCTAGTGCAAAAACAGCTTATGTCTTGGCTATATTGAGATTGCACCGTGTACCTGTGGCAACCTCAGCATAGCCCTGTGATATCGTGGGGAAAAGTTGTTATATCTTGTTACAGGAAAACTTTAATCTGAATGCGGGTTTTCCCAAACAGCGCTATATCTTACCTGTGTGGATGCTGATGTTGGGATCTGCCTTTTGAATGTAACCACCACACCTGCGTGGAACCCGCCCCCCTCCAAAAAAGGAGTTCCTGCATGTGCAGTGCTGGTGGTCATGAATTCCTGGGTATTTCATGCCATCAGAATACCTCGATCTGCAAGTCACAATATCACACAAGAAAACTGCTTGGTGAATTTCTTCAGTGAACAGTTTTGGTGAATGTTTTGTACAATAGAACACGGAGCAGTGAGATCTCTGCTCCCACCTGCTGTTCCAGGTGATGCATCCCATGCCTGGCTTGAACATCTTAGTGAGACATAAGTCCAACATGGTCTTTGCTTTGCATTGGTTTTCTTTCTATCATTGCTCCATTGTGCGTCATTAAGCTTCCTGCAGGGGAAAATTTTCAAACAAATGAAGTTTAGTTACTCCAGATGATGGTAGGTGAAATTAGAACAAAGTAATGGGAGTTAGATTAATGTGATTTCAAGATGTAATTTAAAAAAAACCCTAGAAAGCATGTAGCAGGTTGCAAACTGAATTTTACATAGGTGGAGTGTATGAGGAGGGTGGAATGTCACAGCTAATGGTGAAAACCACTGCTGTTTAAACCATTTGTAGTAAAATGAAACACTGGAGTTAAAAAAAGAAAAGAATGTAGAATAACTTGGCTGCTTCCTCTGACGCAGAGTTGGTAATTAAAGGAATGATTTTATACTGGAATGTCTAAAAGTTTAATTCAGTAACTTACAACTTTATGTAGATCAATAGAGGAAAAGAGAATTGAGAAAAAAGGCCAAGAGCCTGTCAGCACTTATGTATGGGCCATGGATTGGGGTGTCTGAGATGCTCCATCCATCCACACACCAGAGGCTAATTTGCAGTTCAGCCCATAGTATGCAATTAGGCAACCTCTAGGCAGGTGCATCTGCACTTTCAGGAGGCATTTACAGGCTAGAAACGCCCCCTGCCTGCCCAGAGGTTGACTAATTGCATAGCTGTGGAGCACAAAATCGTGTTCCACAAGCACACTAACCCAAACCTAAGCCTTACCATTAGCATCCAGCTGGTGAGCAACTGCACTTCTGCCAGCTGGAGAGGTCATTGGAACCGCTGTGCAAATGGACTGGCAGCTCACTTAACCCCCTGATACAACCGCGACTGCGCAGAGTGTCAATGTCACCATTGCAATGGCACTGATACACACACCATTGCACAGGGTGCCACACTCAAGGTGGAGTGCCCAGAAGAGGATCTGCCTGGTGATTGAACAGAGGTGAGTGTTTGATCACACGTGGGGTGGGCTGTGCCACGCCTCTTCTATCCTGAGGCATTACTAGCCTCTATGGGGTTTTATTTCAGTTAGAACCTGCTTCTTAACATGCTCAGAAGATTAGATTTCTTTCTCTGTGTTCAGCAGTAAATATAAGCTGCCTCCTGTCCCTGTTTCTGAGAGGGACATTGTATCCAAGGCCCATTACCAAGGCAACCAGTCTGTGACACCAGGTTGAAGTAAAGAAACACTTTTTTATTGATACACGATAACCAGTTTCAACTTATGAACTTCCTTCCTTTAAACAGAGACACTAAAATCAGCCTTTCTTCTCTCTTTCAGGATCCCACATCTTAATTACACTCCTTAAGGCTGTACCTAGGGACCCGGTCCTTATCCTAATCTAACCCCTTCATTAGTTAAGATAACAAACACTAACTGTCATTCTGCTCCCACTATTTAAGACTTCTTAATCAGGACACAGGTAGGTCTCCCAAAATGGTGTCCTGGTCCAGTCTACTCGTACAGTTCAATTTCAGAGTTTACTGAGGTACAATGGGGTGGTTTCCCAGACCACGGAAGTGGATGAATGGCACTTCTCCATAGTTTAATATACCATGAGGGACCCATTTCAGCAATGCAACAGGGTGTCATCCTGAATCTACCCCCCCCCCCCCGATCTCTGAAGGTGAGGAAATAAACTCTGGAACCTTTGGAGTCACCTCATGCCAACTCTGAACCTGGGGCAAGCTTCAGAACTGGTGTGGGGAGTGGGGCAGAACAGACCATCCCAATGTGGATGGCCTTGTTCCACGACAGGAGCAATCTATGTCAGCTTGGGATGCATTGCTTTTGATATGGGCTAATGGACTAATCAATAAATGTACTGCCTCACTGCCTATGCTGGACCGGAGCATCCCACTCTGATCTAGGATAACGGTGGGGAGTGCAGAAATGGCCTTTGACTGTTTCTACCATTGGGTTTCTGGAGTCTCCGGGCCTCCTATAATGATAATATAGTGAGACCAGGAGGAATAGTGTTGGCAAGTTAAATAATATACATATAGCAATCAGATTTCAAGACAGAAAAAAATTATTTGATTGAAATTCTTAACTTTCCAAAGCACAGATGGTAATTTCTTACAAAAACAAAAGGCCATGTCTCCGCTTTCCAAAATAGGGTGTCCTGAAATGGTGCCTGCTTACTGCTGCCTCATCTGCCTTTTCAGTGGAAGCAGATGCCTGCAAAGCACCTCCTAAGCAGGACAGTTTCTTCTCACCCTGCATGGAGGGGCAGTAGAAAATGGTGCCTCCTTGCTCCAAAATGCAAATGAGGACAGGACTGCAGATGGGGGGAGATCCTCATCCAACCTCATCCAAGCTGAGTCCAGCGGAAGTGTTGACGTGGGCACAGACTTTGATGAAACAAGTTTTCTGTTTTTCAAAGAAGTCAGTTTGATATAATCTGGAAGATATAAAAGTTTCACCCATAGTGCATTACTTACTTTAAAAGTTCATAGGATCGTTTCAGTTTTCTTTAAAAATAATAGTACAGTCCTAATAAAATAACACTAATTTTTTTAAAAAAAATTAAAAGTATTTTATCACACTTTTAAGGGACCCAGAGCAGCTGACAAAGCTTTCTATTCTTCTTTCTCCCAACAGAACATCATGTGAGGTGGGTTGAGCTATGAGAGCTCTGAAGAGAGCTGTAACTAGCCCAAGGTCACCCAGCTGCCTTCGTGAAGGAGTGCGGAATCAAACCTGGTGATTTCCAGATGTCCGTCACTCTACCTGCAAGACCAAACTGGCTCACTAGGCACACAGTCTTTTTTATTTTAATTTATAGAGATCCTTTGTCATTTGAAAAGTAATATAAATGGACCTAATAATAACTAACAGTAATAGTAATCATTATCATCTCGACTTCTTCATGTTTCAGAAAGAAAAAAACTATTTGTTTGATAACTTTATTTGGTTTATTTTATGTAAGGAAAGCAATATGAAAGTAAAGAAGCCCACTCAATAAAAGCTACTTAAAACTGTCCCTTCCAGTCGATGAGGGCATAAATGCATTAGCAGGGAGAGTTCCTAGACACCCCCCTCCCCATCAGTAATTTAAACTATTCTTAGTAGGGCAGAGTGTTTCACATGTAGATCATTAATGGGAAGAATGCAAAATGCTCATACTGGTGGTCCTTTGTAGAAGTAACATACGTTAATGGCTTGCATTGGCCATTAAGAATAAATAGGCAAAGTACTTCCATCAGGGTAATTTAAAGAGCTGGAATTTATTAACAGCATGTTTTTAATGTGCAATAAAATAAAGCCCACAGGAGTCTTAGGGGACTTTCATTTTGTGGAGCACTTCATCAAAATGTGAACACTGTCTTTTCACACTTAAATTGCTCCAGGTATAATTAGGTTTGATGCTTACAAAAGATGAGGCGATATGGCCGGGTCATTCATACTTTCAATGCGAAGTAAGAACCACTTCACTCAAATTGACTTACTTCCAGGTAATTATTAAAGTTAAGGTTGTCCAAAGGAGTCCTCTGGTTTATTCATGTAAAATTTGTTAAATTCTGATTGAAATCCAACTTTTTTTTTTTTTTTTTTACAAAGAATGTGTTTATATTTATTTCCACGAATAGAGTACTAGTATTGTATTTTCATCTTTTTTTGCTACTCCAGCAAGGAACTCAACGGAGTTGCTTTCTCTGTCTTTTGATTTTTAGTCCGTGTTTGTAACCCAAGTTCTGCCCTTTTTCAGCAAGCACATATGGGTTTGCCCATAATAATATACTATATATATAGGCTTTATATTTATGTAACATTTTATTATTTATTTCTAATATTCAATCTTCTATTCTAGCTTTGATTCAATAAACTGTCTCATATAGTTCTTCATTGAGCTATTTTGTTCATTGGCCTAAGTAGGAACTAATATAGGAATATATATCTTATATATTCTAATTTTTGAGGCATCCACTTGAGGTACGCTTTGCACTTTTAATGTATTTGTGCATGTTTATTCCCAGGGAAAATTTCTTAGTGGTATAAACAAATAAACAGTATAGCAAATGTCTCAAGATTTAGTTATTATATCCATGTATTATTGGAAACACGAAGAATAGTCAGTGTAAGGATGTGATCACACAGGGCTTTTTTTGGTCATCCCTTTAAGAAAAGCACTCTGTCTTTAGTCACACAAATATGCCATTCAAACAGTCAAACAAATAAGAACCTCAAAACTAATCTCATTTCCCCACATTTCAGTGTTTGTTCATTTCCAGTTCTGGCAACACTTTCCTTGACAACAGGTGTTACTTGTCGATTGTTCTCTTCCCCCCCCCCCTGTTTTCCATGGACATGCCCACAGCAACCATTTCCACTCTGCAGTTGGCCACACTTCCCACCTCTGTGCTTATGTAGCTCCCTGTCAAATCCACCTCAAAGAAAGATATATCTTTGATGTCATGACTCTCCAAATGAGGAAGAGACACCCAGTCCTGGACTCTGAGACAACATAAAGAGCATGTAGGGAGAAAATGTCTGATATCCAAGACTGAAATTTGCCCAGCGGATGCCTCATTAAGCATGTCTGATTGCACCTAAATTGATACTCTGCATTCTCACTGTTTTCCAAAGATTCATACTTAAATATTGGAAAGTTCAGCACACCACTGAAGATGCAAAATAGCACATTTCTGTTATTTGAACATCTAATTGATCACTGACAGTTTTGGATGGATTTATTTGGAAATTTCTTTTGTGATTGGCACAAGGCATTTATTTTAAGCCACTTTTATTATACATACATATACGTGTGCATAAGTTACAGTAAATCACATGCAACCCTTTTTTACCATTTGTCTTTTCTTATTTTTTTGAAGGCTAAATTTTCTTTTTAAAAATAAGACTCCCTATAATGTTCAATAACCTCAACCCTCAGGGGCAATGACAAGTAATGACGGGAGTTCCAATTTAGAAACATCTGGAGAGCCTCATGTTAAATGACTCTGATCAGGAACATAGTCCAACATGGTTTACTGTAACCTTTCTTGGAGATGTTGGATAGTTAGTTCCAACACGGATAATCAGACTGGAAGTGAGAGGAATCATAATCAAGAGCACCTGGAGAGCATCAAAGTGGAAGACGTTAATGGAGTAGCTGGCAGTCTCAGAGGGAGGTCCTTTTAAATGCTTCTGGTCTCTGAAATGGCAGGTGAGGGAAACCAAATGAGTTCAGTGTAAGCAAAGATAAAACAAAGATAAAACAAGTGTAAACAAAGATAAAACTGTGTTCAAACCCAACCCCCCCCCCAACAACAATCCCCTAATCTGTTTATGAATTTGTAGGGTTTGAGTTGGTGGTGGCCGCCTGAGAGCTTGTTTTTGAGGACACAAACCTTCTAATACATGGCAATGCTTTTATGCAAATCTCTTGTTGGACTGTCCATGGCGTCCTGTGTCCAGTTTTGATCACTGTGAGCCAGGAAGGATTTTTTAGATTTGAAAAATATGTGCATGCACATCCATGAGCACATGTGCGCACCCACCCACAAAGTGGTCTGGGAGGAAATAGTGTGGAAAATCTGCAAAATTGAAGTTGTCTAGAAAATGGGATAATAAAAACTGAAATTATAAACATGCATTAAAGAATGCATAGTATTCAATTTTATTTTATTTTTGACAAAGGCATGACAATACTTTTTCTTTCATAAGAACACAAAATAAGCTCTGTTGGATCAGGCCACATCCCATCTAGTCCAGTATCCTGTCTCACACTGTGGCTCACCAATTGCTTTTGGGCATTTCAAGCAGAAGACAAAGGCAAAATCTTCACCTGCGCTCAGATTGCCTCCAGAGGCATCCTGCCTGTCTCTTCCATTAGAAGGTGGTACCTTGGGATGTGCATGAATATTCACCGCATTCAAAATTCATATGAATTTGTCTGAATTTGGACATTCGAATTTGAATTGAGTATTGGTAAATTCAAAGAATGGCATTCAAATACAAATTGAACGTTTCTATGCATTTGCATGGAGCTTCATTACATTCATGAACCTGGGGAGGTGGGAAAGCATCTGCCCAGTCACATCTGCAATGGATCCAAAGTGGATCCAAAGTCGATTGGAAGCAGATTTGATGCGTTCAGAGTGGCTATGTAGGGATACATAGCGGAAACGTAGGCAATTCATATTGAACATATCAAATTCAAATCCTTCACTTTTGAATAGGATCTATTTGAATGAATATGAATATTCTTGCATTTGATTTCATACGAACTGAACATGCACAAAAAAAGTGTGTACATCCCTAGGCATCCATTCTAGTATCCATTAATGCACCCGTCCTCCATGAATTTGTCCAGTCCCTTCTTAAAGCCATTCTTAGGCTTCATCCATACCAAAGTTTTAATCCAGCTTCAGTTCACTTTCAGAGTGGAAGAACATATCAGCAAGGTGATTTATCATTTTCCTTCCATGTTTCCTAACTCAAAGGTGGATTTTCTGAGTTAAAGTAAAAACCCAACAGCTTGTCATTTTGCCAATGCATTATCTCACTCTGAAAGTGGACTGAAGCTGGATTAAAATGTAGGTGTAAAAATGGCCCTAGTCTTAATGCACAGCTGAAAGTTTAGTGACCCGTATATTCCTGCAGGTAGAGACCATTCTGTTTTCTATGTTAGAAGAAACAAAATTCCATGAAGCACTTTCCAAATGCTACTACTGTACAATTTCAATTACAAAACTCTAAAGGCGCATCCCCATGGGGCTGTCCCTGATGTGTTGTGGCTTTGGGGCAGCCTTAATGCGAATTAAGATTTGCATTAAGGAGTCCCCATAGCAATGGAGGACAGGGTGGGTTCAAGGCAAACCTTCCTGTCCCCATGAAAACCATGCCAAATCCCTGCATCGGGATGCCACTGTTTTCTCTCCCCCCCCCTTACCTGAGCACTTAATAACCCAGGTAAGGGGTTGATTTACTGCAAACACTTGCCTGACAGCTGCTCTGCAATCAGCTGAACAACTGTCAGGGGGTTATAGCAGCTCTCATGTACACAAGCAGAGCTCCGCTAATGATTAAAAGAGAGAAGTGAGCATGGAGCTAATTAATATGCACCTCTTTCCAAAAGCTCAGAGCTGCCTGTTACCTCCAGCCTTGGAAAGAGGTGCATATTAATTAGCTCCTTGCCAGATGGCTGCAGGACAGTTATCAGGCTTAAGTGCTCAGGTAAGGGAGGACAGTTGCGATCCCAGCATTAGTGGCAGGGACAGCGAAACCCCATCCGCTAATGCTGCGATTGTAACCGGGAGTGTCCCCATGCCCCCAGGATAACCCGTTCTTGCCCTGTAATTCTGGATGAGAACAATTATCAAGTGGGGTTCTTTTACTTCAATTTTGTCCCTCATGAAGCCCGAATTAGGGCTTTGCATGGGACTCTTGCGAGGTGGACTCATGTTCGCTTCGCAGTATCCTCACCATGGGGATGCCCACTAAGATGCTGGTCTCTTCACCTTTTTCAGTGGTCTTAATTTACTTTGCACAGGATAGGAGAACAGGTTCAAATTAACTGTTCGCCAGCTGGAATGTTCTGAAACCAAAACCATTTCATAACATTTGGGGATGTCTGCCTTTCCCTTTCACCTTCCTTTCACACATCAGCACTAGCTTGTATTATCAGGAACATCTTGGGGACTTACTGTGATTTTAAAAAGAAAAGCAGTTTTCACAGGATTTGTAATCTGGACATAATCAAGGAATATTGAATTGCTTGCCAGCAAGTATTACTGAAATTTATAAGGGAAAAAAACACAAAATCTCATGATTTCTGTCTGTTGGTTTTTGGATCTGTGGTGTTGTGTCGCAGCTGCAGTGTTATTAATACCAGATAAAAAGAAGCTGGAGTGTGTGTTGAGGGAGGTAGATGAGCATTTATTATATGTTATAACAGCATGTTTTATAAAATACATCCATGATAAGGAGGTTCTTTGCAAAGGATCCTGAGAGCAAGTTGGCTAGAGTTCAGAGATGGCCAGACATTCTGATATGCTAAGAAGAGGCATTAATATTAACAAATAAGCAACTTGGAAAATGTATAGGGAGCCTGCATGAACTTCCTTTGTATGATTAGAGAATTATGCTTAACCCAGTTTTCATAACCTGCTGCCTGCCAACATTTCATATCTATCTCTCATCAACCTCAGACATCATTGTCAAGCCAAAATGAAGAAGTGTGGCTTAATCCTTATGTACTTGTCTCCTAGTGACTGTTATGTTTCTTTACTCGGCCTTTTTCACACTTAACTTTCATGGGATACTATCCCACAAACGTTAAGTTCAGAGATGTTGGCTGGTGTTCATGAAGCGAAAGCCAGCCCCATCATGAACCTAGCCCAAATATATCTTAATGATGCAGAGATGCAGACAGGCCTGTTTAGACCCATCTGGGCTACCTCAGGACTCGTGGAATAAATCTTCAATTAAACGTATAAACAGTATAAACATGTCTGGATACAGCCAGACGCAGCAATACAGCACATGACCACACAGTCACAGCTGCAGGTGCCCTGCCCTGCCCTACCCCCTGCAGCGTTCACATGTGAATGCTGTGTGTGGAATTATACCAGGAGCATCCTACTGAAGATTGGGACAATCGTGCATGCCCTGAGTCACACTGGGACAGAGGCAGCTCCACAGTGATGGAATGCACTGTGCCAGAATGCGTGTAGCTGTCCTGGCTGGTCAAGTGCAGACAGGGCCTTTAGCCATGTTAGATCAAAGAGGTAACCTAGTGCAGTGTTCCAGACCAGCATCAGTATCAAAATAAGCAAAGATCTATCACTCATCTATCTGATGGCAAATGTGTGGGGTAAGAGGTACTTACCTCCACATGTGGTGCCTTATGAGATTTTGGAATTAAATTATAAGATAATGTCAGGACTTAACTAAGGTGACAATTATATCCTATCCAGAGTTATGCTGAGTGCAAATATATAGAGACCGTAACATAAACGAACAGTATAGATATCTGTGGAATCAATTATTGTGGGCTGCTCTCCTGACAATCACATGGGAAAGTAAATATACTTGAACAGTACAAATTTGACATATCTCTGCACTATAGATTTTTCCATATATGGGTGATGGAGGACAAACAGTGGATGAGAGTACTGGAGCTAATTGTTAGTTTATACTAACACAGAGGCTGCACCTCAATTGCAGGATGTCATTAGAATCGACATCTCCATAGATTGTACCGGCATTTACAAAACAGAACGACTTAGAAAGGGGAGGGAGGGGTGGGATAAAATTGATATGACTTTGATTCATAACTGTTTAAAATAAAGTTTTAAAAAATTGTCTGTCTGTAGAGATCTGCCTTCCTGGCTCACTCAGCTTTAGGGATGTGCACAAATGTTCTAAACATTCAAAATTTGGCTAAATTCAATCGAATGTGGACATTTGAACTCAAATAGAATGTTTACAAATTTGAATTTAATCATTCGAATGAATTTCAAATGCTCCAATACATTAAAATGTATCTATATGCATTTGCGTAAGAAATGTGTACAGATGCGTACGACACATATGAATGCTGTCGACATCTGTACCTTCAAATACGAATGTTGTCAACATTTGTATCTCCAGGTTCAAAACTAACATTTGAACCAATATATGCAAATGTATTCGATTTGAATCAGATTTTGTTTCATTCGGATTCTAAACACTCAAATTGAATCAAATTTTTGACATTAGTTTGAATCGAATTTGAATGCAAAAAACGAAACAAAACATTTGTGCATATCCCTATTCAGCTTATCCCTTATCTGAGACAGGTATTCCATTTTGACTTTCCTTGAAGATGAGCGGTACCTCACCACAATTGACAAACTGGCCCAACAAAGCCTCGCTTAAGACCACAGTGACATTTTATGGCCACTTGGCAGCACTTTCATAGCCAGGCCAGGGCTTCCTATGGCTGAAAAGGGCAGCAAAATAGCCATAAAGGTCCCTGGCAGGGACGGCAAACCCCATGTGTGACCATAAATGTTCTACAAAGTCATCATGCAGACCTATTATCTACCTATCCAAAAAGAAATGACTTTGGAACTAGGGTTGTCCAGCTGGTATCCATGGGTGGAATGGAAACCCAAAAACTCTGAACTAAGCATCCTACTTCAGTTTATTTTCAGGCTGGAAGGTTAAAGAAAGGGTTCCTGCTGGAGTCTCACTCTTCCCCAGGCATCCATGATATAGATGCCACAAGCTTATGTGTGTCCTGTTGCATTAGTACAAACAAGAATGGCACCATGATTCCAAGGCAATAAAGAAAGGGTATTTTTACATGTCCTTTTTCATTTTTTGAAGATTTTGTTGTTCATTCTCTGAAGATTTCCTGAATGAAAATCCATCACAACTTTCCTCATCCATGTTGTATGTGTCAAAAGGTGGGAAAGCTGTTACTGTATGCCTTTTCTTATTCTTTTAAAGATAAGTGATTTAAAGTATTCTTTAAAAGATCAAAGTAACAGCACTGGCTTCATCTATATATGATCCACTTTTCCTTTCTCCCACCTTCAAATAAAGCCCAGGAGAAGATGAAGCAATGTCCTTTGTGGATTAGCTAGTTATCTTCTCTAATGAACTTTTAATGAACTTGCAATGAATAAAGAAAACTCAATCCTCTACAGCTGTGGACCATTAAAAACTGATCCAGAGTTTTACTGGAAGCTTGCTAAGGTCTCATTAATCCAGATTAGTGGTAGATCAGATAAATGTGGTCTATATGGGTGCTTCCGCACAGGCCCTTTAACACCCATTAAGCACACTTCTGGTGCGACCATTCCACACACGTGTTGCTGTTTGGCACACTTCCGGTGAGGTGTGTCCACACAGCAACACCGTTTTCAAACTGGTTTTTGGTGGGGCGTCTGCATTTGTGGGGTCTATTTAGCACACTTCCGGTAGGTGCGTCCGCACCTATCCATACTTAAAGTGTGCTAAATGGGTGCTAACTACACACCCGGATGGCGCAAGTGTGCCTAGGGAGGGCCCTCCCCCAGCTCGCCATGATTGGCTTGTTGGAGCCAAGCATGGCTAGCTGGGGGACTCCTACCTTTCGGCTCGCCCTCGCCCCAGAAGTGGCGGATCACCGCTTCTGGAGCCAGGGCGAGCTTCCCTAAAGCCCACTCTAGCCCATCCTGGGGGGAGCGCGGTGAATCCCCTCCTTACCTCGTCAGCGTCGCCCCGATTCTGAGACGAGGCACCCAGGATGCAGTGCGCCTACGTCCTGCGTGCCTCCTGAGTGGCTGGGGCTGCTACTGGCAGCCCTTGCCCTCAGGAGGCGTTCTGCACCCCTAAATCCGGATCTACCCCTGGAAGCCGGTTTTACTAAATCCGGGTGCAGTAGACCCAGATTAATTAGCCCCTGTGCAGAAGCACCTTACCTGTGATAGCACTCTTTAGCACACATATTCTGTCCTAAGGCAGATGCTTCTGCCTGTAGTTGATCTAGGTCTAGCCACTTAAAATGATTAAAGGGACAAGCCAATCTATATGAACGAAAATTATATTTATTTTAGCTTCTGTTAACTAATAGGCTCTGATGCAACAAGTTATCTTAGGTTGCACTAACTTTTCAAGTAGTTTTGTTCAGTTTGAATGCTATATGCTTCTCTTTTTTCATTTACAGGAAACCATTTGAAATACAAATTTCTCACCTAACTCTAGTAATTTCCTATTATTCTTCTAATTCACAGGTTTTTACATAGATTGTTTTACCTGTGCAATCAACAAAGAAGTTCTAACTTTTGAATTGCACTGGTTTCAGACATTTTTAGAGGGGTATTGGCCAGAAAACAGCTTGAATAACATATTTTCTGAGACCCTGGAGCCGACTTGATTTGTAACAGTTCAGAAAATTAGAAGCTCTGCATGAAGCCTATCCTCGTAAAAATGGGCCCTTTCAAACACGTTCATTTCAAGGAAAGTGTGTACATATTATTCTTATTACATTGTGTGTGTTCTGAGGACCCCCCAAAAACAAGTGTGGTTGTGGCACGAAATTTGGTTTTCCTGTTGTAAATGAACTACCGAGAAGCCCCGTACTAAGAGAAATGTAAAGGAATAGTGTCAAGACCACCAAACAGAGGCCCTTTTTGCACTTCCTTGTGAATCCCAGTCAAGGAGCTGCTTAGGGCCTTATAAGTTCACACCTTGAATTGGGCTTGGACTGGACCATCTTGAATGCTTCAAAAAGCATCTGTGACAGCATTTTATATGGATCTGTCCCTTGTATACCATGCTTTTGCTTTTGATGGTAAAATGTGGTTTCTAATGACTACTTAGACACCTAGGAAGTGTGTGAGTAAAGATGGGGAATCATTTACCATGCCCTCGCCTGGGACTGAGTGGTGAATGAAACTATAACATTGTGCTTTTCAGACAGTTGTTTTACCACTGTGTTATGGTATCTCCCAGGCAGGTTGTGTAACCAAACTCTGATTGTAGCAGTCTTTAAAGTGGCAGCATGTTGCCTGCCTGCCACTTGACCCAGGCACATAAGCATCATCAGACATTCCCCATGCAGCCAGGAGCTGTGTCATGTGTGCAACAGCATGAAGCCATGCACTGCCTGAAGACCTGGGGCTACTGCAGGGTTGGGCTAGTTTTTCCCAGGTGGGGCTCAGGGTGTGACCAGACAGGACTTTTTAAAGTTGCCCTTTAAGAAAAAATGTCCCATCCCTAGACATGCATGCGTACATGAGCATGCACATCCATGTGCACACACACATACACCAGCCTTACAAAGAGATCTCCAAATATGTGGCTGACAAATGGTCTCATTTTGCTACACTGCAGCCTGCATTGGCATTCAAGTCAGGAAACACCCTGACTACAGGTGTCGCTCACTGACTGGTCACTTTGCTTATGAAGTTTCCTGCAGGATCTGGCTTAAAGATACAGACACCTTCAGTGCTTGCTTTGGCAGCATATATACAAAAATTGGAAGGATAAAGAGATTTGCATAGTTCCTACACAAGGATGACATGCAATTCTGTGAAGTGTTCCATAAAAGAAAAAAAGAAAGAAAGAACTATGAAGTCCCATGATGGGGAGGAAACCTTTGTGAGGCTTCAAGATGAGGTAAGGTGAAGGCAAAAATGACTTTTATTTCAGACTGAAATTCAACAAGAGGGTGTCTAAGTGTGTCTGATCACACCTTCATTTAGGGTGCTGTAAGAGTACCATGTGAACAAAGTCTCTTTAGACTACAACCTTCTTCAAGCGCTGTGCACAGAACTGGGCACTTTTTTGTCTGATTCCAGCAATGGTTTACAGCAGCAGATCCTCCTTCCTTCCTTCCTTCCTTCCTTCCTTCCTTCCTTCCTTCCTTCCTTCCTTCCTTCCTTCCTTCCTTCCTTCCTTCCTTCCTTCCTTCCTTCCATGAAGCAGAAGCTATGCTTATGGCACCTTTCTGGTTCTCATACACTTTCATGAGTAGACAGCAAGCCAGAAAATGCTTCATGTGCCAGCACAAATTTGGATAATTAACGTTTTTGAGTTATTTATGGTACTAATGAAAATCCAAGTGGTACAGGTATAAGCAGAGCTATATATTTTGTAAGGGGGGGGAAATATTGAACTTTCTACAGCAAGAGATATCAGTAGTGCCTGCTGCTGGCTGTCATTTTTATTATTGAGTTATGGAGTGTGGATAGATGGAGGTTTTATTATGCTGAAACAGAGGCAGTGAAAGACATGAGCTAAAAATTATGTTGGTAGTTAATATTTTCATTTTGTATTCACGACAGATTTTTTTTAAATACAGAGTTAAGTGCTCCCACTTGCCTGAGAGGTAGGAAGTCCAGAGGAATTTAGTTTCCTCTGGACATTGGAGAGAATGCTGGGGACTTGAAGTCTTGAGGGTATCTGTTTTCCTTGCAGATTTAAGCAAGGAATAAAAAACAGGTAAGCAGGTTACACAGCATCGCTGTTTAAGTTGCTAAACATTTCGAGATCAACACTTTGTGCTTAACTCTGTGACCCTTTTTGGGTCCCAGAACATAAAGGTCTATTTGCATTTGCGTGTTTTACCCAAACAAGTGTCTTGCTAGTACAATTCTTCCATATGGGACAAATGCCATACTGAGGTCAATTTGCACTTGGCCTGCTAGTAGGTGCTGGGGTAGCTTCTGGGAAGCACCATCTGCACTTGCACGAGGTGTTTCCACATCAGAAATGCCTCCTGCTATCTCAGAAGCTACCCCAGAGGCTACTAGTGACAATGCACGAAATTGTGCACCATGCGCGTCTGTTCCGCCAGAGGAGTGACCATTCACACCTCTGCTGGTACTGGGGGGGGGGTCATCTGAGGTGCCAAAATGGACACTTGTGGATGGCTAGAGCCTTCTAAGCCTGCCTGAGATGCAAATGGCTGCCTGCATGATGGCCATCACAGAGCTCTGGTGATGGTTCCAGTATTCACCACGAGTCATGTGCTCCTCCGTCCAGCAGTGACACGTGCAGATGGAGTGGCCAGGTCCTAACTAGTCCTGCCGCTAGTATAGGCACGGAACACTTTTAAGTGCTCCACACCTATACGGGTGGAGGGAACTCCAGCACATGCGGAACAGTTCTGCACAATGTGCATGCGCCTTGTAGGAGTTCCCCCTGCCTGTACTACTACACACAATGCGAGAGAACCCCATGAATTAACAACAGACAAAGCAGTCTTCTGGATGGGAGGCAGCCCTGTGGAGTTAGAAGGTCATTCAGTCAAGCCATAAGTGGCAAAAGTGAAAACCAGTGGCACCAAAGAAGAGAACATCCATGGGTCAAAATACAACATGCCTTTCAAAACAACATGTGTATCAGGAAAGGTTTTTTTTTTTTAAAAAAAATTCTCAAATATATATACACACATACCCATCACTAGGGATGTGGATGAATATTTGAAGACACTCAAAATTTGATCGAATTAATATCAAATGTCCATAAAATTTGAATTTGAACATTTGGATGAATTTTGAATTTTCAAATCTATTCGTTCAAATGATTTGGACATTCCTATGGGTACAGGTTTGTACATGATGCATACTTGCATGTATGCATCTTTCCCGCATCCGTACACATTTGTACAGATGCGTATGGGATGAAAACGGGTTGCCTGTGGGATAGCTACAGGATGCATACAGACGTGTTTGGATGAGTACAGATGGGTACGGGATGCATAACAATGCGTCCGTGCAAATAGGAATGTTGTCGACATTCGTAAGTGCAAGTTTGAACTGAAAATTTGAACGAATAGATTCGAATTTGCTTAATTTGAATTAAATTTGAGTCAATTCGAATTTTAAAGATTTGAATCGAATTCAGTTTTTGGATATTTGAATCAAATGGAATCCTGAAAATTCCATTGGTGCCCACCCCTACCCATCACATATTCATGCATTCTCTTTGAAAAAAAGTGATTTCATTTTTGAAGCTGCCATCGAGTGTCACTCTTATTCCACTTGTTTCAACTAGCCTGTTAATTATCATGCTGCTGCTGTTATTATGGGATGGAAAGGGGGGAGTGCGTAATGTACAGCTGTGTTCTGTGTTGTTTTGCATCCCACCCACATTCTGGGTTGATATGATGCATCTATGCCAGGGCTTCTTTTTAAGTTGTAGGAATCGATGTATGCAAAACCTGCTTGTCTATAGATTTCCCCCAGAAAAACAAGGCAACCTCAGACCTTCTAAACAGACAAAAAGAGCTTCTGTACATTTATATGGAGGAAGTTGCAGTTGAATTCAATGGGGATTGCTCCACAGTAGGAAAGGCACTGCCATTTGTTGTTTCCTGTCTTCTGTATCATAGTTTCTAACATGAAGGTCCCATAAGCCTTGTTGCCTTTTTAGAATTACCTGCTTGCTCTTCTGTGAGCAGATACCCTGGGGCTTCAGTCTCTGTGCTTGAGACAAAGCAGTAATCAGAAGTAAATGCCTTTCTTTTGAAATGAAAAGATCATGGGTTCATTGTGCTCTTCATCCCTCTTTGTGGCAGGAAAAGGTGCTCTCTTTTAGTTGCTGCTGATTCTGCATCCCCTGCATGAACCAAGAGCTCAGGTATATTTGCTATACTTGAAAGGGCAGGTAACCTTTAGAAAGCAGTGTTCTTTCTACCCATAAAATCTGGGCAAGGCAATTGTGTTTGCTATATTTTTTCTTTAGGTTCCATTCTTCCTGCACCTCTTCTTCATACTGACAATGTCCCCCCCCACACACACACACTTAATGGGCTTGATCTGGATCAGTTGAACCGGATCAAGGGACATCCTCTAATCTGGATCGTGGACTGGACCAACTGTTACAGCGCAACCAGTGTTGTTCCTGTCTGTGCCCCAGATCTGGATCATGGAGCAGAACAACATGGTTTGCACAGTGACGGCTGTTCAGCTCTAGCTGCTGTAGCAGCACTAAAGCTCATCTGAGCTTCAAAGCCAGCCTTCGCATACTCCAATGTCCAGGAGTTAAAGTTCTGGGTCACATAGCCAGTGGAAACCCATTTTGGTGGCACACCTTTGCATTGCTGAAATGGGCCCCTGGTTAAACTGGAACATGAAGTATGCACCTTATGCACACCTTCATGATCCAGATTACCGCCTGGTAATACACTGGTGGATCTGTTTAAGGGCATTTCTACATGGACCTTTAATCCATATTAAGACTCCATGTAGTACACTTCTTGTATATCTGCATTCCCACTGGTCTGCTCTGGATGAGACAAAGCACAAGTCAGATTAAGGGAGTCTGATCTAGAACATGGGAGCCAGATTAGGGGAGCCTGATCTAGAACATGGCAGGCACGCAGAAGGCATACTTCCTCTGTCTGGGACTACTGGGGTGGGTGAAACACAACACCCCCCAGAGGTACTGAAACTAGGAACTTTCATTCCTAGCCATGGGAGGCATGGAGGTGCGACCACAAAGCTTGCGTGAGCTTGAAGGCCACAGAGTGTGGGCAGTCCTAATCAGGGCCATGAGTGCAGATGGTGCTGATCCAGACCACATCATCCTGCAATCTGTATCAGTGCCCAGGCTAACCTGGACCAACTAATCCAGATGTACTGCAGGTAAGTGCAGAAAGGGCCCTAGTTTGCATGAGTGTGCTGACAAAAGAGTCCGAGGGTATCACTATGAGATGACTACTCCACACATGAAAGGGAAATGCACAAAGACCCAGGGACTACAAATAACACACTTAACTTAAAAGACAACACAAGGGAAATCTACTAACCTTCCCTCTACTCTCTACCCCAGTAGAGCAGCAGAGAGAAGGTAAGTGCAGGCACCTGGGGAAAGGTACATTACATTTCAAAATAATTTGCTGGCTTGTTTAAGCCAACTTAGTATTTAACTATGTATTTTGATATCTTTTCCAGTTCTCGACACTATCACTTAAGCTTGGTAACGGGACTGATATCACAGACCATAAATGGAACCAGATCCCAAACCACTCTCCACTTTTCTACACTTTTGCAACTCATATTTTGCCTAAAATAGGCCAGATACTCCACTTCTACCATAATCGAGACTATTCTGTGCTTTGTTTTCATATTCCTTATCATATTATTTTCCAACTCTGTGTTATATCCAGTGAGACAGGGGCCCTTTCTACAGTGAGCTTTATTCTGTGCTGTATCTCAGAATAGGGACCTGCCATCCACATGTTAGTAAAGATTGTGGCAGGCTCCTGCCAGGGTGTGACAGAACCTGCACTAGCATGAGGACAGAAAGTCCTTAGCATGAGAGATAAACCAGAATAAGATCCAATGCAGAAAAGGCCTAAGGATTAGGGATGTGCATGAATATTTGTAACATTTGATATTAATACAAATTTGTACGAATTTGAGCATTCACATATGAATAGAATGTTACAATGTTTGTTTGTTGACATTCGTATGAATACAAATGTTACGGAACATTCCTACAAAGTTTCAGACCCTTCATGAAATGGGGAGGTGGGAAAGTGGCTGTGCCAGTCACATCTGCAATGGATCCAGAGTGAATTTGACATGGTTTGAGAGCAGCTCCAAAGTGGATTCAGGGCAGATTTCATGGTTTCAGAGGATTATGTTATGGAATACGTATCGGATATGTATTGGAGATGTATTAATTTGTATCGCATATTCATACAAATTCATGCAAATACATTTGTATCAAATAGAATCCTACTACATTCGAAGGGGATCTATTTGAATGAATACAAATTTTCATACATTTGATTTGATATTAATTGAATGCAAAAAAAAAAAAAACATTTGTGCCCATCCCTACTAAGGATGATTCTGCTTTGGCTGGTTCAATGGCCCAGCAAGAATACTAGGAGCCTCCCACACACCGGTGACCCCAGGCAGGACCTCCATTAGACCACACCATTGTGTGGATGGGAGGCTCTAATATGCTTCCTGAGGTGTTTTCACACTTACCTCCCCATCCCATGGACGGGAAAGGTGTGCGATCAGCTAATGATGACTAGCGTTTGCACTTGCGGTCACTAGTCAATGTTAGCTTGTCCCCTGCGCGATCGATCACTTACCTGTGATCGATCCCCAGGCAGATCCTTTTCTGGGTGTTGCCATCTTGATTGTGGTGCCCCCCTGACAGTACATGCATCAGTACCATCGCTATCACAATGCTGACACTCTACACGGTCGCAGTTGTGACAGGGGGGCATTGGAGCTGTTAGTGCGCTTGTGCAACGGCTCCGATGACCTTCCCAGCCGGCAGAGATGCGAATGCTCACCAGCTGGACGCTTCACATAAGTGTCTGGGGAGGGTTGGCATGCTTGTGGAACATGATTTTGTGCTCCACAGCTAGCATGCAGTTAATCAACCTCTGGGCAGGCAGGGGGTGTTTCTAGGCTATAAACACCTCCTGGCAGTTCCTACACATTGCCTAATTGCATGCTATGGGCTTAAGTGCGAATTCAGCTCTGGTTTGGTATACTGGCCAGTGCAAAATCACCATTAGTAGGGAATTCGTTCCTCTTTTGCCATGTAAGAATTTAACCGAGACAACCAATGAAACATAGATTGTGTGATTCATATCTTTGCCTCTTCCATTGTGGTCCTGATCCTCTGCTCTGATAAATCCTTTGCCCTGGCAGGTCAGGAATATTAAATATCATTCCATTTTTAGCACTTTGGGTTTTTTAAAAACTTTCCCTTCCTTTTATTACTCCCCATTTAGCATCATCTTCACTTGGCTCTGGTGCAACCATATATAGAATTCTTGGGGTTTAACAACTAACATTCATTGACATTTGATATTTGATCGGATTTGATAGATAGCATACAATGGTATATATTATTTGACAATATTTGATGGTTGGCATTCATATTTGGCATCGTTTGCTAGAATCCTGGCACTGTTCAAGAGTTGAGTGTTTATAGCATTTGGTGTTTTACATTGGGCAAACGTTGAGCACTAAAAGGCTGCCAAGTTCACAACTGTGAGCTTTTGAATTCTGAGGTCAAATTCCAAATTTGAATGCAATTTTTTTGCTTTGTTTTCTTCTGTTTGTAAAATATTGGTTTCAGTATATAGTGCATTTTTAGACATATAATGTGGAAAAAAGCTCTTATTACTTTCATGGTCTATTTAAGCACATGTGTGAATCTTAATGAAAGGTTGGAACACAAAGTACCATTTTACAATCATTAAGCTATTGTATTATAGGCATGGCAAATGCAAAAATGTCATTTAGTGCCATGTGGGGAGGTGGAAAAAAACCCAGCTGAACTATTTCGGTTTGCTTCTAAATACCCCTCACTAAGGAGAAAAGGAATCATGAAGTGCTGATATGGATTTCACCGGATGTTGGCAACTGCTAAAACTATTTTGCCAGTTTCTGAAGCAGGAGGTTGCTCTAAGAAGGCCATGGATCCAAATGGACCCGATTAAAGACCTAACCAGTTTGGATAAACTTTAGCCAAGTTTGGTCTTGTGATTGGAATGCTGGACTCATATCTTTGCTGCACTCCTCCACAAAGCCAGCTGAGTGACCTTGGGCTAGTCACAGCTCTCTTTCCAAACTCTCATAGCCCCTTCTCCCTCACAGGGTGTCTGCTGAGGGAAGAAGAACAGATAGTTTGTCAGTCACTTTGAGTCCCCTTAAATGGGTGAGAAAAGCAGGGTAGAAAAGCCAAGTCTTCTTCTTCTTCTGGCATCTGGGAGAACTAGTTTTCACAGTCTGCCCCAAGTAGCTGCTCACTCCTTTGTCACTGCCTAAACTGCATAGATGACTAGTGGCATCTGTACACGCAGGTTGAGATGGACAGCCTCCACATGAATCAGCTTCTGTGTGCGGGCACAGGTGACACCCTGAGGTGCCTTTCCTTGTAATGGCGGGATGCTCAAAGTCAATGAATGGGTGAGGGTGAAAAGTAGAAAATTCAGAATCACTCTTCAGGCACTGAGCCTAAGACACTCTTCCCAGTGGAAGTGTGCATGAACTCAGTTCCATAGGATCTGTTTGTTTTAAATCAAACCAAACCTCGTGGAAGACGGTTCAGTCTAGAATGAGGTCAGGAAAGCTCATATGGTTCCAGACTGAACCTCAAACAGTCCATGAAATGTTCAAATGTTATGACTTGCACAATCCTGCAATTTCGCACCTTCATAATTGCAAAATTATGCAAATCTTGCCTAAGAAAGTACAAAACTATGCACTTAGGCAGATCTTGCCTTTTTTTTAAAAGAAAGAAAGTTGTACGTGACATAAGGCAAGGAGAAAGTGGAGATACCGCTCCATCCCTCTTTAATGCTCTGGCATGTGTCCAGATGTAGGTCTGTTTTGAACAGGTTTAATTGACCTGTTCAGTTTGATCCAGTTTGCATGAACACCACTGGTTTGGTTTGAACTGAACAAAACCCTTTTGAATGAGGTGGGTTTGGCTTGATTTAAACGCATCGAACCCAAACCAAATTTGCACATCTGTACTTCCTGAATTCTCGGGGCATCTGCATCTTCCCCAGGTACTTCAGTGGATGAAAAAGCAGAGACACACAGACTTGGGGGTCTGGAAAGGATATCTGCCGCTTATTATGGAGAGGTGGCCAAAGGATCAGAACTCAATTGTCCATTGCAAGTAAATTGAGTATCCCAACCATCTACACATATGCAGCTCCTTATACATAATCTTCATCAGTAGTGGCGGCTGTACATGCAAGGGAAATCCATAGGCTGGAATCAGGGATAAGGCCTGCTTACGCTTTGACTGCACGATTCACAAAGTTTAATTTATCAATGAGGTTTTGAATTGTTGCTTAGTATCCTGTTGAGAAAATGACTACTAATCAGCTTTGAAATATGCAGTCTTGAAAGGATCACGTCTTGGAAACTTGCCATCTCTGAGCATTTTTGGTATGTCTTATTCTTACCCCAAAGTACATGTAAAGAATTGGATGACTGGCTGTTCATCTTTTGTTCTAGGCTGTTCCAAAGCTTATACTGTTATGTCTACTGCTTCTTGCAGAATTTATTATTTGTTTACTTATTTGTACTAATCCACAATTGGGATACCTTGGTCTGTAAGTCATTTTCCAGTAGATACCTAAGGGTTATGGAAACTCATGAACTTCTAAGGGGAGATCATGCTGGATTGTGGATGACCTCCATTGGGAAGGCCTTCCTGTGAGATATCACAATGGTCCTGGTCACACCTAGATGAGATAGGACACCCTATTCATAATTCAAACTGAGGTTGTACCAGTTCTGTTTACCCCTAGATCGTTATAGATCATCTGCCTACCACTTTCTACAAAAAGTCCTTGATTTGGGCTACATCACTCACACCTTTCTTCACGATTGACTTGACCCTTCTCCACAGAACTCTTGGCTCTCCACCGCTTTTGCTGCATCAAATCTATCTCCTTTCTTATTGGATACTGTTGTGTTACTCAGGAAAGGGTGTGTGTGTGTTTGGTTGTTTTTAAAGTCTGCTCCACCACCTCCATGTCTCCCTTCCTTTTTTATGTGCTTTTTCTTCTCTGTGTAATTATTATTATTATTTAAAAATGCATTTGTGGAAAAATGCTAGACAGAAAGAGGAACCATAAGCATAAACTGAGGAGAGAAGGGGAGGTGCCTCACAAACTCCATGTGTGCTGCCCTCTCCTAGACATTGGCCAAAGGGAAAGACTGGGCCCCACTCAACCCAGCACAGTTCAGCCTCCTTTAGCCTGCCCCTCCTCCGCTCACACTGAGGAAGAGAAGACAGCCTGGGATTGTGGGACGGGCTGAGTCCTCTGGAGAAGAGGGACTCTGGTTAGAGCAATCTGATGGGGATAAGCCAGCTTGGAAAAGGAACTGAATAAAAATAATCTGAGAAATGCAACCTGAGAACGCCCTGAAGTTGTCCTAAACAAAAGGTGTGACCAGGGCCAATGTGATTCAATAATTAGGTGATTGCAGCAATCTTATTGGTCTAGAATTAGACAGGCGATCACGTGTGGTGCAAAGGCTTAAATAACATGTATAAGCAAGAATTGCTTAGGGTATTAAAAGGAGGATTTCTACAGATATGTTAAAGGCGAGGTGGATAAATATTGAGGCTAATTAAATGCTAAGGAGTGACTAAAAAAAGGCTTAACTATTCAATTCTCATTTTGGCTCCAGAAGAGTACATGGAAGAAGTCACTGAGTCTGGATTTCAGGTTGAGTCTGGTCAGGGAATATGTTTATACTTTGAATGAACCCAAATTTCCTGGGCTAGATAAATCCATTACCCTTAGGAGAAAAAGAAAAAGAAAACAGCAGTTCCAACAGTTATTACTATTTAGTTGCAATACCAAAGAAGCACAAGAAACGTTTGGAAGACACCAGCATTGGTAAAATAAAATAAAAACTTATACGGTCGCAGGAAGGCAATACTGCTTGGAAGAAGCCACATTCTTCAAAGATTCATTGTTGATTTCTAAATCATTGGTTAGGATTTGAATTAACAATGTACCAAAACTCCAGCCATTACATCTGCTGGACTGTGCAATAAACACATAATAATTAACAGATGCTGTCATGCTCAAGTGTTTCCAATTTTCTTGGAAAAAGGAGCCTAAGAAACAAAGAAAACCCAATGGCCCCTCAGGGAGCCCATGTTTCTGAAGTCTACTCATTCTAGCAGTGGGGTGCGCTCACTTACGAGTCCTTAAAAAGAGGACACAGAGGAAGGAAGGGAGAATGAAGGGGGTTAGCCGCAAAATTCTCTTTGATCCTCTCTTCTCTCACACACCTCGGTGGAAACTGGAACTCTGATTTCTCTTCTGGATGTAATAAAATTGTAGTATTTTGGACATACAGAACCTGAAAGCAGAATCTTTCCCCATTAGAACTGGAATGTTACAGGTGGCTCAGGGATTCTTTACATGTACTTTGGAATGAGGAGGAGGAGGAGGAGAGTTGGCTTTTCTACTCCCTTTTCTCACCTGTTCAAAGGGGCTCAAAGCAGCCAACAAATCTTTCTGTTCTTCTCCCCATAACAGAACAGCCTGTTCTGTGGGACTGTTAGGTGGGACTGTGAGAGCTTAGAAGAAAGCTGTGACTAGCCCAAGGTCACCCAGCTGGCTTCATGAAGGAGTGAGGAATCAAACCAGGTATTCCCAGATAAGAGTCCAGCTCCCTAACCATTAGACCAAACTGGCTCACTAGTGTCACATGCTAGTACCTCTAAGGCCCATACTGTAATGGACTTTATTCTGGGGTGTTTTTCCACTTAGCACTAGGGTAAAGGACCCATTGAGGACTCATTAAGAGTCCCTAGTGCTAGTGGAACCCCCCCCCCCCGGATTATGACCCAGAATAGGAGCCTGATTTCTGCATTCTAGTACAGACTACAACAGATCAGGGGTTCTCATCCCACCTCTAATCTACATTAAAGACTGTTAAAAGTGCATTTTCTGACCTTTAATGTGGATGATCCCATCTCTAAGCCACTTTCAAACTAGTTTTTTTACTGTGTGTGGAAGCAGCCTCAGGAAGAGAAATGAGATAGCCCTACTTCCTCATACAATTTGAATTGAGGGGAAAAATGACCAAACCAAAGCAAAGGGAACATTGCTGCACTACACCAAATAGCTCATAGATTGTCTGGCATCTCCTTTCTCATTCACCCACGTTTCACTTCGAAGATAGCTAGTATGTGTTTAATCCACTGTTAGTTTGGTGGTCTGCTATGTTCCATTGGACAAACTTTACTGTGGGTTTGAATGAATCAAGAATAAAAGCTAGCAGGCAGGTTATAACTTGGTGGGTCCTGGGAGTAGTGAATGAGAGATTTAAGTCCCATTGGGGCCGCGTTCCCATTATAAGCTTATTTCAGTTTCAAAACGGTTTCAATCCTCGCAGGTCCCACGTCAAGTTGGCTGAACACGCTTTCTGCGTTTTAAATCGCCCCAAAGCGTTGTAAATGTTAATCCTCATTTCAACAGGTCTCACTCCAGTTTGTGCGCTTGAAACGTTTTACATTTTTTACTGTGGGAACTGTACCGTGTTAAGGGATGAGAATGTGTGTGTAGGGTTTCCCTCCCCCAATAGTTTGCTTCCAAAGATAGTGATTTTACTGTAAAAAGCCACCCTTTAAAGCAGGCGCTACACTGTAGCAATCCAACCACTTCACACCTGATAACAGTGTTGCAATTCTCTGCAATTTTGAAAGTTTTGACCTTTAAAAAAGGGAAAGGAAAGGAAAGCAGCTGCAGGTTCTGTTTTTAAGGCTATGGCTGTTGATGTGAGTGGGCGAAGGGGGCTTGAGTTGCCACTGCTGCTGTGTGCCCTGGGCAAGGGGGAGAGGAGGGGGAAGAATCGCTGGCTGCCCGCTGCCATTTTTCCTCCATCCAGGCAAGCGGCAGCAGCCCAGCCACTCAGCTAGGCTCCGCCATGAAGGGGTCCCTCATAAGTGGCACGTTCACACCAGGAGGAAGAGGGCAGGGCAGCCCCGAAAAGCGGCTTTTAAAAAGTAGCCACTTGAGTCCCCCCTTGAGTCACGTAAGCCACCTACGATCCTCAGAATCCGGATCAAGCTGAAAGTAATGGGATCAGGCAAATTCACGTTTGCATCTGGTCCTATTATTTTGGTTTAAGGAAACTGAATTAAGCTTATACAGTAATGGGAATATGGTCTGGCTCTTAAATATCAATGGTGTGCTCCCCTTTCAAGAGATCCTTCATAGATCCAGAAGAATAAGGAACTATTGCCAGGTAGGCAACATGCCTTTTCTGGGTAAGTATTGGAGAGGGTTATGCCTGTTCAGCTGTTTGGAAGAAGTTGGTTATTTTGACCCATTTCAAGCTGGTTTAAGGCTCATTTATTACCCTGAAATAGCTGTAGTCACTATATCTGGGGAAAAGACAGGGGGAGTGCAATCCTGTTGGTTCCTCTTAGAAGCTTTTGAAACCATCAACAATGTATCTTCTGGAAAAAGCTAAGGAGTTTGGGAACTGGAGCCACTGTATCACAACAATTCCACACCTATCTTTAGAGTCAATATCAGGGAGTAATTGTGAAAGATTCCTGGAGCTAACCTGTGGGATCCTTCAGGCATAGATCTTCTCTCTTATGCTCCTCAACATCTATGTGAAGCCAGTGGGTTGAGGTTCCTCAGGAGATCTGGAGTGAGATGTCATCATTAGGCAGACTCCCAGCTCTGTTTCTCCAGAAAATCTGAATCAGGAGGTGCTTGAAGGTAATAGTGGAGTGGATGGAGGACAATACATCGAAACTGAATCTGGAAGACAGAGGTGTTATGTGTCCATTTCCATTTTTATTTGTATACCACCTTTCCAAAATAAAATTTTGCCCAAGGCAGTTTACAACAAACAGAAAACATAAAATACAAAGTAATAATCAAAACATTATAAAAAAAATTATAAAAACTGCACATCATACAAAACATTGCAAAATAAGCCAAAACACAAACACAAATTGAGGCAGCTGTCCAAAGGTCTTGGGTCCACAAACTAGGGCAGTGTTCTGTTCTTGTTTGGGCTGTACTGCCCCAGAAGTGACAGGTGTGAAATCTGGGGGATATTCCTAGATTCTGCACTGAAGCTCAGAAAATGGAGGTGCTGGTCAGGAGTGCCTACTTCCACCTCTGACTGGTTCATCAACTGTGTCACATTCTTGACAGAGATAGTTTGGCCACAGTAATCCACACAGGTAGATTTTCTGCGTTAGATAATGCTGAAAGAAAACAGCAGGACTCTTTGCTGATTTGTTCTCTCATTCTGAAAAGTGGACTGAAACTGGATTAAAGCATAAGTGTGAATACAGCCATGTTCTGCATCCACATGGGCAATAAAGGCACCTGTTGGGGAGCACTGAGTGTGGGCCAGATGTATAGACCTACATAGGCTATTTTTTTGTCTATGAAAGGGCTGCTTTTTCTTAAAGGGGCAACTGAAAAAAGCCCGGTCTGATCACACCCTAAATCAGAAACCTTTCCACTTGGAACATTTCATTAAACAAACTTTAAATCATTTGGCATGGCCTTCCCTAGGAGGGAGCTAAAACTCCATTTTGGAGGTATTTAAAGCTCCCTCTCCCACCCAAGTCATTAAAACGTACATTGGTGAAAATCCTCCAAAATTGCTCTGTGGAGGGGACAACTTTGGAGATGTTCTTTCTCTCTGATTTCTGTGACTTCTTGACTTGAAATACCTTTTAATGTAAGAGGATTTCAATGGCAGGCTTGGGCATGTATGATTTACTTGAGGACTTACTGCTGGATTTCGTCATGACTGAGAGAAAGCACTTTGGAAATCTCCCCCAGGTAAATGAAGATAGGAAAGCATGGGATTATGGTGTCTTGGAAGAACTGATATATGCAGGATGGTTTTATTTGACAAAGCTGACATTTTCAACCATAGAAGCATAGGAAAATAACCACATGGAAGATAGCATTTCACGGCTTTAGATTTCATTGCCCGAATATTGCTCCACAGACTGAAAGCTTGTTCATCTCCTCCATGTTAGGTCAGTGATTGTCTTCAAACAGGATTGAAGGGTAGAGGCAAAACTTTAACAGGAAGCCCTTATTTTGAACCCCCCCCCCCCAAAGTGGATCAAAGTATTGTTTAGGTCTCAATAACTGTGGTCCTTCAGATGTTCCTGAAAAACAACTTCCAGAATTCCATTCTCAGCGTTCCATGTTAGCAATCCACTCAGTTGTAGTACCATTTGCTGTAGGCTTTCATAGACTCAGTTTTCATTTGGAAAAGAAAGCTCAGCAAATGCTTTGTGTGCTTTTTGCAATATGGTAGATCTATAACTGGACCAGTCAACCAGAGGCCAATTTGCACTTGGCCCCACAATAGATGATAGGGTACATCTGGTAAGGAGCATCTTCATTTTCAGGAGATGTTTCCAACTCAGAAGTGCCTCCTGCCTTACCAGATGTTACCCTATTATCTACTAGCAGTGGTGCATGAAATCATACACCACACACATCCAAACCCTTACCCAAAGTTCATCTATCATGACCCGTGCTGTGACCATTCACACCACCTCCGGTGCTAGAAGCAAGCATGCTGGCTCTTCAAATGACCCCAAATGTGACTGCTCGTACACAGAGCATCACTGTTGCCATGACAATGGCAACAACACATCCATCGGTGTGCCAGTCAGCGATTGGAAACATGCCCGGACAGAGGTAAGTCTCCAGGGCTCATGGGGCTTAGTCTGGCATGAACTAGGATTCCCAAATGTGAATGCTAGTACATGTTAGTAAGAAATGCAGATTTCCTGTCCAGTGAATAGAAGCTAAGTGCAGAGATGCTCCAGGCCAGCACAGCAGGAATTTAGCAGCACCAACATCTGCTTCCCTTCTATGCTAAGACCCTTCCTACAGGTGAGTTGGTGATAGATGGCCCTTGTTGGGGGTGGGAAGCCTGCGCAGAATGCCTCCTGAGGGCCAGAGCTGCCGGGAGCAGCCCTGGCCAATCAGGAGGTGCGCAGGATGCAGGCGCGCTGCATCTTGGGTCCCTGCGGCCAGAATCGGGGTGACCACGAGCAGGTAAGGAGGGGATTTCACGTGGTCTCCCCCAGGTGGGCTAGGGAGGGCTTCGGAGAAGCTCCCTCTGGCTCTAGAAGTGGCGATCCGCCACTTCTGGGGCGAGGGCGAGCCACGAGGTAGGAGTCCCCCGGCTCGCCATGCTTGGCTCCGAGGGGCCCTGGAGCATGGATTTAATCTGTCCTTCTGCTGCATGTGCGGAAGGATGGGGGTGGGTAGGTACACATCTATTAGATGCGGATCTACCCCTGTAAATCCGGATCCATCGGGCATCCGGATTTAGTAAAACCGGGTCTACTGGAACCCGGTTTTACTAAATTCGGATGAGGTAGATCTGGATTTATTTAGGCAAGTGCAGAAGCACCCTTAGAGCAGACCAGCTACCCATTCCTGCCCTGATTAAAGTGCCTTTATTGAGAAGATGGGTGTAGCTTTCATCTGTTTTTTAAAAATATGAAGCCTGCCTTGCTTTTAAGAGAGAATCAGAGATCAATAAGCCAAGAAAAGTTGTGGCAACAATAAAGCCTATGTTGCTAATATTACAAATACAAAATTATAACATTCTCAGATAAGATGCATGAACAGTTCCAAACAGCTTTATAAATGTTCGCTCCATCAAAGGACCTGTAAAATAAAGTTTTAATTAGCTGTTGAATATAATAAATAGACAAATCTCAGGTGGTCAAGAATTGCATAGGGACTGTGTTGTTCTAGAGAAAATCCTACCTTTATCTTAGTTACCTGATAGGCCTCAAATAGTTTGGTAGCCAAAGACCTTCAGATGTGATGGACAAGAGTTTGCACAGCTTCCAACATATCCCAGAAAAACCTTGCCACTGTACTTTGTCAGCTCCAAAGCAGGTAGGGGCTTGTGAATGCCAGCTCAGGAGGAAATACATTAGATAAAGTAACAAGTTTTAAAGGACACGTTGGAGGGTTTGGGTTTGCACTGCTCATTCCAGAGATGGAACTTGGGGCTTTTGAATGCCATATTTCAGTTTTAAGGATATGATTGGAGTGAAAGTGCTAGGGTAGAATCTTGAGATGAGGAAGAAGCAAGATGGAAATATTCTCTGTAGTTTGATCTACCTGCTTGTGAGAAAACATTTGGTGATGTCTCTAAAATTGATTGTGGTGTGCAGGGCATGACAGTGGTAACAGGATCAATTCAAGATATCTTATGGTCTGAGATGAACCCCCCTACACACACACACTTCTCTATTCAGTATGTGGAAGATGGTCAGACAGGTCTCAATGCTGACTCAGTTCAGGTATGAATAAGTCTGAATTGAAAAGGGTTGTTCAACCCAGTTCAGATTGATCTGAACCACCTCCCTGTTCGGAAATTCTAGTTTGAACCAAACCAAGGGTGTTCATTTCAACAGGCCAAATCACCTCATTGAATTCTTACTGGTTTGAGTTTGATTGCATTTGACTCTTTAAACTGATGTTTTAATATGTATTTTGATGTGTTTCTTCTTCTTTCTTCATTTTGAACTGTTCGAGGTTCAGTTTGAACCAAGTTGGGCTTGTTCAACCTGATTTAAGTTTGAACTGAGCTCACTATGGTTTGCGTTTGAAATGAACCACTGAATGCACATCTTTAATGCCAGCCACAAGATGCCACCTTTCTAGGGATGCACCCAAATATTCAAAAATTTGAATATTCAATTCGAATCTGTCAAATGTTGACATTCAAACTCGAATCGGATTTTCAAAAATCCGAATTTGAACATTTGAACTCGAATATGGATTTTCAAATGTGTAGATTCATACCTGTCATATATGAATCTGCGCGAAAATTGTACGTATCTTGCACTTAAAATACGGGATTAAAACAGGATGAATACAGGATAATATGGGATGCATATAAATTTTTTCAGACTGTGTACAGATACATATAACAGATGTGAATGTTGTTGACATTCTTATCTTTAAATATGTATCTAACATTTGAATGTACTGATTCGAATGTTACCGATTCGAATTGGATGTTGACATTCGAATCTTAAATATCTGAATAAAATCTGATTTTATGACATTCTAATCTACTCAGATTTGAATGTCAAAAATACATTCATGCGCATCCCTACACCTTTCTATGCGCAAGAGTGAAGAAGGAGAAGGAGGGTCAATTTTCATACTCCACTTTTCTCACCCTTGAAGGGAACTCAAGGCAGCTGACAAACCTCTATTCTTCTACCCACAACAGTCACCCTGTGTAGTAAGTGGGGCTGTGAGAGCTCAGAAAGAGAGCTGTGACCAGCCCAAGGTCACCCAGCTGGCTTCATGGAGAAGTGCAGAATCGAACCCAGTATTCCCAGGTAAGAGTCCAGCACCCTAAACACTAGATCAAAGACCGTGGACGCAAACCAGGAAACTACCAGATAAGAGTCTAACTCTTTAACCACAAGAGCAAACTGGCTCACAACTTTAGGGTCTATGGGCTTATGCAGGGATGTGACTCAGATTTATTCACCAGAGGAGAGCAAGTGCCCCAGAGAATCAACATCATGGCTGTCCTGTTGCCTCCCAACCTTTTCTTTCTGTTTTGCCTTGGGTTCCCATGACATAGTTCAAAATGTGGCTAATATAATATCTTCCTGAAGGAAGTGTGGTGAGTGTTAATTAATGTCCATAAAATGCTCTTAGAATCTGAAATGAAAGACAGCGGCTGATGGATAAATTATTACATGTATTAATATTGGTTTCATTAGAATGGAAGTGGGAGCATTTCTGCAAATTCCAGGGACAAGCAGGATTTTCCACATGTTGCAATTTGATTAAACGTTTAATCCACCTCTCCTCTTTAGCTTCATTAACCTCTTCTGAAGGAGAACAAAGAATCAATTGAAATACATATGGCATACTGGAAAGTTTAACATTCTCCGGCACTTAACTACAGTCTGTAGAGTATTTAAAGTACAGTTCAGCTAAAAAATTGGCAAGTACAAGTACGACCTATCATAAGGTTGAAAGCCAAGAATCACCATGGTTTTCATGCTTTAAAACACAATACAAAACAAACTTGTACTATAATAGCCCATATTTCAGATTTATTGTGTCTCAGATTTGCGTGAATGTGGGTGTTTAAAAGCCAAATTAATCTCAATATCATAATGTTCCCTTTGCATCTTCTGTTCGGCCCAATAATAATGATTCTACAAGGTAGATTGTCCTCTCAACATCTGGAGTTTTCATGATGTTGGACGCTTCCACACTTACCCTTAAGCCAATCCATGAGGGGTCCTGAGGCCTCCTTCCGCATGGTGGGCTGGTTTAAGGGGAAACTCCACCCTCTGCTAGCATTGGACACAGTGTGGTCCACTCTAGGTGGGCAAAATGGCCACCTAAACTGAGATACCGGGTGCTAAATCAGCCCAGGAGGCATGCCTAAACTCTGTGGGAAAGTTTACCAGGGAGACACATTTCAGAGGCACACAAAATTGGGGTGACCAAAAAGCCTCCCTGGGTAGGGATGTGTGTGAAGCACATTCCCTATTTGATTCGATATGAATCAAAGGATGGTGGTGGAAATGAATGTTTGGCTTTGTACAAAGTCCTCCCCCCAATGAATGTAGGGGGCTTCACCTTTGTGCATGAACATCCATCAAATGTTTGTGCATAAAGGGAACCCCCCATCCCTCCCTCCCTGTGCTTCCTTGTTCCCCCACTCATCTGCAGCCACTGGAAGTTCCACCCCCATTCACACCCTCCTCCAAGGCTCAACTAGGCCTTCTAGAGGTGTACTCACAGCTTTAGAGTCTGGCCTCACCTGGGAATCATGGGAAATTCAAAGTGGATGAATATTTTTTGCCCATAGCTACCCCTGGGCTCTCCAAGGCTAGGAACTTTAGTCATTGGAGGTTGGCTCGGGGTGCATCCAGACAGGACTAACACTTTGCAGGGGCTGCAGAGCAGCTGTCAAAGGCCCTGGTCACACTTGTAGTTTAGGATAACCTTAGGTCGTCTTCAGGTCATGTTACTCCCACTATTTGTATTTAATTCATTTTCCAAGCCGGCCTACCCCTGTTAGACTGTCTTAACTGAAGTCCTCATTTTTACAGGATGTCTTCACTTCCTCAGTTGCAAGTGAGGGGACGGCTACAGGAGACTGAACGGTGCTGTGGTGGGTGTGTCCAATCTTTCCTTTCAGCAAATGTGCATGTGTGGAGTTTGTGAGGCACCTCGCTCAGTTTATGTGTATGATTCCTCTATTTAGCATTTTTCTTTAGATTTATTATTATTTTTAAAGAAATTAATCACATGGAGAAGAAAAGCACATAAAAAAGGAGGGGGCACAGAGGTAGGGGAGCTGGCTTTAAAAAGAACTGCAAACACACACCCTCATCTCCCTTGAGTGACACAGCGGCACCCAATAAGAAAGGTGATAGATCTGATGCACAAAAAGGTGTGGAGAACCAAGAGTCCCATGGAGGAGGCTCAGGTCGATCTCAGAGAAAGGTGTGACTGATGTGGCCCAAAACGAGGATGGCCTGAGGATGATCTATAACGGTCTAGGTGTGACAAGCACTATGACCACAGTTCTAATTAATGAATAGACCATGGTTTCAGTCCATGAGAAGCAAAGCCTGACGCTGCACAGCAAAAAAACTCTGTGACTTACCTTAGCATCAGCTTTGGATTTTCTGTTACCTGGGTGTTTGAGTGACATCTCATGAAGCAGCAGGCATCTCAGAGAGGGATGGGCTCAGAAGGGCCCTCCCTGCTGTTTTAGAGCATTGGAAGAGTGTAGGGATGGTCCATTCTCCCTGCAAATTTTCTTAACTTCGGAGAAACAGTAAGCTTCACATTTTTATTTGTTTCTGGATGCACTCTCTGACTGTTGTGCCATCTGCAGAGTCAGTAGAGGGATTGTATTGCAAACAGCTTGTTTTGGGTCAGTAGGAGTGGTCCAGTGCTCCAGTCTAGCCTGGGCTAGTAAGATGAGTGCGGAAACATCCATTGTTACGTTAGACGTCCCATCAACATTATTTGGTATAGTTGTTATTTAGGAATGTTGGGAACCATTGCTCAAAGCAGGTGATGGAAATCAGATTGGGCAAGATAAACTCCCAGAGCAATCTGACATTTCACTGAATTCCTCATCTTTTACTTGAACTTTGCAGTACAGCTCTGTTTCTTCCTGTAGGAATCTACATCTGTGTGTCTGTCGGCGCCAGAGCATAGGTGGCACTTTAGGGTTGTATCCAGACAGCTGCTGAAAAAGCTGTGTGAGATGCGGATCATTTACACCCTTGGTGTCTCTGAAAATTTCCCAGTATCTGCCAAGGGCATTTTAGTGCCAGCCGTGAAATTGGCCAAGATGCAAATATGGATCCCCCTACTAAACCAGCCCATAGAAGAGTGTACCCTTCTGCATGTCTTCTGTCCCTGTTTACTTGTAAGTAGGGTCTTAGTAGAACTTTTTAAAAAAGCTCACTATTGTCTCCATACAGGTGAGCATTTCTTTGGGCAGCCTAGCCTGGTATGCACTCCGTCCTCCACTGGCATAGGGATGTGCATGAATATTCATAACATTAGTTATTCGTACAAATATGTACAAATTTGTACATTCATACACAAATTGTATGTTACGACATCCGTACATTAACATTCGTATGAATACAAATGTTTTGGAATATTTGTACAGATGGTTTAGACATTTGTCAAACTGCAGATAAGTATCGGATAGGTATCGGATATGTATGCATTCATATCGGATACATATCCATTTGTATTGGATAGGTAGATTGGATACATAGTCATTTGTATTGGATATTAGTATGAATTCGTATGAACATATTTGTATCAAATAGAATCCTACCACATTCGAAGGGGATCTATTTGAATAAATACAAATTTTTAAACATTCAATTCATTATGAATTAAATGCCTAAAAAACCATTTGTGCACTGGTGTGTGCTAGCAGGGGCCCAGCCTAGTGATGTGCATAAATGAATTTTTCACATTTGAATTTGAGTCAATTTGAATATTTGAATTGATTCGAAATTTGAAAATTCGGATTTTTGAAAATCCGATTCGAATCTGGATTATCTGGATCTGGATTTTCAGAAATCTGATTTGAACTTAAATATTCAAATGTGGGGAACATTCAAATCCAATTTTCAAATCTGTTTGCATCTCGTTTTTTCCCCGTTTGTGTCCCATTTGCATCCCGTATTATACGCACATACGGACCCGATTTTCGGATGCAATAGACGACATTGAATCCAGAAAAATTATTCAAAAATCCATATCAGATTTTCAAAAATCCGAATTCAATCCGAATGTAAAGATTTGAATTTTTGAAAATCCGATTTGAATTCAAATATTGATATTTGTCAAATTCAAATTGGATTTTTGAATTGTCAAATGACCATGCATATCCCTACAGCCTCTCTGTTCTGTACAATAGTGCAGAAATAGGAGAGATCCAGAAGGGATCTGGGCTTTGCACTATATCAGACTACCAGTAAGTGCAGAAAGGTCCTGAAAGGATATAAATGAACGAAATAACTAATATTAATTTTAAAAACCCAGAGGTGCCTTTCATTGGAGCATTGGGGCTTACAGTTTCAGCTGTACAGCTTAAAACATTTCTTGCTTGGCTTGGTTTGTGATGTAAATGTAAAGCAGCCAAGATGCTCATTCACATCACAAATACCCCTCTCTGTTGTAACAATGAACAGATGTTTGCATAAATGATGCTTAAATGTGATTGTGAACATTCTGTTACCCACTGACCTGAAGACATTTTCTTCCATAATCTTTCCTGTCTGGTAAGAACACTCTGTTCATGCTCAAAGTTAATCTACTAGAGTTTCTTGTGTTTCTCAACTGTGCTTTGGCTCCAGAACCAGAGTTTTGGGCTAAATTCTTATGTTGTGCTTCAGCATATTGCCAGATTTCAAAGGAAATACTTTAAGCAAAGATAGAATACTTTTTTGCACAGTGCATAATATTTTTGCTATCTCTGATCCTGGCCATCTGATTAATTACAGCTCTAAAATAAAATTAGATCCATACAGATACAGCAGAATTCCGCAGGATTTTTATCAATTCCTTTAGGGCTAAATGGTTCAGCTTTGTTCACAAAAAGATGGATTTACCTAATTTTGGGTGGAGCGTTTGTATCAAATATGCTCCCTGCAGGTTAATGCAACAAAGCCAGAAATAAAACCATTTGGTGAGCTCTCCTTGTGTGTTCTTGGCCTTCAGGCAGTTAGAGATCACATTTCAAGATTCCTCACTTTCCATTCTTTAAGGACCACTGAATTTATCATTAATTATCACTGAAGTCTCTTGGTCCAGGAAACCTTAACCACCTTTTGTCTAAATTGAAAAAGCAGGTAAGTGGGTTTTAGGCATTACACAGTAAATGTATAAATTTAGTATGAGGAACACGCTTCCAGTAATGTCAGACACTGACTATAGACGTTTTCGCACGGGGGTGAACGGGACGCGTGGGAGACAGCTGCGGACACGGCATCCGCATTGCCCGAGCGCGGCTTGCGCTCCGACGTGTCCGCAGCTGTCTTTCTCGCGTTCGAAATGTAGAGCACTTTAAAGTGCTCTACATGCGTTCGAACGCGGACGAGCCGCCCGCAGGCGTTCGGGAGGAGAAGCATTCGCGCCTGCTTCTGTCTCCCGAACAGCTGCGGGCTCGCCTCCGACGCCGGCGCGGCTTCGACAATCAGCTGTTTGACAATCAGCTGATTGTCGATCTGCCTCCGCGGCTGTCTCCGCGCCCCTGGCCGGCCTTTGCCGGCTAAGACAGCTCCCGGCGCTTTGAGCATTCGCACACAGACGCTCCGGAACGCGTTTACACGCGTTCTGGCGCGTCTGTGTGTGAAAGGGGAAAGCGCCGGGAGCAGTCTTAAGCTTCCCGTCCTACTCCCGTTCCAAATGGAACGGGAGTAATGCGAAAACGTCTTATGTCTACACATTATAGATGATCCAGATTTCATCTGCTTTCTTGATATTCACCCACACGTCCCGACAGGAAGATGGGCAAGCTCCACCTTACTGAAAGGGGGGGAAAGGTTCTGAAGAAGAGTAGGATGAGCTGCTGTGAGGAGAACAATAATGCGGCATTGATAGGCTACTAAAATGGCAGCCTTTTGGTGTCTCTAGAAACAGAAAGAGGAAATTATAGGATCTTCGTTAAATCCCACAATCTTCTCTCACCACCCCTGCCAAATAGCAGGAGGCAATCTTGAGAAGATACAGTTTGGTCTAGTGGTTAGGGAGCTGGACTCTTATCTGAGAATACTAGGCTTGATTCTACACTCCTCCATTAAGCCAGCTGGGTGACCTTGGGCTAGTCACATCTCTCTTCCAAGGTCTCACAGCCACACCTACCTTTGTTGTTTTTTTTTCTGTGCTTGCTAATATACATACTCCTTGCACCATTTCTGACTCCTTGCACCATTTCATTTCAAACATATGTGAATGAAAGCCATTCTGGCCATGGTCACACCTTGACTTTAAACGTTCTTCAGTCCATCTTCCGGTCTGACTCCTCACACCACTTCATTTCTATTTTATTTGTTGACTTTCCATTCAGGAAAGTCCAAATGGAGGGTGGAAAGTCCACAAATAAAACAGATAGAAATAGAAAGGTTTGAGCAGCCAGACCCGAAGATGATCTGAAGAAAGTTTAAAGTGAAGGTGTGACCACGGCCTCTGTGTCTGGAGGGGTTAGACATGAAAGTCCATTTTTTCCTGCTATATGGATTATCCTAGCACTGAGTCTGTTTCAGCTGCAAGGGCTGCAGAGAAACAACTCATCCATGTCAGAGCAGGGAGGACCCCATCCAGCCCTCCGCACTCCCAACCACATGCCACACTGAAGTTTACCTTTTCCCAGGTGAAGAGTTTCCATCCACAAAGCTTTGGTGGTGGTGAGTGGTGGGGTAGCGCATCATGCCAAGTTCACCCAGGCTGTTCCAGGCTGAAAATGTCTGAGTTCCTTCCCCAGTCCTGTGATACATTATCTTTTTAGAGTATGACTGTAGCCCTAGCATCTGCATGCTTTTATTTCTGAGCTGATTTGGGCTGCTTTTAAAAAAATGTGTTTAGATGCAGCCTTGGTCTGAATCCAAAATGCCACAGCAAAAAAGAATGAAAAGGATTCAGAATTTAATTATTAATGACATCTATTTTAGTTATGCCATTGCCAATTCTGGGTAAGATATGGATTATATTATTCAATTTTATGTAAAACAAAGCAGAAAATCAACAAGGATGTTTGCTTGTAAAAATGAAGTTAGAGAACCATAAATAAAGCAAAATAAAAATGCTCCATGTCTGTCATTTGCACTCATTCTTGATCAGTCTATACAGTGGCCTAAAGGGCAGACTTTTTATGCAATATGGGATATGATATGGATGACAGATGTATCAATGGGTACTAGAATGAATGCCTAGGTGCATCTTTCAGGCTGTGAGGGGAAGCAGGATGCTTCTAAGGCCATTTGCTGGGATTTAAGAGCAGGAAAAGGTTTGTCCTTGTCTCTGCTTGAGATGCCCATGAGCATTTGGTGGGCCACTATGTGCGATGGGACGCTGGACTAGATGGGCTGTGAACTAATCCAGCAGGGCTTCTGTTATGTTCTTACGATAAATAATATTCAAGACGAGTAATCCAAATAGGATTCTCTCCCCCCCCCCCCAAACTATGGAGAGCAGAGTCAAAAGTAGCATTGAATAACAGTAGGTGGTGGTGAAGGTATTGCTATCTGGCAGCTGAGAAATGAAGCTGGTGGGAAATTGCAGGGGTTAGTTTGCTGGGAATGGGTTCAGGGGATTAGAATGTACGGATCAGATTCTTCCTAGACCGTAGTTTATTCTTAGTTTGTTTTCATTATTCCTTATTCTATCTGTGATTAATCCTGCTGTCAATTAATCACAAGCTTAAGGAGATTGAAATTTACCCTTGTATGAACACCTACAGTATATCATTCTGCTATAGGATATCATTCTGTTTCCATAACAAAATCCACAAGGTTATAGAAGCTTTCCTCTCAATAGAAGTCATTAACTGTTGACATTAGGTGGCAATGTAAACCATTCTTTTCCTCTAGATCTTGTGGTGTGTATACGTGTCAGAATATTGATTTGTTCATGTTTACATTTCTTCATCTGATACTTTGGAAAACAGCTTCTTCTTCTTCTTCTTCTTGCATTCATGGCCATTCTTTCATGGACAGCTAAACCCTGATCCAATCTAGCAAGTTGTTGCAAATGATGGAATGATTGTGTTTTCAACATTTTTTTTACATATTGGTTTAAAACCACAAAGACACCTTTGATTCAATCTTCATTTAGGAACCTTTCTACATTGGGCCTTAATCCAGATTCTGTCCCAGAATAGGAGTCTACTAATTCTCCTGCCAGTGCAGACTAGAGGTGACAAAAGCCATATAACAGTGGAATCTGGTGTACATCTCCTGGAAGGTTATTCCAATACCAGAGGTGAACTAGGAAAAAAAAAAGTCCTTTCAGGGGTCACTACTCAGGTAGGTCTATATAGATCTTACTAGTCAGGTAGGTCTATATGGGAGGAAGCACTCTGTCAGGCATTTAAGACCTAAACCATTTAGGGCTTTGTATGTAAATGTCAACATTTTGAATTGGGATCAGTAGCAAATAGGCAACAATGCAGATCTTTCAAGATCAACACGATGCACATCCCAACGAAGATTTCTATCAGCCGTCAAGCTACTGCATTCTGCATTAGTTCCAGCTTTTAGGCCATTTTCAGGGGTAGCCCCACATAGAATGCATTAGAATAAATCTAGTTTGGAGGTTAGCAGAACTACAACAATACTAGCTGCTGGCTAGTTTAGCCAGTCATGCTCTGTTTGCAGCTCTTCTGGGAAAATGGAGTGGGTGGCAGAGTGGTGCAGGCATGGTTGCATGCCATGTCACTTGGTCCCTGCAGCACCAATGTGACATGTGCCAGTTGCCACCATTGCCATGGTGATCTGATTGCCTCTAGTATAGGGGTGATTGCACTTAGCCAGGGCCTGGGGGAAATGCTGGCTAAGTTTGGAAACCATCAGGCGTTACAAAATGTGGATGACCAATCCATTCCAGAAGTTGCTGGCCATCACACCTAATGAAGGTGTGAACTGGCCCTAAGTGCTCAAAGTAAGAGAAGTGCCAGGCAGAAAGCATCTTAAGTAGGACTTATAATATGGTTGCTGTCTTACAGACACATATAGCTCTTTTTCATCCTACTAAAATAAATTTTAAAAGTAAGAAAACAAAAAAAAGTTTGCCACAGTTCCATATCATTGACATGCAGTGACACTCAGGATATTCAAAAGAGCTTTGTAGTCATATAGCCATTTGAACCCTGTTCTCCTGGCTTCTAATCTGATAATCTAACATTCAACCCATCTCTTATAGTTCTGTCTGCTTCAGATGGACCTGGATCATGGGAGAGTTCAAATGGCATGTGGATGTCATGACCCCATACCCATTTGAGCAAACATCCCACCAAAGAGGGGTGGAAAGCACTATCAGAACTTCTTTCCCCTTAAGATCATAAGAGAACCCTTGCTGTATCTGGCCACAGCTCATCTAGTCCAGCATCCTGTCTCACACAGTGGCCCACCAGTTGCTCATGGACATCTCAAGCAGAAAACAAGGGCAAATTTCACCTTAGAGGCATCCTGCCTGTTCCCCCAGCCTGAAAAATGTATCTAGGCATCCATTGTAGTAGCTATCGATAAACCTGTCATGCATGAATTTGTCTAACCATTTATTAAAGCCATCTAGGCTTCCACCTCTTTGCCACAACTAATATGCAGAATTACCTGCAGCACTTTGGTGCAGGTGCAGGAAATAGCTGAGTTAGACCCTGATCACACCTTTATTTTAAGATGACTTCAGGTCTGATTGTGTTACATTATTTAACCAGAGTCTTCTTTTCCAGAAGACTCAGCTTGTCCTGGCATGCCAGGCCATCTTCTCTTCCTCAATGTGAGGGCAGGCTAAAGGACGCCAAACCATGCTGTAAGGGGTGGGGTCATCTTTCTTTTTGGCCAATGTCTAGGAGAGGGCGGCATGCGTGGAATTTGTGAGACACTTCCCCTTCTTTCCTCAATTTGTGTATGATTCTTCTATCTAGCATTTCCCCCCAATTTTTTAAAAAAATCAATCGCAGAGCGAAGAAAAGCACATAAAAAAGGAAGGCTGGCGTGAAGGTGTGGGAACAGACTTTAAAAAGAACCACAAACACACACCCACACCTCCCTTGAGTGACCCAATGGCATCCAATAAGAAATGAGATAGATTTGACACAGCAAAAAGGGTGGAGAGTCAAGAGTTCCATGAAAGAGGCTCAGGCTGATCACAGAGAACGGTGTGACCAATACAGCCCAAAGCGAGGACGGCCTGAGGACGACCTATAACAATCTAGGTGTGAACAGAATTGGTACGACCTCATTTCAAATTATGAATAGGATGTCCTGCCTCATATAGGTGTGACCAAGGCCTTACAGGGTCACTTTCTGGGTCTGTGAAAATGCAGTTATGCTGAAATGTTAAAGCTAGGGAATGCAAGTTCCCTGGCTTTGATGGTTATGTGGATGCAAGGGGGGTGGGGTGAAAATCCCATGATTCCTGCTTCAGGGGCCAGAGCAAGCCCCAGGGCCCTGAAAGTGCTAGGATCTGCTTTCAAGCAGATTCTGCCAAGCTTTCATGTAAATGATATCTTCTCACAAAGAGTATAAAGAACATATGGACAACCCAGCTTTCTCTCCTGGAAGTCTTCCATAGATTCTAATGGCTAACTGCAACTGAGGATATCCAATATTAAATAAGAGCCATTCAGAACCTCATCTTTCCTTCTTTCCATCCTTCTCTTCTGTTGGGAGGGGGCATCTTTGTTTGCCCATCTGGCTCTGTTATTGTCAGCTGGAAACTTGGCATCTTGTGGAAGTGGAACGAGATACAACCTCTTGCTGTTCAGGCTTTTGTAATAACCAGGTGGAACATATATCATTAGTTTACCGCATAATAAGTTTCCTTTTAAATCGTGATTCCAAAACATTCAAGTTAACATTTACAAAATTAGGGAGGGCTGAAAGAAGTTGTTAATGCAAAGCCACCTTTTCATAGCAAGAGTAATTGAATCAAAATAGGCTTTTTATCAACTTTGTTGAAATGGAGTCAACTTTCCAAGAACTAAAAATGGGTTTCCTGTCTCAACTCTTTTGGAATTACTTACTGTCATCTGTTTCAGACGTTAAAGGATATGATTTAATATCAGCAATAAGGCCTCTGTGCCTACGTTGGCAGGTGCTAATTATTTAAACACAACTCATTTTAATTTGGTTCCAGACACTCTTTGCAGAGATCTCTGCAACATGTTTCACAGTGTGTTCAGGCGAGTGTGCTTGTGTGTGTGTTTCTTATTGGGGTTGTTTGGGGAAAAAGGATTGGAGACAGGAAGAAAAGCAAGGGGGAGGAAATAGGACTGGTTGGCTATATCTAATATCAGGCAATGAGCAGGATTCCCTTTCCAGCTGTCTTTGGATAATCAAGATTTTTATTCCAATCTCCTAAGGCTGTCCAGACAGCGGACAGATATTCCACTAGGAGGTGATAATGTGGGACCCCCCCCCTGCAATTACTGCCTCCTAGCTAGACAGCACTGCAGTCTTTGCATGTTTTACTGACATGCACGTCCAGCCATTCAGCCATCTTGAATGCCCAAATGTGCACGTCAGTACCCCCATGCATGCATGGACACCTGTTTCAGCCTCCATGCAAGAGAGATGGATGGAGCTATGGTGGTCCAGAAGGCTCTGTCCAGAAGGTAAGTAAAAATATTGATAGGAAAACCCATGACCAGCCCTCTCCTTTCCAGCAGTAGTTTTTAGCAATGTTTAGGGGGAACGTTGTGGGGAAATGGTGGGGTTGCCTCAGATACATGAGGCAGCCCCACCATAGTGGCATTGTAATGGTACTATTTTCCCCATTTGGACAGGGCCTTAGAAATATGTGCAAACAACTGGGGGGGGAAAAAAACAACACCAGAAATTTTGTACAACATTCAACTTAAGAATTCACAAGACAGCTTTGCAGAATAAGACTTAAGGGCCTACCTAGATCGCATCCTATTGTCCACAATGTCCAATCAGCTCCCTGTGAGAAACCAACAAAGAGAACATGATAGCAATAGCCCTGTACTCACTTGTTACTCAGCAACTGGTGTCCTCAAGTGCATTTTGATTTCAGGAACTAGAATAATCATGGTATTTGATGATGGAATTTTATATACAACACTGGGATGGAGAAACCAGATGTTACTAGGTTTCAGCTGTCATCAGCCTCTGCTAGTGATGATGGACATGCCTCAAAACAACTGCAGAATCATCTGCTCAAAATACTGTCTTGGTTTGGAGAAATTAAAAACATTCATTGTTCTTGCAAGCACAAGTCTGGTCATTTATGGGCTTGGTTGCACTTATCTTGAAATGAGTTCTGGACTGCTCACTGTTCAGGCCAATCCATGCAAGGGACCCACGCCACACACCAGATGTTGCTACAGGAGCCATTCAGGAGTGGACCTCTCAAAAAGAGTCCACATGCTTAATAGGAGTTGGATAGTTCACTCTTGGATGCTGTGTTAACACCTTCTTCTGGATGTAGCTTAGCAGATGGGTGTGGCAGGGTTGCTCATGCACAGCAGCCAGAATGCCATGGCAATGTCCAAGAGCCCATCAGATGTTGCCTTGGACATTACCATGGCAATCTGGCCTGCCCTGGTCTTGTGAAGTATTGCCACTGCACTAGGGTCCTGTCTGCACTGGGACATTTTCTGGATTATATCTTCGGATAGGGACCTGTCATCCATGTGCTGGTGTAGACTATGGTAGATCCCAGCATGGCCTGCCATAGTCTGCACCAGCATGCAGATGGCTGGTCCCTATCCTGATATATAATCTGGAATATTTACCAGTTTAATATGGTCTTGTTACCATGCTAGTCTGATAAGTGTGAACCCACACAAACACCTGAAAAAAGCCTTGGTCCCTAAGGTGAAATATTCATTTGGTTTTGAATTATGAAGTCAACTCTATAATAAAGAAGAAACGATGCTCTGATGATGCTAACATATGGTCCTCCAGTTTGTGCAATTTGAATTAAAGTTCAGCTGAAATTGCTTTCACTAGTTTTCACCTTAGACTTCAGCTTCTTTTGGAAAGTTCAGATGGGAAGAGAAGTAAGTGTGGCAGTTGATATATTTCATTTGATTATGGTTAAATAGTGTTAATATGCTATAAAGCAAAAAGTGACACTTTTTAGCAAGGACAGCGATAAGGGCTGCTTGTATTTTTATTCCTCAGCTGTTGAGGAAAGACCTAGTAGTACGTTGATAGTACAGTTCTTCCTGCTGGGTCCCTACAATATCTCTAGCATGAGAAAAACTAGGGCTGTTTTTGTGCTTGCATGTTAGGGATGCTCTCACAAGTTCTGGGACACTTCCTCTGCACACCATGGTGCTCCCTCCATCCCAGAGCATCCCAGAGTGTATGAGACCATGTGATCCTCCTAAGTTGTGGGGAAGTAAAGACAGTTTGACTGGGACTGTCTAGTGTGCATCCAATTGCTCCTGCACACAGCATTTGCACCACTTCCAGGTGCAAATACTGCATGAGGCCAGGGTGGCTATGGCTGCACAGTTGTGTGCCATGTTGGAATCACCATGGCTTTGGCCAGGTTTGCAGTGGAGGTTGCCATAGTCATTGCTATGGTGACTTGTGTAGTCTGGAATGGATTGTCTGCACTGTGAGCGACTGAAGGTACATTGGGATGGTGCCTGTGCTCATGGTACAAATGCAAGTTGCTGTTCCTGAATACCATCCCATAGAAGTTAAGTGTGAACAGACCCTGGGTTACACCAAAGGCAACTGAAGTCCTCGGAGAATTGAACAAAGTCCCTTGTGTGAATAAGTTAAAACACATGGAAACTTTAAACACAGAGAAGGATAGAGTAAAGAGGACAACAGCACCACGGACAAAATGGACTAAAAGGGGCTTTTCTTTCTATTTCATAACACAAAATTCAACAGCATTTGAAGAAATTTAAATGTAGGACTAAAAGGAGGACATTCTTTACATGGCATGCAATTAAAATATGGAGTTGGCTACCATTAAGAAGATGAGTATCAACCTGTAAGATGTTTAGGAATGATTAGACAAAATCCCCTTTATGGATCACTACCTTGTTGTGGCCAAGGGGCCTTGTGCATCTCAATGAAGCTGTGAGCCATGCTGTGCAGGACCACCCAAGATGAATAAGTCACATTGGAGACTTCAGATGAAAAGTTATCCACCGGACAAGAAAATGGCAAACTACTCCAGGATCCTTGCCAAGAAAGTCCCAAGGAAAAAAACTACAGGAAAAACTATGTGATACTTGAGGGTGAAACCCCCAGGTCAGAAGATGTCCAAAATATTGCTGGGGAAGAAGAGTGGAGAAGTACAAATAGCATCAGAAAGAGTGAAGTGGCTGGGCCAAAGGTGAAAGGACACTGGTGTCTGGCGGTGGGAAGAAAGTCCAGTTCTGTAATGGACAATATTGCATAGGAACCTGGAATGTAAGGCTTTTTCTGGACTTATCTGCATAAGATCTGGATCAGTGGACCAGGACTAACCAGACCCACTGATCCAGATTTTGTGGAGACATGGGCCCTTTCTGCACTTTATTCCTTATTCTGGAATATATTTTGGGATAGTGGTCTTCTGGCCACAAATTAATGCAGACTACAGAAGGCTTCACCTGGTGATAGTATGCAGATAGCAGTTCCCTATTCTGGGACATATTCCAGAATAAGGTTAAGTGCAGCAAGGCCCATGGTCTGTTGATTTGACCCACATATCCATGTGGCTGTGAAGCTTATGCAAAAATTACAGTTGCTCCTTCATGCCTCTGTGTAGTAATGAATTAGGACTCACACACAGTATGGTTGCCAAGTGAAAGTAGTAAGCCTTAAGCCCTCTTTATTAACACATGCCAAGGCTTTTATACAGTTTTCTCTGAACAATGGAAAAGTACATTCAGGAAACCCATATTTGGTTACCAGAAGAGAACTGGGCGGAACCAGTATATACCCAGTTATAACAGCCTAAATGTAAGGATAGTGCTACATAGGAAATGCCATATATCGTGTTATTGTGAGGACCAATAGAAGCCTGTCTCTGTGCATGTGGACATCCCGTGTCAGCATCCTTGGATGCTGCACATTGTTTACATGTCCTATGGAAGTGATATAGATGTTATGACTTCTTGGGACAAGATATACCAAAGTTACAATGACCCAAGGTTTTATCCTTTGTCCTAATGTCTTCAGCCTAGCAACTGCTTAGCAACTGCTTCTTTAGCTTTTAGCTGAACTGGGTAAATCACATCCCCACACCTCTGAAAACTAGAAACATCAGTTCCTAGTTTCAGATCCTGGGTTGGTGCTTTTCTGTGGTGTACTAAAGTGCACTGCTGAAAATAATCCCCTGGTAGCTTCAGATCACAGAGGCATGCCATCTGTGCACCTCCTATGATCTGGAACAAGGCCCTTAATCCAATTGTAGGCCCAATTAAACAGGTCTACAATAGAACCCAGATTAAGGGTCTCTTAATCCAGGTCAGGCTTTGTCTTGTGAAAATGGAGCCAGACTAATGGGGGTCAGGACTTCCTTAACATGCAGATGAGGGGCCCCAGAATCCAGTTAAGATGTTTCTAGATCTGGTTCTACAGGTAAGTCCAGAAAAGGTCTAAGATCTATAAGAACATAGGAACACAAAAACATAAGAGATGACCTGCTGAATCAAGCCACAGCCCTTCTGGTCCAGTATCCTGTCCCACACAGTAGCTCACCAATTGCTTATGGGCATCTCAAGCAGAAGACAAGGGTGAAACCTTCATCTGCACTTGAATCCCTGCAAAGGGCCTTTAGAGGCATCCTGCCTGTCTCTCAAGCCTGGAGGAAGTGCCTAGGTATCCATTTTAGTTGCCTTTGATACACCTATCATCCATGTCTAACTCTTCCTTAAAGCTAACTAGGCTGGTTGCTGTTACCACCTCTTCTGGTAGCAAATGGAAAGACTAAGCATTGATATCTTGGGTGTCAATGAACTAAAATGAATTTAAATAGGCAAGTTTTATTTAGATGACTATTATTTCTGCTATTGTGGGCAATAATTGCCAGAAGGGCAAGCTGGTTTTCAAAGAGGCAGAGGAATTACATTTCAAATTGTTAATATTTGTTGAATGATAAAACAAAAGTTTTCCAAGAAAAAATAAAACTACTTCTGCTTCACTGGCTATGCTAAAGCCTTCAGCTGTGTGGAACATGATAAATTGTAGCAAGTTATTAAAGAGGGGGCAGTATCAAAGAAAGCATGTGTTACAACCTTGACTATGTCTTTTTGGCAACTCTGAGTGCCTCACGGTAACCGCCCTGGACCTTTTTCTGGTCTGATCACCAGCAGAGCTTCTTCTGTTGCAGGGTGGTTTGCTCCCACCATGCAGGGAGGAAGTGCTATTTTGTGGTTGCTTCTCACTCCAAAATGGAGATAAAAAGGTGCCTTCTTTCTCTAGTGCCTCCTCTGTGTGAGGTGCCTTCTCCCAGGACGTGCAGACACCACCTGAACCACTTTTCAGTTTCCTACTTTTGAATGGGAATATGATAGCTGTACATAGATATCTGAAAGGCTGTCATAGTGTAGAGGGATTTGACCTATTCCTACTATTCCCAGAGGCCAGAGCTGGAACTAATGGGATGGTAGTTCAAGAAAGCAGATAGAGGTTAGACATTCGAAAAAGCTTCCTGGCAGTAAGTGTGATTAGTCAATGAGACAGGATGCCACAGAGGTGGTAAGATACCTTTTGCTGGAAGTCTTCAAGGAGAGGCTGGATACACAGAGATTACACAGAGACATGGGCTGGATCAGTGCTGTCTCTCCATACCACCAAAGGCTAGGAATGACAGTTCCTAATCTTGGGCCCTGAGAGGGTGGTTTTTGGTGGTGCACCATGGTACACTGCTGAAGAGCACTTCTCAGTAGCTCTGGAACACAGAGGTGTGCTGTCTGCATACTTCCCATGATCCAGAACAAGGCTCTTGTAGACTTGATTAAATAGGTCTACAACACATCCTTAATCCAGATCTGGCCCTATCCCATGCAGATGGAGCTGAAACAGTGTGAGCAAGGCCTCCTTGACTTGATCTTCATTAACGTGTGGATCAGGAGGCCTAGTGATCCAGATTAAGTGGTTCTTTAATCTGGATCACGAGTGAGTACAGAAAGAGCCTACTGACAAAGTTAGAAAGAGGTGGTCGCTGTAGGTCCATGGCAAAGCAAACTCTCCAGAAAGCAGGGGGTGGGGGTCACCAGTTTGATCCCCAGCCTCTCTCCTAAATAGGCAATTGCAAATCACCCCTGTATCTCTGCCAAGAAAACTGGTGTAATGCCCCCCGCCGTGTCTCCTGACTCCAGCTCCTCGGAAGGGGAGGAGGAGGAGGAGGAGGCAGGCACACCCACACCCACGCCTGCACCCCCGACATTGACAGGGGCAGACGATGCCGGCCCAAGCACCAAGGACCCTGCCCGTGAGGAGCGTGTGAACTCCTCCCCAGGTGAGAGCGATGAGGGAGCGGCTCGCCCCCTCCCACAGGTGTTGCGTCGGGAGAAGCAAGTCACGCGCCGCTCATCTAGGCTTAGACACCTGCAGAGGAGAGGGCATGACACAGCTTCCCCTTCTTAAGGAATCGGGCGGCGCCCAAACTCTGTTGCAGACAACGCCGTGCAACCCCGCCGTGTTTCCCTGAGCTGTGTTTGCCCCTGGACTGACCGGACTTCCCCGACCTCTGGACCGCCTCATCGACCTGCCGAAATCTGTACTCCCCTGAACTTGGACCGGACATTGACCCTGAGTAAGCCATTCCCGTAGGGCAGAGCTGCGTGCGTGTGCCTGCCTCCGCACCCTGGCCCCCCAGGACACGACAACTGCATAGATGAGACCATGGAGGAACCCAACAACCATGTTAGAATGAGTATCTTACTCCTGTTGGAATGAATCTCTTCTTGCTGATTTTCACTTTAAGTGAGCAATCAGGTTTTATCTGGACCAGAACTGACCAGCTGGTTCTTGTATTTTGCAGAATGCTTAGAACCTGGTTGACTACAAGGGAACAACATGCCAATCAATGCCATTCACAGCTTCTTCTTTTTTTACAGCTAGAGAGGAAGACACTCTTCCTGCATATGAAGATACAAGACTCTGAAGAACCTAATCTTTGTGGTGCATATGACGAGATGGTTCTGTTGTTTGCACATTGTCTGCTTTTTCCCCAGATCACAGATTAAAATGTAAGGAGTTTAGCACTAGACAAATTCCTTCCTTCCTTTTACTTTTGTTTTGCATTTACCACTTTTCACAGGGGATTAGAGAAGCCTTAACACTGAATAATAAGACCACTGTATTGTGCAAAAAGAAAGAATAAAGACAGGAGAGACACCCTACCAGTCACAGTGCTGTTCTTATTGTAAATGTAACATAAGGAAAGCCAACCGGGTGAAGGGGGAGAAGAATGCAATCACTACAGGAGTATGAAAATCTGACAACTCAAAGTATTACACAAGGCTAGTCATTTTATCCCAGTAATAAATGGAGAAGGTGGGCGTTTGTTTAGATTTAGGCAACCCCATAATGACTTTAACACTCAGCCAAGTCTTCTGCCAAAACAAGCACTTGGAGGCCAAGTCAGTAATGAACTCTCATCTTCTCAATTATAGATTCAACCCTGGACAAAATGATATCTAATATTTCAACTCTGGTGCTTAGAGCCTAAGCTAAGGACCTGCAGATGGTGCAGCTAGAAGTGACACCTTCTTTCTCTTGCTGAGGAAGGACTGAGAAGGTTCTGTAGGTCAAGAGGAACATGAAGTGGAAGCAGAGGAGCCAGAAGACTGAAGAAGTCTTAGTGGAAATGGAATAAAAGAAAATTTGCATATTAACATAGTTCCAAAACTATGTAACTTCCAACATATTTTTCAACCTTCGCATTATTCTAGGTGAAAATTGTCCTTCTTTCAAATCATTGGTGAAATTTGACAGATCTCATGTGTCACTTGCTGTTGTGGCTCCTGATTGGACCTTTTCCAAGTAGATATCTGTGTGGAATGGAGCAAGTGTAGAAACCAGAAAGTGGGGAAACCAGAACCATTTTGATCACTGACTTTGATCCTTCTTTTCCTCTCTTTATATGTAAGATTGCCCATTATCAGAATGGAAAAATTATGTTCCTTTGTGCTCTTAAGTGTGACTTTTGGTACATGATTGGCTTGGATCATTATGAAAGGAACAGCAATTCTGATATATATTATTGGGCAAAGGAGATGGCTGTGATTGCAGTAGTTGCAGGCCTGCCAAGGACAAAAATATGGGCTTCTGCTGATGAGTGAGGAGCTGTTATAAACTGAAATAAGGCCATACATTTATTAATTTTCCATAATTTCCCGCTGTTCTGTGAAACAAAAAGTTAATTTATCACCCCTCTTTGAGCCTAGAATTCTAGAGACCTTAAAAAGCAAGATGTTCAGCCAAAGTCACACAAAGATTGGTTTTGTTTTCACAGATTTGCTTTATATTTTTTTTTTGCAGGAAATGTGAGCCTGGAATCATGGGAACCCCTCTCCACAAGCTCATTTGCAAAGGCTGTAATGTAGGAATAGGAGACCAATGGGCCTACAGCTGTTGCTGCCCTACAGCTTTCTTCATCCTTGATTATGGAACACACTGGCTAGGTACCTTAGCCAGAAAGTTTTGCCAACTGCTTTGGGTCCCCTTCTTCTCCTCCTCCTCCTCCTCCTTCTTCTTAATGAACGTATTCAACTTGCTTCTGGTCAGCCAGGGACAGAGTGAGAAAATGGCCATGCACCAGATGCAACATCCTCATAGATCTCCGTGTAAGAAAATCAAAGATTCATCTCATGTATGTGTAGCATTTGTATGCAAATCTGTTCCTTTCTGCCATTGGAATAGTATAGGAATGAGATTGATGATTCTGATTCCTATACTATTGCCCCCTCCCCGATCCACAAAGCATAATTTAAATCTCTCTCTAGGGTTGTGTCTCCTTACAGTGTTCTAAACACCTTGGAGGAAGATGGAAGTCAATCCATCTCCACAGCAGCCCACACTGAAGAGGCATGAGAGTGCCTGGAGGGACTTCAATTCCCCCTCCAAGTTTGAAATTGCTCCTCACACACTGAGATGGGCCCTTGACCCAGCAAATCACATTGCATTTATGGCCAGGACTTCTGTGCTTGTGTGTAGAGTCTGAGGAGGCCTTCCAGGTGCAGGCATGAAGACTTCAGAATGGCATCCATGGGGACAGGGGTGGAGTTGTCAAACCCCTTTTGGAGGCTGCCTGAAGCCTTCAGAGGCCTGGAGAGAAGCCTGATCCAGTACTGAGACCAGCACCTTGGAGACTTGCCCAAAGTGTGAGCAGATATAGCATCAGTTTTTCAAGAATAGCAGCCTGACAGGTATGGCTTAAGAAGACCCCAGTGGAATCTTCTGGTTCATTGAGGAGGACTAATGTTTCTGAAAAGGAACTTCTGTGCAAGGCTGCTAAACAAACACAGATGTTTACTCAAGCAGCAAAGGGGGCTGGACAGAAGACTCCAGAGACTCCCGTCTGGTTTGCACTTCATCAGGAAGGGAGGTTGAAATGGAGGCTACAGTTGCCTCAGGACTCCCAAGGGAGCTAAGCTGCAAGCGGCAGAAAGATGTCTCTCCAGGAAAGGGAACAGTGTGGTTTTCACCTGTTGGAAGCTGCAGCTGGTTCTCGCGTTGCCAGCACCTATTATTTATGCTCCCTCATCCTTCCCCCCATGAGACCTCTGATGAATTTAAAAACATGATTGTGGGAGTGTAAAAACCACTGAGTTCTGGCTAGTTTTTTGGAAGTTCTGTGCAAATGAAATCTTGTGTGGCTGATGCAAATTTTGAGAGGTCTGGTGAAATACAGTTTGTGTCTTTATGCTCTAGAACAGCAGTTCTCAACCTTCCTAATGTTGTGACCCCTTAATGGAGTTCCTCATGTTGTGGAGACCCCCAACCACAGGGGCGGAGCAGCTGGGAGGTGGTAGGGAAGGGCGGCGGGAGACTTGGCGCAACCCCTTTGGAAAGGTAATTCGACCCCCAAAGGGGTCCCGACCCCCAGATTGAGAACCACTGCTCTAGAAGGACTCTGGATCCAGAGGATGCTTCTAGCAGTGGAAGAAGGATAGAAATATGATTTTCTTACCATTTTCCCCATTCACTTATTACCCTCAAAAAAGAGGGTGCCCAACCAGTCCCATCTGTGGCAGATTCAAAGCAGATTCAGAACAGATTTGGAGAGGATTCAGAGGTGTGACGTCTAAGTGTATGCGATAATATTTTCTTTGTTATAGATGGCCAATGGATCAATTAGCTAATTAGGTCTAAAAACAGATTACACATCTGTAGTTTTTAGGTGCAGAGTGCTTTGGAGGAAGAAGGAGAAGGAGAAGAAGGAGAAGAAGGAGGAGAAGGAGAAGGAGAAGGAGAAGGAGAAGAAGAAGAAGAAGAGTTGGCTTTTCTACCCCATTTTTCTCACCCATTTAAGGGGACTCAAAGCAGCTGACAAAACTTCTGTTCTTCTCCCCACAACAGAACACCCTGTGAGGTGGGTGGGGCTGTGAATGCTCTGAAAGAGCTGTCACCCAGTTTGCAGCAGCCCTTCCACACTCCAAATAGCTAGGAACAAAAGTCCCCAGCCTTGGAGCCTGGACCTGCTGAAAAGCACCCCCTGGTAGTTCCAGAACATGGACGCATGCAGTCTGCCTGCCTGCTGTGTTCCAGAACAAGGTCCTGGGGTGTTTTTCCACTTAGCACTAATGGGCACTCTAGTGCTAGTGGAAAAAAAACTAGCACTAGAGTACCATTAAGGGTCCTTAATGGGTCCTTAAAGGGTACTCTAGTGCTAAGTGGAAAAACACCCCTGGTCCCTCTGGTGGATTTGATTAAAAGAGTCCACTAGAGATTCAGACTAAGGGCCTCTTAATCTGGATCTAGTTCCATCTAGTGTGTCCACATTCTGTCTCTTGTTAGACCTCATTTGCTGCCAAACGTAATGCAGATGCCGCTGTCTGAGGGTGATTCGGATTAAGCTAATCCAGATTAACTCATTTAGATTAAAGGAGGTAATTCAGAAAAGCCCAAAATCCAGAATAAGACCTTCATCCCAGTGTTCACGGGGCCGATTCCAACTTACCTAGCTGCACCGTCCAAGAGAGAAATATGATTCTATGAACAAGAAACAGCAGGCAAGGTTCTTGGTGTTTATACTATGCTAAGGGAATCCCACAGGTTTTTTGACTGCTGTCAGTCTGACTAACCAAAGTCTTTTCTTGTTTGAGCTGAAATCTATGATAGCTGAGCTGTGCTACAGAAAGCACAGCACAGCGGCACATTTTCAGATTCCATTAGCTTCAGTTTCTGCCATGTGCTATATTGTGTCCTTGGCATATTTTTACACGTTGATAATTAATCTACATTATCGTTTTAATCCCAGTTGATGGCGATGGGGAATGGAGAAAAATAAACACTCATTTTACTTCTTTCAAAACCATTTAGTGTGTGTGTGTGTGTGTGTGTGTGTGTGTGTGTGTGTGTGTGTGGAGTCCTTCATTGCCTTAGAAATTGAAACACTTTTTACAAAAACGTCATTTCTCGGTTTTGCACCCGCCTTCCTCCTTCCCAATGTGATTTGGAATTAAATGTGCCTTAGGCCAGACTTTCATCTTGCTGTCTCTTCCACTGTGCAATAGTGAAGAGTATTGCTGAAGTTTGCAGAATCTTTTTGGCTAGCCCAGAAAAAGCAGAGATGAATGCTTGGCTCCGTTCACCTATCGGATAAATTAGTTGGCCTTCTTCTTCCTTTCTAAATGGTGTGCTAGTGTAACCCAAAGATTCAGAATGGAGATGGGGAGAGGGAGGCCGAGGCTGCAATCGAATGCAAAGCAAGTTGAACCACAACAACGGCAAGAACATGCTAGTTTCGACTGATTCAGGTATATTAATTACCGAAAGCCAGACTTAAATTGCAAGCGTCAAGTGCCCTACCAGTCTGTGGAAGATTTATTTATGCCTTAGTCACAGAATTAGGGATGTGCATGAATATTCGAAACATTTGAAATTCAATCGAATTCGTTCAAATTTGGACACTCAAATTCAAATCGAACGTCCATAAATTCAAACACATAAATGAATTTTGGATTTTTGAATCTATTTGTTCAAATTATTTGGACATTTGTAAGTGTATGGGTATGCACACAATGTGTACTTGCATATACACATCTTGCCCACATTTGTACAGATCCATATGGGGCAAAAATGGGATGGATACAGGATGCATACTGAATGTGTACGGGATGCGTAAGGATGCGTATGGGCACATATGAATGTTGCCGACATTCATATGTGCAAATTCAAATCAAAGAGTCAAATGAATCAATTCAAATTGATTCAAATCGAATCAAATGTGAATACATTTGAGTTTTAAAGATTTGAATCAATCTGACTTTTCAGATATTCTATTCAAATTGAATCAAATCCTGAAAATTGAATTCATGCACACTCCTGCACAGTGGGACCAGGAATGTAAAGATAATGCAGTCTGGGTGTTTCCGCACAGGCCCTTTAACACCCATTAAGCACGGATTCGAAGGTGCGCCTCCGCACACAGGTCGCTAATTAGGACACTTCCAGCGAGGGGTGTCCGCATTGCACGTCCCTTTTTAATGCAGATTTTGGTGGCAAAACCGCTTTGGTGCCGCCACGTCCGCATTAGTGGGGGCAATTTTAAGCACACTTCCGGTAGGTGTGTCCGCACCTATCCGTGCTTAATCTGTGCTTAATGGGTGTTTCTTGCACACCACATTTTTAGTGGTCTTGTGTGGTGAATCCGCATCCGTTTCAGACTGTGCAAAAAGAGTGAGGGGCGGCCATTACCATGGTTGATGTATGTGACTTAAGGAATTTTCTGCATTTGGCTATAGACCAGACCACGGTGTAGTCTAAGCCTCTGTTATCTACACTCTAGTGTACAATAGCAGAAGCCCCTCCTCTTCCTAGTACACTCTGTCCACACAGAATAAAAGCATAGACCACACAGGGCATCCTGGTCTAGTCTATCAGTAAAAACCTCTTTTTCAAGGTCAAAGGGTCTCCTAGGGGGTCATATATTTGACCATGGAGGCATGTGAATGGGCACTTATCTATGGTATGATGTACCATGGGGGGATGGAGCATTTAGGCAATGCAATGAGGCACACTGTTGAAAGTGTCCCCCTTCCCCAGGAGCTACAAAAGCCAGGAACGTTCAATTCTGGCTTTTGGAGTATTAGAATGCACAATGTTCTGGCTCTAAAGCTGACACAGGAATGGCACAGAACAGGCAATCTGCATGGCCTTGTTCCAGCTAGGAGCAATCTGTCCCAAAATCAGAGCATCCCATACTGGTCTGGAATTCTGAAATACGCCCTAAGACTCAGGGCCTTTTCATACTTTGGGAAAAGTGGAAGTCCGGGGATGCTCCGAGATGGAGCTTTCACACTGTGTGAAGGTGCTTCCAACTTGGAAGTGTCTCCACGCCTGCCAGAGTGTCTCCTGCCTGGGGTAGCGATAGAACACAAAAGCATGCTCCACTGCTATATCAGCTGCTGGCTAGTAAAGGCCAGCAGGCACCATCCACACCTCTTCCAGGCAAATGGTGCACGTGGCAGGGTGGCACAGGTGTGATTCTGTACTGCATGTCCCATGCCACGCATGCCTGTTCTTGCTGCTGTTGCAAGGCAGCAGTTGTGCTTATCCCACTGCCCTTGCACAAGCACTGGGTAAGTTAGGGATGGGCTGAGCATTACAATCCATCCCTCATTTTCCAATCCATCCCTCATTTTTACTTCCCTGGGACAACTTTCCAGGGAAGCAAAGCTGCAAATTCATGCTCATGCTTGTTCCGGTCTGCTCTGCATGATGTTAAGGCCAGTTCTGGAGAAGGACAATCCATGTTGAATGCACTCTGGATCCATTACAGAAGTGACTGGTGCAGCCGATTTCCCATCTCCCCAGGTCACAAATGTTCCGAAGCATTCATATGAATGTTCCAAAAGATTTGTGGCAAATGTCATAGCATTCAGTGCATATACAAATGTCCTAATTCGTACAAATATCAAATGTTAATGAATATCCATGCACATCTCTATACACGATATAGATCCAGTGTCCACACGTCAGGATGCCAAATCTATTCTTAACCTTAGCAGCGCTTCTCGATGCTAGAAGTGATCATGTGACCATGGCAATGGTGCCAACGCACCAGTTCTGATCCTCCCCATTCGAACAACTGGAGGCATACTGGGCAGCAGTAGGATAGACGCAGAGCAGCTGAAATTCCTCTACATCTATATGCATGGGTGGGTGGGGGGACTCTTGTATGCATGGAGCTGATTCTGGTTAAGAAAAGACTCCATGTAATGTGGATGCAATATGCAGGAGTATCTCTGGGTTTTCCCACACAGGCAAGAGCGAAGCTGCCCACAGGCACAGACTTTCCTGATGTGTTCAGTTATATTACAATTTTATTTGATTCACATGCAGTTTTTGTTTCTAAATTTGTATCTACAACTGTAAATTAGCATGTGCAGATCTTGGTTTTCTTTTCCCCTCTTCTGCAGGGGAAGAGACATAGGCCTATTCCACACTTATTCCAGGATATATCCTGATGTCCACGCACTAGTGCAGAATATGGTAGGCTTGAGGCAGGGTCTACCATAGTCTACATTAGCATCCGGATGGCATTCCTCTATTCTGGAATATATCCCTGAATAAGGCCCAGGGCGGAAAAGGCCATAAATTCTTTGTATATATAAGGTCCCATATTCTATCACTAATATCTCCAGGTAGTGAAAAAGAGGCAGCAAATTCAGTATAAAACAGTTCCTTATATTCCTTTGCCTCTTTCCTCGTTTTCTTTTTCTGTGGCACATTTTTTTTTCTTTTTGGCAATGAATCAGTGGCCACCTTAAGTGAAACTCTGGGCCCCCCATGCCTTGTCCTTTGACCGAGCATTGCTTAATGCGGAGCCACAACTGCTTTTTATGCACATAGGCTTTCTGCTACATGGAAAATCAAATGGGAGACTCACCTGAGGTGTGTACAGTACTGCCCCAATTGGAGTCTGCAGCAGAACTCCCTGTGACTTCAGCAGAGCCGGATTGAGGCCATTGAAAACAATGGTTGCATTCAAAGACCTCCTTGTGCCAGCCCAAATGAGTGAAACACGTCCATGGTCTCTGCTGCAAGTTTAATAAGAACAATTTTGCTAGCGATATGGTAATATGCAACAGCTTTCCCCGGATGGCTGTGTTAAAACAAAGAAGTGGTTGTCAGCCTTTTCGGAATCAGATGTTAATGATATTTCATGTCTTTGTTGAGTCTGTGGAAAGTAGCTACTGCACCTACAAGGGAAATGATTTCCATACCGCGCTTCTCTAGCCAAAGCCGTTCAGAATGGGAAAACTGGACAGCGTCCATATTTGTGCCTCAGAAAAGAGGTGTAAAAGAGGATTTCAAGACAGCACTAGTGGAGTTGTTCTTCCGTCTTTGTCTTAAGTTAAAACTCATTACGAGGAAGACTTTTAGTGAAAACTCTCTCGTATCTCTCTCTCAATTATTATTATTGTTGTTGTTTTATTCCTCTAATCTCTCCCCCCCCCCGCCCGTCTTTCTTTCCAGCTACGCTAAGGAAAGAATGTAATGTTAGCAGAACTTCAGTGTGCTTTTGGCAAACACAAGATTTTTTTTTAAAAAAATCTCGTATATTTTTGGAAGTGCTCTGATCCAAAAGTAATACTCTTTTCCAAATCTGGAAGAAGGATTTCTTTTTAGCAGAAAGAAAAAGAAGCCTTGAAGCGGGGGGTGGGGGGAGTTAAGGTTGTCTGTATGGTTGTAGGGAACAGCTGACTTTACAGCCTGTTTGTAAAAGCCAAAATCGATGCACTTTCTGCTTCTTTGGATTCACATCCCCCCCTCTTTCCATGCTCATCTAGATTCAAGGAACATCAGCAAAAGAAAAAAAGGGAGGTTTTCTTGAACGTTATTGCTTCAAGAAACTTCCTTTTGTGGCACGGCAATATGTCTTCACTTCTGCAAAGCATTTGTCTTTTCAGGAGAAATACTAATTCAAACCTCTTCCAGAAAGGAAGGGCCCCTCTTGCGTCTATTCCAGCTGGTGGGGATTAACTTAGTCCTTCTACCGGATACATATTATTTTAATCTTAAGCCTTTAGACACTGTACAACATACTATTAAGTCTGTGACCAAATAACATACGAAAGGGCTGATTCACTGAGGGTTGCACGCCCGGCTCAGGGAGAAAACTAACATTTGCAAAGGGAGAACTGCCAAAAATCACTTACATTTTCACCTTTCTTCTGTTTACTAAATCCCACGTCCCTCTTGTGTGCAAAAAAAAACCCTCCATCAAATGTGCCCCTGGGATGATAGGAAATCAAAATAAAGATTTTCTGCTCCTGCCCTGTGTCAACTGTTTCGCTGTTCTAAAAAAGCAATTTATATCAATTCACTATAAAACCATGTGAAAACAAAACAAAGCAAAACTTTGCTCAGCTTCTTGGGTAGTACTGTGAAACACAACTTGTGTTAAAAAAAAAAATGAGGTGACACTTCCAGAAAAAAAGGGAAAGGTGCCTAAACCTGAGGCAGGAAGTGGAAAATATTTTTCAGGAAGTTTCAAAGGCTACTAAGTGTACATACTCATTTCTTTTCTTCGTGATCAAACCAGTCCTTTATACTTTTTATGTACGTTAGAAATTTTGTGGAATTTATTCAGTACACAATCTGATCATTTTTGTCAGGTTGTGTAGCGGATTTGGACTGGAGTCAGATCACTTGTCAGTCTCAGAGACTAGCTGGGCAGTCATTCAGTCAAATAAAGCCGGAGACAAAGTATTTCTTTCCTCAGTGGAAGGTTCAGCAGTTTTATTTCAGAATCCTTTCTGATATAAACCTTTCTGTAAACAAGAAGCCAAAGACAAAGCTTTTACAACACAGAGCTATTTATATAGTCCACAAACTGCAAGTCATCATGAGGTTTTAGAATGATGTCATCTAATTAGTGCAACAGCATGAGACTGAATCATAAGACTCTGAGTCATGAGTTGCTGACTCATTGTGATTCTTTAGTTCCTGACTAACAATTAGAATTCTAAACTGTTTGACAATTTTAGCCAGCTGTATCTTTTAGCCTTTTGCCACTATGCCTTATTCTGGATTATAACCCAGAATAGGGGTTGCCAATCCACGTGGAAGTGCATACTATGGCCCTTTTCTGCTAGATCCAGATCAACCACAAGCAGAGGCATCACCATTGAATGGGCTTTAGAATGGCAAATGTGTGCTAAAGAGCAATGTAGTGCAGATGCCAAAGCTGTGTTCCACATCAACTATTGCCATACAAACTGCCCATGCTGTGATTCAGTTGGCCCACAAAACCTCCAACATCCTGCGCAATTGGCCACATCCCTATCAATCAAATGTTACATCTGGGTAGCATGTGTCTATGAGAGAGAGGTCCCTTTTAAGGCAATGTGAAGACACCTTCTCTGTGAATATGAGGTGTCACCAGGGCCCTGTGAAGACACTATTGTTGTCAGTGTGGACATTGTGCAAGGAGCCTGGCATCATTTCTTCCAGGTTCCTGTGAGTGGTGGCATAAGTGTACCACTTCTGAACACTTGATTAAAAAGACACCATCTGAGCACTCTGGAGGCTGGGATTTTTTGATGGGCCATTTTTGGTGCAGGCTGCTGGCCACACCTTTTGGTCAAAGATTTGGACTGCACATCAGAGCATCACATGTGGTATGCAAATCTTGCCAGAGTAATAAAGCTATTTACATACGAAGGATCTGAGATATTAGCAAATTTTGCTGCTGTGCTTCCACTCGGAGTGTGTTATGGTGTCACATTTGAAGAACTCTTCAGATCAGATCAGGAGTTTGGCCAAAGGAATCTCAGGATGTCCACCATGCAGTTCCAGTTGGCTAGCCAATATATACCAGACCTGATCCTGTGATGGCTGTATCTCCTCAGCCACAACTAGATCCTGGGGGTAAAACTCCTGCAGAAGTAGATGTCAAGGCAAAGCCCCTTATATACCCCAAGGAGTGGGGGGGGGGAAGCAATTATGTTTGGGAGCAAAGACAAACAGTCAGGAGGAGGGAAAGATTGGCAATATAAGTATAAGATCTGACAGAAGCCAGGATTGAACAAAAGGCAGCTATATCTCTTGAGTGAAGGCAGCTGTGTACTGGGCAGGGTTGAGCAAGCATCCTATTTAAGCTGTGCTCTGATAGACCTTTGACACTCTAGACAGGGTGCGTTCCCAAAGGCCCTAAAATCTGGGTTGAATGCAAATTCACCACTCAGACTTCCCATGCAATTCGCCAGTAATCTGAATCCAGCAAGCCCTGTTCCCATTCCACAGAAAACAGGGGTTTTCTTGCCAGATTCAGATTACTGCTGTTGCTCCACTTTGCCTGCTCACCGGATTTTATGTCCTGACACGTGATCATAGTTGCGCAGGCGAAGAGGAGAAGGAGGAAAGGGGCACTGGGCTCGCTGCCATGAGCCGCGGCTTGATTGAGTAGAGGGGGGCGGGAGCCCAGGCAACATCAAGCCTGGCAGCTCTGATTGCGTGTCAGGCTTGATGTTGCCTGGGTACCCTTCCCGTCACTTGGTCAAGCCACGGTTCGTGGCAGCAAGCCGGGTGCCCCGTTCCTCCTTCTGCTTGCCATCCGCTGGTTTGCTTATGCACACTTGCAGGTCCAGTGTGGGAATAGCCCGATGTGCACTCAGTGCTGCTCCTGGTCAGAAACTCAAACCCTCACCAGAACCCAGATTACTCTGGATCATAGTAATCTAGGTTTGCTCCGGATTCGTGGTAGGTGGGAACGCAGCAACAGTGTTGGAAACCAGCTGCTTCCTGCCTGACCTTATTCCTGCTCTTTGTGTATGTAGACCCTGTTTCCAGTAATGACTTGGGTAGTTTCCACACTTACCTGCACTGTTCCAGTAAAGGTCTTGTAAGCCAGTTTGGTCTTATGGTTGGAGTGTCAGACTCTTACCTGAAAACCTCCCAGTTTGATTCTGCACTCCTACACGAAGACAGCTGAGTGACCTTAGGCAAGTCACAGATTTATTTCTGAGTTCTCACAGCCCCACCTACCAGGGATATGCATGAATATTCATAACTTTTGTTATTTGTCCGAATTTGTACATTCGTACACAAATTGAATGTTACAACATTTGTATACTAACGTTTGTACGAATACGAAGGTTTTGGAACATTCGTACAAATAGTTTGTACATTTGTTAAACTGGGGATATGTATAGGATATGTATCAATATGTATGCATTCGTATAGGATATGTTTCCAGGTTCCACATCTAGGTTGTGTATTCATTTGTATCAGATATTCATATGAATTCATATGAATACTTTTGTATCAAATAGAATCCTGCCACATTCAAAGGGGATCTATTCGAACAAATACAAATTTTCTAACATTTGATTCATTATAAATTGAATGCCAAAAACCCATTCGTGCACATCCCTACCACCCACCTCACATGGTGTCTGTTGTGGGGAGAAGAACAGAAGGTTTGTCAGCCACTTCAAGTCCCCTTAAGAGTGAGAAAAGCAGAGTGTAAAAAACAACTCTTCTCCTTCTTGAAGTGGAATAAGTAATCTGTCCCAAACTGGAATGGTTTGTTCCGGGGCAGAACAAAGCTGTACACACTGGAACAGCCTGTTCAGTGGCAGTTCCTCACTGGTCCAAAGCTAATGCTAGCTTTGGAGCCAGTGCAGGGGGCCTCTGTGTTCTCTGAAAGCTATGAACAGAAGCCCATGTGGTTGGTGAAACTGCACCAAGCAGTGTGCCTACATTCTTAGGCTAGAATAATTGGAACTGCAGACACTTCCTCTAGTTTGGTCTAGTGGTTAGGGAGCCAGACTCCTATCTGGGAATACCGGGTTTGATTCCGCCTTCCCCCATGAAGCCAGCTGGGTGACCTTGGGCTAATCACAGCCCTCTTCTGAACTCTCACAGCCCCCCACCTCACAGCGTGTTCTCAACCACTTTGAGTCCCCTTAAATGAGTGAGAAAAGCACGATAGAAAAGCCAACTCTTCTTCTTCTAGATTATTCTTAATGGTGGCACAAATCTGAGCAACTTTGTCCAGAAAATGTGTCATGGCAGATGTTACACAGCCACTTTGCTTGCTCCCTGTGCCTTGATTTTACAAGTCCATTCACCACTTGGAAGAGCTCGGCTGATGCTAGAAAAATAACTCATTTTCACCACCACTACTACCACATGGTAAGCACGATAATGCATTCTAACCTTTATTTAGTCAGACTCATTGTGAAATATACACCACCTGCACTATAACCATCAACCTTCTTGTTTTATTGGCTGTAAGTCTGTAGCTCAATTGCATTTGTCTCTTGCAGAAGACAGATCCTCTGAAGATGGATATCGTAGCCATATCCAAAAGCTCAGGTTCATGGAAGAACTGTGGAACACAGCATAATAATCCCAAAACTGCAACAAAGGAGATTATAACTGGCTGTGAAAGCCTACATTCAACCAATAAATACCAAGGTACTTTATGGATTCCACAGGTATACAGAAGGTACTTGGGAATAATCATGTTGATGGTCCTGCTCATCTCCCACTTGGATTCATAACTTGAGCTAGTCTATTTGTTTATTAAAACTTGAGGTTCTGTTAAATGTTCAGGTCTGCATACACTCTTTCAAGCAGCTATGAAAGTGGGGGGTGAGCTAAAATACCAAAGACAAGAGGTTGTAAAAGGGGCACAAACAAAATGGCTTTTGTATGGCACACGTTTTGCCTTACTTAGAATAGCAGGGTTTCACAGGTTAATCTATGGTCCTGTTTCTGCTTCACTTTCAAAGCCACACCCAGGTTGCCATCTAAGGCAGTTGGCAGCTCAGTACCAGGCAATTAATGTGAAGGGAAAAGAGCATGGCGATGGTCTGAATATGCTCAATTTCAGTGGAGTTTTAGAAAATCAATAATAAATCTCCATTCAGTTGAAAATATCAATTCTAATGGAATTTTATGTGAATGGGGCTTTGTCAGTTCCACTCAAATGCAGGAAATGCAGTAATTTATATGTAAAGGTGAGCATCTGTCTGCACTGGGAATCAGCTAGAGAAACCACATTTGAATAGAACTGACCAACATCATTCCATGCAAATTGAACTCTGGTTGAACAGAAATCTATGCCTAAGGCCCTGCTAGATGGAGGGTATGTAGCGTAATCAAGTCTCAGCTGTGGTAAGATTGCCACTTGTTTCTGTAGCAACTCCACCATCAGTCAAAAACCCATTATAGCCTGTTTTGGGGAAACCTGACTTTGAACACAGGTTTCCCCAAAATGGTGCTATAACTGACCTTCTGGCTGGAGCTGCCACCCTGGCTGAGGCCGCCACACATATATTGGGGGGGGGAATTTGGTTAGTATAGAATTGAATGCAAGAAAATTTAGATCCCCTTTGAATGTAGTAGGATTCAAATTTGATACTAATGTTCAATCCATACATATCCCATATGAATCCCATACAAAGCTTCATACAAATGTATCAAAACATTTGATATGAATTAGAATGTCAATCTTCGAAAGTGCCAACATTCGATTCAAATTCGAATGTCTGAATTCATCCGAATTTGTACCAATTCCAAATGTTACAAATATTTGTGTACATCGCCACCATGTGCCCATGGTGGTGTCTATTGTGCACTTCCAGGTATTTTGTGCTGTTCCACATCAATATATCACACCCAGGAGGCTTTCTGCACTTAGGTTCTCATCCATGGGGCAGGAAAAGTGCATCCCCAATAGCATTCATCCTTGCAAATGCTAGTACATGCCGTGCCAACCCTCCCATGTGTCTGGACACTCACTTGCATCCAGTTGCCACAATCTTCTTCACACCGGTGCCATCACCAGGATGATGGTGATGCACTGTGCATGCACAGTTGTGTGTGGGTCACCCGATATGCCAGCATGCTTGCATGTTGGCTGAGCCCCAGCACCCAGAAGAGGTGTAGATGGTCCCACAGATGGCTGGCAAAGGCAATCTTTGGGTCAGCTTTGGAATGCATGAAATCATGCACCACCACTAATAGATGCTCAGGTAGCTTCTAGGAAGGCAAGAGGCATTTCTGGGTTGAAAACGCCTCCTGCAAGTGCAGATGCTCCTCACCAGAAGCTACCCCAGCATGTTCTAACAGGCCAAGTGCGAGCTGGCCTCTGATAGCAGTAGCCCTGTGGCATCTGGCCAAAACCAATTATTCTGGAGGGGCTTTTCACCATAATATCATTTGTTAGTACACTACTTGTGTGGTGTCTGGAGCCAGCCCCAAACATATTTCCTTCCTTCCTTCCTTCCTTCCTTCCTTCCTTCCTTCCTTCCTTCCTTCCTTCCTTCCTTCCTTCCTTCCTTCCTTCCTTCCTTCCTTCCTTCCTTCTGTCTAGTGGTTAGGGAGCTGGACTCTATCTGGGAATACCGGCATTGATTCTGCCCTCCCCCATGAAGTCAGCTGGGTAACCTTGGACTAGTCACAGCTCTCCTCTGAGCTCCCACAGCCACACCTACCTCACAGGGTGTTCTGTTGTGGGGAGAAGAATAGAAAAGCTTTGTCAGTTGCTTTGAGTCCCCTTAAATGGGTGAGAAAAGCCAACTATTTTTCTCCTCCCTCCCTCCCTTTTCTCTTTTCCATCCTTATTCTTCAGGAGCTTCAGGAGGGTCCCATGACATGAGTTTTGAAGACCCTTCTTTTGCTGGGGGTTGGGGTGGGGACTTGAGAAGTCCAACCTCGAGCTGGCTTTGAATTGATGAAATGGCTGAAAGCATTTTGTGATATTAATACATCTTTTTTGCCCTTTGATCAAGCTTCTTGAATATTAGGTTTCACATTTGGGCATGAATCAGGGAGAGGCATTCATGCTCTGAAGAGAAGCACATGATCAATGGAAATTCAAGTTGGTGGGAAAGCAAACCAAATGCAACTTTTGCAAAATAAATGTGCACAGATCTCACATCTGCTCCCCTGCCTGTGCAGAAAACAACTCGCCTGATTCCCCATTATGCCACACCCTCCGTAGGTAGAAATCAATCACATACATTTTCAGTTGTCATCAACGCTGTAAAAGAGACAGCCGCACTCAAACACAGTTTTCTGCTTGACACAGATGGTGGTGCAGGGTGAGGGGGCTGGTAGAAAAGGAGATATACAATCCAAGGCTGCCTGGTTATTATTTCAGAGCCTGTTCTTTTGCATTTCACTGAGATATTTGTAATGAAATGATCTGACAGGCCACAGATAGCTGCACTATGCTGCCTCTTGACAATCAAGAATCCACAGTCGTAGCGCACTTTGTTGTCGCAAAAGATTTATGTGGATTCCACGGCAAATATTAGGAGACATATATTCTGTATATGGAGAGACAAATAGATCTATTGGAGCCTCCGTCTGATACAAGACTCAGAAGACAAGACCACACACAGGTTTGAAACACTGTTAGACACATTTAGCCAAAAGCAAAGTTACTTCATTCCTGTCAAGGGGGAGAATTAGCTTCTTTTCTCTCTCAGTCTCTGAAACCTAGTGCTGCAGAAATGAGAATGCCTGAAGAGATGCTTTTAAAATTCTACTGAGAAATCCAGGGCCAAAAATGCAGCGTCTTAAATTGGGAAGCTGCTTTTGAAACGGCTTCTGTGTTCTTGCGTGCAAACAAGTCAGATTTGAGGTTGCCCAGCTGTATTGAAACACCTGAGCCACAGATTTGTTTTCTGTCAAAGATCAGACTAGGGATGTGCATGAATATTCAAAACATTCAAAATTCAATCGGGTTTGTTCAAATTCGTACATTCAAATTTGAATAAAATGTCTATACATTTGAATTTAAACATTCGAATGAATGTTGAATCTTTCAAATCATGCATATGAATTATTCAGACATTGCTATGTGTACAGATACGTACACATTACATACATATCCATACGCATCTTATTCGTATCTGTACACATTTGTATGGATATGTACAGGACGAAAACAGGATGCATACAGGATAAAAACGGGTTGCCTACGAATGTGTATGCATGTGTATGCATGCACATACAGTACAAATGTTGTTGACATTTGAATCTTCAAATACAAATTGAACATTTATGCAAATGGATTCAAATGTATTTGAATCGAATAGAATGTGAATATATTCAAATTTTAAACATTCAAATCTTTGGATTCGTGCACATCCCTAGGTCAGACATGGCAGCAGTGACAATGCAATATCAGTCTCAAGTCCTCATGCTTGTTCTTTCCTGCACATACAGCCTTGGAGTAACGGACATGTCCACCTACTTGCTTACTTATTTACTTACATTCTTACTTACTATATTTGTATAACTATTCACAGTGCTCTGGGTAGCTTACAGGGCAAAAGTATCAGAGCCTCTCGAAAGGACTCTTTACCGTTGAAACAAAGGATTTCCTGTAAAATGTGGGGAGTCTGTGTTCCTGAACAAATGAGGGCATAAATTCTCAGGCAATGCCATGATGTGGCAGGTTTGTAAAGGTGTTACACTTGGTGCATAGACAGTTCTGGTGGGAAGACGTGCACAAAGACATTGAAAAATACTTTCAGAGCTGCATGTTGTGTATTAAGGCAAAAAAGCAAAATGTCCGGCCTGAAAGGTTACTGCAACCATTGCCAGTCCCTCCTCTGTCCCTGGCATAGTATAGCCACGGATTTCATCAGTGGCCTATCCCCTCTCAAGGGTGCACAGTAGCCTGGGTAGTTATGGACTTGTTCTCAAAGCAGGCCCATTTTATTCTGTGCAAAAAGATCTCCATGTACTCCAGACTAGCCAGATATGCAGGGTGGTTCCACATTAGGACCCATTTAAAACACTTATCTTGCAGACTGGATCCGGGACCTTTTCAGGTGGCTGCTTCTGCATTTCGGCGCATGAGATCCGTTTTTAAAACGGGTCTCACCACTGAAAACCAGATTAAATTGAAGAGCTCAGAAATGAGGTCTTCAATTCATCCCTTTGCCTGGATCCACGTGGAAGCAGGACGCTTCCACATGTGGCCAGGTGAAGGGATAGCTGTCCCAGCGGTCGCCAACTTGGGGAGGGCAGAAGCAGAATGGTTTGCTTCCTTCCTCCTTCCCTCGCGTGCTGCATGCCACCGGAAACTCGCGGTGACCAGCAAACGTTGAGTGTAAAATATTACAATAGCTAGAGTTATATGCATGCTGGGTAAGAGTGAGGGAAGGGGAGATGGAAATGTGAGAATCTTTGGGATAAGTTGGACTTTTCTCTTAAGATTTTATGGGCACAATCCAAGGACACCAGATGGCTAGACTGTATTATTGTTATGTTAAGAGATAAGACCAGAACCAGATGCTGTGATGCAGGAGAGAGTTGAGTATAATTAGGAAGATTTGAAGAACCAAACCACTTGTGCTATTGTTAAAATTCTTTGCCAAGGTTGTCTGAATAAAGTTTATACTCTTGCACTGGAGGAGTTCTTTATTTCAGCCTGAAGTTCTGGCAGAGTCTCACAATCAAAATCTCTGTGGTGTATCTGGCAGGAAACAATTACTCTGGCTACTAGATTTCTGGAAAAAATATCTAATCCTGGTGGTATACACACGTATATAAATAAAGATGCATAAGTATAATCCCTATATGGGTGTTTTTCCACTGGCAGAAAGTACTCATTTTTGCACCCATTAAGGACCCGTTTGGGTGTGAACCAGATGACCCGATTTCCACCACGGCACCCATTTGGGACACATTTGTTTCCACCGCCACTGAGGAAATCTGGATCATATGGGTACATCTCAGTCTTTAATCTGGATTTTTTGTAGACCCCATTAATGGGGTCTACAATGGGGTCTTCAGCCAGAAAATCCGGATTAGAGGGAGCGTGTTTCAACGTTAGTTTGGCAATGGGGTCTAGAGGAGGCTAGGTGGAGGGGTCACCCGTGGGGGGATCCCCAAAACCTAGGCTTTGAAGCCATTTCGAAGCCACTTCGAAGTTGCCTTTGGAGATTAGCAAACGCTCTGAAGACAAACCTCCGAGAACAAAGGAGAACAAAGCAGACTGTCACCCTCAGGCATGGAAAGAGGTTCATATTAATGAGGGTGATTCATCCTGTTATCTTTAGGCATGGAAAGAGGTGTATATTAATGAGGCTAACTCATCAGGAGCGAATTAAAATGCACCTCTCTTGCATTGCTCTCGCAAGGAGTTTGGCTTTGGAGCCTTTGCAAATCTTTGAAGTTGCCTTCAGAGGGACTTCGGAGCCTTTGCTAACCTCCGAAGACAACTTCGGAGGGACTTTGGAGATTGCACCCCCTGTCCCTCCAAACACCTGGGGTGACAAGCAGACCCCACATGGGTAAATCCAGATTTCCAAATGGGTGCTCTGGTGTTTCCACAGCAGGGAGGCTAGCACCCATTGCTATTGGGTGCTAGACCACCAATGGAAACACAATGGGTACTTCCCTTAATCCAGATCTACTAGATCTGGATTAAGGGAAGTACCCATTCCTTAGATCCGGATCTTCTTAGATCTGGATTAAAGGAGGGCGGTGGAAAAACACCCTATGTTAGAGTGAAAACACACCCTGACATTTCTCCAATAATACCAGGCTTAATTTATCAAAATCCCTCTCCTGTCCTTTGCTATTTTTTTTAATTCTGAGGGTACTAATATGTGAGAATAGCACCCACAACCCCCAGCTCCCAAATCAACAATACCAGCTGCAATTTTTCCTTTTCCCTCTTTTCTTCAAAGAAAAGGCTGCATTCAGCCCACTTCTGAGGGACAGAAAGGGCTGTTGGAGGTGCTCCTCAGTGTGGAAAACCGCCACACAGAGGCCATTTCTGCACTTGCAAAGCATAGAACAGTCCATCTGGCCCTGAACAGGGCTGCCCCCAGACAGTCTGATCCCAGGAGAGGCCCCATGCCACTCCATGCTGCTTGATGCTGCTCTGAAGCTCATATGAGCTTCATAGGCTGTTACCAGGGCCCTGACATCCATGAACCAAAGTTCTTGGCCTCTGAGCCTTAGGTACACCCCTTTCTGCAGTTCAATTTGTATGCCACTGAAATCGGTCCCCTTGCTCTACTGCTCCACAAAGGTGTATCTCTTCCGCGCCTCCCTGGATGGATCTAAATGCCCCTGGACTGCTGGTAGACCTGTTAAACAGGCTCACCTTTATCCTGATCTCAGTGGTCATTTTGGCTGCCTAGATAGGGCTACACACTGCATTCAATGCAAATGCAGCAGCCTAGCAGGGGGCAGGGCCTATGCAGATCAGGCTGAGTGTTGGCAGCTGTGTACTGATGACAAAGTAACTGGCCTCTTCTTGAGTTGGCCTCTACGCAGAGATGCCAGTGACTCCCATAATGCACCCTGCTTCATCTTCATCTTCAGGGCATTCTCAAGTTTAAAACTCCCTCCTTGGCCTTTCAGTGTCCTTCCCTTAGACCTAGGCTCACTCTAGAGATGTGCATGAATATCTGAAATATTCGTTATTTGTATGAATTCTTACAAATTTGGACATTCGTATACAAATCAAATGCCCAGATATTCATACTTTAGTATTCGTATGAATTTGAATATTTCGAGTTATTCGTATAAATAATTTGGACATTCATATATGTACAGATATATATGCATCTGTATGCATCTTGTGCGTATCCATGCACATCCTTATGGATAAGTACGGGATGAAAACGGTATGCATACAGGATATGTACAGATGCATATGGATGTATATGAGATTCATTTCTTTGGATACGTATTGAATATTTGAATGAATAGATACAAATGTATTTGTATTGGTTCGAATGTCCAGACATTCAGTTTTCTTTATTCATACGAATTTGGATTTTTGAATATTTGATTTGTTATGAATTTAATGTCAAAAATTGCATTCATGCACACCCCTAGCTCATTCACATGTAAGTTAATGGACACAGTCACCTTGGGTAGTTGGAAAGGGGTGTCACCAATCTGTGCTGAACTTTCAGAATGGAAAGAGATGAGAAGAAGAAGACTTGGCTTTTCTACCCCACTTTTCTCACCCATTTAAGACGACTCAAAGCGACTGACAAAGCTTTCTGTTCTTCTCCCCACAACAGACACTCTGTCCAGTAGGTGGGGCTGTGAGAGCTCAGAAGGGAACTGTGACTAGCCCAAGGTCAACTTCATGGGGGAGGGTGGAATCAAGCCTGGTATTTCCAGATAAGAGACCGGCTCCCTAATCACTAGACCAAACTGGCTCACACTAGACCAAACAAGCTCACTGACCAAAGTGGGGTGCTTCGAGGCTCAGAATTAGGACCCATGCTTTTTCATGTATTCATAAATGATCTAGAAGCAAGGATTAGTAGTGAGATAGCAAAGTTTGCTTGATGACACTAATTTGTTTAGGGTAGTAAAACTGAAAGTGACTGCAAAGAACTCCAGTAATATTGAGTGAATGGGCAGTGAACTGACAAATGCACTTCAGTCTTAGGAAGTTCAAAATGATGCACACTGGGGCAAAGAAACTGAATTATACCTATAAACTTATTAGCTTTTATTAACCTTCAAAGCCTAGTATCGACAAATTAGGACCATTGTGAGAATATATTGCATGTATTTGAATAGAAGCCAGCATTTTTATAGAATTCAAGAAATTACAGGAGGCCCAAGTAGAAAGATCGGATATTCTATTTTGAAAGTGTTAATTAGCAGTTTCCATTTGGACAAGAGACAAAGCAGTCAGATAGATCTGTAAAGAGATGACTTTTTAAATTGGTATGGGAATTCATCAATGTTATTAAACACAGTCAGAATATTTTGTCAAGTCAAAGCAATGGAAGCTGGAATTGAAAAATATTCCATGTTACCAATTAACTGAGGAAAAGGTGCTGAATCAGATGGAATAAAACTTGGAGATGGGAATTTAATTAAATGCCTTGATGAAGAAGTAAACTGTAAACATTTCAAAATTGCATGTATAAAAGAGGGCTTGAAAAAGCTTGAAGTTAAAACTTAATTGAGCAAATGCAGATGGTATGTAGAACAAGATGAAATGGGAGTCCATCTCATTAGCTCATGCAGAAAGATCATACAAACTGGGGGAGTATCTATGTGTTTTTGGAAGTCGCTTAGAGGCAAATGAGGAAGAGATCTGGCTCAGTTCTGACTGTCATCCTGAGGTGAGGAAGAGAACATCCTAGAAGCTTTCTGCAGTGAACCCGTAGGTTGGAATGCCTCGTCTGCACTACAAACAAATCTATCCAGAGGCCATTCTTCCTGGTAGACGTCTACATTCCCATTGGAAGTGGTTTTCTGAGCTGTGCTGAGGCATGGAAATAGCACTATAGCTGCCTCAGCCATGGACTGTGCATAAGAGGTCCATGTAGTGTTGTAGGCTGGTTGCAGCTGCTATTATGTGGATGGCATATGAGCTTTTGTTTCATTATACCAAGCCCTAGATACTCAGTACCTTTTTGTTGGACACATACCACTTATGGGGACTGAGCCAAAAACAGCCTTGCCCATCAGCCACGGAGTCCAGGAGCATTTGTTTCTGGTTGCTATAGATGGGCTGGGTTGTACTAGGCTGAACTGGGTTAGGATGCTTGCAAGGTGGATAGTCTTTTGAATGACAGCAGCTCAGCGTAGTGTGGGCCATGTTACTTACATAAGAACACAAGAGAAGACCTGCTGGATCAGGTCACAGTCCAATTAGTCCAGCATCTTGTTGCACATAGTGGCTCATTATTTGCTTCTGGGTGTTCTCAAGCAGAAGACAAAGGCAAAGATTTCATTTGCTCTTGAAACCTGGTAAATGACCTTTAGAGGCATCTTGCCTGTCTCCCCAGCCTGGAGGTGGTACCCATAACGTTCTATATCATTTATTCTAGTTGATACACTTGTTCTTAATAAATCTGTAGAATCCTATCTCAAAGTTGCCCAGCCTGTGGCTATAACCATCTCTTCTGACAGTAAATTCCATAGATCAATGCCATACTGGGTGAATAAGTGCATCTCCTTGTTTGTCCTAATTTCTGCCCATCAGCCAAATAGAGTGACACCTGGTTCCAGATCTATGTGATAGAGAACAAAATTCTATCTCACCATGCATGATTTCATTAACTTCAATAAGGCCTGGTCATTATGAAGACTTTCAATATCACTTTCAGTCTCATCAGTAGCAATTTTGGGGCTGTTATGCTGTGTTCCGGGTTTCAAGTCAGTCCTAAACCTTGCAGCCTGAACTCGTAAGTGAGATGTTCCAGCTTGCTAATTATTCTGCTTGCCCCTTGTCTGCCCAGAATTGTGCACAATATTCCAAATATGGCCTTACAATATATTTATGAAGAGGCACAGTAATGCTTGCCAAAGTATTTTCTGTTCTCTTCCAAATGATCCCTAGCATTGAGTTTGCTTTTTTCACTGCTACTGAGCTATCTGACAACCTCAAGGTACCTTTCCTGATACATCATAGAACACTCAGACTCCATCAATTTATATCTGTAATAGAGCTTTTGCCCCAATACACATCACTTACACATTAACACTGAAGTTCATATGCCACTTGACTGCTTATTCACCCAAGGTCAAAAGGTCTCTCTGGAGCTTTTCACAATCCTTTTCAATTTTAATTATCCTAATTTGATGTCATCAGCAAAAATTGCTATCTCACTGCTTGACACTACTTCTAGATCATTTATGGATAAATAGCATAGATCCCAACATTGAACATTGTTCAACTCAATTTTTTTTTCTTCCCTTCACTCTGAGGATTGCCCATTTATGAATATTCTCTGGGTTTTTTTCCTTTGGCTTATTACAATCCAAGTCAGAACCTCTTATTTTATTCCATAACTTCTGAGTTTATTCAAGAGCCTTTGATGTGGGACTTTGTCAAAAGCCTTCTAAAAGTCCAAATAGAAAAATGTCAGTTCGTTCACCTTTATCCATGTGATTGTTGACACTCCCAAATAATTCTACAAAGTAAGTAAAGCTTCTTGCAGAAGCCCTGCTGATTTTCTCTCAACAATGCCTGTTAGGGATGTGCACAAATATTTGTACTATTCGTTATTTGTACAAATTCACATGAATTCAGACATCCGTGAATAAATCAAATGTCCAGACATTCGTACTTTAGTATTCGTACAAATATGAATGTTTCAGACATTCGAACAAATACTTCAGACATTCATATGACGATACGGATACATGTGCATCCTGTACAGGATTGGATATGTATGGGATGAAAATGGTATGCATACAGGATACGTACAGATGTGTACGGATGTGTAAGGATGCATACAGAATGCGTACGGATGTGTATCATTGGATATGCATCCATACATATCAAATGTTTGAACAAATATGTACAAATGCATTCGTGTTGAATGTCTGGACATTCAAAATTGCACATTCTTATGAATATGAATGTTCAAACATTCGATTTGTTACAGATTGAATGCCAAAAATTGCACTTGTGCACACCCCTAATGCCTATTCCTCTATGTGTGCAGCAATTTTATCTTTAATGATGGTTTCCATCATCTTATTGGAAACTGATGTTATACAAGGCTAGGAACCATCTTGCCTGAGAGGAGTGGAGAAGAGGGAGCAGGCTGTGCTCTGCCATCTTGCTCCTAGCAGTGCCCCTCCCTCTTCCAACTGACATCATCACAAGGCTGGGAACCATCTTGCCTGAGAGGAATGGAAAAGAGGCAGCAGGCTGGGCTCTGCCATCTTGCTCCCCGCAGTGCCCCTCCCTCTTCCAACTGACATCATCACAAGGCTGGGAACCATCTTGCCTGAGAGGAATGGAGAAGAGGCAGCAGGCTGGGCTCTGCCATCTTGCTCCCAGAAGTGCGCCCCCTCCTCCAACTGCTCCCATCACAAGATGGCAAAAAGACTATGGCATCCAATCCACCAGTTGAAAAAATGTCTGGCCTTGAGTCTGAGCAGGGCGGGGCTGTGTAGATTCCGGCTAACCATCTCTACCATCATCCTGTTTGTCAGCAATGAAGAGAAAATTAAAAGTAAAGAGAACAGGAAAATTCCAGCAATAAGAAACGGACAGAAGAATTGGAACTGAAGACCTCAAGTGGTTGCTTTTTGCTGTTCTCTCTTCCCTCCCACACCATTTTCCTTTTGTTTCTTGTCTCTTTAGATTGTAAGCCTGAGGGCAGGGACCTGTCTAAGATTAAAATAATATTGAACAGCGCTGAAATTCTCATGGTCAGAGAATCGTATAGTCATGAAGTGTTACAACAAATCAGAACCTGGAAAACGAGGCTATCAAAAACGGATACACCAGCTATGGAAACAAGAATACCCAGACTCGAAGATAACAGAACTGCAGCTAGCTCATCAGAGAAGATTCATAAGTGGGACTAAAGTGTTCAGTGAAGCTGAACTCGAAGAAATACGAAAATCTAATGAAACTGAAGCACCGCAGCCTATTGTGGCAGCAATAGAAGCTCCAACAAGACCAAGAGTCACTGATCAAGTAGAACCTGATGAAAATCTGGAAATTCTGCAAGAAGTGGAAGAACAGCAGCATGAAGTCATGGATGAAACACCTGGCACATTGTCTCAAAGACAGCAGGAACTGAAGGACAGAATAATGGCTCATACAGCATCAAGTACAGATGAAAGCGTAATAGCAGACAGGATTCAAGACTACCTTGAAGACAACAACATCATGCCAGTAGAGCAAAAAGGAAACAAACGGAGAAGCAGGGACACAGAAGACCAGCTACTGATTGGCAAAATGATTCTGGAGAACTGCAAAAGCCGAAAAACAAACCTGCATATGACTTGGATCAACTATAAAAAAGCTTTTGATTCCCTGCCACATGGTTGGATCACAAAGTGCCTGGAAACCATCGGGATCAGTCAGAACATCACAAAATTTATAAAAAGTGTGATGAAATGCTGGAAGACTGAGCTTTTTGTTGGAAATGAAAGCTACGGACTGATCAACATTAAAAGGGGCATCTTCCAGGGGGACTCATTGTCCCCACTGCTTTTCATCATCGCTATGATCCCGCTGTCACTCATCCTACAGAAAACAAACCTGGGCTATCAAACTGCCAGGAATTCACAGAAAATTTCACATCTACTGTATATGGATGACTTGAAGCTTTATGGAAAATCTGAAATTGAGATCCAGTCATTGACCAACACAGTGCGAATATTCAGCAGCGACATCAGTATGGAGTTTGGCCTGGACAAATGTGCCACAGTGGCACTGAAGAAGGGGAAGATTACTGAAAGTGAAGGCACTGAAATGCCAAATGGTCAAGTCAATCAGGTCCCACCAGTCAGAAGCCTACAAATACCTTGGCATCCTGCACCTGGATAACATTAAGCATGGCCAGGTGAAATCTGTGGTCAGTAAAGAATACATCCAAAGGACTACAAAAATCTTGAAAAGTAAACTGAATGGCGGTAACACCATTAAGGCCATAAACACCTGGGCCATACCAGTCATTAGATACACTGCAGGAATTGTGATCTGGACTCAGCAGGAGTTGGACAACTTAGACAGAAAAAACAGAAAACTGATGATGATCCACCATGCACTACATCCTCGTAGTGATGTCAACAGGCTGTACTTGCCCAGGAAAGCAGGTGGTAGAGGACTTTTGCAAGTGAAGCAAACAGTGGAAGAAGAGAAGCATGCATTAGCAGATTATGTGGCAGAAAGCAAAGAATCAGCTTTGACTGAAGTCAACAAACAGAAGCTTCTCAAAGTGCAGCAAACCAAGGACCAGTACCGGAAAACTGCAATTCAATGCCGAACTGACAGCTGGCGCAATAAAACACTGCATGGACAGTTCTTGGAGAACATCGAAGGCAAAGTGGACACAGAAAAGACCTGGTCTTGGCTTACGAATGGAACATTGAAAAAGGAAACAGAAGGACTGATTCTTGCTGCACAAGAACAAGCAATAAGAACAAATGCCATCAAAGCCAGAATTGAAAAATCAGGAGAAGATCCAAAGTGCCGACTCTGCAAAGAAGTGGATGAAACAATTGACCATATACTTAGCTGCTGCAAGAAGATCGCACAAACCGATTACAAGCAGAGACACAATGCTGTAGCACAAATGATCCACTGGAACTTGTGCCAAAAGTATGATCTGCCTGTGGCAAAGAACTGGTGGGATCACATGCCAGAAAAAGTTGTTGAAAATGAACAGGCAAAACTACTTTGGGACTTCAGGCTTCAGACTGACCGAAAATTGTAGCATAACGCTCCTGATATTACAATTGTTGAGAAAGAGAAGGTGTGGATCATCGATGTTGCTATTCCAGGTGACAGCAGAATTGAGGAGAAACAGTTGGAGAAACTCACCAGATATGAAGATCTGAGAATTGAACTACAGCGACTCTGGCGAAAACCAGTGAAAGTGGTCCCAGTCATCCTCGGCACACTGGGCGCGGTGCCAAAAGATCTCAGTGGGCACCTAAAAACCATTGGCATTGACAAGATATCCATCTGCCAACTACAAAAAGCCACTTTACTGGGGTCTGCTCGCATAATTCGCCGATACATCACGCAGTCCTAGGTGCTTGGGAAGTGCCCGACTAGTGATATAATACGAAATCCAGCATAGTGATCTCGTTTGTTGTGTGTAACCGTTGTTTTACATAATAATAATAATAATAATAATAATAATAATAATAATAATAATAATAATAATAATAATAATAATAATAATAATAATAATAATAATAATAATAATAATAATAATAATAATAATAATAATAATAATAATAATAATAATAATAATAGGTCTGTAGGTCTGTAGTCTCCTGGATCACTCCTGGATCCTTTTTTTTTTTTTTTTTGAAATTGAAAATCAGCAATTTTGCTTTTAAGTTCATTAAAAATCCCAGAGGGCACAGCCTCCCAGGGTCCAGTCTCTCACCTGGATCCCATATACTCTGGTAGCAGCTTATCCAGTCAGTATGGAAGCCGCCTCCCTGTCCCAATTATGAGGCACTTGTACTTGCAGTTTCTAGGTGGCTATTAAAGACACATGTTTTTTACTCAAGCATTCTTTGTCATGGAAGTTTGACCCTTTCTGCGTGGGACTATTGGCAATCTGGCCCAGATCCGTACTAAGGGCCCAGTAATCCCGATTAGTGGGGGCAACTAATAAATCAGTACTAAAACAATACTAGTGGCATCTGTTCCAGATTGAAGAAGGGGTATCCACATGTAGAACAGAACTAGGAAGATATCTGGGGGCACGACATTGAGATTCATGCCCCTTCAGATCCTGTTTCACTGTCCTGGGGATATGGGCGGTTCGAATGGGAACTGCATTGTTTAAATTGAGCTTGTGTTATTGTCAAGGAAATAGGAACAGATAGCCCAACCCAGATTAAAATAGTTAAGTGGGAAGGTGACTTAAGTCTCATAAATTCCAATAATGGAACTAGAGATGTCAGACAAATAGAGATATTTTATCTGAATCATGGGGTGACATCTTTTCTTCTTAGCAGCATTTACCTTCATCCACAAATGGGTGTGCAACATCCTCTGTGAATTCTGGGCAACTATATTCTTGACACATTCAGCTTCAGTAACAAAAAAAACCCAGAAAAAATATTCTACTCACCTTAAAAAAAAAGTATGTGTTTTATCTGCTTAAAGGAAAGAGAGAGAAATCTATTCTTAAAACACACAGGCATTGCCATTTGAAGATACTGTGGGCCTTCCCCCCTCCCCCTTTTCTTTCTTTTTCTATTTTTGAGAAAGTCTGGCTCTGTATGTTTCAGAAGAGCTCCTTTGATGGGCTTTACTTGGAAATCAAAATATATCTCCCAGGACTTTTGGTTTGGAATGAAAATAGTGCTGACAGTCATCTAAGCAGAGAACAGAGTTGCTTGTTTGTAAGTTGAATAATGCATGGCTGGAGGAGTTCAAATTCTGGGGCCAGAAACTGAAAGCGGTTTGTAGATGAGATTCTTGTATAGGGCAACTAGCTACCTTATCTTGCCAAGATATGACCCAGCAACATAATGAGATCAGCAACATAATGTGGAAAGCCTGGACTGCATGAGGAGGAGGTGGAGGAGGAGGAGGAGGAGGAGAAGAAGAAGAGTTGGCTTTTCTATCCCACTTTTCTCACCCCTTTAAGGGGACTCAAAGTGGCTGACAAAACTTTCTATCCTTCTCCCCACAGCAGAACACCCTGTGAGGTAGGTGGGGCTGTGAGAGCTCAGGAGAGAGCTGTGACTTGTAGGAACTTGCCATCACTGATTGCTTCTGTAGTATCTCCCCACTTCAAGAATTTAGAACTCCTCCTCCTCCTCTTCTTCTTTTAGCTACTTAGCTAAAGAGGTCCCTACCCCGAGAATTGGAATTGGCATAGAGAGGTGTCCTGTGCAGACAACTCTGAATGAGGCAAAGCATCTCACATTGCTGTGGAGATACTGGAAGAAACCACCATGATGTGACAGACAGGGTGGGACTAGATGATTTTTGTGGAAACTTTCTCAAACCTGTGGTGCCATTCACATGAGTTTCTTTTTTAAAAGTTATTCATCGATTAATGCATAACATTAGCGATGTGCACGAATATTCATAAAATTCAGACAAGTGTGGACATTCGTACACAAATCAAATGTTACGACATTCATATAGTAACGTTCGTACAAATACGAATGTTTTGGAACATTTGTATGATTAGTTCATACATTCATTAAACTGGGGATACGTATGTGTTTGTATAGGATGTGTATCTGATACGTACTGTAGGATATATATTCGATATGTATGCATTTCTATAGGATCTGTATGCAGGATCTGTATGCAGGATCTGTATATATTCGTATTGGAGATTTGTATGAATTTGTATGAATACATTTGTATCGAATCAAATCCTACCACATTTGAAGAGGATCTGTTCAAACAAATACAAATTTTCTAACATTGGATTCATTACAAATTGAATGCCAAAAAAAACCATTTGTGCTTATCCCTACATAACATAGCAAGCATGATATAACATTAGTATAATAAGCACATTGTGATTCTGTATATTAACAGTCATTTGCTTATGTTTAATTTTTCTTCTTTAATTTTGCATGAGTTTCTAGTCCCCTCTGGGGTCTAAGTATTCATACACCCAGGCAAAAAAAAAAAAAAAGGAATGTGCCCATGATGCATCACAATCACCAAGAGAAGCAACCCACTGGTAGTCCACCTTGGAATACTCTGAGGCTACTTTGGCCAAGGTAGCCTTTTCTTGCTCCTTCTGTGTGGATGTACAGTGGTGGTGAGGTTGAATCAAGAGTTCAGGATCCTATCCAGACTCTTTTCTGTAGAATGAAAATGGTCAAATTGTGACACCATCTCAGTATCTTTGAAGGGAATCCTAGCAGGATCCTCATAGCATCTCTCTGAGAGCTGCATAAAAAGCATGGCACATGTTCATCACTTTGGATGTTCCTATGGTAACTCTGGGTCTCCAGCCCAGGATCTGCTCCTTCCACTGCTTGTATGGATGACTCTATTGCCCATTCTGCATTGCCCATTTGGACGATGCCAGCTGCCTCATTTGCACTCGTTTTGTTTAGTGGTTTAGCAGCTGGACTCTTATCTGGGAATACCGGGTTTGATTCTGCACAAAGCCAGCTGGGTGACCTTGGGTGAGCCACAGCTCTTTTCTGAGCTCTCACAGCCCCATCTACCTCACATGGTGTTCTGTTGTGGGGAGAAGGATAGAAAGTTTTGTCTGCCACTTTGAGTTCCCTTAAAGGGGTGAGAAAAGAGGGGTAGAAAAGCCAACTCTTCTTCTTCTCATTGTCCCAAGGCATTTGCTTTTCTGCTCCTCTTTTCTCACCCCTTTAAGGAATTTCCTGTATGGAATGTCCTGTATTCCATAGCCCCTAGGCTATGGAATAGTCTCCCCCTTTAGGTGCATCTATCACCTTCACTGTACACAGTGATGCACCTCTTTGCCCTGGCCTTTGGTTAAATGGGGATACACTTTTCCCTTCCCACTTGCAGATTCTGTTGTTTTAATACATACTGTTATTGTTTTAATAATGTTTGATTTTAAATGTTGTTACCCTCCCAGAGACCCCCAGGTATAGGGCGGGATAAAAATGTAAATGAATGAATGAATGAACTTTGCAGTTATAACATCTAAATTATGGGGCAGCCTCTAAAGGAAAACCTGTTTGCTTCTTCCCTACTTTTCATGCTTTTCAGTAGTTTTAGATTTTTAATTTGTAGGATTTTCTCCCCCTTTTAACAGCTTCTCAATGATACACTATGTTTTTAATTTGCAGTTGTTGCTATGGTTCTTTTGTAGGGGTGTGCATGAATTGCAATTTTCAAATTCAATTCGAATCAAATATTTGAATATTTAAATTTGTGCAAATAAAGAAAAAATGTCTGGACATTAGAACTGACCTGATTACATTTGTATCTATTCGTATGAATATTCGACATGTATTTGGTGATACAAATCTTGTACGCATCCATATGCATCTGTACACATCTGTACGCATCCCATTTTTATCCTGTATGCATTCTGTTTTCATCCTTTACGTAGCCATACATATGTGTACAGATAGGAATAAGAAGTGTATGGATACGTCTGCAATGTGTATGTATCTGTACACATACGAATGTCCGAATTATTCGTACACATATTTTGAAGTATTCATATGCATATTCATTCAAATACTAAAAAACAAATGTCTGGACATTCAATTCAAATTCAAGTGACCAAATTCTTCTTAATTCGATTTAATATCTCTAATATTCGTGCACATCCCTATTCCTTTGTGCTCTTCATTGTAGATATGGATTTTTGGCTATCATGTTTAGAATTGTACAGCCCTATGATTTATTTCTGTTTGGCTGTCAATGTATTTTAGCTCTGAGATTGCAGAGTTTTACTGTTCCTGATTTTTTGTATTACTGTTTTAAAAACAATATTTGGTTTGCTTATTTGGTACTTTGTCTTCAAATGTACTTTAATCTGCTTTCTAGTCTTTTGCCTGCTTGGAAATGTCCAAGAATTACAAAAGCAAGAAATAAATAAATATGATATACCAGTATCTCCAATCTATTTCCTTTGGCATTAGCTATAAACACAAAAAGAAGTAAAATAAATCTTGCCTTGGTAACATGAATAGGTGTTCTTTGTCCATACTAAAAGAGGACATTACAGTTTTTCCTCTATAAATTCAAGTTTTCTGAAAAATGTATTCATGCCTATCAATGGGTTATAATATAGCAGATGGCTTCTGAAGCATTCTAATTATTAGAAAGAGTAATTCCTAATAATTTGTCATCAGCTGTTGTCAAGGGAAGTATATAAATGGGATAAAGGAATAAAATGCTCATGACTTAGGATGGAATGGATTCTGCCAGGGCAGAAAGGCAAGGGAGTGATGAATTGGCTGCTCCAAGGAAAAGGAAGACGTGAATTTCATTTTTAATCACAGCGATCCTGCGTAGCTGGACAAATCTCCAGCTGTCCCCGTGTACATGGATTTTTTATTGCTGAGTCATCTTGCCCTCAATTACATAGATAGGTATATTTGGAAAGTATATTTATTTTAACTCAATGACACATCTGAAGCAGAGTTGTTTATGCAACATGTCAAATTGTGCCCTTTGAGGACTGATTTTTGAAAAGCCGTCCTAGAACTCACAACAAATTTGTGCTGTTGATTGTAGCATGTAAACCATGGCGGGACTACTTGGTGGACTTAATTAGGGAAACGGAGCATTTATATGCAGGCTTAAGTGTTATTGATTAGACTTTGGCACACCAGTCACTGCAGTGCAGCCTGACAGAACATCCAAAGAAATTAGTGGTTGCTGTTCCTTAAATAAAGCCCTTTGCTGAATCATATATCTGCTTTGTTTCTGACTGTTCACTCCCCTCCAGAGCACTTTCAAGTTATACATGATATGCTTGTCAACCATTGTAGCTGGTTTTTGCTTGTGTCTCAATCAGCCCAAAAGAAACAAGCAAGGCTGATCTATCTAATTTAGTTACAATGAAAAAGTCAGGTGTATACTATAGACAAGGAGGAAGAGGAGGAGGGGTGGGGGAGGGGAGAGGAGGTCAAAGACAGAATGGGGAGAGGGAGAGGGAGGGAGGGAGAACAATTATTCCTCTTTGGACAATTATACCTACCTTGGTCAGACCTCATCTAGAGTACTGCGTCTAGTTCTGGGCACCCCAGTTTTAAAAAAGGCATTGACAAACTAGGGCAAGTCCAAAGGAGGACTACCAAAATGGTTAGTGGTCTGGAAACCATGTCCTATGAGGAATTGTTGAAGGATCTAGGAATGCTTAGCCTTCAGAAGAGAAGACTGAGAGGAGCCATCATAGCAGTCTTCAAATATCTGAAATGTTGTCACAGTGCGGAGGGATCACCCCTATTTTCACTTACACAAGATGAGAGAACTAGAAACAACAGTATGAATACAATACAGGGAATCAATACAGATTAAATATTAGGAAAAAAATCCTGATAGTAAGGGCAATCAGTAAATGGAATAGGTTGCTACAGGAGGTTGTGAGTTGTCATCCAGTGGAGGTCTTCAAGCAGAAGCCGTCTGGGCTGGTTTAGGAAATTCTGCATTGAGCAGGGGGTTGGACTCAGTGACTCCATGATTCTATGATGCTGTGATTCTAATACTTACCTGCCATTCAGAACTTTGTATTGCTTATGCAATAATAAATTGGATTGCAGCAATAGACTTGAAGGGATCCCTCTTTGGAAATTTTCTAATAATGAGGTGCGGGTGAGATTTGAGGGGATGGAGAAAACTTTGGGGTTAGATAGCAAGCAAAATGCATTGACTCTGGTTCAGGTATCTGCACGGTGGCTGGAAGTTTTACACTTGCTGCTGTAGGGAATATCACGTGCAACAGCTGAAGTAAGAGTGGAACTCCAGCTGTGGTACAGGAACTCTGGTTGAAAGTCAGGCTGTTGAGTTTGCATTTGAGTGACATCTCCCAGTCTGATGTGAACTCTACTGAAAAGGAACACTCCAAGACTTGCTTTTCCTACTCTTTTAGTGTTTGGAGTCAGAGATGGTTGTTGGTGGAACACAGACATGTGCCCATGCCATCCCTCTAGTGATTGAAGGCTGCCTCAATTAATGACACTAGAGCTTGTAAGAACACATGTGCACATATGTGCCTATCAGTGGTAAGCACCCAGGCTGTGAATTCCCCCCCCCCCAATTTATGCTGCTGCAGATGGCACCTGGGTATCCCGTGAGCAATTATAGAATGTAATCCCTCTGCCATTATTGCTTGCTAACCTGACAGAACTTTGCCCAGCACTGTCATCTTCTGATGGTGTGCATTGCCACCACTGCACAATTGCAGCCATCTGTTTCAGCCTCCAAGCACAGTGGATGGAATAACAATGGCGGCTCCATCCAGAAGGTTAATAAATGCACTATTGTTGTAAAATCCTCCACTAGTGCTGGGTTTCTCAGCAATAGCTTTTCGAGATGTTTAGGGGGGATACAGTGGAGCTGTGGTGGGACTGCCAAAGATACATGTGTCAATCACACTGCAGCAGACCACAATGATGCCACATTCCCCTTGTCTGCACAGGGCCTTGGGGATAAAAAAAATGGAGGATGGCTTGGTGATCAGATGAGGAGAAAGAAAAGAGAGAGAACTCTGAAGGTATCAAAGGTTTTTTCTGCACTTACCTGTTCCTATTCCAAGCCAGTGGGTCTCAACCAGCCAGTCCTGCTGATTGGGACTATGGAACTTGGTGGTCTGGACCAGCATTGTCTGCAGAACAGCACTGCTCCAGACCACCCTCTTACTCCAGCCTCGAAGTCTGAATGGGTAGTGACTGAAATAGAAAGTAGGGGTGTACATGAATGCAATTTTCGGGATTCAATTCAAATTGAATATCTGAAAATTCAATTCAATTTGGATCTTTAAAATCCAAATTTACACAAATTCAATTCGACTTAAGCAAATTTGAATCTGTGTGTTTGAATTTTCGGTTTGAATTTGCACTTATGAATGTTGCACCATTATGCTACCTGTATGCATCCGTACACTTCCATATGCATCCCATATTTATCCTGCATGCAACCCGTTTTCATCCCGTTCAAGTAAGCATCGTGTATGAACCCATACGCATAGGAATGTCAGAATAATTCGAATAAATAGATTCAAAAATTCAAAATTAATTTGAATGTTTAAATTTGAATTTATGGACATTTGATTTAAATTTGAATGTCGAGACTTGATCGAATTTCGAATGTCTTCAAATATTCATGCACATCCCTAATAGAAAGCAATCTTGAGATTGTGGTGCACAGTGCAATGGAAATGTCAACCTTTTGAGCTTTACCTCTGAAAAGCTGGCACAATACTTCTTATCTACTTGTAAGATGATGCATATTTAATCAACCAACTCAAGTTTTCTTCTGATGGGTGGCACTGCCCTTTAGGTAACCAATATCAATAAATGCTTATATTTTTCATACTCACACACATAAACAACACTGAGTTCAAAGCAATTGTAGCTCTGCGAGAGATTTATTTGGGCACACATGGCAGGGAAACACTTAACGCCCTTGCCATTCATTGCCTAATTGCCTCTGGTACCTTTAAATAAAACCACCAGCTCAGGTTTACTAATGAAATTACTGAGATTGATCTCTGGGAGGATGACCCAGAGGAGGAGATTTTTAAAAGGCAAGAATCAAACAAAGAAATGTCTGTTAAAAGACTATTTTTGTGCATTTGTTCTCTTGGAAGAAGACCTACATTTCAAAGCGAAGCATCCAGAGAGGACATTTGTAATTATTTTAACCAGTCAATGCCTGGAGGGCTTTTTAAAAAGGAAAAGAAAAAAAAAAGGTATAGCCAGGCCAACTAGACATTTGCCTCAAAGGCATATATTTTAATAGTACATAGAAACCAGTGATTAAATTTAGCATCTTGCAAGTTTTTAATTTATTTTGCAGCAACTGGTGTCTTTCCAGGATGATCAGTGAAGAATCTCCACAGGGAGAGCTGTTCCATTCTTTCATGGCACTAAAATATAATAATAATAATAAAATTCTCTATTTTATTCTTGTTGAGGTTGGAGAAGCTTGTTCCACACCAGAGGCCTAAGATGTTGCTCTGAGTTGTAGGCTTGTGCAGATGGCTGAGAGTGGAATGATAAAGCATGAGGTCTCCTGAAGGAATGGAAAGTAGAAAGAGCCCTGGTGTGATCATTACATTGTTTGATGCTATGTGATACAGAAGGTGGGGCATGAAGTTAACTGAAGGCTCAGGAACACCTAAGTTTTAATCCATTTTGATCCCCCTTTGATCAAAGGCTTTTCTTTTTGCATTTAACCTGTCCCTAGTTGTGATGGGTTTTGCCAGTGGATTGGAACCAGGTCGCCTGCACCCAGATGGATTGTTCCTCTCCAACCCTTGCTGCTGCTTCTAGAGAGCTCCCAAAGGCAACAGCAAGGCTCTGAGGGCCAGGAAGAAAAGTTCTCAGCCTTCAGAGTTTCTGTCCTGACTAGTGATGTGCAAGAATATTCAAAACATTCAAAATTCGAATTCATTTGAATTTGGATATTCAAATTCAAATTGAATATCTATACATTCATTTTTTAGCAAACAATTTTGAATGTTTTGAATCATTCATATGAATTATTCTGACATTTGTATGTGCATGGATATGTACACATTACATACGTATCCATACACATCTTATTTGTATCCGTATGCATTTGTACGGATACGTACGGGACAAAAACGGGATGCATACGGGATAAAAACGGGATGCATATGGGATAAAAACGGGATGTGCATGAATGTGTACAGACACATATGAATATTGTCAACATCTGTATCTTCTGGAATATTCACAAAAATAGATACTAATGTATTCAAATCGGTACATTTGTTTTTTCCCTATTCATACGAATTCGAACATTCAAATATTATAATAAAATCAAATCTGAAAATTGCATTCGTGCACACCCCTAGTCCTTACTGGTTTTGTGACAAGTCCATTTCCAGCAGTATTTCCAGCACTGCTCTAAAGAACCCCTTGGGGGAGTAACCATCCTTATGCCTCCATGGTCCAGTGTATTACCTCTGGACCAGCTGTAGACCTGACACTGAGGTGGTACAACCATACTGAACACTGAGGAAGTACAACCATACCATTTTCAACATCTTAGCCCAGTCCTCACTTCATCCAGTGTGGATGAAGCATGACTTGGGACACCATTTTCAGTACCTTAACCCAGCTTATGCTTCATCCAAGGAGAATGAAGCATTACTGGAGGCGGGGCTTGACCTAACCAGCATTAGTGTCTTTTACCAGAATTTGCTCTGGAATAAGGGGGGAAGGGCCCTGTAGACCTGGGGCCTTTCTGCACTTAGCTGATTAGGCTGCTGTGAACTAAGGCTGGTAATCTTCTGGTAAAGGTGGACCATTTGCACTTGCATGAGGAAAGCTCCCTCAAAGCATCCATTACTGGCCAGAAGTGCAACTGGTCTTCCTATTTACCAGCCTGCACTGCTGAGTCCGAAGCCAGAAGTTCTACCTCCTTGCTGATGTGATTGGCTGCCATCGCAGAGGAGCGTGTTTTAAGCAGGGGTGTATTGCAGCCAATTACATCAGCACCTGTGATTGAACACCCCTCTTGTGACTCCATGACCAGATGCCACTCCTGGGGATTGGTGGTCCGGTCACAGCAGAGGCAAGCGATCGATCATGGCCACCGCCACCACCGTTTCTCCACGGACGCCTCCTCCCCTGCCCACCAACCACAGGGAACTGGAAGAAAAGTGAATGGTCCCGCTGCTGGACACTTCAGGTAAGCTTTTAGTTAATGTTGGTAAAGGAGCACGATTTAGTGCTCCACTCCTAATCAACAATTTGTGAACTTCAGGGAAGGGCAGGCATCCTTGGAGGCTGTAACTGCTCTTCACCAGTAGTTCACTAATTGTTGACTACCAGCCTAAGTGACAATAGGCCTCTGGTCTATTGACCTGTCTCCTCTACCCCATGGACTCAAATTGTGGGCCCTTGTTGTTACTCTATTAGGGATACAGTAGTGTCCATTTATAGACAGTATTTGTATTGATAACTGAGATGTGCTGGCATATAATTGTGTGAGAGAAGGGGAGGGGAAGAGAGAGTGGAAGAGTAAATGGTCCCTTTCAATAATATAATTATCTCCACCTATAATTCTTCTGTCTTTCAGTTCCTTTTGACCTCGTTGTATCCCACTCCCTTAAACACTCAGGATAAGACTTCACGCATCTGATGAAGTGTTAGCTCTTAAGAAGACAACAAGACTTTTGATGCTTCGACAGAGAATCAAACTGTAACAATCTTTCTGCCTCTTAAAGAAGCATGTTCATTTCCCCCCCACCCCATCTGTATTTTCTTCCCTCATTCCAAGGCAAAATCTGTTGTTGAAGCTCTAAGAAATCTCTGAAAAGGATTTGTCCAGGTTTCCCAGCAACAGTAACTACACAGAGTGTTCCCAGTCACATTTCTGCTTATAGGAGTCTTCTCTCCATTCATTGCAACTGTTTTGAGAGACATTTGGGAAAGGAACTGGTTAGACTCAAATTAATAGTGTAAACAGAATCAAAGGCGATGGTGGCAGCCCTTGGCTTCATTCTGAAGTTGGATAACTTGCAAAGCTGAGGCAAGCTTTTCCAACCACGGCAGCAGTGTCATGGGAAAAGCTAAACTGGGTAGAATTCTTCTTCTGTTCATCTCTTAAAAGTGCAGGAGTCCTGTTTCATAGGATTTTTGCTGTCCTTACGGCCAAACGATCAGTTGCTGTGACAGTGGTTATTTGGTGTGCTATTTATATCACTGTCAATGGAGAACTACAAATGGGTAATTTATGTCTTAGACCAACCTTTGCAAAATTGGTGCTCCTTCAAGTATTTGGAGTATAATTCTCAATGGCCCCCACCAGCATAATGCAGCAAATTCTCATCGGATCCGATTTGCTTTATCTTCATGCCACTTCTTACTAAATATCCAAGACAGTTTGCAAAAGCAAAACAATGGAATATTGAACTACACAATGTTGTAAAATCCCCAAACTTAATAATACAGGATTTCATGAAATGTGTCATCTGCAAATTATCTTTGGTGACAACACCTAGAGGTGAACCCACTGCAATCAGCCATCTTCTTAAATATACCAGACTTCCATTTGTAGCAGCATTGCTGAGGGATTCAGTTTCTTCTGGGAACCAGACCTGATGGAGCTCCTGTCAAAGCAGTAGCATAAAATTACAGTAGGCAGGCAGATACAGAAGAAAACTTAAGAGGAGTCCACTGGATCAGTCCATGCCACATCTATTGCATCTGGGAATTCTCAAACAGAGGACAAAGGCAAAACCTTCACCTACCCTTGAATCTCTGCAAAATTAGGTACAGTACAGGTAACATTAAGCATAGTACAAATCTATGGGATAGTAGACAAATCCTTCTGTGCTAATAGGTTACACTTCCTGAATAATGTGCTGGCCACAATGTGGTCTGTCTCATCACTCAGGCTGGCCTCAAGTGGTCATTTGGGCTGGTTGCAGGTGGTCTCCCATGTGACCTAGGTTGAGTTCCATTCCTGCTGGTACCATGATGACAGGTAACAATGAGAGGAGCAGGCCAGGATCCATTCCAGAGCCCTGCAACGTTTTGCTAGGCTTCGCAACATGGCCAACTTCTGAGACTATTTCAAGAGCTGAGGGGGAAAAATGACCCTGGCCTGCAAATTTTAGGTCAAGGAACTTCTATTTCCTGGCTTCAGAACTAGGCCTGGATGGGGCAAATGTCTTGTGGATAGTCATAAGTGGGCTGTGCACTCTCCCACATCATTACTTGTGCAATTGCAGGAGAGCTCTCTGCAGCAACACGTACACAAAAGCTACCTGTGTGCCTCAGAGACAAAGCAGCTGGACAAATATGAGCATGTCGTACTGGGACCAAAGCAGTAAGAAGTCTTAGGAGACTCCTTGGTGAAAGGGAATGCTACCCTGCATTTCTCTACATCAGTTTAGTGGACATTTCTGCCTAATCTGAAATGGGAAAGAGTTTGTCTCAGTTAAACTGATTAGGGGCAGTTAAGTTGTGGTCCGCCAATGCTAGTAAACCACAACTCCCATAAACATCAGCCAGGAAAGGGCTGGCAGGAGTTGTAGTTCGTCAACACCTGGAGGGCCATGTGGTAGCCACGCCTGCAAGAGACTTAGCGCAAAGCAGCCAAAACTACACTTGTGTGGTCCATTAATGGAAACTGGATGATATTTGGCCAATCTGATGACATAGGCCTCTGTCCCAGTGGTACAGTTAGATTATTTGAGACTCTGGAATAATGGCTTGTCAGAGACTATTCGATAATAAGTGTATTAGTTCAGCCATTTCAAAACACGTCAAGCAAGACTTTCCTGCTGGGGCAAGGAGAACTCCCACTTGTTCTTTTGATTTGGATCCTGGATGTCATCTCCAAAGTCCGTTCCTGGTTCCCCATACATGCTCACATTTGACCAACATCAGTTTTCCAGAGAAACATCTTTCTAATTGACACAGGCTTAATGGAAATTGGTAGGATTTACTGCTACTAGTAGTAATAAAATAAGTCAGTCATTTTGAAAATGGTTTTGTATAAATCACTTGGAAAAACACTTTGGAGAATATTGTTTGCTGTTAGCCAGTCTACTTTGAATCTGAGAGCAGCAAAAGGCAAACGGAAAAGGATACATCTTTTTCTTATTCTAATTCCTGAATTGATTAGACATTTAACCAAAACCATTCAGGTCTTCAAGGAACTGACAATAGATGTGTTGTGTGTGTTTTTAAATTATTATTATTTCTCTTTTCCACAACATTTTAGATATATGCTTTCCCAGTGATTATACACTGAGGAAATCATTGGAAGGAAAATAATGATTTAAAGAGAGAAAATACCAGAGAGGGGATATTTTTTAGGGTCTAATTTCATTTTTCAGGGCCCAGGGCAGAAAGATGATGGAATTATAGCTCTGAAAAGAAACAGAGCCAGTATCCAACTCTATGTGCTATAGAAATAATTCATAGGTGTTTTATGGACTTTGGAAGGGTCACTGCACTGTCTACAAAAAGAAAAAAAGTCCTGAAGAAACACAGTTTGTTGATGTTAGGTGCTGTTGAGTCAGATGACTCCTATTGACTGCATGAAGACATCTATGCATTTTCTTTTCATTACCTTCTTCTAGAGAGATGTTGAAGACGGAATCTGCAATTCCCGAGTTGTTGCTTTTCCATTAAATCATGGCCGTTTCCTGGAGAACTACATCCATATAATTCATTATATTTATGCTTCATCTTTTCCTCTAAGAATATTTCCATTTTCCACTTCCATTTTTTCCATTTTTATTTGTATACTGCCTTTCAAAAAGAAAATTTTGTCCAAGGCAATTTACAACAAACAGAAAAAATACCATGCAAATACAATCATCACTTCAAAGAAATACAGCAAGTAAATATAGCAAGTAAGGAAATAAATTTCAATAACTAAAACATCAAATATATATCATAAGCAATGTACAAAATTCTAATAATAAGCTATGTAATCTAAAAAACTACAATATACATTATCAAAAAATAAACGATAAGACCAATTAACGCGAGTCAACTCAAGTGAACCGAAACTGCAGCAAAGCAACAACCACCAACCCAGGTGTCCCTCTGTTCCTCCATCTTCAGCTGGAACCCACACCTAGAATAGGCCGTGTCAAAGGCTCCAGTCTCACAGGTGCAGCAGAGGACTTGGTTGTTTCTCCTCTCACCCCAGCCAGAAGCAGCCACAGTTTTTATATCCATCCTGGAGGATGGTGTGTGCAGGCTCCAGTCTCAAAGGTGCAGCACAAAACTTGATTGTTTCTCCTCTCACAATATAAGATCGTTTACACACTAACCTGAGGTCTATTTGCATGAGAACCTCTGGAATGCATGTAGGATGTCCAGGGATGGAGCATTTGCTCTGCTGGGCTGGTGGTTCTGTTCTGAATCACCCTAGCCTGTCCCAGAGCATCCTACACAAGTTCCAGATGTAGAGTATGAAATCATGCTCTACACCCATTCCCGGCCATCCTGGGATGTCCCACAGCTGTTCGGGAGGGAGAGTATTCACATACTCCCTCCAGAACCTGCTGCCATTAGGTCAGGTTCGACCCAGGGCAGGCAGCTCTGTCTCGTCCCTTCCCCGGTTCCTGCGCACATGCCACTTACCCAGGAATGAAGAGATAAGTAGCGTGCATGCGTGCGCATCCCCAGGTAGGCCTGTGCCCAGGGGGGGGGGGTTCCTGGAAGGGTTCCTGCAGGCTCTAGGGGATCCAATCACATCACTTAGAGACCACAGGAACCGGGGAGGGGATGAGACAAGCTCGCCCACCCCTGGGTCAAACCTGAACCAATGGTGGCAGGCCTGGGAGGGGCGTCCCGTACCCGCGCTGACCTTTTCGGGTTAGGCCCCATGGGGACAGGTTCGGCATTCACACCTAGGGAGGTAGGAATGTGTTTTGATGCATCCCTTACCTTCCTAGGGGTGGATGGGGAAATGCGTCCCCGCATGGCCTAGCCTTTGTGCACTACAGCCATTTGGGAGCTGTTCGCACTTGGCTTTATTCTGGGATATATTTTGGAATAGGGGCCTGCTGTCTACCTACTACAGCGGGCCCCAAGTGAGACCTGCCAGAGTCTGCAATAGCATAACAACAGATTCCTATCCTGAGATATATTCCAAAATATGACCAAGTGCAAACAGGCTCCAGGTCCACCTGGAATGATTCAATAGCTGAAGGAGGGCAAATGTACAGGAACAAGCCATATGCAATTTACATGGCTGTCCCAGGACATTTGCCATGCCAGCCCCAAAGATTGTGGGATTTTGGAGCTGGTTTCTAACTACTCCATTGTGCCAGCAACATAAATTCCTGGCCTAAAGAACTCCAGGGCCCCATTTTGGTAGTAGAATTTGGTTCACTGCTGATACGTGTCTACTACTAAACTAAAACAAGGTGGTGCACACCTTTTCATTCTAGTGGCTCCTAGTCCACTGGTAGGTCTTCATCCAATGTGTTCTAGTGATGGGTGTGGCCTCCCTTAAACTAATCCAGCATGTGGAAGCAATGGCCCTGGGCGTCTTTGTGGATTGGCTTAAAGGCAGCTGTAGAAATGTCTTAAAGCTTTTCACTTATTTTACTCTTATAGCAACTGGTGGCACAAGGTAATCCAGAAAGTTCCTTCCTTCCTTCCTTCCTTCCTTCCTTCCTTCCTTCCTTCCTTCCTTCCTTCCTTCCTTCCTTCCTTCCTTCCTTCCTTCCTTCCTTCCTTCCTTCCTTCCTTCCTTCCTTCCTTCCAAAATTCCAACTCTGGTTATATCCAGATGAGCTGCAAATAGTATGGCTCATCACCGATAAGTGTGATGATTTTGCTGGTTGGTTGCAAAAAGTCAGCTCAAATTGCTGTGACTCTGAAGTGGACTTTCCTGACCACATGACCTGAAAGTGTTGTCAGAATTCCATACATCTGGGGCATTCAAATCCAGGACTGTCCTAGAATGAGTTTCACAAGAATTTCAGAAAAGGTCCAAGCACACTTCCATTAAGTTGTTCATTTAGTGTTGCCCTAACTTTGCAAGAATCCTCACAGCCTGTGGCTTATGAATGAGGACATGAAGTATGGAGAGAGACTGTCAGATCTGGGTTGACAGATGTGTCTGTAATTCAGTAACGCTGCTGCACACTGTGATAGCAGAATAAAAATCAATATATTTTGCTAGGATACAATTCTAACTTGTGTTATGTTCTCCAGGAATATGATGCTAAAGAGCCATAGCAATTGTCATTGAAACAATAGAGCTCATAAAAAAAAATCCACTCAGAGTGGAAGAATAATAAAGTGATCATATCTCCATAAGCCACCCACATCTGCATTAAGCAACCATGCCCTGCTGATGCTGATGGAGAAGATTATGTGCTTCATTGGAATTGGAGGAAAAAAGTGAAACACAATTGGTGAAAGTTGGTGCAAGAAGGAAACTGTTCATTAGTTTTAGGGATGTATATGAATATTCATAAGATTCATTCTTCGTATGAATTCATTCAAATTCAGCCAAATGCTGCCAGCCAACTTTTTAAATAGAACATTTCACTCTTAATTCTAAAGTCCAAAGATGATGATGATGATGATACAATGAGCCTTTTGAATGTATATAAGGTGTAGTGTCATCCTTGGAAAGAATCTTTCTCTTCTATACAACTTTGCTTGCAACCCAGAAATAATTATGGGCCTTTTTTCACTTTCCTGGGCAACAGTTCCAGGAAGATTGCAGGAGTGCTGCATTTGCACCACAGTCTATTGCAACTGTCCTAGAGGTGTCTGGAGCTGTTTCCTCAGGCTTACTTTCTGTGAAAAGTTTCCCACAAGTTGTCCCTTGGTGTGAGGAATGATATGTCTGCAATGCTTCCAGTGTTGCAAGATGAGGGACCTTTCGGTTTGGACCTTCCAGGCTTGAATGTCCAAACTTCAAGGCTTGCTACACCCTTGCACACTCAATGAGATGTCCCCTCAGCCAGTCATGGTGATGGGTGGGCATTGCGCTAGGGACATTGCACCAGGGACAGGATAGGGAGCTCTGCTGTTTGTATTGCTAGAGTGGCTGGACAGGAACGGATCTCTTTCTGTTCTTTCTGTGCCTAGCATGCAAACGGCCCAAGCCATTCTTGAAGTTGACCAGCCAGAAATTGTCTGTGGGGAAATTTGGCTTGAACTTTGCACTGTCAATGTGTTTTGGACTACAACCCCCATCAATATCACACAGCATGTCCATTTTGGTCTGAGGGAACTATGTTGGGAAATCCTAGACTACATTATGAACAAGCAGTGGTTTTAATGTGGTCAAAAGAACAGGTGATTCTGTTAACTCTGGAAAAAAGCTCTATAGTTATGCTATATTAGAACACTGGCATATGGCTTTTTATTATAGCCATCCAACAGAACACCAGCTTCCAAATATAGTATATGCAAGAAAATGCATTTTACCCCAGGGATACTTACTATGTCTGGTATGATTTAATATTAGAATGCTTATATATAGTAACAATTTTTTTCAGACCTTTTCTTGGATTGGCTTAAGTTGCTTGGGTTTCTGGTTAGGTTGGTAACATTTTATGTGGTAGCATTATGTACCAACATTACACAAAGAGAGACCATACTGAGTAACAGAGATCCATTGTCACCACCAACACCATTCTTGGTTGTTTTGGCAGTCACCCTTCCCCTCCCAGGTCAAACTTTGGTTTTGCAATTTGTGTTAAAACGTGGCAAGTGCCAGTAGGAAAACAGAAGCAGGTTGGATGGAAGTTGGGTTGGGTCAAAGAAGGATTTGCTGGTGCCACATGGACTTCAAAGGAAGTTCATGAACTGACTTGGTGAAGGGAAGGGGTCTTCTTGTGAGCCGGTTTGGTCTTGTGCTTACAGATGTCACACTCATATCTCATAGTCACCCCCAGGTTTGAGCCCGCACTCCTCTGTGAAGCCAGCTGGGTGACCTTGGGCTCGTCACAGCTCTCTTTCTGAGCTGTCACAGCCTCACCTACAGAACAGAAAGTTTATCAGCCACTTTGAGTTCCTTTAAATGGGTGAGAAAAGACAACTCTCCTTCCCCTCTGGAACCACCTGCACCAGCCACCTCCATTACCAGCTATGGCCCAGTAGGGGGACCAGGGGAAATATCTAGAATCATATGTGATGCATTTGACATTGGAGAGAGAGGACTAGTAAATCGTATCCTTCCAAAGTTGCTCTCCGTAGAACCTCAGTGTTGCATTTCTCCCATGGATAAATTTCCTCACCTTCTACGATATTGATTGTTTGAATTTCATTGCACGTATTCAATTTCCAGCTTCTTCCATTAATATGTATGCTTTCGCCACCTTATGTATAAGTGGGTAGAGCAATTTGAATATGGAACAATTTATCTTTATTTCATTCATTATATTAATTTGGGGGGTGGGCAGGAGGGTAAACATTGCAATATTAAAAAAAGAAGAAAAACTAATGCAAGTAGGGAAAAGGAAGAAAAAATAGCTACAGAATTGGAATTGTGCTCTATAACATAGCTGCCTGTTTTTTCCATTCCAATTTCTTGAAATAAAGATATCAAACTAAATTAGAACTCTGAGTGAATTATGGTTGAGATGAAACCACTGGCATGACATTAAGACTTTCTGAAAAAAGGAGGATGGGAGTCCAGAGGAGATCTAAACAAGCGATCATTTTATTGTTTTTTTTACTTCAATTTCACTTTAAAATAAACTTGGCAAAGTAAACTTTCTAGTAATAAAGCTCTGAAAACAAACAAACTTGAAGATTCTGCAGATTTTACAACTTGCAATTCGTCCACCATCAAGGAAGAGTCTTCCAGTTTTGAAGTTTGCATCCTTTACTATTTCTTGAACTTTTGAGATGATCCAAAGGCAGTAATTGCAGAGGCCAAGTCTAATATCTTAATGTGTAAATAGATTTAACTGAAGTGAAACAACAGAGCTTAATGGATAGATCAGTAGTGGGGGAATGTTGGTGGACAGATGGATAGAAGCACCTAAAAGTCCATTAATCCCAATCAGGGGCCTCTGAAGTTGGCTTCTGGGTTTCAACAGTTCTTGGTAGTGCAGATGAGTGAGACCCGAGCCTCTGGTCCACATTAGACAGAGCATGATCCAGATTCCAGATCAGGTAGGAATCACTTTAAACCTGTTTAAACAGTGGACCAGTAGACCCTGGTCCAGAACACGGGAAGCATGAAGAAGGCAAGCCTCCCATGTTTAGGACCACTGGGGAACCCATTTTAACAGCACATCAAAGCCTGTTGCTTAGGTTGGTCCCCCAGAGGCTCAAGGCTAGGAATTTTGTGGCCTGCATGTCTAGACAATGCAGATGGTGTTGCTCCAGACCAGAGATGCTTTTGCTCTTGGCCCCATAGTCAATGATAGGTTAACATCTGGGCAGGTGCCTCTGTATTTGCAGGAGGTATTTACAACCTACAAATGCTACCTGCCTGCCTAGATGTTAACCTATTGTCATACTAATATTACCTTAAAGCTTATCTGTCCCATCCAGTGCTGCAACCATTTACACCATTTTCCACGTGAGGAGTCATCTGAGGTGCCACACAAGCACGCTGGCACCTCAGATGACCCCAAATGTGGTTGTGCATGTGTACAGCATCACCAGTGCAGTCACGCCAGACTTCAAAAAGAAGATGGTGGCACTGTGCTGTTGACCAGACACACACCTATACATCAGTAGGCCTTTGGGCATGTGGGGGCTAGTTTAACTTGTAGTAACATTCCCAAGGATGAATGGTAGTACATGTTAGTCACTGGGCCTATTCGCACTTGGCTTTATTCTGGAATATATCCTGGAATAGAGACTAGCTGTCCATATGCTAGGGCAGGCTTCGGCAGGCCCAAAGTGAGATCTGCTAGAGTCTGCATTAGCATGTGGACCACAGACCCCTATCTTGAGATATACTCCAGAAAAAGGCCAAGTGCGAATAGGCCCCTAGTGACACCCGCGGCCGGCAGCCACCATTTACTAAGCCCCAGCCGGGCGTCCAGCTCACTTCAGTCCAGCCACTAAGGCCACGGACTCCAAGTTCTCTTTTAAATAGTAGGTTTCTAGGCCTTTTTCTTCTTCTGAGCTGAGCTCCAACACTTAGGTTACACTGTTACCATTACATTTCTATGACAACACTTCCCCCCTCCCTTGAGCGTCTGTGCCAGAATCAGGCCTCAAGCAGAGTGTCTTTGAAACAAAAGTAACTTTATTGGTTTACAACTCTTATGTTAGTTCAAGTTCAACACAAGGCATTCTTATTAACTTATTTTCTCAACTTAGGACCCTGAGCAATCTCTGTTCTAGATTCTCCTCAGGACCCGGATCTGCACTGTCTAACTCCTTTCTAAGTCAAGCCCCAGATACAGAACAACCAACGGTTTTTCTGCTCTTGTTTATATAAGCTCCGGCTCCGCTAGCCTCCACCTGATTGGTCGGCTCCTCCCAAGAGTTCCATCCCCCCTCCCGCTGTTGCTGGGGAGAAATCTCTCTCCGCTTACCTCTATAGCTCTCTTATTTATAACACTTTGACCCCACATTACCTGGTGTAGACAGTTTTGTGGTCACTACACTTTCATTAATTCTAAACATTCCACTCCCGCTAAGTCTCACCAAACCCATGGGCATCACAGTCACTAATGCACTTTTTCCACCCAGAGGTTGGGAAGCCAAGTGCAAAAGCAGCTCATGTCTTTCCATGGTCCAAATCAACGAGCTTGGCTGGTCCAAACACAATAATTTGGACCATGGAGAGGTAAGTGCAGAAAAGGCCCAAGTCTCTAGGTTTTGTTTAAAGGTCAGGGCTATGCCAGCAAATCTCTTAAATTTAGTCCCTTGAAGCCTAGGAACCTGCAGATGATGGTTCCAGGTACTTCCATCTTTAGAGATGTGCACAGATGTTTGTAACATTCGAAATTCGGCCAAATTCAGACATTCGAACTCCAATAGAATCTTAGATTATTCGTATGCTAACATTCGAATTAATACTAATATTTCAGGACATCCATACAAATAGTTCGAACATTCATCAAGCTGGGGAAATGTATCAGATGTACATATATTCATATCAGATATGTATCCATTCATATCAGATATGTATCTGTTTGTATCAGATACATATTCATTCGTATCAGATACATATTGAATGTTCATACAAATATGTACAAATAGATTCATATCAAATAGAATTTTACCACATTTGAATGCAATCTATTTGTACAAATATGGATTTTCGAACATTCAATTCATTTTGAATCAAATGCCCAAAAAACATTTGTGTGCAGCCTTAATCTGTGTCTGCCCATCCTGACCACAGTAGAAGAAGAGTTGGCTTTTCTACCCCACTTTCCTCGCCCATTTAAGAGGACTCAAAGCAACTGACAAAGCTTTTATATTCTCCCCACAACAGAAACCCTGTGAGGTAGGTGGGGCTGTGAGAGCTCAGAAGAGAGCTGTGACTAGCCCAAGGTCACCCTGCTGGCTTCATAGGGGAAGGCAGAATTGAACCCGGTATTCCCAGATAAGAGTCCAGCTCCCTAACTACTAGAATCCATTTGAATTCAAGCAGACCTGTATGCTTTTGCTATTGGATACCATAGGGTTGGGTCTGACTCCTTGGGTGTTTTTCCACCGCGCTCCTTTAATCCAGATCTAAGAAGATCCGGATCTAAGGAATGGGTACATTCCTTAATCTGGATCTAGTAGATCTGGATTAAGGGAAGTACCCAATGTGTTTCCATGGGTGGTCTAGCACCCAATAGCAATGGGTGCTAGCCTCCCTGCCGTGGAAACACCGGAGCACCCATTTGGAAATCTGGATCTACCCATGTGGGGTCTGCTTGTCACCCCAGGTGTTTGGGGGGACAGGGGGTGCAATATCTGAAGTGGCTTTGAAGTCATTTTGAAGTCACTTCAAAATCTGTGCAAAACTGCTCCATTGAAGTCTGTGCTGATCTTTGGAGTGAACTTTGAAGTGACTTCAGAGTCACTTCGAAGTTCACTCTGAAGATCACCACAGACTTCAAAGACACTCCGGAGCTATTTTGCACAGACTTTGAAATGACTTCGAAATGACTTTGAAGCTTAAGTTTTGGGGCTCCCCCCCCCATGGGTGCCCCCTCCTCCTAGCCTCCTTTAGACCCCATTGCCACACAAGCATGGAAATAGGCTCCATTTAATCCAGATTTTCTGCCTGAAAACCCCATTGTAGACCCTATTAATGGGGTCTACAGAAAATCCCGATTAAAGACCAGAAAGTACCCATTTGATCCAGATTACCCCAGCGGAAGTCAAAACAATCGGGTCCCAAATGGGTGCCGTGGTGGAAATGGGATCATCCGGCTCACACCCAAATAGGTCCTTAATGGGTACAAAAATGGGTACTTTCTGACAGTGGAAAAACACCCCTTGATGACTATATGGGTGCACCCATGGACACCTCTATGCAGTTTTCTTAACAATGATACAGAAGTTGTTTGCCAGTTCCTAATTTCAGGCAGGGGATGAGGACTAAGTCTGTGATCCTCTACAGTTTTGCTCTACCGCTGAGCTCTAGTGTTTCCCTGCACATGCTTCTAAGACTTTTCTAGTTCACACATTGCTGGTCTTCCAGTATTCTCACTGTTTACACATTTGTGCTCCAGTGCAAAGGCAGAAACCTTGCGGTTTTGCACTCAAGCACAAAGTCAGAATGGCCTGTTGAATCTTTGTGCTCCAACAAAAAGGTAGAAACTTTGTGGTTTTGCAGTCAAGCGCAAAAGCAGAAACTTTGTGGTTTCACACTTAAACACAAAGACAGAGTCATCATCTGTTGTAATCTTGTGTTCCAGAGCAAGCACAGGGAGGAAAAATTTGGGAAGGCTTCCTATGCTACGGAAAAGGGGAGGACAGCCACTTCCCGAATGTTTAATTGAGGAAAGTTATGATCTCTTTCCCTCTCCTGGAATGCCAAGCACCGCCTCTACCAAACCAAGATATGTACACACCCTGAAAAAAACCAAAACCTTCACTTGAAAGAAATCAATGCACTTACCTTGTGCAAAGAAGTATTCTGTAAATGACAGAGACCTGATATTGAATACTGCACATAAAATGCATAATCACACTTCTGTGATCTTCATGTTGTAGAAACTGTTTCAGTGCTCTGTGTAATTTGTGTGTAGCTGAGCTATCCTACTGCATTGTTCTACTGTGAAGATAAAGCAGAAGGCAAGGATTAGGTTTACTTCCTCAAGACCTTTGGAAGAAAGATGGAATATTAATTGCTGTTATTCTTGCCATTTTAACCAGCACCTAGAAACATCTTGCAATGCTTCCAAGAACATAGTAGTAGAATGCCTTACATGCACTGGCAGTCTAATGGCCCTTTCTGCACTTGCACTTTAAACGGGGGACCTTTCTGCAATTGGCTTAGTAGTCACTGTGGGGGGAGGTTTTGGACAGAGCATCTGCACTTGAAGGAGCCATTTCCAAACCAGAAATAGCTCCTTACGTTCTGAAGATCCCTCAAATATGGCTTCATGTGGAGTACACATGCACCTATTTGACTTTCCAGGCTCTGGCAAGGCCTATCCACACCTCTTCATGTAGCCTGGCATGCAAGTGCACTTATGTGGTACATCAGGGTTGCCCTGGCGATGGCGTCAGTGCATGCATGCATGCTGGCAGCAGCATCAGAACATGAAGGTTAGGGATGTGCGTGAAATTTTTTTTTGCATTCAAATTCAAGTGGAATCGAATGTCAAAACATTTGATTCTATTCAAATGTTTAGAATCTGAATGCAACAAAACCCAATTTGAATCCAATACGTTCAAATCTATGCATTTTAATGTTAGATTTGAATTTGAAGATACACATTTCTTATGCATCCCATTTTATCCTGTATGCATCCTGGGTTTTTTCCCTGTATTATAAATGCAAATGCGTACAGATACATATGATATACATAAAGATACGTAAGTAATATATATGCATCGGTACATTCCAATGATTCAACTCATTCAAACAAATGTTTTGGAACATTCAAAATTCATTCAAATGTTTAAATCTGAATGCAGAGGCATCCTATTTGAATTTGAATGTCCACATTCAATTGAATTCTATTGAATTTAGAACATTCACACACATCCTTAATGAAGATGGCACACCCAGACACCACTTGCACTGGATTTATTTATTTATTTTATATTTCAATTTATATGCCGCCCCATACCCGAGGGTCTCTGGGCAGCTCACAACATTTAAAACAGATGTATAAAAACAGTATCAAAAATAAAACAAATTTTAAAATACAGTTTTATAAGTATCTGGATGCATGGGGTGAGGGATGGCCTGTCCTAGCATTTATGAGTGCAAATGCTAGTACGTGTGAGGGCAAGTTCATCTTTCCCACCCCCTGAATGGGATAGGGAAGTGTGAATTTGCCCCGGATCAAGAACACATAATCTGCATGAGAGTTGAGTAGATCTGGGCCACATAAGAGATCCCTTTAAAAAGGTCTCATGCTGGGTGTGGTTTCTGTATATCACACTGGGGCAGGTGTGATATCCATATGAGTACCACTTTCCACATGCCTCTGATTGTGTGCATTGAAATGTGAACCTCTTGATCTGGGCACACATCAGGGGCATTTTCGCACTAACAGTGAAGACGCCTCGGAACGCTTCGGCCCAAATGCATTGAGAGCAGTTTCTCCTTCGCACTGGCAGGTAAAAGACGTGTTCCAAATGCATCCTTTACCTGTCTAAGTGGAAATGGGGAACTGTTCTCAGCCTGTTTGGGCTGAAGGCATGCACAGATGACCAGTTGAAGCCAGGTAGGTGCCTGACCAATCAGGGAGTTCCCTGCACACATGCGCAGAGTACACCCGGCCCAATTGTCTCAGTTGCTGCACGGCACCAAACAGGTAAGCTCTGTTTGTGCACGCACGCCCCAGGGGTGGGGTGGGGGTGTAGTATGCGGGTCCTGCTGGCCCTAGGAGTCATGATCAGAGCTCCTGGAGACAGCGGGAGCCAAGGGAAAGGAGGCCCCATGGGTTACCCACCCCTGGCTCCAGAGGAGCCAATTGGAGCAGCCCAGGGGAGGGCCCAGCTGTCACAGAGGGAGAGTGTGCAAACACTCTCGCTCTGGAACAGCTGGGAACGTGCCAAACGCGCAGGGATGCTTTCAGAGCAGTTTTTTTCTGCTCTGAAAATGGAATGCGTGGAGAGCGTGCTGGGATGCTTGGAGTGGTCAGGAATGGATCCGGCTACTCCTGAGGTGCAAATACTGTGTCCCCATGGGTTCTCCACGTGTTCAACAACCCCTCGTGCAAAAAGGCCTCTGGTGTGGTTTCTAGGAACCTCGTGGAGGTTGCCTCAGTGCCCAGCTTTCACAACTATATATCACGACACGAAGGGTCACTGCTTTAATTATTCGGATCTTTACTGAAGATGAACAAGTCTCCTTATTCTTTATGGACTGTGTGATTTACATAGTCACAAGCCATGCTATAATCAGAGCTCCACTGGTTACCAGCTCTTTTCCAGGCACAATTCAAATTGGCTGTAATGACCTACCAAATGGTTTGGGATCAGGATACCTACAAGATCGTCTTGGTCATTATGAACCTATAAAGGCACTAGATCAGTCTTCAGGGCCTCTCCTCTTGTTCCACCTTCCTCCCAGTTTAGGTTCACTGAAACTGGAGTGAGGGGCTGTCCCCAAGGAATAAAAAGTCTGCCAAGACTCTCCTTTTGCCTCTGAGCGTCCCCAAGCCAGGGTTTTTAACGAGGTTCCAGCGCTACAAAACGTGGAAATCACGCGACAAAATACATGCACTTTAAACAACTCTTCCAGCGCTCTTTCTGTAAGTCGCGGGTTTTCCTCGCTACATTTACCTTGAGGACGCTCCGTGGCAAAAGGGGCGGGGATTGCCACCTGCACACACAGCAGAAACACAGCTTCACTTTCTAAAGTTCAGAACTAAAGAGCCAGAATCACGCAGAATTGCAACATTGTTGCAATCGCTGTGAGGTGTGAAATGGGTGGATTATTGCTAGGGGTGGATTTTAAAGCGATAACAGGGAAAGTGATGAGTGAATGTTTTCCAGCACGAGAAGCCATTTCGGGGGGGGGGGAAGAGATCTGGGAGACAAACAGAGAGCCGATCGCTGTTTCTCCTTTGCACTTGTCAGGGATTGTCTTCCTGGTTGTGGCCACACCGAGCGCAGTCCCTCCTCATTCCCGCTGGCACCCTATGAACAAGGGCAGGGGCGGGGAGAAAAAGATGTGCGCAAAGAAAACAGGGATCCTATGGGGACGGAAGGTGCGTTAAAAACACGCATTTTCCTGAGCCTCATGCGGGCGCTTATTCCTGATTTGCATGGCACTTTTAAAGTCCACTTCAATAGAGTGACAGTAGAGTGACAGTGGAGAAGTAAATAAGTCTTTTGGGGATGCAGCCTGAGAGCCTTTTCAAAGTCTGCCCCCAAGTTTTGGAATTCCCTTCCTGTAGACGCCAGGTTGGCCCCATCTCTCCCTGCCTTCCGTATGCAGTTAAAACCATTTTTATTTCAGAAGGCCTTTTTAGCTGAATGGTTGATCTTTAGCTGCTTTCTATTCTACTTTTATATTTATATTCATTGTGTTTTCATATTTTTAATTTGACAGTGTTTTACCTGTGTATATGTATGTATAGTTTCTAATTTTATACACTATTCTATTGCTGGCATAACTCTATACATCACCTTGAGTCCCTTTTGGGGAGAAAGGCAGCATATAAATTAAATAAGTAAATAAATAAAGCAAGGTTTTATTCTGTTCTGTTGGGATCAGTATCCTCTCCTACCATAAGAGAGAATGTGCTGATGCTAACACTGATACAATAATAGTTAACCATAATAATACACTAAGCTATCACAAGATGAATTTCCTTGTTTCTGTAATAATTAAAGATAATAAGAAGTTCAGATTAATAAAAAGTTCTTCCTCTTATGTAAAGCATTTTTTATTTGATCACCTATCTGAGATCTTTGAGGTGATGAACTCAGGCACCTAATTGCTATAAATATCCACAAAAACTAGGAAGGGAGTGGATTGGGGGACATTAAATGTACCCTAATCAGATTTTATAAATCATAAGCTGTTGCTCAAGAAACCAAAATAATAAGCTTTGATCTTTTTAGATATTGGGTGGGGAAAGGGAGTGGCAAGGCTGATGTTTTAATAATAGGTTACTTAAAAGTGTGTTTGCACCTTGATGGATCAGTAGATTTTTGTTTTATTACTAAGCACTGATTCATAATAATGTGTTTTTACAAATTTAAATCTATGAACTCTGTAAGGTTATTTATTTAAAGAGAGTGAAAATAAATGCATCCTAATATGCCATAGTAAATTGTTTATAATAGAGATCCTTTTATATTTCAAAGTTGCTCCATTTCTTGTAATGCCAGTCATCCTTCTGTTGGAAGAGATCATGTTATACATATTCTATGAAAATCTAACAGAAATGAAGGTGTTGTATGACATATATCTGAACAGAAACCTTTATAATCATTAAGTCAGGGATGGCTCTCTAGGAAAACTGTAGTGATTTCTAAATCAGTTTTCATCATTCTCCCTCTCTCTTCCTGGCTGTATTCACATTCACAGACAGTTTTTTAAAAAAATCATCCCTGAGGTGGCTTAGAGATTTCCTAAAGATGGTTCACAGTTGAGATGGTTCACATGCCTGTATGCTCCTCCCCACTCTCATGAACATTCTTGGCTAGAAAAGGGCTATATTCAGGCCCAACAAAAGAGGCATCTCAGGCCGCAATCACACCTTTACTTTAATCCTTTTTCAGCCCGACTGGTTTCAGCTTTAAAAGCTAAGCCGGCTCTTTCCTGAATTTTCCTCCCTCTATTTGGGTTTTCCTTCATTCCAGCTAACAGAGGATTAAAATTTTAATCCCTTTCCAACTTGAAGGGCAGAGGAAGATAGAGATTGGAGCTGAAATTCTGCCCATCACAGCTTCTGTGCCTCGAGGTGTGACATTTTATCTTGTCTTCTCCCCCACACACCCCAGAACTGAAATAGCTCAGAATGGGACTACCTCAGCCCCTACTGCCGCTGCCGCTGCCGCTGCCGCTGTCGCTACCACCCCCACCCCCTGCCACTGTGGATCCCACTGTTGATGCCCCCCTGCCCTCCTCTAGTGCCACAGCCACCCCTTCGCCCCTCTGTCCTGCCACTGCAGGAAGGTGAAACCAAGCTGTTCCAGGCCGAAAATGGTTCGGTTTGCAGCTACCTTCCTGAACCAGATTTAAATGAGACAGTGTAACTGCGGCCTCAGAAGTACCTCAGAAAGTCATTGTGTGACTCTCACGTTCCCAGGTCTTCTCCAATTGACCTTTTCTAGCACAAAATGTTCAGGAAAGGGAGGAAAGACAGACTGGTGTGTGAACAATCCCACCCCCAAGCCTTATCTAAGCCACCTCTGAGTTGCTCCTTCTTCTCCTTCTCCTTTTGTTTCTGAACTTTCAGAAGAGAAAGAGCTTTTGCCCTCGTCTGTGCTTATGCAGGAGGATGTTTTCAGCCATGGGTTTGTTTAGATCGCATCCCTGGCGGGTTTGCTGATAAGATTCTTGGATGTTCCCCTGGGATCTCTGTATCTCTAAAGAACTTATGAGGAGCTAACCAAGTATGTCTTGTCCAGTCAGCTTCTGGGCTTATCAAGAAAATGATGGCAAGATGAGCAAAGGATGAGCTGTTTGCATAGGCTGTTAGGCTGATACTTCTTCATATCCAAGAGATCTGTTTATCACCATCATCATCTGTATCACAAGAAGGAGGTACATAGGAATCATGAGATATACAAGTGATATTCATAATATGATTGTAGTGATGTTTGCTATTGACTTGCCTTAACAGGTTCTTAGCACAGATTGGCATCTTATCTACAGGCATAAAAGCAGCACGCGCTTTTCTCTTTAAAATTAATTGTGACACTAAAACCCTTTGGGGAAATATCAATTTGCTTTTATGTTTGATATACTGTTTAGGGCATTGATGGCACTAAATTAATATAAGTGGGATCAACATTTTCAGAACGGAGTTAAGGGAACAGACTGTTCGGAGGCTCTTTTTGCTGCCCCTTCTGGTCTTAGTTTTGTGTTTGTAAAGCATTCTGTAAAAAGACTAATTTACACCAGATATTTAAATTTTTTGCAACACTGCTTCAAAGAACTAAGGACTCTTCAAAAGCTTGCTTGGTTACAGCTATGAGCTCTTCCTGGGAAATATAAATGTCTGCATTTTGCTTTTGCTGACAGAAGAGCTGAATCATATAGCCATGTATATCACCAAGGGCATAATTTAAGGTGGATGGGCATCTTATAGCATTGTGGCTTTAAATCACATGTGATATTTACTGGTGCAACACAGGGGATGATAATTATTTTAAGCAATTAGAAAGGACATGCTTTGACATATTTGCCCCTCCCCCTTGCTTGGGCTGAAATCGGGTGGCATTTGACCGGTGCTTGCATCATTGTTCTGATGGAACCACAAGATAGGTGGTCTGGAAGGCTTTTCTTGCACCCCCACCCCAGCACATGCATTCTGCAATAGGACTGAATGTTCTGTCCCAGAAGTATCAATCCATCAATTGCTGAGGTGGGTTGTTGCTGAAGCCAAATAGGGCAATCTCCACTCACATGTCCTGTCCCACTCCAGGCTTGGCTTCTGCCTTCTCAGAAACAGTGCAGAGACTCCAAGTGCTGGAGTCCCCAGGAGGGCTCTTTTAGGTGGTGCACCACTTCCATCATCACATCTGGTGCCAGCACTCTTTAGCACACATTTAGCACAGATTTTAGAACACTCCCTATAATCTGGATTTGATGGCTGAAGACCCCATTGTAGACCCCTTTAATGGGGTCTACAGGAAATCCAGAGTATAGGTCCTGAAGGACCCATATGATTCAGATTTCCCTAGCTGTGGTGGAAACAGACGTGTCTCTAATGGGGTTTGTAGTGGAAATGGGGTCATCTGGCTCTCAGCCAAATGGGTCCTTAATGGGTGCTTCAATGGGTACTTAGTGCTAGTGGAAAAACACCCTAGAATTGGGCAATGGGGTCTAGAAGAGGCTCAGGGGGGAGGCACCCATGGGGGGGGGTGCCCCAAACTCAAGACTTTGAAGTCCCTCCAAAGCTGGCTCTGAAGTCCCTCCGAAGTTGCCTTCAGAGCCTGTGCTAATTTCCAAATGCACCTTCAGAGATTGCACCCCCTGGGGGCTGCGAATGGGTGCTAGACCAGCCATGGAAACACATTGGGTGCTTCCCTTAATCTGGAACTACTAGATCTGGATTAAGGGAAGTACCCATTCCTTAGATCCGGATCTTCTTAGATCCGGATTAAAGGAGCGCAGTGGGAAACCCCCCATTGTTTACAGTAGCACAAGGACTGCAGGCCCTTAAATGCCCTGTGCAGAAAGGACTGATGACACTATATGCAGGCAATTTAATAGAATATCCCATTTCCATGCCCCATTTGTAGTAATCTCTCTTATAATGGCGTGGCTTCATTCCTACAGGCTAACATGTAGTCTATGGGTGTTTTTCCGCTGTCACTAGAAGTACCCATTAAGTACCCATTAATGGCAGTGGAAAAACACCCTATGTGGTTGGTACAGCTGGTGAACTGAAGGGTCAGACAGCTAAAAGAAATAAGAAAATTTGTGGTAGACAAGACAGATTATTCAAAATTCAACCAAATTTGATCAAATGTGGACATTCAAACGAATAGAATGCCTACATATTCGAATGTAAACTTTCAAACAAATTTTGAATGTTCTGAAACATTCGTTCAAATGATTCAAAACATTTGAATGTGCAGATATGTATGTACAGATACGAATGTACACATATGTATCTGTATGTACCTCATATGTATCTGTATGCATTTGCATACGAAATGCATACAGATACATGTGACACATTCATATCTTCAGATTCAAATCTAAAATTCGAATGAATAGGTTCAAATGTATTTGATTCAAATCGGATTTTGTTGCATTTGGATTTGAAATATTCAAATTGAATAAAATATTTTGACATTCGATTTGAATCGAATTCAGATGCAAAAAAAAATTTGTGCACATCCTTAAGACAAATACAACTTTGGGTAAATCCACATGAAAATTTACCTCCCCAAACAAATTGCTCTACTTAGAAACAAAAGATGCATGAAGAAGGACGGGAAAGTAGATTAATACTCTGGGTAGGGATGTGAATGGAGCTGTACTGGCATGCATTATCACCAGCTAGTATAACTGTAGAGCCCTTTTTAGTGCTTTACAGCTGTAAATCTGGAACAGGCTCCGGAATGCACAAAAATGCTTCTGGGAAAGAAGTGTCTCTATGCAGTCCATCTCAGAGCATCCCCGATCTTCCTCTTTTTACAAAGTGTGTAAAGGACCTCAGTTAACCAGATCAACCAGTGATCTGAGGCCTTTCTGCACTTCCCATCCCATCTGGGGGACAGGAATAGTGCATTGTCACTGGCATGCACCAGCATTCACATTTGTGAATGCTGGTACATGCCATCTCTACCCCCACATATCCACAGACCTAACTAAGGTGTGGACATGTGTCTGGATATCACCATCTTTGTCCTGGAGGATAGTGTGACTGCACGTGTGCTGGCACCATAAATGTGCAGTTGCATTTGTGGTCATCTGAGGTGCAAATGTGGCACCTCAGATGACCACCCTCTCCAGCACCATTAGAGGTGTGAGTGCACTTTACCAGAGACAGCAAAGGCCATCTCTAGTCATGATAAGTCTGCATGTGGAGAACAAAATGTGCTCCACACTTAGTTTGTGTGCAGTACACTCCTGCACAGAAGGGACCATTTCTGAGCTGGCAGATGCTCTGTCTGGGATTGTATTGTACACACACTACAAGGCCCTGGTTTAAGTCTCCTGAGGCCTGTCCGCACTTGGCCTTTTTCTGGAGTATATCTCAGGATAGGGTTCTGTGGTCCACATGCTAAGGCAGACTCTGACAGGCCTCACTTTGGGCCTGTTGAAGCCTATACTAGCATATGGACAGCAAGGCCCTATTCCAGGGTATATTCCAGAATAAAGCCAAGTGCGAATAGGCCCCTGGTTTAAGGCTCCTTAATCTGGATCATGAGGACAAAAAGGACCAGCAGGGGGAGTGATTAAAGATCTGCAAGACTTAGAAGTGTATTGTGGCAACCGCGGATAAAAAGGTAAGTTAGAAAAGTTAGTTCAGCTCCATGCTGATAGCAGCTGAAGGTTTGGGGGCGTGGCTTTCCATGTTCCAGCAGGTGGGGGGAAGCTAGGTCAGAGTGTCAGCCAATCAGAGATCAAAGGCAGTTGGAGCAGCAGATATAAAAAGGGTTGAAAAAATAATGTGAGGTTCTTTGCCTGGGGTAACTCACCACCGGGAGGGCAGTAAAGAAATGGGCTAGTAGAGTCCTATAGGGAGCTTAGGGAAAGGGTCCTGAAACCTTTTTGTGATGTTAAAAATTTATGAAGCATTTCTGTGTCAAAGTGTGGAGTACAATAAATCTTAAAACCGTTTGTTCTTTCACGAGTGTGTGAGAGCTAGCTTATTTCAGTAACAAAGTACTGTGCCTTGAAGAAGGAGAATGAGACTTTGTAATGCAGCCAGCAGGTGGCAGGGGGTTGTTCTTCCTGGTGAACACAAAGTTACAGGGAGAGGTGTATGTGGGCACTGCCTGTCATTGCTGTGCCTAACAAACTTATCAACCAGCAAACTGAGGCAAACGCTATCTAGCAGGGCAGCTCTGGGCAGGGGTTGTTGCATGGACTACATGAAACCTTCATCTGTGCAGAAAGGTCCACGGATTCTGTGAAGTGCCATTCACCAATTTTATACTGATACTGGAGGCCAGTTGCTGGGACACTGTATACAGTATGTATGTATGACTTGCTTGTAGTTTTCCAGATGCAGCTGGTTACTGACTGCTCACCACAGATCACATGGACCACTGGTCTGATTCAGAAAGGTATTTCTTTAGTTATTCCTCAGCCTGTGTTCACTTGTAGCAAAAAAAGTGGCTCAAAAGTGCCTTTCCAGTTGCCCTTTCTAGGGATCTGCACGAATGTTTTAAACATTCGAAATTCAATCGAATTTGATCAAATGTGGACATTTGAATCCGAATACAATGTCTTCACATTTGAATGTAAACATTCAAACAAATTCCAAATGTTCTAAAGCATTTGTTCAAATGATTTGAATGATTCAAATACACACATATCTGTACGAATATCATACGTATGTGTACGCATTTGTGCTTATAATACACAACAAAAGTGGGATGCATACGTGATAAAATGGGATGCATATGAAATGCGTACAGATATATATAACACATATGAATGTTGTCGACATTTGTATCTTCAAATCTGAATCTAACATTCAAATGAATAGATTAATGATTAATGTATAATCCAATAGATTAATGTATTGGATTCAATCAGTTTTTGTAGCATTCGGATTCTAAACATTAGAATTGAATATAATATTTTGACATTTGATTCAACTTGAAGTCGAATGCAAAAAAAAAAAAAAAAATCTGAGGCCTGCCATAATCTTCAATAACATACAGATGACAGGTCACTATTCTGGGATATAATCCAAAATAATGCCCAGTGTAGAAAGTGTCTGTGTGTCAATGCCCTTGCTCTCTCATTCCACCTCTAATCTGCCTTCTCTAGATTCAAATGATCACAGAGAGGTGAGTACAGTCCCACCTCCACAGTTCCAGAGCCACCTTAAAATAAAACCCTCTGATGTGAATACAGGCTTGGGGAAATGGGTAGTTGCTTTCTGGATCTGGAATTACTATGTTAATTAGTTTTGTCAGGCTCATGCATGAAGGGAAGGAACAGGATCCAGTGAGAAGCACTGTGGGGCATTCCAAACAGACGATAACTTCCAAGTCCTTGTTGTCAGGAGTTGGAACCAGAGGTAGGGAATGGACTAAATTAGGGAGACTAACCTTTTCAATTAGCTCAAGTCTTTGGGTGAGAAAGCTTCAAGTGTGATATTATCCCTAAATTCTTTAGTAGATATTGTTACCCATTGCTGTTTAAAATCTTGGTAGATACAGCTTAGTCACTAAACAAATATCCCAGGCAGATTTATCTGTATTATTTTATATAATGACCTTGGTTTACTCTAGCTCAAATTGGATGATTCCCCATGAGTCTTTTCCCCCAAGTACAAACCAAGAATGGGTAATATGGAAATCCCTAAATATGCTTAGAAGTGGCATTGGTAGAACAAAAGACAATCTTGCTAAATGGAATTACTTAGAAGACTCTTCTATTTTATGTGAATGTGGTGCTGAACAAACAACCCAACATCTGTATTCTTGCCCAAAATGTCCTGTCTCATGTACGAGGGAGGAAGTGCTCAATGCCACAGATAATGCAGTTGCTGTTCATTTTTGGTTAAATATTGTTTAATTTTATCTTTGTTGTAATTTTATCAGTACTATTTTATCCAATTTTTAATGTTTTATTGACCTGAATGTTGTTTTTTAAACTCATTTATACATTATGTTTGTTCCTTTTACGACTTGTTTGGCTGAATGCAGTGCTTCTGACACAAAATTAAAACAAACTCCAGCAATGTTTTCTGCCTTGCTATTCCCAATCTCCACTCAAATTTAAGAATGAATTGTCCTCCTCATTGGGCATTTTCTGTGTAGGTTATTCAAACCTAACAAATCTCTAATCTCAGTGACAGCATTTAACACAGCATGGGATTAGACACAAGGCTGAGCATGGCCTACTCAATCCTGTAGGGGGCGCTGCTGCATATATGTGTGGATGTATATATAACCCTAGCTTCTCAAGCACGTTTAAGCCTGCAATTATGGTAATGATAGCCCTTTTAGCTTTTTAGACAAGAGCCTAATTAAGTTTAAAGGCATTATCCCATGGTGAACACATACAGTCCTCTTTTGATGTATGTCTGCAATATTTAAGCCATCACCATTTACACTTGTCCTGGGTGATAACACAAAGAATTTAAAGAAAGACAAGGTGTTATCTGGTGAAAGAATAAGGCAGGGAGGAAAAAGAATGTGGTAGGGAACATCACTGTTATGATTGCAAATAATTGTGACACGTGACTGGAACTCTAATCCTGATATTACACAATCGCAACATGCCTATGATTATTCTCCCTGCTTTCCCATGGTTAGTCATTATTTGAATCTTGATTATTGGGGTTGAAGATTTGTTACTGACTAATTATATTCTGTCTGCCAACAATGCCCTTCTTCTGCTTTGCCAAAAATAAAAAGCAGCAGGACGTATGAAAGTTTTCAGTCTTGAAGCTTTGAGAGACATTGTGAGCACTTTTTGGAATACCCTGGAAGATTACTCGGTCTGTGTTTCCATGCCTGGTGCAGGAGATGCCTGAGGTGGAACCTTGGTGGAACTGCCTGGCCTGCCATGGAACATGGATGGTATCCATGTAGGTGCAGGAGAATGCCAGATGAAGTGGCAGATGAAGCATTTGCTATCCAAATGCAATATTGCCTCCTTTCCAACCGGAGTCTCAGACAGGCACTGTGTTCTTTGGTGGGTGATTTAGGATTTGCAGCTCCTAAGACGATTCCTGGAAGCACCTAACAACAGACATAGCCTTGGATGCATTTCATGAAAATTCATGAACTGCTTTCCTTCTTTCATAGATGCAAACTGGGCCACACTTCAACCACTTAACTAATATTTATTGTTTTAAGTAGCCTAGGATGCTTATGAGAGATAGCATAAAAATATCAACAATTCTCTCTCTCCTCTCTCTGTCTATGGCTGCATCTCCATGCTGGCCATCTGGCACACTTTGGGTGCTGTTTGGGCACACATGGGCCAGGCACGGGACCGGGAATGCATTTCGGGCAACTCCATGAGATTCCTGTCAATGTGGATAGGTACAGGCTGGGTGTGGATGGTGGCATCCCCATGAGAACTGTGCCGAACCCTGGTACATCGGAGCAGAGCCCCCTCCTCTCCACCCCCTCTCTCCTCATTAACAGCCGGATTGTCGTCAGCCCACCCCTGTGCCACATCCCCCTTCCCTAAGTCGTATGGACAGCTAGGATTGGGGTGGGAGGCACGGAAACAAGTTAAAATAAAGCTTCATTCACAAAAATAACTTTAAAAAAATTAAATTCTCCACTGGGGACTGTGAGAATGGCTGCAAACAGAAAATCAAGACTTTATTTATGATCACTTTGCGGATCAGGGAAACGGGGGTTGCAAATGGAACAGAAATCAAGCCATTGTGCCGCCTGCCTTGGCCTTCCTGAAATGGGGTTGGAATTACCTCCGTGGAAATGGCAGAAAATTTAAAAAGCAAGCCATTCTCCAGCCTGCCTTTGTAATCCGCATTTTTAAAGATCAGCAGCCGCCATCTTCAATGGACAGGGCAGGGACAGCAAGCACACCCCTCTTCCCAATGACATGAGCGCAAACCTCCTCCCCAAATATGTACTGGTCCCCCCAAGCATGCTGAGACTTGGTTTTTTCAGGTATCAAATTTGGCACCCTTCTGGTACGGTTTAGGAGGTGTTGGCACACTTTTCGCGCACCAAATCCCAAACCCATGGGGATGGATCGTGCTGATCCTGCAGCCAGAACCGTACCAAAGATCCATGGGGCTACAGCCTATCTGTTCACTGTATAGTTAAAATTCTGAACTTTCTCCCACAAGATGTGGTGCTGATGGAAATCAGCCTGGATGGTTCCAAAAAAATTCATAGAAATTAGGACTATCTATGGCTGTTAGATCTAATGGCAACAGGAGCTAGTCTGCCTTTGAAGACCACCTTTTGGAAGACTGCAGGCAGAGAAAGCTGATTGCTCATGTCCTGCTGGTGAGGCTTCGCTGTGAAGTTCATTGGCCACTGTAATAGCAAACTGGAGGACTAAATATGCCAAGGGAAAAATAAATAATGCATTATCTTCTGCTTGTGCAAGATTTATAAAATAAGATAGGTATGGGGTGGGATAGAAATGTAAACAAACAAATAAATAAATAAACATTACTGCTTTTGATAGTAGGAGGTGGTATATATCTGAAGCCCAGTTGTCAGGAGACTGAAGAAGGCAAGTTGTATGGTCTTGTCCTGTTGGTGGGCTTCCTTTTGCAGGTGGCCACTGTGGGAACAGACTAGAGACGTTTTCGCATTACTCCCGTTCCATTTGGAACGGGAGTAGGACGGGAAGATTAAGACAGCTCACGACGCTTTCACCTTTCACACACAGGAGCGCAGGAGCGCGTGTAAACGCGTTCCGGCGCGTCTGTGTGCGAATGCTCAAAGCATTGTGAGCTGTCTTAGCCGGCAAAGGCCGGCCAGGGGCGCGGAGACAGCCGCGGATGCAGATCGGCAATCAGCTGATTGTCAAACAGCTGATTGTCGAAGCCGCGCCGGCGTCGGAGGCAAGCCCGCAGCTGTTAGGGAGGGAGAAGCAGGCGCGAATGCTTCTCCTCCCGAACGCCTGCGGGCGGCTCGTCCGCGTTCGAATGCATGTAGAGCACTTTAAAGTGCTCTACATTTCGAACGCGAGAAAGACAGCTGCGGACACGTCGGAGCGCAAGCCCCGCTCGGGCAATGCGTATGCCGTGTCCGCAGCTGTCTCCCACGCGCACCGTTCAGCCCCGTGCGAAAACGTCTTAGGAGTGTGCACGAATGTAATTTTCAGGATTCTATTTGATTTGAATTGAATATCCAAAAATGGATTCGATTCAAATCTTTAAAATTCAAATATACCCAAATTCAATCCAAATTAAGCAAATTCGAATCTATTTGTTTGAATTTTCAGTTTGAATTTGCACTTACAAATGTCAACAACATTTGTATGTGCCTGTTTGCATCATTACGCATCCTGTACACATATGTATGCATACGTATACATCAGTATGCATCCCGTATTTATTCCATATGCAACCTGTTTTCATCCTGTGCAGATCTGTAAAAATGCCTACGGATGTGGTAAACATGCGTACATGCAAGTACGTATCATGTATGAACCCATACACATACAAATGTCCATATACAGTATATTTTGGCATATAAGGGTGTTTCTCCACTGTCACTAGAAGTACCCATTAAGTACCCATTAATGGGTACGTAATGGCATTTTTGTACCCATTAATGGGTACTTAATGGGTACTTCTAGTGACAGTGGAAAAACACCCAGAGACTACTTTTTAACCCACAAAAATCTTCTGAAAAGTTGAGGGTTGTCTTCTACGCCGGGTGTCATCTTCTTATACAGCAAGTATATCCCAAACTCTATATTTTAACTAGAAAAGTTGGGAGTTGTCTTATACGCCCAGTCATCTTGTACGCCGGTATATACGGTAATTTGAATGGATTGATTCAAAAATTTGAAATTTGTTCAAATGTTTAAATTCAAATTTATGGACATTCAATTCAAATGTTTTTGAATATTCGTGCACATCTCTAGAACGGACTGCTGGACTAAATTACTAAAGATCAGACTCTGTGGGGCAGTTCTTGTATTCTTGCCGTCTTATTTATGTCCTGCACCCAATCAATGTTTCACCCACACACAGAGGATGAAAATGTAGATGTTTATACTTTTCCAAAGATCAATTGTCTGAGGCAGAAAACAATTTTAATAGATATATTAAAAATATTCCCCATAAGCTGTATGTTGCTACTTACTGAGTCCAGAACTATTTTGTAGGTAGTTATAATCACAAGGCATGAACTGAACAACTCAAATTGCAAATATCTGTAGCTAATTTAGTAGGAAGTAGCACATTGTCATCTTTATAATTAAGCAATAATGATCGCATTTTCAAAAGGCATAGCCAGAAATTCTCAGATCTAATGTGAAAAACAGGACCAGTATTGCTAATAAAGATAGTATATCTAATTACATACTGCTGCATATTTTTTAGGGGTGGGAGAATAATATTTATCATGGTCACAATTCGTATGAATTTGAATATTCATGAGTGAATCAAAAGGGGCCTACATTCACAGACCCCCATTCACCCCCATTTGAATGTATCAGTCAAGGACTGGATGTGTCCACCCCCTGGACTCCCACCCCCCAGCTGCCCCACTTACCTGGAAATCCAGCTACTGCTGCCACCATTGGAACCTCCTCCCTGGATGGGGCAGCCTCACCAGCTGCGTGTGTACCTCCAGAAGGCCTAGCTGAGCCTCGGAGGAGAGCGCAATGGCAGCAGAGGCTGTGGCCACAGTAGAGTGGCAAAAGGTGAAGTGGAGCAAAGGAGGCGATAGGGGTTCCCTTCAGAAGTGAACATTCGATGGGGTGTTCACACACAAAGCTGAAGCCCCCCTCATACATAGGAGGAGGTTCACATGTAGCTGAATATTCCTCCCTCCAATTAGTCTCAAATCAAAGGCGGGGGGAAATGGCCTTTGTCCACATCCTTAATATTTTTGTTATTATTTTGCAATGCCTTTGGCTTCGAATGCAAAAAGCGAAAGATGTTTGGAACGTTGCCATATTGTTGGCAAGTGTTGCTCTCATGTGTGGAAGAAATATTGAGATGGCATTGTATGGCATTGTAAGTGGTTTTGTTAGTTGCCGACAGTTGAAAATGAAAATGCTAAGTGTACACGCTATTAGGTACTCTAATGCCTCAGAAAGCAAAGCAAAACATGCAAACAACCTGATATAAGCTCATTCAGCAAGCTTAAGACCAAAACTGTACGTGTACAATAATTCCTACAATATCAAAGGGTCTGAAATTGGATCTTTGGCATTAACTTTGGGGCTAAAGAGGACTAAGGTAATGCTCTATTCCCATAAGAAACCAAGAGATTGGGCTAACAAAAGAATAGCAACGAAGGGATCTCTTATATGAGAGCCATCTAATACAATTGTTCTAAAAGTGTTTTAGTACATACTGTTGTTTTAATGTTTGATTTTAATGTTGTTACCCACCCAGAGACCTTCAGGTATAGGGCAGGATAAAAATGTAAACAAACAAACAAGTAAATAAATAAATAATTGATTATTGTGAGATTTTTATAGGGTTATGCACAAGTATAAGTGACCCAATTAAGGCAAAGTGGACAGTGTTAAAAACCCCTTAGAGACCATATGGGGTACTTGTGTTCTGATCTTGTCTCCAGCCAACCTTTTGTAGCCAAGAGTGTTCATGAAAACAGGAAAGATATATTGGTGAACAATTCCAGCTTTGAACCATCTCTAAGCCACCTGAAAGCTTCCTTGGGAGGTGATTTTCCCACAATAAGATTAATGTGGTATATCACTCCAATATCCAGGGCTATGCAGGGTGATCCTGGGTTTTACACTTTATCTGGAGGCAGCCCTAGGGGAATTCCATACTAGCTGGTTTATCAGAACAGCAAGGCTGTGTCTTCCCTTAGACTATGCCAGTGTACATAAAGGAGACTCCTATTAACCTTGCAGTTCCAGTATACCATCCAGTGTGGCATTGCCCTTAGTCTCTGAGATTAATATGGAGGGTCATTGTCTCTGTTTGAAATAATGGAATTCATTTACTATCCTGGGGCTGATTCACACTTCAGTCCATAGTTTACAATTAGTCAACATCTGGGCAGGTTCATTTCCACTTACAGAAGGTGCTTACCGCGTACAAGTGCCCACTGCCTGCCCAGACATTGCCTAACTGTGGTGCATGAAATCATGCACCACAAGCAACCCAACCCTCCCCAATTGTGACTGGGAACTTACCTTAAATGTTCTGCTGGTGACCAAGAGTTTGAGCTTCCACCCAAGAGTGTGAGTGGGATACAGTACTTTAATTAAATGTGCATAATAGAATTTGGGACTAAACTGTACCAGTTTTTGGTCCTTTTCTCAATTTACATAGGTATGCAAGCTGGTGAACTCCTGGAATGCATGGGGCTTCCACACCTTGTGATGCACAATGTATACGGAACTGATCCAGTGCTTCCCCAAGTGTAATAGCCAGGATTGCCTTGTTGTAGCAATGGGGTATACGTGGTGCTGTTGCCACGGTGACCGAGTGGCAGGTCATGCAATTGTGGCTCTGCTCCCCATCCCAGGCTCAATTCACCTATGACAAGATTGCTGGTTGCATCTACATGAGGCAGTTGAATTGGCAATCTATGTACCAGATGGCAAGTGCCATGTAATCATGCCTATATAACCAATATTTTCCAGTTTTTGCAATGCATTGGTACCACTTTCCAGCAGCTAGCCCTGTGAGAAATGCACAGTAGTTCCAGGAGTGATGGATGACAACATGTGCAGATGCCTGGGAAGCCAGAGCAGCACTGAAAGCGCATAGGAAATATCCTGCTTCTCAAGCTGTCTTGCAGTTGTCTTGTCAGGTAGATGCAGCCATTGTCTGCATGGGCAAGGCAAATGAAAGGCAGTGGAGAAGTTCAAAATACATACACATATCAGATGAAAATTAAGAGTCAATTTGGCTAGAGCAACTTTAAGGAGCCTTAATGCTTCTTTGAGCTGCTAATAAGGCTTTTGATCACTTATCTTTCTTGTAAGAATATAAAAAATAACTATTCTGCATGATTTATGTTTGTAGGAGTCGCACACAAAAAATACTTTCCAAACTGAGGTGCTGTGTCTACTATCATTACCAGAGAGATGGAACACTGATTGTCTCTATGGTATGGTCATATTCTACCAGAAATGGGCAGAGACGTTCAGCAGCAAATGACAGAGTAATTCCTTTACCTGTTAAGATAGTAGTTTCCAGACAGAACTCAGACTCAGGATTAGTCCATTATTTTGTGTAAAATACACCATAACTGTGCACTATGTAAGCGACATTCATCTCTCTTTATTCACAGAGTGCTTTATGTTTGCACAGGCAGCTCCAGACCCTCACATATGCTGAAGTGCTGACTGGACATTCAGTGTACTTTTAAGGGTTCACATGAACCCAGAAGCACCGAAATTTCTTGTCAATTGTCCAACGCACTCTGCTGACAAAATCCTGTTATCGGATGTTTTCGCGATAACAAGAAAAAGCAGCACTTCCAGACAAATAAATGGGGTCAAAGGCAGATAACTGGCTAAAATCTCTCTCTCTCTCTCTCTCTCACACACACACACACACACACACACTAGAGAGAGAGACAGAAAGAGAGAGACTCACAGCAACCTGAGTCAGATGTGTCCACAAACCTGAAAAACCAGTTATAAGACTTGAGATGGAAAAACAAAAGTAAAAACGACCTTTTAAAATATAGTTTCAGCTTCCAATTGAGCTACTGAGTCATGCTGCCTTTCTCCCTCCCTTTTTATACAAATGCATTCCTGAAAATGTGGCCATACCGTAACTACACGCATAGGCATTGGTATGTATACAGATCTATAGCTTTGATGTTCTGCCATACTGACACACATCCATTTGAGAGGAAAATATCTGTGAAAACCAAGGCAAATGCGTTTACTCTCAAGGGACACTTAATGACTTGAGTTAACAGCAATATTTGCATGAGATACAGGTTTGTGTTTTGGATAATTAATTAATAATGCACAAACACTTTCTGTGTGTATGTGTCAATATCTTAATTAAGTTTCTGCCTGGGTGCGAGTGTGTCTCAGGTATAAGAACTATCTATGCCAGAGCAGATGACTGTCAAACTGCAAAATCACTTCCAAATTCTGTACAAACTTCAAAATGATCCAGCTTCTTGTTAGTCTTCACTTTTACCTGTGCTCACACCTTGACTTTAAACCTTGCCCAGTCCATCTTCAGGCCTGACTATAAAATGGATAAGGCTGAAGGTGGACTGAAGAATGTTTAAAGTGAAGGTTGAAGATCTGAAGACCTTCATGACATTAATTTCTCCAACTAATGATTAGTGTTCCATGTCCTTAGTCCTCTTTCCTTTCTTCCACCTTCTAATTGTCAGGACTATAGAATTAAATAGTGCCCCTGAGATCTTGGCATTATAGCTTGGAGCAGAAGTGGTTAGTTGGTATTCCAGGTCCACCTTGACCTCATTCATCCAAACCAGTTTTGACAATTTGGACAGGTGAGACCATAATGTATTGAGTATTCCAACTGCAAGCTTTCCCTTCGCAGCCAGTGAGGCATTTACCACCACTGGATCATTCTGTAGATAGGAAGAGGCTAGTGGCTGTTGTGGTAAAAGCCAATATTGGATCTTCCTCCATGTCACAGGATGTCTATAATACTATAGTTGTAGTATGTAAGGCAAATTGCAGCACCTAGTCCACTTTGGCTGACCCGGGAAAGCAACACAGGGTCAGACATGGATTTTACTTAGATGAGAGACCACCAAGAAATCCCAGGGCTCTAGGCTGGAAGAAAACAACTATCTGGAAGAAGGCAATAGCAAATCACTTCCATAGAGAGATATCAGGAGCTAAATTATAACCAACTTTACTATCATAAGCAGATAAAGGCTGGTATATCTGAAGGAGCTCTTTCTCCCATTTAAAATTTATTTGTATGTTAAAATCTGCCACTGAGATCCTTCAAGTAAAGGCACCATTATATTTAGTGAATTTATCTTCTCAGTGGTGGATCACAAATCAGGGAGCAAATGACACCATTATGCAGGGTTTTTGGGTATTTAGTTAAGACAGACTTTTCCACCCATGCACTTGCATGATAAGATGTTTTGCCTCTGTGCTTCAGGTTTGCACTATGGATTTGGGTTATTTGGTGTTGTGGGTTGTGGGGGTGTGTGTCTTGGATTTGTTTGTTTGTTGTCTTTATTTTTCTTTATTTTATATTTCTTGCTGCTTTACTCTTTTTACCTGAAAGTTGATCAATCTCTTAGTTTTTTTTTCAACTTCCCTGGGATCAACTGATCTTGTGTGCTTTATAAATGAAATAACAAAGTAGCAAGCAAGCAAGCAGAAAAGAAATGAATGGCTGCATTCACACTAAACTTTTAATCTAACTTCAGTCCACTTTCAGGGTGAGAGAACACATTGGCAAAGTGACAAGCTGTTTTTCCTTGGCATTCTCTTAGCATTTCAGTTAACATGGCAAGAAAAGGGCCACTGATTAGGGACGGGCAGGAATATTCATAAAATTTGTTATTCATACGAATTTTGTACGGACATTTGTTCATGAATCAAATGTTACGATATTTGTATACTAACATTCGTACGAATACAAATGTTTCTGGACATTCATACAAATAACTTGGATATTCATTAGATTGGGTGTGTGGAAGAATGCAGTGCCAGTTGTAGTGCCCACCGATTGCTATCTTATGTTAAGAGAAAGTTTGGTGGTTAAAAATTAAAAATTTGAAACACTGTAACTGCAGAGGCACATTGGAACTGTGGTGAAGACAGTTACAGGTAGGCAAGGGGTGGGACTCACTCAGCTGTGTTGGAAAATGGCAGGGGTGAGTCACGGAATCCTGCCAACCAAACATAGAGCAGCAAGCTCTCGGGAGGGGGGGGGCGAGGTTAAAAAGGCAAACCTAATGGCGAAGGGAAGATTTTATTATTATGGTTGTTGTTGCTGTTGGGGCTGAGAGTGGAGTGGTCAAGAGTTGATGCTGGGAGAGACAGAGAGGAGGAGATGAAGAAGAGGATGTGGAATAGTTGAAAGGGAAGGAGTTTGGTCTGACTGCTTATATGGCTGAGTCCTTTATCTAAGTGGAGTGGCAAGAGGCCTGAAAACCCATTGTCCTCCTGAAGATGAAGTGGGGGGGTGTCCTGTTCTAGGTGGATAGGCAGGCAACCCATCAACTGACTCTGACTTATAAGGGCCTAAATTACTTGGGCCCCGAATATCTAAAGGAATGCCTTTTCCTATACCAACCTGCTTGTGCCCTAAGATCTTGCAGGAGAGGCCCTCCTGGTTGTCCCACTGCCTTCAGTAGTGAGGCTGGTGGGCACCCTGTAGAGGGCCTTCTTGGTAATAGCCCCCAGGCTGTGGAATAGTCTCCCCCTTAAGGTGCGTTGGGCTCCTTCTCTGTTCATGTTCAGGAAGAAAGTGAAGACGCATCTCTTTGCTCAGGCCTTTGGATAAATGTCAGCCATGTTGCCTCCACTGTAAACACCACTGTGTGTTTTTTTAAACATGTTTGATTTTAGATACAGTGATGGTTTTTATTGTTCTATAATATACTGTTATTTGATATGGTGGATTTTAAGGTTGTTACCAGCTCAGAGACCCTTGGGTATAGGACAGGATAGAAATATAAATAATAAATAAATAAAATAAACTGACCTAGGTAGATAGGCAGTCAACCCATGTATGTGTATAAGTAGGAAGGCTGTTAACTCTGATACTGCCTAGATAGACAGGCAGGCAGCTCTATGTACAGAGATTGAAAGGCAGAGAAGGGTTTGACAATTTGGTTGTTTGAGACTATGCTTGTAACTGTGGCGAAGCTTGACTGGAGAACTGTTACAATCCAAGTTGCAAATAATAAAGTTGAATTTGTGTTTCTTGAAAGGAACTTTGGATCAAAGAACCCTTATTGACAAGGAGCTACTTCACACATAATTAAAGGGGATTAGAGAGGAAAGTGGTGCTCTTTGCTGTAGCAGGGAAACACTTAAAGCGGTCAAGCAGAAGAGAAAATACACGCTACCAACTGAATTAAAGCAGCATACACACATTACGTTTAAGAGTTACATTTTTATTAGGCAATCCCCTGAGTTTATATAACAATAAGATGACCGCTTGGCCTGCAGTGAAGGTGTGGCATTGCACCAGTCACATCCACAATGGATCCAGATTAAAAGTGGATTCAGGTCAGATTTGATATTTTCAGAGCTCGGATATGTTACGGATACATATCGGATATGTATTCATTTGTATCAGATACATATTTGTTCGTATCAGATACATATCAGATATGTATTCGTTCGAATACGTATGAATAGATTTGTATTGAATAGAATTCTACCACATTAAAACGTGATCTATTCATATGAATACGGATTTTCAAACATTTGATTTGTTATAAATCAAATGTCTAAAGTTCATTTGTGCACATCCCTACTACTGATGTGTTTGCTCAGTTGAAGCTGATTAATCTTAAGTGTGATTTACAAAGACTCAAAGTAGATAGGGTAACTCTCCTGTGTTCAGATTCCCACGCAGTTATGAAAGCTCACTGGCGGCCCTCCATGTGGAGCTTCCTGAATGGAAAGTCCACAAATAAAATGCATAGAAATGAAAAGGTGTGGGCATTCAGACCTGAAGATGGACTGAAGAAGGTTTAAAGTGAAGGTCTGACCGCAGCCTGGGTTACCCTGCTTGCTTGCTGCCATATAGTCATAGCTGATTCTTGGTGACCTTATGGGTTTACTTCTTCAGAATGACCAATTTGCCAGTGAGGTCTTCATTGTTATCATAGTCCAGTCATGGGCATCTTCTTCTCCTTTCTCTTTCCCCAAACTTCATGTTTTCCAGAAAATTCATTCTCATTACGTGGCTGAAATGTGAGAGTTTAAGTCTTGTCATTTGTGCTTCCAATGAATATTGAGGTTTTGTTTTGTCTAGAATCCATCAATTGGTCTTTCTAGCTAAACGTGATAAGGTGAAGACCCTTCTCCAGCACCGGCATCCAAAAGTTGTCATTGTCCAGTGAAAGAGGAGAGAATGGTGTGCACCACCTCCCTGGGCCCTTTGGCGAAAGGGAAGGATGCAAATGACATGCGTGCATGCATGCATGCAAACTGTGCAGGGGCCTGACAGGAATTAGCCATCCTCGTAATAGCAGTTGTAGCTAGGTTAGCTAGAGGTCACATCTCCATCCAAGAAAGCACAGCAGTTCCTATCTGCTCTGCTCTTTCAAACGGAGACTATGTCCTCAGGCACATGGCACACCTCCAAGATGGTCCACCGCTGTGCCAAGTCTGGATGCCTCCGACTTAAGCAGCGATGGGCCGGAAAAGCACTCTAATGAGCGTAGTTGTCTCCAGATAATCACCATGCTGTCTTCAGAGGGTGAGTGCTACTTTGTTGCTATTGTTCTTTTATTATTTTATTCAGGGTATTAAAAAAAAATCACAGGCATGCCTTTGTATCAGTGCCTCCTGGGATTGGGTGTGGAAAAACACACAAACACAATGGCAGGCTTCAATCTGGGAGACATGTTCCAGGAACTATGTTTTTGAATTATGAATCAACTATTTCAAAACAATAAAATGCCTGAGATTCAACACACTGACTAATGGGTTTGTTGCCCTAAGATGGCAGGGGTGGTAAATGCCAGGATACTTACTGTTTTCGCTTTGATGCCTTCACCCCACCAATCTTGTGATATTCGCTAAAAGGATCTGACATCAAGGGTGCACCTTTTACCACTCTTAATTTCTAGGACGGTGCAAGAAAACATGAAAAACTGGAGAACATAAAACCACAATGAGTGGATGACTTACAGCTCCCATGGAAGGAAGGACAACCTGTATGGGATGCTCCAAATTACAAGGAAATATTCATAGGGAAATATGGCTTATTGACAAAAGCTTTTAGCGCAGAAACTACCAGATAGAATACGAATAGGACAAAAACAACAACTACCCTGGTGTGTTTCTTACAGGATAAGGAGAGGATAATGGTTCAGACATATTGGTTTTAGGGGGGGGGGGGAAAGAGAGGTACCAAAATCTATTCCAGACCCATTGATGTGGTTTAAAGGCAAGTAAGTGTAGAAAGGGCCACATTTCTGCATGGTAGTGTAGATCTATGAGGCCAGACCACCCACTGGTCTGCTCAGTCTGCATTAGACAAAGCACGATCTGGATTATGGAAGTTTTAATCTGGATGACTGGTAGACCAATTTAATCAACTTTACCAGTGGATAAGCAGAGCTCAGATCCAGAACATATGAAGCATGCAGGCCACATACCTCCTGTGTTCAAGGCTGTGTTCACACCTAAGCTTTAATCCAGCTTCAGTCCATTTTCAGAATGAGAGAACACATCAGCAAAGTGATAAGATGATTTCTTTCAGCATTATCTAACAGAAGATCCACCTTTGAGGTAGATGATGAAGAAAGAAAATGACTGTTCACTTTGCTGGTCTGGGCTGAATTCACACTTCAGCCTGTAGTATGCAATTAGGCAACATCTGGGCAGGTGCATCTGAACTGTCAGGAGGTATTTACAGCCCAGAAATGCCCCCTGCCTGCCCAGAGGTTGACTGATTGCATGGTAGCTGTGGATCATGAAATTGTGCTCCACAAACACCCAGTTGGTGAGCATTCGTACCTCTGATTGTACAGTACGCCTTTCCTATCCACATGATGGGATAGGAAGTGTGAAAACACCCCTGCTCTTTCATTCTGAAGGTGGCCTGGAGCCCAGGACTACTAGGGGGTTCTTTTCAGTGACACACTGTGGTGTGCTGCCAAAAAGCAGCCCCCAGAGCCCAGAACATTTTTTCTCTAGCCCTTCGAGGGGTGAGGGTGCAGTTGTGAAGCTCACACAAGCTTCATGGCCACAGCATAGGCTAATCCAGATTGGTGTCGTTGGTGCAGAGTCAGACGGTGTTGATTCAGTCCATATCTTCCCAAGATTTGTATCAAGGGGCTGGTCTGATGCAGATTACAGGCAGATTACAGGGAGGGCTTATGCTATGATTCCATCTAGGTAACCAGCTATACACTAAGTATAATTTAAAAATAACCAATTTACTGCGGTAGTCTGACAGAATTTATGAAAGTCCCTACACCACCATTTGGTCATCAGCCATTGGAAGTTGTGGGCCTCCTGTTTTCAAAATGTTCAACATATTGAGCCATGCATTTGGCAGCTTGGATTAGGGAGGGTTATGCCGCAACAGTTCTTGTTGTACTACGAAACATTAGAACTGGGTAATGTGGCTGCTAAGGGGTTTAGCTAGAACCGAGAAGTCTCTGGATTTCAATCTTCACTTGGCATGGTATCTCACTGGATGAGTTTGGGGACATGACTGCTTTCGAGCCTAGTCCACCTCATAAGGATGTAGTGAAGAATGTAGAATGGTGCGCTCCACTTTGGGGTCACATATGGGAAGACTGTATCCACACAAAGTAAAGAAAAATGACTAAAAAGTATCTTAGATGTGGTAGCACCCATATGATAATATCTTAATCCACATTAAAGGGTAGAAAATGCACTTCCAAAATGCATTCTCTGATCTTTAATGTGGATTAGGAGTGGGATACGAATATTAGTATCTGCATTATGCTATCCTTAAGATACTTTTGGCCTGCTTTTTTAATGTGCATGGGCACATTTAAAGATAGGATAAATGCTACGAGTAAGTAAATGAATGTACAGTATATACAACTAAATAAATGTATAGAACTGGCTGCAAAGATAGGTCCAGTTTGCTGAAAATGAGCTCCACTGAACTCAGCAGAATTGTAAAACTTGCTTGGTCTATTGGTTAAGGAGCCAGACTCTTATCTGGGAATACCGGGTTTGGTTCCACCTTCCTCTACAAAGACAGCAGAGTGACCTTGGGCTAGTCACAGCTATCTTTCTGAGCTCTCACTACCTCACAGGGTGTTCTGTTGTGGGGAGAAGACTAGGGTTTCTTCCACTAACATTAAGTACCCATTAAGGACCCATTAGGCTCAGAGCAGGAAGACCCCATTTCCACTGCAGAGCCCATGAGAGCCACATTTGTTTCCACCAGTTCTATGGAAATCTGTGGTGTTTTCCACTGTCACTAAAAGTACCCATTAAGTACCCATTAATGGGTACGAAATGGCATTTTTGTACCCATTAATGGGTACTTAATGGGTACTTCTAGTGACAGTGGAAAAACACCCCTGGATTGAATGGGTCTTCAGGACCTGTAATCCAGATTTCCTGTAGACCCCATTAAAGGCGTCTACAATGGGGTCTTCAGGCATCAAATCTGTATAATCCAGAGTGCGTTCACTCTGTATAATCCGGAGTGCGTTTCCACTGCGATAGGGCAATGTGGTCTAGGAGGAGCTCTGGGGGGGGCACACCCATTGAGGGGGCACCCTGAAACCCAAAGCTCCAAAGTCTATGCACAGTGTCTGAAAAATAGCACAGGTTCCGAAGAGGAGCCCACGCAAGAACAATGCCAATCCTATGGACCTTTTTAAAAGGTTCCGGAGAATCTTCAAAGTTTGCGGCAGATCGCTCTGGAGAATCTCTGGAGCTTATGACAAAGCTCCAGAGATTCTCCAGAACCACTCCAGAGAATCTTCAAAGAATCTCCAGAGCATCTACAGAGATTGCACCCCCTGTCCCCCCGAAAACCTGGGGCCTCATGTGGGTCGATCTGGTTTCACCACATGGGTGCTCCAGCATTTCCACTGTGGGAAGGCTAGCACCTATTGCTATTGGGTGCTGGACCGCCTGTGGGGACACATCAGGTACCTCCCTTAATCCGGATCTACTAAATCTGGATTAGTTGAAGGACCCATTCTTTAGATCTGGATCATCTTAAATCCAGATTAATGGAGGTCGCTGGAAAAAAACCCCACAGAAAGCTTTTGTCAGCTGCTTTGAGTCCCCTCAAAAGGGTGAGAAAAACAGGGTAGGAAAGCCAACTCTTCTTCATAAATGCACAGAGCTTTAACCAAGGGTGTTTCCGCACTAGCTGCGGAAACTGTTTTAACCTCACCCTAAGTCAGATTAAGAACCCTTACATTACGTGGCTTCTGCATTGGAGTCCTCTTCTGTGACCCTTTGCTTCCACATTTTGGCGTGCAAGACCAGTTTTTAAAACCGGTTTTGCCACCAAAATCCAGATTAAATGTAAGACCTGAAAAATCAGGTCTTCCATCCGTCTCTTCAGCTGGATGTGTGCAGAAGCTTCCGTGCACTGCCAGGCAAAGGGACAGATTCCTTCCGCCTGCCATGTTGGGAAGGGCAGAAGCAGGACTGCCTGCTTCTGAAGCCCTTCCCTCATGCACCAGGCACCACCGGAAACACACAGTGACTGGCAGCTGCATGCTCCAGTCCCATGGCTCTGGGGCCGGTGTCGCCGGCGCACGAGCTGGAGGACTTTTGGAATGGGTGCTGATGTGTCTGCACAGCACCCACTCCATCTGTCCTCTGGAATCCAACCTCCCCAGGCGTGTGCAGATGCGTGAGGGCCCTTCGGATCCATCAATATTTGTGATGGACCAGGGGGAGGATGGATCACCGAAAAAGAGATCTTTTTAGATCCGTTTCTTGGCAGTCTATGCGGAAGCACCCCAAAGGTCTCCAGCCAATTAAAATGGTTCTTTTTAGCAAATGGTATGACATACTAATATCCTGAAAAGAAGCATGAAGTACAAAGCACATCTGAGGAAAGAAGTGTGCAGCGTCTGTTTGATTCTTACGCTCTGATTTCCCCTATAAGCTAAGTTGTTACCAAACATAACAACCCTTGAAAGACTTGTTATCACCTCATTCATTTTCAAACCATTAATCTGGCCCTCTAGTAGATACTACTGTTATCGTTAATTCAAATTCATTCCTCTATAGTCTTCCCTTGCACACTCTCTGGATCCTACTTCATTAAGGATAGTTGAAAAATGGGACTTAAGCATAAACTACACTTCATAATTTTGCAGGGACTTTAAAAAGTCTCTCAGATTCATCACTTAGGCTGTGTCTCCATGGGCCCAAGGGCAAGTGCCTCATCAGTTCTGTGGCCACACCTAGGGTTTAACCCAGCTTCGGTCCACTTCCAGAGCAGGAGAATACATCAGCAAAGCGACAAGTTCTTCCAGTGTTAAATAACTCAGAAAATTCACCTTTCGGATAGATAATGTGGAAAGAAAATTACTGGTCACTTTGCTGAGATGTTCTCTCACACTGAGGGTGGACTGGAGCTGGACTAAAGCTTAGGTGCGACCACAGGCCAGAAGTGCCTAATTTGATGCTTTGATGGATGCCTCCACATCTTCATTTTATATCAGGACCAGAGCCATTCTAAATCAGTATGTAGGGGATCCTGGTGCTCCTTATATCTACTTCAGTGGCCTCCCTGTCTCTCCTACATAAAATAAACCACACTCCAAGCAAATCCACCTGCAAACATCTCTCTTAGTTGCAGACATTCCTTCTTTGTTCTTATGAATTGTAAGAGGGGACCTGGAGAAATTTAATTAGACCCCCAGCTTAGCACTCTATGGGAGTGACTGTAGCTCAGTAGTACAACTCCTTGACAGGCAGAAGGCTGCAGTTTTTATTTTTAACATTTCCCTTAGAGAAAGCCAGTGGCAGAGTATTGTTACATTTGCCCTAAAAACAGTGAGGATGTGCACATGTAGGGTGCTTCCGCACTTACCGTGGTAAATCCGTATCTACCTCATACGGATTTAGTAAATCCAGTTTCCAGTAGGGTAGATCCGGATTTAGGAAGGTAGATCCGTATCTAATAGATACAGATCTACCAACCTCCCGTCCTTTTGCACACGCAGCCGAAGGATGACTTAGATCCGGATTTGAGGTGGGTGCTGTGTGGATGCACAGCACCTGCCTCACATACATGCTCCGGGGGCCCTTCCCCGGCCCACCATGATTGGCTCCACCAGAGCCGAGCATGGCGAGCCGGGGGACTCTGCTCTTGCGGCTCGCCCTCCCCAGTAGCGGTGGATCGCTGCTTCTGGAGCCAGGGGGAGCTTCTCTGAACCCCTCCCTAGCCCTGGCAGTGCCTGCTGTCAGGAGGCTCTCTCTCCTCCTGGGGGCTAGGGAGGGGTTCGGAGAAGCTCCCCCTGGCCAGTCAGGAGGCATGTAGGATGCAGATGTGCAGCCTCCTGGGCCCCTGCGGCCAGAATCTGGGCTACTATGAAGAGCTTGTGCTCTTCCCCAGGTGGGCTAAGGTGGATTTCTGAGAAGCTCCCCCTGGCTCCTGAACCGGTGATCCACCGCTTCTGGGGTGAGGGCGAGCCATGAGAGCAGAGTCCCCCGGCTTGCCATGCTTGCCTCCAAAGAGCCAATCATGGCAGGCCGGGAGAGGGCCCTGGGTAGGCACAGTTTCACTGTGCAGACACATCCTAAATGGATGTGTTTTCACAGCGAAACACCCATTAAGACTACCTTGAATGTTGTCTTTCTTTAAACCCCATTAAGCACACATTAGAGACAGGCAGATGCAGAAACGGCCGCCCCTATCTGTCTCTAACAGGTACCGCTGTGCAGACGCGGTCTACCCTTTCCATCCTTAATGGGTGCTGCTGTGCAGACGTGGTTTCCCACATGTGTGCTTAATGGGTGGTGCTGTGCAGATGCTTATCAACCAAAGTGTCCTAAAAGGGTGCCGCTGTGTGGATGCGGGTTTTCTCATGTGCCCTTAATGGGTGTTTAAGGGCATGTGCGGAAGCACCCGTAGTCACCAAGGAGCTGGGGCTTGACTCAGTTATACATAACATTCACAGTTAATGCTATGTACTTTTTTTTTAAAAGGGAGGGGAGGAGAATGGAAGATCTAAGAGCATAACCTCACAGGCTCCTGTAATCTCAGTCATTCTTCTGTATATGACACAATCAGCCATCCTTGAATCAGGCTTTGTTCAGAATGCACTTCTAGGACAGAACTGTAAACCATTTGGTTTTGTCAGTGAATAAGTGTTATATGCTGCAGATCAGGTAATGAAAAGGCCCTGTGCAGGTTGCAGCAAGTTGCAGCCTCTCCTAAAATCTTCCTTTCTGGAGGGACAGTCTCCATGGAGTCAGGTAGGGACAAGGGCAATTGTACTGAGTATTATCTTGGGATAGCAAGGGAACTTTTAATCTCTTTGTGGAATCTCCTTCCTACTTTTACTAATCCTTTTCACGCTATCTGTGCATCTCCAAACTTTCTCAAGAGATGGCATCAGACTGGATTAGAGGTGACCTGCTTTTCAGGTCCTGAATAAAGAACTATTCTCTCCTGGAGTTTGAGTTCACACCCAGCAGGACTCCAAAACAATATCTTCACATCCAGATTTCAGTGGTTCTTCAAGCTTTTGATGGATAAATTGTTAGACAGGGTTTCTGCTATGCATTTCACTCACCTCGGAGTCTACACCCAGGGATGACCCATAACACCATTTCGTCTGCCAGCTCCCTCCCTCCTCTGTCCTTTAGGACAAAATATTTGTCAGTACATTTGCTCAGAGTTTACTACATTAAAAAGAGGAAGAAAAACATTATCCTTGCCCCTTGAAGGGTTTACTGCTTGGTTTTTGCAGAGAATATATTTCATACAACAGAAATAAGTACTGAAGTTCTTAGTAGAGAAGAACAGCTTACTTGTTGCTGCTGTGTATCCCTGAGTTGTGACCAATGCCTGAGGCATTTTTGGACTTTGCTTTTCATCCTTGAGTCAGGAAAAGTGCAGCCCCACTGGTGTGCACTAGCATTCACACACCAAACCAAACCCCCAATGTGTTCACAGACCTACCTGAGTCTGGACGCAGCCATCTTCTGTGTGGAGCCCGGTGCAGCTGTGCATGTGCTGGCACCAGCAGCTCAGATGAGCCCCAGTACTGGCAGAGGTGCGGATGGTTGCTCCTCTGGTCAGAACAGCTCAGGAAGCATGTGGTTCACAGTTCTGTTCACCAGCACTAGTAGCCACTGTGACAGCTTCTGGGATGGCACAGGAGACATTTGTGATGAGGAAACCTCTGCAAGTGCAGATGGTGCTTCCCAGAACCTACCTCATCATATACTAGCAGGCCAAATGTGAACTGGCCTCTGGTTGAATGCATGGGCAGCTCCATAGAACCCTCTATGTAGCTCTTTGGGCATAGATTCAAGGCCTTTTTGCACTCAACTGTAGTGGAAAAATGTCCCAATGCAGTTGCATTCAGAGATGGGGGTTGGTGTTTGCATCATGAGCGCTGGTACCCTCCCAAACTTAACTTGAATCCCTTGATGTGAGCAATTTGTCCTAGGTCATCTTCCATAGCAGCAGCTGCTGCAACTTCCACTATATGTCAGGCCATTGCTATGGTGATCGTGACATGATGTGCATTTGTGCAGATGCAGCCATGCCTCCATGTAGCGTTTGAACAAGGAAGTGGAGTGAATGCTACATCCAGGACTTTACTGGGACTAAGTACCCCAGGTGTTCTGAGTAAAGCTGTGGAACTGTTTTTACTGCTCGGCAGCTACAGATGGTCAGGACAGCCCTGCATGCTTTGGGCAGTGTGGGGTAGAGACAGTACCATGTGGATGCAGTGTCCCATAGCTTTCAATGCTGCCTGATCCCCAAAGTGCAAAAAGGCCCTCAGAAGTTTTCTTGCTTCCAGGAGAAGGATGGGTATTGAACTGACAACCCTCTGTTTTCCAGGCTTAGTTCATGTATATTGTTGTTCTTTCTCATCTCACTGGTGAAAAAGTGTATGTTAGGGATGCGCAGGAATATTCAAAATATTTATTATTTGGATGAATTTGGACAAATTTGGACATTTGTATATGAATTGACTGTCCAGACATTCTTTTTATAGTGTTTGTACAAATATGAATATTTTGTTATTTGCATGTATCTTGTACGCATCTGTACGAATACATATGAGATGAAAATGGGATGCATACTAGATAAAAACGGGATGCCTACAGTACTTCACTGAAACTACTGAGAAATCTTAAAATATATAGCATAATAATTAATGTATCTGTGCATATCTGTACATGTTTGGTCCCTATCATGAGTATTCAGTTCAACAGATGGTCTCATTACAAGCTAGCATTTGTTCCAGTGGTGCTCCTTCTTTAAGAACAAGTCTTCGTTCATTTTAGAAATACTCATTAAATTCCTCTCTGTATTTAACCATTACATATTAATGGCCTTGGGCATATTTGGAGCCAAAGTTGCTAAATGCTAGTGTACGACATGAATTTCAGAGAACAACTTCCAAGCTTCAAAATATCCTGTGTTATTGTTGCTGTTGCTACATAATGAAAGTAATGTGAAGGTTTAGAAGACTAAATCATTTTGATTTATATTTTTGGAAAATCTACTATAATATCAATAAAAGATATTAGACGTGCATGTAAATAAACTTTGCTTTTTGCCGCACAATTCCCAAGTGTACGTTGTTCCTTTTATGTCTTCTATTATACTGAAAATGTGTTTTCAGTTAAATCTATTGTTTTGAGGAAATTAAGTCCCCCCAAATTCACCAGCATTATTTTTTCCATAACTTAAAAAAAACCTCCTGTTCCAAGAGCCAAAGAAGATTCTTTTAAAGTGAAAAGAAGGGGGGGGGCAGCGTTTTCTTTTTGTGCTTTCGAGATTGCTTCATGCTGATGGAACAGACACACATGCAGCTTATACCCAAGTAGCAGGCATGGAATTGTAATTTGCAATCACACGCCCTTCTGAATGTTTTTTTAATAAACAGAAATTACAAAGACCCCATCCAGAGTGAGAGAATATAGCACCATTATGAGACTTCTATAGTGAGGTCTAGTGGTTAGGGAGCCAGCCTCTTATCTGGGAATACCGGGTTTGATTCCATCCTCCCCCATGAAGCCAGCTAGGTGACCTTAGGCTAGTCACAGCACTCTTCTGAGCTCTCACAGCCCCACCAACCTCACAGGATATCTGTTGTGTGGGGAAGAATAGAAAGCTCTGTCAGCCACTCTGAGTCCCCTTAAATGGGTGAGAAAAGTGGGGTAGAAAAGCCAACTTTTTGGGTGTTTCTGCACTGGCCACTTAAACCACATTAAAGACAGATTAAGGACAGATATAAAACACTTGCAAAGTTGCCTTCTGCATTGCAGCACACATTAGTGACAATTCGAGGAGTCTGCTTCCATATTGGCTCGCGTGAGATCCATCTCTAGTGTGTTCTAGGAGCCACTAAAACTGGTTACCAGGAAGACCTGAAAAAAGTAGGCCTTAATCTGTTCTTAATCTGTCCTTGCATTGTAAATCCGCATCAACGGAGGATGCTTCCACACACGGATGGGAGAGAGAACACATGTGGGTGGAACAAGAAGTCGCCATGTTGCGTGAGGTGGCAGCAGCAAGCCGCCATGTTGAGAGAGTTGGGAGAAGCACAGTCCAGCCACAAAGCCCCTCCCACACAGCTTCGTATCAGGCATGCGCCCAGCTATGGCGGCAGAGGGACAGCAAGCTGGACACGAGGGCCAGGTGGGGAACCTCAGGGGCCATTTGGCCCCATGTAATGGGCTCCACTCATGGGTGGGTAGTGATGGCATATCGGCCAGGGGCACAGAGCTGCCCATGGCAGCAGGATCACCAATGGAGAGGGCCCTGGCTCTTCCATGTGTACTCCTAAGGATTGGGAAGGGAGATATGAATTTCCGTTCCCCTGAACCCCATGATGCGTTACTGTCATTGTGATGAGAAAAGGCACACGTGTTAATGACCGTGTGGATGTATGTAGAGCATGTTGATCTTGCTTGCAGGCTGGGGATCATTTGTCCAGTCTGCCTGCCCTGCCCTTCTCCCCGCGGAGTCAGGAAACCCGGGATGCGAGGGTGAGAGTGCTGTGACTAGAATTCTGCAGCTGTTGGCATGCACGCAACTCCCCTCCCGGCCCTGTAATGGCCCCATGGCTGGCTGTCGAATGTAGCAATTCCATTCACAAAAAGCAGGCTTCAGCACCAGGAGGTCATGGGATCTCAGACACGTCGCTGATTGGTCGCCGGTCTGTCCCTGATGCGTCCACACACGGCAGGAAAGGAGCGGTGACTAACGGCTGAACGCTCCAATCAAGTGGCTCCTGGGATGGCGTGGCGTGGCGTGGCCTCCGGGAGGCCAGATCCATCTGGAAATCTGTGCTACTGCATCCGCACTGCGAAGGCATAATGTGTTCCTCGCAATCTGTCCCTCCTAAGCGAGTGTGGAAGCATGGGGCCTTATTTAGATCCATATCTATTTGAGACGGATCTTGCTAGAGACACATTTCATAAAAACGGATTTCCTTAACGGGTTTTCAGCGGTTGAGTGTGGAAATGCCCTTTTTCTTCTTCTTCTTCTTCAGTGACAAGCTGTTTTCTTTCATTGTTAAACAACTATCACCTTTGGGATAGATAATGCAGAAAAAGAATTGCTGTTCATTTTGCTGATGTGTTCTCTTACTCTGAAGATGGACTGAAGCTGGCTTAAACCCTAGGTGTGACCACAGCCCAGGGATCAAATTACTGGGAGCCCAGTTGAAGAGTTGTCAAAAGCCAGGCCCATGGGTCAAGTACTCGATAGGAGCAAAGCAAGAGAAGTCCAAGTCAATTCAGCAGTTTCATTAAAGCTGATGTCCAAGTTGCACCTAGAACGGTGATGGCCAACCTATGACACGCGTGTCACAGGTGACATGCCAAGCCCTTTTGGGTGACACACATGGTCACCCTGGCACCTGGACATGTAGTGCTTGCTTGTTCTTGAAGTGTATGAAATACCAACTTTCAATTGAAGATTTAACAACAAAAGTCACTAATGTAAAGAATTATTTGTTTTTGCTTTTAATAAAATACATATATCAAAAATATAACTTTTTTACTAGAGCTACAAATATCGCAAAATTATGGATATTTCTAGATGTGACACAGCACCCAAGTTAAGCTAGGTTTTCTTGCGAATTTTGACACACTGAGCTCAAAAGGTTCACCATCTCTGACCTAGAAGGATCTTTTTGATAGCAATAATGAGGTAGGGATGTGCACAGATATTAGAAAATTCAAAAATCTGATTGGAATCCATCAAATATTGACATTCGAATTTGAATTGGATTTTCAAAAATCCAAATTAACACATTTGAACAAATCTCGGAATTTTGAAAATCTGATACGGATTTTCAAATAATTCAAGTGAACAGATCCGAATATATCACATATGAATATCATGTGCATTTGCACTTATAATGCGGGATGGATATGGAATGAAAATGGGATGAAAACGAGATGGGCGCAAGTTTGAAAATGGATACAAATGTTGCTGACATTTGTATTTTCGAATTTTCAAATTGGATTTTTGAATGTACGATTCGAATCAGATTTTCATAAATCTGGATTTTTAAAATTCAAATTGAATGGAATTTTTGAATATTCAATTAGACTCAAATTTGAATACAGAAAACTCATTCATGCACACCCCTACAACGAGGTGTGGGGTCTTCCTGCTTTTATTCAGTCTGAGTCCAACTTCTGCCATTCCTGGATGGGACCATTTGCACTTCACCCAGACCCAGGTAGGTCTGGGTGAAGCTTGGGAAGGGCCAGTGCTTACAGTGTGAATGCTGTCCACAAACCCTGATCTTAACTGCTGTGGGATAGCACTGAATTTCAAATGTTTCAAATCATTCATACGAATTATTCAGACATTCATATGTGTACGGGTACGTATGAATCTTATTCGTATCCGTATGCATTTTTACAGATACGTAAGGGACGAAAACGGGATGCATATGGGATAAAAATGGGATGCATACAGATGCGTACAGACACATATGAATGTTGACAACATTTGTACTTGCAAATAAGGATCGAACATTCACACAAATAGATTCAAAAATATTCAAATCAAATTGAATTTGAATCCATTTGAATTTTAAACATTCAAATCAATTTGAATTTTCAGATATTTGATTCAATTTGAATTGAATCCCGAAAATTGCATTCGTACACAACCCTAAGCCCCACTATAATGCTGTAAAAAGTCCCCTATCACCTGTTTAGGGAAAACTCAAATCTGATCACAGGTGTTCTCAAAATAGCACTATAACCTGCTTTCTAGACAGAGTTTCCTTTTTTAATTTTTTCTCTTTATTCATATTTCCATCCCTATACACTTACCCCTTATCGTAGACTCTCTAAAATAAAATTCTATTTCCCTCTCTAACCTTTTTTTTAATCTCCATCTTTTCCAAGAACAATTGGGTCAAATTTCCACTGAAATTCAGCTTTCTTCCTGCAATTAATTGTCATTAGCAATAGGGCATGATCTGATAATATACATTCTGAAATTGTTGTTACATTCCCTATTTCCATATCAAAACTTCTATTTATTATGCTATAGTCAATTATTGAAAATTATTGTGTCTTGCGGAATAGAATGCTGGAGTCTTCCCAATATGAATCTTTTCATAAACACCTTGCACATTCTACTTATATATATTCATTACATTTCTTCCAGTTCTGCTTTGTGTGTGGCCTGAAAAAGATGTCCACATGTCCACAATGGTGGTGACCATGCACTTTCAGGTATTTCACGCTGTCGAAATGCCATATGTGTTGTGTCAGTATATTGCATACAGACAGGAACAGCCCCTACTCTGTCCAATCAAAAAGCAATTATTATGGAGGGGATTTTCTCCCCAAATACTGCTTATTAGCATGATATTTGGACTAGGAATGTGCAGAAATGTTTTTTTTAAAAAAAATTTGGCTCATATTGAATCAAATGCAAGAAAATTTGTATTAGTTTGAACAGATCCCATTTGAATATAGTGGGATTTGAATCCCATATAAATGCATACGAATCCCATATGAATCCTATAAGAAGCTTCATATGAATGTACCAAAACATTCAAATTGAATTCGAATGTCAATCTTCAAATGTGCCAACATTCAATTCATATAGGAATGCCCAAATTCGTATGAATTTCAAATGCTACGAATATTCATATACATCCCTCATTTGGACAGTGTCTGGAGCTAGCCTGTGAATGGTAAATAGCAGAAGCAGTCATAGAAGGACACTGGTCAAAAAGAGAGGACTGTCTGTTGTATGTTTCTAGACATGCACTAGTTCGGTAGAAATCCTGGGGAGTCTACTGAATCAGACGGAAAAAAAAAGCTCTTCTTGCTTTACGTGACTGTTATGAATATATAATAAGAGATGTGGCTCTGAGGAACTTATTAAAAAAAAATTACATGTCTAAAAGGAAAAAAGACTAATAATTATATACTAATTTAGTAAAGCTCTAAAAGAGCACAGTCATGCAGCACATAAAGAAGAATGCTAAGTCTGTTTGCATCCCTGTCACTGGTCCTGTCTTCAGTGTCAGGACAATGCAACTGAGCATAGGATATCACCCCACAGGTAGGCCCTTTTTCCTGTCTTAGATGGCACATACATTGAAGATGCTTTGAAGAATGCACACAGGTAAGTTACATGAGTGGTGTTGGTGCATTAGAGCACTTCCGTTCCAGCTTTATAGCACTGTCAAGTACTTATAGCAGGATGTGTTCCAGACGAGTGTTGGACTATAAGGAGACCCTACCCATTATTCCATGAGTGTGCATGGGCATGTGGACCTCCACACTCATGTTATATTCATGGTTCCATAACAGTGCTGTGCAAACATTGCCTGAACCTCTGATCTTCAGATCTAATAAGTCTTCTGGGTATGATATTGATAATCTTTGCTCTTTTGAGGCATTCTGGTTTGTCTTTGGTGTAGATCTTCAAATAGGTAAAGATATAAGCTGCATCCCAGTATCATTTACTTATTCTGTAATATTTGGAGATTCTGAATTTATTCTGGAGTATCCAAATATAGTGGAATAAGTAAACAGCATCTAGATCATTACTCCCTACTTTTCTGCTATCTCTCCTTCTACTGACTGTCCTGCTAGGGATTATTTCTAGGTAGGTATTTTTCAGTCAAGCTTCTACAAAGAGCAGAAGGTCTTCTTGAGAGCTTGCCTCATGGCTTTGCTTCCTCTGTTGCTGTACATTGCTATACTGCTGTCTAATTGCTACTTCCCATTTGCCTCAGAAAGGACACTACAGATCTCCCTTCCACCTCTGGTCTGCTCCAGCCACAAGAGACAGTGTATCACTAGAAGATCTCAATATTGAGGTCTATTGGTGGACTAGCAGGGCCTAGTTCAAAGCACAGCGGTGTGCAGAGGTCACACCTCCACGTTCAGGACTATTGGGTGCGACCATTTTGGCAGCACACCATTGAAATGAGTAACCCAAAGCCTCCAAGGCCAGGAACTTTCATTCCTAGTCTTCAGAACATGTGCACTCCTGTTCTAAAAGCTCATGCAAATTTCAGGGCTGATTTTCCATTGTACAGATAGTGCTGTTCCAGCCCATAGTGCAGACAGTCTTGGACTGGATCACTCTGTCCCTGACTTTGTATGCCAGGCTAGATAAGTGCATTAAGGCCCATAGGTATGGTCCTGATGATCCAGCAGCCAGTACAGTTTGCAAATTCCCCACTTCTCCAGCAGAAACATGTTTGCCTTTTATGAATTCACAGGGACTAGAAAGAAGCAATCCACACAACACGAATTCCATATGCACAGAAAAATCTGTTGAATGGGATATCAGCTAAACAGCTCTATAAAAATTGACTTCAGAGTGAGCAAGATTCAGATTTTTAGTCCATCCCTAGCCAGAGGCACATTTACAAGATAGTAGCAACTCCAAGGAACTTGGTGGTAATTCCCAGCTGAATCTGCCGTGCCCCTTTGGCTCTGTCTCACAGTTGAAAGGCAGAGAAATTATTGTTTCTCACATTCACAATCCAACATGTTCTTCTCAGTATACAGTATGCATAGGGAGATGGCATTTAAGGCCAAAGTAGGCAGAGTCACTATGCCCAGTAACTCAGTGCTCCGGTCTACTTTCCATTTCCATTTCAAACATGATTAGATTTCAGAGTAGATGAATGTACTGGTGTGCTCTTTCCTCCATTGGATCCTGCTTTCCCAAGGTATGGTACTGAGAAGAAATAATAGGAGGCAGTTTTTCGAGTGGATAGATACGTCCTGGGGTGTTTTAACTTGGCACTAAGCAATGATGTCAGGACTGATGGGGGATCAAAGGACAGTGGCTGGTTTACGGCACCAAAGTGTTACCTGGTAGTAAGGGGCATTGACAGCCTATGTAGCTTTGTGTTTTATGATTGATAGCTGAACAAACTCTTCCTTATGATCAGAAAACCAGGTGCTTCCTTGTTCTCAGGCTGATGCCCTTACAAGTACATGTAATACAGACTTGCAGAATAAATCTGCAGTTAAGGGAAAAATCACAGCTTACCTGCTGCAAGGAGACAACCCATCTACTTGATTAGCAGCTCTGTATCTTCCTACAGGAAGCTGTGAAAGCTCAGTCGGTGCACGCCATCACATGGGATGAGACATCCAATCCGATTTGAGCTGTCCTCCCTGCTTTTGTCATCTCTTCTTGCCATTCTGCTTGGACTGGCGAGAAGATTCAAATTTAGTTAATACTGCACAGTGAGTGTTCTTCATCCTGCACTAGGATAAATTCGCAGTAGCGATGGGATAATGCATCACCACTACAATCTACTGATCATGGGGTGTGATGCCTCCACCATGACTGTGCATTCTGCTGTGCGGCATTAACAAGTATGGGCACACCCCAACTGTGTTCAGTGGGTTTGATTTTCATGGAACTTGCATTGAATTACCACCTTCGAGAGTCTCACCTCCCATTTTCTCTATGAACCTTTCTGCACATCCTCTTAGCATGGTATAGGAAAGGGCTAGGGATCTTTCTTCCACATGCTTGTGCAGGATAAAGGAGACCCTTCCCCCCCCACCCAGTTTGCTCTGTCTGCAAATTTGGTTTACTGATAGACCTCAATGTCAAGGTCTACCAATATACTAGAGGGTGGTATACTGAACCACAGAGGTGTGTGACTGTCCATTGTGCTACAGGAGACTGATTTTAGTGGTGTAACAAGGCTTGACACCAAAATGCCTCCCCCACTGGAGGTCTGAAGCCCAAGTATGAGCTTTGGAGCAACACATGGAACAGGCCATCCCAATGCAGATGGAACATGAAAGGAGCAATCCATCCCACCTAATCCATCCCAGTATGAGGAGCAACCCCCCCCCCCCCGGGTACCAGGGCAGGCCAGGTAAGGGCAGAAATAGAGAATATGTGTTAACTTCAGATCCCGTTTCCTTTTAGGCCTGCTGCTATCCATCTCACCACTGCACTTGCAGCTTTGAAGTAATATGAATGTTTTATAGCACTACATCCTTGATTGGCACCCCAAGGTGATCTAGGCAAAAACACTGCAAAGCCACTGATAATCATGAAGCAGCAAACTCTGAATGATTCATTTTTATTCTTTGTTCCAGTTTAGCTTTGCTGGTGCTCCTATTGTGATTTGTCAGACAACGTGTCTTAACAGAACACATTGTGTAATAGGTGGCTCAGATAATGATTATCAGATAGCACCGCTGGTCATACGTCTTGGATCGTAATCTTCCTACATCATTCTCTTGTCACCAACTAACCACTTTCAAATTGCAACTTGACATGTAGAATGTGAGAGGAGAGAAAGAAAAGTGATTTATTTAGTCATCACTTCCACCCAAGGCAGTATCTATACTTGACACGCACTGAGCACATGACAAGGCTTTCTCTGTGGTGGCATATCACTTGTGGAATGCGCTGCCAGTGGAGATCTCTCTGTGACAATGCCATTCTTCAACAAAGAACTAAAGATACTGTTATGTGTCTCACACATTTATTTATCTATTTATAATTCAATAAATACAAATTAAAGTAGGGAACTCAGGTCATTTTTGGCCTGGAACGGCCTAGACATACCCACCATAATGCCGCTACCTCCACCTGCCCTTCATGCCATGCTTAGTCTTTGTGGATCCCCTTCACTTGGTAAAAGCAAAGCTTCCATGTGGTGGTGGAGGGTGATGTCAGGGGTGGCAGAGTGGCAGGAGGGTGATGGTGAGGTGGTGTCAGGGGTGTCAGGATGGTGGTGGAGGGGTGGTGGCAGAGATGGCAGAATGGTAGTGGAGGGGTGGTGGCAGGGTGGCAGGAGAATAACGGCAGTAGCAGGGGATGGGGGCAGCAGTAGTAGGGAGTGATGGAGACAGCAGGGATGCCAGTAGCAGGGGATGCCAGCTGCAGCCATGACAGTAGAGTGTGGTGGTTGAGGGTGACAGATGGTAGTGGAGGTGGTGGGGGTAGCAGTGGCAGAGACAGAGGGAGTTCCATCCATCACCATGCTGAAGTTTACCTTTTATCAGTCAAGGGGATCCATGAAGATTCAGTGTGGTGGTAGCAGCAGAATGGTAGTGGCACACATGAGTTCATCCCTGCTATGGCATGGGTTAGACTCCTTTCCCTGCAGCATGGGTTAGACTCTTTTCCCTTGGACTGGATCTGTTTCTTGCAACAGAAATGGACTCAGTGTTAGGATAATCCACACAACGGATAGACCAGATCAGGGAAAGAAAGTGTACAGAAAAAAAAAAGTTAATGGATTTTCATGTTTGACACCTTCAGATATGGCATCCAAATTGGAATAAAAAATAACGTGCAAGAGGGGCCCTGGTGCCTATTTATTTATTTATTTTTCGTTAATGCTTGCTTTTTCTATTGTCTTTTCTTTCCCAATAAGTCACATATTTTATTTAAATAATGTTGAAACAATAGATACTAGCAGGACAATTCTATTATCTGTAGTTGCTAAAACGTCTATAATAGGTTTTCATATATGGAAGAAATTGACAGAGTTTCCATAAAGCTTAAGCATGCTATTATTTTGACTCCCTTTTTTTTCTGGCACTTTTTGCAAGTTGCAACTTTTTGTCTTTGCACATCCCTAAGGCAATGGACATGATAACTGCATCAGAAACAGATCATTAGTTTCAGCAAACGTCTTCATGCCTTATCGCATGGTGCTGTCTCAGACATGATGATTTCACAGAATGACCGAGAGCATGATCTCTATCTGGACCTTTTGGAAACTTGCAAAACTAGACAACTGCATAGTATGAGGCCTTTTAGACAGACAAGGATTCTGAATGGTGTTCAGTGTTTGCCTTTGATTTCCATAAAGCATGGAAACCAGATAAATTGAAATGGCATGGAAGTATTGATTATTGCATTGGATCAAAAGGGTTTCTGTGCATTAATGGAAACAAGAGGCAAATGACAATGTGCTGTCCAGCTCCTTTCATGGTCCCTGGACACTAGCTACTAAATGCCATGTGGAATAGTCATCAGTAACTTGGGCTTCATCCAAGGTTTCCGGACCTTTCTGCACTCACAATAGTTCTGTAACAGAAGCCCTCATAGTCAGCCTCTGGGCCTCAATGGTCCACACACTGGTGCAGGTCTGTGAGGCCCCACCCAATGCTAGTACATTCCATCTGTTTTAGATGGAGCACGATCCAGATCAAGAGATGTTTGATGTGGATCACTGATAGACCTGATTAAAGATGGGCCAATCTGCACTTTGGCCCATAGTCAGCAATTAGGCAACATCTGGGCAGATGCATCTGCACTTTCAGGAAGCATTTTCAGGACAGAAATGCCTCCTGCCTGCACAGAAGTTACCTAATTGCTGACTAGGTGTGAAATCTTACTAACCCTTACCCCAACTTACCTGGAAGCATCCAGTGGTGACCATTTGTGCCTCTGCTGGCTGGGGAGGTCATCCTAGCTGCTGTATGAGCATGCTGGCAGCTCCGCTGGCCTCCTGATGTGACTGCATAGATCTTCAGCATTGTTACAGTGGGCACCACACACAAGATGGCAGCACCCAGAAGAGGACCAGCCAGCGACTGAACAGAGGTAAGTGTTCAGTTGTGTGTGTATGTGGGTAGGCTAACGTTGACTAGCAATAGGAAGTGTGAGTGCTAGTCAATGTTAGTTGATTGCTGTCCTTTTCCATCCACAGGACTGAAGGGGAGCGTGAAAATGCCCCAGGTCTACTGGTATACCAGAGAGGGCAATCTTGATCACCACGACATGCAGAAGGCATGTCTCAGTTTCCTGGACTACTGGGGGAAATATTTTTCAGTGGCTCTGAGATTAGAAACATTCATTCTTTGTGTCTCAGGAGCCCTTGGAGATCATCCCTGAAGCTCATGTGGGAGGTCTGGTTTAGACCAGCCCCATCATGCAGACAACAGTGTTCCACACCATACTGTTGTCTGTCTCAGATAAGTGGGCTTTTCTGGTTCAGACCCACTGGCCCAGAACAAGGCTCTGTGAGAGCCAAAAGGCTCTCTGTGAGAAGAACATACCTATTCCTTTTAGATTTTGGTAGTATCCAGATTAGCGGAATAAAATCCATTGTTGGAGAAAAATGCACAGCTTACTTGCTGTGAAGCCACGACACGCCATCCAGATTTTAGCAGCCCTTCTGCAGCTTTCTCAGAGAAAGCTGTGATACTTCTGTAGCACACATGACGAGGTGCACATCAAGTGGGATGGGGCAGCCAATGGGAGCTAAGCTGCAGGCTCAGCTGTCATTCACTGTTTTTACCGACCTGTCCAGACTGCTGGGAACATGATACTGTGGAGCGAGTGCTCATTGTTCCACAATAGGTAAATTCAAAGCAGTGGCAGCATAATGTGCTCCTGCTATGCAGTATCAAGCATCAGGAGTGTGCCCACAACCTGACTGCGCACTGGAATGTGCAGTATCTGTAATAATAAATAAATAAACGTTTATTTCTAATGCCCTTTCTTCCAAAGGGCCTGACAATAAACATATACAATCAATAAAAATATACACAGACAACAACCTACAATGAAACTTCTCGCCTACCCCCCATAGCAGGTTCACTCAAATACAAATACAATCATAACATCAAAGAAACATGGCAGATAAATATAAGCAGCAACTTAAATCAGAGACAAGGTAGTTTACATAAATCAAAATACATTGCATATTATAAAAATACATTATATAATAATAATAATGACAAAAACCCTTATAAAACAGGTGAGACAGCCAGCTACTAAGGCCGGTTCTCCTCTTCCCCTCTCAAACACAGATTTTCATAGTCTGAGGGTGGGTGCGGCAGGGCCGACGCGCAGCAGTTCCTCCCCTCCTGGCCGGTTCTCCTCTTGCCCTCTCAGACCGAGTTTTATAGTCTGAGGGTGGGCGCAGCAGGGCTGACGCGCAGCAGTTCCTCCCCTCCTGGCCGGTTCTCCTCTTCCCCTCTCAAACACAGATTTTCATAGTCTGAGGGTGGGCGCGGCAGGGCCAACGCGCAGCAGTTTCTCCCCTCCTGGCCGGTTCTCCTCTTCCCCTCTCAAACACAGATTTTCATAGTCTGAGGGTGGGCGCGGCAGGGCCGACGCGAAGCAGTTTCTCCCCTCCTGGCCGGTTCTACTCTTGCCCTCTCAGACCGAGTTTTATAGTCTGAGGGTGGGCGCGGCAGGGCCGACGCGCAGCAGTTCCTCCCCTCCTGGCTGGTTCTCCTCTTCCCCTCTCAAACACAGATTTTCATAGTCTGAGGGTGGGCGCGGCAGGGCCGACGCGCAGCAGTTTCTCCCCTCCTGGCCGGTAAGTCTGGACACACCCTTGGACGTCCTTCAACATTACAAACAGCCATTTGTCCTAGAGCAGGCATTCACATCTGGGGAGTGGAAAGGGGCTAACCTAAAAATACTTGGTGGGGGAAAGAAATTCCAGGGAAGATACAAGAAATTACAGATCAGCTACTTTAATTAGCTGGTTCTGAGTAAATTAATCTGAAAGCAAATTCTCAGGCATCTAGAAGAATGCATTCCGTTCAGGGATGTGCACGAATGGTTTTTTTAAAATTCGATTCATAACAAATCGAATGCCAAACCCCCCATTTGTGTAGATCCCTAAATGGAACGCATCCTTCTAGATGCTTGAGAATTGAATGTTAGAAAATTCGTATTTGTTCGAATAGATCCTCCTCAAATGTTGTAGGATTCTATTCAATATGAATATATTTGTAGAAATTTGCACAAATATCTGATACTATTGCATACATATCCTGGATACGGTTCCTGGATATGGACCCTGGATACAAATCCTATATGAATGTATACATATTGGATATGTATCCTATACGAATGCATATGTATTGGATAAGTTTTGGATATATATCCTATACCAACACATATGTATCGATATGTATCCAATATGTACCCCTAGTTTAATGAGTGTATGAACTACTTGTATGAATGCTCCAAAACATTTGTACTTGTACTAATGTTAATGTATGAATGTACAAATTCATATGAATAACGAATATTACGAATATTCATGCACATGCCTAATCCCATTGCAAAAACTCTACATTGTGTAACAAATACAATTTAATGCAATAATTCAAGTGTGTATCTTTTATTTATGTCGCTCGTTGTACACTTTACAGCAGAACAAAGCAAAGCATGTATTGCCATGCTGTTAATCAGTTCAACTTTCTGCAAGCCCCTTCTGATATCCACCCGACTCTCCCTGGTAATCAACCCTGTTTTCTTGGTTACACTTCATTGCCTCCTTGGCATTCCCATGTCCTTGATGCCAAACATATGATGATAACATCAGGGGCTGTAACACTGTTTTCATGTCCGTTCATGGAAGGAAAGTTTTGAAGTTTGCTTTTTGCACAAGTTCAATCTTATTTATTTATTTATTTAGAGTATCTATATCTCAACCTTTACCTGAAGGTCCTAGCGTAGGTCACAACAATAGAAAGATAAAAACCATAAAACATGCATCAAAATGTAATCCTCCCTCCCTCACTGATAGGACAACATTTAGGCCATGGTTGCACACCTCAATCTGATAGTCCGTCTTAGAATGCCCCCCTATTTATTTAATAATACATCTTTAGTACTATATATCTACATATCTACATTTTCCATTTCCATCTCTACCTCTGTATCTATCAATTTCCATTTATTAACCCCCTCCCCCTATAATTCTCCATTCTTTGAAATTCATTCCTTAATAGTGATGCTAATATGTCCAATAAATTCTCATTTTGGGTGTTTTCCCACTGTCACTAAAAGTACTCATTAAGTACCCATTAATGGGTATGAAATGGCATTTTTGTACCCATTAATGGGTACTTAATGGGTACTTCTAGTGACAGCAGAAAAACACCCTTTATCTAATTCTTCTTTCCCAGTGACATATTTTTTTGTCCCCTATACATTGCACTCCAATCATTTAATACCTAAAACTTCATTTGATCCAAAATATAATTGGACCAGTTCTGTAAATCCCACTTCAAGGGATCTTTCTATTCCAAAACAATTACTGAATGTGCAGCTGACACCAGTTGCAGTACAATTCCTTTACCTTCCATCAGTATCAGTAAGCATTTCTCTTTATTCCATTCATTTTTTATTGCACTTGTTTTATATATTCGAGATGTGCACGAATATTCGTAGGCATTTGAAATCTGATCAAATGTGCTGAATTTTGAAATTTGAACTCAAATAAAATGTCCTGAAATTTGAATATAAACATTCAAATTGAATTTCAAGCTTCAGATCTATTTGTTTGAATTATCCAAACGTTCGTATGTGTACAGGTTTGTACGCGATGCATGCTTGAAGATCCGCATCTTTCACGCATCTGTATGCTTTTGTAAGAATGCATATGGAATGAAAATGGGTTGCATATGGGATAACTATGGGATGCATACAGATGTGGGAAGATGTGTATGTGCACATACAAATGTTATCGACTTTCATATGTGGAGATTTGATTCAAAAATTCAAACAAATAGATTCAAATGAAAAAATATAAAGTGTGCACACTTTCCCACCTCAAGAACATCTCCTAAGTTTCACAATATTTTTTCTGATTTCCCCCCTTTGCAGTGATACAATTCCAGTGATACAATTCCATGAGTCTATTAGGCTATATATAGGCATAAAACCATGGCAGTTACATGAGAGCCCAACTTTTAGGCTGGAGCACTTGCTTCCACCATCAAGGCAGAAAGTGCCGATAGGGGTGTGCACAAATGCAATTTTTGGATTCGATTCAATTTGAATCGAACATTTGAATATTTGAATTTGAACAAATAGAGAAAAAACAAATGTATTCAAATTCAAATTGTTTTGAATTCATTTGTATCTATTCGTATGAATATTCAATTCGTATTTTAGGATATGAATGTCAGCAACATTCGTATGTGTTCGTATGCATCCCATTTTTATCCCATTTTCATCCAGTACATATCCGTACAAATGCATATGGATATGAATAAGATGTGTACTGATACGTATGTAATGTGTACATATCCGTACACATACAAATGTCCGAATAATTTGTATGAATGATTCAAAACATTCAAATTTGAATGTTAAAAAATGAATGTATAGACATTCGATTTGAATCCGAATGTCCAAATTTGAACGAGTTAGATCAAATTTTGAATGTTTCAAATATTCTTGCACATCCCAAAGTGTGGAATTTGCCTGCCTCTCCCTACATGCAATTGCACAATTATAAAATCTAGGGCACTTCAGTTCATTGGTTCTGATGTTTTCTCTGTGGCTACATTTTTACACACGCAGGAAGTGGCCCTGGGAGCCAGCCATTTCCTGCCTTTAAGGAAATAGAGCTCTGTGGAGAAACAGGAAGGAAGCACTGCAGGTAGGTCTACATGACAGGGGTGGCAGAATAATGGAAATCACTGTCAAAGGTCTTTCTCTTGCTTTCTGGGAAAAGCCCTTTGTGGTGGGATGTTAGCTTGATGGGTGTGGAGGCACCCCAAGGGCATAACTTGGGTAGAATCCACATGGTGGCTTTATGAACACGACACTGCACCCTCACTGTGCATAGAATTCAGGGCAAGAGTACACCGTCTACATTAATGCCACATGCTTTACCAGCTGTGCCATCCTAAGCTCTTCCTCTGCTGCTGCCACTGAACAATGTTTGGCTCTTTGAACACAGAGAATTCCCCACCACCACCTTCAGGTTCAAAACCTGGAAATTCTGCTGTAATTCTGAAGGTGGGAACCAGACTTCCTTGCTACCTGTCAAATCTCAGCAAGGGTATTTCCAGCTGCAATCTGAACAGACAGAAGGGACTTCTTATCATACCCCTGACAGGTGAAGGCATCGGGCACCATGCACAAAGTACACTGTGGTTTTGAGAAAAGTGATTGCTTCTCTTAATTCAGTGGGGGAATGCTGACGTGCTTGTATCACCCTTCCTCTTCCTGCGTGGATTCTACCACTATCAGAAATGTCCTCCCAAATCAGCTCTTTTGAAGCCTGCCAAAAGTACTTGAAGACAGTTCTTTTGTATGAGATACCTAGAAGGACATCACATGGGCTATTTTTGTGTGGCTGGGGAACCACTACCCATAGAATAGGGTTTTCTCCAATGGGAAGAGGAAGCATTCTTTGCTTTCAACCTCCCCATTTCTTTTCTTTTAAGCACTGAGCTCTTTGTGATCATCTTCCACTTCTGGAAAAGTAGGAACAGATAAGAATCACAGTACTCACTGGCACACGAAATGTCCCACCTATCATGCAGTGTGTTTTCAGAAAACTGCTTCAATGTTCTTTTAGCATTTTCCTTGACTGTAGCTCATGTGCCTACCAATGAAATCCACAACCCTCTTGGCTTTGCACAGCCTGTTTTGGCTATTGGAGTCTTTTCAAAGACAGTATTTTATTCCCTTCTTGAGTGCTGTTGAAACCCTGGAGATTAGTGAATAATAAATAAAAGCGTTTATCATTTACTATAATCTCAGATAATTGCCTGTTGAGACTTCTGTAAGGTAACAGAGGAGTAGGATGCCACATCAGCACAGCACGGTCTCTGTTTTCTGCTGTGAGCTAGACAGCAGTCTTTCATTTTAGCAATCAGTTGCTGCACGCTGCTACGATTCTTCCAGAGTTGCAGAGCAGTAACAGTTGGTGCAAAACAGTTCAGCTAAGACTATTATCTATTGGTTTCCAAGCAGGAAGCAAGTGAGATTTGGGATGACCCATCTGGAGTGACTCCTACTAGATACTGAAGTGTGAGATGTTTAACCGACTCTTTATGCATAACATCACAGGGGACTTTTCAGCTTTAGCCTTATCTTGTACTCATGGCAGCAAAAACAGTGTTACCTGAGAGGCTATAATCCTGCAAATATTCACCTGGGATGCCTGATGCGTTCGCTTTCGAACACGGATGGGGTTGCATTGCTATACTTTAGGAGCACTTAACTGTAGCTGTAGCCTAAGTTTATGTTCCAACAACTTTACAGTGCTGAGAAATCAATTAACACATTGTAATTAAAATGTTTCATTTCTGTTTCATTTTAAACGTCCTTTTGCATCGCACTCCTTAGGTTTCTTGTGATATTATCTCTTTCCTTTTTCAGTCTTTTGTCTTCCCTCACTTTTTAAATGTTTTATCTTTCTGTGTGTATGTGAATGTGTGTGTTTGAAATAAATTATAATATGAGCCAGTGTGGAACTCATATCTCACAGTCATGGGGTTTGATTCCACACTCCTCCATGAAGCCACCTGGGTGACCTTGGGTTAGTCACAGCTACCTTCTGAGCTCTCCCAGCTCCACAGGGTGTCTGTGGTAGGGAGAAGAACAGAAAGCATTGTCAGCTGCTTTGAGTCCCCTTAAATGGGTGAGAAAAGTGGGGTATAAAAGCCAACTCTTCTTCTTTTTCTATTCTCCTGCTCTCCTTCTCTTGCTGACCCCTAGTTCTCCTCAGGCCATCAACCATCTCTGCATTAAAACACTGGGCACATCAATAGTGTGGTGGCTGATCCAAAAATGGAAAGGCAATGGACGAAGGGCACACTGCCGATTCAGTTCTGATGCCACCCAACCTGATTCTGATCTGTAATGGATCAGGTTTAAGTTGGAGGAAAAGGTAATTCCCCAACAGTCATCCTACCTTTCTAGAACCAGGGGGAACTCTATGAAGCTGATGGGCAGGAGAGTTCAGAAAGACAAGCGAAATATTCTTTCATTCACAGGGTCATCCTGTGGTGTCTCATGTTTATTTAAAGTATTTATTGTATTTATTGCAAAGTATGAATGCATTGTATAATATGTATTTAATTGCAGTTAAGGCTGGAGAAACAGGTAAGCAGTGGGTGGAGTTTATGCAGATTACCCTAAAAGGGTGGGAAGTAACCCACAGGAGCAGCCAATTAGAAGTGGCACATGCTGAGCAGAGAGTATAAAAGGTGATGCCACACTGAAAGAATTGTTCTATGCTTTGTTTCTTGGTCCAGGGTTCATGAGGGGGCTAGTAGCACTTGTGAGGGAAAGGAAACAGAGATAGGGTCTTCTAGTCTCAGGAAGGCAGGCACAGGGGATCCTTAACACTAGCTAGGGGCTAGGCAAGCTGAGTTGATAAAATGAATCATTCATTCCTTGCTTTATTTATAACTGAGTGTAAACAATAAAGAACAGTTTCCTTGTTTTGAAAGAACTTGTTCTACGGTATTTATTTCCTAAAGATATATACAGAATGTTAGCAAAAAAGGGGATTTTGTAGCTTTAAGGGAGAGAGAGTGAAGAGAGAGAACGGTGCCATGGTTGGCTGCTACAGGAACAGCTTCACAGCTTATTAATAAGGCTGGGAAGGGCTCAGCTGAAACGGCTTCTTTAATGTTACCTAAAGTAAATAAAATATAACAGAAGGACTGGGGGTTCCAGAAAGTTAAATACCCACTCTGACTGGGGAGTGGGTTCCACACATCCCTCTGTGGAATTTACTATCAGAAGTGATGGTGACAGCAACGAGCCTGGACAGCTTTCATAAAAGATTAGATATATTCATGGAGGACAGGTGTATCAATGGCACTCTGCCCCTCCTGCAGCATCCAGGAGCATCTTCTGCACAGCTTCACCAGGAGCTGCTGGTGAGCTCCTGGATGCAGGTGTGAACACTGTATTGGGGAAAGGTGGTGTAGCATGGCTGCAACTACACAATCATGCACCACGTTGCAATAGCCATGACAACATCCTGGCACATGCCAGATGTTGCCATTGCCATTGTCATGGCAATTTAGCCAGGCTAGGAGTGACTTGAAGTCTGGAGGCATCCCAGTTTCTCTGATCTTAACTTCACAAAGTTAAATGTGAACAGGCTCCAGGATAATGGTCTAGATCAGTGGTTCTCAACCTGTGGGTCATGACCCCTTTGGGGGTCAAAATACCCTTTCAGAGCGGTCATGATGAGTCTCCTGCCACCCCTCCCTCCCCCCTACTAGGTGCCCCTCCCCCATGGTTGGGGGTCTCCACAACATGAGGAACTGCATTAAGGGGTTGCGACATTAGTAAGGTTAAGAACTGCTGGTCTAGATAGATGCAGGATAGAGGAAGAGGAGGACAAAATAGAACCAAACAACTCACTGAGACTGAAACCACAAGGAGGGATGACTCCATCACTATTAATTGCTGTCCATAGCATTAGTTTTGCAAACTCATTAGAGCACCCAGAACCACAATCTACTTACTGTTTGTTCCCAAAAATGACATAATTGTACCTTCTGGCACTTGCATAATAGCTAATTAAAACAAAACCAAAAAAAGATAAAGGTAAGGCTTTTCCTTTAATATTTAATTAAAAGCTATGGAATGTAATTGTTTTTCCCCCCCAGTTCTGACAAAATAGAGATAAGCTCTTTGCATGTTATGTTTGTGCAGTCTTGCTGGGCTAATTAATTCTCAAAATAAAAGGGTCACTTTGTAGAAAAGGGGATACTCTAGGTTAGGGCGATTGCAGACATTATATAAACAGAGTGCCTGGATGTTACTGCAATGAAATGGTGCTTCAGGAATAAACAGACAAAGGTGTTTCCAATTCTCAAGGCTGTATCAGCAGGCAGAAAAGCAAACCAGTCAGAAAGACACGTCAGCCAAATAGGTTATGGACAGAAAGCTTGAAGGCAAAGAGTGATGGTGCAGAAGAGAGGGAGATGGAGAGGGAGGGAAGAAGAGAGAGAAGAATGAAGAGAGAGAAAGCGGGACGGATGGAGAGAAGAAGAAGGAAAGAGGAGAGAGGGAGTGAATTTAGCACAACCAGTTTTTTGGATTACCCAGTTTCTTGCAGCTTAGCTACTAATACTGACTTGATTACCTGCCCCCTCCCCAAATAGCTCTCCATTCCCCCTTCCTTCCATCCAACCTCCTATAGCTTGTTTGTTTGTTCACTTACCTATCATTCCTCCCACTTCCCTGTCTACTACGCCGGTTTCGTTTCCCATATTTTCTCACCCACTGCTTCCCCCATAGCCTCCCCCATGACTTGACCATTCTAAGCTGTCTAAGACAAATTTTACCTCCAATTGTATCAGTTTCCACTTTGTGTGAGATCCTATGTCTAATGTGTTGGGATGTGCATGAATATTTGTCACATTTCAAATTCGTACGAATTCTTCTGGATTTGTCCAAATTCAGACATTCAAATTCAAACTGAATGTTGGCACATTCGAAGATTGACATTTGAATTTGAATCGAAAGCTTCAGAACATTCGTACGAATCTTCATTACATCATGATCCTGGGAGGCGAGAAAGTGGCTGCGCCAGTCACATCTGCAACGGATCCAGACTGGATTCGAAATGGACTGAGAGCAGATCCATTCAGAGAGGATACATAGAGGAGATGTATTGGATATGTAGGGGTTCATAGGGGATTTGTATGCGATTCCTATTGAATTCAAATCCTACCACATTTGAAAGGGCTGTATTCAAATGAATATGGGTTTTTTTTTCATTTGATTTGATATGAATTGAGCTCCTCCAAAATTTGTGCACATCCCTACTAAAGTGCCGTATTTTCTTTCCAATAGTCTTTTTATAGCATATCACACACACACACACACACACACACACACACACACACATTTTTTCTTCAGGAAGTACACAATCATGTATGTTGATGCAGGATTCCAGTGCACCAATCACAAGCTGGTATGGGAGGGAATAGATTTTCACCTTCAAGTTTTTTTAATTTGCAGTTTTGTGCAGAAGACCTCCTAATCAAGCCACTCCACCCTGCTATCAAGAGTGATTTCAGTCCTGCAAATTTTATTATAACTGCATGGAAGAAGGCAAGGGAAACATGTGATCATATGAGACTAAAAATGGTCCTTGTTGTTGGGTACTTTCAAGTTGTGGCTGTCTCTTGGTTGACTGCATGACCACTTCCATGCATTTTTCTTGGCAGAGATACAGAAGCGGTTTGCCATTGCCTTCTTCTGGAGAAAGGCTAGGGATTAAACCAGTGACCCTCTGAATAGGACCCTTTTTGCACAGGGACAGATATGCACAGGACCATTGTGACCTGCACTGAAACCTTCAAGTATAAGGCAGGATAGAAATGTAAATAAATATTGTTCAGGGATAAAGAACAGAAAAGGGGAGGAGAGCTCCCAGAGGGCAAGAGGTTTTATAGACCAATCATTTGGGTTTTGAATGGGGTGTGGTTGGGGCATAACAACCCCTTTTGTATTAGACACAATACTTCTCATGTCTGTCAAGAAAACATGTACACCGAACATTGTCTATTAATTGTCTGTTCTCCCTTGACACAAAATTCAAGTGATTTTCTTTTTGAAGGAGGAGGTTGTGTGTAGTTTGAATCTTAGTGCTTACTTGAAAGAATAAGAATTCTTGACAGAAGTGGCTTCCTATCAGTGAGTATTTTGATGGCCCTTGTTGATTCAGTACTTGGCAGTAGGGATGTGCACAATTTGTTTTTTGTATTTGATTCATATTGAATCGAATGCAAGAAAATCTGTATTTATTCCAATAGATACTCTTTGAATGTAGGAATGTGCACAAATGTTCTAAACATTTGAAATTTGATCAAATTCAATTGAATGTGGACATTTGAACTGGAACATTCAAATGAATTTTGTACAGATGCAAATGTACATATACATATCTGTATGCATCTCATACACATCTGTACGCATTTGCATACAAAATGTGTACAGATACCTATGACGCATATAAATGTTGTCGACATCCGTATCTTCAAATACAAATGCTGTCAACATTCGTATTTTCAGATTTGAATCTAACTTCAAACAAATAGATTCAAATGCATTTGATTCGAATCAGATTTTGTTGCATTCGGACTCTAAACATACAAATCGAATAGAATGTTTTGACATTCAATTTGAATTGAATTTGAATGCAAAAAAAAAAAATTTGTGCACATCCCTATTCAAATGTAGTAGGACTCAAATTCAATATGAATGTTCAATCCCATAGAAATCCCAGACGAATGCACATGAATGCTTATGAATTCCATACAAATCCCATACGAAGCTTCATATGAATTTATCAAAACATTTGATTTGAATCTGAATGCCAACATTAGACTTAAATTCAAATGTCAAAATTTGGCTTAATTCATATGAATTTTGAATGTTACAAATATTCATGCACATCCCTACTTGCCAGTACTTGTCAACAGAAGTGCAAAGAGAAAGAGAAAGAAAGAATGAATGAAAGAAAGAAAGAAAGAAAGAAAGAAAGAAAGAAAGAAAGAAAGAAAGAAAGAAAGAAAGAAAGAAAGGCTGTCCAAATTTCTTGTGCCCTGGGCACATTAGATTTTGAGAGTATAGGCAAGATCCTGGTAGTTTACCTCTTTCTACCAGTTAAGTTGGAAGCATTCTTGACTCCAAGGGCACCACTGAGCTTTGGATGCTGTGTTATTGATTTCTAATCTGATGTTTTAGACAGAGTGAAATGTATGAAGGTCTGGGTACAACTCAAATGCAGACATTACAACCCTTGGTTGACTGGGATTATATGGCAAGGGTTCCTAGTGTCTTTGGTATCTCATGCTATATATTCTGGCATTCCATACATGCTCAGAGACACTTGTGCAAAAAGGATATTTTATTTAGAAAAATAAAAAGGCCTAAGCCACAGTTCAGTAACTGTTATCATTAACAAAAACTAGCAATGTGCCTTCTTCCAGGCTAGTGGAATATCAGAAGTTCTTTTTTTTCCCCTTTAACATGAACATGTCTGAGTGGTAGTTAATCTCACAGATCCTGCAATAATCAATAACATTTCAAATAAGGTCGACTTCAGGTGTTTTTCCACTGCAGCCCTTAGATCCGGATCTAAGAAGATCTGGATCTAAGGAATGGGTACATTCCTTAATCCGGATCTAGTAGATCTGGATTAAGGGAAGCACCCAATGTGTTTCCACGGGAGGTGTAGCACCCATTAAGAATGGGTGCTAACACCCCTGCTGTGGAAACAGCTCTGCACCCATGTGGGGAATCCGGATCGACCCACAAGGGGTTGGTCCATTACCCCTGGTATTTTGGGGGGCAGGGGGGTACAGTCTTCGAAGTTACTTCGAAGTCACTTCGGAGTCACTTTGAAGTCACTTTGAAGTCACTTTGAAGTCCACTCCGAAGATCAGCACAGACTTCAGAGGCACTCTGGAACTATTTTGCACAGACTTCAAAATGACTTCGAAGTGGACTTCGGAGCCTAGGTTTAGGGGGGGCAATGGGTGCATCCCCTCCCCCTAGCCTCCTTTGGACCCCATTGCCTGTTTCCAGTGGAAACAGGCTCCCTTTAATCTGGATTTTCTGGCAGAAGACCCCATTGGAGACCCCATTAATGGGGTCTACAGAAAATCCGGATTAAAGGCCAAAATGTACCCATTACATCTGGATTTCCTCCACGGCAGTGGAAACAATCAGGTCCCAAATGGGTGCCATGGTGAAAATGGGATCATCCGGCTCACACCCAAATGGGTCCTAAATGGGCGCAAAAATGGGTACTTTTTGACAGTGGAAAAACTCCCTTGGATATAGGCAGTGTGATAAGACATGCTTAATTAGATGTCCTTGGGGTGAATCGGAGGCTGTAAGGGTGGGCATAAAATCCCTGAAACCACCTAACTAGTTCTGAAGCCTAAGAACAGCTGCCCTTTTCTTAATTGCATTGGAACCGGAGCTTCCTAAGCAGAAAGGGAAGTATAAACAGGAAATGGGAGAAAGTGCTATCATAGTTCTACCTTTAAAATGCTCTTATGAGCATATGGTCTGCTTTCTGAGTAAGTGCAGGGTCATGTGGAATTCCTGGAAGCACATATACCATAGCTCCCAAACTGATTAGTCTCTGAGAACAGTGAGGCAAGCTGGGATTGAAAACCTGATTAGATACAACCAAGAGTGCTTCCACACTTTGGAGGCAAAGGACACAATTAGGTGAGCATGCTTGTTCCAGCCACCAAAGCAGAGTGTGTGATGGGCAGATGGCCTGTGCTTCACCCTTCTCTGTTTACAGAGCTGCCAGCTCACCCTCAGAGCAGGTCTCCTTGTCCTTGAAAAGGTCCAGAAATGAGCCATTTCTGGCACAATGCTTGCATAGAGCAGGCTCTCTAGGGCACTGTCTCTGCTGCTGTTTCTCCAAATGGCAGCAAAGACCACAGTGAATGATGGAGGCACCATTAGAGTTCTTCAGTGCTCTGAAGGCTCTCTAGAACCCTTCTCAGAGAGCTCTATGGCATTTGGTTCCTGTTGCACCTATAGGACTTTGTGGTGGCATCTGCTCCTATAGGTGCAGATGCACTTCAAGAAATCAACTGTGATGTACCTCCTTCCCTTCTTCAAACAGGTCCAAAGCCTGCTCTGTGAATCTTTTCAGGAGGAGCATTGCACCAAAAGCATGTCAGGAGCTGGATCTTGATTGTTTCCTAGCAAATCCACACAGGAAAGTTTCTCCAATGTCTTTCTTTTTCTTCTGCCCTATTCTGTATGTTCCTTTCAAAGCAAAAAGGAAGCCCAAGTTACAACTAGAGGCAAAGCAAAATGCATTTGCAGTGGGGTTTTTTCTTCTGAAGAACAAGCTATGGTCTGGAGGTTCTAAACAGTAGTAAGCCCTAAGGAGCTTTGGTGACATGAATGTTTCACTATGAGTTAAATATTAAATAATATTTAAATTGCAACATAAATATTGTAATTAATAATTCAGTGGGAAAACACTGCTAAAGCCATATGAGCAAAAAGGTCATTGCCCTCTGGTGACAGTCATCCATAATTCTTCCGTTAAACCTATGGTCTTTATATATTTGTCACACAAAGAAGCGTTTGTGGCTGCCATCAAACTGTTATGTAGAATATTTGCCTTTTAGTTGCACATACATTATTCATACTATGATTATGCAATGAAATGAAAGGTTAGAGTATCTCTTGCCTGTAGTGTACTCTTCAGATAAAGCATTTGTTTCGAATTCTGTGCACTGCGTTTTTAAAAAAGTCTACCTTTTTTTAAAAAAAAATGTTTAAACATGTTAAATTTGTTTCTTCCCTTCTTTTTAACGGAAACCTGACAGCTGAAATGAATTTCATGAATATCCAACATTCATCAATTCTTCCAGTTTTATGATTCAGAGTCTGAAATGTCAAGCTGGATTCTCAAATCTTGATTCCGAATGTGAAATTTCATTTGAAAGTCACATACATTCAGCTTGTTGGCATCTTTTTGGGAGATTTGAAGTTGGCAGTCTTCCTGTAAGAGATCTCATAAGCTGTCAACTGTCAAATACTAATTATCATTACATGTCAGCAATTAAGTGCTGCCAAATACTACATGTTCTTTGTGCCAACCATCAAATAGTAGATACTTGTAGTTTTTATACTGTTTGGAATGTAGGAAGGTACCTTAAACTGAGTCGTGCCAAGACCCATCTAATTAAGCATCTCTTATCACATTGCCTATATCCAAGTCTACCTTATTTGAAATGTTATTGATTATTGCATGATCTGTGAGATTAACTACTGCCACACACGTTCAAGTTAATGATACAAATAAGATATGTCCGATTTTCAATGTCGTTACCTGCCTTGAGATCTTTGGGTATAGGGCAGGAAAGAAATGCAAATAATACATAAATAAATGAAATAATAGTTCACTCTGTCTTCTCTAACCTATTTGTCTTCTTCAGGATTTCAATAACCAGCTGATTATGGCCACTGGAAGCTGAAAGTAGAACTTTTTCACTAAGCTATATGCTTCCTGTAGTTTGATGAGAAATGTAAACTGCCACATATGGAGAGTTTGTGGGCCTTTTCAGCATAGATTAAGTAGGGATGTGCACAGATATTCGAAAATCTGAAAATCCGATTGGAATTCGACAAATATCGACATTCAAACTCGAATCAGATTTTTGAAAATCTGAATTTCTGAAACCGAGTGGATTTTGAATATTCGAAAACCCCGATATGGATTTTTGAATAATTCAACTGAATAGATTCATTTATATTGTATCCGAATATTGGGTTTATTTGTGCTTATAACATGGGATGACAATGGGATGAAAATGGGATGAAAACAGGATGCGTGTGAATTCAAAAATTGGATACGAAGGTTGCTGGCATTTGTATCATTCAATTCAAATTGGATTTTAAAAAATACAGGTCCAGATAATCCGGCTTAGAATCGGATTTTTAAAATCCAGATTTTTGGATTTTGAATCGATTCAAATATTCCAATCTACTCAAATTTGAATGCAAAAAATGCATTTGTGCACGTCCCTCGGATTAAGTAGAACACTTCTAAACCTCATAGATTTGTTTGTTAGTTCTATGCTGGTCGATTCTGTTTACATTAGACAGTGCATGATCTAGATTAAGGAGACCTTAATCTGCATCACTGGTAGACCTGACCAATGCAGCCATGATCCAGAATATATGTGTCCAGAAGACATGCCTCCCATGTTCGAGATTACTAGGGATGAGTTTTAGAAATGCACCCCCCAGAGGTCTTAAGGCTAGGAACATTTGTTGGGCTGAACTGTTCCAGACTCACTGATCCTGTCGAAGTGCAGGTAAGTTAAGAAAGGGCCTGCGAGCGAAAGATTCCCTCTAATCTTTCCTGTGCTTTGCTTTGAACCATAGTAAAATTTTAGAAGATTACTGGGAGTCTTCCAAAGTCAACCTTCTGCATTGGACCTTATTCTACATTATTTCTCACAACAGCATGTGGGTAGCAAACCCCGATTCCAAAGTATTAGTTTGAATAAGTTCCAGTGAATAAAGGGCTCTTGATGTATAGGGCTGTATTCGACCATGAAAATGGAAGCTTGACTAAAAAAAGACTAAAATTGTTACAGCCCAATTCAATGCCATAAACACAGAGGAGAACATGCTTCTGAGCCAAAGACCTGGTAAAGAGAAGCACCTTCACCAGTGGCCTGTATAAACAATCTCACTGAAGTTGGACACATTGACACTTTCAAGGTTGAAATGTACCACCAGAGTCAGCATTTTTATGGCTTTGTACTTCAACAGCTGAAACTCTGTTAAGAATGTACTGTTTGTACGGTAATTCCTTCCAGTCTTTGCCAGATTGATTTTCATGTGTTTGTTAACTCCTTTCTACATTTTGCTCAGGAACAATGCTAGCAAGAAACAATCTATTAGACTGTAGCCAAATTCTTTGTTACCTTAGATTAAATTAATTAGATTATATTGGAGACATAAAGCTAACTTGTTTTGCCCCTCTGGGTGCTGGAGGGTGACACTTTACAATAAGGAATTAATAAGAGCCATGAACCACTATGCCCCTCCCACTGTCTTCTTCTTCTTCTTCCTAAACAGAGGGGAATAATTTTCTATAACATGCATTTTGATCAGGTCCCAAACTGTTATAATACCTTCAGTAGCTTCAAAATGCTTCTCCATCTCTATCAATTTCTCTTTGATTTGAAATCATTTCCATAAGCCAATGACATCATCTCACAATATTTAATTAATTAATCAATTAAAAATTATACTTCCCATTAAAAAGCCACTCAAAGTGCATTGCAAAAATAAACATTAAAAGCATTTTTTAAAAGCATGCACAAGGGATAAAAATTAAAAACATATTAGCTGGATGGGACAAAGGGAAAAACAATCATCCACACAAGGAATGCCTGGGTGAAGAAATATGACTTCGGTAAGCACCTTAAAGATTCAGTTGTAGATACCTTGTGAATAGCAGAGGAAAGGGGCTTCCATTATGTATTAATGTCAACCTGCAAGGCTTTAAATGGGTTGGCCCCCAAATCTCTAAAGAAACACCTCCACCTATATAGACCTACTTGTGCACTTAGTTCTGCCAGTAAGGCCCTCTTGGTGGTGGCACCCTTTCCATGGGGTGTCACCCTTGTTCTACTGGGAACATGTGGGAAGGTATTCTCACTGATAGCCCCCAAGCCGTGAAACAGTCTTACCTTTGAGATGCATCAAACACCCTCTTTGTATGTATTTGAATCACTGGTGTGAAGATATACCTCTTTACCCTGGCCTTTGGCTGAGGAAACAACATGTCTTCTCAATGCAAGCATTGTCACTGTAACCCACTCTGAAACCTATAGGCAGGATAGAAATATAAACAAAAAAATATGGTAGGTGCTAGCTTCGAAAAGGCCCTGTTGCAGACCATCACCAGACAACACTCTTGGCCTTTCTGCATAGGCATCTAGCCATGTAGTAGAATGCTTCTAGGCCACACAGATGCTCATGTTAATGTGGATCTATGAGGCCACAGCCTCTCTTATTTTTGTTCTGTCAGCACAAGAGAGAGCTAGATCCAGATTAAGGAGGCCCTTAATCTGGATCTTGTGGGGACCTGTTTAACTGGGTCAACAAGAGGATTAAAGGTCTTGTTCTGGTTCATGGGATGTCACGCCTCCATGATCTGGGGTAACAGTGGTATTGTCTCCTCAAGGCCCAATGGCTAGGAGTGGAAGTCCCTAGCTGCCAGGGGTCTCTCTCTCTGTGGTGCGCCATAGCATCTACCCAACAACCTCCCCCCCCCCCAGGATTTGAGGCTGTTGTTCCTAGCCTTTGTTGGGGTAAGTGGTTGGTGGTGGTTGCAAAGTTCATGCGACTCATGTACCAGATCTGTGGGGCTAGTTAATTCTGATCTAGTGATTCAGCTCTAATGCAGCTAAAACGGGGTCTGTATCTATTGGAACACTGAGCAGAATCTTTGTAGACACTGTCAGGGCTCTCTCAGGCTTGTAACTGTTGGTCCCAAGTTGTTTGGTGCAACAACACACAGTGTTAATAATTATGCCTGAAGTGCGTAAATTGCATAATTTATGTGGGGAAAAGATAAGGAGAGTTATGAATGAACTTTATTGATTAGTCATTTGACTACATGATATCAAGTTTTAAATATACATAAGATAAAAATCATGCAAAAGAATAAAACACACAGGGATATATATAATTTGCCCCATCACCCTTACAAGGCATCCCATTCGACTTCATGAATGATTTCCTAAGTCCTAACGAAAAACAATGCTACCCTGTTCAAATGAGAGTTGTGAGAAGGAGAGTTATGCATATGTAGCATTTCCAGTATGACTTACTACACACCTAATTTTAATCCAGCTTCAGTCCACTTTCATATTGACAGAATCCATCAGCAAAGTGACAAGCTGTTTTCTTTCAGCATAGTCTAACTCAGAAAATCCATCTTTGGGTTAGTTAAAGTGGAAAGAAAATAATCATTTTGCTGATGGGTTCTCTCAGTCTGAATGTGGTCTGAAGCTGGATTAAAGTCTAGATGTGAATGCAGCCTTATAGTCACAGGAAGTAAAAACTGACTTTAATATAACTTCTGAAGTAGCTAAAGATTGTGTAAAAGGAAAACTATCAGCACTAAATCTTGAAGATTGCCAAAATGATTTTCCACTGAGTTTAAAGAATGGTTCTGTTCAATCTTCATCTCTGTAGTTGAATTCAGTTATTTTCTAGGGGATTTCCTTGAACAAAGCAAACAGGTGTGGAATGTACATTTAATTTAATTCATTGCATATATATATAGTTCTGTGCATAATGGAGGGGAGGAGTCCATTCATTGCTCTGGGCATTTTTGTAAAAATTAAAATACTGGTAGTTTCAATTCTCACAAAAACAATTTAATTATTAAAAATATCACTTTGAAGAATTCTATCAAAGAGTAAATTGTTATAATCTTAATCCTACTTTCCTAGGAGGAAGCAATATTAAGCACAATATCACTTACTTTTAGGCAACCTGGGCAGGATTTGACTCCCGCCTTAGATTTCACTTGCAGACAATTTTATACTCTCTTCAATATTAACACCTGAACGTCTTGGGGTAAATTACAGCCTAAGATAAATTATCCCAAAACAAAACAAAACAAAATTTAACTGCAATACAAAAATGCTGCAAATTCCATATTAGATACTAGGGGTGAACATAACCTAATTTTTGTGGTTCAGTTCAAATTGAACTGCAAAATCAATGAACCAGTTCAATTCAAACAAGTGTGGTGGTTCATCAGATTAGTTTGTTCCTTTAAAAATGTTTTTTTTAAAAAAAAAAGTTTTTAAAAATCCTTTTAAAAGAGCTAAAAAAGAATCAGTTTGGCTCAAACCGGTGTGTGTGTCTGTGTCATGGTATTCTATTTGAACTCATATTGGTTCAGTTTGAGTTGAATTCCAACCATTCAAAACCCTCCCTCCAGTTCTTGTCAAACCGGTTTCAGAAAGAGTCGGTTCAGCACTTTCCTATTAAAAACAAGTACATTAAATGCTGTATTTCACATGGTTTGAAGATGTGAGTGCAAGCCACAGAACGAGAATCCTTTAGCATTTGATCTTTGACTTTAAATGAAAACACGCAAACTTGGTTCAGGCACCTACAGAAGAATGGGGCCAAAGGTCAGGGGGACAGTTTCAGGTGGACTGCAGGAACATCATGTTCATATGGTGATTTGCTGCAACTCTTTCCAGGAGGTCTGGAGCTGTTCCTCAGGCTTACCTTCCTCAGGCTTAAAAGCTGCCCTGCAGGGTGGGGAACAGTTTTGCAACACTTCCGACGTTATGAGATGATGGATCTTTAGGTTCAGACCTCCAAGGCTCAAAGGTCTGAAGCTCAAGGCTTGCCCTGCCCTTGCGCACCAGATGTGACATCCTGTCATCTAATCATAGTGGGGTGTGGGTGGGTGAGGTGTCTGATGTCAAGACATACAACTAGGAACAGAATAGAACGACTTGCCTTTTGAATTGCTAGAGCAGCTAAGACAGGAATGGGCCTGTTCCAGCACTCAGCATGCAAATAGCCCCAACCTGATGTTGACTGCCTGGAAATTGTCTCAGAAACAATTTCAAACAGATAAGTCCAAATTTGGCTTCAGGCCCAGGATGTTGATTGCTGAGCAGCAATTCTGCACTGGCCAGTATACTGGACCAGCAAGTATACTAGGGACTTTCTACCTGCATGTTGGTGCAGCCTAAGGGAAGCCCCATCCAGAAGCACCCTGTGTGTTATAGTGCTGGCTGCATACACAAGCTGATACTTAGCTCACATTAAAATAAGGTCGGGTGTTTGCAGCCAGAAATTGGACTTACAGTCAAGATGGCATCTGGATAGTATCAATGGGCCCCAAAGATTAAGCTGAAGCTCCCTGCGTATTTTGGGTACTGAGCCAAATAAATAAATAAATAAATAAATAAATAAATAAATCTAAGCTATAAACTAGGTGGATTGACTCTTTCTGCACTTACCTGTCATTAATCCAAAAGAGTGGGTCTGGAATAGTCCAGCCTACTAATCTGGATCATGGAGAGGCATGGGAGGATCAATATCATCTGCACCATCAGCAGTGGTCTGGATTGGGCAAACTTCACAACTTCACCCCCTAGCCTTGAGGCCCCTGGTGTGTGTGTGTGTGAGTGTACTTTTTGGGCATCCACTGAAAAGCACTGCCCAGCAATCTTGAATATGGGAGGTGGACTTCTGCACCTTCTTTAATCCAAATCTTGCTGTTTTATGCAGACAGAGATGGTCCAACAGGGGGCAGGGCTTCCTAGATCTGCATTAACTTGCAGTCCTACATCCAAACTCCATGGGCCCTCAATCTGGATTGTGCCTTGGCACTGGCCATGTTATCTGGGAGCGCTGGCAGCTATACTTCAACAACATCTCGTTACTACCAAATTAATTAGCTCCCTACTGATAATATTGATAATGCCAGAGATTAGATATCTTTCAACACAACAAAAAGTACAATTTGGAAAATTTCACAATTGTTTTTGTTTTCATTTAAGGAGAAGGAGAGTTTGTTTACCTTCATTATATGAGTGCTGTGATCTTGATCACTTTAATTTTGGCCCTGTAAAGTGTTTTGTGTATTTGTTGTCAGTAAAGCTTTAATCAAGCCAGTTTCCAACCTATTTTAATGTTTGTTGTCAGTATCTTTTGATCTTCCATGAAGTTCACATAGTTGCCCTGGCCAGAATTTCTTGCTTTATGAGCAGAGCAAGAAAAGTGAATGCCAGAGGGGAAATAAAGATTTCTCCTTATATTGGAGTTTGTTGGAGTAAAATATTCCTGCCCACTCTATTTTGATCATCAGGCATGTTTGCAATCTACTTTATCTGATCTATGCACCCAACACAGCCTTCAGGTTCAATCAGATCTTGCAAATTAAAACCAGAATTCTTTGAAGAGGTTCCATGTAAATATCAATAATAATGGTATGCTGGTCTTCATAAGCTATATGCTTCTTATCTACATAAAGTGTGTGCACTTTGGATGCTGAAAAATAAAACTGGCTAATACATTTCTATATTTCTAGAAGAGAAAAACTAAAACTGAGCATCAAATTGGGCGGCTGAGCATATATATATCACTGTTGTTGTCATCATTATCAATAGATAATGATGTGTCTCAGTAAACACAAGATAGATGATAGATAGAGATGGACGGACGGACGGACGGACGGACAGACAGACAGACAGACAGACAGATAGGTGGTCTTTTCATGCTTACCATGTGAATATAATTGTCACTGGTAGAAAACTGTCTTGGGTTTTGAGGAACTATAACCTCCATGATTTAATATGATCCTAACGTGCAGTGATGTGATTTGGCATCTGCAATGTCATTCATTTACATTGGCACACTGAGGCTACTATCAAACACACTTAATGAGACACACTTGGGGCAAATTTGAAGCTGTAAGGGCAGACTGAAAATGGGCTCCCTTTCCTAATATGAGGCAAAAGGACAGTGAGAATGACTCTTTTATTGGACAAGGAGCTTCATAAGCACGAAGGAAGGAAATGTAACCAATCATAGCATAGGAACAACCGTTGCTGCCAAATAACCAATCAAGGCCATGGAAACCTGGGCAGGCAACTGGTCAATCAGTGGCAAGCACTTGTTGTCAGGATGGTATTGTCAGCGTTCAAGGCAAAGAAAGAGCAATATGTTGAGATATATAGGTTTATTTGTTTAACAGCTTGAAAACCTGCTTTTTTGTGCATCTAGAGAAGAGACACATTTTCTAAAAGGGCACTTGAAAGAAGGTCTGCTGGTCATCCATGATCAAGAGCTCTCTGACCTTAGGTCAATAGTACCATTGAACTACCTTGATAGACTAGCATAGCTCAGACAGCAATTATGTGCTTAACACAATTTTACATTACCTAGTGGTTTTGTGGTGACCAAAGCACAATATTATATAAGGGATGACTATGTATGCAAAAACTCACACTGTTTCTACAATATGATACCAGCATATGGATCATTATAATGGGAAAGAACAACCAATTAATCTGTACTTCTATTCTATCTAATGTTGCTCTTTCTGGTCCTCGGTTTTGAACTTATCTTAACAATCTTTCTTTCCTGGCAGCTTTACTAACAGTCAGGCCTTAAAACTGTGGCTGTCAAACCTCTTACAGTGTGGGAGTAGGAAGTAGGGATGTTCATTTTAAAAAAATTCAATTTGTATTGAATTGAATGCAAGAAAATCCATGTAGGGCATGAATGAAGCCCACACTGGCCTGAAACCCCATGATTCTTGGGTTTAACTGTTGAAACAACTCTGTTCTGCTATGTTCAGCTGGCCAGTAGAGGCACCCACAGCCCTCTACATCTGCCTTCTATCCTCTTGACCTTCTTCCAAGCTGCCTGTCTGCCATTAGACAATTGCTGCTGCCTTCCTTGGAGAGCCTCAGAAGGACCAGAGGCTCATGGGTTGTGCGTTAATGCTCTGCTGCTGCTGCTGTTAACAAGCCACTGCTTCTCCCTGCAACCATGTCCTGACCCCAATGTGCAAGAGTGAGCACTGTGAGGGGACCATGAGTTCTGCACTTTTTCACAATTATGCAAAGCTTCAGCGGCTTCATGGAGAGCAAAGAAGAAGCTTGGGTTTCCCTCCTTCCTCTATTTCTTGTCAAGCAAGAAGTCATCAGGACTGAGGAAGTCGAGGCCTTGTCCTCCCCTCCTCAAGCCCTCCCCTCTTGAGATACAAACAAGGAAGATGTACAAAATGCACAATTTCCTCAAGCCTCCATGACTGCATCACACACCTGAAGGTCCAAACAAGGCAGCCACAGAGAATCAAGCATGACAAAGGCTGAGCACATGGACCATGCTGCTTCTTCAAATGCCTCCTTAAGCACTAAGGTGGAAAGTGTGCATGACTGCATGACTTCCTTGTTTGGCTCTTCGAATGGAAAGGTGGGGGTTGGCACTGGTCCACTAGTAGACCTCATCATCAAGGTCTACTGGTCACCCATGATCAAGAGCTCTATGAGCCAAATGATACTCTGTCCCGCACAGACAGAGTGTACCAGCGGATGAATGCCTGTAGCATATGTAGTTTAGTTTGTGTATTTGTGTAGAGATGTGCATGAATGTTCTAAACATTCAAAATTCGATACAATTCGATTGAATGTGGACATTTGAATTCAAATGGAATGTCTACACATTCAAATTTAAACATTTGAACAAATACGTATTACAAACATACCTGTACAAATCTCATGCGTATCTGTACGCATTTGTGCTGATAGTACGAGATGAAAACGGGATGCATATGGAATAAAACAGCATGCGTACAAAAAGGATACAGATACATATAACACATATGAATGCTGTCGACATTCATACCTTCGGATATGAATCTTAATATATTAATCGCTTCTCGGCCTTTTGGCTAAGATCAAGTGTAGTGTCTAATATTCAAACAAATAGATTTGAATGTATTTGATTTAAATCAGATTTTGTTGCATTCGGATTCTAAACATTCAAACTGAATGTTTGGATATTTGATTTGACTTGAATTTGAATGCAAAAAAAAACAACAAAAACCATTCATGCACATCCGTACACTTGTGTGATACATACATATAGAAGCCCATATAATCTACTATATTAGGCACATACAACTTCACATGTGTCCCTTATGATATCCAGGAACAAAATGGACTCATCAATTGATTTATTAGGCTTGACTTTTAAAAAAGTGCTTTGTCCAGGGGAAAGCATATAATAGGCAAATGAAACACTGTCATTAAGCAGCTGCATTAAAAATAACAACACAGGCTGATCTCCACTCATGCCTACAGCATTAACTCCTCTAAACAAATAGCAGCTGAAATAAATCTTCTGGAATATCCTTGTTTAATGATGATTTATAAACTGTTCCAGCATCTATAGTATAAGCAGTCTAATGGGACAAGAAGAAAAGAATGAAGCCAGGCAGAAGAGGAAGTGAAGAAGGAAGTTCTAGAACTGTTTGGAAAGGCTGAGCATCCTTTGACATGCAGGTGGTGTTTTCTGTTTGCAGTTTATATAGTCACAGTTTGCTTAGACAGAGACACTGGGGATGTGCACTATTGTGTGTGTGTTTTTGCTTCACACTTGGGATGTGCACAAACATTCAAAACATTTGCTATTTGTGCAAATTCGTACAAATTCAGGACATTCGTATGCAAATCAAAAGTTATGACCTTTGTACATTGACATTCATACGAATGCGAATGTGTCAGAACCTTTGTACGAAGCTTAGGAACCTTTGTGAAACAGGCAAAGTGGCTGCACCAACCACATCTGCAATGGATCCAGAATGAATCTGACATGGTTTGAGCGGATTCAAAGTGGATTCAGGGTGGGTTTGGTTTTTTCAAAGCTGATATGTTACAGGATATGTTACAGAAACGTATCGCGATACACATGGATACGTATCAGATTCGTATTGGATATTCATAGAAATTCATACGAATACACTTGTATAAATAGAATCCAATCACATTCAAAGGGGATCTATTCAAACAAAGACTAATTTTCTTACATTTGATTTGATACAAATGGGCATTTGTATGAATAGAGCCCCTTTGAATGTGGGAGGGTTCCAATCCACTGCAAATGTTCTTTGGATGCTATTCAACTCCTATTTAAATCCCTGCTGCCAGTCGTGCCTCTGAGTCCCTTCTGAATCTGTTCCACTTTGAATCTGCTCTGAATCCCCTGCAGTTGTGACTGGGTTGCCGCTTTGCTGCCGCCTCATGTTCACAAATATAACAAACACTTCAAACAAAGCCACAAAAGCATTCGCTTCGCATTCGAATGTCAATCTTCAAATGTAGCCAATGTTCGATTTTAATGCAATTCATATGGGTTTTGAATGTGATGAATATTCATGCACATCCCTAAGAGAGACACTTACAGCTGTCCTACCATAGATAACAGGAAACACAGCATAGATGCCTATTAAGGGTAAGAAATAATAAATTATGGTGAAGGTGTGCTAAGAGATCATTGCCCATTGCACCACTCCAACAAAACACAACGCGGCATAAGCATTTCAGACAAATTAGAAGAACAGAGTAAGAAGGTAAATGGAGTAGCTTGGGAGTTGGATTTGATACAGCACTTATAAGCACTGTGCTGATTGGATGTCAAGTGCATTATGACATTTTCTGGCTCTTGTTCGGAATGGAGGAAAATCCTCACCAGCGTTAGCTTTGAGGAAGGGACTGAAAACTAATATTTTCCTTCTTACCTATAGGACCTTGATTCTTAGATATGCCTCAGCTTTATAACACATGCTTATAGAATGATTTGTTTCTTTCCCCAAAGCCCATTTACTGCACATTTTTCTTCTTCTTGTATGCTTCTCAACCCTTCTGGGAGAGAATTAAGCATCCGTAGAAATGCAATAAACAATAAAACAGGGACAATTTCTGAACTTGCCTCCTATTAATAGTGGATCAGTGGGTCCAGAACAGCCCGCCCTACTGGCCCAGTTTGTGAAGAGGCATTTTGGTGGGATCAGCAGCATCTGCAGTGGTGGCGCAGATCTGAATTAGCCCATGTTGTGGCTGTGAAGCCCATGTGAGCTTTGCAGCAGCACCTTCACATTTCTGAAGGCTAAGAATGAAAGTTCCTAGTCTCAAGATCTGGGGTGGGTCCATTTCAGCAGCACGCTATTGTGCATCATTGAAATGCAACCCTCCTTAATCCTGAACACAGGAGGTAGCCATCTGCACACCTCCTGTGAGCCAGTTTGGTCATGTGGTTAGAGTGCCAGGCTCATATCTCATACGCCCTGGGTTTGATTCCACACTGCTTCATGAAGCCAGCTGGGTGACCTTGGGCTAGTCACAGCTCTCTTTCTGAGCTCTCACAGCCCCACTTCCCTCACAGGGTATCTGCTGTAGGGAGAAGAAGGTTTGTCAGTTGCTTTGAGACCCCTTAAAAGGGTGAGAAAAGCAGTGTATAAAAGCCAATTCTTCTTCTGTGTTCCAAATCAGGACTCTGGTCCCTCTGGTAGTACCTATAAATCATACTAACAACAATCTGGGTTAACGGCCTCCTTAGTCTGGATCAGGCTCCGTCTAATGCAGATGGAGCCAGAACAGTGGGGTGATATGCATTGACCTGTGGATATGGAAGTGTACAACCCAGACCTTTAATACAGATTAAAGGCCAGAAATTGCCCGATTCCAAACCCCAAGTAAGTTAGTACTTTTAGAACTTCTGGATGTCTCTGAAAATTAACTGCTCTCAACTGATACTGAAAGAAATGTATATGGACTTCTGACCCTGAACATTGAGTTGTATTATAATGCTGCTTGAAGGAGAAGGAACCTGGGGTTTAATCAATCTTGAATTACATTGCTTGGTACATGGAAGTTGGACCTGCTGCAGAAGGCAAGTGTCACATTCATTAAAGAAGTACCTTATTATGAATCAGTTGCAATGACATTAAGGCCGTATCTTCAGGTATATACACATTACACTGAATAATGGGATAAGACTTCCATTACTCAGCAAGTCTTTCAAATTATAAGATGCTATCAAATCCTCTTAAGAACATAAGCAATTCTCAAGAATTGAGACATACTCACCATCCCTTTTTCCCCTTTGCAGGAAGACAATATTAGTTGTATGTGGTATGCTAGTATGCTGTACAACTTCACATGCCTAATTTCATACTTCTAACTTTGAGACAAAGTTCATGGACCACTTGCCAGAACTGGAGAGAGTCTTGTAAACTATCCAGTCCAATCTTTAGAAAATTGGAAGATATCAAGACCTAAAGCATTCTCTGCAGATAGTTGTTTAGCTGCCACACTTACCTGTGGAACAGTCCCTGAAGGTAAGTATAGACCTCCCTAAGGAACCTTGGCATGGACGAAAGAAAGCCACACCCATCACTATAGTAATAGTAATAAGTTTAATGACCTTATCATAAAATAAAATACAAAAATGCAATCTAAAAAATAAGTGTCCCAATTCCAACAGGGTCTGTCAACATTCCCACAGTGGCAGCCTGTGACAGCAGAGGAAGTTAAAACTATTATTGTGGCACAGAAAAATAACAAAGCTCCAGGTGAAGACTTCCTAGCCACAGAACTCTTTAAATCGAACCCTGACTGGTGGGCTCAACTATTAGCTGGTCTATTCACCCGTATAAATGATTCTTGCTTAATACCATCACTAGTACATCCCATCTGCATTGGCTGAAGCACAGACCAGGGCACTTTCTGCACTTGGTATTATTCTGGATTATATATCAGGATAGGGTTTGTTATCTGCATGGTAATGCAGATTCTGGCAGGCCTTGCCTGGGGCTTGCCATAGCCTGCGCTAGCATTTGGACAGCAACCTCTGTCCTGAGATATATTCCAGAATAAGGCCAGAAAGGGCCTTGATTAGGTAGCCCAATATGGCCATCTAGCCTGAAACACTTACACTTTTTAAAAAGGGCTACTGGCAATCTAGCTGGTTCTTAGCTTCACCATGGGATGAGCAGATGCCTCCATGCTCCAGTTTAGTGAGGGACCCATTTTGATGGTACACCAAAGTAAGCTACTGAAATATGTTCCTGGTAGCTTCAAGGCCAGGAACATTCATTCATGTTCACCAGAGTTTCCGGAGGCTAGCTCTAAAGCTTCAGGGCTGGTGCAGTGGTGGTTCTTTTGGAACAGCCAAGCAAATATGGCAAATATGGACCCATCCAGCTGACCTAGTTTCACTGGGGTAGTCCAGAAAGGGTAAGTGAAGAAATGGCCTATGTCTCTTAAAACATCAACAAAAAATCAATTCTATTCGAATCTTTTAAATTTAAATTTACCCAAATTTGATTCGAATTAGGCAAATTCGGATCTATTTGTTCAAATTTTCAGTTTGCACTTACGAACGTCAACAACATTGTTAGGCATCCCATGCACATCCATAGACATCATTATGCATCCTATATTAATCCCGTATGCAACCCGTTTTTGTCCCGTACGGATCTGTAAAAATGCGTATGTGCAAGTGCACATCGTGTACAAACCTGTATACATACGAATGTCCGAAGAAGTCGAACGAATAGATTAAAAAATCCAAAATTCATTTGAATGTTTAAATTCAAATGTATGGATATTCTGTTTGAATTTGAATGTCAAAATTTGGATGAATTCAATCGAATTTTGAATGTCCTTGAATATCCATGCCCATCCATTTGGGCAGATGTCAGTGCGGCATCTGCATTGATTCACACATCACATTGCCGCAGTGCTCTGTGCCCGCTGACAACTCTTCCCCTGCTTGTTAACAGCCCTGCTGCTGCTGTGCTACCCTGGCCACCACTTGAGGAGACCAAACTGTTTCCTCAGCAACCTCCCTGGAGACACTTGCAGCTATTTTATGTTTCTGATTACTCTCCCACCCATAAAGATTGAAGGTAAGGATTTCCTGGCTATCATCTTGATGGCTGGGGAAACCCCCCAGAGTGTCAAGGGTACAGTTCATGAATCCATGGTGTTGATCTCAATAGGTGGGAGGGTTTCCCTTCAGTTGGCAAAATCAAAGCCTTATCTTTCATTTCGATGAGAGGGAGCCATGGGTAGCCAAGGGTAGCATGGGTATCATCCAGACAATGGCTAGTATACCAGACCAGCAAACACTGGTGCAGCTTAGGGAGGTTTCAGGCAGAGTTGGCTAAGCTGAGATAAGGATGCTTGCTCTTGTACCTGCGGTGGGACACATGCTGGCCAAAAAGCCCACATGTCTCCCCTTTTTATTTTCAGAGCTAACTCCTCATCCTGAAAGAATCCTAGACCTGGGCCTATTCCAGCATGCCCCCTATATAGTAGAGGCTCCTTAAGACACTCTCTCACACACTGTTTGTCTAACCAGTGGCAGAGTGAGTGCTGAACAGCCTGGGCACCATCAGAAGTCTTTTCCAACATCCTAATGAAGGTTGAGTTGGGGAGTGCCTGAAGCCCCCCTGGATTTTTGACTGCTGTGTCTCTGGTGCTCTGACTTGAATTTCTGGTTTTCATCAAGTCATATGTCTTCATGCCTTTAAAACAAAATGTTGTCAAGCTGTAATCGCCAAGAGTATCAACTGCAGTCTGAAAAAGAGAGAATAATTTAAGCAGTGGTTACACCTAAGGTTTAATCCAGCTTCAGTCCACCTTCAGAGTGAGAGAATACATCAGCAAAGTGACCAGCAATTTTATTTCCACATTATCTACCCAAACGTGCATTTTCTGAGTTATTTAACACTGAAAGAAAACAGCTTCTCACTTTGCTGATGTATTATCTCACTCCTAAAGTGGACTGAAGCTGGATTAACCCTTAGGTGTGACCACAGCCCTAGAAAAGCATTTAGGGCAAAAATGATGGCATTATTTTCTAAACAACGTTCAAAGTCTCCTCTCTTTGCTTGCTGCTGTGTTCTGTAGGATTTGCTGTTACCCTCCTGTCCATCAACTACTCTTCAGCCCAAGATTTCACAGGGCTGTACAGAATGTGACATTAAAATATAACACAAAAGATAGCCAATAAATTAATAAAACAAAATATGTTTACAGGCCACTCTATCTTCAGATTTAGTATTTCCTAAAGCAACTTCTGATTTCCATCAATTTCTCTCTCTCTCTCTCTCTCTCTCTCTCTCACACACACACACACACACCATCACCACCACCACCACCACCACCACCACTATCATGTAGGATTCAGTCAGGCAAGGAACACGCTGAAGACAAGAAGCTGTAAATAAGTGTTATTGTAGGTAAAAACAGTGATAATGTGTGGGAGCAGTGGACAGTTTTAAAAATGGGGAAAAGGAAGGTTACCTTACACCACTACAGGTACTGGAAATACCAAACGACAAAGGACAGAGCCCTGCCGGCCTTTCTTTCTGGTCCAGTCCTATAATTTTCTCAGCCCACAGTAAGGTTTCCAGAAAGCCTGATGCCTTCTCAGTCTAAGAACCCTTTTGTGTTTACAGTCTACCATGGTGTTCTTATTTCTCGGGTGCATCCACTACCAATTATTTCTAACGGAATGAAAACGGGATGCGTATGGATGCATACAGATGTGTACAGATGCATACGGACACATACAAATGTTGTCGACATTCATATCTTCAAATAAGAATTGAATATTTGAATATTTGTATCCTCTCAAATATAGACCCAAATGTATTTGACTCAAATCGAATGTGAATACATTCCAATTTTGAACATTCAAATCGATTCAAATCTTTGGGTATTTTATTCAAATTGAACTGAATGCTGAAAATTGCATTTGTGCACACCCCTACTTCAAGGATTCAGCAGGTGGGGAAATGGATACAGGCTGCTCTGGGAACCTGGGAAAGGTATCTTCACCAAGTAATACAGATGTAGCATTATCTTTGATCAAGGAGGTGAGAAAACCCTGCCCTCTTTTGAGTCATTAGTTTCAGTGGCAGGTGAATTGCTCCAGCACACCTATTTTGTGATGTGAACACCTTTGAGCTAATGTTGTACTGTGGGTCAATGGATTGGCTGGTGCAAGAATTCTAGGAATACTGACTTGATTAGTTACAGGATGCTTGCAAGATGACAATAGGAAGTGATCTGTCTCAAAAGGCCAGCTGCTGGAAAACCGCAGCCAGAGCAAGCTATGTCCTCATGCCCTGCTGACAAGGACTTGAAGAATTCTTCAGTTTATCTCAACACTATTACAGGATTGTAACAGAAGAATTTCCTAGCCAGGAAAGCAATTAATACTGTAAATACCAGCCATATTCTGGAAGAGAACTTCTGCATATTGTTTGCTCTTCCAGGGCAAGATAGGTAGGACAGATGGAGCTTCTCAATATTGCTACTGTCAAAAGGTTGGCATTTAAATCCAACCTGAGATCAAAGGAGAGGGAATTTTACATCAAGAGTGTCACATGAGAGAAGACCTTTTTTTTGTTTTGTTTTGTTTCCACAGCATGGCAACCAGAGCCTCTCCTCCAGATTTTAAGTTGTGATCCACTAGACAATGGAAGAGGACTTTTTTCAGCCAACTGTGCAGAGCACCATGGACCAATGTCAGCAGTTTTTGCGTATCTTCATCAGCTCCATGCACGGAGAAGTCAGTGATCAGAAACATGGAAGTTGGAGTTCAAAGCAGCTGTAGGACTCCAAGTTGGGAAAGGCTAACCTAGTAACTAGGAGAAGCTCTCTAGGATTTTAGTCATAGTTTTGCGGGGCTCCCTTTGGAGGTGATAGACACAAATATAAACCATGTGATTTGGCCCTGCTCCTGCCCCCATGTGAAGGAATGGCTTGCTTGGTGAGTTTTTGCTTGGTCCTATTTTGGGATGTGTAGAAAGTGGCACACTTCATTCTCCAACCTTCAAGTTAGTGAGGGCTGTGAGGAGGCCTGCATGCAACACCATGCTTCTCCATTCCTGGACCATGGCAAGTGCTGAACCCCAGAATTTTCCATGCCATTGCAGAAGCGACCATATATCTATTTTTAGTTTTTAAAACGGGCACAGAATGTTGTTCATTTTCTAACTAGTGATCCTTTCCAGAAGGCTGATCATGTCGCAGCAAAAAGCTGCACCTCAGAAATGAATAGAAATTACACCACAAATTTTCTTCATTTTATACCTGGAAAATATACAGCAATAGAAATACATGCAAAAAAATAATAATCAAAATTAATTCTTGTTGTCTGGTAGGTAGGCAAATAACTTCCCACCGGGACCCCATGGGATAGACATGGGGTAAGCAAAGCTTCTTTTCTTTTCTTTTTAAGAGTCACATTTTCACTCCAGATTTCTGTTTTTACTGGCTAGATTGAGGTATTTAAAATTGACTTTCCAGCTCAGGTCTGGATTTAAATGTCAGCCTTTTGACAATAGCAATATTGTGCATAGATAACGGAGATAGAAGAATGAGCCTTTGAGAAATTTGCTTCTCTCTCTTTTTTGGATAGCTAAGAACACCGCTATAGGGTTTGTTTTGTTTTCCAGATTGGGAAGAGGACCAAGTTGGAACGGCAGACCAGACAGGAGATGGGGCAGCAGGCCTCACAGGATAAATTCCAGGAAATAGACTGGATGTATAAGGACATAATTAAAAGATATTGCAGTGATTTCAGAATCATGTGTAAGGGATAATTTGGAAAGAATAGCTACTATATAGATTGATTAATAAAATGGCCTAAGGTTATAAAAAAAGAAAGACTTTAACAAAGTACTGTAATATATATCACTGTTATCTTTGAAGACCCCAGTGAAAACTTCTGTTAGGAATCATTAAGCTCCCTAATGGCAGCACAAATATCCCCTAGAGGCCAGGCAGGCCAGTCTGACTGAAGTTCAGCCAGGTCCAAGAATTAGTTTATTTTCCTGCCACACTTTTTTTTTAAACAATGTCCGATATAGCCCCAAGGAGCCCACAGCATATGAGAACAACCTGCGATGAGAATTAAGGAAGTGAAAAACTTTCATACTCTAAGCTGCTCTGAGTGTTCGGAATTTTGAACAAATGGGGCTTTCAAAAAAACACCTTTGCTCTGTGCTGATAACAAAATCAGATCATATTTCATTGGAATGCTCCAACGGAACTGGAGATCCAGGCCAATTCCCTACCATCCATCCATCCATCCATCCATCCATCCATCCATCCATCCATCCATCCATCCATCCATCCATCCATCCATCCTTATCGTGGTACACTGCCCTTTGCTGTGTCCAGGACCCCATCTGAGTATTTTGGTGAGGAATTCCAGATGGATGCACTGGCAGACATTGAACCCCCACCTGTGGAAGCAGCACAGGACCCCAACTTGGAGCCTGCTCCATCCAGCACAGGCAAGGGCAATGCTGAGCCTGCTCCAGAAGAAACAGACTTGGCTGGCAGTAGACTAGAAGTCTGTCAAGTCCATTGGGAAAAGTCACAGCTGCATTGATCCTCACACTTTCATGAGAAACACCTGCAAAGGAGGAAACAGTGAAGTGATGACCCATATAACCAGCCCTAGCCTGTTTCCTGTTGTTTCAAACAACAGATCCATTCTGGCAACCCCTTGGACTTCAGCTTGTATTCTGACTTGGGCCCTCCCTGATATCTGACCCTGGACTGGCTTGACTCTGAAACTTGATCTCTTGGCTTGGATTGACCTCTCCCAGTAAACTGACTTCCTTGGCTTTTGGAACTGAGTTTGCTTTGTCGCTACCATTGGTGTGTGTGCGCTTCCTTGCTGCTGCCTGGTCTAGAAAGGACACCCTTCACTTGGAGTGCATCATCCTGTGCTGTGCTGATCCAGGGCTGAAATGAGTAATCTGGCTCATTGTTGGCCAGGTGGCCCATGCCAAGGGTTGTCCACATGGTGGATGGTCCATCCTGGCCCAGTTAAGAGGCTGGAAATGCAACAGTATGGACCTTGGGTTGCTGATATAATATATATGGGAACAATTAAAATTTGATTTCATTTCAGAAAATGTATGTTGGAGATCTATGCAAAGGGACTGGAACCAAGTGATGAATTATGTAACTCAAGGGAATGGAAGTAAAAGTCTATCTCCTAAATAAAGCAGAGAAATATATATTTTATTTATTTATTTACATTTATATCTCGCCCTATACCCTAGGGTCTCAGGGTGGGTAACAGCATATTTAAAAGACAAAAATATTTAAAATAAAACCATATATATAAAACAGTATAAAACAACAATATGTGCAGTAGGGGAAAACTTTGCCACATTTAGCCAAAGGCCAGAGCAAAGAGGTGCGTCTTCACCCCTTTCCTGAACATATACAGTGAAGGGGCCTGACGCACCTCGAAGGGGAGGCTATTAGTCTGGGGGCCATTATTGAGAAGGCCCTCTCTCGAGGGCCCACCAGTCTTACTATAGAGGGTGGTGGAACAATGAGAAGGGCCTCCCCCCCAGATCTTAGGTTGATATGGGAGGAGGCGTTCCTTCAGATATTTGGGGCCCAAGTCATTTAGGGCCTTATATGTTAAAGTTAACACCTTGAATTGGGCTCGGTAACGAATCGGCAGCCAGTGCAGCTCTTTTAAGACCGGTGTGATGTGCGTCTGGCATGATATCCCTGTAAGCAGTCTCGCAGCTGCATTCTGCACTAGCTGTAGTTTCCAAACCATCTTCGAGGGCAGCCCCATGTAGAGTGCATTGCAGTAATCCAATCTAGAGGTTACCAGGGCGTGGATAACTGTGGCCAAGTCATCTCTGTCCAAAAAAGGCTTAAGCTGACACACCAATCATAGTTGGGAATAGGCACTCCACCTGAGCTTCAGGCGACAATGCCGAGTCCAGGAGTACCCCCAAGTCATGCTTCCATGCCCCCTCGCCATGCTGCATCTGAAAGATAGTCTCTCCCAGTGAGTGTGTGAACAGGATGGATGGATTCATGAGAACCTGAGGCAACTTCTGATCAGTTGCTGCACACCCAGTGCAAATGGGTCTTTCTAGACCAGCACTCACTAACAGGTAAGTGTACCCACGGGCTCTGTGAATGACCCCAACCATTTCTTATCTTCACTGGCCTAGAATGACAATCAGAAACTATTCCAACAAGGTAAGTGTAAATTCAGCCTAGTTTTCAGCACACCAAAGCTAGAGGTACCAAACTTGTAGGCATAGCCATGCACCTGATCCCTTTATGGTTACCATTATGAGAGTGCTATTGATTGATTTATGGGTCTCAGCAACCACTCTTGTATTTTTTATTCACTCAATGGAGTCAAAGGAAGTACAGCACTTTTTTTGTCGTCCAAACTGAAGTAAGACTATATTTGGCTGGCAAAACTAGGAACGTGGTGTGTTTATATGAATGTGTGTGTGTGTGCGCGCGTGTGTGTTACTTTGGGACACAATCAGTCCATTATATGAAACAGCCGTCAAGTGGACCAGACAGGTGCACGTAGTTTGCTTTATTGCAGCATGTATAAAGTTTGCTTGATGTTAAAAAACAACATAAAAATAACAACTCACGGTGGATGTAATTATATCATGCTGAGGAAACATGTATTTATGATGCGGCCTCCTAGTATAAATGCTTGAATATTGCTTCTAAATGAAGAAAGATTGAATGATTTCCCCTGATTGCTGTATTTTCTGCCCCACTTAATTTTATTCTGGGTCCAGCCAATGACGGCAAGAAAAAAAGGGAGGGGAGCTGAACAACACTTTCTTGCATGGCTCTCCAGCTGCAGTTAGATTCTCTGCAGACTGACACAAATATGATGTACAGGGTTGAGGCACTCTTTCATCTATGTGGCTTTCCCACTTGCATGAATTTGCCTCTGTATATGTTGGCAATCTCCTGGAATATTGACTCTCTCGACTGGTATGTAGAACCCTGAAGAAAGTCATTGTTTTTGCTGTAATTCTGACTCCCATCTGGGAGAGATGGAAACTCAGTTTTCAGTTACCGAAGCTGTAGCAATATCAAGGAACCTAGCAACTGAGGCCTTTAAATGAATATAACAGATATGTATGTTACCTAATAGCTTGAGTCTCAAAACCCATTAAATTTACATCATGCTTTATCACATTACAAATTGCAATAGTCTAGAGTCACTGTTTTGCAAGGAGCCACAGACTTGGATTCAGTCTGCCCAACATTTGTTAGTTTTCTAACTTTAAAAAAGGAGGGGGAAAGCACATCATAATATACAAAATAATATTGCAGCTGTAGCAATAAGGTATGCTTTTTTGTTTTTTAATCACTTGGTGGCCTAATCGTTTAGGGAAAGTTATAGCTATAGAGTCTCCTACTCTACTTGCAGAAGGGTTAGTTTCCACCCCCAATATTTCTCCAGAAGAAGGCATGGCAAACTACCACACCATTGTCAAGAAAACTGTTATGGATATATCCTTGCTGTCCTTTGGAGTCGAGTATGACTTGAAGATGGTTTTACCTTTAGCCTAATCTGCAACCCAGTTCAACTGAAATATTTGAATTAAATCAATTGTACCACTTTTTGCACTTAGTTATGTCAGACATAATGGTGAATGCTACCAATGGTTTCTGAACAGATTTTGGCCGGAGGTTATACAGATCAAATCTGCAAGCACAGACCCTGGAGGAAGGAATGGAAAATGATAGATACCTCTGGATACAAATATGACATTCCTTCTATTCCATCGTTTTTCTGCCTGTTACCTAGTCATCCTATATAAGAACCAGAACTGCTTCTGAAGAATGTAGAAGTTACAAAAAATCATGTATACAAATCAGGGTTCTGTCATGGGACCCTTCTGCACTTAACTGGTGATCCATGTTCTGCTTCTCCATATGTTCCAGGCTTCAGCATGTTCCAGGCCCTGTGCCAGCCCCAAAGCTCACAAAAACTTCACAGCTGGCCTGCATGACCTCTGAAAGCCAGGAATGAAAGTTCCTAACCTTGGAGCACCTCGGAGACCATTTCAGAGGTGCAATAAAGCACACCACCAAATTGGGCTCCACTGTAACCAGAACATAGATGCCTTCATGTTCTGGACTAGGTCAAGCTGGTACACTGGAACACTTCCATACTGAGGTCTGCCAATTAACCTGATGTTTGGCCTTGTGGTTAGAGTGTTGGGCTCTTTATTTGGTAGTCTTCCAGTTTCATTCTGCATTCCTACACAAAGCCAGCTGGGTGACCTTGGGCTGGTCATAGATCTCCTTCTGAACTCTCACAGCCCCATAGGGTATCTGTTGTAGGGATGTGCATGAATATTCATAGGCATTCAAAATCTGATTGAATGTGCCTAATTTCAACATTTGAACTCAAATAGAATGTCCCAAAATTCGAATGTAAACATTTGAATCGAATTTTGAACTTCGGATCCATTTGTCTGAATTATCTAGACATTCATATGTGTACAGGTTCGTACATGATGCATACTTGAAGATCTGCATCTTCCTCACATTTGTATGGATCTGTACGGGATGAAAATGGGTTGCATACAGGATAACTACGGGATGCAAATGGATGTGTACAGATGCATATGGATGTGGGGAAGATGCAGATTTTCATATGTGCAGATTTGAATAAAAAAATTCAAATAATAGTTTCGAATTTGGTAAATATGAATTGAATCTTATTAAATTTGAATTTAAAAGATTTGAATCGGATTGGATTTTTGGGTATTCGATTTGCTTCCAACAGAATGTCAAAAACAAACAAACATTTGTGCACATCCCTAGTCTGTTGTGGTGAGAAGAACAGAAGGTTTGTCAGCTGCTTTGAGTCCCTGTAAGGATGAGAAAAACAGGATATAAAAACCTACTACTACTACTACTACTACTACTACTACTACTACTACTACTACTACTACTACTACTACTACTACTACTACTAGAGTGTCCTGTGTGAACAGACCATACCAGCAGTGGGCAGAATTTCCCTGTATTCTGTGCTAATGTGCAGAAAGTGAGCTCTCTTAGTGCACTTGTGGTAAGGAACACCAGCAGTAAGTGCAGAAGGCCATGGATTAAGCAGATCTCAGCATTCAGGACAAGGAGACTTTGGAAATACTTTGGGAATGTGATAAGCACTTATTTTCTTAGAGCACTTAAGAAGAATCTGGCTGTTATTTAGTCAGAGATGCAGCACAACATTCCTGCATCTTGCAGATGATTGTTCAAGATTTCTATCATCAGTAGTGTTTAGGGAATCAGTAATGAATAAAACAGCCTCCAGTCTAACAGCACTCTTTATTCCCAATGAGCAGCCAATCTGCACAACTCTTTTAGCATTATGAATCAAAGGCCAGTTCTATCCTGGCTCGTACAAAGAATGATTAACTGGTATGCTTATTCATAAGAGCAACTTACTGTCAGGGAGTAATCATGGACTCACTGTGTTGTCCACGGGCTGGGCCTGCTGGAAACCAGAAAATCTCTTTTCGCAGAACTGACTGCTTTGTGTTTTTACAACAGAAAAGCTGGCCGATGCTTGCTACATGCAGGAGTCTTATAGCAACTTTCTCAGATTTCCCATATTCTCATACCACTAAATAACCAACATTTTTCATTCTTCCCATAAAGTTCAGAAGCTAAGAGAAGGTGCCATCCAGCTGTGAAACTCAAATTACACCCTGGCTGTGTTCGTTTTCTGCTAGAGAGCAGATCTATACCTTCTACCACCACCAAGTTTTGCACTAATGCTGTTTCAGAAATGCATGGCCTGTACGGATGTGCACAGATATTCGAAAATTCAAAAATCCAATTCAGATCTGTTCAATGTTGACATTCAAGTTCAAATTGGATTTTCGAAAATCCAAATTTACACATTCAAACAAAGCTACACATTCAAACAAATCTACACATTCAAATGAATGATTCAAATGAGTAGATCCATATCTAATGTATACGAATGTGTGCAAAAATTATACGTCTTTGCGCATATAATAGAGGATGAAAACAGGATGCATATGGGATGCATACAGGAAAAATACGGATTCACACAAATTTGTATAACGGATACGCATCTTATCAACATTTGTATATTTGGATACAAATTGGATTTTCAAAAGTACGGATCTGGATAATCTGTGGTGTCTTAGGCCCCTTCTGAAAAATGTTCGTCCCCAAATGTGAATGTTTGAATAAACAATTCAGTGAAGAAACAAATTTTCCTCAATGAGGAACATTAATTTTTCATTCATACACATTCCTAACCTCCAGTGCGGTCCCTGTGCTGGGGGCATAGCTCCCATGATCCTTATCCAAAATATTTATTCCAAAATACAGCCTTTTCCACTTGGTACTGTCTATCCCTACCAACAATTTCATCTCATTTATAACATATGTAACTCTCCATTCATCTGAAAGACCAAGGGCAGGTCACAGGCCTCAATAAAAACAAAAAGCACTAAAATATATTTAAAATATCACTTACGCACTCACCCTCGCTATGTCTGATCTACCATGGCAGGTCTAAAAATATAAATAATTTCATACTGTAGGTTGGGAAGCCAAGGATTGCCCTCAGAAGAAGCTTTGTTAATCTCTGCCAGACTACTTCTTCTTCTCACTGGCTTTCCAGAATGTTTAGCTGGCTTCTTCATACTGTAGAGCTTTTTCTTTTAATCAAAGGCAACAAGGATTGAATCTAACACCTGCTGCCCTGATATAATGTGCTTTCACACTGCATTAGGACCTGTTGCTTTGGAAATTCCAAAGTTCTCACCTTTTGCAAAAGACATCATTCTGTTCATGTCCATATAGAAATGGATCCTAGTTTCACATAAATATCACACTGTTTTATACTCTGCTCAGTAAAACAGTGAATGAGCTTCGATACTTTTTCTTACTGCTTTTTTAAAAAATCTCTCTTTCTCTCAAACAATTATTTCCCATATTGGTCAAATGGAGAACAAGAGTAGTCTTAAGTAATGATTAGAGCTTGAAAGAAATCCTTTGGGGTGGGACTATACTGGCAGATTGAAAAGACTCAGTGGACTAGAAATGAAACTAGACAACTGCCGTAATTTATTCTGACTGCATGGTAAAGCACAATTGCACTATTTAGAATAGCATTTAATAGAGAGCATGAATCATTTTGATGTCCTTGCTTTTGCAAAGAACACTCATGGAGGAACTGTAGCCCTGGTGAAACTCACTGACAAGATTGGTTTTAGGCTAATATATGATAACGTGGTCAAAAGTTGCCAGAAGCACGATAGCTAACTGAACGAAAGATTGTCTCTTATGACTGGAACCAGGAGCAAAAGGATAAGAACTAAGACTCTGTCCACACAGGGTATATATTGTGCCATCATGTTTGCATTAAGGTAGCATTGCCACATGTGACAACCCCACTGTAGCCCCACTATACTCCCCCCAAGTCCTGTTATAGACTATTTTGGGAAACCCCGAATCTGATGAGAACCATCATCAGATGGAGCCACCATTCTAGTCTTCACCACCTTGCATGCCCAAGACCTGATAAAGACACCATGCATGTGCAGTGTTCATGACAATCATGTACTTCCAGGTAGGGATGTTCATGAATATTCATAACATTCGTTATTCATATGAATTTGTACGAATTCAAGACATTTGAACATGCATTGAATGTTATGACATTTGTATACTAACATTCGTACGAATATGAATGTTTCCAGACATTCATATGAATAGTTCAGGAATTCATTAGATAGGGTGTGTGGAAAAACAGAGAGCCAATCCCATCCACAATGGATCCAGATTGCATTCAACATGGATCAACAGTGGATTAAAAGTGGATTCAGGTCAGATTTGATGTTTTCAGAGCATGGATGTGTTACGGATACGTATCAGATACGCATTTGTTTGCATCAGATGCGTATTCATTTGTATCTGATACCTATTGAATATTTGTACAAATACGTACGAATAAATTTGTATCGAATAGAATTTTACTACATTCAAACGTGATCTATTCATACAAATACGGATTTTCAAACATTCAAGTTGTTACAAATGGAATGTCAAAAATGCATTTGTGCGCGTCCCTACTTCTAGGTGCTTTACACCATCAAAACACCTGGGTGTGCATGTCAGTATATCATGTACAATGTCAGCCCTATGCTGTCTGTTCAACAAGTGATCATTCCTGAAGGGCTTCTCTCTGGAATATCACTTGTTACACCGATATCCACCCAACATCTGGAGTCAGTGTAAACAAAGCAAAAAAATAAACCAAAAGCGACTGCATTTCCACCTTTAGGGGTAAAGAGGCTCAAACGGTGGCTTCAGATGGTGCAGATTTGGGTCAAACCTGTGGGGAAGGAATAAAACATAATGAAAATCCTTTGGTTGTTACTAGGAGCTTTTTTGCACCTTCATGTCCTGGGGAAAGAGTCCAAGGAAAATGAGGAGGATGAATTTGGCATCTGCACAATAACTGGGCACTGTTGTTGTGGCAACCATGTGACCCAATGGCATCCACAGCTTCACCTCCCAGACCCATGTTCGGTTCACCTGGATGAGGTGTGAATGAGGCATGCTGGACCATGCTAACCCAGTGGTTTGTAAGGCATGTTTTTGTGCTCTATATGCCCAGGGGGCAGATCAACATGTGTGGAGCTGCCTTTGGGGTAGAAGCAGCATCACACAGTGTGTGCACCCCGTGCTGGAACATATCTGGACTTCCCCACCTATCAAGGTGAGAAAAGCCCCTAGGAAACAGCAAGGCGGGAAAAAAAGGGACATAGAGGAGGTGGGATGGGGGAAGAATATTAAAAACTTCTCAGATATACAGAACCAGGAGCTTGTTCTTATAAGGCCTTTCTGATTGAGGAGTAAACCAGACTATGGTTTGTTCAAGGCCTCTGACTTCCACACCAGAGGATAAAGGAGTAAAATACATACATTATTATGAAATTTGAATTCGTTCCTGTATGGACATGAGCTATGGCAGTAAGATGTCTTTTGCAAAAGGTGAAACCTTCAAAGCAACAGGTCATAATGCAGTGTGAAAGTACATTAAGTTCAGGGTAGCAGGTGTTAGATTCGATCCCTCTTCATCCTGATTGAAATAAGCTCTACAGTATAAAGAAGCCAGCTGGAGATTCTGGAAAAGCCAGATAGAAGGACTAACCAAGTTTCATCATTCCTAGTCATTCCTTAATTAATCAGTTTGCTGGTGTAAAACATGTGCAGAACGATCACTTATTGTCTTTACGTTAGATCGATACTCTGCGTTTAACATTTCCAGAATAGCAAAGTGATGTTATAGCTGTGATGTTTTCTTTCCACATGACCTAACACTCCCAATAGTATCATATGAGATTAGGGATGTGCGTGAATATTTGTACTATTCATTATTTGTACAAATTTGCATGGATTGGGACATTCATAAACAAATTGGATGTCCAGACATTCATATGAATACAAATGTCTCAGACATTCATTTAATGGTACAGATACGTACACATCCCGTGTGTATCTGTATGTTTCTGTACAGGATGAATACGAGATACGTACATGGGTGTGTACGAATATGTATGGGATATGTATGGGATATGTATGGATGCCTATAATTGAATACGCATCCATATGTATTGAGTATTCAAATGAATACACACAAATGCATTCTTATCAAATCAGATGTACTGGCATTCAAAGGGTGTTTTTCCACTGTCAGAAAGTACCCATTTTTGCACCCATTAAGGACCCATTTGCGTGTGAGCCGGATGACCCCATTTCCACCATGGCACCCATTTGGGACACATTTGTTTCCACCACTGCTGGGGAAATCTACTCCGAAGATCAGCAGAGACTTCAAAGATGTTCCAAAGCTATTTTGCACAGACTTCAAAGTGACTTCGAAATGACTTCGGAGCCACTTCGGAGACTGCACCCCCTGTCCCCTCAAACACCTGGGGTGACAGGCAGACCCCTCGTGGGTAGATTTGGATTTCCAAATGGGTGATCTGCTACGGAGTGCTAGACCACCCATGGAAACACATTGGGTACTTCTACTAGATCCGGATTAAGGGAAGTACCCATTCCCTAGATCCGGATCTTCTTAGATCCGGATTAAAGGAGTGTGGTGGAAAAACACCCAAAATTGCACATTCATATGAATACGAATGTTGGGACATTCAATTTGTTACAAATCAAATGCTAAAAATCGGATGAATATGGAATGCGTACAGGATGCATACCAATTTGTACATATGCATACAGATACATACAGGATACATACGGATGCATATCATCAAATATGCATCTGTTTGTATTTATTAAAATGAATATGCACAAATACATTTGTATCAAATCGAATGTGCAGACATTCAAAATTGCCCATTCGTATGAATACGAATGTTGGGACATTCAATGCGTTATGAATCAAATGCCAAAAATTGCATTCACGCACATCCCTATATGAAATACTTCTGAGAAGTGATAGCTCACCCTGCAAATCTTCCAGCAAGTATTACTTCTTGCACAGTAATAAAGACAAAACTGCAATTAAGGAATAACAAGATATTGCACCACGATAGGTCTTTTACTGGAATAGTGATAACTCAGTAAATTGGCTCTATATTCTGGGACTGTATCAGGAGCACTATGGTCACATCTAGCAAATCAGCCCAAGTTTCAGTTATGTCCACTTGATCTATATTTTCTTTTGCATTCTCCTGGCATTTTGGTATGAACACTGGTTCACAGCTTATCTCTGTAGACTTTTGATTTCTTCCATTTCCCCCAATTTGTTTGACTACAGCTATCACATCTGAGTACATCTCCATAGCCTGTTTCTGGCTTTTCCCCTTTAGGATAGACACAATTATTATCATTCCTTTTCTTAAGTCACTACTGTTCCCAGACTGGTTGCATTGCTTTCTGTTAGCTTTTCCTCCTCTCTGGCCATGGTCACACCTTTACTTTAAATCTTCTTCAGTCCATCTTCAGACCTGACGCCTCACACCTTTTCATTTCTTTCAGGAAAGTCCAAAAGGAGGGTGGGAAATCCACAAATAAAATGGTCTGGACATTTGATTTGCTGGGATTCAATTGCAGGAGAAGGTTTGTCCTTGTCTTCTGCTTGAGATGCCCAGAAGCAATTGGTGGGCCACCATATGACATAGGACGCTGGACTAAATGGGCTGAGGCCTGATTCAGCGGGGCTCCTCTTATGTACTTGTGAACATGGACCCTTGGTTTTATCAGTTGTGATTCCATAAAGTGATAAAACTCACAAATGATGGCAGCCAAGCAAACAGAAAATGCTGTCTTCTACCAGATGTACAACTTTGCTATTCTCAAGGCACTCAGTTTATTTGGATGGGAACTATATGTATGTAGAAAAGAAGGCTGATGTATTTAGCAATTTAAATAGATGTATCCAATTTAAGAACTATGCAACTGATAGGAATCAGAATGATGTTGCCCTGGTAGCTTCTGGCAGCACTCACCATCCTCAATCAAGTGGGATCCCTTGCTGTACCTTTTTATTCTGTGCTTACAAATTGTCAGCTATTTCCGCATATATTTTAAGTGCTTGTTCAGCAGTAAAAGAAGCCGTCTGCTTCGTTCCCTCTCCTCCCCTGAAGCATTCTTTGGCATTTGATCTTACGTTAAAACAATAATTAAGTTAAATTGAAAACATGATTAGATTCACAGGTATAAATAAATCCATAAAAGTAGACTGCCAATATTTGGGAGACACGTGTGCAAAAATAGCTAGAGCTGGAATCACGTTTAAGTCCATTTGGGACCCTAAATTTAGCAAAACGGGTGCTCTGGTGCAAGTGAAAAAAATGCCCGTGCTTATGAACAGGAAGACATTGTGATGGTTTTGTGCCATCCTTACCCCAAATGATTATTAATAACCTTTTAATGTGTCTTGCAGCATCTGCTTGGAGAACACAGACTCTAGCTAAACCTGCGGCTGTACCTTTCAAAGGTACAGCCAAAGATAAAAATCATGGCAAGGCAGATTTACTAATAAATAGTTTGGTGCAATCATCTGGAATGGAGAAGTTAATTATCCTTAAGGGGAACGGAGGCCTGCAGAAAAGAGGAATGCCAAGATCAAGCTGTTTTAAGCAAGTATGACCCACCTGGCGAGATGTGGAGATAACTGTTGTGCGAGGCACAAATGTTAATTAAAAGAGCAAGAAAGTTCCATTGCTAGGCAAGCAAGGTCCAGTGAGGGAACTGAAAGTTCTCTGGAAAGCAGCACTGCAGAGAAGAACAGAAACCTTTGTTGTCCTACTGCAAGTAGTTTTGTTGTTCAGTCATTTAGTCTAGAGGCCTGTTTGCACTTAGGCCTCGGGTATGCAATTGGGACAGCTCTAGTACAGAGTATACAGCTCTGGTACAGAGTATCAGTATACTTGTGGAGCATGTATTTGCATTCCACAACTATACTAGGTGTGAGCAGTCAGAATTGCATACCAGAGGCCTCAATGTGAATAGGTCCAAGTCCAACAACTCTTTATGACCCCAGGCCTTTCAGTCCTCTGCTGCTTCATGGAGATTGCCTGAGCTCATGTTCATTGCTTCCATTAAAAAAAAAGAAGTTGGTCAGTAGCATTCAGTAAAACCAACCATCCTAAAATATAACTGAGAAAGGCTATCCCCAACCCTTGTAACATCTGGGCTGGAGCATGTTGGCATTTCATAGCATGAACAGCAAGATAACGGCTGTTTGATAACCACTTTGCTTCTGGCACAAAGAACATCATGTTCCTCAGAATTGCTTATCTAGTTTCAACCAATAGTTTTACCAGGACTGATGCCTTGAGATGAATGCAGTGTCATGAATTTCTCCCATTCTTGCATAAAATTTAATTTGCTCCATTCCTATATCAGTTTATTTAGAGCTCCAGCTTCACCTTTGCTTCCCCAGGCAATCGAACGTGGGGGATGGATCCAGTGTCTGCACATTGTGATGCTAGATCTATTCCAAACTTACTCACCATTTCCCCAAAGTGCTGCATAAGTAAGAATCATCTCTACACCAGAGGCAATCACATTGCTGAGGTAATGGCACCAGTGGGTGTGCGTGGCACGATTGCTCAGAAGACGTCCAAACAGAGGTGTTGAGTTTTACTAGCCATGGCTAGTATAGTTGTGGAATGCAAATACATGCTCCACAAATATTCATATGTCATAATAATAATTTTAAATAAACTGACGGGGGGGTGGGGGGGGTGAACGAATGCAATTTTCAACATTCAATTCGATCCAAATTGAATATTCGAATGTCCAAATTCATACGAACAGAGAAAAAAAATGAAGTATTAAAATTCAAACCAATTAGAATACATTTTGTTTTTACACATATTTGATGATACAAATGTTGACAACATTCATATGCATCTGTACCCATCCCATTTTATCCCATTTGCATCCTGTTTTCATCCCGTAGTATCCATACAGATCCGTATATATATGAATAAGATGTGTACAGATACATATATAATGTGAATGTATCCATACACATACAAATGTCTGAATGATTCGTACAAATTATTCAAAATATTTGTATTCATTCGAATATTTTAAAAAAACAAATGTCTGGACATTCAATATGAATTTGAATGTCCAGATTAAGCCAAATTAGGTTAAATAACAAATATTTTGAATATTCTTGCACCAACCACAAATGGCTGTCAGTTTCAACAAAGCAGATTCTGGTTCTATAAGGAAACAAACTTGTTACAGGATAAAGTTCAACAGTGGAACCAATTATCGGGAAACGTAATGACCTTTCTCTTATTGGATTTGTTCAAGTGAAGCCTCACAGTCATCTGTTGGGGGGAAAAAAACCCTTTGATTTAGATTTTGTGCAGAGCAGAAGGTCAGATTCAATCACTTCGATGGCCCCATGTGGCTCTATGGTTCTATGATTCAGTGCCAAAAAGGAACAAAGATCGTTCCCCAGCAAATTTCTCACACCTGCATCATGCATGAATAAAATTTGGCACTTTCTGTTTTAAAGAACAAAACATATCCTCCTTTCCCAAAGAGCTTCTTCCTCTGCCCATTTAATGAACATTTTAGCATTTGGTAATAGAATTACTATACCTTATGCTCCTCGTTGCTATGTTCCACAATTTTTCTTTTACCTGCATTTGCAACTTACCTTCTGATAAGCCAACTAGAGGGGAGGCGGGCATCTTCAGCATGGTCTGGCAGTCATGGCAGCTGATTTTCCTGCTGCCAGCCAGGTCATCTTTGGAAGTCATGGTAGACTGCATGTGGAGGGCAATTTTCTCCCTCCTCCTATGTGCAGGCACTGGCACACACACACACACCTGGGGCCAATTCACACTTTGGCCTGTAGTTCACAATTAGGCAACATCTGGGCAGGTGCATCTGCACTTGCAGATGGCAATTACAACCTACTAGTGCCCCCTGCCTTCCCAGATGCTGCCTCATCATGAAGTAGCTGAGCTGCACAAAATTGTGCACCACAGGCCACATAACCTTTACTCCCATATGACTGGAACCTGCCTGGCAGGGTCCAGCCAGTGACCATCTGCACTTCTGCTGGCTGAGGAGGTCATATGCAGTCCCGTGCAAGTGTGCTGGGACCTCAGATGACCCCGACATGATTGCAATTGTGCAAAACATTGGTCTCACCATAGTGATGGTGTTGACACATATGCATTTACACAGGGCACCACACTCAAGATGGTGGCACCCTGCAGAGGCTCAGCCTGGTGATTGAACATAGATGAGTGTGTGATTGTGTGGGGCTAGGCTGTCATAATGTTGTGAGAGCTAGTCAAAGTTAGTTTATCATGCATAATTCCTGCCCATGGGATAGGATGGGAAGTGAAGTGTGAAGACACACCTTAATTCATTTCACAGCATTACCATGAAACCTTATGAGTGTGAATTAAGGAATCAGGGTGTCTTAGGAGTGGAAAACTCTCATCCTGAGTCTAAGCTGTGAACAGGCCCAGCAAAATATAAAAATAAAAATAGGTATGTCTGAGTGACTTAGAGAAGGCTTTGAGGTGAGATTATCTGGACACCAGTCTGCCCCTCCCTCGTCTAATGAAGAAGAAGAAGAAGATGATGATGATGATGATGATTTGGCTTTCATACCCTGCTTTTCTCACCTATTTCAAGGGACTCAAAGCAGCTGACAAAGCTTTTCTATTTTTATCTCCACAACAGACACCCTGTGAGGTGGGTGGGGCTGTGAGAGCTCAGAAGAGAGCTGTGACTAGCCCAAGGTCACCCAGCTGGCTTCATGGAGGAGGGCAGAACCAAACCCAGTATTCCCAGATAAGAGTCCGGCTCCCTAACCACTAGACCAAAGTGGCTCACATTTGGCTCATATTCTATGCTAGAAGGCTGAGGAACATAAGGGCTACACACTGTCTCTCTGAGGCCACGGTCACACCTTCACTTGAAACCTTCTTCAGTCCATCTTTGGGTCTTGAGTTCTTACACCTTTTCATTTCTATCAATTGTATCTGTGGCCTTTCCACCCTCTATTTGTACCTGAAGATGGACTGAAGAAGGTTTCAAGTGAAGGTTGACCATCGCCTGCCTGAGATGCCTCTGAGGCACCTCTTTTGTTACATCTGAACACACTCTAAGAGACCCTTCTGCTACACCAAGGACAATAGAGTCCCTGCTTCATTAGTCCTGGGTCCCGTGCAGAGTGTAGAAAGGATCATCCCTGTTGCAGCATTATCTCTTAACACCAAGATGTGTTCTAAAGGAATAACTTTCTTAGTGGGTGGGAGGATTCCTGAGTCCTCTATAAACATATTGGATCGGACTGCTTATCATTTGCATCAGAAGGAAGGAAGGAAGCTATGTTAACACTTCCAGCTTTGGTTTCTCTGTCACTGGGAGTTGTCCTTGCCAGAGAAAAGCAGCAGTTTTTCATATCATATCCTCAAGATGCCAAACTACCCTTTGATTCATGGTACATCAAAGTGTGGGCCAGCATCATCAGAACAGAGGTCTTCATCTCTGGTTTCTCCTACCCTGCTGTGATGCTGGTGGTTGGGGAAGATACATCTCTTTATACATGATATTGTTAAGACAGCCTTTGTTCTCCTGTCAATATTCTGTTTTTAGCATTTTAGCAGCTATACTATTATTTTAAATTATTTTGTGTTTTGTTTCTATAATTCACTATGTCTTTTACCTGTCTGGAACCTTCAAATGAAGGGCACAATTGAAATGCAGTAGACGGACAACTAAAAAATGAAGAACTTGCTTAGTCTGTGGACGATTAATACATCTATATTAAGATATACTAGGGGTATGCGTGTATATCTGAATTTGAATCCGATGCCCATAAATTCAAATTTAAAAATTTGAACAGATTTTGAACTTTTCATCTATTTGTTTGAATTATCCAGACGTTTGCACATGTACACAATGCATACCTGCACATACGCATCTTTCCCGCATCTGTACGCATTTGTACGGATCGGTACAGGACAAAAATGGGTTGCATATGGGATAGCTACGGGATGCATACAGTATGAGTAATGATACATACGGGCACATATGAATGTTGTCAACATTCATTAGTGCAAATTCAGATAGAAAAGTCAAACAAATAGATTCGAATTTGCTTAATTCGAGTTGAATTTGATTAAATTCAAATTTTAAAGATTTGATTTGAATTGAATTGAATCCCAAAACCTGTATTCGTGCACATCCCTAAGATATACTAGTGTGCCCAGAGGGACACAACTTGTGAGCTGGTTTGGTCTACTGGTTAAGGAGCCAGAGTCTTATCTGGGAATACTGGGTTTGATTCTGCACTCTTCCACAAAGCCAACTGGGTGACCTTGGGCTAGTCACAGCTCTCTTCTAAGCTTTCACAGCCCCACCTATCTCACAGGGTGTCTTTTGTGGGGAGAGGAAAGCTTTGTCAGGCACTTTGAGTCCCATTAAACGGGGGAGAAAAGCAAGGTAGAAAAGCCATTTCTTCCTCCTCCTCCTCCTGTTCCTCTTCTTCTTCTTCTCTTCTTCCTCTTCTCTTCCCCTTCCCCTTCCCCTCCTTCTTCTTCTATGATACAATGGAGATTTTTATTAGCATCTTAGCAGATAAAATGCTGGCAGTTGGGGTGTCAGGGAACAGAGAAGGGGAGCGATGAACCCATAATGCTGTGCAGCCATAGACTTTACCCACATGGTCATGGTTTTGGCCATGTCAGAGGTCAGAGGAACAGCGTCCACCTTAAAGGGCATAGCTATGCAAGTAAAATGGCCTGTGATGGACTTGAGCCTCCATGGTTTCTGTTCGAGCTGCAGCACTTCCATTTATCCTGCTTTGTGATGGCTTGGAAATGGACCCAGGAGGTGGCCATTTTTGGCCAATGCAAAACCAGCACAGCTAGAAATTTGTCTATTAGCTTACCCCCTCCATTACTCTTAATAGTAGTGGTGGGAGGACCCAAATATACTAGCAACCTGCCCTTGCAATAATTTATCCTGCCTTTGTGGCTAGGGCAACTCCAAAGTTCATTTCTATACTTATGCCATAGCCTATAACTGGATGTATGCAAGCAGACACATTTGCCTGCTGATCATTTGGGGAACTCAGGGAGTGGCCTTTTTAGATCATGTGAAATGCATAGAGAAGAAGGAAGGGTCAGAAAGAGAAAAGGGAGGAATACAGATGAGTGCATCACCATTTTGGGAGAGTTTCACATTTTCCATACATACTTTAGGGCATATATTGTGGTGTGTGTGTACCTTGTATTTATTTAAAAGCTGGACAATGATGAAACAAGCTGGAGAAGTGTAGTATGGGTAGCTGTAAAGGCCAATCAGAGATTTATGGACCAACCCCCAACCCCCTCTGTATCCGTTAAAAGCACAAATGATGAGGTGGGCTTGAACATGGAGGCTGCCCATAAAGCTGGTTTGAAAGCTGCAGCTGGTGGAGAATGCAGCAACAAGGCTGCTGACAGGAATGACTGACCAGATGCACATCACACCAGTCCTAAAATAATTGCACTGGCCACCAATTAATTAATTGGCCCAAATATCTCAAGGAATGGTTAATTCCATGTAGACCTGTCTATAACTTAAGGTATGCTAGTGAGGCCTTCTTGACTGTGCCACCACCAATGGAAGGGATGAGGACAAGTGAAAAGGAGTTCTCAATGGCAGTCCCCAGACTGTGGAGCCTTCCCTCTGAGGTGCATCAGGCATCCTCGTGGTACGTGTGTAGGTTCCCTGTGAAGACTCACCTCTTTACACTCCTTTTTCAGGAGCTTCTAATATTGTTTCAGTCAGTTCTTTTAATTGTGTTTGATATTAGTTCTATTGGAAATGAGTCCATATGGTTGTCAAGAGATGGCTATGAACAGATAAATCAAGCAGGATGCTTGTAATCAAATGGTTTAATCCATATTAGATGAGGTATCATAGAATCATAGAATCATAGAATGGTAGAGTTGGAGGGGACCTCCTGGGTCATCGAGTCCAACCCCCTGCTCAAGGCAGGATCTCCTAAACCATCTCAGACAGATGGCTGTCCAGTCTCTGCTTGAAGACCTCCATCGAAGGGGAACCAACCACCTCCCATGGCAGCCTGTTCCACTGGTTGATCACTCTTACTGTTAGAAATTTTTTCCTAACATCTAAACTAAATCTTTTCCCCTGCAGTTTCACCCCATTGTTTCTAGTCCTTCCTTGAGAGAGTGAGAACAGGGCTGATCCCTCTGCCTTGTGACAACCCTTGAGGTATTTGTAGACAGCTATCATGTCTCCTCTCAGTCTTCTTTTTGTTAGACTAAACATTCCTAGTTCCTTAAGCCGTTCCTCATAGGACATGGTTTGCAGACCGTTCACCATCTTGGTAGCTCTCCTTTGAACCTGCTCCAGCTTGTCAGCGTCTCTGTGCATATAAGAACACAGAGAAGCCCACTGGATCAGGCCACAACCAATCAAATTCTAGCATCCTCTCTCATACAGTGACTCACTAATTGCTTCTGGAAATTCTCAAGCAGAAGACAGAGGCAAAACCTTCACCTTCTCTTGAATCTCTACAATTGCCTTTAGAAGCACCATGCCTGTTTCTTCAACCTGGAGGTAGTACCGAGGCATCAGTTCTAGTAGCAACTGATAGACCTGTTTTCCATGAATATATAAAAGCCCAGCATGGTAATTACTGAAGATGTGGGTATGGGTGTAAATACCACCATATCTGAGAACAGGACAAGAGCTTCAGATAAATGATTCCCACTGAAAGGGGTATATCTGGTACTTCTGATGGTCACCCACAAATGAGCATAATCTTGTATGTGTGTGTTATTCTTCTATAAGAAGGCCAGCATTAGCAAATAATAAACAGAAACATTAATATCAATGGAGTGAAATATAAAAAAAGCATCAAATGCTGGCAAATAAAAGAATCACATGGAAAAAATAGTAAAATGCTATTAAGGCATTTTATAACAACTCAATTTAATAACTTCGTTTACATCCATCCATCCATCCATCCATCCATCCATCCATCCATCCATCCATCCATCCATCCATCCATACATACATACATACATACATACATACATACATACATCTAATGACAAGGGCGGCCTGGGAAGAGTTAAATTGAGTTTCTGAAAAGCCACCTTCATCGTCCCTCTGGAATGTTTGGCAACCTAAAGGCAGTGGAAACCTATCACCATTTCTGCACTATCTGGGCTGTTCCAAGGGAAGTCTATACATGATCAGCCTTTTGTGACCCAGCCTCAGCTGCTGGCTTTGAAGGTCTGGGAATAAAACTTCCCAGCCTTTATAGTTTCTGGCCAGGCCTTTTTCAGCACGTGTGCCTCCAAAAATGGTAACTCACTGTATTCTAGACTAGGGAGGTGTATTGTCTGCATGGACTTTGTGGTTCTTAATGCAAAGCCTAGTTTAATTGTGGAGCTCTTTAAGGAGTTCCACTGCAGGATCAGAACAGGGCATCATTTTGGTGCCCTATCCCAGTCCATAGCTTTGTCCAGTGTGAATAAAGAATCCTAGGAGGGGGCTAGGCAGTGTGTGTAAGGTACTTCCCTAGACCTATTCTTGTTCTGGAATTCAGGTAAGTACAGGAAGGGCCCAAGAGCTCACCAAGCCTGCTCCAGCCCTAGTTAGCTCTGGGCAATGTTGTCCACAGCTTGACCTGGAACATTTGAGGCTTTCCATGATTTTTGTTATAAGCCACCAGCTGGATGAGAACGTGGACGCATGAGGCTTAAGCCGTCGGCCTATCGAGGGCTTTCATGGAAATGTGACTTTGCTTTCAGTATTGCTTCTCATTGATTCTTCAGCTGTGCAATGAGCCATCCCAAGCTTATGATATAATTTATAATTTAAAACAAAACAGCTCCAGATTCGATATTTAGTCTGATCTCTCTGTTGTCTGACATTAAATGATAAAACGTATTGAAGCAATAAATTAAAGAAGATCAAGGATCAAAGAAGTTAAATGTTTCTCATTAATCTTCCAGAGAAGCACGATTAATATAATTAGGGTTTAAATATTTTACATAGGTTTCATTAAATCTTGTACAGGCTTTCCAGTAAAGGGATGTTCAGCAACATTTGCTAGAGATGCCCTCTTAGAGAGCACTATTATTAGTCTTTTGGAAATCTCAGACATTTGAAGTGTCCTGGCCGCAGAGGGCAGTAGGAGAACTCACGTCACCCCCTTATTCCTCCTAGGTAGCTCCTAGGTACACGAAAGTGAGATGGGGGGTATGAAATGGGTGATCCCCATTAGTCATGTGCATGAATATTTGTATTATTTGTTATTCATACAAATTGGTCCAAATTCAGACGTTCAGATTCAAATCAAATGTTGGCATATTTAAAGGCTGACATTTGAATTTGAATTGAATGCTCTGGAACATTTGTACGAAGCTTCGTTACATTCATGAAACTGGGAAGGTGGGAAAACGGCTGCACCAGTCACATCTGCAATAGATCCAGAGTGGATTTGAAGGGGATTGAGAACAGATTCAAAGTGGATCCAGGGCAGATTTGACACATTCTGAGCAGATATGTACAGGACACATATGGGATACACAGCAGATATGTATAGGATTCATACGGGATTTGTATCTAGCATTCTCATCAAATTTGCATGGAACATTTATATTGAATTGAATCCTACCACATTAAAAGGGGATCTATTTGAATGAATACAAAATTTTTTGCATTTGATCTGCCGCTAACTTCAAAGATTCTCCAGAGCTTTTGACAGCTGCATTGCCTTTGCAGGGCCTTTGCTAATCTCCAAAGGCAATTTCAGAGGGACTCGGAGCCTTTGCTAAACTCCAAAGGCAACTTCGGAGGGACTCCAGAGCCTTTGCTAATCTCTGAAGACAACTTTGGAGATTGTGCCCCCTGTCCCCAAGACACCTGGGGTGACAGGCAGACCCCTTGTGGGTAGATCCGAATTTGCAAATGGGTGCTCCAGTGTTTCCACAGCAGGCAGGCTAGCACCCATTGCTATTGGGTGCTAGACCACCCATGGAAACACATTGGGTACTTCCCTTAATCTGGATCTACTAGATCCAATTTAAGGGAAGTACCCATTCCTTAGAACCGGAGCTTCTTAGATCTGGATCAAAGGAACTCAGTGGAAAAACACCCAAAGAGTGCTAGTGTAGATGCAGACCACATTTCTGACCCAGATCTACTCTTCTCCCATGTAGACAATGTATTCTTAGCAGCTCCTTGATCTGGATTAACAAATAAGTTCAAAAAAGGCCCAAACAAGATGCTTTCAAGTGGCTTTTACACTGTACAGGAACATAGACTCTGGAGTGGACAGGTTAGAAATGAAATGTTTTACATGCTTTTTTTGTTTCTAGTAAGTTCTTCCCCAACTTTCCTCTATTCTTCTTCAAAGGCAGTCTGGCTGTCCTTTCAATAAAGAAATGCATTCTGGTTGGTACTAAACACTGGATTTTGAAGGACTGATGCATGAACCCAAACTTGTTGCAGAGTCTGTGTCTCCATGCCTGGGATTCTCACTCAGCTATCAGACATTTCAGACGGGTGAGACTGGGGCTTGTTTCTCATCTGACATGAGTTTCATCCCAGTTCCACCCATGTTGTACGGCTTGTATTAATGCAACGGCTCCTCCCCGATGAGGAATGGCTCAAAGAAACCATGTGAAACCCAGTATTACTGAACACAGGAATGTGAAGTCTCAGAAGTTTGACACCAGGGTAATGATTATATTAAAGCCACTAAAGAGGTTCAGATGTTTATTAATATGATTTACGGTAATGTTGTTTTCATTTAAAGGGATTCATTTTTATTAGGACATATACTAAAACAGCCTTCATGCAGGCTCTGTGATTGTACTTCGGGCTGGAACACAAGACTTAATTACAACCCATTGGTGCTTTTTTGGGGGGGGTTGTTTTGGGGAATTTTGTTTGTTTGTTTGGTCTTTGGCATTTTAATTTTGATCTTCTATTATACTTCTGTGCTATTGCCATTCACCAGAACAATAAAAGATAATTAACACAATAAGGAACATAGAAACTAAAGATGGAAATACCTATTAGATCATACTGCTCAATCCCCAAGTCAGTAAAAGGGTTGTTCCTTCCCGTAAATGTATCTAAATTAACATTTTCCGCAAACCAGCCACAACAGAGATCCACCAGAACTTTCAAGTTTCTTGCTTTTATCTTCAAAAGAGCAGAATTTGGCTTTAATGTTTTCCTAGAGTGTTTCTTTTTATATACAAGTATCTCTTCCACCCTCCAAAAGGAACAAGGCACAGTTCATTTTCAGAGAATAATGAAGGAAAAAGCAAACAAACAAACCCCACACATTCTTTAGGAAAACTGTGAATATTTTAACATTTTGCAAAGACCCACCTACTGTCACAACTATGCTGCATGACTGTATCATATTAGTCTTTGTGCTGTTGGGTTCAGCCTGTAATCTACAAGGAAGTTAAGCAACTTGGAAGACAGGACATGAGTTACAGTTCAAGCTAATGATTTTAGCTCTTCTTTATTTTACCATTACTTTTACTGATTGTGTAATCAAAACACACTGGAACTTTGCCTACAAACTAGAGACTGAGCTGATTAGAGACTAGCCTAAAATTCAACAGTGCTGGTGTACTGGACATCACTGGAATATACAGGCCATTCACACTTCACTCACTGGAAAGGTGTAATAATACTATTTCAGTTAGCTGAAGATGAAACGTGGTGCGATTTTGCATTTCCCCTCTCATCTGCTGCACTGGAAAGGAGCACAATCACCCAACTCGCTACCGGGCCCCATTCAAGGCGTTAATTCTGACCTATAAGGCCCTAAATGACTTGGGCCCCAAATATCTAAAGGAACGCCTTCTCCCATACCGTCCTGCCTGTGCCTTAAGATCCAAAAAGGATGCCGTCCTGGTTGTTCCACCACCTTCGATAGTGAGGTTGGTGGGCACCTGTGGGAGAGCATTTTCAGTGATGGCCCCTAGATTGTAGAATGGTCTCCCCTCTGGGGTGCACCATGCCCCTTCCTTGTTGTCATTTAGGAGGGCTGTAAAGGCATATCTTTTTGCTTTAGCCTTTGGTCAAGGTTGACTCATTCCCCCCTTGGTCATAATTTTATTAACAGACCTCTAGATGTAGGGCTTAAATCAGAGCTTTTAATTATGTACCTTAGCTTAATCTGTGTCTTCTTTTTACTACCTTGTTTTACTACCTTGTTTTAATCATCCAGTTTTAATATATTTTTTACCTGTGTCTTGTTTTTAATATGTTTTTTAAATGCTGTTTGATCTGTTGTTACCTGCCCAGAGACCTTCGGGTACGGGGTGGGATAGAAATGGAAATAAATAAATAAATAAATAAATAAATGCAAAAGAAAACATTCATGCACATCCCTAGAAATGAGCGTTATTCAATTTTTAAAATAATTTTAAGGTTTCTCTCTCTCTCTTTTTTTTTTAAAGTCAAACCCAAGCTTATTTGGATTTTAGAAAGTCTGGATTTTAATTAAACATTCTTGTGACAATAACTTCTAAACTTCTCATGAATGAATCTTTGGAAAAAAGTAATTCTGTATGTAAAATTCACCTTTGAGAAAGCACAAAAGTGGGCACAGAATTTTGAAAAACAGCACTGATTATTACCTGCCAAAGAATGTCAAATGCAGAAACAAAATGTTATCAAATGTCAAATACTGATATCAAACACTTGTAAGTAAGTGCAGGAAATGTTTGTGAACATTTCACATCAACATTAAGAATCAATTGCTGGGGAAATACTTTGGAAGCAATTTTCCTTTAGCTCAAATGATTAAAGCTGCAAACCACTAAAGGAGTTTTAACAATTTTTCATTACACTGATTAATCTTCTGCCTTGTAATCAATTGGATTTAAATTAATTAGCAGGATTAAGTTACTGGGTTATGTTTGAATGTCCCGCGTCCCTCAACATAGGTGCTGTGCTGTAAAATTGAACAAAGCATAAGGTAATTTTATAACTTAGGCTGTGGTCACATTTAAGGTTTAATCCAGGTTCAGTCAACTTTCAGAGTGAAAGAACACATCAGCAAAAGGACAAGACTATTTTCTTTCAGTGTTAAATAACTTAGAAAATTCACCCTTGGGATAGGTAATGTGGAAAGAAAATTATTAGTCACTTTTTTGGTATGTTCTCTCACTCTGAAGGTGAACTGAAGCTATGATGACCACAGCTATGATGAACAAAAGCTAACGTTGGAAAGATAATTTTTAATATTTTGACTCTGGCTTTTTCTACACTTGCTTTGGTTTGATCTGGATCAGTGGTTCAGGAATAATCAGACCCACTGATCCGGATCCTATGGGGCATCTCTGTTGTGCATGCTGATCTGGCCCATTCTTTCCTGTGGCTGCAAAGCCTGGGTAAAGTTAGGAATGAACTTTGGTGATCTGAGTGTTTGGGAGGGTGGTTTTCAGCAGTGCACCATGGCAAGCCACTGAAAACAACCCCCTCATAATTCTGGATCATCTCCCATGATCCAGAACAAGACCCTGGGTCCCATGTGTACCAAATTGAACAGTTCCACAAGAGATTTGGATTAAATTCCTCTTAATCCAGTTTAACTCTGTTGTGCAGATGGAACAGGACTAACGGTGGCAGAGTCTTCTTGATTGGCATCAACATGTGGATGTGAGGCTCATGAACCAAATTAAAAGACTCCTTAATCCAGATTTAAATTGAGTGCAGAAATGGCTTCTGTGTCTGCAGCAGTACCAGGAGACACTTTTGAGTGGATACCTCCCTGGGTGCCTCCATATGCAGCATGGCAGGGCGCCTGAAGGATCAATGGTCATAGTGGTGGCCCAGAGAGTGTGATTTCGATCCCTCACTCCCAAGCGCCTCAAGCTGGTGATGAACAGGTGACACTACACACTGCTAACTATTGAAACTCATGCCTTACTAGGGCATCTGATATTGCTCATGGAGACATGCCCTTTACCTGCCACTTATAGTAACACACCAGAATTGCAATAAGAAAAAACATCCACATACATGTCCTTAACCAAACCCCTCTGATAAAAACTATTCTCGCAAATGAACATTTGCTGCTTCTACAGCTACTCAATTTAATTATCTAATGGCCAACAAAGCAGTCTTAACTATTCCAATCCTTTGCCCTCTTACATGTGAGTAAGACCGCTAAATGTAATGGAACAGCCTTTTGAATAAATGTACATTTGGTTTCACTCAACAGCTTGCAGCCTACTAGTACATTCTATTAAAACTTGAAGGGTTTAGACATAAAGACAAACTAGCTGCTAAATAGCATTCAGTTTAAGTTTCCTCCATGGGGTGGGACATTCCTCATTTGGTTCAGCTGTGGGGGTACTGTGTCCCCACTTAATCCCTGGGGCCTTATGCAGCGGTACGGTCTGTGCCTTTGTGGGTTTCTTTTTTAATGCTGTGTGTCTGATTTATGGTTGGATATTCCATATGAAGGATAGAATGAGACTTAGTGACTACAGTCCCTTCTGATCTTGGATTCCATGCAATCTATTCCTTTCATTACGCTGGTGGCAAGTAACATATGCCACAAGATGGATGAACAATAAGGATATAGAAGCAGCATATTCCACACATTACAAGAAGTATTTTTCAACATGTGAAATCATGTTTAAGATCTAGCTGGGCTAAATCTGAACAGATGAAACCAATTTTATAATTTTGTGGGAACTTAGGGATCCTCTGTCAACATGTGTAGCGACTCAAACTCCATGATGTTAAGAATTCTACAATAACTCTTCCTACACTAAGAATATGAATAGCTGAACAAGATTAATTGTTACTATATGTCAACCACGTGAGCTAGTTTTTGTTTTTGTTTTAAAAGGGCTTCCTCAGACAATACGTTGAATCCTTTGTAGATTATATTCTCTTTTGTCGTTCATGTATCATATATATATAATTATATTTTTGATTACTTAAGGTATGATCACACTGGACTTTTTTATGGTGCCTGTTTATAGAGGATTGGGCCAGTGGTTATACACAATTTTTTTAAAAATGCAGTCACACAATTTTAAAAATAATTCTCCTACCTCTCTTTGCTCTGTGTTGCCCTCAGAGCTCACATGCTATAGGCTACCATTGGCCTAACTTCCCATGGCCTCTACTGACTGGCCATCTGTAACAGCCATTTACAAGCTGTTATTGGCTTCAGGAACCTATGTAACCCCCTGAGCCACCCTGAGAATTATTACTTCCTGTATGTGGAAGAGGTGCACAGAATGAAGTAAGTTATTTCTTTTTTATTTTATATTTGTCCCAGGAATCCCAAATGCACTCTGGGGGCATCAAAAAAAAAACATATCTGAACATACCTTTAGATGCCTTTAATTATACCCAAACAGTACAGAGATTCATTGCATGGTATCCATAGTACAAAGTTGATTCTTGCGGCATAATTTTTTAAAAAACAGAGTTCAGGAATGTGTCCTCACATTCAAGATAAAGTCACTTTTAAAACATCACATTCTATTTGCAGAATTTAGTGGAAATCAAACCAATCAACACCCAAGCTTCATTTGTTATATATTTGATGGCAAGGCAACTTTAAAGCACTTTTCAAACTCTGTTCTGCTCTGATATAAATATTTTATATAACTTTCTTGGCCCAGTTTACCAAGGTAGTTTTTAAAAACGCAAATAATACTTTGCTATGTAATCAACTTTATTTAGTGCAACACAGTCTATGAATCCACTGAGTGCCCATAATAAAATAGTATAAAGGAATGTAAAATTTAAATGCACTTAATTACAAAGTACTTATAAATAGTGTAATCAGTTTAAGGTAGGGGTGTGCATTAATGGAATTTTCGACATTCGATTAGATTTGAATCAAATCTTCAAATGTCCAAATTCATATGAATAGAAATGAATGTATTAAGATTCAAACTGATTCAAATACATTCATATCTATTTGTATGAATATTAGATACGTATCTGATGATACGAATGTCAACATAGTATCAAAATGGTATCTGTACACATAGCATTTTTATCCCATATGTATCCCGTTTTCATCCCGTGCATATCCATACAGATACAGATAAGATGCATACAGGTTCCCTACAGCAACTTTACTTACAGAGATCTCTGTTACTGGGACTATTTGCTCTCCTTCCATTACTGTCACAGTTGCTGGGGCTTAATAGTAAGAAACAAGAAACTAAAGGCAGGAGATGATAAAATAAAAGGACCTGAACTTCTCCAGAAATATGTTTTATGCCATTAAGCATCTAATTTTGATTAGATAAAATATATCAAGAGATATTTCAGTCTTGAAAGAAGCTCACTACAGCTATCAAACCCAGTTCACCATGAAAACACAACACTAACCATTAACTTACTTCTTATTAAACTTAATTTTTGCTTCAATACCTCTTCTGATGATCCTTTGATGAATCCCCTAGGTAAATTATTTCATTGCCTAATTGACCTTGACTGCGGAAATTGACTTTTTTTCTTTTTAGTGCAAGATGGCACTCTATTTCTTACTCACATAAAATTCTCCTTCAGCGTTTTCCTTATTGCTCCCTCCCCCTTTAATATGTCTTTATTAACATGTGTATTTGACTGCTGGTTTTCCTCTCTTCTGCTAATTTCCACCAAAAAGTTGAAGGTGCAAGTAGAGGAAACTACCCTTCTCTTCAGATGTGGCTAAAACCTGAAATTCTCCTAGGATTATTTTGACAACACCACAATCTTCTATAGCTGTGGACTAGTACAAACTTGTCCACAGCTTCAACAGGAGCAGCTGGTGAGCTCCTGGTTGCAGTGTTTGCACCCTCTTCCAGATTACCATGAGTCAATCACCATGGCAACATCCCAGCAAAAGTTGGACCTTCTTGTGATCATTGACATGGCAATCTGGCCAGCATGGGCCATCCACATTTCAAGTGCCAGTGGTCTGGTTGGGGAGTGCATCAGCACTTGAAATATGGATGCCTCCTTCTGTGTCTCATCTTAGATTGCCTTCAGGAATGACTAAAACTCTAAATTCCCTGTGCAGTGACTTCCCATCATCCCAATGGGATGAGGGAAAGCTGCACAGGGAGGGTGGAGTCCCTGCAGAGCCATGTCCTGTCATCCAGATGGACAATGGATACTCTGTAGTATACTCCAGGCAAGTTGAAGTGTGACCTAAAAAGCTGCTAATTAAACAGCAGCTTTTTACACTGCCCTTTCCCTGCTGCTGCTGTGCCACAACTGCCAATCAGCACTGCAGCAGCTGTGGAGCTTTTCCTGGTGTCTGGAGGCATCCTTAACCTGAGTAGGAAGGTACTCTTATACCATCCTGGTGAGTTATGTGTGAACAAACTTCCTTTCCCAAAAGTAAGCAATGGCAAACCACTTTTGGAGGTGCTCATGTAATCAGCCAGGACTTAGGCTTGACTTAATGGTACCCAGCAAAAACAACAACATGCCATCGTGACCCACAGAGTTTCAGCTACTAAAATTAAAGCAAGAAGCCACCAAAACTGAAGCCACTGTCTTCCGGTTGAAGAAAGAAAGGCAGGATGTCTCTAAAGGCCATTTTGCAGGGAATTGAGAGCGGGTGAAGGTTTTGACTTTGTCTTCTGCTTGAGAATGCCCAGAAGCAGTTGGTGAGCCACTGTGTGAGACAGATGGTGGACTAGATGCGCTGTGGCCTGATCCAGTTGGGCTCTTCTTATGTTAAGTTAGGAGTCCTAATGCTTGTGCCTTAAGATCAAGCAGTGAGGCCCTCTAGGTCATCCCACCACCTTCAGTAGGGAGGTTGGTGGGCACCCGGTAGAGAGCCTTTTCGGTGATGGCCCCCAGACTATGGAATAGTCTCCCCCTCAAGGTGCGTCATGCCCCTTCCTTAAATATATTTAGGAAGGCAGTGAAGACATGCCTCTTTACCCTGGCCTTTGGCTGAGATGATTATATTTTCCATTCCAGCACAGATACCATCATTTTAAACATGCTGTGTATTGTTTTAGATTTGTTGATTTTTAAAGTAAGTAAGTGAGTAAGTAAGTGAGCTGGTTATTCTTCAAACAAATCAGAAGCTTTGTGGTATCTAGTGCTTAAAATTATAGTCTGTCTCCTGTGGGGGTAAAAAGAAAGAAAGAGAAAGACAGACAGATAGACAAACTACTCCATATACATTGTACAGCAAGATTAAAGAATCTCTTCTTTGCCTATGTCAGGCAATGCCTCAGGACCAACTCAAACACATAATTACCTTTTGCAGTGCTTCGCTGTCTATATTCCAATAAAGGATCTGATGAATTTGGCTGACACCTGTCAAGTAGATCACTGGATTAAGAATGTTTTTCCTGATTTTTTTGTTTCTCCCAACAGGGAAGAAATGAGTTTCAGAGATAGCTAATGGAACGTGGAGACATCAATTGTATGTATTTTCAGTCTGACGAAGTAAAGGTGCAGCACGTTACGCACTAACACACATCTTTTCTTGTAATCCTGGCTTTGTGTAGAGAACCCATATTCAGAATGAGATTTTGGAAGCAAGACTGGCAAAGACTTACAGATCTTTACTGCAATCCTTGAAAATTGTCTCTTCAAGCTGTGTCAGTCTGGGCTGCTATTATGGATGTGCCCAAATGAAAAAAAAATGTTCATTTTGCAATTGAACTGAACGTCTCAAAATTTGGTTCATCATTCAATAGTTCGAACTTTCAAACATCTGTATTCACAGCCGTTTCCTGTTGAAAAGGTCTATTTTCATTAGTAAAATACTACAAAAGAGAAAATTCAATTGAACATTCGTATTTGCACCCTGGGAACGTTTCTTCAATGTTCAGATGTTCAAACGTTCATACATTTGTTTTGATTCAAAATTGAATATTTGATTGTATTTTTAAATGCAATTCATTCGTGCACATCCCTAGCTGCCATTCCTAGAACCTCAAGACAAACCCTAAGTTCTGTTCTTTCCCTGCCACTGGTAGCAATAGAGAAGGCTATTAGATGTCAGTTTGCACTTTGCTCTCTAGAACAGTATTATTATACCATTCCATGAAAGCAGATCTGGCAAATTGGGAGCCATCCACACCGGAAGTGCTGGTGTACTCCCAAGTCTGACCTTCAGCACTTCCAAGTGTCAATGGTCTGGCCAGACTATACAGATTACTGTGGCAACTTCTGTTGCATGCTGGGCCATTGTCACAGCAAACACAACACAGCATGTGATGCCACAGCCACCCATGGCTTCGGGTGGGTGGGGGGAGTGCAGAATTGAACTGGGAGTCCTCCAGCTACGGGTCCAGCACTCTAACCACTAGACCAAACTGGCATACTATGAGAATGACACCACCATTCCTGAACATAACTTCTGTGGGATAATATCCCATGGAAATTAAGTCCAAAAACTCTACGAACTTTGGGTAGTACACTACCCTTTAATTAGTACAGTTCTTTGAATAAATAAATAAAAGCTCCTCAAAACTGTTACAAAAGCCCAATAACAAATCCAAGTGCCAGCAAAAGCCAGACAGCATAAATATGTGTTATGCCAACAATGGAAACTTGAGCAATTTGGCACTTGCCTTATTGGGTAGGAAGGCAGCTGGGACTCTGAGGTGCTGTGGCAGAAAAACTGCTCCCTTCATGATTGTCCCCAGAAGAATCTCTGCTTCATCCAAAAGCCTGGATTGGAATAAGCGTATGACCTACAATGGAGAATTCTTCCTTCCAAGATCTCCATATTAAATCTGCATACCACCTGACAGTGGAAAACCCATTGGTGATTTACAAGCATAATAATAATTTTTAAAAACTATTAAAACTCCAAGAACCAATTAAAACCACAATAAATTACCTCAAAAATAAGACGACAAAGCAAAAACACAGCTGGGATTCAGCAGCATGAGTATATACTCCTGAACTGGGCAAGTTTTTCCAACAAGCTCACATGAGATAGTGCTGGGCTTGCTTTCTGAGCACTGTATGGAAGACATAGGGGCAGGATCTGGATCCATGTGCTTGTGGGGAGAAGTGAAAGTGTGGGGAGTATGAGAAAGGGATGACTTAATTTTTAATGGCAGCTTATAGAAAATAGTGGTATAATCAATCTGTGTCTATCTAAGGCCTAAGAGTTTGTCTAGGTCATCTTCCCTTAGATCTAGCATGAAACTGAGGCAAACCAAGTCTGCCTCCAGGTGGCGGCTAAATATTGTGCAATATAGCAATATTCCAGAAGAAAGCATTTCAGCTGGACCAACCATGTGAGACAAATGACTTATGTACTCTGGACAATTGTTCCCACAATAACACTACCTTGGGATATCACTCCAATGTCCTGGGACTGTGCTGGGAAGAGAGTCCCAGTATAATCCTGGGCTTTACTCCTCATCTGGAGGCAGTCCAAATTACACAGATTGAGGATGCATGCAGATAGGCCAAGATCTATACAGGAAGATGATAAAAAAGAATCCCAGCCCATGTAAAAACTAATGATCGGGGGAAATTCACACTTTGCTGTTCGTCTGTGGATGCGAAGGCTAAAGTTCCCCACATGCGTAGTAAGCATTTGCAGTAGTGAATGCTAGTACACACTGTGCCTCCTTCCACATATCTGCAGACTTACCTGAGGTGCGGACATATGTCTGGGTGCCTTTATCTTGTGTCTTGGCCATGTGCACCATCATCAGAATAATAATGACACACCACACATGTGTGCTGGTGCTGGCACATCGTGTGTTGCACCAGCGCACTTACATAGTGCATCTGGTGCTCCTCCTTACACCATAGTGGTGCTGTAGAGTCTTACTGTCTTTAGGGCAGGTTAAGGTAAGGTTGTGCGTCATGCAGGTAAACCTGCACCACAGGTAGTTGATGCTGAAGGAGGCTCTGGATGGAACGAGCTGTTCTAGGTTTGTAAACAGCTCCTTCATATGCAGGTGCACTGTCCACACACTCACCCAACATTGACTACCAGGCCAAGTGCAGAAAGGCCCCAAGTCTGCATACAGGATATAGCTTTCGGAGCAAAAATAAATCTTTGGGAAGCATTCTTTTCCCTGGATCCAGAACATCTCCCGGTGCTTTGAAATAACTGTGCCTGAAAATCAAAACTAATGCCCCAATCCTGCCCCCACCTCCTTCACCACCCCTTGCATTCTTTTATACAACATTAACAATAGAATTCTGCAGAGGAACGTTTCCACTCCCTAGTGCCACTATTTATTTATTTATTTATTTAAGATGTTTTTCTGCTCTTTGAAACTTACCTTTGAAGTTTTCCTCTAACTTCACCAACTTCACTGCTTTAAACATCCCCCCCCCCCCAACACACACACAAACACTATTTGGGTCAATGCAGACATTCTTGTGATATTAAAAACAAATAAAAATCAGGACCTATATAATTGTTCTGGTTTTGATTTCCATAATGAAAAATGAGAGCGAATAGGAAAGACTGGCAGAACTGAAAGAAGGAGCCACCTGGAAAAGAAAGAGACGCAGAGAGATTGGGAGATATGAACAGGCAGAACAAATTCACAGTGTACGGGAACTGGCCTGGAAGAAGATACTCGAATGGAACCCATTTGAATGGAACGCTGTTGGTGCAGATGCACTTGAAGGACTCAGTGGGGACCTAGCCGAAATCAGATAACCGAGTATAAATCATCAGTAATCAAGCAATTCAAAGAATGAGGGGCCTCAGAACACTATCACAGAAACTAATTTCACCCACATGCTCTGCACAGGTCTTCTGCACTGTGGGATTTGAAACCCTACCAATTTCAATGGGTTAGAACTATTTCCCAGAGATCAACTGTGTGAATATGCTCTGATCCATAGTCTATAGTTATTTTTAGTGTCTTTTTTTTATAACTTTAGCTTTTTTTTTTAAACTGTAAAAACCAAGACTTAGCAGCAGTAGGTGCTTGACAATTGACAGCTGCCGGTTCTGACAGCTGACAGCAGCCGCTTGACTTTTGCGCACCTGTGATCCAGCAAAAAACCACAGGAGTGCTGTAAACTTAAAATCAAGCCTGCCTCATATCGCCTAGTAGATTGGGGGTGCAAAAGAAGCCAAAAAACACACCCCCCCACCCATGACATGAGCTGGAAACTCCTCCCCATTAGCCCTCAAGTGCCTGCATGTGGGTTCCTGGCTCACTAAGCAAGCGTGCTCTGCCCCCCATATGGTGCTGAGACTCATTTTCCAGGGTGCCAAATTTGGTCTCCTGTTGGGGATGTATGGGGAGATTTAGCACTCTTTTCACACGCCAAGTCAAAAGCCCATGCGGACAGCCAGCAGCAATCCTGCTCTCGGCACTGTACCAAACTGGCATGCGGACGCCCCACAGGAATGTATACAAATGCACTTTAGACATTCAATTCATAACAAATTGAATATTCAAAAATCCGCATTTGTACCAATAGATCACATTCAAATGTTGTAAAATTCTATTTGATATGAATCTATTTGTACGTATTCGTACGAATACTCAATAAGTATCGGATACGAATGAATACGTATCCAATATGTATCTGATACAAACAAATACGTATCCGATCCAAATGAATACGTATCCGATACATATCTCATATGAACAAATACATGGATCTGTTATACAAATATGTACCTGATGTAAACAAATACATATCAGATACAAATAAATACGTATCCGGTACGTATCTGTAATATAACTGCACTCTGAAAAAGTAAAATCTGACCTGAATTCACTTTTAATCTGCTATCAATCCATGTCAAATGCAATCTAGATCCATTGCCGATGTGACTGGTACTCGGTTTTTCCGCACCCCCAATCTAAAGAATGTCCAACCTATTCATCCGAATGTCCAGAAACATTTGTATTCGTACAAATGTTAGTATATGAATATTGTAACATTTGACTTTTGTACGAATGTCTGAATTCATACAAATTCATCCGAATAACTAACGTTATGAATATTCGCGCACGTTCCCTAACGTTGTCATGTCCTAATGGTGGGCTTCTACTACTACTATGGGCACCCAAAATGTAAGCTTGGGATAGTAATGCAGTGCCTGTTGGGAACTGTTGATATAAGGCCAACCCTGTGCTTTCATGACTGAATGAGCATTAGAACCCATGGATTCCTCTTCTGAACTCTTATCAGGCTAATTGCTTCACTGCTTGGCTCTCCCCTTTTTGTATGAGTGTGTGTGGTTCAAATCTTTATAAAAGAGGGCTAATTCACACTTCAGCCCTTATCGTGCAATTAGGCAACATCTGGGCAGGTGCATCTGTACTTGCAGGAGGCGTTTACATGCTACAAATGCCCCCTGCTTGCCCAGAGGTTGACTGATTGCATGGTAGCTGTAGAGCAAAAATCATGCTCCACAAGCTTACTAACCTTTACCAAAGACTTGCCTGAAGCATCCAGTAGTGACCATCCACACCTTTGCTGGATGGAGAGGTCAACGGAGCTGCCGCGCAAGTGCACTTGGAGCACTGCTAGCCCCCGACACGACTGAGCAGAGAGTCGATATCATCATAGCAATGGTGCTAATGCATACGCAGTAGTGGAGGGTGACACACTCAAGATGGCAGCATCCTGAAAAGGACCAGCCCCAAAATCAATCATAGGTGAGTGACTGATCACACAGAACGTGGCGATTGCACTCCTTTCCCAGCCATGGGATGGGAAGGAAAGTGCAAAAACACCCTAGGTGTGGATTGGAAAACCTTTCTAATAGCAGAGAGTCTTCTGTGAGAAAAATTGGTGGACAACCTAGCTGATCGCAGGCCTCCAAGTCCAGTTAGATCCCAAATCCCAGCATTTCCCAGCTGTTTAGTGAATGGCCTGTGGATGAAGAGTAAGCTGGAATCTGGCAACATCTGGAGGCTTTAAATTCCTGATCCCAATTATGCTGTTGATTAGTTGAGACGGCTGCTTCCACCTGAACTTCAGATACAAAGTGATCTGGCAACATTTCCTGCATTCATTCACCATAGAGGAAGATGAGCGTAAACTGTTTTCAGAAAGCAGCCTTTGGCTTGTGTGATGAAGTGAAAATGAGTACATATAGGAGTCCCATAGGGGCTGTCATGCACAGGGGTTTAAAACAGGTGCTCCACTGAGCAGCAGATTTCATTGAATGTAAACCTGTTGAGTTTAAACCAATGAGATTCGGGCTCTCTTGTATGTTGTTGTCATCATCTTCTCTCTCCCTTTTCTTCTTCTTGTAATGTGAGCATAAAAGTTAAACACACCGCACCATTTTCTGGAGTTGCTATGGACTCTGTTTTAAATCCACATGGGCACTGGAGCTGTTGTTTCCCCAAAGATAAAGTAGCCCGAGAGCTAATCTTTGTGATCATCCAGAGAAAAGCTGGATCTTTTTGTGCTTATGTGATGACTGCCCGGAAAACATGTTATTGTGTGTGCCTTGATATTATTTCACTAAATGAGGGAGGGGGTGAGGGAAGTCTGAATGTCCACCCAATTGTGGCTGATCATATAGTTTGTGCTCTATGAACCAAATGCACACAGAAGGCGACAAGCTGTCTAGGATCTAGACAAACAGGCAAAAGGCAGTGTGGGTTTCTTAGTTCAAAGGAAGATTTACAAGAATGACTAAGCAGCAAGGCAAGGTTGTTAAGATGCCACTTTCTCCTTTCTCAGAGAAGCAAGCAAGCAAGGTGGGAAGGAAGCTAGGAAGCTTGAAGTATTACCCCATCTATCTCTTGTGGTGAGGAAGACGGTATAGAAGCAACTACTCTACTTTACAATGGGGGGTTTTCCACTAGCACTAAGTACCCATTAAGTACCCATTAGGGACCCATTAGGCTCAGAGCAGGAAGGGTGCTTCCACATTTGCCCCCCAAAAAGAGATAAAAGAAGATCCGTTTTTTGGTGAGCTGTCCTCCGGAAGATCCATCCCAAATAGGTATGGATCCAAAGGGCCCTTGTGCATCTGCACACGTGTGGGGAGGCCAGATCCGGCAGGAGAGATGGTCTGGGTGCTGTGTGGAAGCCACAGCACCCATTCCAAAAATTTGCTGGATTCCTGTGCAGCTTACACCGCCCCCAGAGCTGCAGGACTGGAGCAGGCAGCTGCCAGTCACCATGTGTTTCTAGCAGTGCACAGTGCATGAGGGAGGGACTTCCGAGGCAGGCCTTCCTGCTTCTACCCCTCCCAACATGGCGGCACCTGGGAAATATGGCCCTTCACCTAGCCATGTGCGGAAGCATCCTGCTTCCACATGGATCCAGGTGAAGGGATGGATTGAAGACCTAATTTTTTAGATCTTCATTTTAATCTGGTTTTTGGCAGCGAGACCCATTTTAGAAACAGATCTCACACGCTGAAATGTGGAAGTGGCCTCCTCCAAGGGTCCAGAAAGAGGTCTCCAGTGCAGAAGTGAAGTAGTTAAGTGTTTTAAATGTGTTTTAAATGTATGTTTAATCCAGTTTCCACAGCCAGTGCAGAAACACCCAAAGACCCCAAATGCATATGATATTCATACAGATAACAAATGTTACGAATATTCATGCACATCCCAAATGGAAACGGCTGAAAAATGTTTCATCACACAATCTAATAGATAAATGCTCATGACTGTTGTGGTAATCTGACAATTAGATACTTCCCAAGGACATCGGAAAATCGGTGATACTAGCACAGAATATATGCTGTTCTCAGTAATCCTGTCTTTTCAGCTGATGGGACTCTCAGTGAATGTTGAATAGCAAATGTTGCTGCTGTTAAATATTTTCACCTAACAAATCTCAAGGATGTGATTAAATTAAAGATGAAATTGTTAAAAGTGTAGTTGACTCACCAGGCTGTTGTTTTTTTCAAAAAGATCATGCTGCAACAAACGTATAAATACCGTTTTTGCCCAACTCTAGAGTTGGACCTTCTACCTAGGAAAATGTGTTTGCATCTGTTTATTAAAACATCAGCATCTGGCTGCAAAATAGCTTTCTAATAATAGCTGCAGCCTGCAAGAGAAGGAGCAACTTTACCAGTTTATTGTAGGCGGTGTCAAAATATTCACAATATAGAGATAATTACAATTTCCTACCTGCAATTACAGTCTTTAATTTTCTGATTCAACATGCCATGTTCAAGCTGTATGGCATCCCATGGCGCCATGCAAAATGTCTCTGTGTTTAAAGTACTCTAGCCTATGAGGATATAAACACTAAAAGTTCCCCTTGGTAAGTGAACATCTGGGGGCGGGGGGAGCTTTTAAGTGTTAGATGACAGTTTTATGAATTAATTTATTTTTGTCATTGATTTCTAGAGCAGTTTACATTCACCAAAGACCAGCTCTTCACTTTATTAATTTTTATATTAACAGGGAAATAGGAGAACGTTGTTCTTATTTATCTAGTAAGTTTGAAACAGTGTATAAGTTCCTAGATGCCAATTTGTTATGTAGAAGTCTCCTGGTTCAATTCTGCATTCCTAACACAAAGCCAGTTGCATGACTTTGGGCTAGTCACAGCTCTCTTTCTGAGCTCTCACAGCCCCACCTACCTAATAGGTTGTTTGTTGTGGGAAAAAGAACAGAATGTTTGTCAGCTTCTTTGAGTCCCCTTAAGAGTGAGAAACGTGAAGTATAAAAGTCAAGTCTTCTTCTCCTTCTCCTTCTCCTGCAGCTGAAGATGTTGATCCTCCTTTCAAGATGACAATAGAACTGTAGCAGTGAAAGCAATCATATCCAGCCATTTCTGGCTTATCCATCTGACCACATTACTGCTATTCCCAGTGCATACATTGGCGGTTTCTTCTACAAGGACAAAGCAAGACTTCCTTAGAAAGTTCATTTTGATATTGCCAAATCACTTTTGGTTAATCAGAATCAAAGGGCAATTCAAAGAGATTACGAGAAGACTTCCAAGCGGAACTCCATCTTATCTCCATTATTCCACTGGTCTTATTCCATAGTTTCAATGCTTTGAAACTCTCCTCTAGTTTCTCAAAACCTTTCTCCCTCATTAGAAAAGTTTCTGTTTCTCTGTTCTCCATCAGACATTGCAGAATATCTTTATAATTTTTTTCCCATTTATAGTTTTAAGCTCATCCTCTTGTTGCAAAGTGACTAAGGGAGGGGTAGTCATAGGTGTGGCTATTTGTCCACCCCAAGACACACTTCCAACCAGAAATTATCTAGTACTTATAATATTCTTAGCTGCATGTGTTTCCTGAACTTAAAAAAACCAACTGGAAGGAACAAATTAGACTGTGCTGACCTTGCCTGTGCGTCCACTTACAGGCCAAGGTGCTCTTTAACATGCCTTCTGCAGCTGTTTCTCCATTTTGTGGTTGTGGAAAGCATCTCACAACTATCACACAAGTATGATTGCTTACAGAGTCATCATTTTGTGAGGACACAATATCTCTGACCCTAACGGAGGCTCCTTGGAACACTGCTCTAAGGAATGCTTTCTTACTCTGGAATGGAGACGAGGAGGTGTCCTATAGGGTAGCAATGGCACTGCCTCCTTCCATCCCTGTCCAAAGAAGCCATCTCCCTGGGTAAGAGGAGACCCAGCCATAGAGTACTTGTGGCAATGTTAGCATCCTTTGTCCATAACTGGAATAAGTGCATATGTGATAGAAACTCAATACATGTTTGAGTATATATGGGCCTATCCATACCTTCATTTCCCTGGGAAAGCATCTCAGAGGAGAAAAGATGAAGGATGGATCTGGCATTTGCATTTTGGGTTCACAAGAGATTCAAATTAAGGGCAAGACTAGGGATTTTCACAAATATGCGTAACATTCAAAATTTGGCTGAATTTAGCTGAATTCAGGCATTCAAACTTGAATTGAATGTTACAATATTCGTATGCTAACATACATATTTGAATCAGATACGTATCTATTCATATCAGATGCTTATCAAGTACGTATCAGATATGTATTCATTCATATCCAATATGTATCAAATGTTCGTATGAATATATATGAATAGATTCATATCGAATATAATTTTTCCACATCCGAATGCCTTCTATTTGTATGAATATGGATTTTCAAACATTTTATTCGTTTTGAATCAAATGCCCCCTCCCAAAAATTGTGCACATCTCTAGGCAAGACCAATGAGAGTGGGACCTCCTTGATCCACATTAATGTGCAGATGAGGAGGCCCATGATCTGGATTAAGAGGAACTTTAATCTGAATCAACAGTAAGTGCAGGAAGGACCAAAGTGTCTCAAATAAATAGGTGCATGAATTATTTGTCAGGTTTGGATTTGTACAAATTTGAGCATTCACAGTCAAATAAAATATTGGCTACATTTGAAAACTGGCATTTGAATGCGAAATGAATGCTTTTGTGCATTTGTCTGACGCATCATTATTTTCACAAAGTTGCAGAGATGGCAAAGCAACTGCCAAGTCACATCTGCGGTGGATTCAAAACAGATTCAGAGTGGATTCAAAGAGGATTCGGAACAGATTTAGAGGGAATTAGGATGTGCGACTGACAACAGGAATTCGAAGCGGATTCAAATAGCTTCCAAAGAACATTTGCAGAAGGTTCAAATCCTACCATATTTGAAGTGGCTCTTTTTGCACAACTGTGAATTTCCTTCACATTCATTTCAATGCAAAACACACACACACACAAACACACAAATTTGCACATCCCTAGTCTCAAAGGAGATAAAAGAAGATAGCTGCCACACACTACTATTCTCATTCCACCTCTAATCTGGCCCTAAAAGGTCAGGAAATGCATATTATGTCCTTTAATATGGATTAGAGGTGGGATAGGAACACTAGAGTATGGCAGCTGCCACTGTTAAACCACTTTTGAGCCACTTTCCTCTGTGTGTGGTCACCAGCCTACTTTTAATTTAATTCTGTTAAGTAAGCATGCATCATACAGTGGCTAAAGTCTCCAGGTAAGACCTTGGATTTCTGGGCTGAATCTCCACTAAGTGACCTTGTACCAGACCCTGCCTTCTAAGCTAACCTATCTGACGGGCAAAGGCATGCTCTCCACCTTGTGTTTTCAGAAACAAAGTGGGATATAGACTTCCAAAATATTAATTAATAAATGTTGCTCGTTTGGTTCACTGATAACAGTTCTTGCAGGCAATGGAGAAAGTACATGCCTGTAGTTTTGATTGATTTAAAACCACTGCAGAACTGTGCCCAGGATTATTTTATACTTCAAAATGAGTTAAGCATGGGCATATACATAGCTCCTATTAGTACCTACCAACCAGCCAACAAGCATATCAATGTGTCACAAAATGATCCCTCTAAAACTAATGCCACCTAATGATTTAAAACCTTTTGGGAATATTACAAAGGTATTGGGGGGATTTATCAGTTTGGCAAAATGTTCTGGCAGCCATTGTTTTCCATTAAACTAAATTGAATTGGCCTCGTCATATTAATAAAGGCCATTGCTGTATCTTCAATTCATCTGCAATATATGCACAGTTGAGAGAAAGTTCAACAAGCATAACCTTATTTACCCAAATTTGGGTGCCAGTAGTATTAACATTGATAAGATTTGTTTCTGAACAGACATGCTTGGGTGGCCCACCACACTGGAATAAATACAATGACTTTATCTATTTGTAGCAGAAATATTGTGCAAGTGCCAGCAGTTCATAGTGGGCACCCGAGCACCATATAGAATGCTGGCATTGCCAGAGGTTGTTGCACATTACATGAAGGATGGAATTCCAGCTGTCAAGGTACATTGGCATGATTTATGGCAGCCATCCCTGTGCCAGAGAGCAAAATGGCATAAGCAATGATGGGTAATCATGCATGTGGAAACACGGCTTCTGACACAGTGGGTGTAAGTGTAGCATGCGTACTCCCAGAATCCCTCATTCCTCAAGTCATGTCAAGGCTAGGCAAAAGGTTCTGCCAGGTATAGCTACTTTTGAACTTTATGTGAAAATTAAAATTGGTATCTTACTATTGGGAATAGACTGGAGGTGTAGGATTATTAAGTTTTAAGATCATAATTATGTGCTAGGTCAGAGCAAAAATTATTAATATATATATGCTTTGAAAATGTCTTTTGCAGAGACAGATTTTAGTCTGCTTCATAAGAATTGCAACACAGACAACAAAGCTGACAAAACCTCCTTCATTTACCTTTGTTAAGCAAGAGACCAAAGTTTGTCAAGGCTTAGCATCTGCCTACATATTCTTGCGCCAAAAATCTAATGGAGAGAAAACAAAACTATTTATGCCAGAGCAGCCTTTGTTTACTTCCAGTCACCAGAGGTTTACCACTCAGGAGTGATAATAATTGGCCATTCCCACACCTATTGTGGTACCAGATTAGGACTACTATTAGCAACGAGCTGGGTCATAAGTTCAGGCATTATCTCATCAAAGTTCATTCTCTGTCATGTCCACCCCTAGCCCCTTCTTTCTCCACTCTTGAATCCCCTCCCTGTGGGTTGAGTTTGAAGTTGACACCCGAACTCTCATTGGCTCTTTTCTTCTCCCCTCCTGGGCTAGACGTCAGGAAGAGGGTCCCTGCCCAGCAAGATTAGCAGGAGATAAAATGACAACTAAAACTGCACCCTGATATGGTCCTTTCCACCAACAGAATAGGATCCACCACTTCCACCTTGCTTTGCTGAAACCATCCTGCCTTGCTATGCTGAAATGACTCCACATTTGGTCACAAAGCCCTGTCCCTATATTACTGAGGATCTGTTTCCCCCTTGTGTTTTTGTCTTGTGCAGTGCTCTGTGTAGTGCCCACTTAGTTTTGCCATTTTTCTTATTCTTTTAATTCTGCTAATTAATAAATTGTTATTTTTCATTAAAAAGCTGACTCCGAGACTTATCTTGCTCACTGCCCTATCCATTTTAATGGAGGTACATGCTGGTCTATCTTTATTAAAGCCATTTAGTGCTAATGGTCCCTATTTGAGTTCATTCCTGGACTGAGCTAATTTCCCCCCATACCATGTGTTCAGGAACATCTTGTAACATAAGCACATATAAGATTTATTCTAGGCTGCCTCCACAATTTATTGATTCACTGGTATAAAATACATTAGGAATTACCACCCATTGTCTAGATATTAGATTGATACTCCACATTTTAGCATTTGCCACAACAGCAGAGCTACAAGAATTTCGTTCCATATGACCTAACCTGCCTATTGTGACATATAGGTGACGGATAATATCACATGAATTGTTTCTGGGTAATTTCTGTAATTCTTTCTTAGTAATCCAGGAAAAGCTGCAGTTGTGAAATAACAATACATTGCACTGCAATAGTTAATTTTACCGAAATGATAACCCCATAAATTGGGCCCATTCACATTTAGGCCTCTGGTATGCATTTAGGACAGCTCTACCTCTACAGGCCTCAAGACTGTATCAGGAGCACTGTGATCACATCTGATAGATCAGGTACTGTACAATTAAATAATAATTAAGGGGTTTTGACCCTCCTGAATGCATCCCCACTTTCTTGTTCCATTCTGACTTTTTCCTAGTGCTATGTAGACACGGTCTATGTAAGTGAATAGGCAGCATTCGGTCCAGCTGATGTCATAGAGTCTGGTTTCATAATCACTCAGTCATCTGGCGCTGCTGGGTACCTCAGTCCATAACGTTTTTAGAAAACAAAATGCTTGTGTTAAGATGTCCTGCCAGTACAATGTCTCCTCCTGGCACACTGACTGTGATCTTCTCAGCACTAGGGAAAGATCATTCTGTTCTCTCAGGCTGTAAAGTTCTTTTGCAATTTTTGCTAAAACATTTAAGATACTTTGTGCTTTTAAACTTTGTTATCTGGCATTTATTGCCAATCCTACTATATTGATTGTTCAACTTATGTTTCCTCCCTATAATTAAGAGGGTTCTTCCCGCCCCCTGCCCCCCATGATTGCATTCCATCTATTTCATAAGGACTTGAGTTGACTAACAAAATACATAATAATAGTGAAAACAGTTATGGAAATAGATAAACCTGCACTCTGGAAAATGTAGCCTATAGGGATATGCACGAATATTTGTAACACTCAATATCTGTATGAATTTGTACGAATTCGCACATTTTTATATGAATTGAATGTTACAACATTTGTACATTGACATTTGCTTCGGAACATCCATGAACCTGGGGAGGTGGGAAAGAGGCTGCGCCAGTCACATCTGCAATGGATCCATAGTCCATTCAGCATGGATTGAGAGTGGATTCAAAGTGGATTCAGGACAGATTTGCTATTTTCAGAGAGGATATGTTATGGGATACATAACATATGGGATACGTATCGATCCATATGCATTTGTATGAGATATTCATATTGAATAGAACCCTACCACATTCAAAGGGGATCTATTCAAACAAATACAAATTTTCTTACATTCAATTTGATATGAATCAAATGCAAAAAAAAATATTGTTCATATCCCTAGAGTATCCATGAGGAATGCTAATCATTTCTGACAGAAAATTCTCAGCACCCTTCCAAAATTATTTTAAGTGTTATATCTATGCCTAATCTTATATCTGTACCATCTCAACCTACACACAGAGAGAGCACCCATGGCAGTTTACAAAAGAACAAAACAATAATTAATATTATTTTTAAAATAAACTGAAAGCTACCAGGACATAAAAATATCATTAAAATTTGGTGTGATCACAGTAAGTTTTTTAAAGTCATCACTTAAGAAAAAAAAATCTCATTTACAAACACACACACACAGTTTTACAACAGTTGTGAGTATATGGCTAAAAACCTACCTTATTTTGTTACACTACAGCTTGTATCCACCTCCTTGCTCCAGGTGTTACTACTGATTGGCCACACAGTAGGAAACCCCACCTCTTTGCTTATATAGTTTCTCATCCAACCTGTGTTAAAGAAAGAGGCACCTTTGGTGTTATGAAATCCCAAATGATGATGCGGTGACCTTTCCTAGTCTTCAAGATGGAATAAGGCAAATACTAGCAAATAAAAATGTCATATCAGGGTCAAGGTTGCCCAGAGGGTGCTTTTTTTAAGCATGTCTGATCACACCCAGTTAGAATAAAAACATTTCCTGCAACCACATACACACAGAGAGGGAGAAATTTGTAATTGGTTGTTTATATTGGTTTCACTGTAATCCACCCTGATAAATTTGGGTATAGGGGTGGATAGAAATATAAATAAATAAATTCAAGGCAAGGTGCTATTAGAATATGGAAACTGTCACTTGCTAGCATCACGAGAAGCTAGATAAATTGAAGGTGAAGCTGGAAGAATATTGACCACCAGCTTGGCAGGCTTTAAAGAGGAGGACAGATCCATGTTTGACTAGCCTGGTGCTTTTTAGATACTTACCATCGCCTGTACATTATAAATCTAAGAGAAGTTGCTCAGAGACTGGATGGACACTGTAACTACTTCCATTGGTGTGTGTGTCATGGGGGGGCAGTCTCAGTCTGGATTAGGGATCTGCAAGAATATTCAAAACATTTGAAATTTGATCGAATGCATTCAAATTCGGACATTCAAATTTGACTTGAACGTCTATACATTCATTTTTAAGCATCGCTCCTTTCCTGCCGTGCGCAGACCAATCAGCGGCGTGTCTGAGATCCAGTGCCCAAGCCAGCTTTTTGTGCATGGAATTGCTACATTCAGACTTGCTGTCCCTCTTTGCTGTAGCTGCCGGATGCAAATCCCATGTGAGAGGGACTTCATGGCTGGACTGTGCTTCTCCTGCCTCACTCAACATGGCAGCTTCCTGCCACTGCCTCTCAACATGATGACTTCTTGTCCCGCCCCATGTGTTCTCTCTCCTGTCCATGTGTGGACGCATCCTCCATTAATGTGGATTTAGGGCACAAGTACCCATTAAGACTACCTTCAACATGGTCTTCCGGGAAACCAGTTTAAGGGCTGCATAACACCCATTAGAGACACATCAATGCGGAAGCAGCTTTCCTGATGAGTCTTTAATGGGTGCTGCTGTGCCAAAGTGGTTTCCCCGATGTGCCTCTATTGGGTGCTGCTGTGCGGATGCAGTTTTCCCAAGTGTTTAAAATGTGTGCTTAATGGGTGTTAAAGGGTCAATGCGGAAGCACCCTGGGAGTCTGGCAAAATGGCACTGGGTACCACACATTAGTTGACCTGATCAGCCATCTTGATGATGAACATCTGGGCTGGCCTACCTCATGGAATGCTTGAGATACTGCTTTGAATGGGATCTTGTTTTCTTCGCACTCAGCAAACTATACTTTAGCAGAGACCATGCTGAACAACAGACTTGAGGCAGATAGCTTCTTGTTTTGTTTCAACATAACTTTATGTACTGGGGTGGTCCTGAAACTGACCACCAGCATTTGAAGTGCAGATAGTCAGTCCTGACCTCGCTGTATCACCATGGCAATGGTCATGAGCTTATGACATGAACCGAGCAATTGACACAGCAATTACAACATTTGTGCAGCCTACAGGCAACAGTTGTACCAGGAAAAAAGTACAAATTCTACATCTGGGAGCTCCCGGCGACTCCTGGTGAAGCTGTGGAGAAGTAAAAGCTTCTGTTCCCGATTCTTCCAGGTGTCCTGGACACTGGAGGAAGTGAAGTGCAGATGGAGTGTTCCAGAGCATCCCAGAGTATGCCCCACAGGTAAGTGCCAACAGGTACTATCTTAGAAAAGGTGAATTAGAGATGGAATGAGGACACAACAGCCACACACTACTGCCTCTGAGGTGCTTCTGGGCTGCTTTTTTGTTGTTATATATGAATGCATAGTGTGTCTTTTGCGCTATGACATCAACACGACTCCTAGATGAGGAAGAGGGAAACGTAGTTATGAAGCCATCTGCAAAGATGCTCAACTTCTTATTAAATTCTATTCCCTTCTAGCTCTTTGATTGCTTCACCAAGATGAGTAATGAAAATTTAAATTGTGGATTTGGAGCTGAACAGCCTGAAGTGAACTTGGTTGTGCAAGAAAAGGTTTATGATGAGGGAGAAGAGGAAATGAACAAAGAAAATTATCTTTTAGGAGGAGGACATTTTTAATTGACTTATATAGGAAGAACAAAGTAGAGGAAAGAGTCTTCTTTATTGCAAGATAAACTCTGCACAATATCTTTGTCTTTAATCTGTATTTGTAACACATGTTTATGGTAATGACCATCTCTGCTCTTGCATCTTTAGCATAAGAGAAGCAGCAATCTTTGACTCTTTTTACATTGCACTACAGATGATGTTGGGATAATTGTCTGGGAGTGCCTTTGCTTTCTTGCAAACATGTCAATGTCAAACGTGGGCAGGAGTCAGAGATAAGCATAGTGTATAAACAGATTTCTCAGAGTTTGATCCATTTTTCTTCTTTTCTGTACTACCATGGCAAAGTATGACAATACAGTATGACAAATTATATGTGCAAATACGTATAATTTTCACACATATTCATATGCAATAGGTACGAATCTGTTCGTGTGAATTATTAAAAAATGCATATCAGATTTTCAAAAATCTGAAATTCGTTCAAATATGTAAATTTGGATTTTCAAAATTCCAATTCGAGTTTGAATGTCAGCATTCTACGAATTCAAATCGAATATTCACATTTCCAAATATCTATGCACATCCCTTGTTCAAGGGTTGAACTGCAAATGTCGCTTCTGGTGGCAATAAAGGAACAGAGTAATCCAGAGTGGAGGTTCCATTACTCCAGGACTTTGCATCAAAGTGAAAATTTCAACAGGTGTTTTCTGTGTATTACAGGCTATATAATATTAAAGGCAATGATGACTTCAGGTTAAGTATGAGTCCTAGTGACTGATACAGACAAATCTAAACAGTGTTATTTGTTTCAGGATGGAAGTGATGTATAATGAACTGAGATTAAAGTAAGGCAACCAGTTGTGGCTAGTCCCATCTCCATCATCTTATGGCTGGCTCCAGCCATTACCGAAATATCACACAAACAAGCAATATTCAAGAAAAAGGCCTCTCCAGAATAAGTTTGGTGCTGTCTGTGTGCAGTATAGTGATGTACGCTAGGGGTGTACATGAATATTCATAACATTTGAAATTCGGCCAAATTCAGATATTCAAACTCAAATCGAATGTTACAGTATGAACAATATTCAACAATATTTGAATGAACGCAAATGTTTTTGGACATTTGTACAGATAGTTCAGGCATTCGTTAAGCTGGGGAAACATATCAGATACATATCTGTTCATATGCAGGAACATATCTGTTCACTGCAGATACTTATCTATTCATAGCAGATACGTATAGAATGTTTGTACGAATACATAAGAATAGATTCGTATTGAATTGAATTTTAACACATTTGAATGTGATCCATTCGTATGAATATGGATATTTGAACATTTGATTCACATCCCAAATGTTTAGGAACATCTGTTTTTAAATGTTGTGAGCCGCCCAAAGACCCTTGGGTATGGGGCGGCATATAAATGTAAATATAAATAAAATAAATAAATACAAATGTATGCATCCCAGTATTTTGATGCCACAAAATATGTGGAAGTGCACCACACTCTTTTTTTGGTCCCTTCCCCACCCATGTGTGGTAGCCATGGCTAGGATAACAGCTCCATCTGGAAGGTACGTGATATCTCAGGCAAATCCATGAAGTGTGGACCGAGCCTGGGAGCTTTGATCTCTGGGCTGTTGCTGCTAATGGAGTAACTTCAGCTGATCCATGTATGACTATCTTTGACATTGGAAGTCTTGTACTTTGCTACTGGAAGATTGTGAGCAAGGCAAATGCACTCATGGGTTTCCATGGGCAACTGCATGGCCACTCTGGAAACAGGCTACTGGGCTAGATGAGCCACTGATCTAATCAGCATGGCAGTCATGTTCTTCTGCTCACAAGACATCAGAAAGAAACTGCAGAAGAAGTTTGCAGTATATTGATCTTTTATGTGCTTACTCTAAATCCAGTTGCTCAATGTGACTCCACTAGGGGCGTGCACAAATATTCAAAGTTATTCAAAATTTGCTCAAATCTGCCCAAATTTCAACATTTGAATTCAAATCAAATGACCATAAATTTGAATTTAAAGATCTGAACAAATTTTGAATTTTGGATCTATTTGTTTGAATTATCCAGACATTCACATGTGTATGAATTTGTACACATTGCGTGCTTTCCTGCATCCATACACATTTGTACAGATCCGTACGGAACAAAAATGGGTTGCGTACAGGATAACTACAAGATGCATATGGACATGTACAAATGCGTACAGATGGCTAAGGGATGCAAATTGAAAATTTGAATGAATAGATTCCAATTTGCCTAATTTGAATCAAATCTGGTAAAATTTGAATTTTAAAAATTCAAATTGAATTGGATTTTTGAGTTTTTGATTCAAACAGAATCCCAAAAATTGCATTTGTTCACACCCCTAGACTCCCCATGTTGATGAACTATTATTCCTATGAGCTTCCTATCCAAAGGTAAGGAATGATGGGAGTTGTAGTTTGGCAGCATTTTGAGAGGCAGCTCTGCAAGATAAAATGATGCTGGACACAGGAAACATTAGTATTTTTATGGTATTTTCATGACCAGGAGTAGTGGGATCCTCCCCCCCCCCTCAAGTTGTGAAAAATCCTCACGCTATTCATTGTTCTTTGCTTTTGGTTCTTAATGTTTGGATCTTCCCTGACTGTCATGTCATATCAACCTTTAGCTCTGCTTTTATGTTTCCATGAATGAAATCCATTGCGTGGTAACCCGCTGACCGTGTTAAGAAAAATGTTCGTGAAAGAAAGTGGTGGCATGAATATTTCATCAGCTGCACAGATCCAAACTGTGCCCTGAGGACACTCGTATTTGTATCGGATGGCTTTTCATGAACGCTTCGAGTTCCTCAAGATTATACAATCCACAAATCCCTACAGAAAACAGTGAGCAAACCTGTGAAAATATAAAACAAGGTGCCCCCTTGGGATGTCATAAAAATATAAGACTAGCTGCTAATCCCTGATACACAGGTGAAAGTCATAATGATGTCAAAAGGGATTTTTGATACAAATGTACACAGTAAGGATGCAAGAAATTTTCATATAAAAAAAGGAGGGAGAGAGAAAAGAGTGCACACAGAACTATAAAGTGGCTTTCTGTGTGTGAGAAAGGGGAGGGGTACAGGAGACCATAGAGGTGCTATAATTGCTGGTGCAGAAAATCCACTGATTATTAAAGAGAATTTCAGCAGATGAAAATGTGGCTTGTGATTATCAACTTTTACATCCAGAAGGGACCCAGGATTCCAGCTGGAGTCTTGCTTTTCTACATCTCCCTCTTGGAAATACTCCTTAGAAAGGATTGGGAGCATGAGGGACTCTCTGCAAAAGTGCAAGTGTAAACTCCAAGCCTGAGGATGTTGATAGTGTGACTTGCTAACTCCAGAAGTGATGATTTTTTCAAACCCAGTTGGGGCTGGAGAATGGGGGCTTTGCTGTTGCAAATACACCCTAATACATTCCAGACAGCCTTCTGGTGAGCCAGGCTGGTCTTTTGGTTAGAATGTCAGATTCTTATCTGGTGTCTCCCAGTTTGACTCCATACTCCTCCATCTGGGTGACCCTGGGCTAGTCACAGCTCCCTTCTGAGCTATCACAGCCCCACTTACCTCACAGGGTAGATTGTTGTGAGGAGAAGGATAGAAAGCTTTGCCAGCCACTTTGAGTCCCCCTTAAGGGTGAGAAAAGCAGGGTATAAAAGCCAACTCCTGCTCCTCCTTAGAGAGATATGAGAGCTGCTGTGGGACAACGAACCTTCTCAGCCACAGTGCCAAGGCCTCACAGTGGCCAGCAGAATGCTACTGGCCATGAGCAGAACTTGCAGTGGCAGCAGTGAGAATTCCACCTAGACTCACGTGGGAAGATTGGAAATGTCACCAAATGCTGGGTGGAGTCCTCACTTGCCAGGTGTCCTCCTACCCCTCCCACCATGCTTCTGCATCAAGGAGGGGAGGCTGCTGGTGAGAGCAACCTCAGAGTACTTTATATTGGTTTATTAGTATATTGCAGGCTGCAGTGGCTTGGGGGTTGGACGAAGCTGAAAAAATGGAGGTTCCTTCCCTTTGGTCATCCCAATGGTGACCCAAAGATCCTATATAGATGCAACCTAAATTTATGTCTATCTCCTTTTTGCAGGTATGGTTACACAGATTGTACCATCAATTAATTTTTTCCAAAGGGAGTTACGATATGGAGGATGGCCCACCTGTTGCCCATATTAGTACTGCCAGCAATGACTGTGCTGCCCTCCCTTGCGAGCAGGATCACCTGCAAGATCTACATACACCTGTTATCTCATGCTGTGAAGGTATGGACTTGGGCTGTGATTTCACCCAAGATTGGATGTGTGCTTGGCAGTACACAGCAAGGGCTGACTGCCTTAAGACAGCTCATCCTGCCCAAGTTTGAAAGCCAGGCACCAACGTGAGCTACAGAGTGGACTACAACCCAGGAGTGAGCTATTTCCTACCTTCATGAAAACAGGGTGATACCTGAAGAAACGGACTAGAGATGCCCTCACAGAGCTGGTTTTTATATGCCATTTTTTTCACCTTTAAGGGGACTCAAAGCAGCTATCAAATCTCTTCTGTTCTTCTCCTCACAACAGACATCCTGTGAGGTTGGTGGGGCCGTGAGAGCTCAGAAAGAGAGCTGTGACTAGCCCAAGGTCACCCAGCTGGCTTCACGGAGGAGTGCGGAATCAAACTGGGAGGCTACCAGATAAGAGTCCAATACTCTTAAGCACAAGACCAAACTGGTGGTTTGCATAGTAGAGGATAGAGAATCCATGCTGTCACGGGGGTTATTCCCACTCTAAATTTACAGCATGCGAACGGGCACTTCTGTATCTCCACCAAGAAAATTGAAAAAAGTATGCAAGAAGGCACCCATACACTCAAACAAGAGTTGGCCATGACTCCATAGCACCCAACATCAGCAGCAACAGAAAATGAGTATTTGTGCCAGGATGCCGACTGGATGAGTGTGGATCTCATGTGGATCTCAAAATACTTTCAGCACACCCACTGAAGTATGAGGGTCCAGGGATATGTGAATCTTGCACCTTCACCACACCACCATCATGAACCTGTTATGGTACCATGCAAGTCCTAGCCCTGTCTCACAGTATTTCCTCCACATGAACCTTCAAGTGAAGAGCTGGATATACATCCTTAAACAAACAAACAAACATTTAAATTCTTCAACAAACAAACTTCTCTTTAATACCAAGAACTAAATAAATAATTCTTTGGAACACTCACAGATAGATCTTTTCCCTCCCCCAGTGTGTACCTCTAATCCTGCATAGTCTGTAATAAGATTTTTAAAACGTTTCATAATCTTTGTCAATATTTCATTGCTTCCATTCTGTTTATATATAACAGATTTAAAGTATCAAAAATACAATAAAGATAAAACATAAAAATCCAAGACTTAGCAATGAAACAGCACAGGAAAACTTTTAAAAGTGATATATGGGCTATAAACAGACTGGCACTAAAATGATTACCTAAAGCCTAATTAGCCTGAACTAATCTTTTAACAAATTTTAATCATCAGGGTGAGAAAGTTAGGCACAGTTTCACTCAGAAATGTATCTGAATCATCTGATAAAAAGGCTAAATGTCTGTCTGAGAATCTGTTTTGGCACTTATTTAGGAAAGGAAAAATGTACTGCAGTTTCTTGCTTAGAAAAGCGAGTTAGAGCAAAGTTCCATTTGACAAGGAAGGAAGGAAGGAAGGAAGGAAGGAAGGAAGGAAGGAAGGAAGGAAGGAAGGAAGGAAGGAAGGCTGTTCTGATAACATTGAAATTAAGGAACACAAGCACTTTGGTTCCAAAAATCAATTTTAAGGTCTCTCTAGAACAATTCTCAGGCCGTCAAGAAGTGGTTCAAAACATCTGAGATTTTACCTTTTTGTGGAGGTGGATGTTTCTGACCACAAGATGTGTTCCTCCAGATTTCAGGGATATTGGAATCATGGAAAAGCCTATCCTTCCTTATTTACCTCTACTCTATGGCCCATCAACCATCCCTTGTACCTCTCAGGCAAGTTCCTGCTCATGTCATGCACATACTTTCATCCAGGATTGGCTATTGCAAAGCAGACACCCAAGTCAAAGGTAAAGTGAGTTGGCATGGGGTAAGGATGGGGCCTGGAAAGAAGGGTGCTGAGCTATTGTGGCATGACATGGACTGGCATAGCAGTTGTCCCATGGGTGGAGCAGAGCCAAACTACTCTGTGTCCCCCTGAGTTTGATGTCCCGTGTGACCACAACTCTTGGACCACCTTAAAGTTCCTCCTCCTTTGTAGCAACTCATGAATATGCTTTCACCCTCCTTTGCTCTACTCTGTGTGTTAGCAGTTAGGATTTGCTCTTTCCTAACAAATGCCTAGTTGACTTTAAGAACATGATCTCCACATGCATTATGAGTGCAACTAAGGCCACGCCCCCATTTTCAGCATTAAAAATATTTGGGGGTGGATGCCTTAGCAGAAGTGCCAACCTCACCACATTACAGGTGGCTTCCAGGTCTCTGTTTTTAGTGAATTACCAGATTCTAGAGTGTGATTTTGCTCCCTTGCTCATGGACATCTCAGACAAACATGTTGTCCCACTGAGAATGTAGACATGACTCCAGAGATTATGCCTGTGGGTACCCTGAACTACAAATGGAGCTATGGCTTCAACATGTCCTCTGCTAATAAGAATTGGGGCCCTCCCTTCAAGAGGTTACATATATTGGGACAAACACCCAAGCAAACAAACAAATAGTCCAACAGAATTGTGGGTCCTCACCCAACCTCTGTGTTTTTCCCTTTGGTTGTTGTTTAAAAGGAGGATTGGAATGATTGAAGGCTGTGTAACTTCAAGTTGTACATTTTCCTCCTTGTCAGAAGCTAGGCAGATGTTACATGCACACACAATTGCTGGTGTGCCTTTGGAGTAGCTGCAAACATACAATATTGCACCCCCCCCCCCGCATTTCAGGGCTCAGAAAAAAAATACTCCCCATGAGAATTAGGCTTAATGACTCCAAAAGTGCTCTTTCCATATTGGGTGGCATGAACAGCACACCAGAATCCTAAAATCTCTTCCCTGGTCTATCACAGAATGCTCAGTTTATAGGTGTAATTGGGGTCCTTTGCCTGAGTGTGTATTACTTTAGACTTGGTGAGACTGAAGCTTATTTGCCACTTTGTTGCCCACTCACCCTATATCAAGAAATCCCTCTGGAACTCTTAGTGATCCCTTTCAGTTTTTACTATTCTGAATAATTTGGTGTCATCAGCAAACTTTGCTATCTTACTACTTACCCTCAATTCTAGATCAGGGTACTCATGGACGACACCATTAGCCTCCAAAGTAGGGAGGTTCATGAGTATTCAGCACATTCAGAATTCATACAAATAGAATTTGCAGCCAAATAGAATAAGGCCTACATTTGTAGGCCCTATTCGTCAGCAAATCAGATTATCCGGTATTCATCAAAGCTTTGGTCGAAGCTTTGGTGGATACCAGATGTCCCCTTGGCCTCCTGTCTCCCCTTGGCCTCCCATCACCCCAGTTACTTTGGGGCGATGCCGCTGGGCCTATTTTGGTGTTGCCCAGAGGCTGAAATGGCACTTCTGGGTTTGCACGCACCGATCCAGAAGTGCCTCAGACTATGGCACATGGCAGCAATGAGGACAGGTGAGTGTATGGGGCGGGGCTGGGAAGAGAGGGGCGGTGGGAACTTTCATCTGAATATTTGTGCATGAATACAAAGCCCTTCACATTCGTGGGGGTGTGATTCAGTTGAAGCTGAAATGGGTTTTGTGCACACCCCTACTCCAAAGTAGAGCCACCTGAGAAGCAACCCTTTTTGAAGTGAGATAACCTGTTCTGCAAAGCACTTTCATGCACCTATGATACCACTATGTGGATGACAGTGGTACTGCAGGTGACATACCTGGATCGCTACCCAACCTCAGCCATTAACTAACATGCACAAGATGGCTGACTTCTGGGACCATTCCCTGAATATTGCTCAACAGTCCAGGCCAGAACCTTCAAAGTCAGGAAACATTTCTTCCCCAGCTTCAGTGCTTGTAAAGAGAGGGGGACTCATGCAAACAGTGTACCTTCTGCTTTGGGGGTGGTGACCCAGATTCCCACCTCTCAAATTATTTGTTTTACCCGCCCCCGCCCCAATGCAGAGGCAGCTCTGGACATGCACGGATTTTTGTGGGTTTTTTTGTACTAGATTTTTTTAAAAAATCTGTCATATCCCTGTAACAGGGCAAAGAGGAGGGAAGTTCCTGTATAAGTTTGTGGAGCAATTTCAGAAATGCAAGTAAGATCAATGAGTAAGCAAACTGCTTTAGTGTTGGCAACAATCAGCAGTCCACGGAGTCAAACCATTTTGCTAATTATCTATTTATTTCCTCATTTCTTGGCTGGTGAGACTTTGTCACAAGAAAAACCAGATGGCAAAAGCACTGGCACCTGTCATTAAAAGAGAAATAAATACCCCCTCCATCTTCTTTTTACTCACACAGCAGTTGGTACAACTGCTGATCCTGAGCTATATAATATTTATATATGCATATGTGTTTCCAATTTTCTTAAACTAACCTGACTGTTAATTCACAGTACTCCCATGAATCAGTTTCAACTGGATTTGTCCATTGCCTGTCGGTGCCCACTTTTTTCTTCTCACTTTCCTTCCGCAGGTAATCTGCTGCTACATGGGTTAACAGCTGCCAGACTGAGGACTGGGTGCTGGGAGTGGCTGAGTAGCTATATCAGGTTTGGGGTGATTTTTTTTTTATTCCTGCCTGAGTCCAGTCTTTGTCTTGCCACCTCCCTTCTGTTGGAAATCTGCAGGTACATATATTAACAGCTGCCACATTGAGGATGGTCTTGAAAGTAGCCCAGTAGATATATCTGAATTCTGGTTTGTTTTTTCTGCCTGTCTGAGTCCACTCTTTGGCTGGGGTGCAACCAAATTCATATTATGGTAGTGAAAGTGAATAGGGATGTGCAAGAATATGCTAAACATTTGAAATTTGATCGAACTCATTTGAATTTGGACATTCAAATTCGAATCGAATGTCTATACATTCATTTTTTAACATTCAAATGAATTCAAATGTTTTGAATCATTCATGTGAATTATTCAGACATTCGTATGTGTACAGATACATACACATTACATACGTATCTGTAGCCATCTTATTCAGATATGTATGGGACGAAAATGGGATTCATATGGGATAAAAATGGTATGTGTATGAATGTATGGATGCATATGGGTGTGTATGGATGGGTAGAGACACATATAAATGTTGCTATTTTCAAATATGAATTGAATACTCATACGAATAGATACAAATGTATTCAAGTCAGTTCGAATTTGAATACATTTGTTTTTTCTCTATTAGTTTGAATTTGAATATTCAATTTGCATCAAATCCAAAAATTGCATTTGTGCACACCCCTAATTGTGAATATTAGTGGAAGTATAGCACAGCACTGTGAGAATATGTAAGGAAGAATGTGAATTTTGTCAAGCTGACCAACATCACTAGAGTGACACAGAAAGTAAGCAGCAGAAACCATAACCTTGGTCTCCAGTGACCTTCCAGGATAAGTTTGGCTCATGTGTTAAAACGTAAATCTCCTTGCTCTGCCATTTGCGCTAGAATGCAGGAGATAAGAGCATCAGCAATAAAATAATTTGTAACTCACAGGGAAAGCATGATGCCTTTGATGGGCCCATGAGAAATAGGTCAAACCAAGATATCATATAGCTAGCGCAGCACTCAAAAGGAAAACAGTCAAAGGCCTTTTGGAAGATCCACATGCTTTGATATGTAGATATACCTACTCCTAAAGTGTATAGAAACCCCAGCTTGACCCTTTGTTTGTCACCACTCTACTAAGGGAAGAGTGCCTTTGATGCATCAAAATAAACTTTGTGGAGGTATTTGCTCACATGATTTGTCTGTGTTAATTTAGCTACAATGGTATATGTGTGTGTGTGTCCCTGCCAATGCCTTCATTCATTCATGCATGCATGCATGCATGCATTCTGTCAGTTTCAGCACAAAAAAGAAAGGTAAACAAGTAAACCACAGCGAGGAGGACAGAAAGGAGCAAATCTCTTCCCTGCCTGTCTCTCTGCCTCCTATATCCAGCTCCCGCCACCCCAGAACCCATGAGACCCTTGTATATGAAGGCAGATCAGAGGAGAAGGAGGAGGAGGAGGAGGAGAGCTGGCTTTTCTATCCCATTTTTCTCACCCATGTCAAAGTGGCTGTTCTTCTCCCCACAACAGAACATCCTGTGAGGTAGGTGGAGCTGTGAAAGCTCAGAAGAGAGCTGTGACTAGTCCAAAGTCACCCAGCTGGCTTTATGGAGTAGGGTGGAATCAAACCCAGTATTCCCAGATAAGAGTCCGGCTCCTTAACCACTAGACTAAACTGGTTCACAATAGGCCCACACGTGGTGACTGAGGGTGGGATCAGACACTGCAAAAAAACCATCTCTGGGCCACCTCTGAGGCACTGAACGAAAGCTTCAAGGTAGGATTGTTCACACACCAGTCTTCCCTCCTCTTCTCCTGTACTTTCTTTCTCGCTTTTATTATGTACGAACACAGCTCTAACAATATTCTATCATTCCCAAAGATGCCAGACTGCAATATAATGCAAACATGGAACCAACTGGAATACATATTTGATCCATGTTCCCCCACAATATGGATTTTCCATGCCATGTCAGAACATGCCCTTACAGCAGCATCAGGTGACTCAAGGCCATTAGTCCATTTGTTTTGCTTGTGCAACCACTATTGGGGACACCTTGGTTGTAAGGCATGATTTTGTACCTGACATAATGTTGCTGTTGTAACTAGCACCTCTGCACTCCCAAATGGAGTACATTGGTACATTTTTCCCCCATAGTGAATCAGTGAACCTTCCCCATCTGCCCAGAGAGCATTCACCCTTGATTTTAAATGGAGATATGGCCGAAGTCTCTAAGGCTGCATCAACAGCTATTTTCACAAGACTTCTGGACACCTGGGGGCAAGCAGGGAATCAGCCCCACCCATATTCAACTCCCAAGCTAGTTCAGTCACCCAAAAGGTAAACATCTGTAAAGGACCAAAAATTCAGCAGGCATCTGATTGTACTTCTGCATTCTGCTTAAAACAATGTTACAGTGGCGTGACTTGCAGTTTGAGCTGCATTGCCACATCTTCAACAAAGCTGCATTCACACTTAATTTTAATCCAGTTTCAGTCCAACTGTTTTCTTTCGGCATTATCTAACTCAGAAAATCCTCCTGTGGGTTAGATAAAGCGGAAATAAATTGACTAATCACTTTGCCGATGTGGTCCCTCACTCCCAAAGTGGACTGGGACTGGGTTAAAACTTAAGTGTGAACACAGCTCTATGTGGGGGCTCAAGTCTAGCTGCAGTCAGGATGGTGTTTAATTTTACCTGCAGCATACTCCCAAAAATCAAATAGATATACTGATATACAAAGCTGACCGTTTCGTGGCAGGTAACCTTTGTATAACACATGGGATCATCAGTAAATAAGGATCTTTTTGTATATTCCTCAATGGTTCTCACTTTAAGGGATATTTGAGAAGTGAGGAATTATGCAAAACTTTTGCAAAAGTTCATTGTCTGGAAAATAATAGTTTCAAGAACTTTTCTTCATAAACCCCACAAATCAATATAATAGTAGTAGCAGTAGTAATAAATGTTTTAAGTTCTAGAAGTGCTTTCACTTATTCTCTTTTTTGCATTCATGGGGGGGGGGGGAAATGTTATAGCTAGTTTATACACATGTGCAGCTGAGACTGGCCTTCCTCTATTTTCTTTGTGTCAGTCTGCCTTCATCAGTCCCTCTGTGCTTGTACCGGCTTCTGATTCAAACAGCTTGTCTGACCTCCACCGGCTGTGATGTCAAAGGAATGAGAGACAAAGCCTTGTAGACAATTAGAATGAACTAGAAAAATAAATAAACAGACATGCCACATAACATTAGTTGGAGAAATTGGTGCAAGTGGAGGTTAAAGACCATAAGGCAGCATCCTAAACTTTAAACTGCTGGAGCAATAAATCAGAAACAGGAAACCAAGAGGTGTAGGAGGGGCTGCTAAGCAAGCTTAGCATGTGAATCCGGGGCCTAGGACCTAAAACAAAGAGACACCACATTTGATTCATCAACATGGTGTGTTTTACTGGAGATCCCTGTAAGACTCTGACAACTATCTCTACTTGCGGAAGGGATTACAGTTTTTTTGCTAAACACCTTTGTTCACATGAAAGTAGGGATGTGCACGAATATTCGTAGGCATTTGACATTTGAGCAAATGTGCTGAATTTTGACATTCGAATGCAAATAGAATGTCAACAAATTTGAATTTAAACATTTGAATTGAATTTCAGGACTATTCGTTCAAATTATTTGAACATTTGTATGTGTATGGGTTAGTACACGATGCGTACTTGAAGATCTGCACCTTTCCCACATATGTACGCATTTGTATGGATCTGTATGTGACAAAAACGGGTTGTGTATGGGATAGCTACGGGATGCATACTCATGTGTACGGACCCATACGGATGGGTACGGATGCTGGGACGATGTGTACAGGCACCTATGCATCTTGTCGACATTTGTAAGTGCAAATTTGAATAAAAAATTTGAACGACTAGATTCGAATTTGCTTAATTCGACTTGAATTTTGCTAAATTCAAATTTAAATAATTCAAATCGAATGAATTTCCAATTATTCGAATCGACTCAAATAGAATGTCAAAAAAAAATTCTTGCATATCCCTAGTCACAACTGCATGTGCTGTCAGTTTAATAAGGCTCCGTGATCATACCCTTGATCAATCTATATCAATATATCTAGAGATATATCTAGAGACCCTATCCTCTGTTGTTGCCCTGGCAGTGTCTTCCCATGGGCCACCAGAGATAACAGGAAACTGCTTGTCAGACTTATATTGATTGCCTCCCATAGTCTGCAAAAGGAAGGAGCATTTGAGCCCATCTTTTTCAGTCTTTCCAGAGCCTGAGAAGGGGAGAGGTAGTTATTACAGCCTGGAAGTGCATTACTCCTACTTACAGCAAAGGAAATCCCCAATGGGCAAGAACACTCTAAAAACACCTGCTCGGTGCAGAGGGAATTAACCTTACATCATGTAACACTAATACAAGAGAGGATCATGTCTGACAGATGGTAGCCAGACACCAGAGTGGACGTGTCTAATTAGAGGAGCACCCCTCTCAGGTTGTGCTAGATATATATTCCACATGATCATAGCTGAGATTTCAACAGGGAGTTTTATTTCCCTTGGCCAGCCGCTAAAACAAGGTGAGCCTAGAGGGAATTTTCATTCCAAAGGATAAGCTAGCAAGAGCTAGGCAAGCATTGTGTCACAGCTGGACGTCCATGAATATTTTGGAACCCAGCAGACAACCTTGTTGCAAATGCCCAGAGCATTTCTATCTTCCAGTGAACTAATAAGAAGCTGCTATTTCTTCAGGGAAATGGATTTTCCATAGAAGGAAAGTGTATCCATTTTGTGGCAGAGTTTCTTCAAAAGTAATAAAAATGGCTTCTGGGGTATAACCTTCACGGCAACAGAAGCGTTGTTTCTCATTATTTTTTAATTTTTTATTTTTAATGTAGAAAAGGGAGCAGTTTTTTTAAATTTTATTTTCTTCTTTTTTGGTAACTTGATTGAGTAGAATCCTTGCAGTTACACAGAATGCATAAGAACATTTTACAAAATAATAATCATTAAGTAAATTTTATCCAAGAATATAAAAGTTAATTTATCTTACAGAGCCATTAACACACAAACAAGAATAGATTGTATAATTAATAATTAATAAGATATCTATACGTAGAAAACATCTATTTATCAAGGGCCATTTGAAATAATTATACATCTAATTATCATATTAACGGTCATAAACATCAATTCATCTACTAATATTGCAGAAGAGACTGAGTTAGCTATCGCAGGCGTAAATGTTGGGTCCAAGATTAGAAAGGCACTCATAATGGGCTTCCATATTTCTGAAAAGAGGAGTTTTGGTGTTTGATCCTGCATAATGCATATTTGATGTGAAATAAATTAATTAGCCATTACTTTCTAAATGTAGTTGTACAATTTACAAACAGAAATGTCACTTTTCTCTTTCTATCTATGTGCCATTTTATTTTTTGCAGCAATTAATAAATAAATTAACTGTTTATTAGGATCATTTTTGCACTGGTTCTGAAGACCCCATTAGGAACCTGATTGGCACATGACTGATTGGGAAGGCCCTGTCCCCACTGTACACCCCTTCAGGACCCCATCTCAGGGGCCCTGTCCCCATGAAGCAGGAGAAATCTGGGTTTAATGGAATTAAACCATTAAACTTAGGGCCCTGGAATTTGGATTTCATGTGGACCCATTTAAAGGTGTCCACAATCAGCAGTGAAGACTGGATTAGGTGATGCACATCTGCACTACTTGCCAATGGGGTTTAGGGATGAGTCTAGCAGGAGCAGAGCTGCATGCTCAGGTTGCTCCAGCTCTGTCCTGCTAGTTGCAGCTACAGAGGCTTGCACAGGCTCCATAGCTGCGAGTGGCATCCCTGCCCAGTGGGATGGTAGATCACAGCTGCCCACTTCGGCTGGCAGGCAAATTCTTTGCCCCAATGCTTCTGCCGCCACCGCCTCCCACCGCCTCCTTCCCAGCACTGAAGCTGCCTCCTCGGAGGGGGACTGGTGGTGGCAGTGACAATGGGCTGCAATTGCTGCCTCTGCCACCTCCGCCTCACCCCCAATGCCTCTGCCACCTCCGTTGGAGGAGGTGATTGCAGCCACATCTGTCAATGTGGCCGCTATTTTCACAGCCACTGTCGCCAACCCCGAGGAGGCTGCTCTGGCACTGGGGCAACAGCAGAAGGTGGCAGGAGCAGTGGGGCAATGATCATGCCTGCCAGCTGAAGAGGGCAGCCACAATCCACCACCGCCCACATGCAGCTGTGGAACCACAGCAGGACTCCCCTCCTGGGACCTGATCTGGCCCTCAGGAGGCATCCTGAGGCATCCGCACAGCATCCTGCTTAGCACCCATTCCAATCGGGTGCTAGCAGGTCCATGTGGACATATGAGGTCCTCCCAGAGATCTGGATCTTCAATATCTGGATCCCAGGAAGGACTCCATCTCAAAGATACGGATATTCAAGATATGCATCTTTTACACTCCATGCAAAAATGGGATAGAAGTGGATATGGAAAGGCCATTAACAATATGCAAAAGACATGATGCAGGAGATGAAATGCTTTCAATAAATATTCTCAGCATTTCTTAATATTCTCAGCATTTCTTCTTGTATTAATGGCCAAAAATGGCCACCACATTGTCCAGACACCCGTCCATGCTCAGATGGCCAGTTGAGGCCAGGTGGGTGCCTGGCTAATGAGGGGCTGCCCTGTGAGCATGCTCAGAACCTCCCAGCCTATTCTAGCCAAAATCCGGGCCAGCAGGAGAAGATTAGCCCTGTTCACATGCATGAGCAACCCCAGAAACTGGAATGCACGGAGGGCACGTGGGAATGCTTGGGGCAGTCTGGAATGGATCTGGCCACCCCTGACATGCGAATGCAGCATCCCCACATGTTCCCCACACACTCAAAACCCCCTTGTGCAAAAAGGCCTCTGAATACCAATGGGTTATCCTCTCTTGCTGTAACCACCACAACCAACAGGGAGCGCAGCAAACAAAACCCATAAATGGCCCTTCAGCTGTGCCCCTACTCAGCTCATCCTCGGTCGCATCTCAAACCACACACACATTTAATCAGCTCATCCTGACCTGGTGTTATCTAAGAGCAAAGTTGGTCATTCTAAAAGGGCAAGATCACCTTTGGGGAAAATACCCCGGTCTAGAATTATCAAGGGTCTGTGTGTTTGAAACAAAAACAAAAATCTCAGATAAACTGATCTGATGTTTAAAACTTTTACTCTGCCTCTAATCCACCTTTTCTATCACAGAATGTTCATAAGAGGCAGAAAGACCAGACTGGTCTGTCAACAATTCCATCTCAAAGCCTTTCTCTAAGCCACCACAGATGTGCCATAGAACATGATATATGCTTGGGGATGCCACTGGCACACAGACATAATGCTCCTCAGACTTTCACTGGACACTCTAGGTCATGTGTATGACTCATCCACATGAATGTCACATTCCTTGGGGCTTTCCTGTTTTTGCAGGCCCTATTCTTTCCTGCAGCCTCTGTGACTATAGTTTTTAGCAAATGCATTTCAATTTCCTGTTGGTTTTTGTCTTGCCTTCTGCTTTTGGTGACTGGAGACTGAATGACAGCATGTGAAGTCCGATTGCAAAGGACAGGCAAAAATCCCAAATTCATTCAAATTGCAAAGGTAACAAAGCTATTTGACACATCTTTACCACCAGCCCTTTCATGCAGCTTGAAGCTTGACTCTCCCAATGCTTTCCATTTGCATATGGGGCAACAGAAGGATATGGAAATAGGAAATCCTCATTTCCTGTTTCAGCCAGCACCTTCCTATTTACATCCAGATACAGCTTTGGTCTGAAAGATCAGGTTTGGTGCTTTAAAATGTCCACACATATGATGCTTTACAAAAATGCGTTGTCATCTTATCATGGGAACATAACCAAGAATATCTATAAATTATAATTATTCTACTAATCCCATTTCGCAATGGTTCAAATCTGTGGACAGACTTTTTGCTTGATGTAATTTGCTCCAACTTGGAAACTGAACATTCTATATCTAATCTTTCTAAATAAGCCTTAGGTAAAGTTCACGATAAAGTTGGGAGATCCTGATTAGCTATTTCCATGTGAAAAACTCAACTAAGGATTTTGGTTTCATCCCAGAGATAATGCGCTGCCTCGAAACCGTGTGGAAGTCCATGGAAATTTGCCTAAATTCCTCTGGATTCCAGCCTTTTTTTTTTCCAAGAACATCAAAGGGATCAAACCAAAGCTAGGCGTATTTCGAGATCAAAAGATTTGACAGGTCTCTGACTTATCCACACCCTAAACCAGAGAAATAATTTGGTGAAGCCAACTTGATACTGGGCAAGGCTCTTGGCAATGGTTACCTTCTCTATGTGGTTCAGGAACTTAAGTCTAGCATGATAACCCATACGATGTGTTGCAAACAGCACAGCAAATGCTACTTGCTAAACTTGCCTATTTGTTGTTTAACACCTAGACTTTGCTGTTTACATCACGTTCCATAAGCTAAAACACAAGGCCCAAGCCTATAATGAAGTTTACTATTTGTATGTTATTAAAAAATATATATATACAAGATGATGTACAGGTGGTACTTAACACCTCACAAATTAGCAAAAAATATACCAAGATATGTCTAATAAATTTTGGAAGTGTAAAACTAGTGAAGGAACTTTCTATCATATGTGGCGGACTTGTAAAAAAGCAAAAAAAAAAATATCGATACAAGCATATAATGTAATTAAAAGTATTTTAAAAATAAATGTACCATTTAGACCAAAATTGTTCTTGTTAGGTATTATAGAAGAAAGCTTAGATAATATAAATTCTTTGATTCTTTATATGGCAACAGCAGCAAGAATTGTATATGCTGAAATCCCCTCTGTGGAGGAATGGTTAATCAAAATGACTGAACTAGCAGCGATGGACAAATTAATGAACTTTATAAAAAACAGAACAGATGAGTTTGTAAAAGACCCTTTGTTGACTGTCTACACAGAACTGGCATAACAACTGTTGGATTTGAATGCTTATCCAGTGGCTAGGTGAAAGGAAGAAAATCACTAGAGGGGAGCAAAACTAAGAAGAGACGCTAAGGGAGGATTCTGAAGAATGGAGGAAGTCACCAATAATAAATAAATGCAAGAAGTAATGTTAGTGTGTACTAATGGAAAGATTAAGTTTTAAAGTTGTGTTAAAACTGTAAAAATTAATGGGGCAAAACACAAGGCACAAGCCTATGGTGAGATGAGAAAAATCTAAGGGCCTTTCTGCACCTACCTTAATTCCAGATTAGAGTTCCCCTTGGTGTTGTGTCCTATGCCATGTGTGAGTCCTTGGATGAGGAAATCCAGGTGGATGAAACCAACACTGAACCCAAAACACTGAACTCCAGACACTGAACCCAAAAATGCAGAAGCAAGACAGGATCCTCAGTTAGAACCTGCCCTATCTAGCCCAAGCAAGGCAGATACTGGGCCTGCTCCAGAACAAATGGACCTGGCTGACAGTAGACCATGGTGAGTCAGCTCTGTATGGAGAAGGCACAGCTGTGTTGGCCATTGTATCTTCAGGAGAAGCACCTGGTGTGCAGGGAATGCCTTAGCGAAAACCCATAAATGTAGCTGGAAGTCATCCCCAGCTGCTGCAATCAACAAATCTATTCTGGCAATCATGTTCTGACTTGACTCCTCCCTGATATTTGACCCCTGGACTGGCTTAACTGCATTGATGGAGTCTTTGAAATTTGATCTGTTTGCCAGAGATACATATATGCATAGTTATAGTTTACAAACAATATGATTGGCTACAGTATCTTGTTTGTAAACTATAGCTATATGTATAAGTATTTCTTTCAACATGGATGAAATGAAACCAGTCCAAAGGGAGGCATATAAGTAATAACAAAGTAACAGTAGGCCATATAGAGGCTCCTTTGATGACCAGCAAATGCCAGGATGAACACATTTGTTTGGTCAGGTGCTGAAAAGCTCATCCACGTTGATATTTCACATATTTCAGCACATGTTAAGTTATTTATATACCACCCTTCATAATATTTATCTATTCTATTGTGGTTGTGTTAGCGTACCCTGCTGTAACTCTGACATGGCACGACCAGTCAAAACCTGGGGCGTTTTTGCACTTCCCTTCCCATCCACTGGATAGAAAAGGAGTGTGATGACCCAACATTAACTAGTACTCACACTTGCGAGCACTAGGCAATGGCAGCCCAAGCTCTGCGCAATTGGTCACTCACCTGGCACCAATCCCAGGCCCAGTCCTCTTATGGGCACTGCCATTTTGGTCGCGGCACCCTACGTGACTGCACACAAGTCACTGCCATTGCCTTGACAACAACCCCGGAGCACCAGAAGAAAAGTGAATGGTCACTGCTCAGACACTTAAGGTAAGTGTCTGGTAAGCGTTGCTTAACAATTTTGTGATCCACACCTAATCAATGACTAGTGAACTTCTGGTGAGGGCGGGCATGCTTGGAAGCTGTAACAGCCTACTCCACATGTAGATGCTCTTCATCAGAGGTTCACTAATTCTTGACTACAGGTCATAGTGTGAATATGTGTCTCTTTGGTGTAGTATGCCAAGCACAAACCCAGAAATTGGGCCAAGGTATAACACTCCCACTAACTGACTTCCCTGACTCACTTTGCCTTGCTGCTGGTGCTGGTGTGTGTATGTGTGAGTGTGCATGTGAGTGTGTGTGCATGCATGTGTGCATCGAAAGTGGCACCTGCTCTGGGCAGGATACTTAGTCCTCTCTTATTAGTTTCTTTTGTGCGCACACTTGTGCAGACTAGAGAGGCCCCACTGCATATTCTGAATCAATAGGCCCAAAGTGGTGTCCTGATGCCCTTTTGCTGGTACAGCCGGGGGACAGCTTGACCATTTGCTTTGGCTAGTAAGGGACATGTTCCCAATGTGACCCTTACCAGCCAAGGTGCAAATGCTCAATCTGTCCCCAGATTGTACCAGCCCAAAAAGGTTGCAGTGGTGGCCAAACACCCTGCACCGAGCTACCACTATTGGGCTGCTATTGGCCCCCTAGCTAGCAGCCCCTTTTGGAGGTGGGTCGAGACTGGGCCAAAGTTGTCCCGGTGTCTTGCTGGCTGCCCCCGCCCTGATCGAGCTGGCAGCAGCCACATGTTAGGTCAGTGTGGGGGTGGTCTGTCACCACACATGCCTGCACACAGAGCAGCAGATCACTCGAGCAGGCCACACAACCAGACACCAACCTGGAGATCCAATGAGGTAAGTGGGTCACATGGAGCTGGGGGGTGGCATGCACCTCTGGGTTGGGGTGGGCACCCAAGAGGTCTATGATGACTGCTGCCAGCCTGATCAGGGAGGGAGCAGCCAGCAAGACACCAGGCAGCCCCAGCCCAGTCTTGCCTCACCCCCCAAAGGGGCTGCCAGCCAGTGGGCCAACAGCAGCCCAATGGCAGTAGCCCAGGGCAGGGAGAGTCCAAATGCTTTCCTTACCGGCCAGCTCTGGCACAGCCGGGAATGGGTTGGGATGGGTACAGAGCATGATTTCGTGCTCCACATGCTGGCTGCAATTAGGGCAGCCCTGGGACAGGCCAGGATGGTTCTGGGTGGAACCGCCTGGCCCATGGAGCAAATGTTCCGTCCCAGGGCTGTTGCAATTGCATCCAGAGGCCTAAGTGTGAACAGGTTTAAAATCCAAAACAGGTCTGCTTAAAATCCAGAATATCGGTAGCCCTTGATAGTATGGTCTACCAGCATACAAGGGTCATGGAAGACCCAATTCAGCATCACACTTTGTTGCACCACTGAAATGAGTCCCATGGGGACTCTTAGACTAGTTACTAGGACTGGTTTTGAAGCTTGCATGAGTTTTTGGGTCTCCAATCTAGAATAGAGAACCACGTAATACAGATAAGCCAATCCATACCACATCAGGTCCAGTAAGTGCAGAAACACCCTCGGTTACATTTCTCTTTTGTACTGTGGCATCTATAATATAAACAAACTATTTCTATGATATCTCAGGCCAGCCCTGGACCCACGAGAGCAGGGGAAATCTGGACTTAATGGGTCCTTCAGGCCCTTAAATCCAGATTTCCTGCAGACCTGTTTAAAGGTGTCCACAATGGGGTCTTCAGGCATGAAGATCCCATTTCTGGACACATGTCTGCACATCTTTTCTGCCTTGGGGTCCAGGGCCCAGGACAGCAGGACAGGAGCTGCATGCTCAAGTGGCTCCAGCTCTGCCCCCAACTTCAGCTACAGAGGCTTGCATGGACTTCGTAGTTGTCAATGAAGTCCGTACAAGGCAGCCTCCACAGGTGCGGTAGGGGCTGCCCAGGAGGGAGTACCCCCACTGCAGGGCTGCATGGGGGTGGTGGATCCCGGCTGCCCCACCAAAGCCCCCACCACTGCTGCCTCCTTCCTCCTGCCTGAAGCAGCGGTCATCAGGACATGGGAGGGGTCTCCAAGATCTGGGTCTCCGGGAGGACCAGATGTTGAAGTTTCTGGATCTTGGAGTCCTCATGGAAAAGGGGGGTAGGTGTTCTTTATCACACAGAAACAAATGGGACTGATTAGTATTGCTGTGGACTTTCCCCACTGTGTACTGTCCCAAAACTTTCAGAAAGCCTCTTTTCACAATTCCCATCATCCCCATTCTATCCGTTGTGTTCCAGACAGGACTGTTTAATGCTAAACCCGCACGCACAGATGTGAAGAACACAGGATCTATTGTAACTATCCAGCCTTCATCTTGTCCACCTGTGGAGCACATGGGTTAATATGGACCATAGCAAAACAACTGCTTGGACAATGAACTTGGCAACATGGTGGAGCGGGTCAGGAGCAAGGCACAAGATCGGTGGCCTTTTCCGCTGTCTCTGTTGCTGCCCTGAAATATTCCACATTCCAGTTTGGAAGCACATGTATGCATGCATATATTTTTTTAAAAAATGAAGAAAATGTTTTGCACCAAGTTAATGCAGCATTTCAAAGAGAAGGTTATAAATGGCCATGTGGATGGAGTGTCGTCTCTAAATTCCAAGGTGACATGCATGATATAAATAAAACACAAGCAACACATTAAAATAATAAAATGCTCAATAAACCAGGTAATCTATCTGTCTGTCTCATTTACATCTCCTGTTCCCAAAGGGAGGCATATAAGTAATAACAAAGTAACAGTAGGCCATATAGAGGCTCCTTTGATGACCAGCAAATGCCAGGATGAACACATTTGTTTGGTCAGGTGCTGAAAAGCTCAACCACGTTGATATTTCACATATTTCAGCACATGTTAAGTTATTTATATACCACCCTTCATAATATTTATCTATTCTATTGTGGTTGTGTTAGCGTACCCTGCTGTAACTCTGACATGGCACGACCAGTCAAAACCTTTAATTTAACAGGCCAATAAACAGGGTAGTGAAGAGATGCACAGAACATGTGTGAGTTCAATTGGCCACGCTATCAGGCTGATTTCTAGGTCACTGAGAAGTTTTATTCAAGATGAAATAAAAAACAGAAAGCCAGATTTTGCTCAAGGACAACCAACAACATTTTTGCAAAATTCTTCCTATCACTTTATGGATTAAAAAGCTGGGGAGATAGTATGAACAAGGAATGATTTTGCACTTCTTTTACCATCCCGTGGATGGGAAAGGTGCATTATAGACTAACGTTGATTAGCACTCGCACTTGCGAGCACTAGTCAATGATAGCCTAACCCCCACACAATTGACCTGGGATCAGTCATGTGTCTGATCCTTTGCAGGGCACTGCCACTTTAGATCCGGCATCCTGTGTGACTGTGCGTGCACCAGTGCCATCACTACAGCAACACCGATGCTTTTCACAAGTGCAGTCACGGCAGTGCCATCTGAGCTGCCAACATGCTTGCACGGCAGATCCAATGGTCCCTGTTGCACTGGAAAATGTGCAGATGGTCGCCGCTGGATGCCTCAGGTATGGTGCATGATTTTGTGCACCATCACCACTTTAGGATTAGGCAACATCTGGGAAGGCAGGGGGTGTTTGTAGGCTGTAAGTGCTGCCTGTAAGTATAGATGCCCTTGCCCAGATGTGGCCTAATTATAAAATATGGCCCAAGAACAATCCAGCAAAATAATGTTCATGCAAAGAAGGAACAGAGAGCTGGGGGGTGGCATGCACCCCTGGGTGGAGGTGGGCACCAAGAAGGCCCTCACTGGCTGCTGCCAGCCCAATCAGCCAGTGGAATCAAAGGACAACCCTGGCCCGGTCTCACCCTACCCCCACAAGGGGCTGCCAGGCTGCGGGCCAATATGGCTCAAAGATGATAGCCTAGGGTGGGTCTCCAGAGCTGTACAGCAGGGAGAGTGTGAATGCTATCCCTGCCGGACAGCTCTGGGACAGCCAGGGCTGGGTTGGGCCAGGACTGGAGCACAATTTCATGCTCCACACTCTGGTCGCAATTAGGGAAGCTGTGGGAAAGGCTGGGACCATTCTGGATGGAACTGCCCATCCCACAGAACGAATGGTCTGTCCCAGGGCTGTCCTAATTCCTTCCAGAGGCCTAAGTGTGAATAGGACTCTACTTTGAAGACCCCCTTTGAGTCCAAATAGCATAGTTTTGGGGAAGCATGCAAAGTATGAAACATCTATGCCAACTGTGCCTCCCAAAACAGTTCCAGGCAGAAACATCAAAGCCAGACAATGAAAGAATTTTATTTGCTGAGAAAGATAGGGTCCATGCAAGCAACACACTTCCTGTTCTATGGGGTGGGGCACCTGATTGCGGTCACTGCTGCACCCTTGAAGCAGCAAGAACTGCTATCATGCAACTGTTTCCTATGAGAAATAAACTTCTAAAGACAGAGGGGTAAGCAGGTGATCATTGCACTCATAGCTTACTCATGGATTTCCCACAACCCTCCAGTTGTTGCTGGCTTGAAATCAGTTGCTCCTGTGACAATAGCTATTCTCTTCTCTCTCTTTAGTCTAAATTTGGTGTTCTATCTCTGCATGGGTTCCATGATTTGATATTATTTTAGGCCATATATCCATAGCCATAAGGGGAGGTGCCTGGGATGGGCATCTCCTCAAAAGCTCTCACAATGCCTCATCACTAGGTATTTATCTTCATTTCACTGCAGATGTCTGACAAAGTGGCAGGTAGGGTGCTTTTCAGGACAGTATGAGTTTGCACACTCACTGCAGGCACTTCAATCAGACACATCATGCTCCTTGGCAGGTGTGTTGTGCTACCAAAATTGGAGTTGTGGTGTCCAAAGTAAATAGAGATAGGGGCCCTTTCTGCACTTGGCCTTATTCTATCATATATCCTGGGATTGGGATCTGCTATCTGCATGCTAATGCAGACTATGCCAGGCTTCTCCTGGAGTCTGTCATGGTCTGCACTAGCGTGCAGATAGCAGTTCCCAATCCCAGGATATATGACAGAATAAGGCCAAGTGCAGAAATGCCCAGGGCCATTGGTTGTGTTCAGACATAACAAAAAGGGCGACTCAGTATTGTATGGGCCTCCTTTCCCCAACCTCTCTGTAACGCACCTTTTCTAGCACATAATTTTTATGGAGGGGGGAGAGGTAGACTGGTGTATGAACAATCCCATCTCTAAGCTGTTTCTGAGATGTCCCAGAGGTGCTTTTATTGCTCTGTGTGGTCGCAGCCTTAACCGGCCATCGATAGACTTCACTTTGGAACTTCATGGCTTTAAGATACTGTTGAACTGTTACTCAAATGGGACCCAACCAACAGGGGGAAAATGAGGGAGTTAGGAGTATCCGGCAACATTGGAGTGGTATAATTTGACTAGGACTATGAGCATCTCAGTCAGCTGCACTCTTTTAATATAAGGTGAGATCCTTTCATTCTTCAAAATTAATATTTTGGCCAGACTGATTATTTCCAGTTTACCATTTTCCTGCATCTTGTTTGTCATTTGCAGGTGGGTTGCATTTTTACCCTGTCTCCACTAGCTGTCCCAGTGGTCTTTTCCTTCTTGTTGTCTTAGACACTTTTCATTCTCTCAGCTTTCAAATTCTTTAGGGGAGGTCACACTTGACCTAGTTATTACATCTGAAGGAGCATCAAATGACAAGGAGTCACTCCTCTCTCTGTTATCTCTTCATGGTGTCTTTTTAGACTCACATTTGTTAATGCAAGAGATTGTGTTCCCTGCTGTTTGATGCAAGAGTTTAATACCCGGTAACTGATGGCTACACATGTTGTGCTACTGATATCACTGCTGGTGTAGCTGAGTGCAAAAACAAGAATCAATTTATAACACATTTGTATAAATAATGCTATTGACATAATGTAGCAAAACATTTTACACACGCACAGGCCCCATCCAGATGGACAATATAGCAGCATTATGGCACTGATATGGAGGGATTGTGATATGTATCTATGGCAACTCCACCACAGCTACACTATATGACCCCAAAAGTACGCAAAAACTATTGCTGGAAACCACAAACTGGTGGCAGATGTTCCAGCACTAGCACCTTTATTCACCTTACGCACCTTACGGGGTGTGCACAAATGAAATTTTCAGGAATCAGTTTGATTCGAATCCAACACTTGAAAATTTTATTTGATTCAAATCTTTAAAATTCAAATTTAACCAAATTCAATTCAAATTAAGCAAATTTGAATCTATTCGTTTGAATTTTTTATTCAGTTTTGCACTTATGAATGTTGACATTTGTATGTGTCCACACACATCTGTACACATCTGTATGCATCTCATAGTTATCCTGTATGCAATCTGTTTTTGTCCCGTACAGATCCGTACAAATGCGTACAGATGCGGAAAAGATGCACATCTGCAAGTGTGTACAAACCTGTACACATGTGAATGTCCAGATAATTCAAATGAATAGATCTGAAATTTGAAAATTGTTTGAATCTTTACATTCAAATTTATGGATATTTGATTTGAATTCGAATGTCAAAATGCAAGCAGATCCGATCGAATTTCAAATACTTTCAAATATTTGTGCACACCTCTATTACAGACAGAGTCCCATCATCGATCCCTCCACTGCACATGTGTGGATGGCTACACATATGCGGTTGTAGCAGCACACACTTCCAGGTTCAGGAGTGGCTAGATATGCATGTGAGAAATACATGCAAAGACAGTACTGGGCAAGCACTGTCAGACTAGCACCGAACAGCTGTAGTGCAGTAAGGCAAGGACATGCAGGGACGGATTCCCCAGTTGCACCTAGACAGGTAAGGGACATGCTCCCACACGTCCCTTACCTGCCTAAGTACAAATGGGGAATCCACCACCGCGTGTCATAGCCCAAAAAGGTTGCTGTAGGGACAGGATGCCCCTCCCAGGCCTGCTGCCATTGGGTTGAACTGACTCACTGGCAGACAGGCTGGTCCCGTCCTGTCCTGGGTTCCTGCAGGCTTTAGCCGACCTGATCCCAGGCATTCTGCACCGGTGTGCACTGGTGACCAATTGTAGGTTGCTGTGTGTGCAGGTGCAGAACACCACAGATTGGACTTGGTGAGCTCTGCCAACGGGCTTGCCAGGCTGGTCCTGGGCAGCAACAAGATAATTTTGCCGTGCATGTCTAAGGGGTGGTGTGGGCCTCTGGGTGGGGTGGGGTGCCCAGGAAGCCTCCATGGGGCACAGATGCTTTGATCAAGGTGCCTGCACCCCGCGGAGGCCAAAGACTCAACCCAGTGTGATGGTTGCTGCCACGACCCTGATTGGGCTGCACCAGCTGTCAGGGACCCCTCGGTGCCCACCAGCACCTAGGAGGTTTGTGTCCTCCCCTGAGCCATATGATCGCTTACCTTTTCAGACCCTCTGGTCCAATGTGGTGCCAGCATGGCTGGCCAGGGTGATGTGCTGCTCTGCACACAGGCACACACAACAGTAGACCACCCCCACACTGACCTGACTATTCCAGAATATCCAGGCTTTATTCCAGAAATCTAAATATAGCAGAATAAATAACCAGTATCTGGGTACAGTTATCAGTGTTTAAGGAATGAGTGATATTTTCAGGTTTGAATTGATTTAAAGTCATCAGGGAAATAAACTGAAAGGATTTTCTTTCCTGCAGGATTTGTTTTTCTATGGGCTATTCCATACAGGACTATTAATAATCCACCTCTCTAAGTATAAGTATCTGTAATCACAGAACTGTGCTGTGAGACAGTGCAGTTAAAAGTATGAGAGTCAACTTCTCACATGCCTTCTCCACCCTTATCCTGGAAGGGAGACTCCAATGGAAAGCTCTACAAGTTGAGACTCATGGCTCTCCTGATCTTGCGTAATTATTTTCCCCCCATGGAAGGGATGATTCACCTTTAATGTCTTTCCTTTAGAGCATAAAGAGAGTTTACTCGGCACATCTTTGCTCCTTTTAGAAGCACAAGAATTTGCAGAGAAGCACAAGAATTTGCAGTGAACAAGAATATAAGAAAAGCCCTACTGAATCAAACCAATTGTCCATCTAGTCCAACAGCATGTTTTAGTGGTAAAAGCAACTGCAAATGGAAGTCAACCAACAGGGTAGTATGGTCCTTAAATGTACTTTTTTTGCATCTATTATTCTTTATATGCTTTTACTTCACAGAGGCCCTGTTTTCATGGTAGTTGTTTGTTTCTCTGTTGTCCCTCTATTGCAGCAGACTTTAAAAATGCCGTTCAGTTTCAAATTAAGTGTCTCCAGGAGGCTCTGCAAAATGCGTGTTTAAAACGCACCTACCATCCCCACGGAAGCGTGTTTTCTTTGCCCACATCTTTTTCTCCCTGCCCCCTCTCTGGTCGATAGGGTGCCGGTGGGAACAGGAAGAGACTGCACTCTGCACGGCCACAACCAGGAAGACAACCCCCAACAAGTCCAAAAGAAAAAAAGCTGTCCGTCTCTCCCTTCTGCAAAGGCAGCCGGACTGCTTTGATCAAGGTGCCTGCACCCCGCAATTCATTATGTGATTTACAAGATCTCCGGCCACCGAAATGCCACCCCATCCAGCAATCACGCTCATTCATTCTCAACACTTTCACTTGCGGGCAGAAGCAATTCATTACAATGTATCTTATGCAGTTGGAATGCCTGCCTACTGTTTTCACAGATCTTGAATGCTGGCTGTGGATGAGAGGCAAAAAAAAGAGAGTGAAGAGAGATAGATGATCTCTCTGGCCAGCAATTCCCGCCTCAATACCTCTTTTGCCATGGAGCGTCTACATGCTCCATGTTGCTAGAAAAACCCACGACTACCAAAAAGTGCGCTGTTAGACTTGTTTAAAGTGGGGTCTTTATTCCACCTTTGTTTTCCTCCTTTGTGGCGCTGGAAGCCCAGAGAAAAGCTCTGCATGCAGATGTTCCATGGCAAAAGAAGCTTTTTAACGGGCTTTTTATTGCATGAAGAGAGAGCCAGAGTAAACTTTTCACTTTGTGAAGGACGTTTTCTTATCTCCACTAGCTTCCTTGATATGGCTGGTCAGCATGCCAGACTCTTTCTAGCCTTTGTATTTCCATTTTTAACATTTGGAGTATATGTCGGCAGCTATTATTTTTGGTTTAATTTTCATTCACATTTTAGAGGTAGATTCCTTCCCTTAGCTATCTGGAAAGTTTATTATTCTGTGATCATTAAGGCTACAATTGTTATACATTTAAGGCATTGTTAACAGCTTTTTAGGATTCATGCTTTGGCCTGCAAAGAAGAGAAGACCCTCTAGAGTGGAAATCTATGACTACTATATGCTAAATATCATTTCTAGACCTTTTTTTATGCCAGTTTGCTTGTCTGGGCAGATTTGGATTAATTCAGAAATCAATGTGTATCAGATTGTCCACAGTGTTGCCATCTTTATCACTTCCATGCAGCCAATCTTCTCTCATAGCTATCATTACAGATATTGTCTTTTCTCTATGTTATTGTTGAATTCAATGTGTACTGAGAGCACTGTGTTAGGAACTACCAGATTGTTGCGGGAACTCAAGATCACTATGATCTGAACTTGGTTTGGATTCTGGGAATCAGGTGGGGAAAGCAGGTGGATATATACACTGGTCAGAGCTGTGTTCCTTGTTACTTTTTTATAAGAACATAAGAGAAGCCCTGCTGGAGTAGGCCACAGCCCATCTAGCCCAGCATCCTGTCTCACAATAGTCCACCAATTGCTTATGGGTTTCTCAAGCAGAAGATAAAACCTTCACTTGCAGTTGAATACCAGCAAATGGACTTCAGAGGCATCCTGTCTGTCTCCTCAACCTGGAAGATATACCTTGGCATACATCATAGTAACCACTGATACACCTGTCATCCATGAATTTATCTAAACATATCAAGGCTGGTTTCTGTTACCACCTCTTCTGGCAGCAAATGTCAAATACTTCCCCCTGTCTGATCTGACTCTCCTGCCCATCAACTTCATAGAACCTACGCTGGTTGTAGTGTTGTGTGATAGGGAAAAGAATTCTTCTCTATCCACCTTTGCTATAACATGCATGATTTTATATACTTCAATCAGATCCCCTCTTAAATGACGTCTTCCCAGGCTGAAGAGCCCTAGATGTTCCAGTCTGATCTGGCAAAGTGCCCCAAACCCTTAATCAATTTGGTTGCCCTTTTCTGCATTTTTTCCAGTTAAACAACAACCTTTCTGAGGTGTGGTGACCAGAATTGTATACAATACTCCAGAGTAAGTCTAGATGGCTCATATGCTGTCCTTGACAGAGAAGCCAAATGCCCTCTAACATCACTTGTGTTACCCTTGCTTTTAAAACATGAGGTACAGCCACAGTAGTGCAGGGTTTGCTTTAAAGTTCATATAATGGTCTTGTGATCTTCATGATGGCAAAGGCATCCTCAACCTTTTCCCTAAAAACAGTTTCCGAGCCAGATATTCCTCTGTTCCCGTGATCAGCAATGACTCCAGAGAAGGAGAGGTAATTGTGGAATCTTGTTTAGAACCCACAATTGCCTTTCACTGTCCCTACAAGATGGCAGGATGCAGGCAATCCTGGGGCAATCCTGGGTTCTTAGAACCTTGTCTGCCAGGTGCTAGTGGCTGGAGGTGTGGTGACCAAATTTGTACAGCATATTTCAAATGTGGCCTCACAATAGATTTCTAAAGAGGCAAAATGGCATGTGCCGACGTGTTTTCTACTCCCTTCCTAATTGTTGAATAAGCTTTTTGTGCCACCTCTGCACACTGGGCTGACACCTTCATTGAGCTGTCCACCAGAACCCCAAGATTCCTTTCCTGGTGTGTTGCAGAAAGTTCGGCCCCCATCAGTTTATAGGCATAATTTGGATTCTTTGTTCCAATATGTATGACTTTGTATTTATTAAAATTACAGCAAATCTGCCTCCTCGTTGTCCATTCAGCTAATGGACTCAGCCAATGCAGCTCTTCCCAATCTTTTTCAGTTTTTATTATCCTGTATAATTTAGTATTACCAGCAAGCTTTGCTATCTTACTATGTACCCCATCTTCTAGAAGACTGATGAATAAATTAAAAACCACTGGTCTCAATACTGAACCTTGGGGGACCTTCACTTCTGCTTCCTATCCCTAAGCCAGTCACTAATCCAGGACTGAACCTGTCCTCTTATTCCATGGCTGATGAGTTTATTCTATAGCCTTTGATGTGGGACTTTGTTGAAATCCTTCTGAAAGTCCAGATTGACAATGTCAACTGGTTTACCTTTATCCACTTGTTTATTTACACTCTCAAAGAATTCTAACAATGAGGGGAATGAAGGTTAAATAATATTTAAGCATTTTGGAGATAGTTTGATTTCTTAAGCTTTCCGTTCACTTTTTAAAATCACTCTTTTCATTTTTAAGAAGTTCCCTCTTTTAAGCCAATTGCCCACACATTGACCAGCTAAAACATTGCTCAAATAAATGTAGAGAGATAAAATCTTTGACATCTTCAAGCTGAAGCAGTAGACTGTGGAACTCAATAAGGAAGAGATGATTCTCGGCTCATGTTACATCTACACACTGACAAAAAGCTAGATTGGAAGTGACCAGAAGAAATTTTTCTCTTCCTCAGATCAAGCCATCCATCCCTGAGAGGTCCATATTAGTCACAACAGCTATACTGAATCCACCTACCTCTTATCTCTCTCAGCTGCTCCAGGTGAGTTACCTGGGTCCCAGGAAATGAAATCCATTCTACAAATCTCAGGAATTTGTACCAAGCACACTACAACTGCTATTTCTGGCCAGAGAACAAATAGCCATACCTTTGGCACATTGTATGGAATATATGAGTCATACTCATAGAGGCTGGCTTTCAACCTGCATGCCTATTTGTGCTTAGTTATTAGACTCAAGAAATCTATTTGTTTGAGATTATTTATATCCTGCCCTTCACCTGAAGGGCCAAGCATGGGTCACAGAACTATAAAAAGATAAAAACCATAAAATAGTGTAAAATATACATAAAATGCAATCTTTCCTCCCTGGCAGGACAACACTCAAAGAAAGCCAAGCAGCATAGGTCTTGGTGAAGAGGTGGCAAAAAACATACAAAGTTTGTGCCTGCTAGGGATGTGAACAGATGATTTTTTTTGTATTCAATTCATATCAAATCGAATGCAAGAAAATTCATATTCATTTTAACAGATCTCCTTTGGATGTGGTAGGATTCATATCTGATACAAATGTTCAATCCCATATGAATTCCATATGAATCCCATACAAAGCTTCCTAAGAATGTATCAAAACATTCAATTTGAATTCAAATGTCAGTCTTCAAATGTGCCAACATTCAATTGAAATTTGAATGTCCAAATTCAGCCAAATTCTTACAAATTTCAAATGTTATGGATATTCAGGCACATCCTTAGTGCCTGGAGTACCTCCAGAGGGAAGCTGTTCCAAAGCCTGAAGTGCCACCACAGAAAAGGTCTCTCACATGTCATGCCTTGCACATCTGAGAGAGGTGGTGCCATAAGATGGTCCTCATCTGTGATCTTAATACTCTGATCCTAATTTGAAGTGAATGTGAGGATGATAAATGCAACCCTTTGGCATCTCCTACTAGATTTTCCTACCAAATTCCTATTTGTTCTCCAGTTCTTTTGCTTGGCTTATGAGCATTCAAGAATCCAAATGTCCTGAAATGGAGTTTAGCCTCAGACCAGCATAATATATATGCATACATTAGAATGACAATAGACAAACAAACAACAGATTTCCAATCGACACACACTGTTCTTTGCAGATTGCAGGAGAATAAAACCCTCCTCTGAGGACTTTGAAGCCTCAGTCTAACTAAGAAAAAGCAAAGGACTCCAAGGCAACCAGAGGACAAAAAACAAGGAATGAATATTAGATTTGTTTAGTTACATGTCTTTACGCTTGACTATAACTTCAAATCCTGTAAGGTAGAAGAGTGATGCAATTTTTTATAACCATGGGGTGTTTTTCCACTGTCACTAAAAGTACCCATTAAGTACCCATTAATGGGTACGTAATGTCATTTTTGTACCCATTAATGGGTCCTTAATGGGTTCTTCTAGTGACAGTGGAAAAACACCCTTAGTCCAGTACCTCCTTCTTAGCTTTTTCTTTGCACAGGAATTGTTGCTGTAAAGATAAAAGGGAAGAAAAATCCATTCATATATATCAAGGAGGAAGAAGAAGAAGAAGAAGAAGAAGAAGAAGAAGAGTTGGCTTTTCTACCCCACTTTTCTCACCCATGTAAGGGGACTCAAGTGGCTGACAAAGCTTTTCTATTATTTTCCCCATAACAGACACCCTGTGAGGTAGGTGGGGCTGTGAGAGCTCAGAAGAGAGCTGTGACTAGCCCAAGGTCACACAGCTGGCTTCATGGGGGAGGGTGGACTCAAACCCGGTATTCCCAGATAAGAGTCCGACTCCCTAACCACTAGACCAAACTGGTTCACATGGAATGGCATATTCCATGGCTTTATCACATTAATCCAGAAAAATAAAAATGATGAAAAGGGTGTTGCTGTTGCTGTTCTGAATAAGTTTGTTCATTGATTATTGTATTTTATTTTATATTCAGAATGCAATGTATTCTGCATTCTTTATCCACAAGCATTGGAAATAAGGTTATTCTCGGACTACAGTTCCCATGCTCTTGGCCACAGCAGCTCATGCTTGCACTAGGGATGTGCATGGATATTCAAAGACATTCAAAATTCGATCAAATTTGTCTGAATTTCAACATTCGAATTCAAATGTCCATGAATTTAAATTTAAACATTCAAATGAATTTTGAATTTTCAAATCTATTTGTTTGAGTTATTTGGACATTTGTATGTGTACAGGTTCATACATGATGTGTACTTGCACATACATATCCTTCCAGCATCCATATGCATTTGTACGGATCTGTACGGGATGTAAACTGGTTGCATACGGGATAAATACAGGATGCATACGGACATGTACAGATGCATACAAGATGTGTAATAATGGATACGGGAACACACGAATGTTGTTGACATTCGTAAGTGCAAATTTGAACCTAAAATTCAAATTGGCTTAATTCATATCAAATTTGGGTAAATTCAAATTTTAAAGATTCGAATTGAATCGAATTTTCAGATATACAATTTGAATCGAATCCTGAAAATTACTTTCATGCACACCCCTAGCTTTCACAATGCAGTAAGAAATCATCTAGCTTGTGTGCGCGCGCACACACGCACATGTTCGTTTCACTTTACAGTTTCTTCCTTATACAGGAAAAGGGTCAAAAGAATGCCACAGGGAATAGTGCCATATGTAAGATTGGTATCTGCTTTGCCATCTTTACTCTCTCTCTGATGAGGCGTGGCTTTATTCCTTTCCATACTGATCTAGCTCTTTGCATTTGAGATAAAGAAATGGCAGTTAGTTTTAATAGGGTAGCTTTGCTCTTCAAAGCCAATGCTAATAGGAAGAGTTGGGAGTTAACCATAATGTTTTTATGCTGATCTATGTCCCAGGTCCTGAGAGGGCAGATATTGAAGTGTATGTGTGGCTGTTGGTGCTTATTTCTGTGCTATGTCAATAAACTCTGACATACTGTTAATGCTGAAAATTTCCATGTCCTTGTATCTGGGCCTGTGAATGGTGGAATCAACAGCATGCAAAAATGGCACACTGAAGGAACAAAAAGCTGTCCCCCTCCCCATCTGAGAGTGCAGAGATGGATGTGGCTGGGGCTGAGCTTCCACCTTGTCCTTTAAATCCGCTTCAGGATTGCAGCAGGATTCAAGCCATTTTCGGCCTGAAACAGCTTGGTTACACAACCCTGCAGCAGCAGGACAGAGGGGCAAGGGAGGTGGGGGAGGGGTGGCAGCAGTGGCGGCGGCAGCAGTGGCAGTGGCAGTGCAGCAACAGGGGATGCGGCAGGGCAGCGATGGCAAGTACAGTGGTGGTGAGCGGCAGTGGGGGGTACAGCGGCAGCAAGAGGGGAGTGCAGCAGCAGCCAAGGGGGCAAGGTACTTCAGATCTGAGAAGAGAAGCGGAGGTCACAAGATAAAACATCACACCCCTCAGCCCACCGTCAGAGCAAGAGAACACATCAGCAAAGTGGGCAGTAATTTTCTTTCCACATTACGCATCCCAAAGGTGAATTTTCTGAGTTATTTAACCCTGAAAGAAAACAGATCCTCATTTTGCTAAGGTATTCTCTTACTCTGAATATGGATTGAAGCTGGATTAATCCTTAACACAAAACCCAAGTCTCACAACCAAGCAAAGAAAGATTTCTCAAGTTTTACTGCAAAGTCATTCCTGGGACCAACTGTGGAGGTTTGGGTGATAATTGGGGGCAAGGTGCCCACAGTTCCCAAGTGGGAACACTTTCCCTCTGTGTGGATGCAGCCATATTTATGCTCTTTATCTCTGGCCTGTGGCACCAAATTGTAAACCAGCTCTATGCAATGTAGCAACAAAACCCCAAAATGTAAATCATCTCAGAGGGTGGTGGATGAAAGCAGCTTCAGCCTTTAATTGCTCTAGTGGTTATTCTGGTTAGAATAAAGCTGAGCCTCTCTTTTCCTTTTACTAGGCACCTCCTCTTCTACCTAATCTATCTTCAGGGTCTATTCTGCATGGCCGTCTCCTTGAAACACAACTTTATTGAAAGTACTATCTAATGATCTCAAGCAATCTGAGTTTAATGAAATTAGAGTGACCCTCAGCAGAACTCCACTTTATCTTCTTATCCTCTGAACCTATCCACATGAAATTGTGGGAACAGGCTTCTAATTGACAAATGCTGTAGGAAAGAAATTTGATAGGGATACATTCATCTTTGTAAAACTTTAATTCTTCCTTTCGGGCCATTCACATGTACATTCACCTGCCTGTCTTTTCTATCCTTTCATTGAAGGCTTCTTTGCATCTGAAGCAGAGGGCTAGGAAAGAATTGCCACATGCAAAATAGGGCCTGTTTAACTGGGTCACAAATCTGCCTTGTGCACATATGTATCTATATCTGTAGCACACTCATTTGCAATCAGTGCTTTAAAATTATTTTTTTTAAAAATACATACATTAACAACAAAAACCAACAGCTTTCTGGTGGCAGCAGAAATTTATAGCCAAAATTCTCAATAAAGAAGTGTGTTATTATCATTCACTGAAATTTCAATACTTTGGAGGGAAAGCATTATTTATTTATTTATTTATTTATTTATTTATTTATTTATTTATTTATTTATTTATTTAAATCATATCTTCATTGCAGCCTCAAGTGAAACATTGTACTTGTGAATGGTCCTCCATTAGCTAGCTGTAGCTAGCCAATCAGAGCGGCTGGCGCATGCAGGAGCACCTGGCTCTCTATTTTGGGACCCAGCAAGAACAAGGTAAGTACCTCCCTCACATGCATCACCATGTAGGCCCAAGCCCGGGTGGATCAGTTCCCCGGGGGGGGGGGTCCTGTGGGCCCTAGGGGACCCAACCCCTAGAACCCAAACCCGGGGAAAGGACTGGACAGGCCTGCCCACCCCTGGGTTCAGTCAGATCCAATCCAGACAGGCCTGGGCTGGGGCCTGCAGCTGTCAGGGAGGGAGCACGTGAATGAACTCTCACCTGAATAGCTTCAGGATGGCCCCGAACGCCCTGGGCCAGGTGTAGAGCACAATTAAGTGCTGTACACCTGGAATGCATCTAGACTGCTTTGGGATGGGCTGGGGCAGTTCCGAATGGAACCATCTGCCCAGAGGAGCAAATGCTCTGTCCCACGGTGTCCTTCACGTGTTTGGATAGCCCTCATGCGAATAGGTCTCTGGTCTCCTAGCCTGAGAAGTCTCTTAGGGCTCTTAAGAGACATGCAGAGGCCAGCTGTTTTTTTATGCATCCCATAATAAGGCTGTTGACAATGTTAAATTAGTGGTGGTAATGGCAGAAGAGAGAGCAAGCACCTTCTCACCCTATAGGAAGGACACCTCTGAGGGCACTTTCTATTGTCCAGGGATGGACAATCAACCACACACCCAGACACTCACCAGGCACTCTGTCCTTCTGGTTTGGATACAAAAACTATGATTAAATGATTGTAAGGGATGTACAATCTTCTTTTGTGATTGTTCTGTTTGGATTGAAATATATATGGTTGACTGGAAACCGTTATCCTTTGCTTTACTTTTGTAATATCTGCTTCAGTGAGCCAGTTTAGTCTAGTGGTTAGGGAGCCAGTTTCTTATTTGGGAATACCAAGTTTGATTCAGCTCTCCTTCATGAAGCCATCTGGGTGGCCTTGGGCTGGTCACTGCTCTCTCCTAAGTTCTCAGAGCCCCACCTACCTCACAGGGTGTTCTGTTGTGGGGAGAAGAATAGAAAGCTTTGTCAGCCACTTTGAGTTTCCTTAAGATGGTGGGGGGTAGAAAAGCCAACTCTCCTCCTCCTCCTCCTCTTCCTCCATAAAAAGGAACATTTTGGTCTGCCTGAGAAATTAAGGAAATCTGCCTAGAAGATGGAAGAAAGGGTATTCCTTGCAGCTTCTACCAAAACCTGGTTTTAGCCTTTGCATTTTACTATTATTCTTAATATGTTTTAAAGCCAAGTTTTATTGCATTATTAAAATCAGAACATAAATATATATAATTTTCTGTTTGCTTTCATTCAAGGAAAAAAGTGTACAAAAAGACAGGCTGTACTGAATGATAAAGCTGTTTTTAATGTCTAACCATGTGACTTCTTCATGGAAAATTAATGTATTAAAGATGAAATTCCTCTCCTAGTATGCATATATCTTCTTGCGGCACTCTGATTGGAGCAGTTTTATTTTATTTTGTTTTTTTATTCCTGTTTTCTTTTTAATGATTGGAGCATTTTTGCCGCTGAATTCTAGTCTTTTGTGTTCCTAGGTTTTAAAATGCCTTCCTTTCTTCCATATAAAAATACCAATTTTCTCATCTGTCTTAACCCATTTTGTTGTTGAGATTATTTGCCTGGTCAGTAAAGTTTAATGTGCATCTATAGACAGAAGCGACCATTTCTGTTATTGCAATACACATTTTTAAAAATATGCTGTTTTGCATCTTAAAATATGGTTTCAAAGCTGTATTCCTCAACCTTCCAAACTGTCTATATGACTTTCCTGACTTCAACTAGGATCTAACCTAGGTTTACTTCCCCAGGAGTCCAGGATGGAAGCCAAAGTGGGCAAAACCTGCCCTTGAGGTGATGGCAAACTGCAGGGGTTTGAAATGACTCTTCAGAGCCTCAGAGAAACACTGCAGCAGTGGGACACTACTATAGAGGCCTCTAGATGTAGCCAGAACTGGGGTCTGTTTCCACAGTTACCTGTACTGGACCACTCCAGTTGGCTAGGAACAAGGTTGTCTGCACTTGGACAACCTGTTCCAGGACAAGCCCTGAAGAGTCATAGCCTGCTGTGAGGGCTCCAACAGCCAGGAACTAAGGGTGTTTCTGCACTGGCCCTTAAAACCCCATGAAGTACACAATAAGGACACATATGGCACACATGTGCAAGGTACCTTCCACACAGCAGGACAGATTAGGTCCTCTTCAAGGACACCGCTTCTGCACAGCGTTGCATGAGATCCATCTCTAATGGCGTCTAGAGGATGCCAAAACCGGTTTCTGGGAAGAAAAATTAGGTCTTCAAACTGTTCCTGCTTGCAAAATCCGCATCAAAGAAAGATGCTTCCGCACAGGGACAGGAGAGGGAATGCATGTGGGCAGGACAGGAAGTTGCCATGTTGAGTGAGGTGGCAGGAAGTTGCCATGGTGAGTGCAGCTGAGTGCTCCAATCATGGGGCCTTTTGGGCTGCAGGGTGGCAGGTTTATTTTGTACTTCAACTTATTCCTGTCAGCCTCTTGCAGGAAGGCAGCGCTTAACCTGATAAGTTTCATACTTTGGGCGAGAGCAGCTGATAGCAAATTTAATCACCACAATTCTTTACCTGATTTAGAAAATTTAAATGTTATAATTGTTTCCCCCCACTCCCCAAGGCTATGTTTTGGGATACAAAAATAGGTGCTTCCCTCCGTTCAGGGATTTTTGATTTTGCTTAAAGTCCTCATCATCATTACTTCAAGAGCTGAAATGTGGGCCCACCTATTAAGGATGTACTAAGGGCCAACCTTTGTGTGTGTGTTTTCTCTCTCTCTCTTTCATATTCTCCCTTCTCTTTTCTGTGTGTATCACTTCCTGCTGTGTAGTGGACATTGTGCTTAGAAGTCCTGCTGAAGTAATTGATTTGAGCCTAAGAGTGTGGTACATGCCACCTCCCTACTCACAAGTGGATTTGCTAAGCGGGGGGATGCCTGTGCATCTCCTACTTCTGAGCTAAATCATTAATTAAAGGCCTATGTGCTTTCCTCCCTCCCCATGCCATCAGAGAGGCTAAGTTCACCAGAGTGCTGGGAACTCACACCAAAGATCATGTGCCTTTTTACAAAGTCCTTTGTTCTGTATGTGTACACTTCTATAGTGTACACATTCAATAGTTTTTCTTTTGCCACTGCGGAAGTTAGCTCCTACCCGGAGAAGACTTTGGGAAATGCCTTTATTCTTCTTGCTTCCTGCTTTAGTCTCATTTCCTTTAATACTTTTTTTTTCTCCTTGGTTCACTTTCTTCCTCACTCCAGAGACGTTTTCGCATTTGGAACGGGAGTAGGCCGGGAAGATTAAAACAGCTCACGACGCTTTCACCTTTCACACACAGGAGCGCAGGAGCACATGTAAACGCGTTCCGGCGCGTCTGTATGCGAATGCTCAAAGCATCGTGAGCTGTCTTAGCCGGCAAAGGCCGGCCAGGGGCGCGGAGACAGCCGCGGAGGCAGATCGGCAATCAGCTGATTGTCAAACAGCTGATTGTCGAAGCCGCGCCGGCGTCGGAGGCAAGCCCGCAGCTGTTAGGGAGGGAGAAGCAGGCGCGAATGCTTCTCCTCCCGAACGCCTGCGGGCGGCTCGTCCGCGTTCGAATGCATGTAGAGCACTTTAAAGTGCTCTACATTTCGAACGCGAGAAAGACAGCTGCGGACACGTCGGAGCGCAAGCCCCGCTCGGGCAATGCGTATGCCGTGTCCGCAGCTGTCTCCCACGCGTACCGTTCAGCCCCGTGCGAAAACGTCTCAGGTTAACGTCATTTCTACTTCGTCCTTATTTTTATACCCCACTTTGGGTTTCTGCTAGAAAGACCACAGACCTTTTACTTTTGTTCTGTGTCTTTTTGCCATGAGAACAGTGAAAATTCTCTCTCTCTCTCTCTCTCTCTCTCTCTCTCTCTCTCTCTCTTGCTACAGATTGCTTCTTGGTCATTCTGGGAATCTCATTCTTCAAGTTGCTTTACTGTTTGACTAATTTGCCCACCTTGGAATGAAGTTATTTTCTAATGAAGTTATTTTCTATTGTATCTTTTTAATTTAATAAATAAACTTTGTATTAAGACTAGCCAAGTCTTCTAACCAGAAGCCCTTAAATATCCCGCATGATAGGAACGCTGCTAAATGACACGTCTAAGGCAGTTTCTGTAACAACATATTAACCAAACTTGAAATAAAAGATGACAGAAGGAAAGAGAAAAACTGGGTTGAAGTGGCCACTACTCTGTCCCTGAAGCTAAGCAATAGTATGTGAGGAGGACTCATAGGTTAAGGCCATGTCTCCATTTGAAAATGGAGGAATCATGTACCCAAATGCATGGATGAAGTGCTGTAACTGTCACTGAAAATGATCTCCCATGTCTCCATTTTTAACTATGGAGGCATATTTTCCTCAGCAGCTGGAAGCATCTCATTTAGAGCATAAAAATCACACTCTGCTAAAATGGCACCTTCATTCATGGTTGCACTCCATTAAGGGAGACTCAGCAGCAGAAAGAAGAGTTGCGTTATTTACTCAAAGCGGCTGACAAACCTTCTTCTCCCCGAAACCGATATCCTGTGAGGTAGGTGGGGCTGTGAGAGCTCTGACAGAGATCTGTGACTAGCCCAAGATCACCCAGCTGACTTTGTGGAGGAATGCAGAATCACACTGGGAGACCTCCAGGTAAGAGTTCAGCACTCTAACCAGAAGACCAAACTGGCACCTTGCCTAATAAATTGAGATGCAGCCTACATTTGGGTGACCAATATGTCCCAGATTTGATAAATCTAAAGCCAAGTAAGTGTGTCATTCCTTTGGCCTAGCTCATTTCATAATTTTAGGATTTGGATTCTTAAACTCTAAGAGCACCCGGGAAGCTTCAAGCCCATTTGTCTGTCTGTGCTGGCATTGCATTGTTGATGGCAGCTTCGCTTGGTGCCATCCATAGATGAACAAGCAGATAGCCTTCTCCCATGCCAGGAGGCTCAGAAGGTTTCACACTCAAAAAGACAGCCCATGATGTGGAGTCAGGGGCATGATAACACTGTGGATTTCCCTAAATGGACTGAGGAGAGCAAGCTCTTTGGGTTCCTTTTGTTCCTCATAACTCAATGAAATACTTATTCAGACAATGATTGGCCCAGGACCAACCGGTGAATTTTAGAGTTAACTAAGGACTTGAAATAACTCTCTCTATTCACTGTGCCAAATGGCTGCTAAGAAAGGCAGGCATTTTTGTTCCTATAGAAAATCACACATAATGCAGTGTGTATTTTCTGAAGGCTTATTAGCAACTTTTCTTTAACACCAGAACTTGCAGCCACTTCACTAACCAATTTATTCTACGTACAAAGAACTACAAATTGGATCCTGGGTGCTGTTAGCTTAAAAGAAGGGAATAACTTCATTTTTTAAAAAAATTCCCATTAATAATCTTTTGTGAAAAAAAAAAAGATTATGCCATCTTGATAAACTATAGCACGTTGACAACACCTAGGCTTCAATTAGACTGCTTCTTTCAGCTACTGCTGACAGATTATGTTCACATGTTGTCCTTCCTTCCTTACATCACATGCAAATTCAACATTTGTTTCAAAGGGTTTGGTGGTGATAGAGCTGACTTCACCAAGGATTAGCTGGGCCGGGCTTGCTGAACAAGTTCTCTAGACCTGCACAAGTATTCTATTTGAAGAGATAACAGCAGAGGCACAAAGATACAGATTGCAAGTTCTATCTTTAGAAACATTGTGGTTTTCCTAAACCTTTCAAATCTCAAAGAAGTGAAGAGCCTCATTGTATCTATTCATTCCATTATTTCCTACCTACCTTATCTGCTTCGGTGTGTGGTGCAGATCACGGAACCTAGCCACGTGACCAGTTTCTGGAAAGAAACTCTTTTTGCATATCTCACTTAGGAGGTGAGGCAAAGAGGATTTAAGGAGGGAATGTTCTACTTTGTATGTGGAACACCTCCAGATCCTAGAGGCCAGCCTAGGAATAAAATTATCATCTGTGCATTGCTGGAGAGAGTGTACTGTTCATACAGATGCAAATCTTGGCATTCAATTCGAATCAAATCTTCAGAATCAAATATCTGAAGATTGGAATCGATTTGAATGTTTAAAATTTGAATGTATTCACATTCGATTCGATTCGAATACATTCAAATCTATTCGTATGAATTTTCATTTTGTATTAGAAGATATGAATATTGACGACAACCCTATGCATCCGTACGCATCCAGTTTTTATCCTATATGCATCCCGTTTTCGTCCCATGTGTATCTGTACAAATAGGAATAAGATGCGTACGGATACGTATGTAATGTCCAAATAATTTGTATGAATGATTTAAAAGATTCAAAATTCATTTGAGTGTTTAAATTCGAATGTATGGACATTTGATTCGAATTCGAATGTCTGAATTTGAACAAATTCGGTTGAATTTTCAATGCTGTGAATATTCATGCACTTTCCTAACTCCCTTTTGTGCATGACGATTGCTGGCTGTCATGAGGTTTTTCTCTGTATTGCCAACTCTACGTTACTCTCATGTTATCCAGTTCTTCATTGTTCATATGATAGTCATATATATATATATGTCATTGTACTCTTGTTCTCGTTACTCATACGTTTTCATACATCTGGTGCATCTGGTGGGGGCTGAATGTGTATGTTCATTAATATTCTGTCACAGGAATTGTTATTGCTTTCCAGCATATTCTGTGCTTGGTTTTTACTATAGTGAAGTTTACCTGTAAATTGCTTGTGTCCTGTGCAGGGGCCAGAAGTGGGAATGTGAAGAAGTCTCTACAACACCTCAAGGTTGCATCTTTTGCTTCTGGCTCTGTTTGCTATTAAAATCAGAGTTCTCAACCAACTTTTGGGTTGTGAGAAACAGGTGGAGAATGTAAGGTATAATTAAGTTTTGGTGCTGGAAGGCTGTGGTTACACCTTCACTTTAAACCTTCTTCAGTCCAACTTCTGATTGCAACACTTGCACCTTTTCAATCCTATCCGTTTTCACCCTCCATATATGGAGGGTGAAAAGTCCACAGATAAAATGGATAGAAATGAAAAGGTGTGACTGTTGCAATCAGAAGTTGGACTGAAGAAGGTTTAAAGTGAAGGTGTGGGCATGACCTCTGTGAAAGAAGTATTATAAGCATTGCTTTGTCACAACTAGGAATGTCCACGAATATTCGTAACATACAAAATTCAGCCAAATTCGAATTGGACATTTGAATTCAAATCAAATGTTGGCACATTCAAAGACTGACATTCAAATAAAATGTTTTGATATATTCGTATATGGGATTCGTGTATGGGATTCGTATGCTACTTGTATGCATTTGTATGGGATCTGTATGCTATCTGTGTGCATTTGTATATAGGACCCGTATGCTATTCATATGCATTCATATGGGATTTGTATGGGATTACACATTCGTATTGAATAAGAATCCTACTACATTCAAATATATATATTTGATTCATATCGAATCGAATGCAAGAAAATTAATATTTGTTCCCCTTTGAATGTAGTAGGATTTTGTAGTAGGATTTTGTATTCATGCACATCCCTAGTCACATTTTTGTGTCAGTTTTAAATCATTTTGCCTCTTGGTGTGAGAAGCAGATTAGAAGGACATCCCTGAATGATCCCTTAAAAGCACACAGTCCATCAATCCGTCAGTCAGTCAGTCAGTAAGTCAGTCAGTCAGTCAGTCAGTCAGTCAGTCAGTCAGTCAGGCAGGCAGGCAGGCAGGCAGGCAGGCAGGCAAACAAACAAACAAACAAACAAACAAACAAACAAACACAACTATTTTAGCCCCCCCCCCAACACACAAATAAATTCAAATCCAAGGGCCAATTCAAACATGCTGTGATGGCAGCCACTAGCCTAAGGCACAAATTCCCCCAATCAGTGGCAGCTCTCATGACGGAGAGGGTATAGTCCACTTTGACATTTAAAACCCTTTGAAGAAATATTTTCTTTGAGCTATGCAGTCTTTGTGGTGATTGGAAACATATACTCATAATTAAGTGGAACACAACGTACAATAGAAATGGTGTAATAGCATGAAACTTATTGAGTGTGTTAAGAGAAAACATCGATCTGGAGGGTCTTCTTGACCTACATAGCTTCTGGAGACACTTGGAACACAGTACGAAGTTGCCCTACAGTTTCTTGAAATGCAAACCCACCCCATTTTATTTACTCCCCCACCAGGGCCCCTGCACACTTTCTCACAATTCTGGCCAGCATATTTTCTATTCCAATTTTATTCTCAGGAGTTTAAGGTGGCAGCCATTCTTTCTTTGTTTCATTTCCAAAGTGACATGTTCAAATGGGTTCAATTAAAAGGATTGGGATGAGGCCTATTGGTGATGCTCCGCATGGATAATTTTCAGGTGAGCTGATAATTTTCTGGTTTTCCACTTTTTCCTTCTGAAACAGAACGGCAGTTCTGGACATGAATAGCAAAGCTGGGTACTTCTAATAACACATACTTCAAACTATCACAAACTACTGCTGTGTCTTGAGGAGCTCACCAAAACATTGTTGATTAATTACGTGTGTGTCCCCTCAAAATGGGTGGAATCTGGCAGTGTGGAAGAAATGCCTTTTAAAGGCTGTTTCTAGACTTACTGGGACTGGTATACTCCAGCTGGAATTGTTCCAACTGAAGTGATCCATCTGTTCCAGAATAAAGCTGTTTGCACTAGGACAAGCTGAGGTGACTGAAAGGCAAAACTCTTCAGAAATTTCCATTTCTACGGCTATTATCATGAGGTTTACAGGAAAACATGTTTCATATGGTCTACTCATGGAAACTTGTGCACTGGTGAATATAGCATACCAAAATACCTGCAAAAAACCAACAACCATGTGTGTGAGAGAGAAAGGAAAATTTGGGCCAAAATTCACAAAAATTGATGAACACACACCATTAGCTATAGATGACCCAGCATCTTTGTCTGCACAGAAAAAAAAGTTTCTAGCATATCCCAGGAAGAAGACGATGGTACATCACTTTTGACTGCTCCCAAGGAAACTTTATGTGCCCACATCACTTAGGAGGCCACCAGAGTTGAACTTCATTCAATGAACTTTAAAAACAAATCAAAACCCTAATGTGAAACTGGAGGAAACTGAAATATATGAAAAATCTGCAATAAACAAAAGTCACCACCAGATCCATACAATCCTCATATGGCACATGTTTGCTGTAATTCTTCACATATGAGTGTATGCTAAAAAAAAGGTGCTTGGCACACTCATGCAAAGTTTGGAAAAGCTCGTTTATTGCAGGACAATTCCCATGTTCCTTATAATTAGCTACTAGAAGCCACAGACAAAGGGAGTCTTAATCAATGAAATGTGATCAGAAGAACAACTGATTCAAGTATGTTTAATTCAAACATACTTTACTGAGTTGCTGTCTCCAAAACAGTGGAAGGGGATGCTGTTTGCATGTAAGCAATGTCTGTGCTGTAAAGAAAAAGAGGATGCACCATCTCATTTTCCAGCAAAAAAACTTGGTGGAGGTTAAGCAAGATTCACAGCAGACACAAACCTCAGGTGGTTTTATATTTTTGAAAAGCCAGTATGATACAAGGCTGCCTTAAACAGGGAAGCAAAACAGAACCTAGATGCAAAATGAGGCAGCAGTCATATAAGCAGACAGTTGTAATGCCCAGAAAGCCTATCGGAATTCCTGAGTCCTGTTAATTGGCCATTACATTAAGCTGAAGGGGTAGTTTTGAATGTTACAAGGAAGCAATAATGGAAGACAAACCACTGACTTCTGTATCTTTTCATGCTTCAGAATATCATGCAAAGGAGGAAATTATATGTCCCCAAGTGCTCTTAATGAACTTGTAACAGAGCCAGCTGTCTTAACGGGGGAGGCTAAGGATGGTGGTATAGGTAATGTGTGATAGAAAATCCATAGCTGACTCTTCTAAGAGTGAAATCAGACAGGGCTTTATTAAATGGCTCCTTTTAGGAGATGTGTCCCTTCTGTAGATGCTTTAAAAAACAGGAATTCAAATAGTTAAACAAATAAGCTTACCTCATATTAGGGATGTGTATGAATTATTTGTGCATTCAGAATCCAGACAGATACGTCCGAATTCCAAGATTTGTGGACAGATTGAATAGGGCCCTGAATCTGTCCATGAATCGGATAATCCAGTATTCGTAGAAGCTTTGGTAGAAGCATCTAAGATATTGGATGCCCTGGGGCCTCCCTCCCCCGGCCACCCCCTGGCCATCCTCATCAAACCTCTCCCCCAGGGCCTCCCCGGGACCCCCTTACCTGCTCCAGTGGCGGCCTGTATGTACCTCCCAGGAAGCCTTCTCACGGTTCCAGAGGGCCCTGGAAGAATCCTGGAACAGCGGTGGCAGCAACAGTGGCAGCAGCGGTGGTGACACTGCAGAGAAGGCAGCATGGATGGTGATGGCAAGGAGGTAAGGTAAGTGGGGAGGGGATGGAAAAGGGGGGTGGGGGACGGGATTGGAAAAGAGGGATGGGAGGAGGGTTTATTCATTCCAGGCATGGATATTTGATAAAATATCTGTGCCTGGATATGAATATACCCACATCTGTGGTGATGGTGGGGAATATTCAGCCAGAGCTGGAATTTTCCACATTCTATTCAACTCGAATAGAATGTGGAAAAATGGCTCCGTGGACACCCCTACCTCATATGTTTCTGCATTTAGCTCTTCCTTCACCCTGAAGTCTAACAACACCTTCCTGACAACAAGTGCTCATCACTGATTGGCCACACACCTGCCCAGCTTTCTGTGCCCTGATTGGTCACTCGCTGGCAACATTTGTTCCCATACTGAAGTTGGCTACTAGGGGAGTGCACGAATGCAATTTTTGGCATTAAAATTTGAATGTCCAAATTTGTACGAATAGAGAAAAAACAAATGTATTAAAATTCAAACCAATTTGAATACATTCATATCTATTCAAATGAATATTCAGTACAAATTTGATGATATGAGTGTCGACAACATTTGTATGTATCCATACGGACCCGTACGTATCCCTTTTTTATTCTGTACGGATCCCATTTTCATCCCATATGTTTCCATATGGATGCGTAAGGATACAAATAAGATGCGTGCAAATACATATGTAATGCATATGTATCCATACACAAAAAATGTTTGAATTATTCGAACGAATGATTCAAAATATTCATATTCATTCAAATATTAAAAAATGAATGTCTGGACATTAGATTCAAATTCGAATGTCCAAATTTGATCAAATTTCACCAAATTTGATCGAATAACGAATAATTTGAATATTCTTGCATATCCCTATTGGCGACATTTTTCTTTTCTGTGCTTATGAAACTCCCTGCCCAGTGAACTGAAAACTAGTTCCTCTCTGTATCTTTTTACCTAATCGGAGGACAATATACAGCCATTCTCAGGCTTCAGAACAGGATTAGATGATTTCAGGGATTTTACGTCTATCCTTACAGCCTCAAATTCACCCAGAGGGCATCTCATTCAGCATGTCTGATTGTAGCCTAGGGCTATATTGACGTTTTGCCTTGGGGGAGACTGAGGAATGACCTCAGGGTGTGAGTTTAAACTCCCTCCCACCCCAAACTAGCTCCAAGCCCCTGCATCGGCCCTGAGGTGGGAGGCAAGTTACACAGACATAGTTTAAGATTTCTAGCACTTATGGTGCCCTGGCCCTTTGATTCGGCACCGTATAACAAATAACCCCAAATCAACTGCAAATACCGTAAAAATTGCCATGCAGAAGGACCACTAGCAGCCCTTCAAAACAACTCGGGAAAATATCATTTGAACACCCTTTTGGGATGGTAGACATGCACTTGCAATGGATCTACTCTCCAGTGAGTTTGAACAAGTAAATTTAAGTGGACTTTGAGAATCTTCTGGGAGATCTAGAGACTGGAGATAACATGTTGGCTGAATAATCATTGGGTCCTAAATTTGGACCCAGTTGTTTCAGTAATGCTCCCAAATCTCTATATTAAAAGCATATACATGTACATGATCAGTAGTGGCCAGCAAGTGAACACAGAACCCTATGCTGAGCTTCCTTTCAGATTCTTTTTTTTTTTTTTGGGTGGGTGGGGGCTTTACTGAATAAAATCATAGAATCTAGAATTTTCAAAGGAAGCTTACAAAATGGCTCTTAGTATGAGGTTCTGTGTTCACCAAGCACCCTAACGTCTTTCAGAATCCAGGTATAAATAGTGTTTAAGTGTTTACACATTGGCTGAATCCCCAAAATACTTATTAGCCCCTCTCGGATTCCTCTGCAGTCACTCTGTTATAGCTGACTTTAAAAGTCCCCTCCACTTCCAGAATAAGCGTCCCCCTGGCAGCCGCGATCTAAACGGACTTTCCGTCCCCGTGGTAGCAGTTTTCTCTTTCCAGGCATTTCCCCCCCCCGCCCCCTCTCTTGTTAAAAGGAAACATAGCCAGATCTCCATCTTTTGAAACTGCTCCCCCCCCAGCAAAGCAGATGAGCGCTCATTCTGTCAATTTCATTCACTTTCAGCAGTTACTTTCACTTTGTTCTCTGTTAGAAAAGGATTTTCTGCCCCGGTAAAGTCAGCGGCTGGAGGATCGGGAGCGCGATCCTTCGCTCATTCTCTTTTAAGGCTTCACTTGAAAACAATGTTGCCATTCTGAGCAATTCTGGCTCTTTTTACAAAGAAAAGGAAGCGAACCTGCTGCATTTCTCAGATGTGTGAATGCTTTTTGGCTGTGTGTGCAAGCAAGCAATCCCCGCCCCTTTTGCCACGGAGCGTCCTCAAGGCAGATATAGCGAGCAAAACCCGTGAATCGCCGAAAGAGCGCTGAAACTCTTCTTTAAAGTGCACGTATTTTATCGCGGGTGTCTCACTTTGCTAAGCTCCCTAAGCGCCTTGTAAAGCCCGGAATGGGGACGCTCAGAGGCAAAAGGAGTGTCCTGGCACACTTTAAATTCCATGGGGACAGGGCTATTGAGTGTTTAAGGTCAGTACTTTGCTCATTGCAGTAAGTTCTTTTGTGTCAAAAATTACCTTCCCTGAACCTGCCATTTGCTGGATGAAATGAACCGATAATTAAATTAAGCAAAGAGTTCCCTCTTACTCAAGGCCATACAATATTTGTTTTTAGGTGTGTAAATGCAACCACTTCCTCAAGTAGCATCACATAAACCTTTGGTGGATAATCTGAAGCCAACTGAAAAGGGACCTTGGATCAGTTGGCCTACTATCTTTGTGGTTCTGTGATTCATTTCCTCTCATTCAAAATACGTCAGTAAACCAATGACAGAGAGGAAAATAATGCCTTTCATCTTATTTCATGCTTGCTTCAAGCATAAACTAAGATGTTGATGTCCTTTAGTGAGCTCATCATTTCCTTCTGAATGACTACATGTTTCCCTGCACTCAACAAGTAACATCTGTGACAACCAGAGGAGTCACATTAGTGGTAAAAATTTAGAGCCTTTTCTACAGTGGCTACAGGCTATGCACCCACTGAAGCACATTGGTAAAGTACTGCAAAAACTAGGGATGTGCATGGAACCGATTTCCCACATTCAATTTGATGTGAGAATATTCAGCTTCGGCCAAATAGCCCCCTTCCTAATGGGGGGGGTTCAGGTTTGTGCATGAATATCTCACAAATATTCACAACCAAGAACACCCCTCCCTTCCCACTGCCCACTAACCTGCTGCCGCCACCACCATTGTTGTGTGCTGCTCTGAGCTTGAAATAGAGCTTCTGGGTTTGCACATGCAGCTCCCTCCGGGGATCATCGTAATCCCCAGATGGGAAGCTGTGCACACACACACCTGGAAGGCCTGTGTTGGCTTCAGAGCACTGCAGAAATGATGGTGGATGATGCCACCACACTACCCCATCCCACTCTGCCATGCTATCTTACCTCTACAGTGGATGGTGGTGTCGTCCACTGTCATTTTCATGCTGCTCCAAAGCCAAAAATAGCCCTTCCAGGCTGTTTATCCCAAAAATAGTGGAATAAGTAAGCAACATCCAGATGCAGCTATACAAAAATCCCTACAGCCTCTTCCTCCCTTCACCATGACCTTGTGGTACCCAGGATGCTTCCCACCATTCCTCTGTCTCGAGTTAATGTGTTTCAAGTCCCTTAAAACAGAAGCAATCATCATTGGCATGGCAGTGATGCACTACAGGTCAAAGGAGGTCAAACCATTTTCAAAAGTGATGCTACCCTACCCTGTAATTGCCCAACTTAGAAAATGAGTTCCCTATCTCAACGTGCTAACCTGCATCACACAAAACAGCTATGTATCCAGCAAAGTGGGAGGGAGATGTTAGGTAGATGACATCAATTTTTGGTTGGCAAACAACTTTCACAAATCTCCTCTGAAGCTCAAAACATAAAAAGCCACAGAGACTGCTGAAATTTTTTTTCAAGACTTTGTTGCATGGAATTTAAAAGTAGTGCCTTTGCTCCAGTAGTGGACAAAGAAGCCCAAGCAGCTATAATGAAGTGGCAGCAGGGAACAGGATATGTAGTTTTGACAATGGGAAACAACATAAGCATGGACCTCACCAAAGTTAAAGGATTCAATTTACATTAGTCAATCCTGATCTGTAACATACAAGGAGGGGAAAGGAGGTGTGGGTTCAGACTCTGAGCTACTGAGTAGACGGCTTTAAGAAAGGGTTAGACATATTCACAGAGGACAGTTATATCAATGGCTACTAGGCTAGATATCTAGGTACCACCTCCACATTGGAGAGACAAGCAGGTTGCCTCTAAGGGCTCTTTGCAGGGAGTTGAAAGCAGGTGAAGGTTTTGCTGTTGTCTTCTGCTTAAGAACAGCCAGAAGCAATTGGTGGGCCACTGTGTAACAGAATGGTGGATTAGATTTACTGTGGCCTGATCCAGCAGGGCTCCTCTTATATTTTTATATGCCAGCTGCCTCTGCTGTGCTCATAAATAGTATTTCAATCCAGTTCATGTATCTGCTAGCAGAAGAGGAGAGCAAACAATTTTAGGCTGTGTCTCCACTTACCACTGGAGACCACAGTCACTGCCCAAGGAGTTGCCTGCTGTTGTTGTGCAGGGCACAATTTTGGACCCAAGTCAGAGGTGCTTCTGTTCATTGCTGGAAAGATGACACCTTGCTCAAAAGTGGAGGCAGAGTAGAGGAGATATCTGTTCTAGTAGCAATTGCAAGCACCTCTCCTGCATGCCTCTTCAGAAGCTGCCTCACCAGATCAGTGGAGATTTGACTTAAGTCAGTTCTTCATTTCCTTGACAAAACCAGTCTGGTGCTGTTAGGAGGAGAAGTGTGGTATTGCAGGAGATAGGAAGAATTGAGAAAAATTACTCTTCTCCTCTTCCACTAGTAGATGTTTCGGCTCCTTTGAGTCCAATAGCATCTGCTCAATTTCACTCAAATTTAATATCATGGCATCCTCTGGCCCTTTTACACTACTTTGCAGCTGGGGGAGTATGGCTTTCTTCATAAAAATACATTAACTTGTGTCTTTGTAAGCAGCAGAAGACAAAAGCCACCTAATTATTCAAGCCTACATACCAGCAATATCTGATAAGGCAATTCTGAAGAATGCAAGATTTGGAAAGACAACTAAAGGAAAGACAACTGCTCTATTCTTGCCATTGTATTTATTTTCGTTGCCTGTAATAAATTTAACCAACAGAAGAATAAGATAAGAATTAAAGGAAATTGGGAATTCCTCCCCCATTATCTCTGGCAACTGCCTCAAGAGATTAACTGGATCATAACTGAAAAGGCAGAATGTAGCAAAGAAAAAGTGTATTATTGAATGACTTATGCATTGAGACTAGGGAGCCTTGTTGATTAAAGTGCTTAAATGTGTACCAGAAGGGCAAATTTGTTTAACTGAACTTAAAGAGCAGTCACAACCATAGGTGGCAGATGAGAAGCTACAAAAAATGGAACATTCTATATTAGGGGTGCTTCTTCACCTGCTGCCAAGAAACGGATTCCGTTTCTTGATTATCTGTCCTCCCAAGACTCCGTCCCAAATAGGGATGGATCCTTGGAGGCCCTGCGCATCTGCACATGCGTGGGGAGGACAGATCGGGCCAGACTGACCCCTTGGGTGCTGTGAGGAGGCCGTAGCACCCAAGGGATCCTTCCAACTGGCCGCAGCACCCAAGGGATCCTTCTGACTGGCCTCCTTCCGCCCTTCCAAAGATGGCAGCTGCTGGCACATCTGACTCCTCACCTCCCCATGTACGGAAGTGTCCTGCTTCTGACTGGATCGAGGCAAGGGGCCGGATGGAAGACCTAATGTTTGAGGTCTCTGTGGAGGCCGGATTCTTCAGTGGCAAGACCCGATTAGGGTCGGATCTTGCACATCAGAATGCGGAAGTGGCATCCTCAAAGAGTCCCACATCCTGCCTCCAGTGCAGAAGGTAAGTTTTCCATGTGTTCTGTACGTTTCCTGTATGTGTCTTTAATGTGTTTTAATGGGCCTGTGCAGAAGCACCCTAGGGATCATAAGGAAAAACAAGGTAGAAAACAGCAAAAATGTCAGCATTATAGTACTTTTGCACAAATCTTAGTAGTAAGTGCTGCTGCATCCAGACATTGGTTGCTTATTCCACTATATTTGGATATTCCAGAATAAAGCATGGTTTGATTCAACAGTAAAAATGGTAAAGAGAAGTTTGCATTTCCTTCCACAGCATCTAAGGGGTCAGAGACAAAAAATACCCTTTTGTACAGGAGTAGCACTGTGATGTGATGCTTTTGCGCAGAAACACATATAAAAAATATTTGGGAAAGAGCGTTGACAGTGCAAAAGCACTAGTTTCCCCAAAACGTGGAGAGGGACTTCAAATATTTGTCACTGTAGGAGTGAAGGTTCATTATGCAGATTATGGGGAAATATGCAATTATCCTGCTACAACTATTGTGTAATCAAGCCTCTAACAGAATGCAAACAGATTTTGGGCCTTTTCACACTTAGATTCCCAAAGGCTCCCATCTTGAAGTATCCATCTTGCCACAGCAATGGCCCATTATGGCGATCAGGCAATGTGGTGTGGGACTGCGTAGTTGCAGCTGTCCTGCCTCCACCCAACTGGTGCATGGAAGTAGGTATGAAAGTTGAGTCTGGTCCTGTTCTAGGAGAGCCATTGGTGCTCCTGGTATAACTGTGGTACTGTTTTACTGTGCCACAGCTATAGAAGATGGGGAGCGCCGTGCACTCAGGGAGGTATTCCAAGATGGACGTGACTCTGTGGTGTGTGGATGCTTAATGCCAGAATGTCCCTTGTCTGTTCCCATTCCTGAACTGCAAAAAGGCTTTGTTTATTAGGGTTTAATTAGTGCAATATACACTTTTCATTTAGCTGTGATCCAAAAGATCCTAAAGTGATATCAAGCTGAAACTTATATATCACTTTGCACACCAGGGGCAAGACCATGATTCAATCCTCTATGAAGCAGTGTCTAATTCTCCTCTCCTACCAGATTTTAATGTTATGGCAATGGCATTGGCAAGGACATTGGTTGATTTATTTGTTTTTGTTTTAGCATGCATGAGTATTCCAGCTAGTCTTTGATGAAAGAGAAAATAACTATGAACTCAAAAAGATCTCTCCACTAGAAAGTAGAGATGTGCACAAATGTTTTGTTGACATTCTATTTGAATCGAATCGAATACCTGAAAAACCTATTTGTTTCAAATCTTTTAAATTTGAATTTAACAAGATTTGATTTGGATTTACCAAATTTGAACCTCTTTATTTGACTTTTTATTCGAATCTGCACATACAAATGTCAACAACATTTGTATCTGCATGTACACATCTTCCCCACATCCGTCCACATTCATACGCATCCATACACAACTGCATGCATTCTGTAGTTATCCTGTATGCAACCTGTTTTCATCCCGTACGGATCCGTACCAATGCGTACAGATGTGGGAAAGATGCAGATCTGCAAATATGCATCGTGTACGAACCCATACACATACAAATGTCCGGATAATTCAAATGAATAGATCTAAAGTTCAAAATTTGATTTGAATGTTTACATTTGAATTTCAGGACATTCAAATTCGAATGTCAAAATTCAGGACATTCGATTGGATTTTGGATGCCTATGAATATTCCTGTACATCCCTATTAGAAAGACAGATGACTGGTGATCACAATATATTTTCTTACAGTGAATTAAAATAAAATGGTAATAGCACACAGTTCTTAAGTCATTTTGTTTTATGCACTCCAAGAGCCATAGCACTTTCCAGTCTCTTGAACATGATGCTCATATGCTTCTTACTCAGCTAATGCTGCCTGTGGGTGTCAGTTAGAGCTCATCTTCTGTTAGCTGCTATTCTTGCCACACACATGGAGCTACAAACTGCTTCTCCCTGCATTGATCAAGTAGCTCACAGTGAATAATTTATCCAAATAAACGTAGCCATTTCCACCTGTGTATTAATTGGAATGACAAACAACTTGTGTCTCCCTCCTCCTGCCATTCCTAAGTGAATAATTTCTATGAATAATGCATGGTCTGAACAATCTGAGTGTTTTGCTGAAAGCACAGAAAACGTGGCCTACTACCCTGGAAGATCAAATGCATGGTTTATTTTGCCGTAAATCTCAGTTTCATAACACTTTCTAGCATGTAAAAAAGTTGTACTGTACCGTTATTGATTGATTGATTGATTGATTGATACATTCTATGACTGACAAGCCCTTCCAAGAGTCAAACAACAGAAGAGCTCAAACACAATACCGAATAAGTACAGTATTAAAATGATCCACAAGGAAAGGAAACATTATGGGAGAATGCTTAGCTACAGTCACAGTTGACTTCTTGAATCAGTGACCATGGTCACGTCTTCACTTTAAACCTCCTTCAGTCCATCTTCAGATCTGAGTACTCACACCTTTTCATTTCTAGCTGTTTTATTTGTGGACTTTCCACTCAAGGAAGCCACTCCAGCTATGAAAATGTCTCCAGGAGGCCTGGTGAAAGTGGTGGTGAAGAATGCAGTGGCAGCCAGATTTTATGGTAAGGGGGGTGGCGGTGGGAGACATAAGGTGAAGGGTGAGCAGATCCAGGTGGATCAAAGCTTCTATGAAAGCCAAATGCATTCACTTAATGCTTAAAGGAGGGGCTACGAATGTAAGCCCCCTTCAGTTTGCACACAAAGTGTTGAAGTTTCAAATGTGCATGTGAATTCGAAGCTGATAAATGTGTTCAGCACATCTCTAAGCATGGACTGCTTTGACCACCAATACTTGATGGATAAATTTATGAATGTATATATTGCCAGCTTCATCATAGTTCCAGCCTAAGCAAACTGATCCAGCAGTTGCTGACTGTGTGGACAGATGAATAATGTAGGGCATATTCACACTTCACTTCTGTGTGAGCATTGACCCCATCCCAAACTTTGACCAAACCTACCTGAGAGCTCCCAAAGTGCAGGTGGTCCTGTCCAGGACTGTCAGCATCACCAAATCAATGGCCATATGCACTAGGCCATTACTATGTTGATTGGTGGTGCAGCACATGACTGCATAGCTGCAGCTGTGCCACCCCTGTGCCACCCCAATGCAGCATTTGCATATGGAAGTATGCAAATGTTGAATCTTGGAGTTGACTGAGAGTGCCCTAGCAACAATCAAGGTGACTCTGGGCCACTTTGGGACAGAGGCTGCACCACAGTGTGCATATGCTCTATCCCAGAGTGTGCCAGGCTGTTCTGATTGCCAAAGTGTAAACAGGTCCTTACTTTATCTCTCCTAGCTTTGTGCTTAAATTCAGCATTTAGCCACGTTGTTTCATTTCTGTTAGCAATGACCTTAACAATTGAATACAAATGGTTTCCTATGGCTGTGTCTCCACTATACAGTAAAGGCACTTTGATAATACTCTTAAGGTATGCAGTGGAGATAAGCTTTTGACAACCCCCTGATTTCATTATCAAGGCACTGTTGTAATAATATTTTTAACTTGTTGACATAGTTCAATTGGTTGTTTCTCATTTGTAGCAGTTTGGGGGCTGTTATGCTATGTTTCTTCTGAGAACCCAAGCTTTCCGATATAGCTGTGATATGCATCTTCAGAGGATTTTGCTCTTGGACGAGTCAAAGGTGACTAGTGTCTTCCTACATCTTGTTTCCCTTCTTATAGATGTCTGTTGTTAGTTTGTGAGTTCTTCCTTTGTTCGAATTGTTGATGAGTCATTGGTCTTTTCCTGGCTGTAATCTGTTGGTGTTGTTTGCTTGGGTGGAAGTGTTAATGGTGGATCTTTGAGGCTTACCTGTTCATTGTGTATTGGCATAATCCCTGGGGATGAGCAACCAGTGTGTTGTATGTTTGCAGAACTGAGGTGTGAATCTTTGTTTTGCTTGTTTTTGTATAAAGGTTTACAGATGTTGCTGAGAAACAGGCCTTGGTTCCTATTAAAGCTGTGGAGGAGTTGTTTTATTTCAATGGCCTCTCTGGTAGCCAGTTCCTTCCTAGGACTAGTAACTCAAATCTATGCCTATGTTCGGCTATATCCAGGGGTGGAATTTTACCTGCATCATATTTTCTGAGTGCTGTGTTCTTTGGGATTCTACACAATTTAAATCTGAAATGAACTTTAGCTACAAGTAGTTGGAGTTCCATGCCAGAATCTGCACCAGGTAGCAGTATATTTCCAACACTGATTGCATAGGATGTAATTGATTTGGCTGCAGTACAAACCATCTGGATACTTTCACATATACAAATAGCATTTGAGCTGAACAAACCAAGTGTTGGTGACCCATAGTCAATCTTCTTGATAAAATTGCACTATGTAATCATCGTCATAATTTCTTTCTCATAAATCAAAACTGCACACAATTTCTGCCTGCTTTCTGTCATTAAAATGTCTATGGTTCAATGGAAAAATAAAACATATATATGAGAAGCACACAATTCAATACGTGACAATAGCAGCAAGGACTCTTTTGTTTAAATGGTGATCAGAATAAAATATTCCTTATTGATAAATGGAAGCCTCTATTTCAAGGTACACAATAGTGCAGTGAAAATTATGTAATGAAATTATGGGCACAGGAAAAGCTCTAAGGGCCTGTTGGCACTGATCACTGTAGAGTGGTTCCAGCCACTTCTAGGGAAGCTCATTCTCATACTGCACCACCACCACCACCATCATCCCAAAGTTCTCCAAGCCATCACCAGTGTTCACTAACTGTGGAGAAGTAAAACCTTGTCCACAGTTTGACCAAGAGTAACCAATGAGCTCTCAGAAAACAGCATACGCATGCTCTTACCAGGTGATCATTTTTGGGACATCTGGAAGCAGCTTATGATACTTTCATCTATGTGATTTAGAGTTTCATATCTTGTACTGTGACTCTTCCAATTCGTAAGTTCCCTATGTACAAAATGGATAAATGTCTCTGTATGCTGAATGCTAGGATAGTCTGTGTTCTGAATCTGAAGGAGAAATATTGAGAGTATTTGCATAATTTGCATACAGCTTTATCACTCTTGCTATTTTCCCCCCAGCTTTTGGAAGGTTTCTGTCCATACTGTGGTTCAGGAAATATGCAGCATAAAGTTCCATCAGTTTCAGTGGAATACTTAAATACTATTTTGGCCATCTCCCATCATGAGGATTATATTTTGATTAAAAAAAAAATTTGTTGCTATTTATGAATATTGACTTGGGGCTGATCAAATTCTTTTAGCCACAACTTATTTTGCATTTTCCAGAAGTCTGCTACTTGTTTCTCTTGAAACATATGTATTTAAATATTATTTTGAAAGAAAATGCACATTGAAATATTAATTTGGATGGACGCAAATATTTGAAATGGCTGATGCTGTTTTCACACATGACCTAAGTCTTAAGGTTGGAGAAGAAAAATTGAAGGACAGGATACTAGGGGCATGCACGAATGCAATTTTTGACATTTGATTCAATTTGAATCAAATATTCAAATGTCCAAATTCATACGAATAGAGAAGAAATGAATGTATTAAAATTTGAATCTATTTGAATAATTCATATCTATTCATATGAATATTCAATATGTATTTGATGACTCAGATGTTGACAACATTTGTACGTATCTGTACACATCCATACGCATCCCATTTTTATCCTGTATGCATCCTGTTTTCATTTCGTACATATCAGTACAGATGCGTAAGGATATAAATAAGATGTGTACGGATATGTATGTAAATCGTACATATCCATAAACATACGAATGTCTGAATTATTCATATGAATTATTCAAAATATTCATATTCATTTGAATATCAAAAAATGAATATCCGAATATTCAATTTGAATTCAAATGTCTGAATTTGAATGGATAACAAATATTTTAAATATTCTTGCACATCCCTACAGGATACTAATGAAATATGGAAGAAGAAAAACAGAAACAGATTTATTCATCCTTTTATGAGATATGAAGAAGACAGGGGACTTTACAGGCACTGATATCCCCATATCCTGTGTGAAACCACAATAAACTCCTGCTGAACAAAATAGTGAGTAAAAGCTACATATCTCACTTGTCACAGATTTTTGGCTTGCTATACTATGTTCCATAGTTCTGCTTTGAATCAGACTTTTGGATACAGCTATGATATCTATCTTCAGAGGATATGACCGCTAGAAGAGTGAAACCAATGCAACTGATACAACTGACTCTTCTTGCAGTCATATCCTCTGAAGATGGATATTGTAGCCATATCCAAAAGCTTAGGTTCAAAGCAGAAATAGGAAACACAGTATAACAACTCCAAAACTGTGACAAGTGAGATGAAAACCAGCTGCAGAAGCCTCCATTCTTCCAATTTTACCTCAGATTCATCCACCTCAGTTTTGCCTACACCATCTTGTGGGAAAAGACAGCGAAATCTGGAATTCAAGAAAGGTATCTTTCACAACTGAACAATCTCCCAGGCTTTCAGCAGATGTTTCCTCCAGTTGTCCCTGCCAACACTGAGGATTCAAACCTAGGATTTTAACACTGGAATATGAACCCATATGGTTACGTACTATACTGAAGACACATCTCTTCAACCTGGCCTTTGACTGAAGGCCTTCTTGAATTTATACTTCCTTGGGAAAATGTCCCAGGGAAGTGAAGATGGGGGATGGATCTGGCATCCACACTTTGGGATGGCAAATCTATCTGAAACCTTGCCAGCATTTCCCTATGCACTAATAAGGTACAAATTGCCTCCATTACATGCTTCAGCCCTGCTCTAGCACTATATACTACAATATTCTATTTCACTGCTTTACAACTGCTCTACAACTATACACACTGAGGGAACTCCTGCACATACAGAGCTGTTTCTGGTAAAGAAGGGCCTTTCCACACAGGCTCTAAAAATGCATTTAGCACTTGTTCGGGGAAGGACATGCGCTCTGCCTCTCTGACAGCTGGGCATGTGCCGGCAGGGCCGGTTTGGGATGGGTGCTGGTGCATTTGCACAGCACCCACCCCAATCCGTTTTCCCATCCGGCCCTGCCGCCGCTGCCCCACGCATGCGCGTACACGCGGGGCCTCCAAGAATCTGTCTCTATTTGAGACAGATTCTATTTTAGAACAGTTCTGCCAGAAAACAGATCTCTTAGATCTATCTTTTAGATCCGTTTTCAGCAGCATGTGCAGAAAGGCCCGAAGTGACTCTGTGTAAGGCAAATGCACCATCTGGAAGTGTCCCTGGAGTTCCCCCTACAGGTAAGTGTGAATTTGCCCTGAGGGAACAATATCCCCTCTCCGTGCAGGCATTGTCAATCTGTTTTATCTGCATTTATATTTTATTGTAATACACCCTGAGACCTTTGGTACAAGGCCAGATAGATAGTCCAAGGAGTTTTTAGAATATAGATCTGTTGTTTAAAACAACAGAAAACAGGCTAGGGCTGCTTATATGTGCCATCACAGCATTGTTCCCTTCTTTGCAGGTGTTTCTCATGAAAGTGTGTGGTTCAATGCAGGTGTGATTTTTCCCGATGGACCTGACACACCCCTGGTCTACTATCATCCAAGTCTGTTCTGGAGCAAGCTCAGCTTTGGCCGTGGAGCAGGCTCCAAGTGGGGGTTCAGTGTCTGATAGTGTCTCAAGTGTGCTGCTTCCACAGAAGGGGGTTCAATGTCTGATAATGCATCCGACTGGAATTCCCCATCCAAGGACTCAGATGGGGCACTGGACACAGCAAAGGGCAGGGTACCAATGTAATTAGATGATGATGATGATGATGGATGGATGGATAGATATAGATGATATAGAGATATAGAGACAGAGACAGAGACAGAGACAGACGGATGGATGGATGGATGGATGGATGGATGGATGGATGGATGGATGGATGGATGGATGGATGGATGGATGGATGGATGGATGGATACTGTTGTATTGTACTGTTTATGATTCAAGCAGCAGCAGCAGCAGTCCACAGTTTGTGAGCAACAAGGTAGTAGAGAATGGACAAAGAACTGATTGGATTTCACTCTTTGGGCCTTTTCAAACTTCAGCAACTAGGGATGTTTAGGGATTCTCTGGCATGGAGCATCCATCCAGCAGAGCCACTTCCATCTTGGAGTGGCTCCAAGTGCATGAGGCCATCCCTAATCACTGTTGGCTGAGAAACACCTTTTAGCAGTCCATGCAGTTATACTAGGAGTATCTATCACACTCCTGTACAGATTCTTCACATGTACCTCTGGGCAAAGGCTGTGTTTCCTGCAGCATCGCCCACTACCCATGCCCATGACTGCAGTCAAATTCCGTGAAGGTTCTCAGATCACTCTGCTTGTAGATCAAAATGCAGTTCAGAGAAACCAAAGGGAAGCTTTTAATCAAATCCATGTCTCCGCTTCCACCCATCTCAATGGCTCTGACATACAGGCAGCCATTACTTTTCAGTAAGAAATGGCAGCACTGAAGCTTATTAATCTTCAACTTCTGTAAGTGATTTTCCTTCGTTTTCTCTTAGCATTACCCAAGCCAGAGAGTTTGAAACATGAAACTATTATTGCAGGATGCTTACTTGGGAAAGGTATGATTTTATAGGATAAAGCATCTTTACCTCCTCCTCTTTCTCTTTTTTTCTGATGCTTCAACAGGTCTTCAAATGGCAAAACAAAGCACGCCTGGAGTTCTAAGCAGTCAGGAAAACAAACTGAATTGCTAGATGACTAAATTATTTGTTTATATTACACAGCTGATGAAGTTAATTTTTTGTTTTATTTTAGTTAGTTATGGAGTCTTTCTGTCTAATTACTGTAATTAGCTGAATTAATAAATCTTTGAGACACTCAGCACTGAAGAACTAAATGCAGATGGCACAGTTGTTTCAAGACAGTTTAAGACGATTTGCATCACGGCAAGTATAAATTTAGCGTATGCACATATGCTGTACATTCCATGAAAAAGTAATGTAAGATGGTACAACAGTTCTTTTTGCACACAGATGCATATAAAAAATGCATGCCCATGTATGTATTTTTAAAGATGCCTGGCATCACCGGCTATTGTATTCTTACTAACTTGTGCAGACAAGGGAACTCTTTGATGCTTCTTTGTTGGTTTAAAATCCAGATGTTGTAATTTGGTGCAAGAGCAGGCACCAGGTCCAGACGTACTGTAGATCTGTACTGACATGTCTAATTTGGGCATACAAAAATAAGATAAAGTAAAATAACATTCAACAATTTCCTTTCTGTTCATACAAATTTCCATTTTTCAATTTGACATGGACACATGACTTAAGAAAAAAACTACTTTCTCTCTTTTTGAAGGACTGGGTGGATGGGCTGTGCCTTTTGGACAAGCACAATGGACGTGCCTACCTGCCCACCTTTCCTAACAATCATGATGCACTGTTCAAAATGTGTGGATTGACTAGGGATGTACATGAATATTCATAACATTTGAAATTCATACGAATTCATCCAAATTTGGGCATTCGAATTCCAATTGAATGTTGACACATTCGAAGACTGACATTCGAATTTGAATGAGGTGGGAAAGCGGCTGTGCCAGTCACATCTGCAGTGGATTCAGGGTGGATTTAATGCATTCAGAGCAGATACGTAGAGGATGGGTATCAGATACATAGGGAATACGTAGGGGGTATGTAGGGGATTTGTATGGGATTCATAGTGTCTTGAGGTCTTAGAAAAGAGTTACACATGAAGCTCTTTGGTTCTGCTTTCCCTTTATGGGATAAGAGGTACAAGAGAGTTGTGGGCAAGAATGAAAGATCCTTTCCCAGGGCAATTTATTTTGAAAAACATGCATGCACAGACCTATCATGTTTGCCAAGTACTTGGCAAGTATTAAGCAGCTGACTACTTTGCCTCGTCGTAAAGGGACCTTTGCCTAAGTGTTTAAATGATACATAGCTGAAGACCAAGTCATGGTGAACGTTCAGAGATCAGTATGTTTTCAAAAAAAAAAGAAAAAAAAAGCAATTTGTTAGATTGTTTCACAGAGAATGTGGCTGCCAGTGCATGTCTTTTGCACAAATAGGCTACCATGTGGGCAGTGAAAGTCTGTTTGTGGAGCAACAATATTCTTGAACAGATCAAGGCAGTCAATGGCCCTACAACACACTGTTTCTCATGGGATCTCTGGCCTGTACTTACTGTGCAGGAAGAGAAAAGTGGAATCAAAGTTGCCATTCAACTGCCAGCCCTTAAACTGCTATATTTACCTCTTATGAAGGACCTTCTGCAATGGTTGGGAACCAAAGAAGATCCTTATCTACAGCAGTCCAGCCACAAATATGTGTTGGCCTAAACTACTTTAGTAGAACTGAAGCAAACAGAATTAGGTCATAAGGGAGAAGGAATATATGCAAACAGGGAGGAGCTTCTACCCTAGAAACTTGTACTTAGGCATAGAACAACAGGATGGGCATGAATAGTCACTGGGTTACTGATGACAATATCTCCTTGCCTGTTTTTCTCCTTTACTTGCTTGAAATTGCATTAAACAGCCCAAGTCATTTATTACTACTAAGAATAATCCTACTATTCAAGTGATCCTGAGTCTTAATTTACATAGCATGGAAAGTGGTGTTTGCACAAACAGAGAGAGATGTCTCCAGTTCCTCTTTTAGTTATGTTCCCTCTTATGTCACATTTCATACTGTGCCAATGAGTTGCCTCACTTTTCACAAGATGGCCAATTATTATGACGAAGAAAAGAACATAGAATAACTCAGCGGGGTGAGAAAAGTGGTATTTATTAGTCTTTGAAACTATATCAGCGTATCATGTTTTGCTACAAAGCTCCCTTTAGTAATCTGAGTGCTATATAATTAAACCAATGTGTCTGTGAGAGAGCTTATAAGCAAGTTGGAATCCATGGGAAGAACTTTACAAACCAGCTAGCATTCACTAGACTTTGGCCGCATTTCCACTTCAGAATGGAGGTGGCTTCATGGTTGCCAACCAGGAGAAGCACTGGGAAAAAGTAGGGTCCATTTTAGAGCACTGAGGTGTTGTTTCCCATAGGGCTTCTACACAGGGAGAAAAAGCACCCTGCATATGAAGTTCTCTTGAAGACAGAGTCATCAAAAGAGCCAGTGTAATCACTGTGAAGTGCCTGATTCCACCAAAAGTAGAAACAGGATGGCATCAGGTGCCTTGACAACAGTGACTTCCAACAGTAAATGAAGACATGGGCTTCATCCCTGGGGGGGGGGGGGGAGAGGAAGATTACCTTAAGTGTGACACAGATAAATATTCTCATAGGTGTGTGGGTATTTTCTGAGTATCTTTTCTAAATCCAAAATAACTACCAAAAATCCATACATGTAACAAATTGGAAAAGAGTTCTTCCAGGTTAGGAGAGGCTTTAGATCTGTGATAAACCAGGTTTTCTTCTCAGTATTGTCTAGGAGAAGGCAATTACAAACTAATTTTGGACCTTTTCCAGGAAAACTGCATGGCATTATCCACATGCTCACCAAGGAAAATGAAAACTCAATCATAATCATAAATGAATATTGGTTGACTACATGGCAAGGGTAGATAAGGGATTTGCAAAGTTTTCTTCTGGGGAGATACAAAGATTGAACCTGTAAGCCTTTGACTTCCAGACTCTTGGCCTCCCAAGGAATGATGACCACCTTCTTCTACCATCAGGAATTGAAATCAAGTTTAATTTTCAATTTACCCTTATGGGCAATGAATCTTTGGATTTCACTGATAGTTGATAATGAGATAATTTTATCTGTGATTATAGGAGATATATTATATGCATTTGTTTTTATTATTTTTCAAAGCGTCAACACAGTTTCATAAGTGGTAACCATTTCAGAATATCTAGAGTGAAATTGAAATAAAAAGATAATTTTACTTAACTGGTTCTCTGAATTGATAACCTAATTAACAGCACTATTATGACAACCCATAGGAACTACAAAAAATGGGCATATAGACCTTCACAGAACTGGATATAGAGGCAGCATCTGCATCATCTGCTAGATGCTGTTGGGGACTCTCTTTTCCACATTCCAGACTGATCACTGGAAGGCTGTCCTTCCTGGGGAATGGCCTGTCCTATGATGATGGAGGCTGGCCCACTTCATAGCGCAAAAATGGTGATGGCAAGTACACTAAGAAGACATTGACTTGGTCCCCATAGCAGACTGGAAATTGACATTCAGGGCACATGGAACCCAGCATCATTTTACAACGCTCCTGCAAATGGGCCGTTTCTGTGCAAAACATAAAATTTTAAAATACAATAATGGCATGTACACATCTTTTTACAATAAATTAGAAAAGTGAACATCTTTTCCAGAGCACAGAGAATTGGGATAGAAAGGGAAAGGACTAGAAAACATTTTGGCCTCATCAACCAGGTAAAAACAAAATGAAGGTGGCTTTATATGATGGGCGAAAGAACTGCTGAAATGGTCTGTGTGATACTACATCTATCTTCAGTTTAAGCTTTTAAGGGTGGCTCCATCTTGGCCATAATCTAAGCAAGTCACACTAAAAAGCAGACAGGAAACAAGTAGTCATGCATTCATATAAAATTGCCAGTGGGGATGGAGAGGGAATATAATTATTGTATACAATTATGTTCAGGTAGAATGTAATTATGTCAGTTGTGTATTTCATCAGGGCTTTGTGATAACCACCCATACTTTGTGAAAGGCTTGTGGCTATTTTTAAAATTACAATAAGTGGTCAGAGTTTCATAGTGAAGACATGGCCAACAGATGACTTGATGATGAGATACCATAACCACCTAAAATATACATGATATCTATCTACATACACATCTGAATATTAGTTAATGTATTTTTCCTATAGGCCTCCTAAGGAGCTAACTAAACTCTGCTTCTTGCTCTGAAGTACACATGAATTAAACATCTTAGAATAGAATAAGAGTATACAGAAGATTATATGACTCAGGAACTCAATGGAGTAGTGTAGACATTCAGGGGAAATGAGATCACATGTCCCCTTGGAGCGATTGGTGATGTGACAGAATGTCATTTGGAGCAGCCTGCAGCTTCAATGATAAACCAAACTGCCTGGAAAGCAGAGGATTGCCAGTTCAATGCCCAGACTTTGCCCAGAAGTATGAAATGGCCAACCACTTCTCTATCTCTGTCATGAGAACTACATAATGTGCCCATGGGTGTACCCATGCAGTCAACCAGGAGACAGTCAATCCTCAAGCCAGTTCATGACCACCATGTGCATCCAAAAGTGTACAAGAGTGAATTTTCATCCTGTACCGCAGCAAAGCAATTTCCAAGCGTTCACACTGGCTTACTCCACTTTTCTTGAGGAACAGATTAAGTTGAAGATCAAAAAGGATTTATCTGCCTGGTCACACAGGTGTACAGAGGACTCTGAACCCTAACCCGTTAGATTAAATTTATTAAGTGGTGTTGTCAGCATACATGCACCAGCAAAACAGCTTTTGCTGCTAGTAAATATCGCTTATATGTAGAAGTAGATCATTGAACTGTAATCTAAATAGTGCAGTTCTTTATATGCCATAAAATGTGTCACCACACAGGCATGACTGTTCTGTCATTGGACAAATTCACCCTAGAGAAGTTAATTTTTATTTGTATTTAAGGTGTTTGTATTTTGAACACCTTAATTCATCCAAATTTTTACCTGGCACTTCACCAAGTGATTGCCACTATTCTAGCAATGATGACCTCACCATGGGAACAGCCATGCACACTGGCCATTGCCATGGCAGCTGGGTGACACTGCATGCAACTTCTGCTATGCCACCTTGCCCCCATGCACCCTGCACTCAAACACAAAAATCTCTGATTTTGAGAATTTCCCAACAAAATGTATCTTCTCATTCTCTGTCGAGATCGTTGTTCCCTTCCATGTATGTACCTAATATCATCTATCTATCTATCTATCTATCTATCTATCTATCTATCTATCTATCTATCTATCTATCTATCTATCTATCATCATCATCATCATCTATGGTTTACTAGCAAATGTCACACAGATTTGTCACCCTTAACTCCTCTGCCACTCTATGGGAAAATCTAAAAGTTCAGAATTACTACAGGTTACGTGATGTTGTTGGATCAAATCCCAAGCAAATATTAGAGGGGCTGCAAGCAGGATGTTTAGAGAAATTATCAATAGGTAGCTATTTAAACCGGATTAATAATAACCCAGCTCTAAATAGACTGTTTATGGTCTATGAGTACATTATTAAGGATGACAAAATAATGGAGAAAGGCTTATCATCTAAACTGTACAACTTACTATTAGACCATAACACATCCGACCTAACTGGCATGGGAAATGGATTGCAAAACAAAGATTGACAACACTGTTTGGTTGAAATTACCTGAGAATATGTATAGCATTTTTAAGTCTCAAGCAGAACGAGAACTATCTTTTAAAGTTTTGTTCCACTGGTATATAACCCCTCTGTTTCTTTTCCGAATCAAAAGATCTTCCACATCTTTGTGTTGGTATGGATGCAAGCAAGCAGGGACATACCTCCACATGTGATGAAGTTGCCCCTCAATTTGCCCCTTTTGGAACATGATACAGGACGCAATTGTGACTATCACATGACAATCTGTAACTTTGTCACCTACACTGGTCTTCTTACTGCTACCCACAGAGGTTAATATCCCTCTCAAACTCAAGGTCATTATTCAGCCATTGGTAACAGTGGCAAAGACTGAGAAAGCTTTGTTTTGGAAAATGGCAAATATGTTAGCAAAGGACAAATGGCTCACGAGAGTCTGGACTATCGCTCTGAATGACTTAACTGCAATCCTGATAGCACAGATGAGTGCTGGAAAAGAACAAACCTGGTTCTTGGAGAAATGATTTCAACTCTTGGACAAAGCTAAGACAAATCTTCATCTGAGACCAAACTCTTCATTCCCATCCTCTCTCATGAATCAAAAATTACAAAGAATATTTCCACATTTGTTCCCATACTGACTGAGTTATACACATCACACCAATATGTTTATTGATTTATTATTATTATCATTATTGTGTTGGCTGTACAGCATTTAATGATGTTTATTTTTATATTGCACCAATTTAGAAGTTCAATAAAGTTATTAGGAAAAAACTTGTCACCTACTTGCTTTAGAATCAAACATATACATTCATCTTTTATATCAGAAATGCAGACATTTCATTTATCGTATATAATTCCTGGAATGTCACCACAGTGTTGGCACAGGTGTGGATATGGAGGAACATACTTCCACCTTTGATGGGAATGCAATAATATTAAAAGATTTTGGAGAATTATTCAGAATCAAATTAATAATATTTTAAATATAAATGTGGAATTATCACCTGAAACAGCTTTGTTTAGTGTGACAACAGAGAGAATGAGAGAAGATAAACAGTGTTTATTTGATCAATATATGCTGCACAATCTAGAATTCTATTGGGATGGAAGGACAGTACTAAATAGTCATTAGATAAATGGTATAAATATTTAATAGAACAATATAAATTTGAAAAATGCAGGAAACAAGATTTAAAAACCAAGGATTGTCCAAGACAGAGGACAATTGGAAAAATTTATTGTACTATTCAACGAAACCATTTCTCTGGTCCAACTACAGTAGAAGAAAATGAAAACTATAAGATGTTGTCAGCTGAGTCCACTAAGGTTGAAGGGACAGATGTGTGTCTAGTCATCTCTCTGCAATCACATTATTTTTCTGTATTTTTGTTGTTATTTTTGTACTATGTGTTTATGGAAAAAGTTATATATATGAAGAAGTATGGTGTATTCTTTCCAAAACACTATTTATTTGCTCTTTCAGGAATACCCTCCAAAATATCTGAATCAATGGCCTTTTCCATACTTACAAGTTTTCTCTGTAACCTGTACAAGGCCAACAAACACAGGAAATGGCCCATGGACTAAGATCACAGCCAGGGAACAAAATGCAGTCAGTAGTCGTAGCAGACAAAGCTTGGCTAGATTGGCCAATGGTCTAACTCAGGATAAAGCAGCCAGATATCTACAAAATCCTCTCAGGGATTAGGCATAAACTTTCCACCTTGAAGATCAGCTTCAATGTGTATAATTAGTCAGAGCTGTAAAAAGTAAAACAGAAAACCAAAAACCTAGGTGTGTTCATCAGATACTATGGTGATTAATTTAAGGACAAGGCTCACATGGCTAGAGGCAGGGGCTGAAGGATTTCTGAGGACAGAAAGAGATCAGTCAGTGTTTTGTTTTTCAAACTGATGCCCATAAATATTTTATTGAAACTCCGGGTGGGAGGCGTGAATATTTTTTCCCTTTTTTTCCTTTCCATGGATATATTCACATCTACCCTTCCAAATTGCAGCAGTTTACAATGTGTATGTATTGGGGACCAGCAAAGGATATTTGGGCCCTTTTCTGCACTGGAATAGGAGCCTTCCATCCGCATGTCTTACCCAGCTCTTTCCCACAGGTTAGTCTATACAGCCCTGTAGGAGGCATGCCTCATGGGTTTGGAACTTCCGAGGGACATATTACAATGGAACACCAACGTGCAACTACAAAATTCAACCTCCGGTGGCCCCAAGGCTAGAAAACATTGGTTGTTTCTTCACTTAATAGACACTGTGAGCCAGTGTGGTCTTGTAATTAGAGCATTGGTTCAATTGGTCTTGTGGTTAGATTGTTGGATTCTTAGCTGGTAGTCTCCCAGTTCGATTCTGTACTCTTACATAAAGGCAGCTGTGTGACCTTGGGCTAGTCACAGCTCTCTTTCTCAGCTCTCACAGCCCCACCTACCTCACAGGGTGTCCGTTGTGGGAAGAAGAACAGAGGGTTTGAAAACTAGAGTTGATTCACAGGCAAATGGGGACCTACAATGTAGCCCCCCACCCATGATTCACCTGTGAATGTTCTAATTCATATAAATTCATACAAATTGTGAGCTTGATTCATCCACATCCCTATCTGGAATATATTCTGGAATGGGAACAAGCAGTCAGCATACTAGTGCGGACCAAAGCAGGCTCCATTGGCATCTGCTATAGTCTGCACTAGCATGTAGACAGCTTGTCCCTATTCTGGGATATAACCAGATTAAAGTCCAGTGCAGAAAGGGCCCTGGTACTTGCTCTCTGAAGAAAAAAAAACTGAAGTAATGATCTGGGGTGCACAAGAACAGGCAATTAGAACAAATACCATAAAGGCCAAGGTTGAAAAATAGACAATCGATCAAAAAGGAGGCCAATGAAACCAGCAACCATATACTTGGCTGCTGTAAAAAGATTGCACAGGCTGATTATGAACTAAGACATAATACAGTGGTTAAGATGAACCACTGTAATTTGCAAAATCTATCATCTGACAACAGCAGATGGGATCACAAGCCTGAAAAGGTAGTAGAAAATGAGCAAGTCAAAATATTGTGGGACTGGCACAGAACTTAGTGCATAACACAGTACATAACACACCTGATCTGACCATTGCTGGGAAGACAAAGGTGTGGCTCATTGATACTGCAATAGCTGGTGGTAGTAGAGTCAATGAGAAACAATGTAAGAAAATGGCCAAATATGAAGACCCTAAGATTGAAGAGCAGAGATTCTGGCACAAGCCAGTCGTGGTACCAGTGGTCAATAGGACACTGGGTGCCATCCCAAAAGGCCTTGGGCAGCACTTGAAATAAATCAGTGTTGACAAAGGTCACCATTGGTCAACTGCAAAAAAAAAAAAAACACACTGCTTGGATCTGCACACATTATACACCAATACGTCATGACATCCTATATTCTTGAGAAGAAGTCAATGTATGATGAAAACCAACTCCAACTAGTGGTCTGGTGGCTGTGCTATAGTTGCTTTGGGTATAATAATGACAACATTTATTTGTAATGCTTCTATCCCTTTCACCAAAGGGTTGAACAACAAACAGATACTATCAACACAGAAAAATTAAAGAAAAATATTAAAAGTGGAAAACTATATATAAAAAGCCAACACCCCATTTCTCCAGCAGATGTTTCACACCTCAGCAGCCCCCTATCTAGATAACCCACCCCAGTGAATCAAAAAGGAAGGTCTTCAACCCCTTCTTAAAGTGAAGAGATTTTTGTCTTCCAATGCTGCCGTTTTGTTTAAAAAAGCAAAACAAAACTTGGCACTGATCTTTAAGCTTCCTTTGTGCAAAATATTCTCAGAATATCATTTGCTTTCAGGGTGATGAGGCCGACCTGACTTCCAGTTCGCGATTTGCAAGACCCTTCACCAAACAGCCCAACTTTTGCAGAGCTGCTACTGGCTTCAGGGTAATTAAGTGCTAATCGTCAGGGTGTGCTGTTTTGTGCGGAAGTAAACTAGTTTCCTGAGTGGATAAACCCTGAGGTCAGAAGCCAAGGAGTTTATTCTGTCAAGAGAATTCGAGCACTTCAGAGAAAGCAGTACACTGGTCCTGTTGTTGTGATTATAGTACAAAAGGGAATAGGGGTGGGGGGAGTGGACACTTGATAAATCTGGAAACTATATTGACATAACAGACCATAGTAACCTGCTCTACACAGAATGAGCAACAGACATCCTTCTGCAGGATTGCTCAAGTCAGAGTATCTTTCCATCTAGACAAAGAAGGGAAAAGTCCATGTTTGGGATAACAGTTCTCATAATTCTTAGCCAAAGAGACTAATTACCATGTTGGTGAAGGCTTAAGGATATTCTCAGAAAGAAAAGAATGAAAAAGGGAAAGGAAAGGGAAAAAGGAAAAAAGTCTCTATCAAGAAGAGAAGAAATGCACATATTCATTATGGAAATGTTTATGAACAAGACAAGTCTCCAAGAAATATCTTAGCACTACAGCCGACTCTAGACGCCACCTGAATATTGTGCTAATGAGCAATTTTCTAGAGTAAAGCCTCTCCAGAATAATTGCTTGCTGTCTAGATAGTACAGAACTGGCGCTGTCTGTGCACGATATACTGATGCACACATTTGGGCATTTAGACAACATAAAAAAGCCAGATTGCGCATCGCGCATGCATGGTTGAATCTTTGGGTGGCACCATACATGCATGATATAGACACCTTCAGTTTGGTGGTGACAAGCAGCAATGTCCAAAAAGGTAAGATATAGCACTATCTAGGGAAAACTGGGTTACTGAAATAGGATATATTAGGTTTTCACATTATCAATGGTCCTTTCTGCACATACTTGTATTCCTTATCAGCAAATGCAGTAAGGATCGCCCTTCTGCACATAAGTATGGAATAAAGGAAGTATCACCCACTTCTAATGCACTCTATCTGTGCAGAATAGGGCATGCTGCAGATCAAGGGGCCCTTAATCTGGATCACTGGTATACCTAATTAAACAGGTCTACCAGCAGACTAATGGACCCTGGCATGCCTCCATGTTCTTGACTGCTGCGTGAACCCATTTTGCTGAAGCACCAAAGCGTGCCATCAAAATGGGTTCTGAGGACCATGGCTAGGAACTTTTGTTCTTAATCCTTCAAGAACCCACAGAGTCCAGGCTCAAAGCTCAGGTGAGCCAGTTTGGTCTAGTGGTTAAGAAGCCGGACTCTTATCTGGGAATACCAGGTTTGATTCTGCATTCCTCCAAAAAGCCAGCTGGGTGATCTTGGGCTAGTCACAGCTCTCTTCTGAACTCTCACAGCCCCACCTACCTCACAGGGTATCTGTTGTGGGGGGAAGAACAGAAAGCTTTGTCAGCCACTTTGAGTCCCCTTAAAGGCTGAGAAAAGTTGGGTAGGAAAGCCAACTCTTCTTTTTCTTCATGTGAAAGCTGGTCTGGACCAGTATTGTGGTGCAGATGGCACTGTTCCAGATCATTCCTTGCAGTGGTCCATATCAACAGGCCTTGCTGATCCAAACCTACCATTTTAGACGATAGCCTTTTAGTGCAGAAAGGTCCGAAGTAGTTCTAAGACAAGCAAGCAGCAATTTAATCCACAGGTTTGTCAAATCCAGATGAGAAGTGACCATACCAAACATAATAGATTATGCTTTAAGCTAATGAGCCCAAAGAGGTCCAGCCCACTTTGTCCTTATGAAGCAGATTACAGTGGTAATCTATCTTTCATTTTTTTTAAAAGTCCAATTGTTCCTTAATCAAAACTTGAAATAAGGACTGGTGCCATTAAAAACTTTTCCATGGACTTTCCTAGAAGCATCCATAATAAGGTGTTTGCCCTCAAGAAGCCCTCAATGCCTTCCTCCTGTCACTGATTTTGAAAGAGGAAACAAACTGAGTGTGAGAAAGTCCCAAACCCAGTAGTGGAACCAAGATTTTATGCTCCATCTGCATGACCTTTAATCAGACTGCACTCAGCTAAATTTGTATGCTTTTCAGCAGATTAGAGCCATGGAGACAGTAGGAGATGGTTGAGGATACAATTAGAAGCTCCCCTTTGATCTCTTCTAAATGTTTTGGGATCCTTGAAAGAGCAAAAGTTGATTCAAGGGACCTAATGGTGGCTTCCAACCAGCGCCTCACCCATTTTCCACAACCTTCACCGAAGTGCTCCATCAGCAATTTCTGTGATGTACTGTATCAATAAAATATCAAAATGAAAAACCATACCAATAAAACATCAAAAGAAAAGTGAGAGAAAAACATGGAAGTAAAAAAGGATTTATCTGGTGTCCAAATTAGCCCAGGGGCCTATTCATATTTAACCCAGGGGCCTATTCAAACTTCATAATTGCATACAAGAGGCCTGAGTGGGAATAGGTCCCAGAATTACAGCCAGATTCAGAAGCAGCAATTAGTCTATGTGGCAGCATCCACATGGATGCCTATAGTGCCACCCATGCAGTCTAGAAGCAAAGGGTGCTTCCACACAGGGGCAAATAAAACCTGGTCTCCGGCACCCAGATTTATTAAAATCAGCTCCCAGGAAAACCGGTTTTAATAGCTCTGGATGTACGGTAGATCCAGTTTAACGGGGTAGATCCACATCTAAGAGATGCGGATCTATCCCACGCCCGTGCCTCCGCACACGCGGCAAAGATCCAGATTGGAGGCGGGTGCTGTGTGGATGCACGGCACCCGTCTCCGATCCAGGACAGAGGGCCCTCCACCGGCACACCACAATTGGCTCGCCGGAGCCAAGCCTGGTGAGCCGGGGGACCTCGACGTGGCGGCTCGCTCTCACCCCAGAAGCGGCGGATCGTCGCTTCTGGAGCCAGGGCGAGCTTCCCAAAAGCCCGCCCTAGCCCACCCTTACCTCTTCGGCATCTCCCCGAAACTGAAAGCTGGAGCGCAGGATGCACCGCGCCTGCGTCCTGTGCTCCTCCTGAGTGGCCAGGGCTGCGCCTGGCAGCCTCTGCCCTCAGGAGCTGTTCTGCGCAGGCGCGGTGCCCTGACTTGTGTGCTGGCCAATCAGGTGGCATGCAGGATGCAGGCGCACTGCATCCTGGGTGCCTGCTTTCAGTTTCGGGGAGACGCTGAAGAGGTAAGGAGGGGATCCGCCGCGCTCCCCCCAGGGTGGGCTAGGGCGGGCTTTAGGCAAGCTCACCCTGGCTTCAGAAGCGGTGATCCACTGCTTCTGGGGCGAGGGCAAGCCGATAGGTAGGAGCCCCCCTGGCTCGCCATGCTTGGCTCTGGGGAGCCAATCATGGCGAGCCGGGGGAGGGCCATGGGTTAGCGCACTTGCGCTGCGCGTCCGCATCCGAAACGGATGCAGATTCACAGCGCAAAACCACTTGATATGTAGTGTGCTAAAAACATCTATTAAGCCCGCATTAAGTCCGGATACGTGCCAACGCACCCACCAGAAGTGTGCTTATTTGCCCCCGCTAATGCGGACGCTCCGGCAGCAGACCGGTTTTGCCACCAAAATCCGCATTAAAAACGGGCTCGCTGTGCGGACACCCCTTGCCGGAAGTGTCCTACTTAGTGACCCGTGTGCGGAGGCGCACATTGGAATGTGTGCTTAATGGGTGTTAAAGGGCCTGTGCGGAAGCACCCACCGACTCTAAACTTATGATCACGTGGACACATCCAAAGAGCACCTAACTATACCATTATTTAGTGATATTCTGGGATAAAGCTGTTCTGGAATAATTGCTTGTGGCAGAGATGGCTGGGCAACAGTGGGAAGCTAGCAAACGTACTTACCTGTCTGAGTATTTCAGTGGTATGAAATACACAGAAGTGTGCCATTGCTGCCCCTTGTTCATGCATGGCCACCATTGTAGCCATGGTTTGGCCCCATATCTGAGTGATAGCCATTCTTAAGACAGCACCTGGAGCAAGTAGGTTTCCAGATCAGGTAAGTCCTTTCACTTTTTATGTACAACCTAGGTTGGAAGTTGATTATCCCATGATAATGTTATTGTCGGATATCACCCCAATATCCTGGGTGACATTGGGATTGCCTCCCAGTGTGTCACTCTGCCATGCAGATGCTGCATTCCATGGGCTGCTGTTGCGGGCCAGTGGCCTAGTGTATATGCTTCCTCAAAGTCCATCAAGGAACTTGGGAGAAGCTCCAGATGTGGTCAACAGCAGTTCCAGCTACAAACACGTTGAGCTCTTATTTCATCCCTTCCATAGCTCTTCCATGCATTAGATTATGCCTAATCACATGCTAAATCAGATTAAGACACTGTGTCTGTACGCAGCAGGAATGTGCATGAACATTTTTAAAAATTCAATTCATATTGAATCGAATGCAAAAAAAGTAGCATTTGTTCTAATAAATCCCCTTCCAATGTGGTAAGATTTGAATTTGATACAAATATTAAATCCTATACAAATCTATACAAATGGTCACAAATCCCATATGAAGCTTCATAGGAATGTACTGAAACATTTGGTGTGAATTTGAATGTCAATCTTCAAATGTGCTGAAATTCGATTTGAATTTGAATGTCAGAATTCAGCAGAATTTGGCAGAATTTGAAATGTTACAGATATTCATGCACATCTGTCGTGTGCCGTATTGGCCTTCCAGTCACAGGACAATTTCTGTTTATTTTGTTCATCTTATAAAATGGGCAGCAGACTTCAGTTCAATTAGGATTGCTCAGACAAACAGCAGAAACCCAAATCAGAAGATGTGCTAAATTAACTTCTTAAAAAAAAAGAAAAGAAAAAGGAATAGATCAAAGGTCTCCAGGTGCTCATAAAGAAGTTATGGGAGCAGACTCAGCACTTTTAGCTTAGTTTAAATAATCTCACTCTATATGCTTCTACAACTGCACATAGAGGATTACGCTTTTATTATTTTGCAATAATAATTACGGGTTGTGATTTATATTCACTGTGGATATATGAATTTATCAAACAGCTTAGCACAAAACCCATCAGTAGCCTCCTTCTAAAGCATTCGACTAGGGCATGGAAATAGAGTGACAGATATGTGACAAGGAATTAGTGAGCTGTAACATGTAATGTTATACACGCACACGCACACACACACACATGCAACTGTTTTGAGCTAAACTGTTTGATAAATTCATATATCTGTCATACATACATATGTACATACAGACATACAGACATATGTGCATACATACATACGTACACATGCATGCATACATATATACATACATATATGCATACATACATACACACATACATACATATGCACGTATATATGTACATATGTACATACATACATGTACGTATGTACATATGTATGTGAATACATGCATACATACTGGGTTGCCACATGAAACAGAGGACTGGAGTGCTACACCATTAATAATTGTATGGAAGAGGCAGTTTCAGCAGAAGTTAAATATAATGCAAGCAGTACCTTGTGAATGTGCTTCTTCTATAAGGCATTAAAGATACAGCGCCCATGTCCTCTTTTCCATATAAGAACATAAGATGAGCCCTGCTGGATGAGGCCACAGACCATCTAGTGCAACATCCTGTCTCACACACCGGCCCAGTGCCCACCAACTGCTTGTGGGCACCTCAAGCAGAAAACAAGGGAAAAACCTTCATCTGCTCTTGAATCACGGCAAATGTCTCCCCAGCTTGGAGGATGTACCCAGGCATCCATTCTAGTAGCCATTGATATGATAACCTTAACAACCATAGATGCATGCAAGTATGCATGCAAACAAACAATAAGGTTGATTCTATACTGACTTGTATATCAGACCAACAAGTGTACTAGCAGCCTCCCTTCCACACAACCCACCTGGAGTCTCCCTTAGACTGCATCAGTGTGTATAAGGGAGGCTACTAGTAACCTTGTTGGTATGATATATTGACCAGAGCAGAATTACCCTTAGTTAGTGAAGAGCCCTTTTGCCTTTACCTTGACTTATTCTGGGGCAGTGGGTCTGAACCAGTGAGGCCTGCTGTTTTGGACCATGGCCAGACAATGGTCTGGAACAGTGCCAGCTGTATGATGGAGATGATCCAGATCCACCTCTGCACCAGTCTCAAGGCTCACATGAGCTTTAGAACTGGGCTCCAAGGGTTCCAATCTAGCCTCTGAGTCACTAGGTAACCCATGTCAGTGATGTGCTTGGTGTGGTGCCAAAATGGGTTGCCCAATAGTTGGGAACACAGAGGCGTGTCTTCTACAGACCTCCATGTTCTGGACCAGGACCCACTAGTACCCTGGTAGACCTCTTTAATGGCCCCTTCATCTGCATCATGCTCCAACCTGAGCAGATGGAACTTACTAGTGGTTGGCAGGGCCTCCCATATTCTACATTAACATGCAGAAGTCCCCATCCTGATCCTGACTAAGGGCCAGTGCATAAGAGTTTTCAATTTTCCAAGGATTTTCTTCCAATTGCTTCCCCCAGAGAACAACTTTTTCTCTGTTTTCCATAAAATCCATTTATTTATTTATTTATTATTTGCATTTCTATCCCGCCCTATACCCGAAGGTCTCAGGGCGAGTTACAATTGTGCACATCCCTAACAAATATCCCACCACCTTGCCGTCTCAATCCACATCTTGCCACTTTTAATTTACTCTGGAGTGTGTTGTATTCGGGGACTTATGAAATAGCAAGGGGCATGCTCTGTTAAGAAGGGAGCACTACTCTATAGAAGAGGCTGCCAAATAATATCTAACTCACTCAGCAGTCAGAGCAAACGTACAGGAACTCAGCTGCAGTGGCCCCTCTCTTCCTATTGTTTTCCCTTGTGCCCTGAGTGCCCAGATGCATGTGGCTGGTGCAGGCAACCAGATGCTAAGTTAAACCACACTTTAAATTCAGGTTTGCTCATTCCTGCAACATGGAAAAAGCCATCCGTGCTTCAAGTGCTCGTGCAGTCCTCAGCTGGACCACCAGCACTTCAACTGTGGATAGCCCAGCAGATTGCTAAGACAACAGCCATGACAACATCTGTTTTGCACCCAGATGTTGGCATTGAACAGCCTACAGCACATGACTACAGAACTGCAACTTCAATTCTACCTTTGAAATTCTCTTAGGAATTTTTTTCCCCCTTTGTGGTAATATCAACCCATTTTTCTGTGTCCTTCCAATGGAACAGCTCACAGTTCTCTTGCGTATGACTTCATTGTAGATATTTGTTTTGCATTGAGTCCTAGCAGTCTTTGCGTTCAAACCCAATTCAGCTGAGAAAGCACACCATGTGGCCCTTTCCCTGCAGTTAACTGTCTACCAACCGACCTCACAGTGTTGTAGGAAGGATCAAATACGTAGAAGGAAAAGTAATGCACACCATCTTACACTCTTTGGAATAAAACCAGGATATGTGTGTTAAAACCAAGCAAAAAGCAAAAACATTTTATTTTATTCTTTGGAGAAAATGTGATATCTAAATTGCCCTGGAGCACAGTTTGGAAGCCAGAAGTTAATGATATAAACTGAGCAAATACTTTTGTGCACCTGGCAGTCTCTTTCCCTGTTACTTCTGGTGTATCTATTTTGAACAAAACACTTAACAGCAAGCTTAATTGCTTTTTAAAAAAACCTACTGTAAGAATTCCTATCCTCTCTTTTATTTATTCAGTTTCAAGACCTTCCACAGGTAGATCCTTTTTTCTCTCTTTTGCTTGGATAACATGACCATAAAGCAGTCTGTCTCTGGGATAATCATAATGTTGAATGTATTTCTGCATTTAATATGAGGAAATGATGTGTCAAAAGGTAAGGGAACTTGTAATTAATAGCATACTTGGTGAATGGTAACAAAAGCACATCAAAGACCTCTGCAGCCCAAAAGCAACTACTCATGCTTTCAGGAAGTGACCAGGTCCAAGACACAATTAGCCTTTTCTTAAGGTTATGGCCTTCAGTTTCAAAACTGTACGATGCTATTAAGGGCATCTTTCTCAGATAAAAGAATGGACTTCCAATTCTTCTGTTTCGCTGAAAGAATTTTGTTGGCCTAGTCTAGGGAGTCCAGTAAATCAACATTGTTGTTCTACTATTACTACTATTATTTTCATTTCTCGTTCTAAGATCCCAGTTTTATGTAACTATCTACAGATAGGGGTGCACACAAATATTCAAAGGTATTTAAAATTTGATAAAAAATTCAAATTGAATGTCCATAAATTCAAATTTAAAAATTCAAACAATTTTTGAATTTTGTATCTATTTGATTGAACCATCCAGTCATTTTCATGTGTACAAGGTCATACACGATGCATACTTGCAGATCTGCATCTTTCCTGCATCTGTACGCATTTGTACGGATCTGTACGGGGCAAAAACGGTTTGCATACGGGATAACTACAGGATGCATACGGACGTGTATGGATGCATACAGATGTCTAAGGGATGCATAACAAAGCATATGGGTGCATACAAGTGTTGTTGACATTCCTAAGTGCAAATTCGAATCAGACATTCAAACGAATAGATTCGAATTTGTTTAATTCAAATTAAAGTTTAAGAATTTAAATCAAATCAAATTATGGGATATTCAAATCTAATCAAATCCTGAAAATTGCATTTGTGCACACCCCTATCTACAGATATTACAAATAAAAACACATTCACTCCACGTGAGGTTTGGGAGCTGACGGAGGGTCTTCCCAAATTGCTCTTTCTCCTCTTCTGCCTCAGGCAAGGTGGCTTCTCTGGTGACAGTTGGGGGAGAGACAGGCCACCATTTGGATCGGATGGAGGATCTTCCCAGCTTGCTCTTTCTCCTCCTCTCACCTCAGGCAAGGTGGCTCTTCTGGGGACAGTTGGGGAAAGAAAGGGGCATCTCTGGGAGCTGACAGAGGATCTTCCCAGCTTGGCCTTTCTCCTCTTCTCCCCTCAGGCAGGGTGACTCCTCTTCTCCCCTCAGGCAGGGTGAGAAGCCACTGCTGAGAGCCAACAGACCTCTGAAAGAAGGGAATGTACTGATCCTAGACATCATAACCTTTTGAGAAAGACCTCTGAGCAGGTACTTATGAGAAGCAACTCACTCGCTGTGTTGGCAGGTTCCTCTGCCTCTCCATGTGGCAATGAGAAGCACTGTTTGACTCTTTCTACATCTCCACATCACTTACTGGGTGCTTCATAAAGAGGACTAAACCACCATGTCTCCACTTGTGGCAGCACAAAGCATCCAATAAAGAACACACTCACTCAGCAAGGCCCACAAAGGGTGCTCTAACATGAAATATGTGTTTTCACACTTTCCAGAAAAGTGCCTCCATTGCCAAATCATTGGGCATCTTTGTTCTCCCAAATGCAGTTACAGAGGCACCCATCAGCACAGTGAATGAGGTACCTCTCATAAGTACTTGCTCAGAGGTCCTTAAAATAAGAGGAAATGAACCAGCAGACAAAAAAAACATAAGATGCCTCTTAAGCAAGAAGAATTTTCAAAAGCTGCTCTGCCATTTATGTAATTAAATGATGCTTTATTCTGGAATAAATGGAAAAGGTTGTTGCCAATTAACAGCTGGAACAACAAGCTATTTGTTGAGAAACTTGGTATCATCATAATCTCACTAAGAGGAACTAAACTGCATCCTCATTGGGTGGGATACTATCTAAAGAGGAGTTGGTGGCTGACATAAAGCACTTATGAGTCACAAATCAGTAGTTAGAGACTTTAGCGGCCATGACATTTGTTCATCATGCATTAAGTGCCCTGAGCATATCCTGAAAAGGTGGTATACAAATACACTGATGTTGAAGAAGGAAGAGAATGGCATGCATCTTACAGTCTCTAAAGCCTCACAGCTGTAGAACGAAAGTGTCACAGCCTTGAATTGTGTAGCCAGACCATTTGTGCTGGGTTAGAAATTCACACACACAAAAATTTTGTTTATGATAATGAAACAGAGAATTCAAGAAGAAGAAGAAGAGTTGACTTTTCTACCCACTTTTCTCACCCATTTAAGGGGACTCAAAGTGGGTGACAAAGGGTTTTTTTTACTATTCTCCCCACAACAGATCACCCTGAGGTAGGTGGGGCTGTGAGAGATCAGAAGAGAGCTGTGACTAGCCCAAGGTCACCCAGTTGGCTTTGTGGGGGAGGGCAGAATCGAACCCAGTGTTCCCAGATAAGAGTCCGACTCCCTAACCACTAGACTAAACTGGCTAATGTATGTAAATTGATACTCACAGCACATTGTGAACAGATTATGAAGTATATCAACTTATGCCATAAAATAGCATCATAACAGATGTTACCCAAAAAATGTGAAGAAAGTGAGGAATGATTAGTAATCTGCCTATAATTAAACCATATTTTCCACAAGTCATTTAAAACCAAAGTACAATTTAAACTTTTCATTGGCTTCAACCTACACTGTCTATACTTGTCCATGGCAAAACCCACATCTGAGCATGGCAATCTTTAACTGAAAGATTTAATTCTACTTTCCAGCCCTTTATAATTCCTCATTAAGCTGTACATATCACATGTTTAACAAAAGTTGCATGTTTTTGTGGCAGCTTTGGTCCTTAAAGCAAATATAAAGACGCAGTTTCAATATTAATGCAGGACTTGACACATTTCCGTATGAACTTCAGACCAGAACCTTCAAATCCGCCCAAGGGGAAAGTTAAGTCCCACAACAATGACATTGAAGCCAATGAAAGGAAGATATATTACTGCTGATGTATGCTAATCTAGCAGGTGTATAATACCATCTATACCTGACCTTTTAAACTATTTTGTTAACCTTAATAATCATACTCCATTCTTATGAAGAGGAGCATAACTTATGCAAGGTTTCATCTGGAAATATTAGTCAGAAGTTCTCTTCTCATACCTTATATAATCTCTGATCAATGAGAAGGAACTTATTTCTGTCAATAACATATATAGTAAGGATGAAAGTCCTCGATTAAAGCAAGGCCATTTCTGCACTTACTTTCTGCTAATCGAGATCAGTGGGTCCTACTGATAGGTGCTGATCTGGTCCATGCTTCCCTGTGATGACCTTCACATCCGAAGGCTAGGAAAGACAGTTTTTAGTCCTAGATTCTGGTTATTATTATTTAGGATTAGTTTATTTCTACAGCGCTGTCCATGTACTCAGCACTTTACAGATGCGAAACAATCTAAAAAACAATAATAGTAACAATAGTAGCAATTAGCAATTAACAAGAAGAACAAATAAGTAATAAATACAAAAAGGATAAAACAACAATAGGCAGTATCTTGTTAAAAGATCATCTACAGAGAGCCTGGGAATGCTTCCCTAAAGAGCGTGGTGAGTGATTTTCAGCAGCATGCTATGCCTCTGGTAATTCGGAGCAAGGCCATTGGTCCATATGTAGACCTGATTAAACAGATCTACAAGAGATCCAGATTAAAGGCCTCCTTAATTTGGATCTGGCTCCATACAGTGCAGACAAAGCTGGACCAGTGGGAATGGGGCCTCCTTAATCTGCTTTAACTCTTGGATTAGGAGGCTCGTGATCTGGATTAAAAGGGTCCTTAGTCTGAACCACCAACAAATGTGGAAAGGGCTTAAATTTGAGATAAATTTGTTTCTAGTTGGGTTAGAGGCTCAAACAGCTGCTGCTTTATTTATGGATTTATAAACTAGCGTAGCAATAAACCAAGGCTGTTTCTGCATTTACCTGACTGGCCTGGTCCAGCCCTTAGAGCACTCTACTGCCCCAGAAGAAGCCTTCTGCCAAAATAGGTCCCCTTGACAAACACTTCTCCATGCTTTCTGAGCCAGTTTAGTACCTGTGGGACTATCAATAGACCATTTCGATTGCCTGGAGTGGGCTATGCCCCAGCTATGTTGACTGTCCAGACTGGGTTGCTCTCCATCCAACGCAGATGGAGCAGCCTACCAGGGGGGCACAGCTTCCCATGTATTTCTTCAGCATGTGACCTGGACCTCTTGCTTGAGTAGTACACTGGTAAGTGCAGAAGGACTCATTGATTTTAAAGTACCATGGAATCAATAAGATAATTATCTATCATCGATCTACTGTCTAAGGTTGTCCAAATATTTTAAGCCCTATGCTTAGGTTTCATACACACACACACACACCTATAAGCAAGGCAGCTCAAAAGTGCCCTAAAAGTAGAGATGTGCACGAATGTTTATTGGCATTCTATTTGAATCGAATCGAATACCTGAAAATCCGGTTCGATTCAAAACTTTTAAATTCACATTTAACAAGATTCGATTCGTATTTACCAAATTCGAATCTATCTGTTTAAATTTTTTATTTGGATCCACATATGGGGTATGGGGCGGGATATAAATGTAAATAAATAAATAAATAAATAAATGTGCACGTACGCATCTTCCCCACATCTATCTACATCTGTATGCATCCAGTAGTTATCCTGTATACAACCCATTTTCATCCCAAATGGATACATACAAATGCGTACAGATGCCGTACAGATGAGGGTCATCAAGTATGCATTGTGTACAGACCTGTAAACATACGAATGTCTAGATAATTTGAACAAACAGGTCCAAAATTTGAAATTTGAATGTTTACATTTGAATTTTGGGACATTCTATTTGAGTTCAAATGTCAAAATTTGGCACATTCAATCAGATTTCGAATGCCTATGAATATTCATGGACATCCCTACTTAGAAGTAATAGCATGTGGTAGTTAGTGGACCTGTTCCATCTAGATTTCCCATGCCATCTTTAATCCACACTAAAATCCAGAAGATACACTTTGGATGATCATTTTCTGGCATTTAATGTGGTTGGGAAAATTAATGTGTGGCAGCTACCACCACAAACCTGCTTTTGAGCTACATTTTTCTTCATTTTACTGAATGTTCCTGCTAGCTATCTAATAAGAATAACCATACTGACTTCCTTTACAGGCTTATTGTAAAGAAGAACCATGTATTAAATACACTTCTGTTCCATTAGGCTATCTTAGCGACAGAGTGAGAACTTGAACCTACATAGTATAATCTGCTTATCTCTGTTCTGGATTGTGGTCATCTCTGGGCCTGTTTTGTCCACATACTGGTGGACTGGAGAGGCTCTGCATTCTCTAGCTGCTGCTTGTAGGCTCCAAACCAGGAGTTCCAAAACAGCTTCTTGGGGTGTATTTCCACTTAGCACTAGAGAAACCCCCTTGATCTGTTTCTGGTACAGAATTCCAGCATATCTTGACAATGAGGTCTACCAGTATGCTAGGATCATGGCTGTGTGCATTGTTGCACCACAAAAATGGGTTCTCTGGGTGTTCTGGAGCCAGGAACGTTCAGTTTGGTCTTGTGGTTATAGTGCTGGACTCTTATCTGGGAGTCTCCTGGTTTGATTCTGCAGTTCCACACAAAGCCAGCTGGATGATCTTGGGCTAGTCACAGCTCTCTTTCTGAGTTCCCACAGCCTCACCTACTTCACGGGGGGTCTGTTGTGGAGAGAGAAACAGAATCCCCTTAAGGGTGAGAAAAACAGAGTATAAAAATCTTCTTCTTCATGACTATCAGGGCCTTCTGATCCAGATCTGCAGATCCGACACTTCACAGCTAAGTGCTGAAAGACCCCAAAACTATCTGCATAAACAATGCTGGATCTCTGTCTAATTCTGCATAGCATTAACATGAAATTGTTTATTTTTATTTGTGCTGTGAAATTTGTAACAATGCCAGACACAAACCCTTTCCAATTTGAATTTCCTCTGTGTGCCCCACTTTTGGTTTTTAATCCAGAAAACATTCAATTGTCAATATAGCCCTAATTGCATTTTCCATTGCTTAAAACATTCAGCTTGGCATTTATTTTGCTTTGGTCTTTTTCTCCCTCCACTTCTAAGTCATTACATCTATGCCATCCTTTGCACAGCTGATGAATCAGGCCCATTATATTGAAAAAGGGCTCAATAAAGCAAATGAAAATTACATAGGAGGAAGCACAAAGATCACACATAACAGATTTACATGGAAATAGACAGAAAGAAAAAGAAAAAAGAAAAGAAAAGAAAATTGAGTGTGAAGCCTCAGGAGTCTGAACAAAGCTTTGAATTTAAAATGATTTTTAAAAAGAAACTTGAAGGTTATTTTTCTCATAATAGCAAACTACTCTGTCATTAGTGCTACAGGAAAATATTATATATAGTCACTTGTGGAAAATGTCAAAAATTCCTATAATAAAACACTTCTATTTCCATATATGGTATAAGTTATCTGGTACCACTTTCCTAGACTGCTATTTAAAAAAAACAAAACAAAACTTCTAAACTTGTGTACGTATGGGTTCACAGGGTTTCATAGATATGAAGTTGGTGGGAAGTTTCCAGGAGAAAAGGGAACAAAGGAGAAAGCAAACTAAAGTGTCAATGAATTTAATCGAAAATAATAATTTAAACAATTCTACTACACCAGAGAGGTTACTTGCAACGTTACTGCTTCTCTCCTAGCTCTGAAAAAAAACCCACCCACTTCCCCAACAAGTCTATAATAAGCTGAAACACATAGAAACAAAGATAACATCAGTTCAAAGACTTAGATACTATTACAAACCTGAGGCCTTTTCGCACAAGGGGTTTTCGAACGCATGGGGAGCACATTGGGACACAGCATTCGCTCTTGCGGGAGGCCGGATCCATTCTAGGCCGCCTCCAAGCATCCCAAATTACCCTCCATGTGTTCAAGTTTCAGAGCACTAAAAAGTGCGTTCCGGACTGTCTCAGAGAGAAAGCATTTGCATGCGCTCTCTCTGTGACAGCTTGGCCCCTCCCCCAGGCTGCTCCCATTGGCTCCTATGGACCCAGTGTGTGCAGCCCGGGTGCCTTCTTTCCCTGAGTTCCTGCTCGTTCCCAAACCCCAGATCAGGCTCTGAGGGCGGGCAGGAACGTCAGCCAAAAGCCCCCAACCCATCCCCAGGGTCGTGCACGTGTGTGAATGGGTCTTACCTTCTCCTGCAGCCCCGATTCTGTGTAGACAAGGCCGGGCTGTTTTGAGCATGCTCGAGGGGGTGGCCCTTCATTGGCTGGGCACCCGCCTGGTCTCAACTGGCCATCTGAGCATGTGCGGGTGCCCAGCCAATGAGGGGCCGCCCCCTCGAGCATGCTCAGAACAGCCCGGCCTAGTCTACACAGAATCGAGTGTACAACATCATGCACCACAATCAACCCACCGTTCCTCAATCTGACCATATCCTTACCTTAAGCATCCAGCCAGGGACCATCCACACTCCATCCAGCCAAGGATGACATCTGAGCTGCAGCGCAAACGCACTTGCAGCTCACATAACCCCCTGATGTGACTGCAGTTGTGTAGAGCATTCGTGTTGCTGTAGCAACAGCACTGGCACAGAGTACTGCACTCAAGATGGCAGCACCTGCAGACGGTCGGCAACAGGATCGAAAACAGGTAAGTGATTGATTACATGAGGGGTAGACTATCATTGACTAGCACTCACAAAATTTTAGTGCACCTTTCCCATCCACGGGGGTCTAGCCAGCTACAGGAGTCCAATCCAGGCCCCTGGAGTGCGTGCGATCCCAGGGAAGGGACCCAACAGGCCTCCCTACCCTTGGCTACACAGGAGCCAAGGATGGGTGCCAGGGGAGGGGCCCAGCTGTCACAGAGGGAGAGCGTGCAAATGCTTTCCCTCCGGTACAGCTGGGAACAGCTGGGGATGGGCCAAACATGCCAGGACAGTTTCAGAGCACAATTTTGTGCTCTGAAACCCGAACGCATGTAGACACATTGGGACGGGCTGAGGAGGCTCAGAACAGAGCTGCTGGCCCAGAGAAGCGAATGCTCCATCCCAACGCATTCTATACACGTTCAAAAATCCCTCATGTGAAAAGGCCTCTGATTTCTACAATCAGTTGTAAGTACAAGTGCTTTTGTTTGCTCAAAAACTTCCCCTAATCATTCTAAAGTTTCTCCCCCTTTTTTTTTTTTTTTGCTAATCTATCTGCCTCTCTCTGGAAAACTTCGACTCCCTCAGTATTCTCTTAGTAGGGCAGCCCAAATGTATAATCTATCAGGCAAGATTATACATTTTTAAATTTCATTTGGATGATACCAAGGCAGCTTCTCTCCCTCCCAGCATTTTAGCATGCAATTCATAATGCAATCTTTGTTTTCCCCAGATTTCCTTCTCACTCAGATCATATTTTGGCACTCTGTCCTTAATTATAATGAAGTTCCATTACTGCTACTTTAGGGAAATGCAGATAGCAACACTGTTCTCAGCAGAAACATCAGTGTCTTTAACCTTTGGCTACTCAGAGATATTGCTCACTCTTGTGTTATGCTAGGTCACTTTTTAGCTCTGGCTCTGGTGACTGTTCCAGATGGAGTGGACCTGACATCCATAAGAAAAAAAACTTGGTCTACTGATGTGAGCTGCCTGTAACCAAGTTGCTAATTACCATCTTGGAAATTTCAGCCAATTACTTGTCTTTCCAGTTTGCCTTAACAGATAGCTAAATATAATCTGGTTAACAAGTCAAGAGGAAAGTCACATTTTTGAAATTCTATACAAAAGTACAAAAATATTCGTTACAACCACAGCACTGGGGTTTTGACAATACATATACTTTCATATGTCTTTTGATTATATATGCTTGTTGTTCCAATATTTGACATTTTATTTGTGTTGTTGTTGTTGTTGTTGTTGTTATATTACAGTCAGACACCCTTATCCACTGGGGATATGTTCCAGCTCCTACTGTTGTTGCCTGAAACCATGGATAATCGTGAACAGGCCTTCTGGTTCTGGAGTCAAGCAACCCCAGTACCAGAAGTGTTTTACTGGCCTCTGGAAGGCCTATTTCAGCCTCAGGATAGCATTGGAACATGCGTGCAATGCCACCAGACACCTCACTTCCACTTAACATACATCCCCTTACATATTAGGATGGACTCTGGTGGCATCACGCGGCTATTTCAATGCTTTACGGTGGCCAAAACAGACCTTCTGGAGGCCGAAATAGGTCTTCTGGTTCTGGGCGCTTTTTGTTTATGGCGCCCGCAAGGGGGGGGGGAGGGCTGATCCAGTAACAGTGGTTAACTGAAACCATGGTTACCGAATCAGTGGATATGGGGGTTTGACTGTATTGCTATTGTTAAGAATGAATGAGATTCTATTAAGAAGCAATCAATAAATGGATTAAACCAAATTGCAGTACTGGGCACGTTCCTGAAAATAACAAATCAAATGGTGCAAAGGAGAGATGTATAAAAAATAAGGCATCATATATAGAGAGAACAGAAAGTACACATTTCATCATCTCAAATTGCTGGCAATACTGGAACAGATCATGGATCTTTCTACAGTTACCTTTCCTAGTTTTGAGCCAGTGGGTGTGGGCCAGAAAGACCTATTGGTCCAGAAGGCAGCAAGCCATGGTCTAGATAGAACATTACCACCTGCACAATGGTATTGGTGCAGACCAGCCCTTGCACAGGCCCTTAGCTTTGTGGTCAATTTCCAAGGATTCAAAAAGCTAGGAATGAAATGAAGATGGGTCAACCAGAATTTGAGATAATGAAAGTGTGTCTTCTATTTAATTAGGTCTACTTAGTGATCCAGATCAAGTGTCTTGTGATTTGGATCTTACTTTTTCTAATAGAGGAGGAGGAGGAGGAGAGTTGGCTTTCCTACCCCACTTTTCTCACCCATTTAAGGTGACTCAAAGTGACTGTCAAAGCTTTCTATTTTTCTCCCCACAACAGAACACCCTGTGAGGTGGGTGGTGCTGTGACTAGCCCAAGGTCATCCAGCTAGCTTTGTGGAGGAGGGCAGAATCAAACCCGGTATTCTCAGATAAGAGTTCAGCTCCCTAACCACTAGACCAGGGGTAGACAAACCATGGCTTGGGAGCCACATGCGGCTCTTTGGCTCCTTGATTGTGGCTCTTCCAGCTTAGGAGTCCCTAACTAAGTTAATAACAATGTACCTACCTATATAGTTTAAGTTTTAAAAATTTGGCTCTCAAAAGAAATTTCAGTCATTGTACTGTTGATATTTGGCTCTTTTGACTAATGAGTTTGCCGACCCCTGCACTAGACCAAACCAGCTTATGCTAGGAAGATACCAGTGGTGCTGGGCCTCTCTCTTCTACACATGATACATATGTGCTAGACTAGGAGTCTGAACAAATTGTTCATCCCAACTTTGCAAGAAGTCTTCATCAAACTGAAGGAAGGGCAACCCAGTTAGATATGCTCTTGATGTACCATTTTAATATGGAAAAACAGGTTTATGGGATTAACTACATTTAAAAAGCCATCAAAAACATCCTTTGTTTCTGATGCAACAGTAAATTAATGTGTTAAATGCAATTTGTAACTGTAATATTAGATCCTAACCATAAATTGCAATTGTGATTCATTGCAATTCTAAAAAAGATTACATCAGCTGCTCCTGAATGTGATTTTCCTAGTTTATTAATTTAAATATCTATATCTCTAATTTTTGTTTCCCAAATAATCAAGACAGTGAACTGTGGCTGAAACTCAGATTGCACATAAAGCTTCACTGTAATATCTATTGGTACAGCAAGGCAATTAATGCAGATCTGTGATGGGAGATATATTTTTTAATTATTATTTATTTTTGCCACAGAGCAAAGGTAGTATTATCTGCAAACAGAAGATATTTGGAATGGAAGCCTGAAGTGATTCAAGGCTTCTAGAGAGTGGTTTGCTTATAAGGGGGAAGAATTTTTTAAAAAATAAAGAATTCCTAAACACAGGCAACATGTTTTCACCAACTGCATTTGATAGCACTGTTAAAAGTCTCTCTCTTTTTTTACTTGTATCAGAGTGAAAATATGCTGAGCCTCTATCTCTTAAAAAAAGAAATAATTCCTTTCCAAAGCTATCTGAATTATTAGGGGTGCATCCAAATAGGACAGGAAAAATGTGGAGCTTACCTTTAATGTGCAGTAACATGTCCCCCACAGAGTGAATGGATCATCCCCACATTCTCTGATAGGGATCCTTCCTCTTTGATAGGCCTGTAGCATTTAAGCTGTCCTAGCATTTGGCATTTAGATGTGAGACCGCCTGGAAATGACTGGGAAATTGTAAAACAAATTCTATAGCAATGTCAATGACAAGCCACTTCTGTATTACTGCCAATAATACTGCACTTCTCCATTTTCTGTTGTACCTCTACCTTTACCTCTCATCCAATTAGTCCTGCTACAGAGGATGAATTACATCCATTTAAATTAAAAACAGGGGGGTTAAAAAGAGGGGAAAGCACTTAAAATGTCAGCAGTTAAAAAAATATATGAAAAATTGGGTCTGTTAGGCAAAGAACCATTCCCAAACAGAGAATGCCTCAGTAAAAAAGTATGTTTTTAATGGGTACCCAAAAGCTTCCAGCTGAATACTAGAGGGAAGGAAATTCCATGAGGAAGGTGCTACCACAGAGAAGACCATGCAGTGATTCATGAGACCAACAGCAAGTCTTCTCCAGATGGTCTCAGGGTTTTTCTAGGCTTGTAAAGAACACTACATTATAATGAAGATAATGAGGAGGCATTGTGCTTGTCTGGCAGTGGTCCATTTCACCAGAGCTACACTTCAGCTGCTATCGTAGATAATTTCTTGAGCCCAAATGACTTTAGTAACAAAAGTCATGCCAGAGGATATGAATCTGAATGGTCCAATACAAGGCTGAACATAAAGAGTTAATAGTTTATAAGGGAGGAAAATGTTTGGGTTTCCCCCAACCCCAAGACCAAGGAAGCTTTGGTGTAAATAAAATACTCTTGTACAACCTTTAATTAATTGGTCCATCAGCCTAATTACACTTGGATCTAGGATTCACATGCCTAAGGGTGAGTCGCCATGATGAAAATACTCTGAGGCAAACCTGAGTTCACCTCAGAACATCCCCATGAAAAGCCTCTAATCTGTGCTACATGTAGGACAAATGGCAAAAATCCACAGCAAAAAACCCACACCCTTTCCAACTGTTTTCGTCGCGAATTAGGATGCAATCACACATTATCTCGGAGTCATGGGGATGTTCCTGGCATTCGCAGGTAGGGTTTCGCCTGTGCTCACTATCCCTGCCATGTGCGCTGCAATCACAACTGCTTGGGGATCTCTTCAAAGAAATTCCAGCTACAAACATGACACACACACCCATTGCTTGCAAAAAATACTTTACTGAAACAAAATAGAAATAGACACAAATCTAGAAAAAGCTGGCCCTCCTCACTTTCAGGTCCTGTTATTGTTTTTAGTGGGTTCTTTTTTGTTTGTTTTTACTGTCATAACCTGCCCTTAAACCTTCAGTTAGAGGGTAAGATAAAAATACAAATAAATAAGAACATAAGAACATAAGAGAAGCCCAGCTGGATCAGACCACAGCCCATCTAGTCCAGCATCCTGTCGCACACAGTGGCCCACCAAATGCTCATGGCAGAGACAAGGGCAAACCTTTTCCTGCTCTTGAATCCCAGCAGATGGCCTTAGAAGCGTCCTGCTCCCCCCCCCCAATGGATGGGTGGACGAATGAATGAATATAAAAGAAACAGTTACTGTAATTCAAATAGAAACACAGTGTGCTCCACCATAAAGGAAAAGATTATTCAGTGTTGTCCTGCCAGGGAGTGAGGGCTGTATTTTACATATATGTTTTATCTTTTTCATTGTTGTGACCTACCCTGGGACATTCAGGTGAAGGGTGATAAATAAATAAATAAGTAAACAAACAAACAAACAAACAAACAAACAAATAAATAAATAAATAAATAAATAAATAACAGGAGAAATAGGACCTTCCTGCACTGAGCCTTATTCTGGATTATATCCAATAATAGGAACCTGCCATCTGTATACTAGCTAGTGCAGCAGACTATGGCTATTGGATGGCAGGTTTCCATTCAACGATATAATCTGGGATAAGGCTCAGTTATAGAAGGGGCCATTCATTCTTCTTTCCAGATTCAGTTGATAAGACAACTTAAACATCACTTCTGCTGTCTGCCTCACACTACAAAAATGAGGAATATCTTTTAAATGAATGAAGAAGCTGAAATGGTCATTTATGAGCCTAAACCTTTGCCTGAGATCTGCTTGGTTGCTGTGCTTGGGAGCATTCTTGCCCACTAGCATTTTGGCAGCCAGTGCCTAGATGACTGATACATCTGGTAACGCTCCTACACCATTACTTGAAGCTGTTGCAAAATGCAGGCAGATGAAGCCCATATATGTGGAAAAAGATAGTGCAAAGTTCTTCATTTTGACAACTGGCGCCAAGATATGATTATTCCTAATTGTGGGGTTGAACATTATTATTACTATTGTACTTATGATAAAGAATTATGCTCATAATTATACATGTCTTTCCCTTTCTCTCTCTCTCCTCTTTTTTTCTTTTCTTTTTGTGGAACCAGTTCGTTTCTGTTCTGCTAAGCTGCCTGGTTAGTTTTACTGGCTCCACTGAACTGGTTGCTTAGTTCAAACTATGTAAATCAAACAAACCAATGAAACATTTTTCAGCTAAGTAATGTATACATACACTTCAATATCGTTTTCTCCAGAAGTATTTCCAAGCAAGTGTGTACAGGGCCTTGGTTTCACAATGATGCTGGATTTCATTTCCCCTCTTTTTTCTCTCTCCTAATGAAATGGGGGGGGGCTTGTTTTTGTCTTGAAGAATCAGTTTTATATCCTGCTTTTCTCACCCTTAAGGGGATTCAAAACAGCCAACAAACCTTCTGTTCTTCTACTTACAATAGACACCCTGTGAGGCAGGTGAGCTCATGAGAGCTCAGAAATAGAGCTGTGACTTGCCCAAGGTCACCCAGCTGGCTTTGTGGAGGAGAACAAAATCAAATGGAATCTACCAGATAAGAGTCCAACACTCATAACAAGGCAAAACTGACCGCATCTCTTGGGTGGAAGTATTAAAGTGTTTATGTACTGATATTTACCCGAAATTTGGAAAGAGTTCCTTTTGGGATTACAACTTCCATGTTCCTTAAATGCTTTTCTAATTAAAAAAAGGATGTTATGGAAAAAATTCTAAAGGGATCTAGCAGTACTCCCATGAGCAGAATCTTTAAAAGACTAGACATTTGGCTGGAGAGGCCATGGAGATGACAACTGATTCTCAGGAAGGGAATGACTAGGCCAATTTGAATAGAAAGTATAAATTTGCTGAAAGTATCGCCTTTATTACAAGACAACCAATGGCAACGTACCATGGAAGAACATCTTGGTGTTGCTCATTTTTGGTCAAAAATTATTTAGTTTAACTTTTATCTGACCTTCTTATTTTTACTGGCATTGCTTTATTCAATTTTAACATCTTTTATTGATCAGAATGTTGTTGTTTTAAATTTGTTTATATTTTATGATACCGCTTTTATGGTTTGCTTTGTTAGAATACAATGCATTTGACATGAAATAAATAAATTACAGGACAACTAGGAATAATGTCAAAATGGAGACAAATTAACTCAGTGGCAGCAGCAACTTGAAGTTGGATGCAACTGAAGAAGAAGAACTTGTAATTGATAGCTCCCTTTTTCTAAAGAAAGAATTTAACATTTAATTTCAAAGCAATAAAATGAAGGAAGAAGGAGGCAAGAAAAAAAAAGGCTGAGGGGAATGAATGGAATTATTTGTTACTTTCCTGGGATCTTCTTACCTTGATCAAGGATGATCTTCACAGGTTGAAAGAGCAACAGTGTTGCCTACACACACACACACACACACACACAAACAGAAGATAAGACTAAACTCATTAAGAGTGGAATTCACAAATAGTCATTTGTTAATGCCTTCTTGGACTCATGTTGAAATGAGATGCCATAAATGACACACAAAAGCCAACACAACTGTGTCCTGCTAGTACCAGGCAATTCAAGGTCAATTTGGGCAACCCACACCTTAGCAGCAGCAACACATCTCAAAGCCTTGGGTTGGAGGAGTTAATTCACATCTTCAGGGTGATATTGAGGCCAATTTGCACTTGGCCTCTTAGTTGATAATTAGTTAACATCTGGGCAGGTGCATCTGCATCTGCAGGAGGTGTTTGTAGCCTCCAAATGCCCCCTGCCTGCCCAGATGTTAACTAATTATCAACTAGCTGCAATTGCAGCCAGGAACTTACCTGGGAACATCCAGCAGTGACCATCTGCACCTTTTCCTGTGTGAGGGGTCAATTGGTTGCTCAGATAACATCTGACATGTCTGTATGTGCACAGAGGGTCAGCATCACCATAGTGATGGTGCACACACACTTGTGCAGGGTGCTGCAATGAAAATGGAGGTGCCTGCCGAGGATCAGGTAAGTTTCTGGTCATGCGGGTGCTAGGCTATCGTGTACTAGTGCTCACAAGTGCAAGTGCTAGTAAATGTTAGTCTACAATGCACCTTTCCCATCCAACAGACGGGAAAGCAAGTGCAGAAATGCCCTTGATTTCAGCAGTGGTCCCCTTAGAAAAAGGAACCCCCTCACAAAGAAAGCATACAAATTCAGCTCTTGATGAATTTTGGTAGGAACAGAAATTTGAAGAGGTGGACCTTGAAAGGTAGAAGAATATGGAATGGTGAACCAAGGACCCATTCCAGAAGAAGGTGCCTAACAAAATGCACCTTCAAAACGTGGAGACTTTTTTGATAGGAAACAGGGATAAACAAAAGACCAGTAAACATCCAGGCATCCTAAAACAGGTAAACAAGGTGCAGTGATTAAGTAGTTACACATGGGTACCCATATATGCATTTTAATCTTGCAGTTCTCTTGCCCAGGACATGAAAACTGTTCACTCAAATAGTGTCTTCCTGTCACAAGCTGATGAGATTAAGCTGTCCTTGTACACACAAGCTAAATAAAGGGATGTTTTCAGCAGGAAGAAGACAATGTCAGAAAGTTCTGTCCAGTATCAGTGAGCTGGATTCTCATCTAGGGGACAAATCCTATGCTTCAGTGGTCATTTCCCCTTCCAATTCAAATTCCGTGTACAGCACCTACACATGTCTGATTTAGGGATATGATATGCGGAATTTTTCTGTGTTTGATTTTCATCAAAGCAAATGCGAAAGAAATTCACATTTGTGCAAACAAAGCCCCTTGGAAATATGGTAGGATTTGAATCCACTGCAAATACTCTTCAAATACTATCTGAATCCACTTTGAAGCCCCTGCCTCCAGTCACGCCTCTGAATCCCCTCCAAATCTGCTTTGAATCCCTTTTATTCACCTTCAGTCTACTCTGAATTTGCTGCAGAGGTGATAGGGAAGCCACTTTGCCACCACTCTTACCTTTGTGAATATAACAAAGCTTTGAAAGAATGCACAAAAGCATTCACTTCACATTTGAATGTTAGTTTTCGGATGTAGCCAATATTCGATTCAGAGGCAAATGTTCAAATCTGTAAAAATCCATACAAATTGTGCATCTCATCTTTGCGTATTGTCACTCTCACTGCCAGATGTGAGAACATGCCTTAATATTCTTCGATTAACAATCCACAATTAATTAAGCCATCAACAAGAACAAAGCCAGGCTTTATCCCCACCCCCATCCATTGTTTTTCATCCTGACCTTTTTTTTTTCCTGCTTTAAACTACAGGTACCTGTAGGGATGTGCACAGATATTCAAAAATTCAAAAATCCAATTCAAATCCATCAAATGTTGACATTCAAACTCGAATCAGATTTTTAAAAATCCAAATCCACACATTTGGATGAATTTTGGATTTTCGAAAATCCAATATGGATTTTCAAATAATTCACATGGACCAATTTCTATCTATCGTATATGAATATGCATGAAAATTATATATATTTGTGCATATAATGCGGGATGAAAACAGGATGCATACGGGATAAATACGTATTTGTGCAAATTCCTAGATTGGATACGAATCTCAACTGGCCATCTGCACAGGTGCGGGTGCCCAGCCAACGAGGGGCCGCCCCGCGAGCATGCGCAGTTCATCCCCAACCTATTCTAGCCAGAAGCGAGCTGGCAGCAGCAGATAAGCCCTGTTCATGCATGCACGCAACCCTGGAGTGGGTTGGGGGGTGCTGGATAGAGGTCCCACCACTTGCATAGGCCTGATCCTGGCCATTGCAGGTGGCAGGACCCCAGGGAAGGGACCCAACTGGCCTCCCCACCCCTTGCTGCAAGGCAGCCAATCAGGGGAGGTCGGGGTAGGGTCTTCGGCCCAAATGCGTTGAGTACACTTCCCCGTCCACACGTAGACAGGTAAAGGATGTGTTTGGAACATGTCCTTTACCTGCCAGTGCAGATGGGGAAGTGTACTCAATGCATTTGGGCCAGCGTCCTGAGGCGTCTTTCCTGTAATGTGAAAACGCCTCTGGAGAGAATCAGAACTACTCATTCATGTGAAGAGGGGAAGGAACTGTTTAGTAATGTTCTAATTCAAGAGCAACTTTTGTTGTTGTTGTTAAAACTGACATGGATTTCAACAACATGCAGAAAGAATGAAACACATGGTGCTGTTACATCTTGCTTTGAGCTGGTGATAAGGTGTGCAGAGGAAGTAAAAGTGTTTTCCCTCTGGAAATTAGGGGGGGGGAGAGCTATGATTGTAGTGCTTTTCTTAAAGTGGAGGAATGATGATCACACACCACCCACTGCCCCTGGCCATCACAATTAAATCCATGGAGCGTTTATTCCCCAGCTACAGTCTTCATGGCTGAAGGACATTAATATCTTCATACAGGCCTCCAAGGAAGACAAGGGTCATTTTGTACTTGCTGATGTTTCAACACCAGCAAGTGCACTATGGAATATGGTCTGTATTTGTGCAGCTGTAGTACGAAAAGGCATCACATGGTTTGGGGTACCAGCACAAGCAGCTGCTTATTCAGATCATGGAGGTATGCAGGTACAGCACATGCCTCTGTGTTCTGGTCTAGCAGGGGACCTATAATGGGGGGACTGAAACCAGGAACTTTCATTCCTGTCCATCAGAGCTGACTCCAAAGCTCTTGTAAGCTGTGATGGCAGCACAGGGGCTATCCCAGAAGAGCCATCCAAATGTGGATGAAGTTGTTCTGGGACAGCTGATGAATCACTCCAACCGATCCAGTCCCACTAAAGACGTCCACATCTGGAAAGTGTAAAAATGGCCTGAGTAATGCTCAGGATCTGATACAAGATGTCATTGTGACTGATCCAATAGGAAACTGTGATCACAATGTAATAATTTTTTATTTCAATACAGACAGCAATAGCAAGTTGTCAACAAAATCAACAAAAGGCCTTCCGCCATCCAGATTATTTCTAAGAATAGGGACCTGACATCCACATGTTAGTACATACTACAGCAGATTTTAGGTGGGTCCTGCTGTAGTCTGCCTCAACGTGTTGATAGCAGGTTCTTGTTCCAACATGTAATCCGGAATAACGGCCAGAGACCTTAAACTTTCACAAAGAAAACTTCTCCAAAGTGAGGAAACTAGTCAAAAGGAAATTGAATGGGAAAGTTAGAAGAGTCCAGTTGCTCCAGATGGCTACTAGAATGGTTGCATAGGTACAGCATCCAAGTTGGAGGGACAGGCATTATGCCTCCCAAGGCCATTTGCAGGGACTTGAGAGTAGGTAAATGTTGTACCTTTGAACATCTACTTGAGAATGCTGAGAAGCATTTGGTGGGTCTCTGCGTGAGACAGGATGTTGGACTAGATGGGCTGTGGCCTGATCCAGCAGGGCTCCTCTTACGTTCTTATGAATGAGCCATAAGGGGCAATAAAGGCACCACCAGACTTAAGTGGATAATGACTTAAGTGTTTTATTATTCCTGCTGGTCCGTATGGCTTGTTTCTACGGGACTCACGTACAGAGGATGAAAACTGTTGTGAGGGAGCTTGATGGATTCCAGGGGAAAAAAATAAGTAAAACCGAAAGTGAGAAAACTGGAGGATGCCTTGCCAAAGGCGCAGAATTAACCAAAAGAAATGACTTTATTTCTAAGTCTTGACTTAAGTAGGGAAACTGTCTAGACGAGGTTAAGATTAATGAGTTTTTATATACATGGCTTTCATAGCCCAACTACTGAAACATTCTAAAATCAATTTTTCCTAAAATAATATTATTATATTGACTTTTGAACTGTAGCTTTTCAAAACTTTTACTGAAAGCTAAATACGCTGCTGGTTATACCTTGGTCTGGTGCCTCGATTTTTACTTCATGGTCCAGGAAGGAAGTTGATGGATGAAATCCAGCTTAACAAGGAAACAGGGCTTCTTCAGTGGAGGCGACCAGAGTTGTGGCCACAAAAGGGAAGGGCCAAAAGGGACATTAGTGTCCACAATACAAAATACTGAGGTGCACATTAACAGCATAGGCATTTACCATGGGTAGGAAATAATGCTAGAAAATAATCAAATGGTACAAACGGTATGGTACATCTTACATCTTTCAGGCTCGGGGGGGGGGATTGCAGGATGCTTCTAAGGCCATTTGCTGGGATTCGAGAGCAGGAAATGGTTTGTCTTTGTCTCTGCTTGAGATGCCCATGAGCATTTGGTGAGCCACCATGTGTGACAGGACGCTGGAATAGATGGGCTGTGGCCTGATCCAGTATGGCTTGTCTTATGTTCTTGTGTTCTTATGCATTTCTTTAACATTTCAATGATGGCTAAGTACACTTTGTCTTTTTAGTGCTCTTGACTAATATAGCTATTTCTCTGCTGCAATGAGGCAATCAATAATTGTTAATCTGTTCAAATTTATGTGCTGGCAGTTAGCTTATGCAGCAAGCAGAACTCAGCTATATAAGCGGTAGACTTTTGCTTCCTTGAACACTGGGTTGGCTTGCAATCTGCTGGAAACTATGAGTCTTTTCCTGCATGGTCCATCCGCATTGTGTGACGGGCCTGACCACACCAATAGTTCAAGATATCTTCTAGCCATCTTCTCTTCATATCACCCACTTTTTTTCCCCCTGGGATCGTCTTGGGGGTAGGCTGTGCTTCCTCAAGCCAGTTTCTCCAGAGTCTACTTTTACACAGGACTCCATCTGTCTTGGGGGAGGGCAGTCCATTTTCTCTTGTCATTATGGATGTGCACGAATATTGGTAACATTTGTTTCATACAAATTTGGACAAATTCAGACACTTGTACACAATTCGAATATTACAACATTCGTACATTAAAATTTGTAAGAATAAGAATGTTTCAGAACATTCATATGAATAGTTTGTACATTTGTTAAACTTGGTATAAGATACATATGTATGCATTCGTATTGGATATTCATATGAATTTGTACAAATACATTCATACTGAACAGAATCCTGCCACATTTGAAGGAGATCTATTCAAACAAATACGTATTTTCTAACATTCAATTCATTGAATGCCAAAATCTCATTTGTGCACATACCCATTTGTCATGGGTAAGCAGGGAACCAGTATAGAGGGGTTAAACCATGCTGGGGTGGATGGATCCAGCCTTCCCTCCTGCCCCATGCCTTCCCATCCTCCCCCCCCCCAATTCCCCTTTGTTCTGATCACAAGCTTGCGGACTCTGTCATTTTTAAAAAATATAATCTATTTTGTGCTAGACTGATAATGCAGTAGATCAGGATGAGATTTAAAAAATCAATGGCCAGGAAAGCACTGTTGGGAGGAGGAGTGAGGGAAGAGTGGAGCAAGAGAATCAATGATACAATTCTAAGGACAATGTGTCTTCCTTTTTCCTTCAGCAATGTGCAAGGGAAACATTGCTTTGTTTCAGTAAAAAGTAAAACCAGGAAGTTAAAACTGAGAAATGAAAGTGCTTTAGCAGCTTGAAGGAAAACAGCAGATTACAACCTCTCATTTTTCCATGGGAAGGGCTGTGGAGGTGGAGATGTATGCTGGTTGGGACATGCCTCAGCTGAATCTGTTTGTGGACACAGTCCCCTTACCCCAACAGGAACCTGTGTTAGCATCGAGTTTGCCATCAGCACTACCCCGCTGCCATTAATGATTGACAGAACTTTATCCTATTGGAATGCAGGTGGTGTTGATGCAGTCAGAGGGGTGGAGAACTAAAGAGTCATGTAAAGGAGAGTGCAGATGAGGAACTGCTCTCAATGCATTCGGGCCGAAGCATTCTGAGGCGTCATCGCTGTAATGAGAAAATGCCTAGAGAAGTGCACGAATGGGGTTTTTTTTTTTGCGTTTGATTTGTATCAAATCAAATGTAAGAAAATTCATATTAGTTCAAATAGATCCCCTTTGAATGTGGTAGGATTCTATTTGATACGAATGTATTCATGTGAATATCTGATACGAATGCATACATATATGATAGGTATCGGATATATATCCTGTAACACATCTGCTCTGAAAGCATTAAATCAGCCCTGAATCCTTTTTGAATCCGCTCTCTAACCATGTCAAAAACATTGTGGATCCATTGCAGATGGGACTGGTGCAGCCGCTTTCCCACCTCCCCATTTCATGAATGTCCTGAAGTTTCATACGAATGTATTCATACAAATGTTAATGTACAAATATCGTAACATTTGATTCATATACAAATGTCAGGATTTGTACAAATTTGTACAAATAACAAATGTTCCAAATATTTGTGCACATCCCTACACATAAGCCATTATTTGTTTGTTTGTTTGCTTATTTATTTATTTGTTTATATTTATTTATTTATTTCCTGCCCTGTACCTGAAGGTCTCAGGGTGGGTAACAGCCTTTAAAACAACGAATTAAAGCCAATATTAAAACCAATAATAGACATAAAACATTTAGAAAATTCAGCATATTAAAATACTAAAATAATTGTAGCTATCACTGACATATCCCCATGTTCTGAGTGCACAGTGGACATAACAAGTAAGCATGGTTGACATAATAAAGTCATAGAGTCACAACACAACATCTTGAGGCACGGGTTTTCCCATTCAATCAGATACCCTGGCATGGCTCCACTCTGGAACCAGTAAAGTTCTTGAACACATCATTCCCTCCCACCCCCGGCAACACTCAACTTGCAGAACAGATGTAATTGTTTCTAAATGTGTGGTTTTTTTTCAAGTAGGAAACTTTCCATAATATATATTTTATATGTATATGTATATATGGAGTCGTCCAGACTTTCTCGCCAATAATCTCAGAAAAAGTTGCTTGTTCAAATTTCCTTTGGCTTTCAAACTCGGTCATTCTCAGCACCTCACACCCCCCCCTTCAGCTAGAGTTATTTCTATCCTTCCTCAGAGTACAGACATAAAAAGATTGAGGAGGGGTGTGTGTGCATCCTCTCCCTCATTCCTTCACTCTCTTGCTCCCTCTCTCTTTTTAAAATGGTGCTAGTTTGATTTGATTACATTTATTGGGAGGAAAGCGTTTGCCTGCTACATAAGGAACAGCAGCATAGTGAGATTAACATTTTGGAGAGCAAACTTTCCAACACATCAGCAAAGAATAAATAAAGATGTGCTTGGAATAACCATTGAGTGCAGAAAGACAAAAATGCCTTCATGTCCTTGTGGCTCAGAATACAAAGTAGCCTACAAAGCCCAATTGCTAAGTGAACTGCCTTTTGCCTTCCAAATTGCTTTTACCTATTGGCAGTGGCAGAAACTCTGGGGCTGGAGATATGTACTTCAGTTTCTAAGCTTAGGACCAAACTTAGCAGATAACTGCATGGGAGCCTTCTGGCTTCCCCTTGCTAAACCCAAAATATTTAGTCTTATTTTAAGTTTAAAAAATTAAAAATTCAGGAAGGAAGGAAGTGATTTAACAGTCAGTATTCCTCAGCCATCAGAAGACACCAGTGAAATGAAAATGAGGTGATAATATAGTGTATGGCAGAGGTGTCAAACTCAATTTTGCAGAGGGCCGGATTTAAAAAAAAAAAAGTACTGTCAGGGCCAGGGGGCTTGGCCGGGGACGTGACCGGGGGCATGGCTAGGGCACAGAGGAGGGGCTGGGGGCGTGGCCGGGGCATGGCCAGGGCGTGGCTAGGGCAGAGGAGGGGCTGGCTGTCCATGGCGGCGCCCACGCACTTGGGCAGTGGAAGGTCCCGCCACGCGCTCGCTCGCCTCGCATTTCCTCTCCTCACCTCGCCTCCTTCGCACCCAAGGAGGACAGTGGTGGTGACGGCGGCAGGTGGCCGCGGGTGGCGGCCACGGGCCGTATTAGTACAGCCCGCGGGCCGCATCCGGCCCGTGGGCCGTATCTTTGACATGCCTGGTGTATGGTATTTTAGTCTTAACCCCAGAGGAACACAAATTCTCCAACAGAACCTTTAAAAAACAAAAGCCAAGAAGAATAGCTTGTAAAGTTGTCTGATACTAATTTCTAATATATATTTACATGAAAGATTAAACCCCTTGCATATTTATTCATTTAGATATATATCAGAAGTCTCACCTCTCCTACCACAATCTGTAGATCTAAGCTCTATTCCTCTTTCATTTTTTACTTCATGAGTTTCAATTCAGGATTGGCTAAAAAAAAGAAAGCAGACCACTGTAGCCAGTAGGATTCATTTTTCACATATGGATTTCAGTGGAATTGCAGCCTTACAGGCAGCTTCTGCCATATGCCACAGTTCCATGTTAAAGTGATTCTGGTCAGATCAAGACTTCCAGGCCAAGAGTGTGGAGGTGGTGCAGAATGTGCTGAGATTTGTCTGGGCAATGGCTGGCCCATCATTCTCTGGCATCAGCAAGCCAAGGATATGTCTCCACAGTTCTAGATATTATCCCCAGGAGAGGGCCATCCTCTGGTGTAAATGAAAAGTCACTAGGCTCCAGAACAGGGCCTGAGTCTGTACAGTGGCAGCAGGAACCAAGATCTGCCATGTTCCACAAGGGAGACCACTTTAAAATAGGCCGCATCCCCATTATAAGCTTAATTCAGTTTCCCTAAACCAAAATAATAGAACCGGATGAAAACACGAATTTGCCTGTTCCCATTACTTTAAACTTAATCGCGTTCAATCTGGATTCTGAGGATCGTACGTCGCGTACATGACTCAAGGGGGGACTCAAGTGGCTACTTTTTAAAAGCCATTTTTTGGGGCTGCCCTGCCCTCTTCCTCCTGGCATGAATGCGCCACCCATAACGGACCCCTTCACCGACCCTGGCTGGGTGGCTGCCACTTGCCTGGATGGAGGAAAACCAGCAGTGGGCAGCCAGCGATTCTCCCCATTGCCCAGGGCACACAGAAGCAGTGGCAACTCAAGCAAGGGGGCTTTAACATTCACACATCTCTCAGAATCTGCCCTGCTTTCCTTTCCCCTTTAAAGGTCAGAACTCCAAAGAGCTAGAATTGCACAAAATTGCAACATTGTTATCAGGTGTGAAGTGGTTAGATTGCTACAGTGTAGCGGCTGCTGTGAAGGTTGGATTTTTACACTGAAATCATTGTCTTTGGAAGCAAGCTATTGGGAGAGGGAAACCCTAAACATGGATTCTCATCCCTTAAAACGGTAGGGTCCTCACAGTAAAAAATGTAACACATATCAAGCGCACGATCCGGAGTGAGACCTGTTGAAATGAGAGTTAACATTTACAACACTTTGGGGTGATTTAACACGCAGAAAGCCTGTTAAGACAAACTTGACGTGGGGTCTGTGAGGATTGAAAACGGTTTGAAACCGAAATCAGCTTGTAATGGGGATGTGGCCATAATCTTCTGCTGGAGTGCTTCTGGCCTGGGCACAGTTTCCAAATCCCAGCACAGATAGACCAGGCATGGGGCTGTAGGTCAGTGGGTTTCCCAGGAAGCCATGCCTCCCATGGTAACAATTTGAGGTGCCGCCAGTGTAGTCCCAACACAATCTAACATAGGTGCCCTAGAATGCACAGATGTTACCATAGTGTCTAGCATCATTCATTCTGATCTTTGGCACCACTTCTTTTTAGCTGCCTTCTTCCCTCTGCCCCATCAACTACATCTGGAACAAGGCATTGCTCCCATGTATGAGCAATTGTTCCACTTGGCCAGTATGGGATCACTTGCACTTAGATTTCACGCAAAAGAAGCAAACAGATTTTCTTCTTGCTCCTAACTTTTTTCCTCCCTGATTATATTTTTTTGCTCAAACAAGCAAACAAAAACACCACATATCTTATATGGAAGAATATGTACATAAGAGTAGGAGTACTTCAAATTAATAAATAGCCCTTTTGCTTAACTGAAAGGTTGATCTACAGCATACCCACCAGAATAATTATTAATCCAGACCAAGGATTCCTTGAAACTTCTGAAGTACTATGGAAGAAGCATTCTAAGGGTAAGATGCTTTTCTGCCAGTGTTCTAGGATCCGCCCCCCTTTTTTTTTGTGAAAGCTTGTGCGTTGGATTTGGCATGCATTTTTGTAAGGCTCTCTCACAGGAGGAGGTCTTTTCTTAAACCCTAAACCATTCATCAGATCTCTTCCAGAGAGTTGGGACAAAAACTCCCTTACTAACTCCTTTTCTTTTACATTCCTGCTCCCCTTTTAACAGAGGAAAGTGATTTTTGCTTGCCAGCTCTCCCAGCTTACAGATATGCAGATACGCAAAAAGAAAAAGAAAAAAAAGCCAGCAACTGCACAGGATGTATCCCAATACAGAAGCATTATGCTGAAGATCTTAAACTAATTCCAACTATTTGAAGAAGGGAGGGAGGAGAGAAGGAGGGAAAGAGGGGGGGAGGAGAGAGGGGAGGGAGGGAGAGAGGGAAGGGAGGGAGGAGGAAAGGGAGGGAGAGAAAGAGGGAAGGGAGGGAGGGAAGGGAGGGAGGGGAGAAGAGAGGGAAGGGAGGGAGCGAGGAGGGAAAGAGAGAGGGAAGGAGGGGAGGGAGGGAGGAGGAAAGGGAGGGAGGGAGGGAGGGGAGGGAGGGAGGGGAGGGAGGAGAGAGGGGAGGGAGGAGAGAGGGGAGGGAGAAGAGAGGGAAGGGAGAAGAGAGGGAAAGAGGGGAGGAAGGGAAAGGAGGAGGAAAGGGAGGGAGAGAAAGAGGGAAGGGAGGGGGGAAGGGAGGGAGCGAGGAGAGAGGGAAGGGAGAAGAGAGGGAAGGGAGGGAGGAGGGAAAGAGAGAGGGAAAGAGGGGAGGAAGGGAAGGGAGGAGGAAAGGGAGGGAGAGAAAGAGGGAAGGGAGGGGGAAGGGAGGGAGCAAGGAGAGAGGGAAGGGAGAAGAGAGGGAAGGGAGGGAGCAAGGAGGGAAAGAGAGAGGGAAGGAGGGGAGGGAGGGAGGAGAGAGGGAGGGAGGAGGAAAGGGAGGGAGGGAGGAGAGAGGGAGGGAGGGAAGGGAGAAGAGAGGGAAGGGAGGGAGAAGAGAGGGAAGGGAGCGAGCAAGCGAGGGAGGGAAGGAAGGAAGGAAGGAATAACATAAATAAATAAAATTGAAATGGGTTACTGGACAAAGGGACTACTTTCTGTTTCTTCTCTCATCATACTCCTCCTCCTCCTCGTAAATGCAAAATAAATATGTCATAGGTAGGTAATTTTGGAGTCCATGGTTCTTGGCAGCTGCTTTCATTCCACTGTTTGCAGTTATTTTGCTGGGCTTGCTGGAGACCCCAGGTTACCATTTTCTCCCGTATTTCTGTCTCTTAAATATGCTACAGTATATTATCACTTCATTTTCATTTCACTGGCTTCCTCTGACAGCTGGACAGGCATTGACTGTAAAAATCACTTCCTTCCTTTAAAAAACCCAAAAACTTTAAAGTTTGGAGTTGGTTGTGGCAGTGGAGAAGCCTTTTAAAGCATAAGGAAAGACTTTTGAGTGGAACTATAAAACATTCCCAGGTGGTAGTGATTTAGAAGACCATGCCCTGCACTACTAGCTACACACATAAACCTGGTCCCTTTCCAACTGACTTGTCTTGTGTTCACATGATACCTTTCAAAGCCGTCCAGAATGGTTCAGAAAATAAGGCGGCTTTTCAGTAAAGACCGGTGCCTACTATGGTGCGTGTGGTCAAGTGCAAGTCAGCTAAAATCAGGTAGTACTAGAAGTCAGGACACTGAGGGTGCATTCCCATTCAACTTTTAAAGAGCTTTGAATTTATTTTCAAAGCTGAGCATTCCCAAACAATCAGACAAATCTGCAGTTTCCGAAGATTAAAGATCCTGGAACACAGATTATCTGTATTTGAATCAAAAGAATTCTCGCTGTGGGATTTAGAAGTAATCCTCATTATTTGTCAATGGGGACAGAAGCGGTTTTTTGGAGGTGTGGAGGCATGATTTAGGGGCGTCCTCAGTTCCCCCTGATCCAGTCATAAGCTGTGATTTGCTCCCCTTTTCCCCTTTGTTGTTTGTTAATGAGATCCGGCTGCATTGTGCTATCTGTCCTTTCAGCCATAGAAGAGAAACTGAAGGAGAGTGAGAGGAATCGTATTGCCTTTGTATTTGTATGAATTTGGACATTCGTACATGAATATGAATATGAATGTTTTGGAACATTCAGACAAATAGTTCCAACATTCATTAAACTGGGGGGGGGGAACTGAGGGAAAGCAGGTTCAGAGAAACAGAGAGGGATGTGAGGTGTGTGTGTAAGACAGGAGAAGCAGCAGGATCGGAGAAACAGAGAGAGGCAAGCGGTGTGTGTTTAAGACAGGAGGGGAGAAACAGAGAAAGGTGAGGTGTGTGGTGTGTGTAAGACTCTAGATGCAGCAGGACTGGAGAAACAGAGAGATGAGGTGAGGGACATGTGCGTAAGATATGAGAGGGAGCAGGATCGGAAAAACAGAGAGGTGAGGTGTGTGTGTTTAAGACAGGAGGAGAAGCAGGTGAGGAGAAACAGAAAGACAGGTGAGGGGTGTGTGAGGAGGGGGATCCATATCCATTATGTATGCACTTGTATAGGATACCTATCCAGGATACCTATCCAGGACATGTATCTGTTATGTATGCATTTGGATATTCATATGAATTCATACGAATACATTCATATCGAATAGAATTCTACCACATTCGAAGGGGATCTATTTGAACAAATACAAATTTTCTAACATTTGATTCCTTATGATTCGAATGCCCCCACACCCACTTGTATACATCCCTAGTACCAAGATATTAGACAATACAATGTTATGAGCTATTAGACCATAGGCCTGGGAGAGTCTGATTTTGCTTAGGCAGGGATCAGAAAGACTTTAAAATGCCTACCATTCACGCTGTGCCAGTGCTGCACAAAGCTGGTGACTACTTTGCCTCTCTGATTGGCAAAGAGGAACTCTTCTGACAGCGATCATGATACTGCTCCCCCCCTTTCTTCCACTCACACCTTCTGCCTCCCTTTTTGGCTGGCATCTTGTGCAAGTGCAGCCATGTTGCCCAGTTGCCCAGTTACTAGCAACTGCTGTGATCATACAGGCCAGTGCCACAGTGGCAGGCTGGCTGGGGACCAAACCAGGGGGCGGCAGGCCATGCCCCCCAACATGCCACTGGGATCAGTCCTGCCTCTCTGCGTTGGCCTGCTGGTGAATCATGGAACACGTGACGTGGCTGGTGGCAGCTGATGGAGGCAGTGAGGAGGCAGGATTCCCAGCTTTTGTGGCAGTGGCATGGGCTGGTCAATAGAGGACCATTCACATTTCTGGCTGATAAGGGATGCTTTGGGTAAGCTTTCCTCCTGGCAAATGCAAATGACCCACCTGTACCTGGAGTGTCCCTGCCCTAATTCATGGCACGCTAATGAGGTAAGTGCAGAAAGGACTCTGTTGAGTCTACCAGTGATCCAGATTTAGGCCTCCATTCCGGGGGAGATGGTGCCTCCTAGATCTATATTAACATCTTTAGGACTATAGCATGGACTGTAAATCTACATTGAGAGTCAATGAACAAAGAGTCATAGATTCTAGATTTGAAATTACTGGTTGTTTCTGTTAAAGGCCAGCCAGTAACAAAGGAAAATAATCTTTTTATGACTGCCACAGATGGACATGCAAAAAAGCCATCTCTGTGATGAAAGACTCTGATTCTTAATAGGTTGTGTGCTTGTGTGTTTTTGTTATATTCTGGTAAACATGTAACCACTAATATCACCTAAACTGAAAAATTCTGCAAACCAGCTTCATGAATTCATGGCCTGTTTTGTATTCTATTACAAAAAACATATGGGATGGAGATATGCCTGAAAGTCGAACACAGGGGCAGTCAGAGCACAATTCTATTACATTGAGCTACAGATATTTGTTCTGGGGATCAGAGAATGTATCCTTTTCAGAAGGTGCATAAAGAGCTCTGATGGTCTCTTTACAGCATTAAGAACAATATTAGTAGTAGTAGTGATATTATTCATTATAAGGCTGCATCCAGATGTCACTTACATACTCCTCTATATTTGGATATTCTGGAATAATGTGTTTATTTCAGAGTATCTAAATATAGGAAAATAAATAAGCAATGTCTGGATGTAGCCCAAGCCTTGGGCTGGAACTTGGAGGTGGCCACCCAATTCAAAGGCAAAGAAGCAGGCACAAAGAAGAAGAAGGCGAACTGAAAAGAATTGGAAGCAACACAAGAAGTAGTTGGACCCCCATATCCACTGGAGATATGTAATGGCTCCTACTGTGGTTACCTGAGACTGTGGATAATCGTGAACAGGCCTTCCCAGTTCTGTGGTTGTGCAACCCCAGAACCAGAAGTGCTTTTCTGGCCTCTGGAAGGCCTATTTCAGCCTCCAAAGAGTGTTGGAAAAGGTGTGTGATGCCACTGGACACCTCCGACCCGCTTCCCACATGGGCCCTTACATTTTGGGATTGGCTTCGGTGGTGTCACACACCTATTCCAACGCTCTACAGAGGCTGAAATAGGCTTTCCGGTTCTGGTAACTTTTTCCTTATGGTGCCCACAGCTGGTGGCGGTGGGCTGATCTGGTAACTGTGATTAACTGAAACCGTGGATACCAAATCAGTGAATATGGGGGTCTGACTGTATCTAGTTCCAGAAAAAGAAACAAGCACTCTATAATTCAAGAGAATGATATAGTCAAACAGCTCATATCTGTGAATAATACACTCATTCATGGGTATCTGTTGTGTCAGCGATTTCTGCTGCGCTGTGGACTAGGTTTTTGAAGGCACCTTCAGAAAGAGAAGATTATCCTAAGGGAGCTATAGGAACTTGGTGCCTAAGTGCACTCTGCTGAACATGCTGAGAGGTCATGCCCAGAGAATATGAATGTATCAGAATGGAGCTGTTGTGTGCATTAACCTTGTACCCACTTCTTCTACCATGGGCTTAATATATGCAAAACCAGCTGGTCATAGCCTTGAAGTCAAAAGGACATCTGAAAGTAAGTGAACTAGGGCAGTTTTCAGCATTGCTTCTGGAGCAGGGTAAGTCCTGTTCATTGTTTTAGACCTAAATTATAAGGATATATAAACCATAATTATTTACATCTCCTCACTTTGTATTTCTTGGCACTATGTTGCTGAACAGCACATGATATTCTGTTAACATTTTGTTCCGTACTTGGCTCTTCTTTGTATGGATGAGGGGAAGTGGAACTGGTGATAGTACATGAAATGTAATTTGGACCTACAATTGCCTCTGCACGCCATTTACCTATATGCTAGTTTGGAAAATCTAGGAAAAAAGCATTCTCAGAATTGTTCCTGTCCGTCAAAACAGATGCCCATACAATCATATCACATGCCATGTTGCATAATGATAACAGTTTAGGGTCAAGGGTTCATTCCTTGCACTTCTCCCCCTACCCATTTTGACCACCCCATCTGGATTACTTGCTAATGATTTTGTTCAGCCACTATACAACCACAACACTTCTGATTTGCCCTTTTAAGAAACTTTGGGTGTTTTTCCACTGTCACTAGAAGTGCCCATTAAGTACCCATTAATGGGTACAAAAATGCCAAACACCCTTTAACACAACCCTTTCTCATCCTTCTTTCTATTTAGCTATGTGATTGTTTTATCAATTAAGGGACTGTATAATACACCTGCTAGCAGGCCACGATGGAGTGTTTGCTTGCAGTGCTTCCTCAGCTCTTAATCTGGGTTGAACTGTTCCCCCACCTTGCCCAGAAAGTAACTGAAGGTGTGCTTTGCTTCTACAGTGGTTGCTTACTGTTGCATCTGCTTGACATTTCTGTATGTTTGCATGTTGCTCCATCCATGGGCACCTGAGAAAGCAGTCAGCCATCACACTTATAGAAGAGTTGGCTTATCTACCCTGCTTTTCTAAGGGGACTCAAAGCAGCTGACAAACCTTCTGTTCTTCTCACAACAGAACACCCTGTGAGGTAGGTGAGGCTGTGAGAGCTCAGAAGAGTGCTGTGACTAGCCCAAGGTCACCCAGCTGCCTTGATGGGGGAGGAAGGAATCGAACCTGGTATTCCCAGATAAGAGTCCGACTCCCTAACCACTAGACCAAACTGGCTCACTTCCAGAAATGCACTTATAGTTTAAATGAAATTAGGTATATTCCCAATAGTTTATATGGTTTTTATATGTTTTATATTGTTTAATTGTGTGTTTTATGGTATTTGATTGTGAACTCTTGTGTGCCACTTTAAGTCCCTTTGGGGAAAAGGCAGAGTATAAATAAAAGTATCATCTATCATCTATCATCTATCATCTATCTATCTATCTATCTATCATCATCATCATCTAATGCATTATCAAGTATTGGGATAAAGGGACAACAAGATTGATGCCGTAGGAATAACCAGCCATAGGATTGGATAATGAGTTTACTGTTGTAGCTTATTGCATTTCCGGAAGATGTTCCTGCTCACTGATATGCCAGTTTCATTGAACTTCCTGCTTGATATCAAACTTGATATTAAAGGATATTCTGGCACGGTTGTCATATTTTCGATAACACCAATTATTCAGGATATCCGTTCAATACTTTGGGAGACAATATTGGAAATTCTATGGATACATGTGGCAACCCAAATACTGTCCAAGGAGAATTACAGATTTTAAACTGCACCTGGAAGCATCCTTAACTTCTTTGCTCTAACATGCTTAGCCTTTGTCCTGTTAATTTCTTTTGAAGCCTCCATGTTGCAGTGGACAAGGTGCATTTGATCAAAGTGGAAAGTGTTTGTAAATGACACAAATTTATTTAAGGAAAGAAAAGAAATCAAGATGTTGCAAATGTCACTTAGTTGCAGAGGTTTTTTTTTTTGTAGTTGGAGATACAAAAATTATTACATTAAACTGTGTTGCAACAGTTTATCATTTTCTATTAGGGATGGGAAAAATATTCATCATGTTCACAATTCATACGAATTCAGTCATTCATGGGTGAATTGAAAGGGGCCTACAATTCATTCACCTGTGAATTGAATGTGTCTGGGCTTCACCAAAACTTTATAGAAGCTTTGATGAGGACTGGATCTGCCCCCCCCCATCCCCCTGCCACACCTCCAGAGATGCCCCCTTACCTGTAAATCTAGTTACTGCCATTATACCCTTCTCTGAGGCTCAACTAGGCCTTCTGGAGGTGTGCACACAGGTTTAGAGCATCCCCCATCAAGGAAACACAGTAAATCTCATGAGATTTATTGGGAATCACAGAAAATCTCACACAATTTCCTGCAATTCCTTGGAAATCTTGTGAGACTTCTCATGATTCCCAGATGGAGGCAGGCTCTCCAGGTGCACACACACTTACAGAAGGCCTCCTTCAGGCTCTGAGGAAGGCATGGTGGTGGCAGCAGCAGCAGCAAGGGCAAAAGACGAGGCAGGCAAGGGAGGGGATGAGGATTTATTTTGCAGGTGAACATGCATGGAAGTGAAGGCAAGCACATCTGGACACTCCTAGACCCAGATGCACACACAATTTAAAATTCACAAAGACAGCTCTAGCTAGGAATTGATAATAGCAGAGAATCAATATCCTGCATTATCTCTTGCTAGTAGGTTATTCGGCCACTGTCTGGAGGCAGCCTCAGTCTCCTTAAAAGATATCTTATGCATATATTCAATTGTTTCCTTCATCTGTGGCCAATGGTTTTCAACTTTCAGACATCTCTACCACATACGCAAATAATTTCCTTTTTATTGCATCCATGCCAACATGTTGGGATGTCCTATATATATTTAATTAAGGTAAAATAGTTTAATTTAGATATTTATTTCAATATCATTTCCTTATGTTTAATATGATTAATATTCCATCTATTTTCCTTCACCAATATTTCTCCATTTTCATCTGAGGCCCTAACTCTTCATTCCATAGTTTATAAATCATCTTTTTTTTTATTGCCCACATTCTGTAATCCTAAGTTTATATATTGCTGACATAAGACCCTTATTCTTTCTTTTACTTTATAATTTTTTCAATGTCCTTTATCTATGTCTATGTGCTGCTTCTCTACATCCTTTATCTCTTATAAAATGTATAGTTCCCTATTGAAACCAAACATGTTCCACAATCAGTGCTTTTCTTCTAATATCCTCTGGTTTAAGTGGTTGTATAATTATACTATAATAATTGCGATAGTTCTTCCAAACTATTTTAAAATCATTTTATATTTTTTGATTTCTTTGGTAATAACTCTGCTTCCAGTCTTTCCATATATGTAAAGTATTCTTCAAATAAAGATTATACTTTTATGATTTTATTAGAATTTTTAAATATAATTTCCATTCCTTCCCCTTTTTAACCTTTAGTGTCTATTTCTATGCCTTTTTTATTTGATTATTTAATATGTCTACTAATTTTACAATTTGAAATGCTTGTAAGGATAACTTTCCCCATCTTCCTTTCTGTATGGAAGTTACCAATATTTTCCTTGTTATTAATATTTTGTTTATTTCCCAATATAAATTCCACTAATTCCTTGTCCCAACTCTTTAACTTTGCATTATTTATTTTTATTGATAACACGTGAAATAGATTTAAAATCTTGATACTACCAATATTTTCACTGCTCTAATTTTCATCAATATATCCACCCTTTTCCCTTTCCATTCCTTAACACTTCACCGCAGAGAAGAATTTAGACTCATTACCTGTCTCTCCACTGCCTAGGACTTTGAGATTATGAAGCCTTGTATACCTCTTTTAATAAAAAGGAAAAATAAATACTGGATTGTCGTAAGTGAGGTCATAGTTTCTTAAGTCTAGACATCTCCGGTAATCGCTGCCTTTATATTAAGGCTGTGCTTTCCGTGCGCTCGGCTGCGAACAAAGTGCTTTTACATTTAGCTACATCAAATGTACTGAATTTCCAGACATGTCTTCACTACTGCATCGCAGATCATTTTCACCACTCTGTATGAATATATGTGGGAGATTTTTTTTAAAGTGAAAAACTATGCAGTACATAGACATTGATTAAGCTTTTTAGGTTTTTCTAAAGACAATGCAATTAAAAAAAAGTCCCATGAAAAAGTTGTAACTTGAAGACAAAGGTGATGGATTCCCCTTGATCTCCATACTACCAGCAGTTGTAAAGAGGCAATATCTCCAGATATCGCTGCTCAGCAACAAATGGAGATCCACACATCAGTTTTCTGGGCTTCTGGCCAACTCCCAAATTCCCTTTCGTTGTCTTCAGCACTAGGCAAGAGTTTCAAAGCAAACACTGAAATGTCCTATAACATGAGGCTAATTAAGAAGAAAGGTCCATGGAAGAGCCCTCCTGAGAGCCATGAGTGGGTGGAGGTCTCAAGTCCAATGCAAGTTTCTAATGTGAGATCCTTCAGGGGTATGGTGAAAGAGACATAGGTTTTCAAAGGACTAATGGTTCTACAAAACAAAGCTTATGTACAAAAAGGGAAGGGAAGGGAATCTTTCCACCTATCGACTCCTTCACCAATTCTGTATGCTTCATATGTCCACCTGTTTAATTAATCACCAACTCTGTATTCTTCATATATTTTAGAATTTTAGGGCGGCACTCTCAGTGCACAAATAGCATGGAAAGATTCTCTGAGAAAGTAGCGTAAACACTGTTTTGTACTACAGCCTGGTGGTTTATGGGATCTCCCATTTCTGAGGAAGATAGTGGAAATAATAATTAAGGATAGAATTACCAAACATTTGGAGCCACAGGCCATGCTCAGAGATAAAAAGCACAACTTCTTTAATGGGGAAGTCCTGCCTAATCATCCTTTAAAGTTTCAGTCTGTTTATTTAGTGTGTTAACAACATGTAGAAAAGGCAGTCCATCTACTTAGATTTTCAGAAATCATTTGATGAAATCCCACATTAAAAACTTTTCCATAGACTTAAGAATCGTGAAATAAAGGGATAGGAGTAGGAGTAAATGGAGAGATGTTAACAGGTGGGGTCTCCCAGGTTCTTTCTTGGGACCAGTGCCTTTTAACATATCTATAAATGAACTACAGTCAGGGGGGACCAGCACAAGATCTCCAAGAGTACCAGGGATCCCCCTTCTGCACACTGTTGAGGTTGAAGAGAAGCCCTGCCTCCTGATACTATGCTCCACTTGCACAGCATGGAGTAGGGGTGTGCACAAATGGTTTTTGTGTGTGTTCAATTCATATCGAAAGCAAGAAAATTTATATTCATTCAAATAAACCCCCTTCGAATGTGGTAGGATTTGAATTTGAATTATCAATATGAATCCAATTCAAATCCCTGCTATAAATCACCAATGTATTCCCTACGTATCCCCTATGAACCCCCTACAAATCCCTACGTATCCCTTACATATCTACTCTGACCACGCCAAATCCACTCTCAATCAACTTTGAATCCACTTTGGATCCATTGCAGATGTAACTGGGCAACCACTTTCCTACCTCCCCAGGTTCACAAATGCAATGAACCTTTGTACGAATGTATAGAAAGACTCGATTCGTATTCGGATCTCAGTCTTTGAATGTACCAACATGGGATTCGAATTTGAATGTCCGGATTCAGACAAATTCTTACAAATTTCAAATGTGATGAATATTCGTGTACATCCCTAGCATGGGTTATAGACCAAACCACGAGGCCCAAAATGACCTCTTGGTCCTGTCTACCAACAGACCTCTTTTTCAAAGTCTACTGGGAGTACTAGGGGATGGTACAGTGGACCATGGAAGTGTATGGACAGGATCCATTTCACTGGCACAAGGTTCACTACTGCAATTGGTCTCTCGGGCCTTTGGAGCTTTCAGGGGGACCCTGGGCCAGCTTCAGCATGCGGGTGGCAGGGTCTTATTTCAGGATATAATCCAGAATAAGGCCCCGTGCAGAAAGGTCCTAAGTGAGGAATCCATCTACACTACAAAAAGGTAAGGGTGTGCATGAATGGTTTTTTTGTATTCAAATTCGAGTCAAATTGAATGTCAAAACATTCTATTCAATTTGAATGTTTAAAATCAGAATGCTAAAAAAAAACAGATTTGAATATGTTACATTCGAATCTATTCATTTGAATGTTAGATTCGTATTTAAAGATATGAATGCCGACAACATGTGTATGTGTTATACGCATCTGTAAGCATTTTGTATGTGTCCCGTTTTTATCGTGTATGCATCCTGTTTTCATCCCGTATTATAAGCGCAAATGCGTACAATATTTGTACAGATACGTATGTAATACATAAGTATCTGTACATCTGAATTATTTGCATCATTTGAACAAATGTTTTGGAACATCCAAAATCCATTTGAATGTCTAAATTCGAATGTGAAGACATTCAATTTGAGTTTAAATGTCCAGTTTTGAACTAATTCAATCAGATTTTGAATGTTTAGGATATCCGTGCCCATCCCTACTCCAGTGGGAGAAGTAACCATTTAAAAGGTTATTATTTTTATGCCAATATAGGTGTGTTTACATTAAAACATGTCTATTTTAATCTTCAAAATATTCTAGACTGGATCCTATAAAACAGGGTAAGTAACAACTAAGCTATAATTGCTTGAGAAAGACAGAAGAAATTATACTTAGTCATGAAGGCATGTACAGCCAGCTATTTGATCAGCAAAGGTTCCTAATAACAAAGCAAAGACTCTTGACTTGTATTGTTGACAGAGATGGCAGGGTTTTTAATGGATGTGATTCAGGTTGACTCAGTCTTTTGATCCATCTTGTTTTATTAAAACTGTAATTCATTATTCAATTTTTTTGTTTTATTATGTTATCCTTGTTAGCGGGGAGTGGCATGTTAGGATCAGCATCTGTGTTCATTTCAATTAAAAATATCTTTTTGAGTCCCTTTATGGTCTCAGAGTCAAAGGAACATTGTTATTATAGTGTACTAGATAATCAACTGAAAGAACAAGAGAGAGTTCCACAATAGCCTGATGCTAAACTTGTTTGCAGGGGGGAGCTAGCACTACGCTCAGTAATTCTAAGGCTCAGCAAGGCAAACCTGTATAGAATTCTAGCTGTAACTAATGTATAAGGCTGCCATATGAAAAAGAGGACAGAGCTCCTAGTACTTCAAAAGTTGTTTAAGAGAGGGAATTTAAACAGGAATTTTGCCTGTAATTCAAACAATGCCTGACATTTCTCTTTTGTACAATGACAGAAGGAGTCCTGTTCTCTTTTTCCCATGGTCACATAGTCAAGGTATGATCTTGGTTCTTTATATATAATTGCTGTGCATTCTTTCTCCCTCCCTCCCTTGTATTTCCCTGAGATAACATCATAGACTTAATTTTCTGACACCCCTTATAGGAAGTGAGTTAGTGCACAGGAACACAACATGAGCACCAAAGCTTTAATTTTGAATCCTTCCAACCACAAACACACACACACAGACACACAAAGCCCCCCCCCATTTCTACTGAAAACTTTTATTTTGTGCAGATAGTTGATAATGAGTGATTCAGGCACATACTGTTCCATAATCTACAGATTATCTTGCTGGGTAGTGGTGAATAAAGAAACATCCACAGTCTGAAATTAGGGACAGATGCCCTTACCAGGCAAAAGGGCACTGATCCACCGTGCCCACCATGCCCACCGATTCACCATACCCAGAATTCTAGGTGATGTTTCCTCAAAGCCAGCCAATGTATATTTAATCAATTACGTTTAGTAAGGTCAGTTTCAGGGGGCTTGAATGTGTGTGTGTGTGTGTGGGGACCACTAGCACTAATTAAGTACCCATTAGGGACTCATTAAGGACCCATTAAGCCCAGAGCAGGAAGGCCCCATTACCACTGCCAACCTCATTAGAACATTTGTTTCCACCAGTTCTAGAGAAATCTGGATTGAATAGGTCCTTCTGGACCTATAATCCAGATTTCCTGTAGACGGGGGTCTACAATGGGGTCTTCAGGCATCAAATCCAGATTATACGGAGCGTGTTTCCATCATGATCAGGCCATGGGGTCTAGAAGGGGTCCGTGGCGTGCACCCATGGCGGGGCGGGTGCCCCGAAACCCAAGGCTCTGAAGAGGACCCCATGTGAGAGCAATGCCAATCCTATGGATCTTTGTCAAAGGCTCCAGAGAATCTTCAAAGTTTGCAGTAGATTGTTCCGGAGAATCTCCAGAAATTATGACAAAGCTCCAGAGATTCCCTGGAGCCACTCTGGAGATTCTCCAAAGAATCTCTAGAAGGTCTATGGAGATTGCATCCCCTGTCCCCCCAAAAACCTGGGGTGACGGGTGGACCCCATGTGGGTCAATCTGGATTCACCACATGGGTGCTCTGGCATTTCCATTGCTGGCAGGCTAGCACCCATTGCTATTGGGTGCTGCACCACATGTGGGGATGCATTAGGTACCTCCCTTAATCTGGAACTACTAGATCCAGATTAGTTAAAGGACCCATGCCTTAGATCCTGATCATCTTAGATCCGGATTAAGGGAGGTCATTGGGAATAAAACCCATAATCACAGTCACAGCATTTCATCTTTCGTAAGTTCTCCCTCTTCTGATCCTGGTAATACTTCCTTTTAGCTGTCTTGCCCTTCACCCAAGAGGGCAAAATCCAACTTGGGCTGCATCCAGACATTGGTTAGTTGTTCTACTAAATTTGAATATTCTGGAATAAAGCACAAATATTCCAGAATATCCATGCTTTATTCCAGAATACCCAAATATAGAGGAATAAGATTTAGATTCCACACCAGTTAGATGAAGAGGATAAAAATATGAGAACTAAGAAAGGGAGATCAGTTCCTTCTTTTGGCAGAATATAAAAGAATTGCATCACCTATAGAACTGCCTCTTTCTTTTGCCAGAAGTCTTTCTGTTGGAATCAAGGAATACATCAGTTTGCATTTGATTAATTGAACATGTATATTTATATTTACATTACCTTTTAGAAAGAAAACAAAAACCTTTATTGTACACTTTTAGCAATGTTATTATTTTGTAGGATTGACCTGGGATAGAGAATCAGCTTATGTTCATGACTGTATAAGCTTCTGAACCAAACATGAACTTACATATTAGAGAATGCAGTATCTGAATGTTTATTTAAAGTATTATAAAGAAGGAAATGGAAGAACAGGAATTGCTAAGGCTGAATGTACACTAAAAACAGTGAGTTGCACATCACTTCTAATTGCTTTGGAAAGCTTAGTATGATATTAACAGATTCTCAGTCCATGCACATAGTTACAAGAAATAGTAAATTTTCAATTGACGTGGATTGACGTGGAAATAATACTAACTCCTCTGTGCACAAAATTCAGGATTTCATATCAGGAGGTTTTGAATATTTTTTGAGCTTGAAAAAAAAAGCCAGTCCAATTTACTACTCCTTCCTATAGCAATTGCTATGCATCCCAGTCATGAGAACATACATTGTTTCTGGTTGTACAAACTGTAATAGTGTGGAGAGACAGGAGGAAAGGTTTCTTCCATTTTGTATCACCATCTGAGCATTAGCCTATAGATTCAGAATACTTGAGCTGTGGTCACACCCTGTGTTTAATCTGAGGCCTTTTTGGCTGAAGTGCATAAGGCTGGTATACGTGGGGGCAGTTCCACCATTCACACTGGTCAGTAAAGGACATGTTCTCCACATGTCCCTTACTGGTAAATGTGCAAATGGTCAAACCATTCCCTGTGTGTACCAGCCTGAAAAGGCTGCCACAGAGGCCAGACGGCCCACATTGGACTTCTGCCATTGGCCGCTACTGGCCTGCTGGCTGGTAGCCCAGTTCCAGGATGGTCTTGGGGTTCTGCTGGCTGCCACCACCCTGATCGAGCTGGTGGCAGCCAGCAAGGTCCTCCTGGGTGCCCACACTCACCCAGGGGTGTACACTGCACCCCAGCCCTGCAGTGTACACTGCTGTTGGGCCTGCTGCTTGCTGGTGAGGTCTGCTGCATGAGGGCAGTTTGCCACTGTGTGCACCTGCGCAGAATGTGGCAGACCGCTCCAGGAAGCAGGAGGGACCCATTGGACTGAGCCCATGGTCCAAAGAGGTAAGTAAGGTGCAAGGAACTGGGGTGCGCACCCCTGGGTGGAGGTGGGGGTGGGCACCCAGGAGGCCCCTGTTGGCTGTCACCAATCCAATCTGCAACAATTGCCAATCTGCAACTGTGTGGCTGCCCCACCTCACTCCCATGCAGCATCACAGTTCAAAACCTGCATCTGATGTTGTATTGGGAGTGCTATAGGGCTCCCCCACAGATAGCGGCAATCAGAGCAGCTCTTCACCGCTCTGGGATGGAGGCTGTGTATGCTCTGTCCCAGAGCATGCCAGACCATCCTGATAAGCCAAGTGCGACCAGGCCCTTTCTACCATCTGCTTGAAATAAATGTTTATGAGTTGAGCACACACAAGAACAGATTTAAAAATTAGAATGTAGATATTTCATTGACCAAAGCAAGCTTCACCCTTATAGAAAGAAAAGGAGACAGAAAGAATGAAAGAGGAACTGTGATGAAACTGGAGTTTCACCAACCCAAAATTGTTTTGTGAAATGAATGTATCAAGTTTCTTTACTTTTACAGCATATACTTCCAGGAAACATTATTTGCATGAAAGGTCTTGATAAGTAGCAGAGATAGGCCTATAATTCTCAATGTTTATTCTAAGTGCTTTTAACAGTCTGTGATCTAAAGCAAACATAGACATTTGTCTTATTGTTATTATTAATAAGCTCTGTTGAGATGTTGCCTTTGTTTTCTTTAGAGTGCAAACCCCCCCCCCACCATTTCCAAAGCACACTACACTTCAGGTGTAGAGCAACTAATTTAATCCCCATTAGTTATGGTTAGTATTACGCAGGTTGGAGGCTCTGACCAGAGTGATTATCTAGCAGAGCAAATCTGGGCCAGGTGGAGTCAGATAAATCCAAGCAAAGAAGAGCATGAATGCAATTTTCAACATTTGATTAGATTTGAATTGAATATTCGAATATCCAAATTTGTACAAACAGAGAAAAAAACAAATGTATTCAAATTCGAACCAATTCAAACCATTTATACCTATTCATATGAATATTCGATTCAGATTAGATGAAACGAATGTCGACAACATCCATATGTGTCCGTAACCACCCGTACACATCCCGTTTTTATCTCGTATATGTCCTGTTTTCGTCCTGTATGTATCCATACAAATGCGTATTCATATGAATAAGATGCGTTCCTACGTACGTACGTATGTGACATGTATGTAGCCATACACATACAAATGTCTGAATAATTTGTACGAATGATTCAAAACACTTGAATTCGTTCAAATGTTAAAAACCAGGTGTATAGACATTCAATTTGAATTCAAATGTCTGAATTCGATCGAATTCGCTTGAATTTTGAATGTTTTGAATATTCTTGCACATCCCCAATAGGTAGAAGACACTGAACCTTAACTCTGTTATTCCTAGCCTTTGGAGGTGTGTGGGTGGAGGGACTATGAAGCTCACATGAGCTTTGCAGCTGTGGTGTGGGCCAGATCAGTGTTGTCGGTTCTGGTAGTCATTGGGCCATTCTTTATGAGTCTAGCGGTTAAGGAGCTGGCCTCTTATCTGGGAATACTGGGTTCGATTCCGCACTCCCCCACGAAGCCATCTGGGTGACCTTGGGCTAGTCACACCTCTCTTCTGAGCTCCCATATTCCCCAACCACCTCACAGGGTGTTCTGTTGTGGGGAGAAGAACAGACAGCTTTGTCAGATGCTTTGAATCCCCTTAAATGGGTGGGAAAAGTGGAGTAGAAAAGCCAACTCTTCTTCCTCTTCTTCTGAGCCTTCTCAAATGGCTAGCACTTTAACTGCACGTCATGGCCAGAGGTCACAAAAGACCATGTTACTAGGGATGTGCAAGAATATTCAAAATATTCATTATTATATCGAGTTCGGCCGACTTTGGACATTTGAATTCGAATTGAATGTCCGGATATTCATTTTTAAAATATTCAAATGAATACAAATATTTCAAATCATTCATATGAATACTTCAGACATTGGTATGTGTACGGATACATACGCATTACGTACATATCCGGATGCATTTTATTTGTATCCGTATACATCTGCATGGATACGTACAGAATGAAAATGAGATGTGTACAGGATAAAAAACTGGATGCATATAGGATATGGGGTACGTATCAAATATTTGTATGAATAGATACGAATGTATTCAAATCTGTTCAAATTTTAATACATTCATTTTTTCTCAATTTGTACAAATGCAGACATTCAAATAGTCTAGTCGAATCGAATGTTGAAAATTGCATTCATTCATACCCCTACATGTTACAGTTATAAAAGAGCGGCAAAAGATGCACCCATGTTAACCTAAGTGATGCCAGTGTGTCTTGCCTCCAGTTAAGGATGTGGGTTTTTTCAGTGGGCTTTTTTATAGAGGCAGCTTTCTCTCCCACCCACACACATGTAAATACCACCTCTGAAGACGGGTATCTTGCCCCTGAATAGCTACAAACAGATCTAGCAAGAAGAAGAAGAAGAAGAAGAAGAAGAAGAAGAAGAAGAAGAAGAAGAAGAAGAAGAAGACATACCTTTGCTGCTCTTCTTACTCAGTAGGAGTAAGAGCTTCCCCAAGCTAGCCAAACTGACATAATTTTATCTGCTTCCTTTTCTCTTGCCACCTTCCTATTCATTGTTCCATAATTTCCAAAATTATTCCATAATTTGCTGTTGCACTTAGTGAACTGCAAATTCACCCTTCTCAAAGGCCCCTTAGAGGGACGGTGTGTGACCCTCATTGTCACAACCCCTCCTCTAATCCACAGAATGTTCAGAAGAGGGGAAGGGCCAAGATGAAGTGTGAACAATCCCACCTTGAAGCCATCTTTAAGCTGCCTCAGAGATGCCTTTTTTTTTTTTGCTTTGTCTGATCACAGCCTAATTCTGCTATAATTCTTCTGTACATGCAAGTTGGCTATGTATGAAGCACTATTCTCGCCATTGTCTCACATAATTTTTGATTAGTTCATGGAATGCTGAAACAATTACTTACTTTCTTACTTGAAGTCTAGGAGAGACCGAATCTGAGCCTAAGTTGTGGGGGAGATTTCAGGTGTTTTTCCACTGTCACTAGAAGTACCCATTAAGTACCCATTAATGGGTACATTAATGCCATTAATGCCTTCCTTAATGTTGAATCTCTTACATCAGTTCGGTCTCCTTTTATTCTTCTGTTCCATACTTTAAAATCTCTAACTTTTGGAAACAATATTTTTAAGGTTTTGGTGGGGCCCTGGATGCATCAGCTCTATAAACTATCTTGATTGCAGTGAATTTTTATTTGTTGTGAATGCATAATAGACTCAAAGCTACGTTGGGACAAAGGGTGTGTGCTCCCTCACTTCAAAGCATGTACTTCAGACATAAAAGCCCCATTGTTTAAAATTCACAATGCATAGATATGAACAGAAAAAAAGAAAAACCCTTAACAGTATTCCAAATGGTCTAATTGGAAGTACATGTGTGAAACCAATGAGTTTCTAGAGCATAGCAGTCTGGGACAATTAGATATTCCAAAACTGCCAATGCGAAATGGATGCTGAGCCAACTAGAATTAGGAAGGATGACCCAAAAATAGAGTTGGCAAACATGTGATCATCCATATGTTGTAAAATAACATAAGAACATAAGAGGACCACTGCTGAATTTTCCCACAGGCTATCTAGTCCAGCATCCTGTGTCCTACCAATTGCTTCTGGGCATTCTCAGGCAGAAGGTGGAGCCAAAACCTTCACCTTCTCTTAACTTTGCATTTAGAGGCATCCTAAATGTTTGTCCAGCCTGGAGACAGATCCAGCATGGTATCTATTCCATTGCATTGGACTGTGACAAAACAAAGCAGAGGACTTTGTTCAACTCATTCTTAGAGCTGGGGCATTTGGGAAGCAGAAATCCTCTGATCATGGGAGAGAGAATATAAAAAAGGGGGAAAGGGATGCAGCATGGTTGGGTACACTGACTCCTCCTCATTAACTAGGAGCAATAAGAAATGAATTAGACAGAAGGATAGACGGGTTGATTCTGGTCTCTTGGCCTGAGGCATGATGCATGAATTATTTCATGGGCCATAAATTAAGTTCTACGTGGTTGCATTTGGTCTAAAAACTTTAGACTTGCCTTATCCTACACATCCTACCTGCAAAAATCAATCAATATTTATATACCACCTCACATTAAAATGATCTCAAGGACAGCAATGAAAATAAAAAAGCACAGAAATTCCCAGGATTGAAAAGAAGATCAAAAGGGCCTGTTGTGATATGGTCTGTGATATACTGGTTTAACTGGGGAAAATAGCTCTAAAATGTAGGATCTTTATGCTAAGGTTTTTAAAATGGTAAATTGGCACAGTGCTTCATAAAAGAACATGCAGACAAGAGAGACACTCCTAGTATCAAGATTCTTTGAAAGCAAAATGTAAGCTTTATTAAGAACAGCAGAAAAGAGATATATAAAGCCTTTTAAATAAAAATATAAATAAAGTCAGAAATCAGCTGATTGTAAAAAAACAAAACAAGGCAGAAACAGAAATCCAGACAAAAGCAGCGTAGTGGAGGGATTGCCTTGATCAAGGTCTCCCTTCTCAGTACACAGTGTGCATTCACAGCAGTCAAATTAGGACAGAAATTCAGTGACAGTAGGTTTTTATCAATGAAGAAGTCAAGTGAGGACAAGCTTGCTTGCTTGCTTAGAGGGTTTCTAGGAAAGAAAGAAGGGGAAAACTGACCTATATGACCTATAACTACTCTAAACTACCAAAGAGGACAGTAGATCTACCAGGAGCAGCTGTTTCTCACCCTAATAAGTGAGGGGGGCTTGAAAGCATAGGTTCTGCTACTGCAGTGAGATTGTGGGACCAGGAAGAACTTCAAGGAAGTTTTGCTTAACTCCATAACAGTGCAACTCGGTTGAAACAATGTATTGAAATAGCAATCATCTAGCTCTGTGCCTCTGATAAAGCATAGATCAGGATCGTAGGAGAGCTGGCGTGCTTCAGACTGAAGCGGCGAGATAGCAGGCAAAAGGCAAGCAGCAAACCAAGCAAATCTTCTTGCTGTAGTGCAACAGCAGTCATGGATGATTGCAACGTGGATCTTGGAGGAATTTTGAGTGATGGAAAACCATTCTGTGTTGCTCACATATCTGTGATTCTGAGGCTGCCCGTAACTCTAAATCCTGCCTTTGGGGTGGAGCTGCCACATGAGATAATTCAAATTCATAGATAAGTTTCAGTGGGAAACATGTGAGTGGATGGGGGGATAAATGTGTCATGCTTGTGTCACTATTGCCCAAATAAGAGATTTTCTTTTACAAGGTAAATGTGACCTGCTGGAATTCTGAACTTCTGGATATGTAAATTAATTAGTGCCTGCAGACCATGTTTTGTTAAAATATTTAAGGTGGCTAGAGGTCAAGGCTGTTTGTGACCTCCCCACATGGCTGGCTGTATTTGACTATACCTCTATTCATCTTAACTAAGTCACCTCACCACTGCCCCCATATTGCATGGAAGGGCGCAGGGGAGGATCAGAGTGGCAGGGAAGAGGTGGAGTCTTGTCAGTGTGATAGAGGGTTGTGGGGAGGGGAGGGGCATGGGGGAGTAGTAGAGGGGCAAGGGCCCCTCTACCACACTCCTCCATCATACTAAAAAGACCCCCCTCCCTTCCCTACCATTCTGATCGCAACCCCTAAGCCTGTTCCATTCGATTGCTGAAAGCTCTAGTTGGAATAGAGCATATTACTGTCTTCCCTTATATGTGTTTGGTGCTCACTGCTTCCATTCAAGATAGGGCAGCATGTCACATAATATATACTAGGTCCCCTAAGTTGTACAAAAAAACCTTTATAGTTCTTCTAACTTGACGCTAAAGAACATGTGTTCTTCTCTTGCCCTCTGAACTCAAATGGAAATCCAGTGGCTTCTCTTGCCCTGCAAAAGGACACATATGAGTCCTCTCTCATGAATCCTAAGAAAACACACCTCCCCAGTTCAGGTGGTTTAATGGATCACCAAGTTCTATGTATGAAACTAGATGAGCCCTGGTGTAACTCTTCTCCGCCCAACAAGCAAAAGAGGAGGGAGCGCATGTCATCTCTCATTAATGTTTACTGATATCCAGTACAATAAACGAGGACTGCTGAAGTGATAGTCATAGAGTGTGGTGGCACTTCTCCTTGAAGAGAAACATTTCTCCATTTTCCAAATGTTAAAAATAAATATCTTTCTCTCTCCCCGGTCCTGCTACTCTGTTACTCCTGAATGTGGTTCCAACATGCTTCTACTGATATTATCCGCCATTGGCAATATCTGAAAGACCTGAGAAGTTAGGACCAAACTGTAAATACCTGAGAGTTCAAGCAGATCTTAACTGGATATCAGTGAAATAGCAATGATGAGACCAAGCAGTCCATCGTGGGGAGAACATGCCAGAATTGGGAAACCAGAAATGAAAAGGCTCTCTTCCTTGCCACTTCCTATAGCATTCAAAGGAAATCCTTGGGAGATCATTTAAGGTCCTGCACATACAGTAGTGGCTGGTGCAGGTAAGCGCAGCTGAAAGCTGATTTGTGAGCTTCCTTTGAAAATCCATGGGGAACTAGCAAATTCTCATTTGATCCTGAATATTTCAGGAAAGATATTAATATCTAAAAAGGCTGTGATCAGAAGAACAAATCTAGCTGAAGTGCTAAATGGCTTGGAGATGTTCTCCCGTGTTCCTCACAGCAGGTTCCCAGTGTTCGCCAGAGGAAAATTTACACAACTCACCCTGCTCCTCATGCTAGAGTTGCAAACACCAGCTGAAGCAACTCTTGGAGATTTCACCATTGCCCCAACGTATTTCATACATTATATAGGCTTATAACCTAGGCTGGGGGAAATACAGACATTATGAACCATCTATGTTGTTACCTTAAAAGTTTTATACAAGCTGAATATTCTGTTACCTTATAGTATTTCTGCCTGTGGGAAATAAGCAATCTTGTCAGATGACACTGTTACATTCCAACATTAGCAACAGTTCACTTATCAGCCCAAACAATCAGGGTGCAACAGGACACCAAGTGAGCTCCAGGCTCATGGCAAAATAGGAGGAAGGAGATGAAGTCCTCCATGCAGTTCTGATCACAAGAAGCATCATATTTCTTCCATCATATTGTACCACCTTCTCAGGACAGTTGTGGAGAGAAAAACATTTTCCAGAGAACTTCCGGAGGCACCTGGAACACTTCTGCAAGGAATCCGATGGACTTTTCAAATGGGTGCTGTGCCTTCCACGGAGCATCCAGGAGATCCGGCCGCCTGATCCGGCCTCCCCACGCGTATGAGGATGCGGGGAGGCCTCATTGGATCCATCCCTATTTGGGACAGATACTCCGGAGGACTGCTTGCCAAAAAACGGTATTCTTAGATCCATTTTTCGGCTGCAAATGCGGAAGCATCCTATGTCTTGGAACAGGGATCTTTCATCTGCACAGAGGTGCAGACTATGTTAAGGCTCAAGTGCGCCATACCTCAATTTGCAGCAATGTGTGGATGGCAGGTCTCTGTGCTGGGATATAATCTGGAACAAGGTCCAGTGCAGAAAGGGACTTAGTTATGTGCTTTCTCCAGCATTTAAGAACTTAGAAACCAACAGCAACAACAATAATAATTATTATATTTATCCCATGTTGGTGATAAATGGAAAATTCTAAAGGGTTTCTTGGTAATGTTGTTTTTCCCACTCTCCCTACTTTTATTTTTTTCTCTTTATGATGTGATGCATACTGCAGATGATACACAAAAACAAACAAACCACACATGCCTTTTTAAGCCAAAATCACATGGTTTCTGTCCTTTACTAGAAGAATCCATTGCATTTCCTTCACACACTTTTTTCTCCCTCATTTTGACTAAATTGCTTGAGGTTCTGTTTTTAAAAAGAGAGTTTCCCTGTGTATTTCTAAGTTTTGTATTTTGGAAGATCTCTCTCTCTCTCCCTCTGTGTATGAAACTTTTTCACTGTGTATACATCCACTATTTTCGGAATATAATGAGCTGCGTACATTTTATTGTATCATGGAAAACCATTTCCAAATTTTAACTCTTTTGCCTTCTGTTCTGCGGTTGTATAAGCTATTTAAATGGGTGGAAGCCAGGTATGTACGTCAGTGCTTTCCTCTGCATTTATTTTCCAGTCTAACATCAAAGAGCACACTATTATCTCAGCAATAATTTAAATCGTTTATCAAATGATAATCTGGGAAAAATCAAGTATGTTTTGTGATGACACTTCTCAAATATAGGTGTGGTAGGCATTTGTTGAAGTAGGAATTTCTGGTAGATGGCATGCCAAAGTCTTAAGGCGAAAAGTAATTATTCCAATGTCTGCTCCGTCTCTGCCAGGGAAAGAAAGAAAGAAAGAAAGAAAGAAAGAAAGAAAGAAAGAAAGAAAGAAAGAAAGAAAGAAAGAAAGAAAGAAAGAAAGAATGAATGAATCTTTGGTCTATTTTCATCTACAGAAGGATGAATAAGGAACAAGAACTGTATAAAAAGTGAAACCAAAAACACAGCATTAACCTAAGCAATCAGTTTGACTGAATAATAGTAAATCCCGAATAACACTGGAAAAAAATTAGCTTGTTTTGGAGGAGTAAGCCCTGTGTCTTCTGTTATTTATTTATATAGTTATAGGAATTCCTCAAGCTAAATCTTGCTACTGCTGATGTCCCGCCACCAGGCTGCAACAAAATCCTATTCAGAGAACTCCTAAAATCCTATTCAGAGAATTCCTACTATGATTTCAAGTATATATCATCGAAGCAAACATACGCTACCATCATTAATTACCCCATTTCAGTTTCACAGAAAGCAGTCGTTCAGTCCTTTCTGCACAGGTCCTTATTCTGGATTATATCCTGAAATAGGGATCTGCCATCCATGTGCTAGTACAGACTGCAGCAGGTCCTGGGCAGGATCTGCCACAGTCTGCACCCGCATGCAGATGACAGGTCCCTATTTTGAGATATTTCTGCACTTGCCTTAGTTAGTCCATAGTAGCTAGAACTGTATTAGATCAACCACAGGTAGAGGTAGTATTAAGTGTTTATTGCAAAGATGCTCAGAGATTACTAACAACTTATTGGATATAATTTTTTGTGAACCCCAGGTCTGCCTTTGATACCATTTCAAGGTACAAACATTAGGGGGAAACTCAGCAAAGGACATTTGCTGGTCCAAGATTCAATTTAGCTGTAACTTAGCCTTCACCCATGGAAGTTCCCCTTTCCCCCATTTTTGGTATGCTGTTTGAAAAAAAAATATTTACAATACAATTTTAGGACATCATCAAGTGAAACCAAGGAAAGCACCAAAGTAGGTGAGTATTGTGATGTTGCTCTTTGTTCTTCCTTTGCTCAACCTCCTCATCCCATGAGGAGAGATCGTGGCCCTTTCTGTACCTACCTGCTTTTAATCCCGGGTCAGTATCCCCCAGTCTGGATACACCCCTAGTGTCCTGAACTGTTAGTGACTGAGCTGGGGAAGTGGTTGAGTTGGGGTGTTCCAGTGCTCACTGAAAGCATCAATCCAATATGTGGCAGTTCTGAAAAAAAAAATTAAGAGAATTCTGTGTGAACAATCATCAAGGAAGGGCACTATCACTAAGATTGTTCAAGGACATCCTGCTTTGTGTTGCACAAATCACAGACGATCACCTTGCACTTGCTCACAGTCAAGCCTTCTCAGCCACGGTTGCCACCTTCCCTTTGGAATTCTCAAACGTCTGATACTCACAAGGAACTTATAATTGCATCTTTTAGCAGCCATGGCTGGTGTGGATGAGCACAGTTGGAAGCTCCTTGCCAGGGCTGAGAGCCAGACTTTGAATGGCCTTTGAAGCCTGCAGAATACAAGCTAAGCCTCCTCTGACCCAACCCATTTGGGGTCATATTGAAGGAGGGTTTGCCAGTGCCAGGGTGAATTTAAAGGAAGCTCACAAACCAGCTTTCAGCAGGGGAGTAACTTCTACCTACAAACAGTCAAATCAGCTGCTACTGTACTTTTTAGCCACCTGTTGAAAATGTTCTCTCTCACTCAGGACATCTCAATGTGCGTGGTCTCTCTTTCCCCCTCTTCTGTTTTCAATTAAATCTTCATATAACTTGACTTCTTAAAAAATCTGTTTTCATGCTGCTTCAAAGGTTTTTATAATGAGAAGCAGTATATAAATATTTTAAATAAATAATGCAGTGCAGTGCAATGTAATATGATAAAACAAAACGTATGTGAATCTTTGAAGCTGAGCAGGCATATTATATGTTGCGCAGTTCCAGTTTATTGTATGAGGAAGAGGCAAGAGTACAACACTGAGGCCTTTCGTAGTCTAGAAAAAGTTAAGGAAAGGACCATATGCTGAAACTGTACGAAATTATGTGGAAAAGGAGATAGTTTCATTTCTTCTGGTTTGTAATGAAACAGAATTGCAGGAAATTAAGAAGAGACAAGGGGAAGTCCTGTTTAGCACTGTGTGTACTAAACTTATACATTTTTGCAGCGACAGCCACTATTTCATTTATTAAAACTTTTTATGCTTTCTGTCACTAAAAATGTCAAGGTAGTTCATAAAAGAATAAAGTAATCCCAATAAAATCAACAAATCTGAGTAAGTTTTAAAACAGCTGGCCACCACTGGCCAGGAAATTTCATCAGCAACCAGCAAATACCCAAGTAAGCAAGAGTGCTTTATGCAGGTGCTTAAAGCTCAGCTTTAAAAGTTATACCATTTTGGGCTGCCTAATCCAGTCTGGTCTGGTCTGAACTCCATCTTATGCAGATGTTCCAGGAGCAGGTGGGTCACCCTTAGACCACATCAGTGATGTGAAAAGGAGACTTCTAGTACACCTGTTGGTCTAGTATACCAGCAAGTGTGAAAACTCCCTAGTTCCCTTTCAAGGTATACCGAATTATTCTAATGTACTTAAAATTGTGTTTTCATTACATTAAGGCCAATAGTAATTGGTTGAAATAAATAAATTTACTTGTTAAATTTATCCAGTTTTCCCAAGATATGCCAAAATAATTCTTGTAAGAAAAGTCAAGTGCCACTCCAAAATACAGGGCCCTTTTGCAGCTGACCCACAGGATGGCTGGGGATGCTCTGACATCCATCCATCCATCCATCCATCCATCCATCCATCCATCCATCCATCCATCCATCCATCCATCCATCCATCCATCCATCCATCCATCCATCCAACCAACCAACCAACCAACCAACCAACCAACCAACCAACCAACCAACCATCTGAAATGTTTATATCCTGCCCCGTATCCTAAGATCTCTGGGCAGCTTACAATAAAAAAACCTGTATACAAACAAAATATTAAATACATACCCTGTCAGAGCCTATTCCATCCCAGAGTGATTGAGGGCCACCCTGATGGCTATGAAATGTGGAGCTGTAAAAACACACACCTATGCTGCATGGGGGCAGGACATAGCAATGGCCTAGAGTTCATGGCCATTGCTGTGGCAAGGTGGACACTCCCAGATGGGAATGTTTGCACATTATTCAGACCCAGGTAGGTCTGGGTGTGGTTTCATCCAGGGCCAGCAGTTGCAATGTAAACACCAGCCACTGTCCCTTATCTTAAATTCTGTGGAACACTGTCCCATGGTGCAAAAACCTCCATAGACTGCAAACCTAGGATGGCTGGTCTTGTCAGAATATCAAGGCGAGCAACAAAATCAAGCAGGGTCACAACCTCAATTGACCACTGAACACCTTCAACTTCAAGGATTTAAAATGGATATTTATTTATTTATTTATTTATTTATTTATTTATTTATTTATTTATTTATTTATTTACCACCATAACCATCTTTGCTCCTTCTCTCACTTTTTTGCTCTACCTAAAAATCAGCTTAAGATACTTAGCAGTTAGCCTGACTATTTTGTAGTGTATTCAGTGTACTGCTCAGTGTATTCAGGTTTTCCACATATTCAGGTTTTACTAGGCTTGATTTCAAGGAATCTAATAAGGGGAAATTTTTGTAAGTTTAGGATGACGATTCCAGCAAAGCAATAACTGGTGAGGAAGAAGGTTGCTGGAATGTGCAACAAATATTTTGGAAATGGGTGCATTTGCATTGGCAACACTGTTCATTTCTAACTGTTGATTATGTTTGTTCCTTCTTTAACGGAATCCTGTTGCTTTATGAATACCACACAGATATCTCACTAGGCTGGGACCAGTGTGGCATACATTTAGAAATTTCAGGGCAACAGAAAGACTAGCAATAAAAAACAAAACCCTGAAAATGTCTTTTTCAATGACATCTACATTAAAAACATATAAAGAACGTTATTATATAATTTATATTTACTTTGAAACGGTATTCGTTTTTGTTTCATTGTAGGAGTGACTTTTTGTATGATTTTGTTTGAGGTTTTTCTTTAATGTTTTCCCATTTAAAGAAATGGCATTAGTATGCCACATGATAATATGTATGTAATCTCTATTAAAGATTTCCATAGGGGTGTGCACAAATATTTGAAGGTATTCAAAATTCGATAGAATCTGGCCGAATTTTGACATTTGAATTTGAATTGAACGTTTGGATCTATTCATTTGAATTATCTGGACATTTGCACTTGTACAGATTTGTACACAATGCGTACTTGCAAATTCACATCTTTCCCGCATCCGTCTGCATCTGTACAGATCTGTACAGGATGAAAATGGGTTGCATACAGAATTACTACGGGATGCATATGTACATGTAGGGACATGTGCAGATGCGTACAGATGCGGGAAAAATGCATACAGGCATCTACAGATGTTGTCAACATTCGTAAGCGCAAATTCAAATCAAAAATTCAGATCAATAGATTCAAATTTGTTTAATTTGAATCGAATTTAGTTTAAGTCGAATTTTAAAAATTTGAATCAAATAGAATTTTTGGGTATTTGATTCAAGTCAAATTGAATCCCAAAAATTGCATTTGTGCACACCCTTAGATTTCTAGTTATTAGAGGCAGCGCTGCTGCGGCTGCTTCTCTAGTACTAGCCAAATCAGAAGAAATTATGATATATAAGAAACTTTGCAGAAGATGCCGTTTGTAATATGCAATGTGAGCAAATGGACATATTTTACAACATCACAGAATTCACTGTGATCTTTTTCTTGTTTCAGATTTCATATTATGTTCAGAAGTTTTAAAATGTTATCCAACTTTATTTGAATTTTGCTTTCGGAAACTTACAAGGTGGGGAATTAAAACTCCCTGGCTTTGAAGTTTCCAAAGGACAATGCATTTATTTTTATTTATTTGAGTATTTATATCCTGCCTTTCACCTGAAAGGCCAAGGGCATGTCACAACAATAAAATATATAAACCATAAAACAATATAAAACATACATTAAAATATATGCCCTTTCCTGGTAGGGCAACAGTTAGAGGAAGCCAATCATCAAAGGCTCGGGTGAAGAGGTATGTTTCAACCAGGCGCCAAAAGACATATAAAGTCAGCACCTGACATACCTGCAGAGGGAAGCTGTTCCAATTAAGCAGCACACCAGAAATGGCCCCAGAATTCAGCCATTTTCAGCATGATGGATGATGTCTCTGAGCTGACAGCATACAGGTAAGCTGCACCTGTGGCTGCTGTCCCTCCACACAGCAGCCACAGGAGTGAGGACCATGCTCACTTAGAAAGGTGGGGGTTCCCCCCCATTTCTGAGGAAAGACTGCATCTGAGAGCAAATTCTGCCCTTGAGAGAAGGGGTGCACTGACATGAAGTCTCCACATCCTCTAAGCAAGGGGTTCTTAAGTGGAGTCCATGTGGACCCCTTTGGAGCTGTGGAAAGATTTCAAGGAGTCCATGAACTTGAACTGCCAGTGTTGGGTGCCATAAAACTATCTGCCACTATTTTCTCAGAAGGGGTCCTTGGACTAGAACATGCTTTCCCAGAATGTACATGCAGGATGCGTCCAACAAGGTAAACCCAATTCATATATTGATATCAGGGACAGAGCAATTATACTCTGCACCCACCCACCCACCGAGGCTGCAGGCATACCCTAACCTGTTATTCTGTCTCAAAGATGCACAGGGAAGCCAGCCACAGCCAAGCCATTTCCAGCATGGAACAGCCTGGACACAACTACCTGCTGCTGCAGGGCACTGCCATGGACTGAGCCTTCTTGATAAAAGGTAGGCTTCAGCTGGCAAGCAAAGTGGGGGGCTGTTCTGCTTAATGGGGGTGTTGCAGGAGGGTGAGGGGGCTGGGCTGGGCTAGGGTAGCTCTGTGCACTAGGTGGGCAACGTGATGGGGTCAGTGAGGTAAGGGGGTCAGTGGGAGGTAAGAGGGCCAGTGACGAGTAAGGAGGTCAGTGGGGGTGGCACTGTTTGTTGGAGAATCGGCACAATGGGGGAGTGATCTGGAGGAAGCTCTGAACACTTTGGGGGTGATATGATAGGGGCACTGTAAGAGTCTAAAGGGACTGGGAGGGGGCGGTTTTGCTTACCAGGGGAGTGACACCATGTGAGGGAGTTGCGAGGGGGCTGGGCCACTTCCACTGATTAACTCCAGAATATTAGTCTCCAGGATCTATATAATCTGTTATGTGGCCAAGAAGCCTGAATGATTCTACACTGGACCAAGCAGTAGCATTTAATCATCTTTTAAAGATTTAAATGCTGTTATAAACATGCTGGATATCATGCCACTCCATTCATAGCCATCTAATTTCCATGTCATTGGCCTGTTGTTTTTAACCTTCATTTACATACAGTAGGTGGAAAAAATTTACTGTTTCACATTGGTGGGCTAGATTTCCAAGATTAACAGAAAATCAGTCTTGGAAGATCACTGCATACTTCCCCACCACAACCATTGATTAATAAATTGATTACTGAAGTTCAGTGGTACAGGAATATAGCCTGCAACTTAACTAGGCAAAATCTATTAAGTATTTGTTAACCTTAAACTTACAATTTGAGGCATGTACATTTAATCCTGTGACAAAGCTTAAAAGTGCCAGGAAAGAGTTAACTAGCTCTGAAAGAGTTAAGGAGTTATGAAGTTCAAAAGCTTGACTGCAAGGGGCTGCAGAGAGGTGACCTGATAACTAGCAAGTCAGAAAATAAATTAGCACCATCTCAAAACTATTTTTTCCCACCGTAGCTATCAATTAGCCTCATGAAGTGATTGACCTCTGGATAAACCCAGATCTGCAAAATAAAAAATAGGTATCTTACAAGGAAGGCCTCAAACAGCAAACATACTGCTCTGAAAAAAAACCCTCAAAACACTGTATAAGTATTTCAAAGAAAGAGGTTTAGTACCACCTTAAAGACTAACAGAGAGAAGAGGTTGTGGCACAAACTTTCATAGACTGATGCGGTGGTCACACCTAAGGTTTAATCCAGCTTCAGTTCACCTTCAGAGTGAGAGAACACATCAGCAGTGACCAGTAGTTTTCTTTCCACAGGTGATTTTTGCAATTTCTTTATTATTACTATTATTATTTACTTATACATTTACCTATTCATTTACTTATAGTCTTTACAATTGAGGGTAGCTTTAATGAAAGGCCATTTTTCTGAGTTAGATAATGCCGAAAGAAAACAATATGTCATTCTCTCTCTGAAAGTGGACTGAAGCTGAATGAAAATGTAGATGTGAATGCATATATCCTATGAAGTAGGCTTAAGGCCTTTTTGCACTTCACTTCCCTGGGACACTGGGAGTAGGTGTTTGCATTTTGATTTCCCACCCCATCCCAAAGTGAACACTTCTGTACTAGCATCAATCACCTCAAAGTGGCAATGACCATGCATGCCAGCCATTGTCACAGTGACCAGTCAACATAGTGTGCAACTGCACCTATACCAGCCTGTGCCCCATGCACAGAAGCAGCACAAAGCGTGCATACTGGAATGTGCTGGCTGCGTTCTAGATGCTGCTAGTATAGCTGGGGAGCACATTTTACTACTGCACTGCAATCTAGGCCAGGGGATGGCTGCACACACTCAGAGCCATTTCCTAAGTGCAAAATGGCCCCCTATCTATGAAAGCTCATACCACAACTTCTTCTCTCCATTAGTCTTTAAGGTGTTACTAGGACTCATGCACTGGAAAAAAAAAACATTAACATCTCTTAGAGGTAGACCACAGACCCTCCCTCTCCCTGAGGCCAAACCATGTGACCTTAAGAGCTGGGGCAGGGGCTGTTATAGTTTGCTACTAGAAGGTTTATGGCAATGTCATACATTTACAGGACTGAAAGATTAAAGAGCACACACACACACAGAAACCACAGCTTTCCCAAGACCTATCCTGAGTGCCGACCCTTACATTGATCTCCTCACATGTCTCCCCCCTTCACTGACCTCACCATCAAGTTGGAGTCAACTTCTAATGACTACATGAATATATGGATTCACAGTTGTTTTGCCATTGCTCAGTTCCAGGGAAAAGCTGGGTGGGGGCCGCATTTGGAGTTCTCTGCTTTCCAGAGAGTTGCTCTATCATGCTTGTAATGAGAAAGCTCCATGCAGCATCAGGTCACCTCACTTCTTCACTCCTATATCCCGTGTGTGTGTGTGTGTGTGTACACACCATAACATAAGATAGCTCAACTGTTTAATTGGTGAATTGCATAGCTGACTGATGATTAAAACCCATATCCCCACAATTGACTTTAATATCTGTAATTAGAGAGCGTGAGACATCTTGCTTTCTGAGCTTGAGAACAAAGAAAATGTATTTGTGATTCTCAATATACAACCAACAACGAATGCATCATCCAGACAGCACTTAATCTGAATTATTTGGATAATCAAGAATAGAGCATGGATAATCCAGAATAAAATGCATTTGGATGTGTTTTACTCCAGATTATCCAGATAATGCAGATTAAGTAAATACTGTCTGGATGAAACTTAAATCTTTAACTGGACAAAAAAAAAAGGTCAGAAACATCTTAAAACGCAGACACGAGTGTTCCCACTCTTCCTCTTATCCATGTAAAAGGCTTTTGAAAGTGTATTTCTGGTCTGTAATGTGCATTAGAGGCAGTATAGATGCTATCATCTTTAAACTGGTTATAAACCTTTTTTTTTTTTTTACTCTGTGTGGGTGCTGCCCTACCTGGGCTCTTCTCCACAATATGCTTACATATTACCATAAAGCTGCTGCTTTTGTGATTCATGTATATACTGATTTCTGTGAATCAAGTTTGCTGGAACATGAAGCAATTTTAACCTTCAGCATCATGCCTGGAAAGGTGGAATATAGATGTGAATCCAAACATCAATGAAACTATTTGCCTGAAACGGTGCTGACTGCGCCAGTTCCCAAACCCAGGAAATGACATGTTGTAAAATTTGGTGAGACTGAAAGGAAGACCAAACCCTGTGATATTTATAAAAAGCTTGCCAACAATTTCCCATACTTGCTTTAAAAGCGAGGGATTGTTCCTCATACATGCCTAACGTGTTGTTAATGGCTCTTTTAAAAGACGTTTTGCTTCCATAATGTTACCAGAAATGCATTAACATCGTTTTTCCTTCAAAGGAAGCTTAGATTCCAAGGGCATCAGTAAGGAATATGTCATTTTTATTTTAGTATTGGGGCGGATACCTGGTTCAGCACTGCAGGCTACATCACAAATGTGTCATGAACCATAGGACACTGCTTATTAGTTTCCTCTTCTTTGATGTGAGCAGCATCCCTGTAATTGTTAGGGAAACGATCCACTGAGAATTTCTACTTCGGAAGGTTCACAGTACTGCTCTTGGGTAGGTCTGTGTGTTGTGAGAATCATGTCAACATCTTCATGAAGGGGGAAGTGTGTGTTGGGGACAGGCTTTGGGGGTTTTATTTAAATAAGGGTTTTCTAAATACAAATCAAAATCAAAACAAAATACAAATAAATGCATTGAAAAATTCAATACATTCATCACTTTGTGACACTTTTCTAGCCTAGAATGTTCATGAGAGGGGCAGACTGGTGTGTCAACAGTCCCACATCCAAACAGCCTTGTAATCTCTTAGTTAGATACATACAGCTGAGTAGAAAAAGTACGACATAAAAGCTGTGAGTTTATTAATTTGGAATTAATGAGGTTATAGTAAAATGTATGGTTTTAATTTGTATAAGGAAATGTTTAATACATATGAAGTTTCTAAACATTTGTAATATTGTTGTTAAGTGTATTTTGTAATTAAAATTTAAAAAGCCACTTCGGAGGGCTTTAAAAACACACACACCTGTGTGCAAATGCAGTTTTATTCCTTCTTGCTTCCTGTCAATAAGTTTTCATTGAATCTTGAGTTGTGATCATAAAAAGATCAAGTAGGAATCTAGCAAAACGCCAGGTGGGATTTCTGGTAATTATTTTGGGAGCGTTTCCCACCTAAAAAAAAAAAAATTGCATTATCATTTGTGACGTAGGGCCTATTCACATCTCCACTTCCACACTTTGGGTTACTGGATACATTCCAAACTTATTTGGCACTTCCCCAAGTGCCAGGTAAGTAAGTGTGAATAGCCTCTATATCAGAGGCAAGTGCATCACCACAACAATAGCACCAATGGGCACATTTGATGCCATTGCCACAGAGGACCAGGCGAGACAACATGCAACTGCATCTCTGCTGCTATATCCCAGACTCCTTTTGCTCACTGTAGGTGCAAACGGAGCCATACTGGGCTTTACCAGTCCACAGCTAGTATAGCTGTAGAGCACATTTTTGTGTTCTACAGCAGTGCTTCCCAAACTTTTGACATATGTGTACCCGTTCTATAATTTTCGTAACGCTGAGTACCCCTCATAAAAAACATTAGGGATAAACATTGTATTTTATAAAAATAATCAAAATCAGTGGAACTTACTAAAGCACGATAACAGGTGCCCGGAACTAACTATTAAAGAAGTAAGTTGTCTCTGTAATGAAGTCAGTATATTCACGCCGTGTCATGCCTCACAAGACCGTTAGATAACACTGCAATTCTCTGGCGTTTAAACAGCTCCGTGGCTCAATGTCAACTGTTAATGTTCCCGCAGTTTAAAGATGGCCGAACCCGAGCTGCGTGAAGGATGCGCAGAAGTTCCCGCCATAATGAGTTGTGATACGATGTACGATGGCCCCAGTTCCTGTGTAAAAACTGTGATACACGCCTATTTCTTTCTTTGTTCTGTGGGCACAGCTAAGCACCGTGCAGTGGATATTCCCACATGATCCCCACCAAACTCCGGTGCAGCGCATACCCCCACCAAACTCTTCCCGTACCCCTGGGGGTACGGGTACCACACTTTGGGAACACTGTTCTATAGCTATGCGCCTGGAAAGCATTCTGTCATATGCAGAGACATTTCTAGGATAGATGCAGCTCTGCGCAATGTGTATGCTCCATGAGGGAGTTGGTCAGAGTGCAAAAAGAACCTAAGCTGGAATTTAAAAGGTTTCATTTGATATTTCTGCAATTACTGAAACCCCAAAGGTAATGAAATAGGATGTTATTTTCCCATACTGTTCTATAATCTTAATTTCCTATCCATCTGATGCCTGGATTCAGAATGTCCTACAACTGGTTATGGTGGATAGGTATTTCAAGTTATTCAAGTGGACAAAAGAAAAAGAATAAAAGCATGTGATCAGTAGTTCTCCCTGTAACTTAGTAGAACAGAGGCCTATTCCAGACTAGCGGAATAAATCTGCAGTCAAGGGGAAAATCACAGCTTACCTGCTGCAAAGCGGTGACTGGGCGTCTGGACTAGAGCAGCTCCTGTAGCTTCCTCATTGTAAGCTGCAAGAGCTTAAGTCAGTGCATGTGGTCACATGGGATGAGGTAGCCAATCGGAGTTGAGCCACCCTCCCTGTCCTTGTTGGCTCTTCTCATCTTTCCATCCGGACTGGCAGGAAGATTTGAAGTTTCTTAATACTGTGCTGTGAGTGCTGTTATGGAATAATGCATCGTCACTTCAATCTATTGATCGTTGTGTGTGATGCCCCAATAGTGACTGTGCATTCCGTTGCACAGTATTAACAAGTCTGGACACACCCAGAGTGGCCTCTTCACGAATCACTGCCTCTTCATGGCAGAAGGGCTTTTGTAGCTCAATGAAGCTATGAGCTTAAGCTGTACAGGAAAACCCCAAATAGACCGTTTGTGTTGGAGAGTTCAGACCAAAGGGAATCCACTGGAGAAGGAAATGGAAAGCCATTCCAGTACCCTTGCCAAGAAAATTCCATGGACAGTATCAAAAATATTAAAGATATGACACTAGAAAATGAGTCTCTTGGGTTGCAAGGTGACCATTAAGTTAATGGGGGATAGCGGAAGCAATTCTAAGTAGCTCCAGGAAGTGTGAAGCAGCTGGGACAAAGGCAAAAGGATGCACAGCTGTGGATATGTCCGGCAGTGAAAGGAAAGGCTCATGCTATAAACAAAATTGCAGAGGAACCAGAGTAAGCTGGATGTGGTCAAGCATGAAATGTTAAGACTAAACATTGACTTTTTCAGAATCAGTGAATTAAATTGGTCAGGAGTGGGTGAATTTAGTTTAGATTAGCATTATATCTATTACTGAGGGAAAGAATCCCCTAGAAGAAAAGGAATAGTTCTTATGGTCAATAAAAGGATGAGAAGAGCAGGACTAGGGTTAGGGTATAGTATTAAAAAAAGATCTTTATTCAAATCCAAACAAACTGTTCAATATCTCAGTAATCCAAGTCTATGCCCCAACCACTAATGCTAAGGGATTAGAATGCTAAAGTAGGAAATCAAAAGATAACAAGAATAACAGGCAAGTTTTGCCTTCGAGTAGAAAGTGAAGCAGGGCAGATACTAACAGAACTTTGTCAAGAAAGCTCTGGTCATAGCAAGCATTCTTTTCCAACAGCCCAAGGGATTCGATATGGTGTACAGGATGCCTGAAGGACTGTGGATGGAGGCAGCAGCAGCAACAACAAAACTGCAAAAAGAAAGAAGAGCAAGAAAGCAAATTGGCTGTCTGATGAGGCTTTACAAATAGCTGAGAAAAGAAGGAAGGGGATAGGCAGAGGAGAAAGAGAAAAAGAAGCTCAAAACAATGCAGATTTCCAAGAGAATAGCAAGAAAAAAAGAATAGAATGGGAAAGACAGGAGCTCTCTTCAAGGACACTGGAGTTATTAAATGGACATTTATGGCAAAACGGATATGATAAAGGACACAAATGGTAGGTTGCTAACAGAAGGCGTTAAGAAGAGGTGGCAAGAATGCAAAGTACTGTACAAGAAGATCATGACATCACTGATAACCACAATGGTGTGGCTACTAACCTAGAGCCAGACATCCTGGAGAGCGAAGCCAAGTGGGCTAACAGCCAGGCTAGTGGAGGTGATGAAATTCCAGATGAACTATTTAAAATTCTGAAAGATGATGCTGTTAAAGTGCTGCACTCAATATACCAGAAAATGTGGAAAACTCCATAGTGTTTTTGGAAAGGTCAGTTTCCATTTCAATATCAAAGGAGGGCAATGCCAAAGAATATTCAAACTACCAAACAATTGTGTTCATTTCATACAGAAGCAAGGTTTTGCTCAAGATTCTGGATATCTAGAGTGATTATTTATTTATTTATTTATTTATTTATTTATTTATTTATTTATTTATTTATTTATTTATTTATTTATATTTCTATCCTGACCTATACTCAAAGGTCTTAGGGTAAGTTACAATATTATATTAATCTTAGACAGCCCCTGCCCTCAGGCTTATAATCTGAAGAGACAAGATACTAAAGGAAAATGGTGTGAGAGGGAACAGGGAGACTCTGGCAGCAAGAGTGTCCTTGCAATGATAAAATACTATTTTCTTTTTCTCCTCCATTCCCCAAAGGCAAGATGGCTCCTTTATAGCCTGTGTAGTGACAGTTGGGAGGGAGGGGGCAATGTTGGGAGCTTGATGGACGGTGCTCACCCAGTTTCCTTTTCACTCTTCTTTATTTAGAGTGAAATGTGACCAGCATCTTGTTTACTTCTCCGCATGGGAGAAGATGTCTAGACTCAAATTTTGAGCTTCCCAGATGAGTGATCTGTCAGAAGTGTCTGGAAATTTTGCCCCCAAGCTGTGGGTTTTCTGAGCAACATTTTAGGGACCTAGCACTTTCAGCAAAAGCTACGAATTTCCATAAGAACATAAGAGGAGCCCTGCTGGATCAGGTCACAGCCCATCTAGTCCAACATCCTGTCTCACACAGTGACCCACCAAATGCGCATGGGCATCTCAAGCAGAGACATGGACAAACCTTTTCCTGCTCTCAAATCCCAGCAAATGGCCTTAAAAGCATCCTGCTTGTTCCCCCCACCCTGAAAGATGTACTTAGGCATCCATTCTAGTAGTCATTGATACATCTGTCATCCATAAATTTGTCTAACCCTTCCTTAAACCCATCTAGGCTGGTAGCTGTTACCACCTGAGCTGTGACCCTCTGAGTGAAGAAATACTTCCCTTTGTCTGATCTGACTCTACTACCCATCAGTCTCATAGATTGTCCCCTGGTTATAGTACTGTGTGATAAAGAATTTTTTTCTTTTTCCACCTTCTCTATACTGTGCATGATTTTATATACTCCAGTCAGTTCCCCTCTTAAAATGCCATCTTTCTGGCCTGAAGAGGCCTCAATGTTGCAGTCTGATATCATAAGGAAGGTGTTCCAGCAACTTAATCATTCTGGTTGCCCTTTTCTGCAACTTTCCCAGTTCCACAATATCCTTTTTGAGGTATAGTGACCAGAATTGTACAAAATATTCCCTAATGTGGACTCACCAAAGATTTATAAAGGGGCAAAATAACACTTGCTAACTAGTTTTCTATTCCCTTCCTAATTATTCCCAGCATGGAATTAGCTTCTTTTTTTTCTTTTTCTTTTTTAGCACTGCTGCACACTGGGCTGACACCTTCATTGAGATGTCCACCAGAACCCTAAAGTCCCTTTCCTGGTGTGTTGCAGAAAGCTCAGTCCCCCATCAGTTTATAGACATCAGTTTATAGACACATTGGCCCCAATGTGCATTATTTTGCACTTATTAAGATTAAAGAAATCTCTTTCAGCTTTTACTATCCTTTAGTATCAACAGCAAACTTTGCTATTTTACTATGTACCCCTTCTTCTAGATCACTGATGAATAAATTAAAAATAACTGGCCCCAAATACTGAACCTTGGGGGATCACACTTTTCACCTCTTTCCACCCTGAGAACTAGCCATTTTATTACTACGGGGTATGTGCACAGAGCCAATTTCCACATTCTATTCAAGGTGAATAGAATGTAGAAATATACAGCTCTGGCCAACTATCCCCCCCCCCCCAATAGATGTGGGAATAGATATCACTCTCCACCCCCTCCCTCACCCCTCCATCTGCCCCCCACCCACTCCCCACTTACCTCACCTCACCATTGCCACCACCCAGAGCACTCTCACAGGTAATGGGGCTCTGGGGTGGTGGGCGGAAGTGCTTGGGTGGCACTCCATGCCTCTTTCCAGGGCTCTTTCTGGAAGCTGGAAACAGGGCGTTCCAGTCTGAGAAGGCCCTGTCTCCAGGTTCCGGAAAGCCTGGCTGGCTTTCCAGAAGCCCCAGAAAGAGGTGTGAATCACTGCCCGAGTACCCCCACAGGTAGGGGGCACTGGGGACGTAGGCGGGAGTGCTCGGGTGGCGCTCTGGGTCTCTTTCCGGGGCTTCTGGTTTAGGGGAGGCCAGCCCGGGGGGGAGGCCCTAGGGCAGTCCAGTTTCCTTAGAAGCTTCTAATGAAGCTTCTATGGATACTGGATTATCCGTGGATGAATAGGGCCCTTAGAATAGAGCCCTAGCCAATCCGTCAAATAGGGCCCTAGCCGATTCATCCAGATTCTGAATGCATGAATAATTTGTGCACATCCCTAATTACTACTCTCTGCTTCCTATCCTTAAGCAAGTCACTAATCCAGGACAGAACCTGTCCTCTTATTCCATGGCTGATGAGTTTATTCAGTAGCCTTTGATGTGGGACTTTGTCAAAAGCCTTCTGAAAGTCCAGATAGACAATGTCAACTGGTTTGCCTTTATTCACGTGTTTACTGACACTCTCAAAGAATTCCAACAAGTTTGTAAGGCATGAGTTTGTAAGCTGGGTCTTGCTCCAACAATTATATTAAAAAAAAGCCCTGTAGTGGGTACCAAAATCAACATTATAACAGTTTATGTTGAATGCAGCTGATAGTGACTTAGCATAGTGAGTTATGCTTTACATTATCAAGCGGAAGTCTCTTTCTTCTTCCTCCTTTTTTGTTTTGAACCAGATTATCTGAATACATGCATGTAAACTGGGAAAGAACCACCTGCTTGCTACAGATGTTCTGAATATAAATAGCATACTGTAGCTGACAGAACACACGTAATGTTGGTTTCCCCTCAGAAACAGGAAATATACTCCATATCAAGAGAATAATAATGAGTGGAAGGGCTGGAATGTATACATTCATAGCTCTCAGTTTGTATTCCGTTAAATATTCTGTACTAGCTTGCCTTGGACTCTTGGCCCTGAGAAGCAGTCCCAACAAAACTGCAGCAGAGATTGCTCTGGAAAGGAAATGAAATAGTGGATATTAATAATTTTTTTAAGATTATTTACTTGTCTGTATATGTACATTTTAATTTATATTTTTATCCCATCTTAATCTCAGGGGCTGAGTGGGCCCAGACAACACATGCCAGGGGTTGTCCACGTTGGCCCCATCTCAGCCTTAGTCCTCATCCTCCAAAGTTGAAGGCTGGAGGAGAGGTAATGGTGTGTCGTGAATGGGCAATTTCCAAAGCCATTTCCAAAGCCCAGAAAAATGGCCCTAGGCCTCTCCAGCCATCTGGAGATGGGAGTCTACCTTAAAGCCATCTTGGAGCTTTCCAAGCAAAAGGCTTGTGCAGTCAGAGTGTTCCTGTAGAGATCATGATGAGCAGTCATTGCATTTCTGGGTAGGAAGGTAGCACGGTCCAAATGGGCTTTGTGGAAGCTGCCTGCCAGTCTTTGATGTTAGCATGCTGCAGCAAACCAGTCTTCCATGGTTTCTGAACACCAAGGGCTGACAGCAAATTACCAGTTAACCTCTTCCTTGCATCTCTTCCGTTGTCTTCTGCTGAAACTAACTAGGGATGTGCACAAATGTTCTAAACATTAAAAATTTGATTGAATTCGATCAAAATGTGGACATTCAAATTCGAATAGAATGCCTACACATTCAAATTTAAACATTAGAATGAATTTCTAATGTTCCAAAACATTTGTTCAAATGCTTTGAAAAATTCAAGTGTACGCATTTGCACTGATAGTACGGGACGAAAAAGGGATGCATATGGGGGCAAAATGTGATGTGTACAAAATGCATACAGAAACATATAACACATATGAATGCTGTCGACATTCGTATCTTCAAATACAAATGATGTCAACATTCGTATCTTCAGACTTGAACCTAACATTCGAATAATAGATTTGAATGTATTCGATCCAAATTGGATTTTGTTGCATTGGATCAAATTGAATGTTTGGATACTCAATTCGATTCGAATTCAAATGCAAATAAATAAATAAATAAATAAATAAATAAATAAAATTGTGCACATCCCTAAACCTAACAACATTGGAATGTTTGAATCTTTCCCTATCTGTCAGTCAAATGAGAATAGCAACCATTAGTTTAGAAATTTTAAGAACGAAGATGAAAGATTCTCTTTTAATAATATATTTTGAATCTTGCATGATGCAATTGACATAGGATCTAGGATTCATTTATAGCCCATTTTGAAGAAGTGGTAGTGACCCAGACCCAATTTTGCCATCCTGGCAGAAAGGGTGGCTGGCAGTGCTACTTTGTGATTGTTTGTCAGCCATTTGCCACCAGCAGTCAGCCCAATCCATTCAGATTAACACAATTTGATCCTATGAGACAAGGCCCCATAGGAGAGCAGGAAATCCCCCACTCACACCATCACATTTGAAATTCATACAAATCTATACATTACATTTGAATCAAATTGAAAGTTGAGTATATTCAAAGATCGGCATTTGAATGTGGAGCGAACGCTTTTGTGCATTCATTCAAAGCTTCATTATAGTTGCAAACGTGAGGAGGCAGCAAAGCAGCTGCCCAGTCACATTTGCAGTACATTCAGAGCAGATTCAAAGCAGATTCAGAGCAGATTCATAGCGTTTAATGCAGATTTGGAGATTTGGAGGTGTGACTGGCAGCATGTATTAAAATAGGATTTGAAGAACACTTGCAGCAGATTCAAACTCTACCACATTCACAGTGGCTCTGTTGGTACAAATGCAAATTTTGTTCAAATTCACTTCACTGCAAATCGAACACAGAAAAAGTCCTGCACATCTCTAGTTATGATGGATGAAACTGGGAGTTCAGACCTCTTCATCCAGTGACTTCAGCAGTGATTTCAGCGAGAGAAGCAGAAACCCATTCCCATTCAGCTCCTGAAGGAATGATCAAGTGGACTTTGGGAAAAAACAAACGACTACTCCAAAATCACTGAGGGGATAATGGGATCTATTTTTATACCCTAAATCTTACCCTCTGGACAGACGTTCAGGTGTGAAAGGAAGTATACAAGGAAATTAGGTAACATCCAGGCTGTCCAGATCACATAAACAAGTTGCATTAATCCAGACAAACATTTAATTTGGGCATCCACATTATCATAACAATCTTGCAATGCCTCTCACCCAAGGCACAAATGCTTAATTATTTAAGTGTCGCCTTCCTTCCTCCAACAAGTTGACAAGTTCAACCTGTGGTGCGAAAGCAACTTGTAACCAAAGTGCCTTTGGACAGGAAAAGTAGTCACTGTTGAAGGGGTGTATGCACCATGATGTGGGTTCCAGTTTTATGCTTCCTGTTGCCCAGAAGGGGATTCTAAGCTGAACACAAGGTTCATTGCTGTTAAAGGTCCCTGGCACAATCCAGTCTGAATGCCAGGATCCTAGGACAGGTGTGCATGCTCAATACATGTAACAAGAGCAGGGCAGAAGGAAACAGGGAGACTGGTCACTGTAGGGGCCTGTCAATGGTTTCTGGTAGGGGTGTGCACAAATGCAATTTTTGACATTCAATTCAATTCGAATTGAATATTCAAATGTCCAAATTCATATGAATAGAGAAAAAATGAATGTATTAAAATTCAACCCGATTCAAATACATTAATATCTTTTTGAATAAATATTCGATATGAATTTGATGATACAAATGTCAATAACATTCTTATTAATCCATACGCATCCCATTTTTATCACATACACATCTCGTTTTCATCCTGTATGTATCCGTACAGATGTGTACAGATACAAATAAGATGTGTACAGATACGTATGTAACATGTAAGGATACGTACACATACAAATGTCTGAATTATTTGAACAAGTGATTAAAAAATATTCGTATTCGTTCAAATATTAAGAAATAAATGTCTGGACATTCAATTCAAATTCAAATGTCCAAATCCGGCCTAATTTGATCAAATAATGAATATTTCAAATATTCTTGCACATCCCTAGCGTCTGGGCCTCACTATGGAGATGTGACCTCTATAAGCAGGTGATCAAAGAAGGCTTAATAGCTTTCAATTGCTTTGTCCTTCAATGGAATTTTATTTTAAACACATGAACCTGCATTTTCTCGTTACTTGGGGAAAAGGGTTGAGTACTTAGCATTCAAATTGCTTTACAAAAAGTCTAAGTTAAATAAAACATAAAACAGAAACCTTTGTGGCTACCTAGCTCCTGCAGAATGTCTTGGGAATTGCAGAATCATAATTGGCTTTTCTGATACATTTTCATTTGTTTAATAAAAGGAAGCATAAATGGGGAGGGGGGTTAAAAAGAAACTGTGGATGTTACCAGTTCCTCTGTGTTCTGTCTTCTACCTCCATTTTATAATCCTGCAAAGAATTCCCCAGTTTCAAAAGGTGAGCCTGTATCTAATTTGCAAGTATTAGAATACAATACATTCTCTTTTCTGAAGTACTTTATTAGGCAAACACCCCTGGGCACCATCCTCTTTGAAAAGGATTATACTGGAACTATCTTCAAAGCAACCATTTAAAACAGGGAAAGTGTCATTTCTACTTTTTATGAGGACTGAAGCAGAGGACTTTGTCTCAGTTCAAAGGGTAGATGTATCCAGGTGTAAAGAATCACAGTGTGCAAATTCTCAACTATGAATGAAGTAAAGATGGGAGACTGGGAAAGAGATAAAGGGCACGAGGGGCACAGGGCAGAAATGTAAATAGCAGAGATGAATAATGTAATGTCATAGAAGAAACGCATCTAAATTATGGTGCAAAGAAACTTGGTTAAAACAGGTTAGAGAACACATATCTGCATTCTTGTACAGTGTGTTCCCACTCATGCTAAAAATCTATTTCAAAGCGATGTGAACTTTCTTTGTCTCCATTACCAATTCGGTTCAGGTGTTTTTTGAGGAGGATATTACTAAAAAGCGCAATAAAAAACACCTCCGTTTTCAGGTGTTTTTTCCCATTTTTGTTTAAAAATGCTTCTTCTTTATTCCTTTGGGAATGCTACAGCAGTAATGGGGCAGATACATCATGAAATGGGTGGGGTTTCACCCTGTTTAGGACAGCCCCTTGCCGGATTTATTAAAGTGCCAGAAATTGGTTTCATTTTCAGCTGAGAAGTAACAATTCAGCCTGATAAGAAGTAACAATTCATCCACTCCACTTCACACTGATAAAGTTTCATTTTCCACTTCCCCTTGCATTCTCCTTTTTCTGCTGGGCTGCAGAGTGGGTGATAGTTCTCCTTCAAAAGATGACTTGGCAGGACAGGGAAGAGGAAAGGAGAAGAGAAAGCGAGGTGGGGGGGTTGCTTGTGGTGTGATCAAACTCGAATGTGGACCTCTCAACCCGCTGGCTGGCCATCCCAGAAAACTGGGCTGAGAGGAGGAGGAGGAGAACTGGCTAGCAGCTGACTGTGTCATGGTCAGCCAGGAGGAGGACTCAGAAGATGAGGAGGACTCACTTCCTCAGATACAGGAGGAACCTGAGGTGATGCCAGGACCCAGTTCTGACCCCCCAGCCCCATTGGAGCCTGGGGTTCAGCAGCCCAGCCTTACCACAGCAGAAGTGCAGGATGTGGGAGACATGAAACAGCAGAGCCCAGAGATCCCTAGCTTTAAGCAAAGGAGAGCAGAGAAGGAAGGGTTAAGATGATCAAAAAGACTTGCCCAGAGACATGCGGATTACCTGTAGCTGTGAACTCAATCTGTAAAGATAAAACACCGGGCAGATGCCCAAACCCTTTGTCAGAAACGATTTGTTTACCTTAAGAGAAAGCTGCTGTATCTGACTCCTGGACTGCTTGGTAACCCTAGACCTTGGAACATACCTGTTGACCATCCTTCTGGCTGCCCTGACCTCAGACTGGACTGTTTGTATGACTCTCGTTAACCCTGGACTTGGACTGTTTCTGGATTTCTTCTTTTCGGACATCGTTTGGGCTGTACCTTTCCTGAGCAATCTCTTGTCAGCTGTGTGCTTGTGAGTGTGCTGGCGGCTTTCCCGGACAGACTGCACGTTTGTTCCATCACACCCACTCTCAGGCTACAAAAGTGGGCTGAGAGGAGGAGGAGGAGAAAAAGAACTGGCTGCACTACACTGGGTCAAGTGCAGAAAGCCCCAGAATGTTGGACTAGATGGGTTGTGAATTGAACTAGCTGGGGTCTTCTTATGTTCTTATGTATTTATGTGCTCCACAATTTGGGGTTTTAAAACACCATATCCTTTTTGACAGTACCTACCTTGGAGCATGCAGATGTCAATAAGTGCTTGTTCACACTGGAGTACTGTAGATGATGTGAGAGAAGTGTATTTCCCTGAAGCAAACCCAGCACAGAACCACTGTGTGAGCTAAAATCTATAATGATGCAGGGAAAAGCACTTCTACCAATTAGTGCATCATACTTCTCTGTGTGAGTTTCCTCTTACCTACATCTGCCTGCTCTAGAAAAGAAAGGTGATGTGAAAAGGGCAGTTGGTTTTTACAAGAAAGAAATAGTGGGAGGGGGATGCTAGGCTGTTCCTACACAGTGTATCTTGTTCCATAACATGTTTGGCAACATGTTCTTGGGAGCCCACTCTCTGATAATCACACCAGGAAGTGTCTGAGGTGCCACAACATGCATCATTAACTGTCCACATTGCTATGGTCCCATCCCAGTCTCTTTTCAAAGTCAAAGGGGAAATTCACTCACCTGAGTTGTAATCCAAGGGAAAAGTTTGTCAGTGTACCCAGAAGAAGGTTCTTTTTGAACTCTATTAAATGGTACCACCTTCTATGTGCTGGGTGGAGCACTTCAGCCACCACTGCCTGTCTTCTTGGAAGTGACGGGAGCGGGAAACAGTCCTGGAATACTTCCTGGTGCAATTTTCATGGCAAGGAGTGCTCCAGCTATGGTGCCAGTGCTGTTCCCAGGAGACCATATCTCCTGGCATGCAGAGCCAGCATTCTTCTCTGTCAGCTGGCATGGCCCAACCAAGTGTGTGGAGGCTGTTCAAATGTCCAATGCAACTTAGTACTTTTGTCTTTAGCCATTTCTACTTGGTTGACATGTAACCTCAATCCCAAATGCTTAGCAGAATTTAATTGGGATATGCTGTGTCTAAGGCCAAATTCATATGGTGGAAGGTAGCTACCCCTGAAAAGAGAGGTGTGGCCAAACCTCCAGGTGACAATTGTTCATTGTATAACTTAATCCTTTGATGGCTATAACCTTTAATCTGCTTTGAGAACCATCAAAGTATCCAGTTTTCTTTTAAGTAGTTGGAGTCTGCAGAAATGCAAGCCATACTCTGAATAAATTTGTCAAATATTCATATTATCTTGATCCCATAGCTGGCTTTCTTGGTGCACTTGGACCTTCTTTTTCCTTCCAATTGCTTTTGTGTTTGACAGTTCCATTGCTGTTGGAAAAGTAGATAAGAATTCTTAAGAGAAGGTCTTCTCCTTTATCATTAAGCTGTTGAACTCACTTGCTGACTGACAGTAAAAATATCTTCTACTCAGGAACAATCCAAAGACCTCCTTTTTTGCCCAAAATGTTAGGATGTGAAGAAAATGCAGAATAGTTATCATTTATTTGCGACCTTTATAGTTTTTGGCATTTGCTTGGTGGTAAGTGAGTTGCTTTTTATGAAAAGTTTGGTGCAGAAATGAGAAAATCTACTTAGAATGCTGTTTCAAGCAGTGGTCCATCATCGCAGGGGAACACATCACTCCAATAGCTGTTGTCTTCACCATGGTGACTCTGGAACTTGTAGCTGTTTCTCAACACATATAAAACTAGTTGTGGAATAAAGAGAAGATCCACATGTGAGCCAACTTGGTCTAGTGGTTAGGGAGCCAGACTCTTCTCTGGGAATACTGGGTTCGATTCCACACTCCTCCATGAAGCCAGCTGGGTGGCCTTGGGCTAGTCACAGCTCTCTTCTGAGCTCTCACAGCCCCACCTACCTCACAGGGTGTCTGGTGTGGGGAGAAGAATAGAAAGCTTTGTCAGCCCTTTGAGTCCCCTTGAATGGGTGAGAAAAGTGGGGCAGAAAAGCCAATTCCTCCTCCTCCTCCTCTTCTTCTTGAAAGGCATAGGGCTCATACCATCTCCCACACATTGAGCTAACATTCCACCACAGGCAGTGAAAAGAATTTTTGGCCAGAAATATCAAAGCTGGGAAACAAATGTACCCAAGATTTGATATCTGCGCAACTGTAGGTGGGGATTGAGCATGTAAAAAGCATGCTCCTTGCCTCAATGGCTGGAGCAGGTGCCTCATCCCTTCTAGCAGCAAGATACATTATCATCCAGATCCTACCACGGTATCTTTAAGTCATTGCAGTTCAACTGTATTTTTGTTTAAAGCACAATTGTTAGAACAACTATTGATAGTCATCATTGTGTTTTATTTTAATGTGGAGGTGAACAAAAAGCAGCAACCCACTTTGGCTCCTAGCATATTAAAAAATCTAGCTTCGCCTGAATAACTGGCTTGAAAACCAAATTAACAGCCTCAGATAAAGATGATCAAGAGATCTGCCGCAGAAACAATGACACATGCTCTAGTCTAGCATCATTTGCCCACAAACTCTTTTAGTGATTCTATCACCATGGCATGCTAATGAAAAATCACGGTAGCAAATGCTTGGAGTTTGATTTCTTTTGTCCTCCCAAATAAAGCACTGAGCTTGCTTGTGTGTGTGATGCAATCCAAGCCATGCCACAGAATGTAATGTTTAAAAGTTCATGGCACACTTTCCTAGTAGTGGTGACACAGTTTTCTGTAAAACTACTGCACATTTGTGTCCTGCTCAGATAAGGACATGTATAATATGCATTCATCAGGCAAGGGGTTCTGGTGGGACCTTAAAGAGAGAAAGAAGTTGGAAGCATGAACTTTGGTAGAAAGTGTGGGAGCTTTGTCTTTGCATGCAAACATTTGTCAAATGTTCACATGTGAAGGGAAACCCCATTCCCTTCCTTCACATCCCACCTTAGCCATGGATGCATCTGCCATCTGTGTGCTAGTGCATACTACAGCTGCCCCATGGGAGAGAGGCTAGGAGGGTTATATTTTAAATATGTTTTAATGCTTTGTATTGTTGTCGTAAGCTGTGATCCGCACTTGGATCTTCACGTGGAGGGCAAAATGCAAATGTGATAATAAATAAATTAAATCTTGTCTATGTATTCAGCTAAAATTGATATCCCAGTATCACATTTTTTGCAATTGCCTCTTTTATATTTTTAGAACACAAAAATGTCCATTGCCATGTGTGTTGCTCACTGCATCAGGAGCAAATCCATTCAGTGGTGAAAGGGAGAGGATTAGGAAAGTATACAAGCAAACATGGAAAACCAGAAGGGAGTGTGAGGGAAGAAGGATTTCCTATATCTTTATTGTAAAAAATATTAACATAATTCCTCAAGCGCGGACTATCTATGATACCTTTGAGTTATTTATTAATATTTAAAGCATTTTTTGGCATCAGGCAGGGAGTATAATTCTTGAAAAGAGCTGACAGCAGAATACATTTGTTAACTAGAAAGGTGTGTCTAAACTTTGCCAAAAGAAACAGGAGTACAGAAAAAGCACTTGCAAGAATTGTGCCTGATTTCAGTGACATGGCTTATTAATCGTAAGAAAGGGGGTTGTTTATTTTTTGCTTTGTTTTGTTTTTCCTGATCACTGTGTGGTCAGTTTTTACCTTCATGAAGGCTCAGATAAAGGCAACAGTGTCACATAGTCAAAACATGATTCCTGGTGACTGTATGACAAGTCCATATGTTTTTTGTGGCAACAAAGTGATACCGTCTTCCAGGGTTTATATATAAACAGTGCTCAGTGGATAATAGGCCTGAGAACAGAGTAGGAACTATCATCACAGAAGCAGACGTTCAACTACAGGTCACAATTATGACGAACTGGACACGATCCTTAAATACTTGTTAAAAGGTGTTTTTCCACTGTCACTAGGAGTACCCATTAATGGGTACTTAATGGGTACTTCTAGGGACAGTGGAAAAACACCCAAAGAAACTAACAGCACTGCATCAGTACCTACCAGAACAAATGAATAAGGGTGTGTCCAGACACATTCTGTACTGCGAATAGAATGTACAGTCTCGATTATCCCATCAGAAAGGACGATAGATCTTTTGTTGTTGCTCTGCAGTATATGACCATTACAACACATTTTTCCTTAGTGCGGAAGAAAGAACTCCCACTGCGCAGTATGCAATTGGATCGCATTATCTTGCAAATGTAGGCAGAACAACAAGAAGCATAAACAAGATGACGCTAAACCTAGAAGTGGAGCCTAAAAACTGATTGACCCTCTGAACCCACATGACAGTGTGTGACTCCTAAATTTACGTTGCCTCAATGCCTCCTTAAACAGGAAACTGGGGTTGATTTTTAGTGGGACGATCAATTTCTCCTTTGCAATGCGTATACATAAATTTATTGCTAAACTGTGAATTTAAACAGCTCTCTCTGGAGGCAACCAATATTACCTGACTGGTTAACACAAGGCAGGATGGTGCTGATAATAAGGGAACAAAAACACCCAGTTACAGCCCAGTAATCTGCCTTTGCATAGTGTGGAAAATCCTATCAGCTATTGTAGCCAACAAGCCGAACAGAGATGTATGTCACCACATGAGCACCACATGATTGGAAACTTCAGCTTCATCCAGACCTGACTTACTTATTCTGCATTATTTTGATAATCTGGAATAAAGCATGAATAATCTGGAACAAAATATGTCTGGATGTGCTTTATACCAGATTATTGAAAGAATGAGGAATAAGTAAAGACTGTCAGGATGAAGCTTGAAACATCAGAGGCCCAAAGCACCAGCCACAAATAAAGAGAACAATTGTTCTGGGGTCAAGATGCTCAAGACTAAACTGATCACAGTATGGATTGACTATAACAAAATCTATGCCTCAGAACAAATAACCCATCGCACTTTGAAATGGGCTGTTACTGGAGCAGAGTTCCCTGAAGTGCTATTGAAATTAGTTGCCCAGGGATCTTATGCTAGGAGTTTTCATTCCTAGCTATTCCATTTCTAACTCTTTGGGTCAGTGCAGGTGTTGATCTGGATCAGTGCCATCGTGCAGATGCTGCTGTTCCGGACCACACCTGGCCATGAATCAAAGCAGTGGGCCTTGCTGGTCCTGACCGACTGGTTCAGATCATGGCCTTTCAGTGCAGAAAGGCCACAGCATACGATGATATTGCCCACAAGGCTATTTCTTCAGGGTGAGCCACCCTGTACCAGAATAAGCAATCTGTCCCAAGATAGTACTCCTAGCATGGAATAAGGCCATCTACATTGGGGTGGCCTGGTCTGCATCAGTCCCTATAGGGGGTGGGGAACTCTGAATCTTCCAAAGGCCAGGAACAAAGGTTCTAGTTCTTCAGAGTTCCCAGAAGACCCATTCCAGCAATGTGTTTTGTTGTGCCACTGAAATGGGGCAACTGTGGCGTACCAGACTATGGAGGCATCCCATTCACATGCCTCTATATGGCTTGGTATATCATCCCCTAGTATGCCAGTATACTTTTACTCCAAGGTCTACCAGTTGACCAGACCACGACACAATTTTGGGTGCCTCACCTCAATCTACACTCAGTCCTGTTCAGACGGAGCATTCTTACACTGCACCAGTGTGCAGAAGGTAGAATCCTTCTTATTCCATACTACTGACAAGTGTAGAAAGGCCTAATTTTATTACTGGAGATGGCTAAAATTCAGTAAACAGACTTGCCAGGATTAAAGACCTTGTATGCACATAAATGAAATGTTTATATATGTTTTAGGCATTAACAGATCCTCTTAAGTTTCTTTTCTTAGATGCTTCCTCTCCGTCCTAGGATTTGGTGTAATACTGGAAGAGTGTGGAGGTACAAGATGTGTGTCAAGCAATTTAAAAAAACTCTGTCAATAGATATGGTGAACATTGTTTTCTGGATTGCTGCCCTCATGGGTACAATCCAGAGAAAGGCAATCAAGTTTTATTCACATCCAGATCAATGGGAAAGAAGTGGATAGTTAAGCTCTTGCATTCTAATGATGGGAGCAGCACCATGCTTTCCTTGGATTTGCATCTAATTCATGCATTTTAAAGATTTTGTTGTACAGTAGTGGAAATCTTATTCCTTTTAGGATACTAAAGGTCAGTGACAAAGGCATTTGCTTATGAGAAGAACCATTCTGAATTATCTTGCAGGAGCCTTGGAGTCCTGATATAATGCATGGGAATGCCACATTTAGCATTCTGAATAATGATTCAAAACACACAGATAATGGTTATTAGGAGCCATGGGCAAGAGCACCAGACACCTGCACATGGGCACAGCACTGTGTTTTGATCCAATGCATAGGGCGTTGCAAAGAAGGGGCTAATTAAAAATTAAAATAGACTACCCATTGAGTAGAGTACTAGGTACATCTTTGTCTAACTCTGCCCTTGCCTATGATGTTAGGGCATTTTATTAATGGCCTCGAACCATTCTTGCAATACAGGATATTTGCTCATCCTAAAACAAGACTGTGGAGAAAGGTCTGGGGTTAAAGATGAGTGCTTTCTTAAAAATCCACTGCAGCAATATAAGGGCTAGGTGTTTTTTTTTTTTTTTTTTTACCACTTAAGGGATTGCTTCTCACAAATCAACCATCCTTCAAGAACAAGGTTCAATGCAGATCTGATGGATCTGTATGTCAAAATTTTCATTTTCCTTTTATTTGTATACTGCCTTTCCAAAAAAGTTTGACTAAGGCTGTTTACCACAAACAGAACATATACAATACAAAATAACACACCAAAACAGGCTGGGGATCAAACAAGCAACCCCCCTGTTTTCCACGCAGTTTGCTGAGTTATAGGTACTCTCCTAAAAAATTTCTAGGAAAAGACATTTTAAAAAATGAAAGATTCTTCTTGTTCTCATTTTTGCAATTTATTTTTTTAAAAAAATATTAAATAATGTACGGCAACAATAAATATATACATAACATATCTCTATAGTACTATTAATCAGTTTCAAAAGTATAACTAACTTAGTTACATAGTTTTACCCTCCCCACTCCCCTGCGCAGAATAGCAAAACATTAAAGTAATAAACCTTACTTAATATTGTTTGGGTGGCAAATCTAACTTATTTATTTATTTGTATTTCTATCCACATATCCGTTTGTATCAGATATTCATACAAATTCTTATCGAATAGAATCCTACCACATTCAAAGGGGTCTATTCGAATGAATATGAATTTTCTAACATCTGATCTGTTACGAATCAAATGCCACTCGATTTGTTATGAACTAAACACCAAAAAACCCATTCATGCGCATCCCTAGTACAGACACTGCTACTTACCAATCCCCCCTCTGGATTATCTAAAGGGAACTGAAATACAGCCTGTTCCCAGTTCCCAGTAGGGGAAGGCAAAGTCTTCCTAATGTTGCTTTTCTCTTCTTTGAATGGAATCCATTTCCTTCATTAAAAAAAAGTAACTTTAAAAAAAGTTTTGTATCTGTGCGTTGGAAAGTGTGTAACCTTTGTCAAGTTTCAAAGCTGTCCAATCAAGTCACACTGTTTTAGCCAGCACAAATGAAAGGAAGCTGGCAACCTTAAGAAAGCTATGCTCTCTCCACCCAAGTCAATAGCTTAAGATGAGCCTTGCCAACATATAAGGTGGTGGTGATATACTACATGCATGTGTAGCTTGTGGATTGGGACCACAGATGTGAAGTTGAAGACACCGGGTGTTCCTACTGAAAGCCTCACCTTGGCTGTATTCACACCTAAATTTTAATCCAGCTTCAGTCCACATTCAGAGTGGCATAATGCACTGGCAAAGAGACAAGCTGTTTGCTTTTGACTTTATTTAACTAAGAAAATCCATCTTTAGGTTAGATAATCTGGAAAGAAAATGATGAGTTACTTTACCGATGTGTTCCTCCACACTGAAGGTGGACCGAAGCTGGATTAAAATTTAGATGTGAATGCAGCATTTGAACCTACTCAATTGCATTGTGATCTACAGCTAATCAAATGGTGGTTCACTGAGATTGGTGAGGCTCCTGAAGAGAGTATTTCCTACCTACTACAATTTTCAGGAAATCATTCTACATGCTACTCCTGAATCCATGGTACCTTTTTTATCAAGGCATATATTTACTCTATTTATGTATATCAGATAAAAGTGCAGCATTTAGAAATTTAGCTTCCAGCTAAGCCTCAGCCTGCTTCTTTACACAAATTAGGGATGGTGAGACAGCCATGAAAGGGGATAAAAACTTTTTGTCTATTCATATTATCCATCACTTTATAGAATAAAATTTTCACCTACTAAACTAACAAGCCTCTAGGCAATGATTTAAGTTTTTCTTATACTGAATTTGGTCAAGCTTTTCTAACTGTAACCAAAAGAACACAGATATAGGAAGTATGGTATTTTTCTCTCTCTCTCATTCTCTGTAGAGGATTGCAGGGTGTCAGAGAGAGACAGAGAGAGACAGAGAGGATTTCAAGCTTTTTAGAATGGCGCCATTTTATTGTTTTGGTTTTCTCAAAAGCTTCACCAGAGAAAACTTCTGTCAAGGGGTGGGACCCACCAAGCCTGCTGCAGAGGCAGGGGGCAAACACTGGTCTTGAAGCAATGCAACTGGTGCCTATTTTGCACTTACCTCACTTTGATCTGGATCAGTTGGTCTAGAATAACCAGACCCACTGATTCATATCATGTGGAGGCATGACCCAGAAAACTGTCTGCACTGACAGTGTTGATCCTGCCCATGCCTCTCTGTGGCTGGTTCCTAGTATTGGGGCTTGGGGGGGAGGGCAGCAGTGCATGATGGCATGTCACTGAAAGGCACCCTCTTCCATAGTTCTGGTCCTCTTATTGACTCAATTCAAGAGATCCAGACTAAGGGCATCTTAATCTGGATCTAGCTCTGTTTTTTGTACATGGAAGAAGACTAACCAGAATAGACTGGAGGGCACATGATCCAGATCAAGAAGTTCCTTAATTCAGAACTAAAGTGTTGCAGAAAGGGCCTTTCTCATTAAGATAATCACAGCTGCATATTGAAAGTTCTGCAGTGATAAGAATCCTTAGTGTAGTGCACTTAGGCTAGGACACTCTGGGACAGTTACCCATTCACATGGAGGCAAGTAAGAAATGCATCTACACATGTTCCTACCTGCCTACGTATGGATGGGGAAAGCGCCCTGAAGTGTCCTAGCTTAAAAAGGCCAGACCGGGGTGGGGATGCCCCTCCCAGGTCTGTCTGCCATTGGGTGAGGGAAGACCCAGAGGTGGGCAGACCTGGCAGGGCCCTTCCCCGGGTTCATGCACATTGTAGGGGACCGGATCAGTTCCCCTACAGCTGGCAGGACCCACCAACCCTGTGACCCAGGGACACATACACACATGCACCTACCTGCTGGCTGTCCTGGGTCCAAGTGACCCAGCTCAGCCAGCGTCGGTTTGCGCAAGCACGCAGCATGGCCTCTGATTGGCCAGCCCACCCATGTGGACGGGTTGGCCAATCAGAGGCTGCGCCGCATGCATGTGCACTATGGTGCCAGCTGAGCCAGATCACTTGGACTCAGGACAGGCGGCAGGTAGGTGCATGCACACATACGTCCCGAGGCCATGGGGTGGGTGGGTGGTGGTCCCAGGGCCTGCCTGTGGCTCAGCCCCACAGAGGCTGACGATCTGTCCCAATGGGCTGGGGGATGTGGGGTCCCTCGGTAGACCAGCCTTAGCCATCCAGCACTTATGCTGGGGCCGGTCTACCGAAGGACCCCACATCCCCTGGCCCATAGACAGCCACAGTCTGACCTCTCGTGCCCTGGAAAGGGGTAAGGGGAGGCTGAACTGCAGGAGCCAGGAGTGAGCCACCCTCCCACACACACGCGCGCGATCACTCACCTTGCTGGGCCAGGGTGTGACTTGCCTTAGTCTGCGCAGGCAAACGCGGTCCCATCTACCGGAGTGTGCACAGCTGTGCAGACCATAGCAGATCACACCCTGGGCTCAGCAAGGTGAGTGATATGCATGGGCCTGCCAGTTGTTGGGCCAATTTTGGCCCAATCATGGCAGTGCGTGTGTGTCCCCCAGCTGTCAGGGAGGGAGAGGGGGAGGCGTGCAAATGCTTCCCGCCCAGGACAGCTGGGGATGGCCGGAACGCGCTGGGCCACATGTAGAGCACAATTAAGTGCTTTTCATGCAGAACGTGTGGAGGGTGCTCTGGGACAGGCTGAGGCAGTTCCAAATGGAACCACCAGCCCAAAGGAGCAAATGCTCTGTCCCGGCGTGTCCTCCACATGTTCCAAAATGCCTAATGCAAAAAGGCCTCTTGTTTCTGTTCATGCTTGTGTAGTGTTGGACCAAAGATGGCCATTTTTGGTGTAATGGTAAACTAGGATGCATGGAAATCAATCTGGCAATTTCCCTCCTCGCTCAACCATCACTGTACATGACAGCTAAGGAAGCAAATCGGATCACAATCCACCTTCAGCCACTTAATCTCCTCTGAAGCAGGTATAAACCAACTTTTATACCAAGCCAACTTTTCTTGTTCTTGTTCTTATTCTCCTCCTCCTCCTCCTCCTCTTTCCAAGGGCAGGTTCCAAGATGGCCTCCTGCCACTTGTGTGGAAGCCTATTTGCCCACCGATGCTCAGGAGCACTTGAGATTAAACTAGTGAGGTAAGAAAGCAGGATTAGACAAGAAAAGGTTCTGGGTGAAGTTTGAAATTTGTTGAAGAAGAAGAAGAAGATACAGACAAGGGACTGGTATCTTTGCTATGTAGAGAAGATGATCAGTTGAGAATTTCCCCCCATTGTCTGCTGTCAATTAAAATCATCAGAACAAATTATCATCAAAATTACAGTGAATCATTTCACTTTTAGGAACCATGGAGAAAAAGGCAGTTAAGAAATCTGCAAGTCATCAAACTAACAAAGCGTTTGTATCCAAAGGCTAGTGAACTTTTGCCTGTATTAAGCCAGCTTTGGAGAGGAAAAATGGAAACCGTGATCAGATGGTCAACATCACACTTGCATCAAAGAAGCCTTTGAGGTTCACATAAAGAGAGGCAGATATTTTTTCTGTTCCCCTCTTTCCTATTTTTCAGAAACCTCAAAATATTTTCAAGGGAGAAAAAAAATCCCCTTGGAGACTAGGAAGGTGGCACCAACAGAAGTGAAGTATGGGAAAATATTTGCAATGGGGTTGGTCTCTCTCTCTCTGTAGAATATCAAATGTTACATTTCTCCAGCTCAAAACTGTTTCTAATTTTGTAAGAAATAATTTAGATTTTTTTGTTTTCTGCCATGTGCTGTCTTTGGCAGAAGATTTATTAGTATTAGTATTATATATCTGCATTTAAAGTAATCAACTTTCACTTTAAAGAAGAGCTTTATTACATCCTCAGTTGTGTCAGTACACTAAGGAATGTAATGACAAAGGCTGCTTCCAGACTTGCAGAATAAATCCGCAGTTAAACGTAAAAGTGCAGTGTACTTACTGTGCAGCAATGGTTGGCCAGCCTGACTCAAAAGGCAGCTCTGTAGCTTCCCCTAATGGAGCTGCAAGAGTTAAGGAGGGGCGTGCCATCATGCGGGTTGAGGCAGCCAATCGGATTTGAGCTGCCCTTCCTGCTCTCGTCTTGATCTTCTTGCTGTTCTGCCTTCACTGAGGGAAACTGCACAGCAAGTGTCCTCTTCCCAGCATTAAGGTAAGTGTGCAGTCCCAATCAGATAATGCGCCTTGATCACGCATGTGATGCTTCGATTGCAACTGGGCATTCCACTGTGCAGTATAAACATGTCTGGACACAGCCAAAGAGTAAGCAATGAATAAATTCTTTCCTATCTTAACCCCTTTAAAGAAGAAAACAAAGGTTGCATCCACACCAGGCAAACAAAGTGAGCAAACACCCTTGGAGGTGGTGGAAAGAACTATGACAGTACTTGCCACTAGTACTGTTTTGTCCCAGAAAGAGCAGGTACATGACTTGGGATGCCCCTTCCAGGTTGCTATCATCAGTCAAATAAGGTGCTGACTGCTGTCTGGTCTCTATCTTTGGCATCAGTGGGCAAAGAGCTTCCTGTGCATGGTACTCTCCCATTTTGAAGCATTTTGATCTGAATCACTAGCACAGCAGTTCAGCCTAGTCTGAAGCACAAACTACTGGGGGACTCATGTTGGTGGCATGCTAAAGTGTGCTGCCATAATGCATTCCCCACTCATTCATAGCCCTTCAGTGCCTTTGGGGGTTAGGTCCAAACCTGGTGTGGAGGCTCATCTGGACCAGTAGCATTGTGTGGACATCACTGTTCTAGACCAACCCATGCTGTGATCTGGACCAGCAGCCTTCACTGGTCAAGCCCCACTGATCACAACCCCAACACAATAGTGCAAAAAGCCCTGTGAGTGTTTTTTCTGTGGTTAGCATTATTTTCCAATTTAAAATTTGAAAAATTTAACCCACAGATTAACAACACTAGAAGCAAGCAATGCTAGGGCATGAAGGCTAGGGCATCTTAAAGGAAACATTGGTAAGAAAAATTATGAAGCTATTGGGAAGATGCTAAATAAATGTAAGTTTTATATATTTGCAGCTTTAAACATAGGCTGGGGAAGGAGACATGGTAATGCAGCTGCTGAATCAATTTCATAAAATATATTTTAATCGAGTCTTATTATACCTGCTGCTAAGGCCACCCCAACCTCCAATTACAATTTAGAGTAATGGCTTACATAACTAAAAATTTGTTCAAAAACTACAAGTCTTCCATATCTCCTCAAACTATGTAGACAGCTCAGATATTCTGCCGTAAGTCAGCAGCTGATAGGTAAGACTTTTAAAGTTTCAGTAATGAATGCAAAGAAGCTGTTTCAGCTCTGTTAACGCCACTGAAATATTTTCAGTTTGATTGATCAAGGAGGATCCAAAGCACCAAGCTGCAACATCCTCAGTTAAGGTCTAAGAATTTAAGGTGCAGAAGATGAAAACTGAAAAATTAAAGTTTGGCTAACTCTGTAAATGTTCCTCTTTGTACTGCAGTTTCCATGATGCCTTAACACACATGGGCAAGATCTTTGTGACCACTTTAAGCCATGTCACAATGGCCAGACTGCATGCCTGGAATTACATGGCCATACTAATCCAGTGGGGAAATCTGCTCTTGAAAACACTCCATTTACAAAGTAGTAAAAATCAGTCAGCAAAGGGACTGTGGGTACTGTTTGCTCCTGTGGTTCGCCATCTTTGGCTCTTTGCATAATGGTCCCAGTTGGATCTTTGATCTGTGAGCCAGTTTGGTCTAGTGATTAGGGAGCCAGACTCTTAACTAGGAATACCGAGTTTGATTCCGTACTCCCCCATGAAGCTAGCTGGGGTGACCTTGGGCTAGTCACAGCTCTCTGCTGAACTCTCACACACCCACCTACCTTGCAGGGTGTTCTGTTGTGGGGAGAAGAATAAAAAGCTTTGTCAGCCACTTTGACTCCCCTTGAATGGGGAAGAAAAGTGGGGTAGAAAGGCCAAGTCTTCTTCTTTCATTTTCATACCTCCTCTTTTACCTTTTCAATCTCTTGATCATCAGATCCCCAAATCAGCAAGTCTTTTTCTTTATTTCATATAAAGAGTTCCCACTTGTGTGTCTTTGGGGAATCCTTATATGCCCACTATGCTGTATCCACTGAGGCGGCAAAGAGAATATCAGATTATTGAATTAAACCAAGAGCTTCATGTTGTTCAATCAATTATTAATATGCTCCTTCTGGTTTTTACTTTATAGTTATGTGGTTTCCAGGCACTGCTCACTAGATTCATGTGGATATGAGTTCAACACGCTCCATTTTGTAGAATAGCCACAATAATGTAGTGCACTACACTCAACACGTCTAAAAAAAATACCAAAAAAAGCTCCCCTGTTAAAGCCCCTGTTAAAGTCTTCTCAAGAGTCTGTTATTTATTCATTGAGTGGACATTATAATCATTTCTCACAGAGGGATGCAATTGCAAAATGCTGACATGTTGTTTTGACACTGATGAAAACGCAATGTCAAATACGTCAAAACAATATTTCAGATTTCAAGGTCTTCCATCACAAGGTTAGCAGACATACAGAAGAAGAAGGGTGAAGGCACTCAGCATAGCTGTGAAAACACAGAGCAGTATTTATTTTGGGTTGTGTTAATCAATGGAATCTTTTGTATACTTAAGTAATTAATGAGTAGGTTTTGAAATATTTGCTTGTCTTAAAGTCTATCTAAAGGTTGGCCAACAAGAATGCTTTTTCTGTAGCCTGTTGATCAGATTCAATTGGTATCTGATGTTTCGCTAAGTTCAGTTTGGTGGTTAGTTGGATGGTTGAAATAGTATTTTGTTGGCTGGTTGGTTGTCCTAGAAGAGAAAGAAATGAAAGTGGATTTTACTGATATCTTATTGTTGGAATTTTTGTCTTTTTAAATTTAAACTATGGTGGGCATGATGTTCCTTTTGACTCTACAATAACATAGTTGCAATATTTCCTGTATTTGCATCCTGTATTTTAGTTGTTGTACTTAACAAAATGTATGCCGTTAAAAATAATGACTTATAGTCTAAGCCTATGTGCTAACATTGATAGAGTTTGCTTCCTGGGCAAGGAGAGCACACCCGGCAAGGGATGTTTTAATGTTCCCCTTCTGTGAATCCTCAATGACTCTCTAATGTAGAGAACAGGTGGGATTTCCCAGTTTCATGGCTCCGTGTTCCCTCAGTTCAGCAGTCTTGCATTTGTGTGGCATAGCCAGCTGAAAAATCAGCCATAATGCACATGCACCAGCACCCCCAAACTGACTGAGCGGGGGGTTGTAACCATTTAGACAGCATACACTCCTAAATTCATCTTTAGTGGGGCTGAATCAACTTCCTTACAAAATCAGTCAGCAACACCTAGGCCTCTTCAGCCTTGAAAAATGCCATTTAAGAGGTAACGTAACTGAAGTATACAAAATCATACCAGGAGTGGGAGATGTGGGGAGAGAAAAAAATCCTTTTATTTATTACACAACAGTTGAACCAAGGGTCACTTTATTAAGATGATGGGCAGAGAGTTAGGAGGTGGTGACAGCAACCAGCCTGGGGAGCTGGTTTTAAAAAAAGGTTTGCATGTAGATACAGTGATATGAGTCAATTATTTCTAAATTTATAGCATTTCATGTACCAATTGTATTTTCACTTGCTATTTAAGTCTCAGTCCTCACGTTGTTGGTACTTCATTATGGTTCTTTTAATCAGGACAGATTATATTAGACACACATAGGGTCACTTTCTAATAGGATGGAAGAGTTCCTTTTATTCTTCTCTCTCACTGATTTTCTCCCACTTTAGTACCACACCTTTGAGGCTGCATGCATAAGGACATAAAAACTCAAGAGAAGCCTTGATGGATTGGGTCACAGTCCATCTAGTCCAGCATCGTGTCCCATGCAGGGCTCCATCGATTGCTTCTGTGTATTTCAAGCAGAAAGCAAAATCAAAACCTTCACCTATCCTCAATTCCCTACAAATGGCCTTATTTATTTACTTATTTATTTACATGTATATCCTACCCTATTCCACCTGTTCTCAGATGGGTTGAAACGGCAACAGCTGGCAGAAAGATGACCATTCTCCATCTGCCTACCTTAGAAGCTCCATTTGAGATTTGCCTTGCCAAAGACTGGGAGGATATTCTACCATACTTGGGAAGACAAAATGAGTTTCTGTAGCAAAGCAGGGACTTGTTCTTGGCAAGGAATGTGCCGCACTTTCATTTGGTGTTACAGAAAAGAGGAATAGAGGCTATGGACTGGAAGAGGTGCTGATACCAGCTTGCATGGCTTTAAGAAAGGGTTAGACAAATTTGAGGATAGGTGTATTAATGGCTACTAGAATGGATGCCTAGATACTGCTCCAGGTTGGAAGAGACATGCAGGATGCAGGATATTGAGCACAGGTGAAGATTTTGCCTTTGTCTTCTGCTTGAGAAAGCCCGGAAGTAATTGGTAGGCCACAAGATACTTGACTAAATGGCCTGTGGTCTGATCCATCAGGGCTTTTCTTACATTCTTGTGCACATAGAATGTGCCCCAAGCTGTCCACCTAAATCTCAGTGATGCACACTAGATCAGCTTGCTAATCCAGTATGAGATCATGTGTGAAGAATTATTTGTCCCAAACTGACCTGGATTCACTGGTTGGGAGCGCAACATTTTGCCCCAGATTCTGAAGGCTGGGAGGGGGAGAAGCAACAGCCATAACACATCTGCCCCTCCTTCTCCTAATGCTATTCTTCCTCCTGTCCATCAGCACAGAACATAAGAAAATAAGCCCTGCTGCATCAGGCCACAGCCCATGTAGTCCAGCATCTGTCTCATACAATGGCTCACCAATTGCTCCCCCTACATCTTCCCCAAGACCTCCAAAATCACCCAGGGATTGTATCTGGTCTTCCAACCCCCTCACACTGATGCTCCTCCTTAGGGATTTGCAGAAATATTCATCACATTCAAATTTCTATGAATTTGTCCAAATTCAGACATTCAAATTGGCGTTGAATGTTGGTACATTTGAGGATTGACATCCAAATAAAAATCAAATGTTTCTATAGATTTATACAAAGCTTCATTACATTTGTAAACCTGGGGAGGTGGGAAAGTGGCAGCCCAGTCACATCTGCAATGGATGCAAAGTGGATTCAAAACACATTCAGAGCAGATTCAAAATGGATTGAAAGTGGATTTTACATGTTCAGAGCAGATACATAGGAGATATCTAGAGATACACAGGGGATTCATAGAAGAGATTTGAATCAGATTCATATTGAACATTTGTATCGAATCTGAATCCTACCACACTTGAAGGGGATCTATCCGAATGAATACAAATTTTCTTACATTCGATTTGATACAAATCAAACATGAAAAAAGCATTCATTCATATCCCTAACCTCCATTTCTGTGGAATGGCGGCCTCTATTTTAGCCACCCTTAAGGAAAGTGATAATGAACTAATGGGATCAGAATGACTACCAGAAATGACAAAAGGCCTAGTGAATCCATCAGTGGGATCTTAAAAAATATCCAGATTGACAAATTAGCTATCTTTGGGGAGGAAAATGGCATTCTTAGATGGTCTCGTGCATTCAATCCTCATGTAGTTCTTGAGCTAGAAACTTGCTGGGAAATATGTCTAGAAGAAGAATCTGCTGGAATCTCAATAACTGCTGGAATCTCCTGACTAGTAGGTTGAAAAGGATCCTCGTCAACACATTATTTCCTGGATTTGGCTTTCATGAGGTCAACCTCAGGCTGAATTACCACACCAGATCACTGACTGAGCTGGGGGAGCCTCCATATGATAATTGTCATGACTGAATTTAAAAGACTTTCCTATTTTAAGACCATGAGCTCCTTTTGCATAAGCAGGAACTTTACAGATATGCTGGTTTCAATTAGTTGGCAGATATAATTGATCTTGTTGCTGGATCTTTGCTATCTGCTCCATAAGGGGCAACACTGGATGACTCACAAAGCCCAGTCTCTTATTGAGAGATGGATACAGATGACTCAAATACATTTTGAGGGCCAGATGAGCAATGCAAGGAGGAAGTCTCCAAACCCAGTTGCTCCTTGCCGGGGAATTTTTGCAGCATCCCCTGATGTTATAGTGGCATTACTAAATTGCCAAGAACCAGCAGGCTTTGACTGTTGACAGTCTGACGCCTACCTGTTGTTCTCAGCCTCTCCAAGGTTGTGCATTCCAGATGCATGCTTATCAGAGGTCTGATTGCCATGGCTTACAAGAACCATGTATGAGGTGTCTCTGAAATTTATGGTCATGCCTCACCAAATATTCACAAGGTTTGCCTAGAATACATAAATCTCAGGACGAAATCATATATTTCTTGTGAAAAATACTTGATGGAAGACAGAGCACAGACTTCAACCCCAGTGTACCACGATCACATTACAAGAGCTGACCTAAAGATGCGGAAACTTGCTGTTTAGAAGACCATGTGTGCAAACGGACTCTAAGGCTGTGATCAGACACAGCAAAAATAATAAAAATAAAAATTGTGAGGCAACTTTGAGGTGGGATTGTTCACATATTACTCTGCCTTTCCACATCCTTCTCCTAAATATTCTGTTCCACAAAAGGTGGTAACAAGAAGGCCATACACTGTTTCTCTGAGGTGCCTCTGAGGTGTCCCTTCTGTTATGTCTGAATACAGCCTAACTTTGCCAGTACAGAGAGCAACCTGACAAGACTATGGCTAAAGAGTGACATTTAAACCTCCATTCCTGGAAACATTAACTGAAAATTGTGTCTGGAGACATGAGTCTGATGGGTTGTCTGTCTTCAGGAACAGAAGGCTGGCTGACGTCAAGGGCAAGGAGGTGGCATTGTTCTCAGAATTATTTATGGAGCTCCTAGACTTGGTGGACTCACTCACACTAAAACTATTTACTACTTCCAGAACCTTCCAAATAGCCAGAGCCATGTTCTTAGTGTTGCCCTAACTTACACCCCCTGAGTTAAGCCTTGGTGGTAAAATAGTAATAACTTGCTTTAACCTGTCCAATTTCTCTATCATAGCTTCCTCTAATCTTAATTGCTTCTCTTCTCGCTGTGACAACTCAGAGAAGAACCATGTTGAATGTATTGTCCACAGAGCTATTATTATAAATATTTTTTTCCCCTAAAGAAGTATTATTGGATGCTTGTTTTATGCATAGCTCCTCATGCCCTCAGTCTTCTGTTCCTGCAAAACTCTTATTACAGTTCTTAGGCATAAGAAGTCGCTGGTCCTAACCAAGCCAGTGGAAGAAAAAAAAATGCTGCTTTAGTTTTATCACATTCTGGATGGAATGGCTGATATCAGTTGCAGCACTGGACAGTGAAGATACTTAGTAAGAACTAACTGAAGATGAATTGCTGGAGAAAGCACTGCTGTCTAGTGCAGTGGTTCCCAAAGTTATCTGGGCTACGACCCATCTAATATAAGCTTACCAACTCGAGACCCACCTCTAGGAAATTTAACCATTACCAATATGAATAAAGGCCGGTCGGTTGGTGTGTCGTTCTACAGGCAGGGCCCACTCAATATTCGCTCGCGACCCACCAGTGGGTCACCACCCATAGTTTGGGAAGCCCTGGTCTAGCGTTTATCTTTGCTGTATGCAGTTGAAATGGTAGGTACAATATAAAACTCCAAGTCACTATTAACCAAATGGCTATTGACTAGGAGAACAGCATCCCCTCCTGATGCAGGCACATATTTTATCTGTTTTTATACTGGTTTTATTGTGACCCATTCTGACCAGTGTGTGAATCTCTGAGGTGCCTCAGATATGCCTCAGAGGTGCGCTTACTGTTGTTGTGTCTGATCACAGCCTCAGTCACTTCTAGTCAAAGGAAGAATATAATGTTATGCCAACTTTCTATTATTATTCAGACAAAGGTATGATTGGGGCATGTACTGTGCAGCATTGAGATGCTGCTGGAGTGGGTATGGGAGAGCTGAGGGCAAACAGCCAATTTCAATCATTAGAACCTTTATGTAGAAACAGCATTGTCCACAGTGGCCCAGGCTGTGATCAAACTGAGAGAGAAAGACAGTGAAAAAAGCATCTCTGCAGTGGCTTATAGAAGTCTTTAAGGTGGGATTGTTCACACACTAGTCTGACCCTCACCCTCTCAAAATTATTCTATGTTAGAAAAGGTGGATCAGAGAAGGCTTGGGAAAATGAGGGCCACACGCTGTCTCTCAGAGGCCCCTGAGGCACCCCTTTTGTTATGTCTGAACATAGCCATACACTCTCTGGGATACTGGCCAGGGACTAGAAGTTGTCCCAAAAGTCAGGCCATGTATACTGTACAAAACTGGAAATTCCAGTGTTTGGCTTTGCATCAGAGGTGAGGTGACAGACACATTTTGCCCCCATGCCAACTCTGCCTTCTCAGGACAACTTTAGAACAGTTTATGCTGCCTTGTAATTAAATCTCCCCTTTCAGTGACTGGGGCAGAAGGGGAGCACATCTGGCATGGAGATGTAAGGCCTTCCTGCCCCCTAATCAACTCTAATCACCTTTGTGAATGCAGCTTCTGTCTCTCCTACAGCATGTGGAATAGATTTAGGAGGACATTTTATTACCACTATTTACAAAGAACATGTTGGACAAATCATGGTAGAAAGAAACATGTTCCACCTGCAGCTATCAGTACTGTTCAGCTCAAATATATTAATGAGAACATGCACCAGCTATATGTCAGTTTCAACTTAGTAGTGTTTAAGGGCCAGCTACACTTGAGTTTTAATCCACCTTCAATCCACCTTCAGAGTGACAGAACACAATAGCAATGGGACGGACAATTTCTCCACAATATTTGACCCTGAAACTCCACTTTGGGGTTATATAATGCAGAAGGAAAATAGTTAGTCACTGTTAGGCTGTTTTCACTGAGCCTTTTCGCACTTGGGGGGAACTCCTGCACAGTCCATCCGCATTGCAGATCGGCATTGTGCATCCACATTCTTAACATGTCATGGCTCCAGGCATGCAGGACTTCCCCCAGCTCTATTCACACTTCTTCCCAATGGAGGAGCTTCTAACAGAGCCTTGGGATTCCAGGCATGGTTAGTGCCTCATCAACCCTAACTGTGCAAGAGTACTCTGCAGGGACACTGGTGCTGTTGCCATGGCTCTGCAATCACCTCCGTAATGGAGGCAATTTGCACCTCACCAGCACTTAGGGAATCACTGATGAGGTTAGGACTACATCCTATGTCCCAAAGTGCGGATGCTGGATCTATCCCCCATATTCACTTCCCCAGGAGGTTTTCCTGGGGAAGTGAAGGTGTGAAAACACCCTCACTCTGAAATTAGATCAAAAGTAGATGTAAACTCACGTATAGTTGGGCCCTCTAACAGTCCACTTAGGGATGTGCATGAATGCAATTTTCAGGATTCGATTCAAATCAAATATCCAAAAATTTGATTTGAATCTTTAAAATGTGAATTTACTGAAATTCGATTCAAATTCAACAAATGTGAATCTATTCATTTGAATTTTCAATCCCAATTTGCACTTACAAATGTTGACACATCAATATGCATCCTGTACACATCCACACGCATCTGTGCATGTCCATATGTATCCTCGTATTTATCCCGTATGCAACCCATTTTCGTCATGTACAGATCGGCACAAATGCATACGGATACAGGAATGTTGTATACATGTAAATACGCATTGTGTATCTATCCATATACATATGAATGTCCAAATAATTTGAAAGAATAGATTCAAAAAGTTGAAATTCGTTCAAATGTTTAAATTTGCTTCAAATGTCCAAATTTGAAGCAATTTGATCAACTTTCAAATATTTCGTGCACATCCCTAAGTCCACTTCAGTTCATACTAGGCCAGAGACTAGTTTGTTTCTCATTTGTCCTTCACAATTAGGAAATAATAAAATGCCTGTATTTTTTTTATTTTAACAGAAATACATTAAATTTGCCAGAAATATTGATCCAACTTTAAACCTCCAAATTATAGTAAAATAAGAACAGAATCATACCTTTCTGTCTTATTATATATATAGTTAAATTGATGTATTATACGTGTTCTATTAGAATGAAGTATGCCAAGTTGCATCAGGTTGGTTACTGATTTTCTGTCAAGAACAGCTGTTATTTGCAGTTGGAAAATAAAGTTACTGTTTAATCTTCCCTAGTATACTAAAGGCAATTGACCTGAAACATAATATGGCGTAGGAAGGCTGCATTGTTAGCAAAATTGCAAAGTTACATATAAGAAGGTGTAGCTACTGTTGTGTCAGGAGCACTTCATTTTCATTTAGGTAGCAGATGGAATTCACTTTATCAGTAAAATTATTGGCTTGTTCTGATTAAAGCTTGACCTTCTCATACAATACAGATTTCATTCAAACCCTCTGGTATTTTCCTTATAGGGCAAGCTTCACTTTGCTTTACAAAATGCTTCACTTTTAAGACATGCTCAATCCCAAACCCTTTGGGCAAATGGATTCCTGAAGTAGCAGATATCCTTCCGGTAGTTCTCACTGTCAGTTGCAATAAGACATCACAAAGGCACCTCAGAGAGACAACATGTGCCCCTCGTGTTCCAAAGTCTTCAGTCCCTTTGAAAATTAGCAGATAAAACCCCACAATTATATAAAAATTCACAGCTTACCTGGCTGAGAAGCGACGACTCGTTGTCCCTACTCCAAACAGAGGTCCACAGCTTCCTCTTCAGCAGCTGCGAGACTTCTGTGGTATGCATGGTGAGGCGCGCGTCACGTGGGATGGGGCAGCCAATTGGCTGTTTCTCGCCATCCTATCAGGATGGCAGGAAACTTCAAATTTACCTGATACTGCACAGTGAGTGTTGATTGTTCTGTAGCAGATAAATCCATATTAGTGGCAGCATAATGTGATACCACTACAAAGTATCCGGTGTCAGGTGTGACACCCACACACCGATTGCCCATCAGACACACCCACTCTGGACACTCTGGACACACCCACTCTGCCCACTCTGGACACACCCATCTCTAATCCACCTTTTCTAACATATAATGTTAAGGTAGGGGGAGGGACAGAATGATGTGTGGACAATCCCACCTCAAAGATGCCTCTGAGGCACCTCAGAATTTTTTATTTTTTTTTGCCGATACTGACCTGCCCATGCCCTAAGATCTGCAGGAGAGGCCCTCCTGGTTGTCCCACCACCTTCAGTAGCAAGGCTGGTGGGCACCCGGGAGAGGCTGTGGAATAGTCTCCCCCTTGAGGTGTGTTGGGCTCCTTCTCTGTTCTTGTTCAGGAAGAAAGTGAAGACGCACCTCTTTACTCAGGCCTTTGGATAAATGTCAGCCATGTTGACCCCGCTGTAAACAACACTGTTGTTTTTTTTTTAACATGTTGGATTTTAGATGTTGTGATGGTTTTTTTATTGTTTTATTATATACTGATATTTGATATGGTGGATTTTAAGGTTGTTACCTGCCCTGAGACCTTTGGGTATAGGGCGGGATAGAAATATAAACAAAAAATAAAAAATAGATTGGTCTAAATTCCATGCCAGCTTATATTTCTGAGTTTAATCTGCATTTATCAAGCTATAGTGCACTGAAATTACATTTAAAAGTTACCTACCAGGTGGGCTTTGCATTACATCCCCACACAAATAAGTATTTTCTACTGTTTTCTTTTGTTTTGTTCTGTCAAAGTGCACATTTAACTCAAAGGATGTTCCTATCTAGGTGTGTCACTTCTGCTGAATTAGGAGGCAGACACGGGAGAAAGAAGCTTTCCTTTTTCCTTTGAAATGAACAATCAGTGCACAAGAAAGGCCAAAAAGGCTGTGTTGTCACTCCCAGCTGAGGAAGGTTTGCTTGTTAATTTCAACAGCTGTTGAGGAGAGCTAGGGCAGTGAACCATCCCTGTTGGGTTCTGTGAGGAGAAAATCAAAAAACAAAGAATACATTAAAAACTCTTCTCCTCCCTTCTGTATCAAGAGGGAAAGGACATAACTCGGCATCAATGTTTTTACTATTTTATGTGTTTGATAAAAAGAAAATCTATACCACTTCATATTAAAATATGATCTCAAAGCAGTTTACAAAACATGGACAATAATACCAGCTAAAATTATAGCAGTTATATAAAAACATGGTAAAAATCAAGGATGCAGGAAACAATGTTCACTCTGGGAAGGACTGGGTAAAACGATAATTCTAAAGTCATCAGCTAAAAGCCAGAAGTCGGAATATCAAAGGGAGACTATTCCAGAGTGTTGGTGCCACCACAGAGAAGTCTCAACTGCAGGGAACCACATAATGACCTCCATTTGTAATGGCAACTGCAGAACCTTTCCTGAAGAGATCTCGCAGATCTACAATATTCTCTTATTTTTTATTAAGCTGAAGAGGAGCTACAATCACATTTTATGCCCAAGGACAATGGTTATGGAGAACATAAGAGGAGCCCTGCTGGATCAGGCCATAGCCCTTCTAGTCTAGCATCCTGTCCCACACAGTGCCTCACCAATTGCTCATGGGCATCTCAAGCAGAAGGGCAAAGCCTTCTCAAATCCCCACAAATGGCCTTTAGATGTCTCCTGCCTGTCTCTCCAGCCTGGAGGATGTACCTAGGCACCCATTCTAGTAGCCATTGGAATTAGAAGTGTTAAATATGTCCTGGAGAAAAATATAGGGAAAAAGTGAGCCTCAGGTAAGCTACTAACTTGAACAGGATAATTCCTGAAGCTGAACGAGCCATTTTCTTGACTGCACTTTGTTCCACATATTGGGGCTGCAAGATGAAACAGTAAAGAAAGAAAGAAAAGATTGAGAAGAAAATAGCAATCTTTTATGCTATCTCTTTATACCTGTTCACAATTGCATGCTAATTAGTATTTTGATGGTTCTGGGCCTAAATGTCTTTTTTAGAAGGTGTTCTTAATGTGATCCCAGCATTACATGTTCTTTCTGCTCTGTATTCTTATTTAAGATAACTAAGTATTATTGTTACAAATCAACTGTGAGAATTTAATCCCTGACATAATTTTGCTTCAGTTTAAAGCAACTCTGACAGCTAAAGATCTGTTATGGGAGGAAAAAGCATGTTATTTTAAAAATATGTAAATTGGTCCATTTAAAATTATCTCACCGCCTTTCCTATAATAAAATCTTCCAAAACAGTTCAGCTGCTTCAGAAGGAAAGGAGAGAGAAACTGGAATGAGAAAAAGAACTCTTTGATATATTTTTTTTACTAACTCACTTTTTTTTATAGGCAGCATGCACAGAAAAGTGAGGCCTTTCAGCAGAGCAGGGTTAGTGTTGATCATAAGAACAACATCCAGAAATCAAGTTTTTTTCCACACCTACTTGACTGGTAGAGTATAATAATACCATCCCAGGCTGGTAAGGTTGAAGAGCAGTGGCAGTTATTAGAACTGCCTGCACTGGACTATCCCCATACCTAACTAGCAGCACGTACAGTGTGAATGGCCAGCAAGATTGCCATGGTGAAGGATGAACTAACATCTTCTTGGATCACAGAGGAAGTCTAGTCACCTATCATGATTGGTGCTCAAGAACACTTTGGGATTTTTGAAGTTCAGAACTTCAGACATTCTTTAATAATAATAATAATAATAATAATAATAATAATAATAATAATAATAATAATAATAATAATAATAATAATAATAATAATAATAATAATAATAATAATAATAATAATAATAATAATAATAATAAGTGGTCCCAGTCATCCTCGGCACACTGGGTGCGGTGCCAAAAGATCTCAGTGGGCACCTAAAAACCATTGGCATTGACAAAATATCCATTTGCCAACTACAAAAAGCCACTTTACTGGGGTCTGCTCACATAATTTGCCGATATATCACACAGTCCTAGGCGCTTGGGAAGTGCCCGACTAGCGATATAATACAAAAACCAGCATAGTGATCTCATTTGCTGTGTGTAACTGCTGTTTTTACATCATTATCATAATAATAATAGTGATAATGAAGAAGAAGAAGAGCTGGCTTTTCTACCCCACTTTTCTCACCCATTGAAGGGGACTCAATGCGGCTGACAAAGCTTTTCTATTCTTCTCCCCACAACAGACACCCTGTGAGGTAAGTGGGACTGTGAGAGCTCAGAAGAGAGCTGTGACCTACCCAAGGTCACCCAGCTGGCTTCATGGGGGAGAGCAGAACTGAACCTGGTATTCCCAGATAAGAGTCCAGCTCCCTAACCACTAGACCAAACTGGCTCACTGAAAGCATTCACTGACTGCCCACAGGCAGTGAGTTAATGTGGAAAATGTCAGGGCTGCCAGCCTGATTTAAAAGTTCCATGCAAAATACCTTGACACATCGCAGCCAACTTAAGATGTTCACCATTTGATGATTTTGTTATTTGGGGAAGACACATCTCTTTACTCTGGCCTTTGGCTAAGGAAACAGCATGCATTCTCCATATAGGCGCTGGCACTGTTTTAGCTAAGGGTATGTCCAGGACTCCAGACTGGTGGATACTGCACATTCCATTGTGTAGTTGGTGCCTGGGCATCACACCTGACGTCCGATACTTCATAGCGCAGTGCATTATGCCACCGCTACTGAAGATTTACCAGCTGCGAAGTGATCAACACTTGCTTTGCAGTATCAGGTGATTTTGGAGTTTCCCACCATCCTGACAGGATGGCAAGAAAGAGCCAATAAGAGCTGAGCCAGTAGTTCAGCTCCCATTGGCTGCCTGATCCCACGTGATGCATGCCACAGAAGTCTTGCAGCTGCCAAGGAGGAAGCTGCAGACCTCCATTTCGAGTGGGGATAATCCATCATGACTTCGCAGCCACGTAAGCTGCGAATTTACTAACAACTACAGATTTTTATCTGCTAGTCTGGAAGGGACCCTAACTTGTTTTATCTGTTTTTATACTGAATTTATTGTAATCTGCCTTGAAACCTTTGGGTATAGGATGGGATAGAAATGGAAACAAACAAACACTGCTACTTCATATACTATATTAGTGTTTTAATATATGGTACTTTCTGCTCACATAGTCCATTATTTCATCTGTTTCATTCTTTTCAGTTACTCATTTACCCTTTAAACACTACAGAACACTTGTATGGAGCTTCATAAAAATGATGTACCGATCTGGAAGGAAAATAGGACCAGGATGCAAATAGTCATATATGCTGGAATAGCCTATGCTCACATCCCAAAGAAGAACCATACCACTGAACCATATTGACATTAACATGACACAGAAGGAGGATTGGTGCCTTCTTGTCCATTTGTTGGTGCAGGCTTACTTAATCTTCTGTTCATACTAGAAGCTGAACTGAAGTGGGCCCAAAGAGTTCTGAGCAAACATGTGAAAGGATGGTGCAGATACAGTATGTTGCTGTACTTTATAGTGTTAATAGAGAGCAAAAGTGGACCAAGAAATTGCGGACTACCTCCTGATTTTTTATTTTTCTATTTTGTCATTTCCTTGCAGATTTGTCAGATCACAAATTTGTAATGCTGCATACAGCTGCAGATAGAATAACTCTCTTGTTGGGAATATAATCTCTCTGATTCACAGTATCCAACCTATAAACTTCCCTTAGCCATTTCCTTTCTTTGTTATAGACCTAGTATTTCTCCTTAAGTTCTTCTTACCCAACAGTCTCTTCACTGTATACGTGCTCTGCTTTGTGCCTTTTAAGATTTGTTCTGTAGTAATCCCTTCTTCATTCCTAAGATTCCCAAGTTCTGTTTCCTTTCTGTACCCGATTCTGTGTTTTCTTAGTCCACTGCTTTCTTGTCTCTGGGTTTCTTTCTCTTAACTTTCTCTTCCTAAAACCTCAGTACATCTCATATAATATTTACTTTTTCTCCCTTCCTGGAAGTTCTGATCTGTCCATAATAGGTACCTTCCCATGAAGCAAGGTGATTGCAGCACCATGGAAAGCTCCAGGTAAAAACTTGTTCAGAAGTGGTCAGAAACTTCATGAATTGCAGCTTTATACCTCTCATGACCTTCTAATGTTCACCATGTTTCTTCAAAAGCATATATATATCCAAAGAATATAGGATAGCTTAAAGTGACAGCTCCATTCTTGACTCTCATATCTAACACTGTTGTGGAGTAGTTGTGGTCTTTTGCTTCTCCAAGCAAATTAAGTGCTTGAAACCCCAGGCTGGGATCCTGCAGGTCCTTGGTCATTTCAGGCCATTCATTCTAACAGTGGAAAATTGGGGTGAATTCTCAAGTCAGCTAGTTCATTCTGAACCCTGACTGCATCTTTTCTCTCTGAACAACTGGAATTATTGTGCCTGCTTCACAAATTAGTATCTGTGGATTCACTTTCATAAGCACAACACAATGCAGAGACCACTGATGGCAATGCTATATGTATGTCTAGAAAAATCAGCTAAAATATAATTCAACAGAATTTGAGAAATCCTCTTAACTTCCCTGGTGTAAACATACATTCACATCAGGAAAGCTAAATCCTTATCTTAACACAAGTTTGTTGAGACACAGACATGCCATTTTTAAATGTCCTATGCAACTAGGTTACAACCATTTAAGATCCTAGTGACTTTCACCTATACCCCTCCCTGCCCAGTCCTCCAACACTTTGTATTTGGCACAGCTGTTCCCTACGGGGAAAGAATGCTGGTACAACATAGTTACCAGGAAGGAATGAGTTACTTCTGGAACTGAAGCATGCACGCCATAGCCATTGCCCCAGGGCAGTAGCTCATAGCACTGAGATGTAAAGAATTCCTTTATGCACTGCCTTTCTGGGATTAGACCAAGCAAGTACCCTCTGTCCCATGCTCTCTTTCCAGCAGGTTCAAACCACTGGAAGCTTACAAGAATGTCATGTAGTGATGACCATCCAACATCTGGTACTCATTGACAGACTGACTCTGAATATGTGCATTCCATTTGCCTAGCTACTTGATCTCCAGTATTGATTCCTAGGAGTCCTAAAGAAGCTTTGTATTTCAAATTGACAGCTCCTCTTAGTTTAAAATGAATGCTGCCATGCGGTGAGCAATTGTCAGAGAGAAGCAAAAAGCAATATCTAGAGGACCTGTCATTCCAGTCTAGCAAGAGTAAACACACTGATTTATTTATGACTGAGCTAAACTTCCTTTTTCTTTTTTCTTCTTCTTTTTTTTTAAAGTGTGTGAAGGGGAGTGTGACAGAAATGCTCCCAGAGGGAGTATGTATTCTAATTCTATTGCTTCAGTTAACATTAGTATATTGTCTTAATACACAGCAGCAATTTACTATATTTATTGCTTGCATTGTTTGAAAGGAGTTGCAATCATGGCTTTTTTGTCTTACATTTTACTAGGTTGTGAAATCAAATATGCCCTTTGCCTTTCTTAATGGGAAGGAGTTGGTTAAGAAGGGATGTGAGCTGTTTGTACAAAACCATTGTTGCATTACAACAATGGTGTATGTCATTCACAAACTGTTTTAATTAAAGCAAAACAGCTGAGAATCAAGGAAATGAATGTGCTGTGAGATATACATTGATTTCTGAATGAGCCATTCCTCTGCTGCTGATTTATATTTACTAGTTTAAAAGATAAGAAAATAGCTCATGACAGTGAATGTATTCCTTAAGAAAGCTTATCTCAAATATAGGCCTTTCCATACAGGCTTCATAGATTTCAGTAAGCACCTGATAGGTACTCATTTGGTAAATTCACTATGTACCTTCCACACTGAGGGACCCATTAAGACCCCTCTGGGATTGCGTCATCCACACGAGCGCTGCAGAGTTTTGGTTTTAATGGGGTCTTTAGGCCCTTTAAGACGGATTAGCTGTGGACCCCTTTAAACAGGTCTTCAATCTGGTCTTGCACGATGAAGACTGGATTTCAGAGCACGCTTTTGCAGGCATGCTGGGCCAAAGAGGTCCAGGGGTGGGCCTGGAAGCTGCTATTTGCAGTGAGGTGTCTCTTGCTCTGACCTTTGATGCACACCGCACGTCCTACGTAGCAGTCTACGAAGCTGACCACAACCTACATAGAGGCTACATAGGCAACTACACAGCCATATCTCTCTGTCACACCTACTGTAACTTGATGGACAGTTTCATGGGCCAATCATGCTGCACAGACTTCCTGCTGGGGCCTAATTGGGACTTCGGGATGTGTACTAGGGCGTCCACATGACAGCCCTGTTTAGCAACCATTGCCCTTGGGTGGTAAACACCCTGTGCAGATGCATGGGGTATCTGTGTAGATCTGGAAGTGGTGGACTGGATTGAGAGAGGGCCAGATCTCAAAGATCTGGATCTCCTGTAAGTATGGAAACTGCCATAGTAAACATTGGTTAAGATCCATATGAAATGGAAGGCTTTCTTCCTGTATGAACCATGCACCAAATACATAAAGGGCAGGATGTGATGATAATGACAGTAATTATAATAACATAACAATTGAAGGTCTTTTCAAATATTTAGGGGCACTGAAGAATTCTGTGTGGACTTGAGAATTCAGAGACTCAAAATTGTTGCCTCCAATGATTTAATTTCCAGGATGAGCCAAATCTAATGTACATAAATGTTAATACATAATTTTTTTCCCACATTCCGACTTCCTTTTCTTCATGACTAGGGAGGGTACCCAGTATCATCTCGGAATGGGCTGTTGACTCCTCCCCAGTCTCAACCATCAGATGAGTTTCCAGGGTGAAAGAAAGCCAGCACAAGTAAAAATGAAGGATTTGCCCACATTTAGTAGCATCTAATGCCAGCAACATGCCATCACTTTATTTTCTAGCCCAAATTCTTCATTCTAATTTTGCTGTTTCTGTTGCAATGGAAGCCCAGCTTAATAGTCAGGTCTAGGGATCGGACACTGCACACCCCAGGATTTACTATTAAAGGGTGTTTTTCCACTGTCACTAGAAGTACCCATTAAGTACCCATTAATGGGTACTTCTAGTGACAGTGGGAAAACACCCAAAATCTTCCTGCTGAAGATCTCTATGAATCAGACACATTGGACTCCAGAGATAGAAATCAAGTGCTGTTGGATAAGATCATTTATAAAAATATAAAAATAAAAAATATATATAAAATAAAAATAAAAATATAAATAAATAAATTTTGTTTTTGGCTTTTTAGTGTCGCAGCTTATTCTCACAATAAAATGTTTCAGGGGCTCCACCAGCAAACTGTTCTCAGTTGTGTCCCTCAAGAGCTGGTCCTCAGAGGCACATATTTTAGCAAAGATTACAAACAGTGGTTTATTTTCTAAGTCCCTTTCTGCACGGACCCTTAAAATGAAATTAAGGGCCGCATAGTGCTGATCTGAGCCTCATAGATCTGCATGTTAGTGCAGATCTGTGAGGCCACACCTCCCACTGGTAAGATCTGTCTGTTTTAGGTGGAGTAAAATTCCAATTGGGAAGGCCCTAACTGGGATCACTGGCAGACTATTTAAATAAGTTCACTGGTGGACTAGCATGTCCTGATTAGTGATGTGCACAAATATTCATAGGCATTCAAAAGCTGATCGAATGTGCTGAATTTCGACATTCGATCTCAAACAGAATGTCCCAAAATTCAAATGTAAACATTCAAATCAAATTTCGAATTTCAGATCTATTCATTTAAATTATTTGGAGATTCCTATGTGTATGGGTTCATACATGATGCATACTTGAAGATCCACATTTTCCCGTATCCATATGCATTTGCACAGATCCGTACAGGACGAAAACGGGTTGCATACGGGATAACTACGGAATGCATACGGACATGTACGGATGTGGAGAAGACGCATACCTGCACATACAAATGTCAACATTTGTGTGCAGATTCGAATCAAAAATTCAAATGAATAGATTCGAATTTGGTAAATACGAATTGAATCCTATTAAATTCAAATTTAAAGGATTCAAATAAAATGGGATTTTTGGGAATTTGATTCAATTAGATTATAATGTTAAAAAAAATTTGTGCATACCTCTAGTCCTGATCCCAAACCAGGAGGCATGCAATACAGAATGCACACCTCTGCAATTGGGACTAACAAATGCATGGCCCGGTGGCTCCAAGGCTAGCGAGTTTGAGGCTTTAGGCCAGGCTGTAGGCTACTTTGAACCAGCAGACTGCAATTTTCCAGCCCACATCCTTCTATGGCTGGAAACAGTAGTTTGATTCTGAACACAGAGGGGCAAGTACAGAAAAGGCCAAAGATTTTGTCTGCACACTCCCTGCCGCTAAAAGCCACCCAAAGTTGGTGGTTGTAGGACTGCAGTGAAGAAAGGTTGTATAAATTTTAGGACTCATCTATGTATATATGCACATGCATTTCATGTCATGAGCAAATTTTCATGCTGTAACAGCATACCGTTATAGCCAGTGGCTTTGACAGCATGCACACAGAGGCAGACAACTGTTCCAGCAATATCAGGTGGATCTCTGTGAGATTTTTTTTGTCTTAGTCTTTTACGTCACCTGCATAAAATCTTCCGTTAGGCAAATGCATTTTCTAGTGCTGGCAATTCACACAGGAAGCATGGCAAGCAGCCAATACTAACAGAGGACAATAAATTAGCGAGATTGCATATTGAGAAAGAAACCCACTACTCTAAGAGTATCTTCATGCCTGAGAAACAGAGGCAAATTCCTTTTTTTTTAATTTCTATTTTGCAGAGACAAACTGAGTTTAAATACTTTGAAGGCAGGTTACAGATGAGTTTTGGCTTTAGAAAAAAAACAAAACAATTTCAGTACAGACAATCATCCCCAAATTTTGTATTTATTTCCTGGGAAGGCTGTTTCAGCAATACTCACTGTTGTAACACTAAAATGTCTATCAGAAAAGGGGGCCATGTGCATCATTTTGTGGCAGGGTCTAGACAGGGCCTTTTCACGCTTACTGTCATAGTGAGTACGGGGGACGTTCTGGGACAATTGGAAGACGTGCAGGAGGAGTACATGAATGGCAGCACACAGGTGTAGTAAAACACATTGCCATGTTGCCCTGGTGACCGCACTGCACAGGCACACTGATACCATCACTGGGGCTCTACAGTGACCACCATCTGGACCGCCATTTGCACTGAGGGTACATTTTGAAAACTCTAGCCACCCAGAAGTATGGGTGGCTGGAGCATTCTAGGGCTTTGCTTCCTAGGGCATGGAGGTAAAGTTGGATTTCCTCGAAGAGTGTTAAGGGGACGGGATCCCTTTTCCCACATGCAGAAGAGACACCCCTGGACCCTTTCCTTACTTGGAAAAGCATCCCTTGCAGAAAGAGCAAGATACACAAACATTTAAAATGAGCATTTATGTAAAAAATAAGCAAGAGGATGGAATATAAAAACAAATATTACAGATATAAATACTTGTGTGCTTCTTCTCTCTCACACCCACCCACACAATAAACCCCTTGAACAAAGCAGTGGAATATATTTATGGCTGAGCACCTGAGAAAGTGAAGTGGAATGAAATTAGACCAGTCTGCTAAATTAAGGTGAGGGTGGTTATTCTAAAGCTATTATCTTTGTTTTGGCAATATTAAAGATGTGAGCCAGAAAAAAACATGTAATAATAATTCATTCATTACATATTTGTATCCTGTCCTATCACTGTATAATATTTAGGGTAGCTTAAAATATCAAAATACTCAAAATATTAAACCATAATATTAAAGATTACAAAATACATGAACTGAAATTCAGAGGCACTGTCCAGAGGGAAAGCCAGGGTGAACATAAACATGCTTAATCATCTTTAAAAACTAGCAAGGTACAGGGACGTTTTCAGCTTCCCTTCCTGTCCACGTGATGAACCAACATTAACGAGTACTCGCACTTGTGAGCGCTAGTCACTGACTAAGCCCTGTGCAATCAGTCACTCATCTGTGACCAATCCGGGTGCCAGTCCTCTTCTGGCTGCTGCCATTTTGGTTGGGGCACCCTTCGGAACAACCCTGGGGCACCTCAGACAACCCTGGAGCATCGGAAAAGGTGTGAATGGCTGCTGCCCGGATGCTCCAGGTAAGCTTTTGGTCGACACTGGGTAAGGTATGGAGCACAATTTCATGCTCCTCACCTAATCAACAATCAATGAACTTCTGAGAAGGCAGGGAGCACTTGGAGGCTGTAGCAGCCTCCATCAGGTGGAGGCTCAGTTAGGCAGAATTGTCAGCAAGCATGTTCCAGGTAACCTTAAATACCAATATAGCATCCAGGTGCAGACCTGTCTAGGGCTTTATAGGTTAAAAGCAACACCTTGAATTTCCCTGGTACACTTTTAGCAGTGAGTGCAGCGCTTACAACTCAGAAAAGATATGTGACTTAAACTTCATACAGACAGCCCTTATTCAATACATATTTTGATAATCAAGAAAAAAACACGGATAACTCAGAATAAATTGTATCTGGAACTGATTTACTCTGAATTATTCAATTAAGTAAGTGTTATCTGGACTTACTGTGCAGAAGAAGAAGAGTTGGCTTTTCTACCCTGCTTTTCTCACCCATTTAAGAGGACTCAAAGCGGCTGACAAAGTTTTCTATTCTCCCCACAACAGAACACCCTGTGGGGTAGGTGGGGCTGTGAGAACTCAGAAGAGAGCTGTGACTAGCCTAAGGTCACCCAGCTGGCTTTGTGGAGGAGGGTGGAATCAAGCCTGGTATTCTCAGATAAGAATCCAGCTCCTTAACCACTACACCAAACTGGCTCACTTAGAGCCCTCTGAGTTGTTTCCTGGTTTTGCACATCTGCATTCAGCTGCTGCCACCCCTCACAAGAAGTTCCTGCAGCCTCCCCTGGAGCAACACAGCTGTGAATCTCTCCTGAGAAGGTAGCCTGGTACCCTCTTCAAGGTGCAGCATGGCAAGGGAGGCATGGTTGCACGACTGTAACTGTGCAGTTATTCACAATGCCTGGATGACCACAGCAATGCCCAGTCTCTCGCTAGATGTTGCTTCAGGTGCTACCTTAGTGATCCAGGCAGCCGTGGACTGGCCATTCATACTTACAAGCACTGCTAGTCCGGAATGGGGCTAGTTTAGCACTTGCAACGAAATGACTGCCACTGTGCTGGATCTTACCAGCCTCGTATGACATTGTTATACTATACAAGGCCAGGAAGTGCAAATCCAGCTTGCCAAAGTTACACAGTACCTTAATAGCAGCATTCTGTATTAGTAGTGGTCTCCTGAGAGTCTTTAAGGAAAGCCCACGCACAGTGATTTAGAGTAACTGAACTGAGAAGTTATCAGTGTATGTACAACTAAAAGCAGGCTCAACAGCGATGCTGCAACAGTGAGGATTCTACATGGATCCCTTTTGCAAGACCAGAAATGGCAGCAGACGACAGCCATTTTTAGTCCACTGAAAAAGGAATCCTGGGTACAGTCCGGACCAATGAGGCACTTTCTCAGCTTCTGTATGATCTGCACAAGGGGAAGAAGCAAATATGCCCACCTCAATACCATCAGAGTATTTGAAAGTAGTTTATGATAAGGATCCTTAGACCAGGGATTGGGGTAGTTCGGAGACCAGGCGTTTTCCCTACCCATCCCTCACATCACCCAGGGAGGCACATTGCACATCTGCATAATTAACTAGTCTCTAGTCTGCACTTGAGACAGGTCATCAACTGTAATATTCTGTTATTCTCGAGTGGATGGAGAATACTTTGTGCCTGGAATCGAGGAAGTACTAAGAAGCCCTTTGCCTCTGGCATGTCCAGAGCACAGTTTGCTGCTGCTGCTGCTGGTATTGATACTGATGACAAAAAAGGAGAGTTGGCTTTCCACACCCATTTAAGGGGACTCAAAGCAGCTGACAAAGCTTTCTGTTCTTCTCCCCACAACAGGCACCCTGTGAGGTGGGTGGGGCTGTGAGAGCTCAGAACGAGAGCTTGAACTAGCCCAAAATCACCCAAATTGCTTCATGGAGGGGTGAGGAATCAAACCTGGTGACTGTGAGATATGAGTCTGGCAGAACACTGAATACTGGTTAACTAAATAAAAAATATGGAAGGGTTAAACTTTTTGAAATTATTTCCAATACCTTTAATATTATTGATCATAGAAAAGTTGGAACTGTCAAAGTCACATCATTCAACCAACTATTTTTCTTCTCCTGTCACTTAACACGCCGATATGTGCATGAACACAAACTAAATGAGAATTCCCCCCCCCCCCCGGTTTCTTTTTAAGTATTGCTTTCAAGAAATTGGAGCTGCTAATGCATCCATTTCTCACAAAAGCCATTTTATTCCACCTACTTTGCTCCACCTCCTCTGCCATAAGGGGCTGTAGTATGTCTCAGGAGGCCTACTGTTGGGTGATTGCAAATTGAACAAGATGGGTAATGTCTTGTTTGTGGACTCCCACATGTGGCTAGTTGCCACTGTGAGAACAAATTAAATGCATCTACTGGCAGACCATCACGTGCTGGTCTAGAACACGACAGGTATGTGTAGGGCATAACTCCCACATTCAGGCTAGTGGCGGACCCATTTTGGTAATACACCAAAGTGTGATGCTGAAATGTATTCCCCAGAAGCTCCAAGACTAGGATTTTTTGTTACTAGTATACATGGTGGGTAGAAGTGCAGTGAATGAGATGGAATGTTGGGACAAGATTAGAGTGTCTGTACTCATGATTTTATGGTGCATAATTCATGGATGCCAGATGACTGAGTATTGTTGTGTTAAAAGTTAAGGATGGTACCAGGGGCTGTGGTGTGGGGATGGAAAAAAGAAAGCTAGGTATAATTGGAGGGGATTTTGAGAACTAAATCATTTTTATAATCAACAAGGTTCTTTGCCATGGATGTCTGTATAAAGGATATAATTTTTACATTATAGGAGTCCTTTATTTCTGCCTGAAGTTTTGGCAGAATCTTATATATAGCTCACATGGGAACTTTCAGAAAAAAAAGCAATTGTATGGTATGCCTGAAGGTCTTCAGTAGTCTAAAGCACCTGCATATATTGGGCTCGTTTTGGGGGGAAAACACCTTCTACTACTGTACTTACTGCTGACATCTTTAAAACAAAACAAAACAAAAATTCTTGGTCCTTTATTGAACAGATGTATTTGCTTTATTACATTGCTACTTTCATTATACCCTGTTCTTAAAACTGGCAAGAGTGGTGGAACAATCATGGTGAATTTAACTAATGCATGGAGTATACTTCCAATGTTTAATGGTAGTGACTGTGTATTGTATGTCAGATAATGCATGTTGACAGAAGGCATTATTGCTACAATGGAGGGCGCACTTTTAAAACAAGGTGAAATACATGTATTTGAAAGATGTTTCCTTTTTTCTGAATTTAAACTTAGACCTCACACCACAAGCTATGTAAATAAATCTTGGATATAGTGAAAATAAGGCAGCTTGCTTCTCTGTGTTATGGAATACAGGAAGAGCTTGGAATGGCAAGAGGCCGTTCACAAAAACACATTTGAAAGAAATAAAATTAAATGACAGCCTGGCATGAATACTTACTCACTGCACTCCCCACCCCACCCCCTTTAACTTATTGCTGTCTGGTATTTCATTTCATTTCCATTTATTGGTATACCGCCTTTCCAAAATAAAATTTGTCCAAGGCTGTTTACAACAAACAGAAAATACACACTGCAAACTAATAATCTAAACATAACAAAAATACATTATAAAAATTGCATGCCATACAAAACATTGCAAAATAAGCCAAAACACAAACACACAATTGAGGCAGCTGTGGCCAAGTAGAGTCCAGAGCAGCTGACCAAAGGCCCCAGTCCCACAACAAACCACCTCCGATATCCTTGCCCAGTCAGGCTGCAGAGTCATCCAGAGGGCAAAGGGGTCTAGACTGCCACCACTAGCCCCCCACCCAGGAGGGATGGCATAAGCAGCTGTCTCTAGTGTAGCTGAGACCAGGTGGAGTCCAGAGCAGATGACTACAGGTACCCAGTCCTGCTAGGAAGCAGCTCCAAATTATCAGGGCCCATCCAGACCGGAGAGTCATCCAGTGGGCAGAGTGTTCTAGGCTGCCATCACTAGACCACCACCCTTGGATGGATGGAAAGGTTCTCCTCCTCAGGCAGGGCTTCCAGTTCGACTCTTTGGAATAGCACAGCCAAGGGCAATTCCAGTGTTGCTAAGTGGTTGCTTCAAAGCAGGAAGTATCCTATATTGAGACAATCTCCCACTAGCCAGGCACTGGTTAAGTGTCCTAGATAATGAATATTTGCTCATGTAAGTGTGAATCAGGTATTGCTTTGATGTACATCTCAAAATGCAGGACTAGATCAAAGAGATGAAAGATATGAGATGGTCACATAATTTACAGTGCTGAGGGATCATGAGGAGGAAGACCCAGGGCCTGTTTGCAGTTACCTCACTGTATAATACCATTCCAGTGAGGTGAAGATCGTGCAGAGGAAGCCATCCACATTTAAAGTGCTGGTACAGTCCTGAACTGGGACACCAGCACTTGAAATGCAGATAGCCCAGGTCAGGCAGGCTGGATCACCATGGCAATGGCTGTGGCAGTCTATGGTGCATGTCTGGACATTAACACAACAGCCACAGCTGTGCTGCCACACACACCTGGAGCATCACACACAGAAGAAGTTGCAGATGCTGCTGCACCAGAGCTCACTAACTGCTCCCAGTCAAGCTGTAGACAACATTTTAGCCTTAATGACCTCTGGGATGGCAGTGGCAGGGATGACATGAAGACGGGTCTCCCCAGGAGCATCTGGAAGTGTTTCTTTGTGGTAATTGTGAACAAGACCTCAGGCCCAGATCCATAGGCAGCCATGTACCTTAGAGCAGTCCTCTGAGTCTAACATACATGAGAAGTTTGCTGTAAGGATAAAATAGCTGGATGGGTCTTCTGTGAAGATGGAAGGATGCCATCTAAAATGCTAGGTATATTATTGGTTGAACAGACCTGAAAGGTGACAATCTGGAATATTGTAGGTCCTATTTGGGTCTTGCAAAAACTGTGAAAGCCTGGATGACTTCCTTGAATTTTGTTGTTGAAATGTGAGCTGAGACATCCTTGAGTGAAGTCATCATTAATTGTGGGAAATGATCTTTATTCGTGACCTGTGACTGTGAATTTTCCATGCCAGTTTTCTTGTTCACTTTAGCTCTTCGGATAAAAGAAAGATTACTCTGTAGAAGTGTATACCTGGATATAGTTACCATTAAAATATTTTATTTGGATATCTTTAGAAGATCTTACAAACCATTTCAGGATCCTTTAGGCTACTTTTTAAATAAGTAAATAAATAAATAAATAATGATAGGATTTGGTGTATAATTCGGTGAATGAACTATTCACAATGTGAAGAAAAGTATTTCTGGATGTGTTTTGTGAATCTGTGTGTGCTATGATTATTCTGATTTTATTTTGTAGTTATAATAATTTATTTGCATTTGTGTACAAAGCCTTCCTTATTATAAACCATTTCAGGATTTCTTTAAATAAGGACAGAGTATGTACATGTTTTAAAGAAGGAAATAATGTCAAATAGTCAGGAATAAATATTCTGGGGTTACTATTTGTTTATTTGGAAATGCTTGCTAAAACCTTCAAAAATTAAGAACTTCAAAAGGGGAAAAATGTAAATTTTCTAGCCATTCCTGTCATATTGCTAGTGGTAATGAGTGTAGAAAGATTAGTGGGATAGTCTAAGGAACATTATAGTGTAATAGATTGACTGTAAATGCTTCTAGACAGCTTGGGAAAATATTGATTGATTGGATTTGCTGTATATATTGCTGATTTTTAAGACATTATGTGGTTTACAAGAAATGAAACAATAATATCAGGGGGGTGTTGCACTATAGCCTACTCCAACTATGATCCACGTACAAAAAATCCACATGGTGTTCCAGGCTGCTTTATCAGGTCAGCTGCCCACGTACAAGGCGCATGAGCAGTAGGTCTAATATACCATGGCTGAGAAGCTGAACACCATTTTGCAGGGCACCCAGAAGCAACACTGGAAGTGAGTCTATTGAAACAGCCCCAGAGGAAGCCTAGGATGGGCCATCTGCAATGTTGATGGCCTTTGGTGTTGGCTTCTAGTTACCTAGGCCATAGTGTATTGGATCACTTGATTTGGCCCAGCACAACACAGAATAACTCATGCCATGTGGAAGTAGACATGAATAAAATAAGACAGAGAAAAAATATTTTGTTTTTACATAATACATAGTTATTGGATCAATTCACAGAAATCAGGGCTGCCATTGGCTAACAGGTGCCAGTAGGAGGTGGATTTCCTCCAAAGATCAGCTGCTAGAAGACTGCAGACTGTGTGCTTGTTTCCTGCTGTGGCCCATGGGGGCTGCCAGTTTGAACCTGGGCACAGACCAAGTAAGTTGCGCATGCAGGGATGGGGGTGGTACAGACACCTGGGTGGGGGACAGGGCGTAGGGGATCCCTGTGGGCTCCTGGTGGCAGCCTGCGGCATCTGAGGATGGGCCTGAACCAGTCTCACTCTGCACCCGAAAGGGGCTGCCAATGGGCCCAATGACAGGGGTGGGGTAAGGCAGGGTGGGGTGGAGCAGGGTCCAGAGCTGTCCAGCAGGGAGAGTGCAAATGCTTTCCTTGCTGGACAGCTTGGGGATGACTAGAGACGGCCTGGGCTGAGTGTGGAGCATAATTCCATGCTCCACACTCTGGCCACAATTAGGCCACCGTGGGACAAGACAGTTCTGGACACCTGCCTACAGAGCAAATGTCCCAGAGCTGGCCTAATAGTTCCACAAAGGTCCTTGTGCAAATAGGCCTCTGGTGAATTTCCCTGTCATGCTCGTTTGCCACTGAAAAAGGAAACTCCTGCCTTATAATGACCTTGGGCCCAATCCTGTGGGGCATATATTATGTTCTTATGCCCTAAGTGACTGAACAGTATGTCTCTAAATCAGCTGCTGGAAGACTGGACACTAGTTGTTGTCCTCCTGTTCTGCTTAAGAACTTATATATGCAATGGTTTAATACCTATGAAAATAGGTTGTTTGGACATTGGTCTGATTTTTATCATGGCCACTGCTTGATTTTTCTGTTATTGGACCCTTTGTTCCCAGGTACACAAATCCATGCATCGGCCTATGACTGTGCAATCAAAATTATCCTCAGTAGTTACTTAGCAACCCATCTATGCCTGAACCTGGTCTAACTGCTCTCAGGGATTTCTTAAATAAGAACCTGGCTCATTACTCCCCTTAACCTTTGTGGTCACCAATCACAGTCCCAGTCTTACATGTGAAACAAAATCTGAGGAGTTTCAGCTCTGCACAGCCTACATGATGTTAAACAAAGTGACTGCAAAACAAAACAAAAAATGCCTCTGCACTTCATTGGAGCCTTTATACACAGTATGTTCACAAAACTGGATATTCATGAAGCGTACCATCACATCTGAATAAATGAAGGCAATGTAAGACAACTGGTGAAACAATATGGAACTTCAAGTTCTGAGTGTATTTGATTTTTGCTATTCTTGCTTCTTCATCCTGGTTTCTATGTGATTGTGGCACCCCCAGATTACTGTAACTATCTTGTATATCTGCTATGTGGTCATCAACTAGCTCAGTTCTGTGGTTCTAATTACCCATTCTCTTTTCATGATCATCCATCCACATTTTTCCAGGCCAAATGATACTCCACTGTCATCACTGTAGATTCTTCTGAGGTGGATGAGTTGATGCCTTGCTCATTCTTGGACTATAACTCAATATCATCTATATACAGAAGATACCTGATGGTGACTCCACCCTTGAACCTATACCCATATCCACTTTATGTGATGATAAGGCTGAGGGAATTCAGGTTTCTTTAGGATCAACTTTATGATTATTTTTCAGGTGGCTTCAAGTGTGGTCCTCCACCTACCCATTAACTTCTTGATGAAGGTTATTAGTGTCTGGGGCTTTTTTTTTAATCCTGGAACCAACAGCTCTGTGTTTGCACGGGATTTGCACTATTGCAGTCCAGAACCATCCTGCTTGAAGATATCTACTACCATCTTAAGCTGTCCTGTTACAGTCCAGCTTTTGATACTTCTGCACCTGGGCCCTTTCCATGCTTGGTCTTCTTCTGGATTTTATCTTGGGATAGGGGTCTGTTGTCTGCATACCAATGAAGACTATGGTAAGTTTCTCCCAGCACTTGAGTGGTCTTCCTTCACAGTACTTTAAAGTGACAAACCATATCAGCAGTTACCTATCCTGGACCACTCCTTCTACATTTGCTCAAGGATGAGTGTGAGTTGTAGTTCACGGATACATGAAGAGCAGTAAGTTGACCAACCATGGCCTAGATTATAGCCCTTTGCTGTTTGTTAAATGACCAGAAATCCCCTTCAAACTTGTGAAGAGGGGATTTACATTTCTGACCAAATTCCTCACAGACACAAATGAGGTACTTCCAATTAGTGTTTTTAGTGTGTTCATTTTATATTTTGTTATTCTAACCTGGCCTGAGATCTTTGGGTATAGGGCAAGATAAAAATACAAATAAACAAACTGCTCAGCCAGATTCCTCCAAATTACCAGATTTGCATATGTTCAATTCAGGCTATAGGATGAACGTATTCCTCAATTTATTGCAAAGTGACACCAAGAAACAGTCTTTTTTACAGTCCACATTTCTTGCGTGAATTATTATCCATAACAGGTGTCACCATTGTCAAAATTCCAATTTCCAGAGCATGGCCTGGACCTTCCAACATCTGAGAGGCATGCCTGGTTCACCATGCCTCTGACCTTGACAACAACTAGCACCTGGTGGTGGATTCTGCTGAATCCCCACAGTGAGAGAGGCTATTTGAGGCATTATCTCTCTTTCAGCCCATGGGAAAATTATAAGATGTGGATGTGGTAGAACTGATGCTACAGTAGCCGGTACAATTTTTAGTCAAACCTTGTAAGACACACTTTTCTTCTCTGTTGTTGCAAACAGATGACCTCTCCACAAAAGTACTTGGATGGATGTAGAGCTCTTATTCTACTCAAGTGATATCTACCTTTTATTTATTTATTACTTTCTTTTCTTTTCTTTCTTTCTTTTTTTTTTTTGCTGTTACTGCCAAAAATTGTAAAGACTTTGGGATCCAGAAAAGATCTTCACTGCAGACTTTCAGCAAGAAGTTAACTATCCCTTGCTTAAAGATTAATATCTTAGTAATCATTAGAGGCATTTGATTAAGAATGATGGTCAACTTTCAAAAGATAAAATATTAAAAAGTTATTGTGCTGCTCTTGTGCTATTATGGATGTACCACCACTTTCAGCCTTTAAGCTCAGCTCAGTGCTCTAAATGCTGTCTCTTAAAATATTTTATGGCAATGTTCCAGTAGGGTGCTTAACGTGGCCTTGGAAAGCAGGGAGAGATATTCTGTATAAACTGAGAAATGAATGGATAATAACTCAAAGCAACTTTACAAGGCAGGAAGTACTGGCACACAACACAAAAAGTTCACCTCTTGGCCAATGAAAGCCTCTGGCTTCAGAAAGCAGTACATATATATCCCATACCATTCATCACTATAGTAAGTACTCCAGTTTCACTGTTATTTGCTATTGAGATGAACTGAGCTCCTAGTATGAATTAGCATTTTGACCTATCTCTAGCAATGGCCTTTTCTGCTCTTACCTCAGTTTCATCTGGATCTGGATTAACCAGACTAACTGATCTAGATTGTGTGGAGGCATGGACAAAATCAGCACCATCTGCACTGAGAGGACTGATCTGGCCCATGTGTCGTAGCAGTTGTGAAGCTCATTTGAAAGTTCCTAACTTTGGGGCCATAGTACACCATTGATTAAATGGGTCTACTAGAGATTTAGATCAAGGCCTCTTAATCCAGATCTAAGTCTGCCTTGTGCAAATGGAGCAGCAACAATGTGCAGATGAGAGAGCTCCATGTCAGCTCTAAGAGATTCCTTAGACCAGATCAAAAGTAAGTGCGGAAAGGGAGCATGTGTCATAGACCTTCAAGGAATTTTTCTGGATTCTTTCTATTATAAGTTGACAGTTGTCTTCTAATCTCTTCTTGGCTTTTTTGCCGCCTTGCCAAACAAAATACTTTTTTCTAATTCTTCAACTGTTTGCATCACAGGCCAAAAATATGTCAGGTCTTGTCTGATAATACTGGCCTTGCTCATACTTACCTACTTTTAAATTAAAGTTGTAGTAACAGGTTTTTAATCTGTGGTCTCCTTCCCAAGCTCTAGTGCTGGGGTTTTAATTAACTGGAAATGGTTATAATGTTCCAAGAGGGCTATCAACTGAAAGTTCCTGTCCTTTCTGCATCAGCCCTACTGTCTGCCTGTTAGAGTGCTGTTTTTGTACAGTAACAACAAACTGCTGTTCTGCTTCACAAATAAGTAGATAAAAAAACTCTTTGTATTTGTGGTACCCAAGTGATGTTAAGCTCATGTCTCCATGGATGTTGCAATCAGGAGGTCTAACTGCACATTCTCTTGTCAGCAGTGGCATCCAAATTCCCAAGAACCTTGCTGTGCTACACCCAAGTCATTTAAAGAAATGTTCCTCATAAATCCTTATTAAGGAAAACAATAAAAACAGAATGGCTTTTACAGAACTTTCACACATAAAACTTGGCTTGGATAGAATTCAGTTATTATTATTATTATTTTTCATTCTTTAAACCTGCCACCCAACAGTAAACTCATGATGTGGTTGTTGCATGGGTGATGAATTTGCATGACCTCACAACGGCCTCCAGCACAATTGACTTGGGCAATGTCTTAGAAGACATATCTCACCAGTTTGGGGAACAATGCCGCAGAAATCCTTCACTGATGATGTGTCTGCAAACACAAGAGGCATTGTGAGAGCGATGGATGTCAGTCTTATAGGCTTTTGAGGAGAATTTTCAGTTTATAACATGCTAAGATAAACAGTTGGATTATATTTCTAGAAAAAAAAAACATGTCCCATCAGGTAAAATCATTGTGATTATAGGCTGAAGTAGTTTTAAGTAAGGAAGTTATGCACTAAAAGGTTGGAGTTGTAAAACACGTGTGTTTGTGCTTAACTGCTTAATCCTTCCCTATATCTGTGCTGAATAAACTATAAGATGAGAAGGGAAGGGGGAAAAAGTCACTTCTCCACATTAAGCAATAAAGGCATAAATGGTATGTTGTTTCATCACATAGCAAAGAGTGTTACGTGGTTTTCTTTCAAGATGTAACTGTCACAATTTTATTTTTTTTGAAAAATCTTTTTAATGTTGAATAGGAGTTCAAAAATTGGCAGACTAGCTTTGTGGATTTGTATATGAGTAAAGTTCAACACGTGGGCTTAATTCTCAATAAAATCAACAAGTCCGAAGAGCGCTGGACTGTACTTCAGTTGAGTTGTATAATTTTCTTTCACCTAAGGATGGAACATGTTTGTACCTTTGGTTGAAGGGACTATTTGGCATCACTCACCTACAACTCTTGGAATTTCTGTTGCAAAACCTTTCCCACTTTGTGAGCAACCTGTGTTCAAGTGAAATGTTTTACTAAAAGAGGTAAAGGAATAAAGGAATAAATATTTCTGGAAATAGTGTATGCAGAACTTCGTACCATCTTTTAATTTTTTAGTGCAATTATACCATGTAATTGTTGGGCATTGGCATCACAAAAAGAAAATTGACATGTATTTGAAAGAGAACAATATATCTGACTGAAGAGTTACAGTCCAGCCATAACATTATGGACTCGTGAGTTGGAAATATGATTAGAAACCCTATGAAGCTCTTTTACGTCGCTACTGTGTCAACCGGAAGCACGTGCTAAGATCTGCAGCAGGAGGTAATTTTTTTTCCAATTTAAATTATTTCATAAATAAATAACTTGCTTGGAGAAAGCATACATTTTAGGGCATTTTTGTTTGGTCTGTACTGTCAGGCTCCTTTTTACAGCAAACTCAAGCCTCTTGGGGCCCAAATTTTCACAGAAAATACAATATATGTTAAACTATTTTAAATTTTCTTGTAAGAATATAGGGGCAGCTTTGCCTTTTCATTTATACAGTGGGACTGAGGCAGCAGTGTGTGAGTGCGTGCATATGCGAGCCAGAAGTCCTTTTACAATTTCTTCCTCTTTTTACCTAGCTGCATAAATTCTTGGCAATTAACAGGTAGATGGGTTATTCTTCTAGTAATGTGTTTTTGAGTTGGAAAAAAGGTAGGTCTTGGAACATTAAATCTATATTTAATCGGATGTATGGGGTTTTTTTTAGTTCATTTATTCATTTAAAGTAAATAATTTCTGGGAGACATTATGAACTAACATGCCAGGGCATAGGTTATAACTTTTTTTTTAAAGTGAAAATAGTGATCTACAAAAAGTGAGAGAGAAAGAAAGTTATCTTTTATAGAGCTTGATATTGGTAAGGACATATTACAATTTAACAATTTGTTTTCAACTTTATTTTTGTAATGCCAACTGACTTTTTGCTGTGGCCTTTTTTAAGTTCTCACAATACAAAGTCATGATCATACCCTTGAAGCCCAACAAAGACTGAGTTGCGTCTTTGGCCACAGGTTACCTAGAAATGTCTCTTTGTTGAATTAACATTTGAGTATTCTGGACGCTTCTAAAATCTCAGTAGAAAAAAGACCAACCGACCATAGACCAGTTTTTTTCCTTTTACATAAATTATTCCAGACACTGTCTAAAATTTCTTCAGCAATTGGATTTACAGCTTAATAAAATAAAATGTGGGGCTTTCACTTCCCCAAAGAGTGCTTATTAGCAGTATACTGTAGTAAATTATTCTGCCATTAAAAATGCAAACAGTCTTCAGCAACAGACTTTAAATTCTACAACATATATGAGTATTACTTTTTCTCAGCTCTCCCAGCTGAGTTTCTGATGATAAGAGTGTATAATCAGTTCTCCACATCATGTAATCACTCTGTTCCCCCTCTTTAAAGCAACATGGTATATGTGTGATATGGCGACTATATTTTACTTATTCTACAAGTTCACTTCCTGGCTGTGAGTTATGCCAGTTGTATTATTCATAAAATGCTTATTAGACAAACTTGACTACAAAGGGACATAAGCATTTGTGAGGAGGGTGGGATATGAATTAATGAATTAGTTTACACATAACACAATATAGTATACAAAAGATAAGTGAATAATTAATAAATGTAGCAATACAGGCTGTGGTTTATTGCAAATTAATTTTGTTTTGCTTTGTTTGTTTACTAGAACTTCTGGTAGTTTTCCATACAGAGATTTGACTCCTGTTAATTAGAAAGCTGAAATATTTGAATGATATACATCATGTTTTTTTTTTCTGAAACTGTACTTGAGGGAAGAATACTATGGACGAAGTTAAATCTTATGTTGTAAGTAATTAGCTATCCTGGTTCTTTCTTACTTCTAGACAGATAAACTAATCACATTATAATAGCTTACATTTTTAAATCAGGTGAAAATGCAGATTGGGAAATTTGACCAGAATAAAAAATTCTTCACGAGCCTTTGTGATTCTTACACCGCTTCTAATTTGTATTAATTTTATCTCTAAAATTCTTTCTCTGTCTTTTTTAAAAGCAATGTCATTGATTTTTAGGTAATTTACCACACCGAGAATTTGATTTTCTCCCCTCCCTTTTTTTACTTTTGCTAATTAGAAAGATAAGTTATAAATATTCTTAGGCTTGAAGGAACTTTATAAAAAAATCACTTGCCGGCACATATATAACATACTCAGATAAACCCTTGAGGGATTCAGCACCTTGTTTAGTGTTGCCCTGAAAGAAGTGACCTAATATTAAAAACAATCGCCCAAAAAGTAATTTATTGCTCTACGCAAAGAAATTTTGTAGAGCGGCTGGGGACTAGACCTACCCGGTCATATATCTCACACAGGCTATTTTTCTTTTAGCAAAAGAGACGTCCCACTGGATCAGACCTGTGGTCCATCTAGTCCAGCAGTCTGTCCGTTGTCACAGTTGCACAGGGAAGGACACCAGCAGGACACGAGTCCCGGCTTGCTCTGCTGCTTGCATCTCCCAGCAGCTGGCCTCGGGAGGCAGACGACCTCCTCCTGCCATTAGAGTTAAGAGCCATTGATAGCCCTGACTTCCATGAATGGGTTTCCGTATGGGTTTGCTTCGAAGGGGGCAAAATTCAGCCTGTACTTGCATTGCAATCCATGGGTGTTTTCCCACCAACACTAGAGTACTCATTAAGGCCCCATTAAGGGTCCTTAATGGGTACTCTAGTGCCAAGTGGAAAAACACACTATAAGCCTTTGAGCATCCTCCTTCTGCCCATCGGGCCAGCCACCTGTAAACAAACCCAGCCGGTTTACCTTAGTCCCTCCCCTTTCACACATGCCCTAATGAAGCTTTTTAATCACGCAAAGCCGGGATGACTGAAGGAGCCTATATAAGTGAAGCTGCATGCATGGGGATGTTAATTATATATAGTTTCAGTGTTACCAGGACTGGCTGGTTCTTAGTGGGAAAGTAGGCAGGGTCTCAGCCCCACCCCAAGCTTTAGACCATCCTCCCTTTCTCCTCCACGCGTGTCTTTTTTCGTAACGTGTGCACCATCCAAGGTGGTCAGGAAGGCCAGTCAGTTTCCACGTGGGTTTACCCACAGCCGCAGTGTGAACGGTGCCTGGGCTACCTGGGCCCTCGGTGCCACTTGCCATTGAGAGCGTTTGTCTTCCTCTCACCCACCATGGGATTTCACGAGCGCTTGCACGTGCACACGCGCGTGCAAAGATCACGGCGAGGATGGATTGGGGGAACGCAGAACAACCTCCCTCCGCCCGCGCGCCAGGCGCTCCTTCTGCCACCACTCCAAAAGACAGTGGCTGCGGTCACACCTAAGGTTTTAATCCCGCTTCGGTCCACTTTTCAGAGCGAGAAGATACACCAGCACGGTGACCGGCTGTTTACCTCAGAAAATCCGTCTTTATTTTTTTTTTTGGGGGGGGAGATAAGATCACGTGGAAAGGACAGGACTTTTATGGCCACTCCACTGCTGCTATAGCCGTCCTCTCGCTCTGAGGGCGGGCTGAAGCCGCATTAAAAACCCTTAGGCGTGTGACCGACCGACCGCAGCCGGTAGCTGAGCCGGAGCTTTTTGACTCGGCGCCAGGCCAGTTTCCTGTGCTTGTTACAACTTCGCTGCAAATTTCCTGCGTGCGCGCCGCGCCGCGATTTCGACAACCGAGGGGCAAATGGGTTGAAATGAAGTGGGGGGGGGAGAGGGGGGCAGGACTGCAGAGCAAGGCCTGCCATGTTGTGATTCCGCTCCTGCCCCCGCCCCCCCATTACACAGACACGGGGGCAAAGCGGGTCGGCTGCCCCCGGCGCGCCCCCGGCCCGGCCCGGCCCGGCCCGGCCCTCCGCTCCCCCGGCCAGGCCAGGCGAGCCGAGGACCGGCCTGTGTGTGCTGCGCGCGCGGCGGCGGCGGCCGGCGGGGCGAGCGCGCGCGGCTGAGGCGGCGGAGGCGGAGCCGCTGCTGCTGCTGCTGCTGCCGCCGCCGCCGCCGGAGGAGGAGGCGGAGGAGGAGGCCGGGCCGAGTGAGGCCGGCGGCGGCGGCAGCAGCAGCGGCGGCGGCGGCACCACCACTACCACCGACCGGGGGCCGCTCGCCCTGCGCACTGTCTCTTTAAGGGCTCTCCGCCTGGGGTGGCGCTTCCCTCCCGCTCGGTTCTCCCTTTGATATTAATAGTGGTGTCTTGAAACTGACGTAATGCGCGGAGGTCCTGACAAGCGATAACATTCCTGATAACGAGCTGATCTCCTCGCAATCTCTCCCGGCCGAGCCTGCGCTCGCCTCGCTCCCTCGCTCGCCTCTCCTCCTTTTTTGGAGCTTGTTTGCCTCCCGAGGAGAAGGAAGGCAGACAGGCAGCCTCGCTCGCCCGCCCGCCTCTTGGATAAATAGACCCGGGCGCATCCAGGTCCTCGGCGCTTCCCCCTTTCTCTCCCTCTCCCCATCAGCAGAGGGGGGGAGAAAGGGAGGGGGGAGAACCGGACGGGCAGAGCCTTCTCCGCACCCTCCCCCCTCTTCTTCCTCCTCCTTGTAACCCTTCTTCTTCTTCCTCCTCCTCCCTCTGCTTTTCCTCCTCCTTCCTTCCTTCCTTCCTTCCTTCCCTCCCCCCCATCCACCTCTTCCAAAATAATCCAAGATCAACTCTGTTGCAAACAACAGAAAAGACGGTTCATGGCTCAAGCGACACTTCCACCATCTTTCAAGCTGCTTCGATTATTATTACTATTATTATTATTATTAATAATAATATTGCTGATTAATCAACAGGTAAGCAGGACCGCTGCTGGGGATTTTGTAGAAGGGGTTTGGGAAGGAAAAAGCACCGGGGGGGGGGGGAAGCGTGTGTTGTGTGTGTGTCTGTGTGTGTAAATGTAATGTGGTGGTGGTGGTGGAGGAGGAGGAGAGATCCGGGCTTGGGGTGGGAGTGGGTGGGGGGTGGGTGAGTCCTTTCCCGGCTTCTCTGATGATCTTTGCATAGATGACTGTTGATTGTAGTTTTCAGTGTTTTTGCAAATGTATCCTGTATCTGTGGCTGGGCATCATGCTGTTGGAGGGATCAATAAGAAATTGGCGCTGCTTTTTTTGGGGGGGGGAGGGTAAGAGGGGGGACAGTTTTGCCTGTGCTGGTGCGGTTCTGAGGGAGGAGTGCAAAAAGAGTGTGAAAGAAAGAAAAAAAGAAAGGAAGCAAGCAAGGAAGGCAGATTTCCTAGCACGATTTGCCTTTAAGTGTGTAGTTTTCTTCTCTCACCCCCCCACCCCCACCTAAACAACAACAACAACTAGAAGAAGCCACAGTCCTTCTTCTCGTGGTCTGGCTTTTGTGGGTCAAAAACACACACACCACACCATGTGAGTTGACGCCTGGGAGGGACATGGGCGACTTGAAAACTTGCAGTAGCCCTGTTGGTGGTGGAGTCAGCGGGGGTCAAGTTCAGCAGGCGAGGAGAAGTCAGAGGGAAGCCCTTCCCCCTGGCTCCCTCCCCCCTCTCCCCCCCCCCAAGAAAAGAACTTCCAAAGCTGTTGGTGCCTTTCCCGACTCCCCTCCCCTCCTCTGTGCGCAGCTTTGATTCAGTTCCCCCTCCGTCTAGGAAAGGAAGGGGTTCCCCCCCTCCATTCTCTTTCATTCTATCTTTATTTCCCCCCCTTGCCTTGCATACTTGCTCCATTCTGCTTTGATTTTTTGTTTGCTTGTTTATTTGCTTCTTTGCAAACCTTAACATCTAAAGAAAGTTAAAGGCTTCAGAGTTTTTACACTTTTTGATTGGCTCCTAGAGAGAGAGAGTCTCTCTCTCTCTTTCTCTCTCCTTTCTCTCCTCTCTTTTCCTTTCTTCTGGGATCGTAAGAGAAACCGTGAATCAGGAGAGAGAGACCATCATGAAAAGTAGTAAGTCAGTCTTTCTTTCTTTCTTTCTTTCTTTCTTTCTTTCTTTCTTTCCCCCACCCCACTCACCCGGGTGGACGGAAGAAAGGCACTTTGATGTGCTGTTGCATGTGTAACTTCTGCAGAGGTGGTGTGGTGGTGGGCTTGTGAAAGTGGAAGAGGAAGGCAGAAAAAGTGTGTGTTGTTACTATCACACAATATCTGCATTTATCAGATGGGAGAGGGGAAGAGACATTGTGATTTCTCAACCCCCTTTGGGAGAAGTTGCATGGGAAAGGGAAAGTTTGAATCTTTTCGAAAGAGTAAGAACCTTTCTTTTTTTAATAGGCCAGCCTCCCCCCCCTCCATCCACACTCCTCACAGTTTTTCCCAGTTTGCTCCAAGTTACTTTGTTCTGCTCGCATCCCAAACTTTTAGTTAGGATCTCTCAGTGACAGTTTTCCTCCCCCCCCCCCCCGCACTTTTTGAAAAGATTGAATGAATGGAGGGGTAGACACTTGCTCTAATACTTTAAGCAGTGGTGCTGATTGTAACTTGTGATAAACAGAGCGAGGGAAGAAGGGAGTTGGGGGTCATGTGTTATTAAAAAACTCCAGGAAGGAGTGCTGTGCAAACTTGACACTTTTTACCCCATAGATCTACCCCCCTCCCCGTCTGCTCTTTGCCTTTGATCATAAAAGGATGCTTGCTAGGTCTCCCTACTATTTCCGAGGACTAATGTGGGTACTGTTCAGGAGAATTTCCTTCTGATGTTTTGGTGAATTTAATTAGTCCATTAATTTTAATTTCCTGATAAAGGACTAGCTGTCAAAAGTTTTTGGGAACCTTAGCAACTTTTGAATAAAAATGCAAGAAGAGCTAAAGCCTGCAAGTACCGATAAATGGGAGCTCTTTATTTTCTGGATCCATAAATGTCAAAACTTTTGCATTTCATTGAGGGAAAGAAAAGAGAAGGGGTGGGAATAGTTGAAGGGCCAAATGATGGAGTAAACACAAGGCAGCTTCCTAGGCAATCACCTCTTCATTCACCTCCGTGCCAATATTTAGGAAATCCTTGAACAAAGTTGGTAGAAAATAAAACAGAGATAATATGCAAGTGGGAAATAAGAGGTTGTTTTTTTGATGGGAGGGGAGTATATAATAGGAATGCACAGATTGTGGAATGTGTTTTAAACCTGTTAACCCACTTGTTAGCTTTCTTTTATATTTAAGAATTTAAACTTCATGCTCTTTCACGTCTTCTAATTCTCCCAAGTGATGCTTTTGAAAGACTTGGCCTATCTTTCTCTTGATGTTTGTGGTTTCTAAAGTTTTGCAAAACTTTAACGTGGATTATGGAAATAACAAATGCCAACTGTGAGGTGCAAATTAGTGGTAAAAGCTAGTGCTGATTGGAAGAAGCCAAAAATAAAAAAGTTTAGAGTAGTCATTTCTGAACAGAAGGCAGAACTTGTCCTCATGTTCACGACGCGTCCATTAGGTGAGAAAGCCTTTTCAAATACTTCAGCAGACTGACATACTGCAAATCTCAGGAAAAGCAAACTCAGAAGGAAGATTGTTTTTGAAAGTCTCCTTGGTCGTGAAGGGCTTTCATGAGAACACCAACTATTTCCTGTAAATCGTGATGCTGACAAAACCGTCTGGAAATGATATCAACATTTTGCAAGCTTTTTTTAAAACGGCTGTAGTGAAAGTTTGTTACAAATATGGCTAATCCAAACAAATTGAGCTCCTCATCTCCTTTCTCTTAAAAAAAAGATGTGGAAACCTCTCTTTTTTAAAAAAAGGGAAAAGCAAAGATAAATAAAAATAAAGATTGATTATCGTACATCACCCTTTTTTATTATTATGGAACTGCTTATCACTTTAATCTTCAATACCATCGTCACAGCTTAAATTGACATGATTAACTTTAGATCTTTGCTTAAGTGGAAATGTTTGTTTCTTACCCACTGGGTTGCTTCTGGAGTGAATGTATGTTTTTGTGTAAGGAAAACCTACTGATTTGAAGGCAGATCGTAAAAGCACTTGATGACAAAGTTTTAATAGTTTGAAGCCTGTATTGGGTTGTGGTCTCAGGTGCTGCTTTAAGAGCACTGGCCTCATCATGTTTATTTTCATTTCTGGAATATAAACTGCTCTTTCAAGGAATCAGTCTAGAGTAATTTGATTGAGTTCATATTATTTGCTCAGACTGAGGCCCCAATTGTTCAGTTTAGCCAAGATTTGCTTTACTAGGGTTTTTTAAAAAGTGCATTTATCACAAAAAATACACAGTATCGGAGAGCCACTTTCTAACAATGAAACTTAAAGAGTAGGTGTATGTTTTTGTGCGAATAAAGGGGGGATTGCAAATACTTTCTGTGATAATAATTCAGGTAAAGCTTTTACAAAGCAAATCCAGGAGTCTTTTGCTGTTATCAGTTTCACTAGTTTACTCTGAAGTCACTGTGCACAATTAAAAGTTTTAGTAAGTTTCCTATAGTATCTGCTGTAAATGAATGTGTTTGTGTGAATACATATTCCTCATGGGGCATAGGTATGGCATATATTAACCATATGCGTACTGCAACTTTGTCAGTGGGAGACACATTTCTTACTGAACATCTTACATTGGCTATTCAATAGATTTCAGTATTCAGACCATATTTTGCTTTTTTATGCCGACCGAGGGACCTAATCAGCGCCTTACGATTTCCAGTCATTCAAGCCTCACTATCTAATTACTTCTTGCTGTTTGGGTATGAAAACAGGTCATTTTAGAGACCATTCTTATTAAAGCAAAGGCTGTGCAAACATTAATACTTCTTTTCACGGCCGTTCCTGAAAAAGATCATTTTTGAAATGTAAAAAAAGTGCCTTCCCCCATTCCTTTTAATAGTGCCCTGAAACAAAATCATCATTAAAACTTGAAATTTTGCATATACGTATATTGGTACGTAGGGCAGTTTTGCGTCTGTTTGACAATACTATTGCAACTTTTCTGAATCTTTCTGTAGCCATACCAGCAGTAATAATGATCCTAAAGTTTTTGCAAAGTGACACTAACAGTTTATATAAAATATTCAAGAAAAGTTATATAGCAGCACTTTTAAATGTATCTTCTTCAGAATATGAAAAAAGTTCTATCTTGACCGGGGAAAAACCAGATGAGAACTAATGACATTTTAAGTATCTTTTCTATTCAGATGAACAAGAAACTTGTGGTTTGCCATCCTAGGTAAATTTAAGTTGCGTTTAAATTAAGTGGGGCTCACTTTTATGCTATTGGGCAAAGTGCTGGTGTCAGAGACCAGTGTGTTCTGATGTTCAGTTTTTTTGTAATATGCAAAATGAATCCATTCATTCCACCAGGACTGACATCTTTCCAGTTGGTATTTGCCTTTGCTTAATTTAGTTTCCTCAAGACAACTAGTGAGGTAGTGTAGTTTTGTATTTTTGGCAGTCTTGGGTAACCGTAAATGTAGAGTATTCTGTCCCAAGTAGAACAGCTTGCAATTGAAAACATGAGCTGTTAAAGGGAGACATAGAACTGTACAATTTTATAAAAAGACATAGAAATGTCTTTGTCGGGTAGCTTTACCTTTTAGGGTTGCCTGGTAAAAATAAGGATTAAGTTGTCTTTCCTCTCCCCCCGTCTTGATGACTGTTATGAATGATCCGTATGATTATTTGTTTGCTAACTGGTTGACTACATTGATCAATTACTGCATATTATCAAATCATTTGAGGTGGTTTTGTATTAAAGGAAGCTAACAGTGAGTGATACAATGATTTACCTTAAGTACCCGTTCATGCCAGTTCCCAGGCTGCTAGCTCAGGAAAAGTACAACACTTAGTGCCCCCCCCCCAATGCCATTTAATCAACTTAATTCTTAGTTGGTTGATCTATTGATTAAATTAATGCATCTAACAGTTGTACTTTTTATTGAATATTATTGATCTGTGGAAAACTTTATTTTCAAAATTTCTCTCTAGTCACATTACATTGTTTTGGCCAATCTGTGTGCATGCAACTGTGTGTATATTTTAAGGGGAAAACTTCTAAAACCTGTGTTAGGCTTTGTGAACTTCCTTCTTTCCAGTGTCACAACAGAGTTATGATTAAGTTTTGACAGTTAAAACCTCCACCCAAAACATAGCTATTTTGATAGCTCTCTGATTGCTTTCAGTGTAATGCATGCTAGGAAGTTAAACCCAAGTATGTGTACGTGATGATTTTTTTTGACAACTTTTTTTAAAAAAAGACTTTATGTAAAGCAGTAAAGTTGTAGTTCTTGAATATAAGTCCTGCCCTATTAATTGCAGCACGATTAACAGCATATTAGAACAAATCCTTCCTCATAAATAAAGGACATACTGTAAAGAATTGAGCTTTCTTCCTCATATCTGCATATGATTTCGCCTTGATAGCCTCAGTGTTATCAAGAGTAAACCTCACAGAAGACCTCAGACTATTAGATACTGCACTTTAAATTTAGTTTCTTAACCTCCTGGTCTACAATCCAGTTGATCTGTAAGGATTGGTTTTTAACCAGTTTTATCCCAGTTCAGTGGAATGTCTTAAATAATACCTTACTCTTTTTCACAAGAGTATCACGTACAGAACACGGTAAGTTTTGTTTAGTCTAGAGGTGCCATGATCAAGTTTATGGTAATGTCGAACAGTTAATGAATTGTATAGTAAATGTTTACTGAAAATCCCACAAGATTTTAATTTTAGAATTACTTACATGCCATTTCATAGGAGTATCCTTAAAGTTAACTATTTAAAAGCATTTGCCAAAGTTTGCGTCATCATTTCGGCTTAAAAGTTTTCCCTATCATTACTTAAAATGAGAATGTTCTGTTAAAGCTTCTAGCCATATGGCCCAATGGGCCATTTTTAGGAAGAAAAGTCTTCCTGGATGTTATTCCTTGCATATCTTTACATATGTTTAGAGAAGAAACTGCTATAGGATAGTTTCATGGAAAGTTTATGAAAGCGTCTCAGTTTTCTGTGGCTCCTGCATATACTAATGTACATGCATCTAGGAAGCTGTTCTTCTAATGTCTATGTCTGAATACAATTTAATATTTATAATAATTCCTGATTAGAACATTAATATCACTTTTTAATATCCCCTTTAAATGGTGTATTTCACCATAAGACTGTTGGCAAAGGGTGGGAAATAAATGAAATGTAGATGCATAAATAAACATATAATTGTTAGCTGATTGTGTTCCATGTCAAAAACTTTCCATAGCAGAATGGCTTTTCAAATGCCTCAGTAAAAGAGCACATGGAAAACGTTGGCTTTATTAGTGTTCCATGATTTTCCCATCAACCCTTTATGTGTTGTTGGGTCAGTACTGAAATTTCTATTTTTGATCAGACAGTATGGCGTATTAAGTTTCTTTGCATATCGTATTTAGTCAGCAGTTTTCTGTTTCAGAAGACCCTGTGCAATGCCAGAGTTCCAAGGAATCAATAAGATAGATAACTTAGTTGTTCCTGAGAAAAAGATTCACATTGCCTCTCCTGTTATTTAATTATTTTTTGAAAAAAATCAAAATCGACATAGTCTCTTAAAAAACTTTCTATAAACTCTTTACAAGAGGCTAGACACCTTCCCGGTGGCTTTATTTATTCAAGAAGGAAATTTTCTCTCCCTCTTTTTCTTGTGCACTCTCTCCCTTTCTCTTTCTTGTTTTCTTTAAACTGGCTGACGTAATGCCAAACTTTGCTTTAAAAGAACAGACAGAAGTAATTGGTAGCTTTTAACTTTTAATAATGTTCTGGATTGGTTTTACTAGCCTAACTGCCTTTAAAAAAGCTGAAGAAAACTTGGGCTCAGTATCTGAAGACCTTGTTGATAAATGTTTTTAAAAATTGTGCTTTCTGATACATTGTTGCCATTATTAATATATTTTATTTCAAAAACTTTCCCACTGTGCTTTTACTAGATTCTCCAAATGCATTATATGAATGACATATCAAAAAATCAAAATGTTCTTTGCCCTCTTTTAATCAATTTGTTCTTGTATTAATAGTTACTAGTCTAAGATAGTAGCAATTATTATATATTTTTCTAAATATCAGGGGAGTGAATTATGGCCCTATGAAGTGAAGTGATCAGCCCATTTCTAATCAACCAGACATAATTAAAACACATACATTCTGTCTTCTTAATTCTGTGGCTGTTTATATGTATACCATATTTTCCGGCGTATAAGACGAATGGGCGTATAAGACAACTCCAACTTTCCAGTTAAAATATAGAGTTTGGGATATACTCGCCGTATAAGAAGACAACACTCGGCATATAAGACGACCCCCGACTTTTGAGAGTATTTTTGTGGGTTAAAAAGTAGTCTTATACGCCAGAAAATACAGTATATATTTTAAAAAGCTAATTATCAATAAAATAATGTGACACTATGTTGTATTGAGCAACCATAATTCTTATTTGGTTGTAAGTTTTAAACATTTTTTTTTTAAATTTGGTTAGTTATCAGCTTTCATATTCACATTTCCTCTTTCCATTCCTTGTTAGGCTTTTCCCTCCAGCAGAAAAGAACTGTCTGTAGCTGAATTAGGCAAGAGATGCCTTGGTGAGGTTGACAGTGATGTGGCTTCATGAGTTGGCAGACTTGAGACTTTCTTCAAAGGCCAAGTCAGTGTGTGCCAGTTTTTCCTTCCTTTAGGGGAGGCACTCCACCCAGTTGATGGGTACCCCACCCTAAAGTCAAGAACTATAATTCAGTGGCACCACTTTTTAAAATATCAGATCTCCTGTATTAGTGTTCAAATTCTGGGCTTAACTTGTCCTGATGTTTAACTTTCATTTCAGTAGCGTTCTATTCTATATAAACTCCTTCTTGGACTGCTTATGGTATTCTCATATAGAGAAAAAAGTTAGCTTGAGTGAGCATAGAGCATATTAGTTTTAACGCTGATGCATGTCTCTTTTTGCAGATATGGAAAAGTCTGACTGCCTTTTGGAATGTAGCATGAACTCAAAACTTTTAGATCACATGAAAGCTTGTGAAATTAATCCATTAATTATAACTTCTGTCCTGTCATTGCTGGATTTGAATAATGGTTGAACTAAAATAGGTGTTTACTAAATTGATATACTTGATCATTGAAACTAGGGAATAAAATACTTTTAGTCCTGGGGGTTCATACAAACTTATTTCCAGTTGAAGCTACACTTAAATATGCCTGTTCAATATTGCTCACTGTCCAATTTTCCTTGTATTTAAAACCCTCACAAAATATGCAAGAGTTAGATTTATTTAATTTGGATTTTCATCTCTTTTTACCAATTAAAGCTGGGAAGCATTCCAGTTCCCAAACTGATGCCTATCACACAATTATAGAGAATATGTATATACTCTAACCTCGAAATAGTGTAGTGTGGGAACATTCTACACTGAATTTAATTAGGACTCTTGTGAAAAGATTGAATACTAAGTGGTTCCGCTTTCGCTGAATTTTTAATTTTTCAAAATGTGTAAAACAAATTAATCACTTTAAAAACTAAAAATAAGAAAGTTAGGAAATGATAGGTTCTCTAATCTTGTGCAAAGCATACAAAATAGGAAATGCTAATCCTTTCCCCTATGTTAGTTCAGATCCATGGCTCAAATCCCGTATGTGGAAGTTGATATAGAATATTCATCAATTGTGCTGATGTTTCTGTACAAGATTTTCTACATACTCTGTTTCAGTTTTGCCTCAAACCATTTCAAACCACCTCTGGCCCGAGAATTTACAATTTCTTGGTTCCTGGGAGATTAAGTATGACAGTTTCCATTATATAATGAACAGCAGTATTGTTTGAACAAAGGTAACATATTTTGATTTGTGTACATTTTCCCCCCAGCACTTGGCAGTAATATTCTTCTAAAATGAAGAGTGTAAATATCTAGGTAACTTTTGGAACAGAGAATGGAAGAGATAAGTAGCTTTTAAAGCTCTGAATCTATCCTACATTGCTTTGTGTGCACTGATATACTAGATTTCTTTCTGACATACATATAATGACATAGACACTAATGTGATTTTTAATTGATCCTGTGGGATGCATTTTCCCCCCTTATCACTAACTCTTTAGCTCTTTCTTCTTTGGATGTTTCTGGCAAACTTTATGAAGTTTGCAAAGTTAAATAAATGGGTATCAGAACGGAAGCATTTAAATGATGAATTACTGAAAATAATACTTTCTCTGCCACATTGACTTTTTTCTTTTTCTTTTTCTGCTTTGGATCATCAGAGAGTTATTGAACACATTTTCCAGACTATGGAAAACAGTGATGAACATTAATAGAAGTGAGACTGTAGCCATAACTAATGTTTCAGGGGAGAACTATATTTAGTGCTATTTCAGAAGTTCTTGCAAATATGTTTAGATGGGTTTGGATCTTAAAGTGCAATACTATTAGTGAATTTTTCTCATTTCATTTTTTGTATCTCTCTCCCTACTCCCATAAATCCTTACATAGTGTTATAAAGTGGGCGATTTTATAGAATGAGATCAATTAGGGAGGGAAAAAACAATAAAAATGTATTGATTGTATCACATATTTGTTGAGAACTCAAGAGTATTTGGATCATGTTCCATATGTAGAAGACTGCTGATTTTGTATCTCAGCTGCATGATCCAAATATACATGGATATCATTGTTTGATTTTAAATAAATACTTATCTTTTGATGATGGTCATTGAATACATTTCCAGTTTGGTTAGCTCCCTATAACTGAATTTTATCATCAAAACTGCAGATATTAAGTTTTCAAATAATAGTTGAGTAATATGCCAAATGTTCATTATGTACATTGAAAGGCTTATGTTATCAAAAGGAACATTGTAAAGTTCCTTCATTAATGCTTTGAGCTTTGAACAAGTTGTAGAGTCTCAGTAACATTCATTGGTACATTGTGGATCCTACCAGTATGGTGATATGATTTATGGATGTCAGGTGTGAACAGTGTAGGAATATTAATATTTTTAGTACAGAATCTTGTGTTTCCTGTTTAATGAAAATAATTATACCAAAATAAAATCAAAAGTAGTATCTTGCTTTGAGTAACTAGATTGACTTCCATGTATCAAGATGGTCCTTCTATTTCCGCAACCAAATTTTCTTACTTTATATCTTTAAACTTCTTCCTACCCAGTTTAACATCATAAAATGAAAGAGAAAAACTTTATTACTTGTGAAATACGACAGTTGTGCATGTCAAGGCCTTAGTAGATAGTAATGGAAAAGACATCATACTTGCAGTTAAAAAACAATCTGCTTGAGAAATTAGCCTGTGATTTTTTTCTTCTGTGGGGATAAGGACATCAGTTGTTCAATTTCAGCTTAAAAGTTCAGCATGGACCAGTTTCCGGGCAAAAAAGATTGTGTTTTTAATCTGAAATTAAGTCCTTGGCTGATTTTACCTGATTTGTGTTTTTACACTAAGCTGTGAAAGCATCTTCTTTCTTTCTTTCTTTCTTTCTTTCTTTCTTTCTTTCTTTCTTTTTCTCTCTCTCTCCTCTCCCTCCCTCCCTCCCTTTGTTTTCTTTCTTTTACTGAGCATCTTAAGAAGTTAAGTATTTATCATACTGTACTGGCAAAATTGAACTTCTATAAATACATTTTCACTGTTCCTTTACCCTTATTTTCAAAGTAATAGAAATCCTTTCCAAAAATTATTTTCTTCAAGGTGTCTGTCTTCAGGGGTGGGCTTAGAGTCTGCTGCATGCAAGGTATCGCTAACCTATTCCTCTCCAGTTGGATTTTCCAGAATAACACAGGGATATTCTAGAATTATCATGTTTTATTCCAAAATATCCAAATACAGCAGAATAAGTAAGCAATGTCAGTGAGAAACAAGTTTTTTTTCTATCACAGGATCTTTTTCTGGTTAATTAGTTTTCTACTCCTGCATTTTAATCCCACTTAACTTTGCTATTAAATGCTAGATATACATAAGCACCGGAGGTAACGTGCAAATAAAGTGTGCTACTTTTTTCCTTTCTTTGCTTTATTACATTTTACAGAAAACATTGTCGTTGTAATGAAACTTAAATGTGCTCAAGCATTTATTGTGATGTAATGAAAAAATTTACTTGGATAGAAATAGGAAAGGACAGAACTGTCTCCTTCTACCCCCCCCCCTTTAGCGTTTAATCTTAGTATTTTCAGCTCTTCCCTTGTCTTTAAGTTGTTTATGCTGTTGGAATAAAAGCAATAAAGTGTAATAAGTTTGTTTCTTTTATGAACGGGAATGGAAACTTGAAGAGGAATGAGAATAGTTTTATGAGGGGAAGAAAAGATGTAACACAGTAATCTCAGGTGCGAGGGTTAGTCTGTTGTAGTTTAAACAACAACAACAAAAGTCTTATAACTCTTTTAAGCCTATCAAATTAATGTTGCTATCAAGACATAACGTCTACAGACCATTGTTGTGTGCAGGAATGATTTCAGTTCAGGAGTATGGCTCTTGTATCTGATTATGTGAGCTGTGGCTCATGTACGTTTATAATTGTAATGTTATAATTTTCTCAAGACTCTTTTTCATTTAAGGTGTAAAAGATAATTCGACACACACTGAAATCTATACAGAATAAAAAAAGTGGCTTAGAGCTGGTCGCATCCATGCATAAAAGGCATTATCGGGCCTTTTATTTGAATTAGAGGTGGGATGGGAACACGAACGTCCACACGCTATTGTCTCTGATCACTTTTATTGCTTGTGCATGTAGCCTCGATTCAAAGTCCAAATGCTTGTTGGCCCATCAACTAAAGCTTATGGGTGCTGTTTTCCATCAATCAGGACGGTTTGCTGGTTTTATTTTTTCCATTACTTGTATTCACTATCCAACAAGCGTTGTGGGAAAACAGCACTTTATTTGGTTTAGTGGTTTAATGGTTTTGCACTAATCTGTTACTGTCAGTTTCTTCCCACTTTCACTGTTTCTAGTGGGGGGAGACTGTTTACTTCCTAGGCAATTCTTGGATGATACAATTCCTCCTAATGTTTCCTTGTACAGTAACTGCTGCTAGATACCTGAGCATTAAATTTAAGAGCATTCTCCCTTTTAAAGTCTGTATACCTAGGCATGTTTTTTATCATCCACTAGTTGCACATCAGTTGTAACTCTTCCAAGAACTAAATAAATCTGCTTCAGAACATTGCAGACTTCTTGGCACTTTAGGAGCATGACATACTCAGAAGTAAATTGCACTGTGCAGTGGCCATTTGCAGCATTCCAGCCTAAGAAAGTATAGAGGGGTAGCACACAGGAACTCTTTCTTTCCTTTGCTTTTGTTACATTGAAATGACGGAGATGCCTACTAGAAATGCTAGAAAGAATTCCAAGGTGAAAGAGCAGTGGAATGTTTATAGCTGAATGGCAATAGCTGAACATGTATAGTTGAAATAGCATTTAAGAGACTGAACAAAGATGTTTTGAATCAGGATATTTGAAGCAGTTAGTAAGCTGCAGCAAGGCCAGAAGTGGTTAATGGTGGTTTAGGTGGACCATGATTAGGAGCACAGAACTTTAGAGAAGCTTGGAGACACAAGGTTCTAGGAAATAGTGTTGGCACATCTTGCGATTATCTTCCTGATATAATTTAGCAATTCTTCTACATTGTTGAAAGCCTGCTTAGTTGTTCGAACATGTTTTAGAAGAGAAGTTTCCTTTAATTGAAAGCCATTGCTTGGGAAGTTAAATAGGTTCTTATGGAAGACATGCGCCAAGCACTTCTTGCTTATGGAAGTTCTACCTTTGCCAGTGATAACTTGTACAGGGCCATAACTACTGCTATATGAACTGGGGACTCGTGGGGAAGTTTGGGCAATTGCTGAGCTTTGTTCAGAGATCAAAGCCAAGATAGCAGCTGGAATCCTTGTGCCTATCTGGACCCTGTGATTTGCTACTGCCCAGCACTTTCGTAATGGCGTTCAACGTGTACTTCATTTTCCAAACAAAAGAAAACGAAAAAGATCAGTCTGAAGTGTGGGGGAAATTTATAATCAAAAGATGAAAGCAAAGGCCATCTCTTATTTTCTTGAGATCTATTTTTTTCTCATTGTAATTGAACAAAACCTAGGGTGACATGTAAAGAGTTCCTTCTCCCATCAAGGTACTGGCCAGACCCAAACCTTCCCTATATTGCTCTACGTTTGAACAATTTTAGTACAATTCCCCTAACCTCAGAAGTTCAGTTTTGTTATCATGAATAATGGATTTTGATAAAGGGTATATTCACATGAGAATTGAATTGAAGCTATTTCCCATCCACCTTTTCCATAATGTGGCTGCTTTGTTGTTTTCTGCTGTTTACAACCTTCCTGGACAATGCCTATAGTGTATAGTACAGGATGCTTCTTTCTTACCCTTTTTTCTGTGTTTTTTCCCCCCACTTTGTGTGGTTATACAATGAGGATGGATGTCTAGCTGACGCTGTGCAGACTGCTCCAGATTATGAGGTCTCCTCTTGAGCAAAGGCCCCACTCTGCCAATTAATCTTCTTACATATATTCCAGACTCTGTCTTCTCACTATTCTGCTGTGTGATTTTGCTTGCTTGTATGATCAATGAGAGCTTTGGATTATGCTAATGTTCAGATCTGGCTTCTTCTTCCTTTTCTTCAATCCAGTGAGTGGAAAAATGCAAATAAATAAATAAAAATTAAAAAGCATTTTCATCTGCCCCATCTTGTACCAAGTGCATGGCACATTTTCTAGTCTTTTATATGGATTGAGGATGGGAAGTAGCAAGAGCAACAATTTACCACTTACTAATTGTTTTTTCAGTGTGAATTATTTATTCAGATAATTACTGACTTTTTTTGCTAGTTATTTGGGAACAATTCCCACTGTGGTTTGAGATCTGCTATTGAATAAATGGGGGGGGGCAGAAGACACGTAGAGTAACATAAAATAAAATGACTACTGTGTGTTGATCTTTTCTGGTCTGTATGGTTAACACTGCCGTACATCAGTTTTGGTATAGTGTTCACACCATTTTTTAAGGATTATTTGTATATATAGTTGCTTATATTTGTGGGCGCAGTAGCTGTAAAATTTGCAAATAGGAAAATTAATGATCTGTTCTAGAGCTGTGATGTTCTTGGTATGTTTTTTCCGCTGCTTTTTCAGACTTTTATGCATTTTGAAGGTTATTTTCTTTTTTTTCTCCTTATATTGTGGACTCCTTTGCTCTTTTCTCTGTTCCATTTTCATGTTCCTCTACCTGCTCAGCCTATGTAGTTTCCTCCTCTGATTCTTTTGAAAGGTTATGCATTTCCATTACCTTCTTCCCAGTTTGCTTCTCCCAACCCCTTTGATCATTAGGAGTTTTTCTCTTCTTTGGATGCTCAGCCGCTTGCCGCTCTGGGTAAGATAATTCTCATCTTTCCTTTTGGTCTGCGGGAAGAAGGACAATGTTTCTATTTTCCATAAGTGCAACATCTCCACATTTCAAGACTTCACTCTTTCCAGAATGTAATCCTCAGTAGTAACTGCACCATTAGGCCGTGATTTACCGGTGCATGCTTTACCTTCAGTACTTCTCTTCCTTTGCAGTTGGGTATTCAGTTCAAAGACTGGTCAATTTAACGATGGGGTTTGAACAAATACCAGCTTATTGCAGATCTCAGTTAACTTTTACCAAGCTTCATTTCAAGCTCATTTGTGTGAAGCAATACTCTTCAAGAAAAGTTAAGTTCAGTTTTCTAATTACCTTTAACAGAACTCGAGAGAAGGAAGCGCTCAAACTCTGTGTTTTACATAGACCTAGAGAAGCTGTAGTGCAGAACCACTGTTTACTTACACACAAATGCATGGGAAACTAAAGTACATGAAACTTTAGCTGCATCTTATGGCTTGACTGGGTTGGGACTGCCACACTTATCTGTGCCATTACATTGGGGAGAAAACCTATTATAATCCATTTCAGGAAAATCTGACTCTGGATTCTGGGACCTGCCATGCATTTCAAGAGCTGAAAAATACTGAGATGTGCACTCCGGTTTATTGTGCAAAGACAGTTAACAGCCCTGTTCTGCGTAGGCAACAAGCAGTTATACCAGAGGGAATTTACTCCAGAATATGGCTTCTTTGCGGGATTTTCGGATGGTATCTGAAGCTAGTCTTTCTTTTTTACTGAAATATATTTTTATTTAAAGCCAAGCCTTGAAATCGGGGCAAATAGGGGTAGAAATGAAATACTTTAGTATTAGTCCTGTGATGTGGAATGCAAGGGGAAAGTTTTCTTATACATTTAGTTTGAAGTTCCAAAATCAGCACAGATAATAAGATGTCTCAGGTGTCTTGTAGCTTTGACTGCATTTAGCGTTTATGACATCACTGTGCAAACTTCCAGAAAAATTACTAAGCTGCTTCTTCAGCTGAAAACCAGTTATAATGAATAGTTTGAGATCACTCACTCACAGTTTCTTACCTTTCACAGCTTGGAAAGCTGTATAAACATGTTTCATATTTGACCCTTCCCTTTTCCCCACTCATTTGTCCTCACAACCTGTTGTTTTGTGAACACAATAAACCTACGTTGCGGTGTGTATTTTTTCTTTCAAGTAGAACACAATTGTAATTGGAACCACTAGCTATTAAAGGGGGGGGGGAGAGAAAAAAAAACCCAAAGCAATATGGCTTCTGTTTCATTGTCAGAATAATTTTTCAGACACGAAGGAAGGAAGGAAGGGAAGAAGGAAGGGAGGGAGGGAGGGCTGTGGAATTTGTATTGGATGGGAAAGGAGAATTGTAGTTAAAGATTCTGATTTTAGGAATTCGAAGAATTTGATACACAATTACATGGCAGCAATTACTAGAACAAAACTCTTTATAATTCAGTATTTTTTTAAAAAAAATAGTGCATAGGAATGTCTGTTTTGATATTCTCTACATCCCTGCACCCCAGTAGCAAATTGGAACTTCCTTTTTCTTTTTGTATGTAAAGGAAATAGCTGTTACTACAGTGGAAATGTTATAAAAAGTCACACTCCATGTGCCACAGATTCAGAGAACAGTGTGTGATAGTTTGCACCCTGCTACTGAAGCACTTTCAATTGGGAGGAGAACTGGAGTTGCACTCCCTCTCTCTTTTGGGTATTAAAAATTAACCTTGCTTCTCCTTTTGGAATTAATTATCACAGAGAGAAAGACAGGCAGAAGGGAAAGGGCTATAGCTGCAAAGAAAGTTTCCTTGATTGAAAGCAGGTAAGGAGAATGAGAGAACAAGGGAACGAGGGAAGGGAGGGCAGAAAGACGAAGCCCTCTCAGAATTTTGTTTCCTATTCGTATTGGGGGGGGAGTGAGCCCTCAAAGCATCTGTGATCAACTTCCCGTAATACATGTGTGTACTTCTTAGTTAAAATCTAATCCTTCTGTGATCAGAGTAAGTAAGCCAGGCTCTTGTTCTAACAGCATAACCTAGCAAGCTATAGGATTTCTCTGCGTTTCCCTTAATCCCTAATATTTCACAGATTTTGTTTGGCTTTTAAGTTTTCTTTCGGGAAAGTGACACAGACAAGCGTATCATATAATGGTTTTGTTCAAGTGTAGTGACTTCCTTAGTTAACCGAGGTAAACTATGTTGCATTATATATGTCAATCATTAAGTCCTACTTTCAGATAATTAAATGGAAAATAAAACATCTAACTTTATGTTCTTTGACTCTTGTACTACTACTGTTTTTAAGCCTTTAACAGTGAAATCGGTGAGCTAAAGATGATTTCTGTTGTATGTTTAGTTAGATGTGTAAATACTTTAAAAATTGTTCTGAAGATTTTCCTTTTGCTTCTTTCTTGGGAAGAGGTAATAGATGAGAAGTACGCTTTGCCTCTATTCTAACATTGTGATGTGAGAAATTTTTTTTATTCAAATAAATTATTTGGAATTGACGTTCCAGTCCTTTTAACTTATAACTGTTGTGGCTACCACGCTGTCCTGCATTTTATTTAAGAGAGATAATTTAAGACTGTCAAAATGTTCATATAGCAGGATTTTGTTGACTTTCTGAAGGCTTAAGATCCTTTGACATTGTAAACCTGCAAATTTCAATTAGCAGATTGATGTAAAATCTGTTCCTAGTTTTGAAGCTAAACATTCTCTCTAATCCAGTAATAGGAATAATCTTCCCTTTATTCTGCTGATGTGGACACTTATTTTGTTTATGGTGTAGCAATTAAATTGTTTACAAAGTTGCACATTTCTTTCAAAATCACTTTGTATTTCAAATGTAGTAATACTAAGTGCTAAAACTGCCATGTATGCAATTTTCAAAAAAACAGCAACAGTAGTCACAGTTTGAGTATTTTGGTTTTGAAAGTCATTGCTTTAAATGATGCAATAGATTTTTTGTTAAGTAGCATTTTCCTAACTGTGCCTTTTTGTTTTACAAAAAAGCTGAGGATGATTTTTAAGTTCCTAACAATCTGTTAAATTGTTAATCTGTGTTCATGTTTTTCCATCAACTTTCTTCTTGAGTTGTGTTCAGAGATACTATATGTTTCTACCTCAGTATAACATAGAATTTGTATTAGAATGAAAATCTGTGCTGCCTTGCACAAAAACATGCATATAGTGAATTTGATTGAACCACAAATACGTAGAAGACTTACAGATCTTTCTGCCCTGAGCCTTATTCTGGATTATATCCTGGAATAAGGACTTGCCATGCACAAGATGATGCAGCTTGCTGTGGTCTGTCCCAGCATGGGGATGTCAGGTCCCTATTCTGGAATATAATCTGGAATAAGGCCCAGTGCAGAAAGGGCCTTACTGTGATCCAGCATGTTTATATTACAGGACCTGCCCCCGTATCTACAGGGGGTAGGTTCTAAGACCTACTGGGGATATGTGAAACTGTGGATATTATAAACACCAGAAAATCTTGTGAGATTTCCCATGATACATGGGAAATTGTGCAAGATTTCCTGTGATTCCCAACTAGGGGCAGCCACTGCAGAGGGGGTGATGGTGTTAGTGGGTGGGGTGGAGAGGGACGCTGGTCCAGTCGACCATGGATGAGTGAATCTGCAGTTGCCAGATCAGCAGATATGGGGATAGGCCTGTACCCTAGAATCTATATCAGTAATCAGCTCCTTAGAATGATGGAGAGGTTTACTATCTTGCCTCCACAGTCACCAGTAACCTGTTCCTTGAAGATGAACTCAACAAACACATTGATGAGGCAGTGATTACAATGTTGCACCTTTCTAATAGGGGATAGAAGATCCCTGCATTGACTGTCATTACAAAGATGAACATCTAGCAGGCTTGTGTGCTTACTTAGCATGCCCCAGTGTGGCAGCGAGTCATGGATTCAGTATGCTCAACAGAACTGCTATTTGTCCATCTTCACAACTTCTGAAGAATTCTCGGTATCTCCTGGCCAGACTGAGTTTCAAATTAAAGATGTTCTGACGAAAGCAAATATTCCAAATAAGTTTACTTTACATTGGTTTGGCCACATTGGACAAATGAAAGATCGTCAGATCTCTAAAGATGTGCTGTATGGAGAACTCGCCACTGGCTCCAGATGGGTTGCAATACTGCTTCTTCATTTCAGTATCTCTGCAGCTATCCCATGAAAGCATGAACCCAGAGTTCTGGAAATCTATGGCAGTAGGCAGAGGCAGACAAGCAGAAAAAGTGAAATGTCTCTGCTATGTTAGGAGAGTAGATTGCATAGGCAACAGAGAGAAGTGTCTGTTCAAGAAGTGTTAGGCTCAACCTTCATGAGTACAAACTTCAGTAAGGTCTGTTGCTGCAGGAGCCAACTGTAAACCATGGCCATGAATAAAATTAAGTTGTGGTGCTGTATTCCATTGTCTCTCAAGACAAAAGGATGGTGGTCAGTCAGCATCAGCTGTATTTAGACGTAACAAAAGGGGCTCCTTAGAGGTCCCTCAGAGAAACAGTGTGTGGCCCTTGGGTTCCCAATCCTTCTCTAATCCACCTTTTCTAGCACAGAGTGTTCAGCAGAGGAGGAACAGGTAGACTGGTGTGTGAACAATCCTACTTCAAAGCCTTCTCCAAGTCTCTTCAGAGGCACCTCATAGACGCTTTTTTAAATTTTTTATTTTTGCTGTGTCTGATCGAAGTCTCTGATATGAAATGACCTGTGGAATGGATCACAGTCTCTGATGCTGCTAATCTGTGGAAGTCTTTCTGAGTCTTGTCTGTTGCAAACACAGGTTTTATTTAATGGTCTCCCCATCCCCAAAAATACTGTTATATAAATGTAACTGTGAAAAATTATTTGGCATTTTGTACAAAAGTTCAGCCGAGCAATTTCAGTATATTGTGCTGCATTTGTGTCATGTGGAGATTTCTCTGTTTAAAGGGGCCAAGCGAAGTTTTGCAATAATTCATTTGAAGGTATGCTCCTTTGAACTTAATGAGCCATATCTTAGAGTTTGGTAGTTTAAACTCTGGCGCAGCCATCTTTGTACCATCTGAAAAGTTTCATGTTGTGTATAAGGCAGGATCCATACGATGATGGTTCCTATTTGCAGAGCCACTATGTTGGCTGCTTTCCCCCCTGCAGTACTGAGGGTATACATACTTCCATTTCTGGCCATGACTATATTGCATCCAGGGAACATTAGTGCCCTGGCATTGATGTTTTTGGCAGAGACTGCTGTGGGAGGATGGGAAACGACTCCTGAAAGTCAGTCATTTTATGTGCCTCCAAAACCAGGACTGTGTTCTTTGGCCCAAGGAAAGTGCTGTAGGTGGTAAGCCCTAGACAGAGGAATAGGAGAGAGCACTGTTGGATTTTTCTCTCTCCCACTCTTTAAGTAGGGGTGGGCAAAAAATATTCACCACCTTCACAATTTGTATGAAATGCAAAGATTCGAAACTTCGCATTCAAATCAGATATTGGCTGTATTCGAAGATTGACCGCATGCAAAGTTAAAGCTTTTGTATCTTCCTTCAATGCTTTGGAGTGGATTTGGAATGGATTCAAAGGTGCAACTGGTGGCGGCAGGATTTAAAGCAGATTTGAAGCCTAGCACGTTTGAAGTGGCTCCATTTGCACAAATGTGAAATTCAGTCCAGTTTGCTTTGATGCAAAACAAATAGGAAAAAAAAAACCTGCCATGCACTTCCCTACTTTTAAGAACGCTTATAGCATACTGTTTGCTGGATGCTTGTGGAGCAATGTGGGCCCGTACTATCGGACTTCTTGCATGACAATGTTACGGAATTGTGCAGATCCTACTGAAGCTTTTAATAACTGATGTGGTTGTTGTTTATGATTAGAAAAAGTAACACTTGATTTTTCCGTATTCTCTTTTTCCTGCTTTTTAAATATATCATTGATTTGGGCTTATTGCTTCCTTCAGCTGTTTGTTCGAGCTCTTAGAGACTCTTTCTAAGTGCAGACATTTTAATGAATAAATAATTGCCACTTGTGGTTATTGGTGTATATATAACAACAGAAAATCTGTAGTCCTGGCATCAGCACCTGGAGGCCCTGAGGGGATCCACCTGGCCCCCAATATAAAAAGGGGTGTGGTGTCTGGTGTTAACAAGACTTGCCAAGGTGTCATTTTTGGGTATGGGGTTTAAAATCTTTTTCTTCTAGCCTTCACTCCCATCTGCAAAGGGGCTGCCCATGCAAATGTAGGGAATCACAGCTGGAGATTATAATGCCTTCTTGGGTATCAGTGGTGAACAGTGTATAATGAGGCATGTATACTGTTTCTCAGTTTGCTGTAAACAATACTTAAAATATTAAGGTAGGTAAGCGTCACTGATACATAGCAACTGACAGCCATCACCCTACCTTAAGACTGAAGCTGATTTTAATAACTTAGTAGAAGTAGACTTCTTTTCCTGGTAATGTGTGTCCATAATAAAAACAAAACAAAACACCATGCCATAATATGTTGCAATATGTCATCATAGCATTTCTTCTAGCCAAGTGTAGAATCTTTTCCCTCTTTTCACACTCCTTAATGCCCCTTTCTAATCCACTGCAAAGATGGTTGGCCAAGAGATCATTGCATTTCTTATCTGCCAGGACTTAACAGATTCACTTTTCATTTTACCTCTGTTTATCTGTGAAGAGATGTTTTAGATCATAGGAGAGTAATTAATTTTCTCTGCTGTAAATAAAGGATTTTCTGTGGTACACACAAATATTTTCAGGGTGCAGTTTGAGGAACACTATTTATAGGTCACAGACCATGGTGGAGCTGGAAACTTATGGATTGTGAATGTGTTTGTCTGTAGATAATTTGAGTCAATTATCTTGCTGGGTCTGGTTTTGAGAAATTATTTGTGTTCTTTTTATTTGGATTTTATATGTAAATATATTTTGTATTGCATTAGATATTTATATCTGATTATTGTATTTGGTGTTTTGTTCAATAATCTGGTTTTTGTTGATTGCTTGTAAATTACCTTGAGCCTACGATGGAAATGCAGTGATCAAATAAACTGAGGAGGAACTGAGGATGACAGTGATATAGGAGAATGGTAGCTTTACCTGCTTGACTAGAGAAGTGCTTAAGAAACGTATAGTAACTTGTGGACTATAACTGATTGAGGTACTGGTAGTAGAGAAGCATTGCTAGCATGGGCACAACCATTGAGCATAAAAGGTTTGCCATCAGTGATGTCTCCACATCTAGGAGAGGTGGCTCTTTTTTGGGCAGATGGGGGAGGCAGACCCATCCACGGTGACTTCCTTGTCTCCATTTCAGAACAAAGAAGCACTGTTTTCCATAGCGCTCCCATGTAGGGAAGATAACTTCTTTAGAGGCTCCTCTGTGTGTGTGATTGTGCCCCAAAATGGTGCATGTGATTGCTTTGGAGGTGCCCCCTGCCACAAGAAGTTGAGCGTGGGCAACAGTGGGCACATTCTTGGACACACGGAGGCACCCTCAAAGGTGTAAGGTAAGGTAAGGTAAGTGGAGATGCTACCTTAGACATGAAGACCCCATCACATCTTTTTCCTGAGTACTGAGTGAAGAGAGAAGAGACATCAGCCTAACTATTGCATATATGTTATATTGTATGGTGTGCCGATAATTGTAAATGAACAAATCAGATTGATAAAAGAGCAATCAGATGTTGGATCATAGAACAGAAGAAATAAATATTGTGAGTGGCATCTGCTGATGTCTTGCTGTCTCATTCTTCTGCTTATTCTGGGAGGAAAACGCCAAGGTAATTTACTGCTCAAGGTAGTTTTTAATAAGTTGTAAAGCACATGCTACTTTGCAAGAACATGGAAAGTATAATACTATACAATATGTTCTAGCAGTTTCTTTTAACTTTCCAGCAACTTTATTATTCCTAAAATATGTTCAGTTTTTAAAATTATATTAGTCATGTCCCTTAAACAGACAGTTGCCATTTCATCAGCCTCTATTATATTTTATAAAACAAAGTGAAGCATATTAATATATAGCACCCATTTTATAGAATGAGAAATTACTCAGAAAATTGCATCAAAAACTAGGAATAGAAGACTTTTTTAATGGGAAAACAAGGCTTTTAACATTTGTCATCTCATATCTCATATAATGTTTCATATAGCAAAATTCTATGATCTGTTTTGGGGTCCATTAAAAAAAGCATAGCCTTTGGAAATGCAACCATTAGGAGTTGATGTGTCTTTCAGATTTACATACAAATCTGATGTACCACTTCCTCTAGTGGCATTCATCTTGTGGTGTGCTCTCCCTCTTGAGATTTCTGGGGTATCTGTGCTTACATATTTTCTTAAACATATCTATTGAAGACATTTCTGTGCACTCATGTCACCCCAGTGTAAATGGTTTCCTTTGTCTCATCCACCATTTTTAGCAGATGTTTTTATGTTTATTGAGTGTTTTATTCTTATTGTGTATTCCTTTGAGATTTGGAATGAGAGGTGGTATAGGAAATTCTTAAAGACATAAATGTGTACATGAATTATTTGTGGAATGTAGGAATAAAAAGCTCTGCGTATGCAAAGAACAAATAGGATTTCATAGGGTGTTATATTTGGGTTCCAGGGTTCCATTCTGCCAATTGTCTTCCTTTGTATAACTTAGTGGTTGCATGAACAGGATAGTCTTTTGCACCAATTCCAAGAACAAGCTGGCCCCGGGGATGTCCTAGAGGTAGGAGCTGTTGCAGGCTGCTGGCAAGGGACTGTTTGTAGCAGTGAAGTTACATCTGAGCCAGTCCAGAACTACAGCTGGCAGCTGGGCATTTTCATTGTGCTGAAAAATCGCACAGGCAAGAATTGGGCCTGCTGAGTTGCTTTTTCCCCCTGTGCATCCAAATGGGGAGGAGGCAGGGTACTCCACCCAAAGTGACCTCAGAGTTGTTCTACCAGGATTACTGGATGATTAGGTGTGAAGTAGCTTTCTTTAAATATTACTGCCAAGGATGTTGCCATTACTGCCAGGGCTGTGGTGGCCAGGTTTCTGCCAAGGGTCAGTAACCAAAGGGTTCCCAGAAAACACATTTGGCTGGCCGGCCGTCACAGGGCTGATTGGGCTGATACCGGGTTTGTAGTCTGTTATTAAACTCTTCACTAGGATCCCATTCTACTTTCATACGTTGCTGATCTCCAGCCTGTTGACTGGCGTTTGGACTATTGAAACCAGTGAGACCAAAGTGGATATGTCCAGTGATTTACAAATAATGGCGGCATGTGAGCTGATTTTAAGTGCTACATAGATGACAAGTTTTCATTTCAAATTGATTTATTTAAATAAAATAAGCAGATTTATCATGTACTAAGAAGTTAAAAATAATAGCACTGGGGCACAGCCAAAATGTGTAGGTGGTACATAATGACTAAGGGTACGTTCAGATATGTGATTAGGGATGCTGTGGGATGAATTTGAGACTCTAGGGACAAACATACAGTATTTTTTTTTAAGACTCTTTATCCCATTCCAAAGTCTCCTTTTGTTTGCTCCTTTTATTGATGGGATTGTCTGATTCTTAGGGTGACCTGCAGTTCGGGGCTGATAGGATGGGAGGATTCAGAAGATCCTGTAGCCAATATGAAGACTTGTAGCTTGGAAACAGTTGGGCAATCAGTCAGGACTCTGGAAAAATGGGTTGATGGCTGCTTTTTTGGAGCTTATTTTAAAAACTGTGTGATGCAACAGCGGATGGGGCACTCCTTAGTAAATAATTGTTCCAAAAAAAGCCCAGTGTGATCTCACCATAATGCTGTGATCTGGCACAACAAAAAAAGAGCTTTCTTAAGGTGGCTCAGAGTCAGCTTGGGATTGTTCACACCCCAGTCTGCTCCCCCCCTAAACATTCTGTGCTAGAAAAGGTGGATTAGGGAAGGCTTGGGAACATGAGGACCACACACTAGTGTTTCTTCGGTGCCACCAAGCTGCCCTTTTGTTATGTCTGAACACAGCCTAGTGGTTTAGAAACAGCGGATGTCCCTAAGCATGGTTTATGCCACCATTTGGCACATTTTTTTACATGTGGTTGCTTGATTTGTTGAGAGACAATCTATGCATATAGCACACCAAGCTGGTAAGGAATATACTGATTAAAGACAGGGTAGAGCCAGTGACATTTTGTTGCAGTGCTTGAAAGTGTGCCAGACTGTAGAAAACCAGGTCCTGCATAGATTTTCTCACTCTGATGTGGTATTTCCCTCTAATTTCTAGTTCATGATGACTATCTAGGACTGGTGACCCCCACCTGTAATCTGAAGTGGTACAACCCATTCTGTTAACAATGGATTTTTCATCAAACATAATAATTTGTCTCAATCAAGAACAATTCTACTACCTGACATCATATCACAATCCTGTCCATTTCTTGTACTCCCTTGACCTGTGGATTGCTTTACTATACCATTTTGAGTCCTGTTAGAGAAGAAGAATATGAAATTATCTAAAGATACTGTAATCTTTGTCACGCTCTCTGCAAGATAATAACGACTTTCTTGCTTCCTGTGTGATTGAATTGGTTGTGTTTTCTATGGTGGTGTTCCACATTTTATTAATAGAAAGACTCCACAGTTTGCTACGTGTCTTGCATGTAATCATTTTGTTATTTGTCAGTGTTGTTAATAATATTATATATAACAACAGTATAGATCATTATGCAGCCTCAGTCAGTGGGGATCACATATTAGATTTTGAGCTTGTCTATCACTTGTGAGTTTCCTGGATGCATCTGGGTTGCTGCTTTGGGAAATGGGGTGCTAGACTAAGGAGAACTTTGCTCTAATTAGGCGGATATTTTCTTCTCCTCAGTGGCAGAATTACAAAATTAATGTTAATTTTAATCTCAAGCAGTTGTTGTGAACTATGCTGCCAAGTATGGAGCCTGTCTCAAAAAGTGTGCCAAAAGAAAGATGAGCTTAAAATGGGATAATATATTTGTTTTAAATATCCTATTTAAATTTATTTATTTATTTGCACATCCCACCTCATCACTTAAAAGATCACAGGGTCTAAAATCTAAATCTAAAAGCAAGGTTAATAACAGGCAAAACCAGCCACGTATTAAAACAGGATTAACTGGATGGGGGGCTAGGGAGAGGCAAGTATTTCCCCTGGGAATCCTGAGTGAATAAATAAGTTTTCAGCATGTATCTAAAAGATTTGATGATAGGTGCCTCGCTTACACCTAAAACATCACACAAAGGAGGCCTTGCTATGGAACACTGGAAAATATCATTCAGGCTTCATTCACCCATAGGGAAAAAAAGTGTCACCAATGTGTCTTAGAGATATTCACGTTTAGCCCTTCTGTTCTCATCCCATCTCCAATCCATCTTTTATAGCCTAAAATGATCATAAAGAGGGAAAGGCATGAATGATCTGTAAGCCACATTTGGGCTGCGGTGAAACCTTACTTTTTGTCCAGTTGGAGGCCATCCTCTGTTTGCCAGGATCACATGTGAAAGTGAATTTCTGTTTATTCTGTGGTCTTTCCTTCTCTGACTGGGGCTATCCTGTACTCAGATTAACATAACACTAAGTCATTTCTGCTGCAAGAAACAGACCCAAGCAGAGGGCTGTGGGGAAAGAAAGTCTGCTGGTGGGTGCTTGCACATCATCTCTTGTGATGCTGCCTCAAGCATGGGACCCATAAAAGCTCGGCATGGTGGTGGCACAGGAGGAGCAAGCACAGGAGCAGCGTGTGCCTCTAGTCCTCAGCCCACCTCTGTGGCGGCATGGCTGCTCTCCTTCCTCTTAGCCCATCTAGGACAACCTTTCCCCTGTCTTCCTGTAGCTTCTCTTGCTTGGAAGACAGCCTTCTGGCTCAGGGGCTTGGACCTGGAGAGGGCCCTCAGAATTGGTCTGTACCCAGCCCAAGGTAGGTGTGAACAGGCTGGAAATGGTCTCAGTTCTCTGTCCATCTTAAGACGGACTGTCTTGAAGGTATGACTGTGGCTCAGAGGTGCTTAAAAAACTACTGTGACCTCTATTGGGACCAGATGATTGCAGCAATCCTATTTGCCTATAACAGGGGAGATAATCTAGCGAGTGACCTAATCCCATGTTGTTTATTTGTCAAGCACAGGTATAATGTGTACCCAAATTAAGGTACTACTGAACAACTTGTTCACTGCATTCCAGAGTAGTTAAAACCTTCAGACCATGTAGAAGGTTAGATACAGTGTGAAACTACCAGAGCATGGATAGTAGTGGCCAGGCTAACTTTATACAGTAAAGCTGTAGATGATGCATCAGGCAAAGCTGGTAGTGGTACTTCTTTATTTTTTTATCCTTGAAAAGTGCTGATCGTTTATCCAAGATAATACTCAGTTCTGATCTAAGTTCATACACAATTTAAACTATACTTCAGCAGAAGTTAAATTCTTTGCCCAGGGCTATGTTTATGTATCTGGATGTGTTTCTCTCTTTACTTAAATGGAAGCAGGGAGCATCTTTGACAGCCAGTAAGTTCCAGTGTAAGGTCCTCTCTGCAGTTATCTCTGGTCAGGATTAAGAAGTAGACTTTGGGCTTCACTTTTGCACATTAATGCAGAACAAGGGAGGACATCCCCTGCTATAATGCTGTCTGCACTAGATGGAGCATAATCCAGATCAGGGGATTGCCAATCTGGATCATCATTGAGGACTGCGGGTGTATTAGTATATGTAAGTCTAGATCACAGTGGCATGAAGGAAGGTATGCAGCTTTGTTTTCCAGGCTACTGGGGGACTCATTTGGTAGCACACCAAAGTGTGATGCTGAAATGGTTTCCTTGGGGGTTTCAAGGCTAGGAACTTTGTTCTTAGCTGTCATTGACAGCAGAGGCTGACTCCAAAGCTTGTGTAAGCTTTGGGACCGGCATGGGCAGTAGAGCTGGAATAGCCATCACCATGCAGATGGTTTTGTTCAACCCTAAGCCTTGACATGATCCCGAGCCACTGATCAGGATCGGAGCAAGGTATGTGCAGAAGGTGTTAATTGTTTGCATCTTCAACGTATTTCAGTCTTTCATTACATCTCAAGGACTTAGGTGTATCCATCCATGCCAGCACAGACCTGGCATAGATCATTTTGTGACTACTTAACCATATTTTAGTTCACATGTTCAACCGAAGACTTTGTCAGTTTGGTCTTAAAATTTTTTATCTCTGTTTTTCACATAGAGACATCAAAAGTGCTGAGAATTGGGGGAAGTAATAATGAAAATACGAAAACAAATAAAATACTGGGAAGTAAAAATTAAGTAGGAGAAAAAGGAATAATGTCAAATTGTCATATGGAAAACTTGTATGTGATATCTGAATGATATCATAGGTGTAAGATATAAGAGGCCCAGCAGTATGCAGTGGAAACTATGACTATGTCCAGATGAGCCTGTAGGGATGCTTGTGAACCACTGGTCCAGTGGTTAGGGAGCCGGACTCTTATCTGAGAATACTGGGTTTGATTCCGCCCTCCCCCATGAAGCCAACTGGATGACCTTGGGCTAGTCACAGCTCTCTTCTGAGCTCTCACAGCCTCACCTATCTCACAGTGTGTGGTGTGGGGAGAAGAATCGAAAGCTTTGTCAGCTGCTTTGAGTCCCCTTAAATGGATGAGAAAAGCAGGGTAGGAAAGACAACTCTTCTTTTTCTTGTGGAGAGCCAAGGGGGCATGGGCCCCACAAATTGCTGCACCCTCAGTCCTGTAGCCTGTGCCAGAGTGACAGAAATTTGCTCTTGGATTAAGGTCTGAGAGCACTCGCGGCCCCTTTTCACCTCTGCCAACACTGTCTGGTGTTGTGGCACTGGCATCTGTCCTGGGTTTTTCTTTTGTTTGTTTGGTTTTTTGCCTGGCACAATTAAGGGTCAGAGAGAAACATATCCATTTCTTTAATTACTCTGTGAGGTTTCCAGAGATGGGAGGTATACGGTGTGCAGATAGCATGCCTCCTGAGCGGAACTACATCCTCCAGCCGTGCAGAATCATGTCAACTTTTACAAGTGTATTAAAATCGGATTTTTAAAAAATTGTTAGTTAAATTGCTTAAAGCACGGGTTCCTAGCGATAAAATATGAATTTGGACATACAAGCTACCTGTTTCTTTTAATTTTTTTTGCTCGTGAGGCAGACATACTTTAAAGTTAGTTTATTTATTTATTTACATTTTTAACCTGCCCTACACCCAGAGGTCTCTGGGTGGGTAACAACATTTAAAATCAAACATTATTAAAACAATAACAACCACAACTGTTGTCTAAAACTGTTGTGAAACAGGATGGGAATATAGGAAGTATTTGCTGAAATACGGTCCACAAAATCAGGAAAGTAAGAGGTATACCTTTCCCTAGAATTGCATGTTTTTTTTTAAAAGATCACGTACTGTACTTAATACGTTAACAGTTTTTGATCTCTTACAGAGGAAAGGTTAGTAAGAAAATAATTACTGAAACAGTAAAACAAAGAAATGCTGAAATTGATTTGATCTTGTGGAATTAAAATTAAAGTCTTCAAAACGAAGCCTACTTCTTAAATGCCTATTTAACAGAGCTGTTTGATATTTTTTGAGTTCAAGCCAAGAAATAAACAACAATAAATGTATTCTTAAGCGTGATCTCCTTTTGAAAGGAATAGGTTTGGAACATAGGGCAATTCTGCACTGGATCAGTAGTCATATTAGGAGCCTTCCTTCCACATGCTGGTGTGGTCTAAGGGAAGCCCTGGGTGGAATTTCCCATAGCCTTTCAGAGAGGGGAAGAGTTTGTGCTTGTTCTTCAACTCTAGACATAGCATGCAGCAGAAGGTAGTACAACTTGCAGTTCTGTGTCTTTTTCTCTCAAATAAGAATGAAATTCTCCTCAAGGCTGATTGAAATGAATGAGTTACACCTTTCTGGATGGATGGATCCAATGGTGGTTGGCACTCTTCAATAGTGGTGCTAGTTCTGATAACGTCATTTGAGAAAGTTGACCGCAAATGCCATGGAACTGGTGGCTGCTGGTTTTACAGTACTGGCGCTGTTTGCTTGTAAATGTTTTCATTCCTGTGTTGTTAGCATGGAATGCAACCAGCTTATTTTACTAACATGGCATGGAGTAAAGCTCTGCAGACACTATGGGGGCCTCCAGATAATAAGAGGCAATGCAGGACCTAAATATATATATATATATATCTTGTGATTGCCTTTTGCTGCCCTTCATCAAACATGAGGAGAAGGCCTCCATGCTTGCTTGGCCCATTTTGTTCTCTTGCTTGGGGCTACCCAGAGGCTAGCAAAGCATCCACTCACTTCCTTTTGTTGCTACCTGGCTGGCTTCTGTGTAGCTCCAAGCAAGATAACAACGAATCAGGGCAGCAGATACCAATTAAGCATTACTGTTATGGGAAACAAGGCATTATGGGTTATCGGTTCACTAACCTGGAACTATATCAGGAATACCATAATTACACCTGGCATTTCCAGTGTAGTCCCAGGAAAATCACAAGGAGCCTTGTATTTCATAAAATGATTATTCGGGCTCAGAGCATTTAATTTTACAAACATATCATGACATGAGTACCTGGCATGGCCTTTTTAAAAAAAATCAGCATAAGAGAAATTCTGTTGCATCTTGACATTGCATTTGAATTTTGGAAAGAGGGAAGAAGCTTTTATTTAAAAATACTCTGCCATTATTTTTGCTTATTGTCAAACAAACATTTGATGGGTGCAGCTCATCTGTGAGAACAAACTCATGCCATAGCAGAAACACTCCTTCCAGAGCAGAACCTATTGCCTGTTGAGAGCACACAAACACATGGCAGCGTAGTTTCTGGTTTGTCAATGTTGACATAGTCAGCAATTGTATTAATTAGGCAAGTCTAATGTATGTGAGAAGTACTGAACAAAAAGTCAGCCTGCCCCTAATCACTGTGTATGTACAGTAGCAGCTAATAAAATTTCAAAGCCTTCTGAAACACTGAGCTAAGCTTATTTGATCTTAACTGGGCAGTCATTTATCTCTTTTTAGTTATTGGTAATTCCTCTCAGCTCCAGGCATGCAAAGTAATTCTCTGCCTTAGGTAAACCTCTGAATTGGGATTTGCATATTTACTGCAGGAAGATACAACATGTTTTCCATATGTATTTAAGTTAGTGGAGAAGCTGGAAGCATTCATGGGAGATACTGCCTGCTGCCACCAAGAAAGATCAAAATGCTACTAATCTCAGTAGACTGAATGAGGCTTGTTGGTACAGAGTTGAGCAGCACTTCAGCAGGTCACAGTCTTTGGGGAAGAGTCATTAGACTGGATCAGGAAGGATCGGCGAATGAGATGAAATATTCAACTTACGTGCCATGTAATTTTAAATATAGTTTTTAAACTTTGAGTCGCCTCATAACTTTTGCTGACAGCAGATTCTGGAGAGGTTATGTAACAAAGAACACGTTCTTGTGGCTGTTAGGTTTGAAGAGCTTTTAATGGAGATTTGGTGAATTCATGAAGGTAAGGCATTAGGTTCCACCCAAAGGAAGCTGCTTGCAGGAAGCAGTGAGGACATTAAAGGAACTTGTCAAATTGATGGAGTTTCGTATTGGCCCTTTGCAGTTCAGGAGAAAGTCATGCCACATCCAGTAGGCAACTCAAAATTCTGGGGTGGAGGTGGGGTGGGCGAGCCATCAAAACAACAACCCATGCAAAATCTTGAATGGGGTGATTCCTGTCTTTTAAAAAGGGCTGGATGGGAAGTGTCAGCATCTGTCTTGATGTGTTCAATGACAGCATCCTTGTTGAAATGATCACTGAAGCCTTTTTTTTTTGCCATCTTCTTTGTTTTTTGTTGATGGTGTTCTTAAGGCATTCTGGGTTCAGAAATGCCCCAAAGTGGTTGACACATATTGCTCAATCTCTTCTTGGAGATCTGGTGGCGTCCTTACTTTGGTAGTCAGAACTTGTTGGTATGTGTGTGTTTGAATACCACTGAGAGAATCCCTCCAAAAGTGCCGGTCTTCAGCATGCTGTGGACAAGAGGATGGAGGTGGATGGAAGCAACCTTTTCCCCATTAGGTTTACATGTGACCCCTAAAGCTTACCAGCTATCTTTAATGACATTCCAACCCCAGCCAACACTGGCGGAAGTCATATCCTGAATCAGAAGACGGATCCAGATTGGGGAGGGAAAGTGTAGATAAGGACATCAGGTATCAGACCAAAATTTGGATTTTATTTTATTCTGTAGAACTTAGTGAATTATTTGACATGATGTCAACATTAAAGAACACAGAGGCTGCATCCACACAGTCTTCCAAAGGGCTGAGTTGTGTGGCAAAAGTTGTTGGTCCCACTGCTGGGGTAAACTGTGTAATATCCAAGCACCAGTGAGGAACCTAAAATATAGCTGTGATGAGAACATTACTACTGTATTGTTTCTGTGCCACTTGGTGCACCAAAATGGCCAATTCTGGTCATGTTTCCAGTACTTTAGAGGATCAATAGAGAACAGGCAGCAGATAAACAGGCAGCAGCTTAGCCTATAAACCACCCTTCAAGTAATTTCTTGGGGTCTAGCAAGTAGCCACTCTGACAGCCAACTCCATTGGGGGCTGTCAAATTTGGGTGCACTTTCCTCCTGTATGAATGCAGTCAGTCTAATCCTATTGTTACACCTTTCTGGTTAGTTTAACTGATTTGAGCAATCTTGTTTCAAGTTGAGAAAGTGGTTTTCTTGATGCTGTTACATCACTGGAAGTCATAAATAGCCAGGCAGGTAGAAAATGCAAGTGAAGCAGGTCATTACAAATACGACCAACTTGTGTCTCTTTCTCTTAGAGAACAAGATGGGTCAAACAAGGTTCTGTCCACAGGCTTAGAATTAGTCCTTTAGCTTGTACTTTTCCCAAGGATTTCTGGCACTTGGTTTCCCATTCTCCCACCTGAATGCTCAATCATTTGATTGGTTGGTTGGGAAAGATTGTGACTCCAGTCAGTCAGTCAGGCTGTGTGGCTAATCATGTAGGGAAAAGATTTGCTTCCAGAATGGTTCATACTTTTCCATTTCCATTTCCAAGACTTTTGCCCAAGGTGGTTTGCAACAAATGGAAACAAAATACAAAGCAAAATACAAACATTACATCAAAAAATACAGCAAATCTAAACAAATATAAAGATAATTTTCCCCAAGGCAGTTTACATGCCAAAAATATATATAGCACATTATAACAAATAAAATATTATATAGTTTTTCATGGGACTGAGGACTAACTTCTGGTTTATGAGCAGAACCTCGCTTACTCCACCCGTGATCAGTGCTCCTATGGAACATTGATTGCAGCTCATGCTGTTATCAGCACTGGCTGAGAAGATTAAGGATGAAGGACAGAGAACCTTTGGGTTGTATGTGTCATTTTCTTTTCACATAATTCATGCAGGAGGACAATGTCCTGAAAGCTAGTATGCTTTCTGATCTGGTATTCTGGGCAGTGCAGAATTGTGACTTATATTTATTCTTCTGCATATTGGGTGGTGTTAGTCACAAAAATTGGCAAAGAGTCTTTGTTGCCTTTCCTTGCATAATGTTGGGGCCTATTGGAAGATTGGCAAGGAGGATCAAATAGTGGTGTGTTCCCAGAGAATCATAGATCTGTGGAATTCACTATGTGAAGAGGTGGTGACAGCAATCAGCCTGGATAGTTTTAAGAAAGGATTAGATAAATTCATGGAGGACAGGAATGTCATCGGCTACTAGATTTGGTGCCTAGGTACCATCTCCAGGTTGGAGACAGGCAGGATGCCTCTAAAGGCTATTTGTCGGGATTCCAGAGTAAGCTAAGGTTTCACATTTGTCTTCTGCCTGAGAATGCCCAAGGAATGCTCAAGGATGCTGGACTAGGTGGGTGGTGGCCCAGTCCAGCATGGCTCCTCCCATGTTCTTCTGTATTCCATATATAAGCATAGGTTTAGAATCTTTGCAATATTCTGATTGTGCTTCTTGAGGGTCAATATTCCTTATTTTCTGTATTTAGTTAGTGCACCTGGAATGGACAGAATGATGTAATCCGGTCTGACTTGGGCTAGAGTAGCTGCATAATTGCTTTTGGCACATAGTGTAACCCCTCTTGGCGCACACTCTTTTGTTTATAGCCCACCTGGGATATAATAATTGATGTGACCTGTCTTTCACCCCCTGAATAAAGTGCATCCTTAGACTTGGCAGGGAACCAAACAGAGATAAGAGAGAAACATCAAATCAAGAACTAATTAGGCTTTAGATAAGGAAAAAGCCCCTGTGCAGGTAAACAAGTACACAGGCTATCTATATGAAGGGGTGGGCACTTTGGACTTGAACACAGGTAATCTGGAGGGTGCTGAGCATCTTGGCCAAGGTATGTACTATCTGTTGTCCTTAGAGTACGCAACTGGCCAAAGTGGCACAGGATTGTATGTATTTTTTCTGAAACCTGAAGCCACTTCTTCACTCTTATGTACCCTTACTTTTGATCTGGATCTTTGAATGCTGTAGTCCTCTTCTGGGCTCCTTTCATCTGCACTTTAGTGGAGATTAGAAAGGCCCCACCCTCTCTAGTCCTCTCCATCTGCATGGATGGAGCCTGTTCTTGATCAGAAGGCTCAAAAGAGCTTCCTGGATTGGAATAATGATAGTTCTAAATAACAAGGTCTACCAAGCATATAAAGGCCACGAGAGACCATTTTGGCACTTATTGTGCTACTGAAATGGGTCCCCCAGGGGCTCTGAGGCCCTGGCCATCAGGGCTGTCTCTAAAGCTCACGTGAACTTCAGGCCAGAGCAAGGTCTAGTCCAGAATAGATTGAAACCGGTCCCTATTCTGATCTAGATCCAGACATGCACGTAAGTGCAGAAAGGTCCTATGTTATTGTTTTTTTCCTATCTTGTAAGCTATATATCTTAGTATTAATAAACTTCCTTTGTCCGTACTCGTTGCCTCAAACCCAAGTGCACCTCCACTGGTGCGGGTGCCAGGACACTTTGTTATATACTTCTAGGAGCATTCATTTGGCTGTTCTCAGTTAACAGAAACTGAGGCACAAACCGATTCTTCTTCCCAAAGTCTCTACCCTACCCTTCAGGAAGGTGTTCCATACGTTTCTGAGTCACAAAATAGAGTTCCAGTGCCCCCTTGCTCCATATTATTGAAATGCAGGTGGTGGTGTTCTCCATCAACAATTAGTTGCATTGCTCATCTTGACTGTGACTTGGCAGCTGTTTGAGGCAGACCCAAACTGGCTTTTCTAGAGTTGGATTGGTGATTCTTAATATGTTTGCTGGCTTTGTGGGCTGTGACTTCCTGGACATTAACTTGTTCTACCTGCTCTCTAGTGGTTTCTCTTCCACTGTGGGGCAGTGATTAAGGTGTACTTTCTGAACATTTGTAGGACGATGGACCTTTTACCCTGCTTATGCAGCAATCCTTCCCACAAATATGCGAGAAGACATACTTTTGGTTAGTAATGTGAGGTGAGTGAAGCGATAGCAGTGAAACATCTGGTAATTTTTGCTAGTTCTGAAAATCTTTTACTGTACCTTCTTTGCTTCTATAAAGCTACCCTAGTTGAGCAGCAATTGTTTAATGTTGTGATCTGATTTTTTTTTTAAAGGAAGGGATTGAATATTTAGGCTAAATAAGGAACATAGTTGATAGAAATAGTGGGCACTGCTGAAGAGGTTGGCAATTGCCATCTGGTCTGTGTTTACTAATGAAACATCATTTTTGCTGGCTGCTAAATATGTTCAGTGCCCTTTTCATTGCAGGATTGAGTAACTGAAGAAACATATGTCATTTTGGAATGTAAGCTCCTTTATGACAAGTGTCTTCCCCTCTCCCTGTTTAGGATAACCTATAAAGCATTATGCATGTCTTAGTAAGAAAACAATATAAGCATCTTAATGGTCTGTTCCTATATACATTGTATGTGTCCTGTACTTTCTGCTGTGCTGAACTTCCAAAGTCTTGGCTGAAACTGATCTTAGATTTCCATAGGAGAAGCTTGCCCATTTGAAGCAGATGGGGCAAGCTTATCTTTGGATGAAAGGAAGGGTGCAGAACATCACTGTAAGTCAGTTGTGAATTATTATGCATTCTATATTGATGTGCTTCCTTATTTAAGATGTTAATTTAATATTAAGGCTGTATCTCCACTTACCATTCAAAGCTGCCTCTGTGGGTCCAAGAAGGCACCAGCTAGTTACTCCATCTCCATTTTCAGCTGCAAACTGTTAAGAACATAAAGAGGAGCCCTGTTGGATCAGGCCACAGCCCATCTAGTCCAGCATCCTGTCTCACATGGTTTACACCAATTGCTTTTGGGCATTTTCAAGGAGAAGACAAAGGCAAAACCTTCACCTGCCCTTGAGTCTCTGCAAATGTCCTTTAGAGTCATCCTGCTTGTCTCTCATCTGTAGACAGTATCTTCACCTGCTGTCCTGCCTGGCACAGAGTAGGCACCATTTCACAGCTCTGTCCTTGCTCTAACATGGAGATGAGGCACTTCCCCTGCCCAAACCACCTTTCCATGGCATCTCAAGGTTATATTTCTGAGGAACCCAAGGATGCTGAACCAAAGGTGGTGTAAGTGTGGATTCATTATATTTATCCACCACAACACTCATTAATGGGTACTTAATGGGTACTTCTAGTGACAGTGGAAAAACACCCATGATGTGATGGGATTTTGGTCTATCACTGTCAGTCTTTTTAGCTTAACTTGAAGCAGCTCTTGGCTTAAAGGATAAGTAGGATTTTGTCCCCAAAGATACTATGGTCCTCTCCTGTGCAAAACTATCTACCGTACTAATATTCCTGTCGCAGACCTTCTAGTTATGTATTAAAATGAAAAGTTTGACAGGTTGTTCTTGGTTGTAGACAATGCAGTTTTGTAAACAGTTACGGCAACTGCTTAGATACTAAGTTGTGCTTGTTCAGAGCATCTCATATTGGGGCATGTAGTTGCTAAGGGCCTAAATCTTTGTTTTAAAGAGAAGACTGGCAGTCTGCCACTCTGTAGAACTCTGAACTGAGCAAGTTGCCTCCTGGTAGCCTCATTGACTCAGTCCCATGGGAATGCAAATAGGTGCTGATACATGAAGAGACCCAGTTTGAGATAATCTGTTTGACGTTTTGGAGTGAATATTGGTGCAGAACACCGGCTGAAGGACACTGAGAGGCTTAGAAAGTTTGTTGATCTTTGGGAATATTCAAAAGAATTCAACAAAGGAAAAGGCACTGTTGAATGGCGGAAACATTTGCCTCGTTCAGAAATGATGAAGCTCTCCTCCTGCTCTTTGTTCAGAGTTTAACAGTAACCTTTATTTTTTTGTTGAAGACAATGAGGTGATAGTGGCTTAAACTGTGAAGTTGCCCTTTGTTATTTCCAGGTTTAATAATAGTGAGTTCTACTTGTAACAGCAGAATTATTTGAGTTTTGGTAATTGTGACCTGTTGCAACTTTTGTTTTACAAATTTCCAAGTATTTCTAGTAACAGCATATAGGTTTTTTCCCCCTGTATGGCTAAAATGTACTTTTTAACCCACGTCTTTGATATTTATCTCCCTGCTACTGGGGAAGTTTAGTATTTTAATTATGAATGGTGTTGCTGATTTCAACCCATATTTTTTATAGTTTTAAACAGTAAATATTTGCAGGTGGGTTTTTTCTTCCTGTAATGGAATTCTTGTGAATAATGAAGTATGAATGTCTTGATTTATACTGCTGGTAATCTGAATTAGATCGTACAGATGGATATTTGAATTTTTTTTCACATTAAAAAATATTACTAAATTAAATTTTCCACATGAGAAAGCACACAAATGCAGCCAGTTCAGCTGTCTTGTTTGCAGGATGATTTTTTCTTCTATGGTTTGATGAGTGTAGAGTCGCCACGTTGTTTTAGGACTTAAATTTCCCCCTTCCAGAATATTTTGTGGGGATTTTCTCTATTTGCTTGTTGTTCTAATATAGCCCTAGTTCCTGTCAGTGACAAGCTTTAAATATGAAGACATTTAAGCAGAATAAGATGTGCTAATTAACAGCTGAAGGAAGGGAATTATCCCTTTTCACCCTTTTTTTGGTGAATCCGAAAAATCCGAGCCTGGGTTAGCTTTTACAGGACATCTACAGAACATCTGCCCAGTTATTATTGTACTTATTACTGAAGTTGTCTCCCTTTTTACTACACCCTCCCGGTTCCAACATTAGCAGTGCTCCATACTGGGGTAGATTTAAGTAGAAATCTCACATACAAGCAAGAAAAGAAAAAGGCCAGCTTAGCTTCTTTTTCTTATGTTCTACAAGGCTATAATTAGTTTGTCGAAGATGTTTTTTGTTCTGTTTTGTTTTACTTACACTGTGGCCCATTTCCCCATGTCAAGATTTTATCACTTTGTTCTGCTTTATAGACAAGATGTGACTATGGCGTAGTGGCAATTCTTGCTTGGCATTTGCGCACCCTTGCCAAGATGGGAGTACCTTCTTGGCAAGCTGCATCCAGACAGGGTTAAAAAACTGTAATTATTTTGAAGTACTGTAGTATTTGATTTGCCAGACGTGATCACAGTATTCCTGATATAGTCCTGAAATATAGACCCACGTTTAAGGTGTCTCGTCTCTGTGTGACCTGCTAACGCAGGGAATATTGACCTACATCTGGATTCAGTGCTTTGTTCTGGAAATCAAAAAAACAGCGGCATAGGTAAGGCTTGCTTATACATGTCTTTGCTTTTTAATATATCCACAGTGGTCTAGATTGACACTGCAGTATAAATTACAAGCATTGTAGGGGATCAAAAGGGTACTAGAAAGAAGGAACCTCATTTTATTGGAGCACCCCATGCTAGCAACAGGGACACCACCGGCAGAGCGTTCCTTGCCTAGAAACCACTTCAGATTTAAAATTTGTATGCGTATCTGGGGTGTGGGACTACTCACAGTTTTGCCACATTTCTGTACTTTAACAAACCTTTTAGATGCCCAAAAGCTCAAACAGCAAACGCTGACACAGAAGAGTTAGGACTAGAGAACAAAGTATGGAGGCATGGACGAAGCAGTGGCTGTATTGGGTTTTCAGGATAGTCTGGAAATGTCTGGTGAATGCAGAAATCATTTGCAGCATAAACTCTGGTTGAAAGTTTTCGTTGTTGTTTTAATTAGAGTTTTGCAAATTGGTGGAGGTCCTTTGAACCTATTGCCTTGTGGTTGGTGAATGCACACACGAGAGACAAATATATATGTGTCTGTCTGTGTGTGTGTGCGCGCTCTTACACTCACACAGAGCTTCCGAACTGGTCTCTCGGTAACAGCTGTTTGTTTTTTGCAGTTACAGCCGAACTTCAGAGCCATTCAGCCGTATGAAGAGACTCTCTCTGCCTGCCCCCGGCAGCCCTTTCTTTTTGGGTCTTATTTTGTTGGAGGGAACTGGTTGAAGCCATGCCCTGCACAGAAACCCTTTTGTATCTCTTTTTTTTCCGACCAATTTAGTCATAAAAAAAGGGCATGTGCCTATTCAGTACAGATAACTGTTATCTCTTATAAAAGTCTACATGAGAGTAAGTAATTGACTGCACTTGGCTCTGGTACAGTAGAGCAAAGCTGTTTGATCAGCAGATGCCTTTTGTACACAGACTGAGGGCGAAGTTGTGGCGGGATACGGGGAGATGCGAGAGTTAATCCTTGCTTATGGTGCCCCCTCCCCTCTGTCGCTTTTCCCCCCACGCTGTTTGCAGTGCTTAGCAATCCTTTTGAAACTTTGCAAAGGCTTGAGAAGGGAGGGAAGCACACTGTGTTGGCACGCATGTGCTTCGGCTGGAGACACCCAGCAAACAAGAGTTCGCTTCATTATTTCTTAAGACAGACCCAGGGACTTGCTACGCTACTGGTTTTTGTCCTTGCTGTCCAACGTTTTGAGTTTTAAATCCATTTCCTGTCTTCACATAAACTTCGTCCCTGTCTTGTTTTTGCTTCTTTTCCTGGGTGGCTTTCCTATCAACCATATTAAATAAATAGGGAAACTGTTCTGTTGTTGAAGAACTCCCTTTCCCTCAAGCATATTAAGTTGTGAATCATCCCTACTATAACTCATTTGTGGGAGCTGCAACTTTTATTTAGAAGTCTAAAGAAACATGGTCTCCTCCACCCCCCATTCTTTTTCATAGTAGGTAGGTCTGTGACTGAAACAATCCCTTTTGTGTCCTGCTTTGACATGACTCCTGTTGCATTCACACAGATCTGTAAGTCTGAAAGCCAGTAGCTGTGTGTCTTTCTCTGGAGCTGAGTTTGTTTGTTTTTGCACAGGAAATACTGTACTCCAGAAAATGATTTTGCTTTCTCTCTCTTTTAACTCATCAGTACAGTGCTGGCAAAAGACCAAAAGAAATACCAGGTTTTTTCTTTAAGTCTTATACTTGGTTACATTATTTTGAGTTTATATGCTTCATTTAAACGTGTTTAATTTCTCTCAATTGTTTTATGTTCCTGATTTTTTATTTACTACCCTGAGACCTTGGTATTAGGATGGTATGTAAGTTTTTAATAAACATTATTTAAAAAATAATAATCTAATCATGGTTACTGCAGGGACTTTTCCAGGGAAAGGGATGTCCCCACAGTGTAGAAATGTGGTACACAATCTTATTTCTAAAATACACGCAAAATATACATCTACCATTTTACTTGGCTGGGGTACAAAGTTGTCCAGCCTAATGAAGATTACACTGTACTAACTTCTCGTTCTCCTTCTCTTTCACCTTTCCATTCACCTTTTCCTATTTTTCTTCTTCATTCTCAAAGCAATGCAGGTTTTACCTTGAGGGATCAAATAGTGTGTAATTCTAATTATTTTTGTCTTAAACTAGATTAGTCTATGGTTAGCCATTTTTGTCTTTCTTATAGGTGCATTGACAAAGCCTAGTTGAGCTGAGTTTTACTTTTAACACTTTTCATGGAGAAGTAACAATGGAGATATATATATTTTAAAGCGCCACATGGGGTGTGTGTGTAGCCAACAAGAATTATTTAGTGTTAGAATCAATGTAATAAGAACATACTTTCAGGATGTCCAAAGAGTTAAGTGCATTTAGTTGTTCAAAACCACAAAGGTTGTGATTCTACATACCCTAAGAGAGTACCTGCTCCTGCCCGTCTCCATTTTCAGTGGCAGAAGGCTCTTCAAAGCGATGACATGAGCCATTTTCCAGAGTAATTCCTCATGCAGGCACCTCAGTTGCAGGACGGTTTCTTTTCACTTTGCACAGAGGAGTTGTGGAAGATGACACCTCCTTGCTTTGAAATGTAAACAAGTAACAGCACCTTGAATGGGGGTGCCATTCCTCATCTGCCCCAAACAAAACCAACTCCCCCAGAAGCAGAGATGTCTAGATTGTCTAGACTAAGAAAATGTCTTAGTAGTTAGCTATTTTGACAGAAATCTCCGTGAACTACTTTTGATGATCAAGTACAAGGCCTGAAGAATTAACAAAAAATCTCTACATAAACAACTTTCAAGTTTAAAATCCAGCACAGAGTGCCACCAAAAGATGGAATTGTGCATCTTCACTAAGTGTGTACCTGAATTTTGATTTTGATTTTGTAACAGAATAAGTACTTCAGTTGAAAACACCCTACTCCTAAAGTTGCCACCAACATTATCTTTCACAGTTGAAGGATTAGATCAGTATCTCCATTGTGAGGAGGAATATATTGAAAACGGTTATCCATATGTTTCTCAGATCTCAATTTCTTAGAGTTCTAAAGTTAGGCCAGATTTAGACTATTTCCAGATACACTTTAAACACTATCATCCTGTAGATGTGGCAGAAAAGCCTGATACCAATTTGGGCCACTGCTTGGCACATCACTGGAAGTGTCTAAATTTAATTTATAGTGGAATTTCCCGCACTTATGGTAAGATGCTAGCAACTTGTCTGCATTCCTGAAATTTGGTCACACACTATGTTACTAATGTATTGGGCCTGGTATTGGGGTACTTTCTGCAACTGGTTCCTTGAAGTTCACCCTATCACTGTGCCTAGTGAGGTAGTGGTCTGGTAGCCTCTTGCGGGATAATGCCATTTCCTCACACTGTTTGGAAAATCCAACAAGATACAGAGTTGGATAGTGAAGTCAAGAATGGCCTGCTTTTTTAGTCTTTAAAAGTTAGGGATTGTGGTATAAAACCTAGGACCTTCCTTCTCCTTAATGCTGAAATTCCAGTTATGGTATACATTATTTTCATAGCATAGTTTAGAAATTACTCAAGAATTTCTAAGTCATCACACCTCAAAAAGGATATTGTGGAACTGGAAAAGGTGCAGAAAAGGGCAACCAGAATGATTAAGGGGCTTATGACACCAGGCTGCAACATCTAGGCCTCTTAGGTCTGGAGAGATGGTGTTTCAGAGGGGACCTGATTGAAGTATACAGAATTATGCACGGTATAGAAAAGGTAGATAGAGAAAATTTATTTTCTCTGTCACACAACACTAGAACCAGGGGATACTCTATGAAGGTGATGGGTAGGAGAGTCAGATCTGACAAGGGGAAGTATTTCTTCACCCAGAGGGTCATTGGTTTATGGAATTTGCTGCTGGAAGAGGTGGTAACAGCTGCCAGCCTAGATGGCTTTAAGGAAGGGTTAGACAAGTTTATGGATGACTGATGTATCCATGGCTACTAGAATGAATGCTTAGGTGCATATTTTAGGGTGGGGGGGAACAGGATGCTTCTAGGGCCATTTGCTGGGATTTGAGAACAGGAAAAGGTTTGTCCTTGTCTGCTTGAGATCCCCATGAGCATTTGGTGGGCCACCGTGTGTGACAGGACGCTGGACTAGATGGGCTGTGGCCTGATCCAGCAGGCTTCCCTTTTATTCTTCCACATTGATAATTATTTGGTAGTTATCAGGTGCCTCATGGCAAAACAAGATTGCGCATTTGCTGCCTTCTAATAGTCACCAGTTATAATTCAACAGACAATGCATTCTGGTAGATGTAGTTCATGAACACCTGGATGGCTGCAGTTGAGAACTCCTGTAGAAGAGTATGTTGATGGTTTTAAAAGTGTGTTCTCAATTCCAGACCCTTTCTGTTGAATTTGACAAATAGCCTATTTTTTGAAATATTTTCAATGGCTACCATAAATGCTGGTTTGTAATACCATCCTCTTCTTCATTAAATGTGCAGAACTTACTGTTTTGGACAGAAGCCTTTTCCTCATAAAAATGGTTAGGTATTAGAGCCATTTATGTACTACACAAAATATCCAGTACAGCCGTGACCTGCTCTAGGCCATCCCAAAATCATATAAGACCAGTGGTTCCCAAAGTTGTCTGGGCTATGACCCATCTAATATAAGTTTACCAACTCGGGACCCACCTCTAGGAAATTTAACCGTTACCAATATGAATAAAGGCTCAGTCGGTTGGTGTGTCGTTCTACAGGCAGGGCCCACTCAATATTCGCTCGTGACCCACCAGTGGGTCGCGACCTATAGTTTGGGAAACCCTGATATAAGACAAACACCATTGGTGCCATATTTGTTGTTAAAGATCATAAAACATTAGCATTAACACTCAAATAATACAGATGCTAAGTGTTTAATTTAAAGGTCTTTCTGCACTGGGCTGTAGACTGGACCATGGTCCGATTTAGGCTTTTGCTATCTGTGTGCCAGTGCATAGTAACAGAAGTTCTGTCCACTTCTAGTATGGTCCATTTGCACAGGATGGAACAAATACCAGACTGTGGTGCCCCAAATGGCACCCCAGTCTAGTTTACCAGCAGACCTCTTTTTCAAGGGCCTGATATACTGGACCACAGAGGTGTGCAGATGTCCTCATGGTCGGGTATTGGGCCTTCCTGTACTGGACTGGCAAAGGTAAGCGCAAATATTGCCTAAATTTGAAACACCTTGCAATAAGTATTGTTTCTATTATATGGTAAAAGTGTATGGAACAATTATTTTAAATATTCTGAGATTCAAAACTGTTTGCATATTACCAGCATCAAAAGGCAGCTAGGCCTGCTGCAGTTGAGTGTTCTTCTTCTGTCCTAGTTAGCCATTGGCACGGATATTTGCAGCCTATGAGTGAGCTGAACAACTACTTTGTGACCATGTGACTGAGACTTCACACTGTGTATATACTTAAAAACAGCGTCTCAGGTATATATTTAGCCCCTTTAAGCGTTTATGTCAAAAGAAGGACATCCAGTAGCTAGAGCTGGTAGTATACATCTACTGCTGTCCCTAATGTGACACTGGTTTGTATGCTACAGTTTTGCTTATGCACTCAGTAAAATACATTATACGGCTGTCTGACTATATACCAGATGAGATAAAAAATGTAAAAGGAGCTTTAGAGATGGTAATATAGCAAAACTTAAAAGTAGTACTTATTAATCAAGCAGATCCTTAAGATTAAAAAAACACATATAAGCACAATCCAAAATAATTAGTAGCATTGTGTTGTTATTAGGTCTGTATGGGGGGAAAAACAAAACCCAAGCATATTTGCATCTAGAGTCAGATTAACATTTTGAGTGCCCTAGGCTGTTTTATCATTCTAGGTCCCAAGTTATATAGTTAAATATTTGTATTGTATAGAACATGCTTACAGAAACAAGAATATGTAGCAGTAATTATCCATAAGAGAACAGGGGAGAAAGTGCTGAAGGCTTCTTAAATTATCAGTATTCCTTAAAAATACATTTCTGGGCAGGTCATTTTTGGTACAAATTCTGAAAATGAGCCCACTTCTCCAAAGCTAAAGTGTGTAAAAAGAAGGATCTTGGACTCTTTGGTGAACCGTGGAACAGAAATACATCCAACTTCACTTGTTCTTTCCTGAACCTAAAGTTTGGTTTTGCTAAAAATAAGATGTAACCTGTGTGCTTTTGCTAACAAAACCCTGCAGTGCATATTTACATAAGCCGTATGGTATCTATATGTTGTTTGGCTCAATATTCAATCTAATGGATCTTGATGAGTTTCTATATATTCAGTGTTTGTAGATAATAATAAAGCCTCCAGACATTAAGAGGAAAATGTGGGCTCTTGTTTCGGTCCTGCATTTGCCTTTCTCCATCCCTTCTTCATGCCTTCTCATTATCCACCCTCTGGTATTTAGTTAAAACATTTAACTTGAGACAGGCTTTTGCTTAGCTACACCCCCCTCCCTCTAACTATTATTTTTAATTGGATTCTGCTTTTATGTTTTTTTTATATTTTATTTCTCTTCTATTTTAAATATCTAAAGCAGTGGTTCTCAACCTTCCTAATACAGTGATCCTTTAATACAGTTCCTCATGTTGTGGTGACCCCCAGCCTAACCCTAACCCCCAACCATAAAATTATTTTTGTTGCTACTTCATAACAACATAAAGAGTAGATCGACCCCCAAAGGGGTTGAGAACCACTGATCTAAAGGAACACCTCCTTCTACACCAGCTTGTCCATGCCTTAAGATCTCTAGGGGAAGCCTTCCCTGTTGTACCACTGCCCTCTGGAGCAAAGGAGATGGGCACCCGGGATAGGACCTTCTCAGTGATGTCCCACAGGCTGCAGAACAGTCTCCCCCTTGAGGTGCATCAGACACCCCCACTTTACATGCTTAGGAGGGCAGTGAAGATGCACCTCTTTGCCCTGGCCTTTGGCTAAACGGGAATATAGCTTTTTCTCCCCACTTTTCAGACACTTTTATTGTTTTAATATGTCTACATTTGGTTTTAAATGTAACTGCCCTGAGACCTTCAGATATAGGGTGCCATAAAATTGCAATAAATAAATAAATAGCTTTTGTTATACTGTTTTATCTGTTTCCTGCTCACTGCCCTGAGACTCCAGTGTAAAGTGGTATAAAAATCAGTAAATATAATGCAACACATATTGTGTTACATGGTTGATGGATGATCCACATGGCTTCATTCCAGTCATGAATGCCTTCCTGACATGAAGAGCCTTTTTGCAGTCTTAAGATGCCCCATGATGGCCAATTTGGCATGGTATTATATTTGTCCATTGTGTTGCCCCCGTGCTGAATGTAAACCTGGAATTCCAGGCTATGTACAGGACATGTGGCCTGATGTCCATTTCCAAGCTCAGCTGACATCTTTAGTTGGCAAATTCAGCAATGATGGAGGCTTCATTGGGGTTGTGCCTTCAATAATCTTTGTTGTTGCCCATTATTCAGCCTGTTTTCCAGATTCCTCCCATTAGGCTCAAATGTTGTAGAAATTTGCCTATTTATTTTAACTAATAGTTTCTGAAATGAGAAGTAGCCAAGGTTGCTAAAAAAGAACTTTGACCATGTACAGGGCAGGCAGCATTTCATTTACTTCCACTTAATTTCCATATCATTTTAATTACTGAAATTGAATGAAAATCTAATGTGAGGAAGGTCTGAATTGTTTGAAAATCAGATTCCAAGAAATGGTGACTATAGAATTAATTAGTTTGGACTTTTTCACCATCCTTTCATGATTTGAAAAAATGAATAAGTAGCTAATGTACAGAACACTCAGAGAAGGAGAGGAAAAAAAGCACCATTGAACGTTATGGAACTGTGCGGATTGATGGAGTTATTACTTCTGTAATAACATCCACATCATTTTCTCATGGCAGTAGAAAGCTATTTTGCTCTTTCCATTTTTAACATGCTGTAATTTACATTTATGTTCTAATTTTTGATATTTTGTCTTGTTTATTATGGAGATGGTAAGCAGATGAATTAAGTCAACAGTCAAATGATTTCTTTGGTAAAAAGCGTAAACCACTTCATAATCCTTGCTTTTATTATTACTTTTCATTGTACTATATGAAGCCTCTGTTCATTTTTTTTAACTGATGGGAAACAGAGTTATTTATTTGCAGAGGTCACAAGTGAACAGGTTCAATTAATAGATTCTGCTTAATTAAGGAAGAGAGAGAAATCTTTAATATTGTGAAGCTCTGGGTGTGGACCCATGATTAATTTTTGGTTTGCCTGCCCTGTGCAGTATAAAATGCATGAGTCAGCTTGGTTAGCTGTTTTGTGAAATTGGTGAAGTGTCTGAGAACGGCTCTGAATGCTTTCAGTGATATTAGGTAAATGAGCTAAGGGAACATTGGGACTAGAGTAGCATTGGAATGCTTCAATGCAGAAGGGCTCAGTGTTGTCCTGGGGTGTGGGACCTGCTGTTCAGGTATTCTACAACCCTTACCCTCTTCAAAGCTGACAACTTTTCTTGCATAATACCATTGCAAAAACAGGCATAGACATCACATCTCATAGGGTGAAAGGCACTCTCAGAGTACTTTTTCCCCATTGGGTACCAGGTCCTCCAGTGCCCTTCTCAGAATGTTGTATGGTGGCAGATGCCTTGGGCTTTTGACTGCCACGTCCCATGACCTCTTCAGAACATCCTCTGCCATATGTGTGGACGTAGCCTAAAACCTAATTGCAGAGCTTGAGTACTTTCAGTTGGATTGGTGTGGGATGGTTTGGCTTCCCTTGTCCAGTGAAGATTGCAGCTGCCTTTCCACTGAGGATCACTTGCAAAGTGGTATTGGTACATGTTCTTCATTTCGCAGAATCTGACCTCCATTTTTTCTGCTTCTTACATGGGAGAGGGAGGAAACCATATTAGTGCCTATGGATCCATCGATCTGGATTGTGATTATTTGGTTGGCTCAGATGTTACAGCTTTATTTATTCATTGATCTTGACATGTTTGATTAGCTTTGTATTTGTAATGCAAGAGATTTGCCATTGCATGCAGGGTCTTTTATGATTAAGTGGGGGCAGCATACACACAGGCAGACATAGAGGCAAGAGGGCCTTGGGCAAACGTCGGAGGTTCTGTTGTGCTCATTCCTAGTGGCTGGAACCACTCTGAGAACAGTTGCTTGGGAAGTAAATGTTCCAAATTCCAGATGTTTAATTGGCACAAGGGAGAGGTGAGTGTCTAATGCTCTGATTTTTAAGTTACCCTAATGGTGCCTAGCACAGGACACAGTTGCATCTGTTACCATCATTGGCCCAACTTTTCATCTTGCCTACCATGTTCAGATAATGCCTGTGAATCTGAGGGTTGAATATTATACTATTGGGCAGAGACATTGTGAAGATGGATTTCTGCACAAACTCTGTCTTCGTTTGAAGTGAATCATAGAATCATAGAATCATAGAATGGTAGAGTTGGAGGGGACCTCCTGGGTCATCGAGTCCAACCCCCTGCTCAAGGCAGGATCTCCTAAACCATCTCAGACAGATGGCTGTCCAGTCTCTGCTTGAAGACCTCCATCGAAGGGGAACCAACCACCTCCCGTGGCAGCCTGTTCCACTGGTTGATCACTCTTACTGTTAGAAATTTTTTCCTAACATCTAAACTAAATCTTTTCCCCTGCAGTTTCACCCCATTGTTTCTAGTCCTTCCTTGAGAGAGTGAGAACAGGGCTGATCCCTCTGCCTTGTGACAACCCTTGAGGTATTTGTAGACAGCTATCATGTCTCCTCTCAGTCTTCTTTTTGTTAGACTAAACATTCCTAGTTCCTTAAGCCGTTCCTCAAAGGACATGGTTTGCAGACCGTTCACCATCTTGGTAGCTCTCCTTTGAACCTGCTCCAGCTTGTCAGCGTCTTTTTTAAACTGGGGTGACCAGAACTGGACACAGTACTCCAGATGAGGTCTGACCAAGGTAGAGTAGAGGGGGATAATAACTTCACGTGATCTGGACTCTATGCTTCTCCTAATACACCCCAGAGTGCTCCAAACTCTGTCTGTCTCTGGATCATGAAAGACTTTGCCCATCATTTTCTCATGAAATTATATGATACAAAGTTAATTCTGTATGGTGGCTAACATATGGTGGCCTTGAAGTTGTGCACTAGTAATACTGGAAGACTAAACATTAGCGACTCTTTTAATAGCAAGAGCAGAAGGAGGACTAATAGGATATACTATCATGAGTATAGGATATTTCATAATTGGATAGCTGTAGTAGAAGAATCAGGGGCAAGATCTATGTAGCGTGTTATCCCTCACCATCTGATCAGATCACAGAGATGGTTGGTGGCCGACACCAAAGTCTGTCTGCATTACAGTCCAGCCTATCCAGGCTCATTTCAGGAGGACATTTTTAGTTGGTTGCTCAGAAGCAGTACACCTGCAGTAACACTTCTGATCCAAGCAATATGGCACTGGGCTCTCTGGGCTTGGTTAGAACTATCTGCATGGGACTGTGGGATCAGTCTGCCGCTGGGGAGTGGTTCAGAAATTGATTTCAAGCCAGCTCCCATTGGAGTGGACTATAGTGTCATTTGAACACAGTAGCTTGGTCTGAAACCACATCCATGCAGACCGCATTTCCTTGTACACCAATCCACAGTGCAGGTGTTAAATTCCTTAGCGGCTCCTACAATTCTGCCTTCTCCTCTTCCTTCTGTTAAAATCTGCTGATAATTTACTGATGGCTTTAGTTCAGGGTCATTTATTTTTGTCTGAAAGTGAGCAATAGTGAATAACACATTTGAAACTGTGAGAAGTACACTTCTCATTTCTTAATACTTTCCCATTTCTGGAAGTGGCTAGCTTGTGTCATGGATAAAGTTAGCATTGGCCTCATAATGTCTAATGAAAAATCACCTGCAGATTCTGTTTCCAATTCAAATGATAGGTTACTCTGACAAGCACTGGGAAGTGAATCCAGGAGGAGCAAATGATCAGTGATATCTATCCTAGATTTCATCTGTGGATAAATTGGATACTAGCTAAACAAATCTCAGGCTGAATTCACACAGACAGCCCTGGTCACACAAGTCTAAGACAGAACAGCCTATTCATTAATTTGCGTTGAGGTTGTGCCAGTGCTGGTCACAAATAGGTCATCCTCAGGTCGTTCCTGCCTTGGGCTGCATTGCTCACACCTTTCTGCACGATTGACCTGAGGCTCCTACACAGAACTCTTGACTCTCCACCCCTTTTCCTCCATCAAATTTACTTCCTTTCTTATTGAATGCTGTTCTATCACTCAAGGAAGGCAAGGGTGTGTGTTTGCAGTTCTTTTTAAAGCCTGCTTCCCCACCTCCATGATCCCCTTCCTTTTTTTATGTTTTTCTTTTCCATGCGATTAATTTTTTAAAATAATAAATTTGCGTAAAAAATGTTAAAGGAATTTATACACACAAACTGAGGAGAGAAAGGGAGGTGCCTCATGAACTCTGTACATGCCGATTGGCTGAAGGAAAAACTGGACCCACCCACAACAGCACAGTTCAGCCTCCTTTAGCCCATTTCCCCGCTCGCACTTTGAGGAAACGAAGATGGACTGGAATTCCAGAATGGCCTCAGACTTTGTCAGTCCTGTAAAGTTAAGACAGTCTAATGGGGTAAGCCGGCTTGGAAAATGACTTAAATAAAAATAATGCGAGTAACATGACCTGAAGACAACCTGAGGTCATCCTAAATTGCTTATGTTTAGAGCCACAATGAAAGATGCCTGTTGGAGATCAGAAGTATCTGGCAACCTCATGCCAGTAGTGTCCACAAGCATAGGTTCTTCTTTAAGGCTCTTCTCCAAACTTAATGGCTGGCAGGAGCCTTTGGAAGCATCTGTCCTGCACTGCAGACTGATGAACACTCGGACCGTGGTCACACCTTCACTTTAAACCTTCAGTCCATCTTCAGGTCTGACTGCTCACACTTCTTCATTTCTATCCATATTATTTGTGGACTTTCCATCCTTAATTTAGACTGCAAATAAAATGGATAGAAATGAAAAGGTATGAGCAGTTAGACCTGAAGATGGACTGATCAAGGTTTAAAGTGAAGTTGTGACCATGGCCTAAGTGCATGACAGAATTTTTCCCTTGGAATAAATATGGTCTGCTTCCAGGACAATTTCTGGTGTGCCCAAAATAAATAAATAAAAATCCACTTTGTCCTCTCTTCAAAACTGTGGAATTTTGTCTCCCAGTTTCAAAGAGGGTAAGGGGGTTAGGCCCATGGTGTAAGGACATTATGGACCTGACGTCTGAGGAGGGAGCAAGTGTTACTGCCCTTGCCAGGTCTTTGGTGTGGATCCATTCTCATCCTTGCGAAGTGAAGGTATTTGCCTTCTATAGAAATAGGCGTTTGCAAGAAGAGCTATGTGTTTTTGATACATGTGCATTCAGGTTTTAGGGCTTTCACACAAAGTTGTTGTTGCTGGGTAACATCAAGTCAGGGCTAAACTCTTTGGGCAGCTGTATGGAATTTTCTTGGCATAAATGTAGAAGTGGATTGTCACTGCATTACTTCTGGGGAGAGAACGGGGATCAAATTAATGACCTTCCACTTTCAAGGCAGTTTCCTGTACCCTTGAGCTACATTAAAGTTGACCCGATAAAATTAGGAAGTATAAAAGTGTGTCCATCATTCTTGGTAATTTCCCTTTAGAAAAGTGACTTTACAAAATGCATAGTATTACAATTCAGAAAGTATCATTGGGGGTGATAAAGGATAACTCCTCGCTTGCAGAAGCAGGTGGCGTCATGATTGTTGCTCAGACTGATTCCTCCTTGCCCCATTCTTTCAAGTGCAGAGGTGACAATCCAAACTACCACCAGTGATAGGAAACTGTGCCCTCCCAAAATGTAGGTGGTTGTACCCCTACCAGCTCTTAGCCACCTTGGAGTACTGAGTGACGCAGTAACGTTACTGTTGCATAATGTCTGAGTAAAATCACAAAACATCTTAGACACTGTATTTTCAGTAGTGGATTGGGAAATTAAATTACAGTTAAATCATTTGTGTGTCAAATTTATCTGCATAATATGCATATATGGATCATCTGTTACTTCCCTGGGTCTTATTTTTAAAGAATGGGCTTGAAATACTGGCTGACAAAATGGTAGATTTAGCTGCTTATTTTCTGTTGATTGGAAGGCATAATGACCAAGGATGAGCATAGATTGGGGAGCCATAAGGCATGTGCATTTCTGATTATGTGTAAGTTATAGTTGATGATTGTGATATGTTCTAATGCTAATAATCAGCAGTTGTTGCATATTAATTTACCATTAAGATTTCTCCCCCATCGTTTTCCCCCTAGTCAGGTTTTTGTGTTCATGTTTCCATATGAGAATAGCTGCAGGGTAGTGGTTTGAGTGTGAAAGGGATTGTGCCCTGAAGCATCACAGTTCAAACCCCCACCAACTAATGTTAACTAGGTGACCTGAGGCTACTCACCAGATCTCATACTATCCTAGCTAAGATCCAGTGTAGCACAGTATCTACAGCACTCCTAAGCTAGAATTTAGGAGTTCCTTGATCCAAATTCCTGCTCTTTCATGAAATCTCACAGGGTGACTCTGGGCTAGTTCACATGCTCGCAGGGTTGTTGTATAGACAGATTGAAGAGTGAGGTGTCTCCTTACAGGTTATAAAAATAAAAAAGATAAAAGCCATAAAACAGCCTAAAGCATAATTAAAAATATAACCCTCCCTTCCTCCATCCTCTCCTTCTAGAGATTTTACCTGGGACATTTTTCATGCATTGCAGATGTTTTGCGCTATGGGGTAATACACTATCTGAGTGCTTTAGCACTTTGTACATTGTGGTCCCAGTCCAGGCACTTGTGAGATGCCCTTTGCCCTTTCACAGTGATGGAGTGGTTGGATGTATTGATGGCTGTAAAGCATGCCACACAGCTTTAAAATGTTGTGTGGCCAGTCTTGTGTCACAGCAGAGACAGGAAGAGCCTGCCGCTTCAGAATTCACCCAGTGCTGCTTACGCTTGTTCATCTGATCATTTATTTATTTATTATTTATTTATTTATATTTCTATCCCACCCTGTACCTGAAGGTCTCAGTGTTTTGCATCACCTCCTCCTCCTCCTTTTTCCACTGCATCTTCCTCCTCCTCTCCTCTGTCAGTCACATAGTGCAGATATATTGCTTAAAACTTCCATGGGCTTGGCTATGATATTTAGATATATGAGTTCTCCCAGTAGATTGTGTGAACTCATGGGAGTTTATTTTTTGCGGGGTGATGATATGAAAGTCAACCTGGTAACGTAAGGAGTATTGGAAACCAAGGTTCATGCAATTGGGCCGTCGGTCACAACTTTTTGACAACACTGAAGTAGAGTGCCATATGGTACAGTGCGTTTTGCAAGGACTGTGTATCATATGTTTGTAGTTTGCAAAGCCTTTGTGAAGGGGGGAGTTGGGGACTTACACTTTACATGAGCATTGACATAGGAATTCTCCAGACCAAACCAATGCAATTTATTTAATTAAAACCCAGATTGTTTTGATGAAGACTAGGCAAGAGATAAAATGTCTGTTGCATCCCACACTGGAACTCTTGCTCAAATGCTGAACTGGTTGAAAGGTTGTCACGAAACTTCTGGAAAGCTCCATTTACAGTGATGTGAGTGGCGTGTACACACCCAGGCTTTATACAGGATTGTTGACTGATCTCTCAAAACTGGTTTTGGTGTTTCCACCACTTTCTCATTTTGTTAACCCTTGAATGCTTAACCGTTGCAAGAAGGAGTATGGAAAATATATATAAGGAGGGCCTTATTTTCCGGCTGTTGGATGCATGTATTTTTCCTTTGCTGTGCTTCCTAATTGTGTGGTCTAGTTATGCCTCAGCAGTCTTTGTGTATTTCATCAACATTTCTGCCATCGGGTTGCTTCTAATTAAAAATGAAGACTTTGGAACTGTGGACTATCGCATCTCCTCTCTCATGCTGTGCAAGGTTACGTGCGTGGGGGAAGCAAGGGATGAGAACTTGCGAGGACATTTGGAAGCTGATTAAGTGCAGGTTGCTTATAAAATGGGATCACACATGTTAGCAGTAAAGGCCCAGCAGCACTTTGTAGACATCGAAAGACAATTAAACATCCTTAGCTGAAACACAGAGACAAATTCTAGACCTCACGCACACCCTCACCATAACAAGGCTGTGGCTCAAATGAAAGGTATCTGCATTCTATTAGTGTCATTCAGAATTGAGCCATGTGTAGGATCTTCAAGCACAGGGTTTCTTTTGCTTGACTTTTCCCATAGGCCTCATGGGAAGCATTTAACAGAATGGGAATTACATATTTGTTGCATAAATCAAAATGTTTCAGAGAAGATGTGATATCTTACCTGGTTTTCCTTTTCCACTGAACCTATCAGACCAATTTACATGGCATTCATAAACATAATACATTTAGTGGATTATTTTTGGATCTCTCCAGTAATTATTTTGATTGTTGTTCCAAGGACTAATCAGAGAAGACAATCCGCTCATCTTCTCCCTCCTCACGAGTTTTTCTAGCGTTTTTGTTCACTCTCATTGTCTGTCTGATTTTTCCTCTGGGCTTTCCACTTCTTCCCTCCTTGTATCATCCCAGACATGATTCTGGAACAAGTTCAATTAGCTGAGATATGTTCTCAAGCTTGCCTGTGTTTATTGGATCCAAAAAGTACACAAATGGCAATTAATGCAGAAGTAATTCTCTTGCAGAATGAAAGTTGGATTGCTATATTCATGTTCAGAATGTCTGCCAGATGCCTGACTGTATTTGGACATGGATGCTTCAACAGATATTATGGGGCATAATCTTTGGCAGTTACCTGAACTGTGTGAGATTTGTTTCAAGAATCTGCAATGTGAGAACCTGTCCCTAGAGTTGGCCATACTGTAGGTAGCTTGCACCCCTATAGTGCCTTCTCTGTGATAGATTCTGTGACCCATAAAGAGGAACAGAGAACAAAAGTTGCCTTTAAAGGCCTTTTGCTAGGAATTGAGAACTTGTCTTCTGCTTGACAATTCCCAGAAATAATTGGTTGACCTATTTTTACAAGTCTATTGATTTTGGAGGTGCACCAAAATGGGTCCACAGAGGAAACCAAGGCTAGCCCTCAGCAAACTCAGATGTAGAGTGAAATGCAGAAGACTTATCCTAGTACCTTGAGACCATTGCTGCATCTAGAATGGCTCCAAGGTGGACTGTCCTGCTGGGGACTAACTAAATTAAGAGTGGAAATGGCCCAAGTATCTATTTAGTTGCAATTTTCTTGGTTACTTAGGAATTGTAACCTGTTTCATTTACAGACTTTATGTCTCAAACCTCATCAAAGGACTAATTGCTCTTTCTTATGTTCCAGTTATTAATATAGTTTGAATGTGACTGTTACGTGCTAGAATTAAAAAAAAATCATTCCTTGAATCCTTTGCAGAGGAATAGTCGGTGTTTTGTCTTGAAATTGCAAAATGTGAATATGTGGATGCAGCTGACAGCTGATTAGTGCAACAGCACTGGGTAAAAGATGGTGGAATTAACCACTTGGTAGTGCCTTATTTAGTATCTGCAGCTATAGGTTTGCAGCTTCATAATCTAATTGGCTGAATAAAGCATAACCAAACCCTTTACATTTGAAGGACGCGCTAGACTCCTTATGTGGAAATTCCAACATTATGTCAAAAGAAGCTGTGTTTTGATCTAGTCACATAATCTGAGGCCTTTCTCTACTGTGCCTGAAAACCAGGAGATGCTTTGTTAATTTGGTTAGAAGGCATAATTAAAATAAACCTTATTGAGCTTACTGGAGGAAGAATCAGTGCAATATAACAATTTAGAATTGTTGTGTAACAGAGTTGTTACGCTAAGACAGAAGAGTAGGAAGAAGTCGTTGATGGGTAAGGATAGGACATGCTCTGTTGGAGAAGGGCATGAATATTTAATATAATTATGAGGGAAGCACTGAATCATTAAAACTCTTGATCCACCATTATTACAATGGTTTCTTGCAGTGATAAGATTCCTTTTAGGGAGGTGCACAAACTCCAAAGTTGTGGTACAGTTTGAACCAAGCCATGTGTGCAGTTCAGTTTCAAACTGGACCAAACAGGCTTAACCCAGTTCACGTCTGCAGTTCAGGCAGGGTCAAACATGTTTGTTTTAATGGTGTCTGAACATGAGCCGATTCATATTGGACTAGGTGGTTTGACTGAGACACACACACACACACACACACACAGGTTCACTCAGAAAGTGAACTGAGCTCTAATAGTAGGTGGTTTGGGTTTAATCCAATCTACTTAGTACAGCTCATCTCTAATTCACTTCCCAAGGCTTTCTCTATTGGAATATATTTTCTTCATTTCAGATTATTGAAAATTGCCTTTCTATTTATTTTGATACTTATGATTTTTACTTTTTAAGTTTGTATCCTGCTTTTTGCCGAAAGGTCCTATGATAGTTACAGAATAAAACCAGTGGAAGTTCAGAAATCAGCAATTGCAGCAAAAAACCCCCTGTAATTCAAAGTAACAGGAAGATCTTTATGAGACTCAGGCCTGCATAAAATGCTACTTCCTGTCTCATAGTTCTGCAATTTGTGGTAACTCAGCATTTTGGTGAAACCATATTTGACTCTCAGAACTGTTTAAAAATATTGTTAAATGTGTTTTATGAACTTGGCATATTCCCAGAAATTAAATTAAATTATATATGTGAGTTCTAGATGCTGATAGGGAAAATACTAGCATTGCTGCAACAGGTATAAATGGAACTATGCCACCTCAGTTCTCAACAGTTAAATTTGAGAATAAGAAATTTTCTGTCAATAGCTAATTTCAATTCCCCATAAAGCTCTTATTACAAGAGATAAAAAAAATTCCTTAGACAGTTTGTGAATGAAACAGAAAAATAATATTAACTTTTTATATGCCATATGTAGTGGTTCAGAAATCTCAGAAAATTCAGAATGTTCTGTACGATGCATCACACTGTTTATAATATTCTGTTCCCCCTGAGCTATAATTTAAATGTATGCTTTGGAGTTCTCCTTCAGATATGTTCTTGCAATATTTATTTTATTTTATCTTTTCACATATTTATCCAGCTCTATATCCAAAGGTCTCAAGGCTGGTTACAACCATAAAACCTAAGATAAAATGAACATATTAAAAACAATGTCTATAAGTAGGGAGGCCAGGATAAATAAATGTCTTCACTAGTCTTCTAAATACATAAAGTGAGAATGTCTGATGCCTAAATGTATAGTGAGAGTGCCTGAGGGAAGAGGTGCATCATAGCCTCGAGGCTACCACTGAGAAGGCCCTATTCTGGATCTTCACCCCTTAAATGGCCAAGGTGGTGGTAGAACCAGGGAGGCCTCTCTTGCAGATCTTAAGGACTGTGAAGGTTGATATAGGAGAAGGTGTTCCTTTAGATATTTGTGATACAATAGAAGATAATGGCAAACATTCTTACTTGTTACATTTAATAACAATCAACAATATCTTAGATGAGTTAAGATGTTGGGGAGAACAGTTGAAGGACAGTAGAGACAAATACTCAGATCGCGATCATGGATGAAAATGGGATGGCAACCTTGGTGGGAGGTGCCTCTTTTCACTGTGTTGAGATGTGGTGGTTACAGCAGTTCACCAGGGCACCTCCACTGGTAAGTGGAGACCCAGGCTTGGTCAAAATGGATTCTTACTTTGAATCAACAAGACCTTTTATGTGTGCGTGTTTTCCAGTTTTACAGTATCAAAGAAAACCAGTGCCACTTCTTTCCTTTTTCCCAGGTGTTCCCCAAATTCACCTTTTCTTGTCTCTTTGGCTTAACACCTTTGTCCTTAGTTGCATCAATATGTTGAATCATTGTGTAGTGAGAGTCCTTTGCATCACTGCCCCCATTGAGCTTGAAAGCAGTCTGCGAGGTATGAAACCCTTAGAGGTGATATGCCAGTAGACTCCAGCAAAGACTTTTGAGGGTGCTGTCTGCTCTCTTGTACCTTCGCTGCCACTGTCTCGCTACGTATGGCAGTTTCTGCCTTGTGTAGTTTAATGCTGGGCAGAAAGGATGTTTCCACATATATCAAATTCTCCTACACTATACTGAGCTAAATCCTGGGCCAACTACAGAACCTGGGAATGAAGGTGGGTGGGGCTGCTTTGGCTTGATGCCTAGAAGCAGCCCATTCCTGGAGCCACAGTTGGACCCCAGATTCTCTGATCCATTAACCTTGGTTTCAGTTTTCCACCGTGACTGGATCAGCCTCCTCCTGTAGGCAGGAAATGGCCCAAAATGGTGCCAGATTTCCCATAATTCCTTTGAAATCCTATGACATTCACAGGAATTATGCGAAACTGAGTGTATCTCAAGTGAGATTTCCCATGATTCCTGTGAAATCTCACAGGATTTCAAAAGAATCATGGGAAATGGAATGCATTTCCCAGCGTTCAGTATTATCCACAGTTTTCTGTTTCTGCGGTAGGGCCTGGAACGTATCCTCCATGGATATAGTGGTGCAACTGTATTTCCTGGAGCCCAGCAATATTGTATCCACACAAACCTGCTCCTCTGGTATACCAATCTGGAACACTGCTTGAAAGTGGTCCATGTTTAAAATGAGCTAGGAAACCATCATTGCATCAAATCCAATGCCTCATCTGATGTGAGTGATAGACTAGTTAACGGTGTGGATGAGCCATTCCAGAGGGTCCTCTGGGTCTGTCTACTAACTCAGTGCAGAACTATCTCAAGTATCTGACTTCTTTAATTTCTGGGTAGTAAATTCAAATCTGTGGAACTGCAACTTTGAAGACTGTGGAGTAGGGGGGCATGGTAATATGCAGTGCACCTATTGCTATATCAGCAGGATTGGAAGATCGTGTGATAAAGACGTTCCTTTTCTTTACTGTCAGGATGCAGCCTTTATTTCTTACTTTTAAAAAACCTCTCAATTCTTTTTAGGTAGGTCAAGTGTTCTTAACATGATCTCCTTCCATATCTTTGTTGCCTGCATCAGGCAGAGAAAGCCCCACCTTCTAGCTTTAGAAGTGCAGTGAACAATAAAAAGAATAACACTAAATTAGTAACAGCTCACACAGCTCCTTGAATATTTCTGAAGGCATCTTGCACACAAAGACTGTAAGCATCTGTAAAACTTAAAAACAGGCAGTGCCCCTAACAACTTGGTGTGTGGTTAGTTTTCCGATAGTTTTTAATTTTCCAAATGAGCTTTGTTTTTGAAGATTAAAGCCTTGTCAGATGGGTTTGAAAGACTTATGGAGTAGAAAGCGGGCCATAAATATTGCTGAACACTTGTTAGAAGCAAAACCACATGTTTCCGAGAGAAATTAGTAAGTTTTGTTGCTGTGTGATGAGTTTGATAATGAAATCGAGTGAAGGTATTTCTCTCTCTCTCTCTCTCTCTGTTGATAACAAGGGGATACTACTGCGTGTGATGTAATTAATGAATATGTTGGCTAGAGTTCATATTCAGATAAAGCAGGAGCACTCCAGTTTTTGATTCTCAGCCAACTCTGTGCAGGGAGTGCCTAGTCTTTTCTACTGTTAAAAACTGCTGCTGTTCTTTCCTTCTCTGATACATGATAGAAAGTGAGGGGTCGAGGTTTGTGAGCAGAGAAGCAACAAAGACCTCAAAATGTAGGGGACAGCTTGTATAATGCTATGATTTGGTTCTGACAAACCACTGTGTGGTACAAAAACATCTTATGCAAGTAATTGTCACCTATGGAGAACTGGGGTTCAGGAAAACCATGAGGCCCAGTTACCCTCTAACGTAATCGCGTTGCAGAAATGAACTGTGCAAACCAATCTAAGAGATGCCCAAAGGGGAAAAAAAGACCATCTCTGGTAACCTCAAGACTTGCTGAAAACTGCACTGTCCTCCTATTGCTGCTTCCCACCTGACAGATGGGACATTCGGAAGCTGCACAGGGATGGTGCAGCTTCTTCCTGTCTGCCAGATGGGAAGCTCCATTGTCCGCAGCAGCGGGATAGCATGTCCCTGAAAGCGCACAGTATGGCCTCTTCCAGATTAGTGAGTTAAATCTGCAGTTATTAAGAACATTTGCAGCTTACCTGCAGGAAGCTGTGGGAGCTTGTGTTGGCACGCACATCATGTGGGACGGGGCAGCCAATCACAGTTGAGCTGCCATCCTTGTTCTCACCGGCAATTCTCAGCATCCTGTCCGGACTGGCAGGAAGCTTCAAATTTACTTGAAGCTGCAGAGCGAGTGTTCTCCAACCAGCATTAAGGAAATTCACAGTAATGTCGCTATAATGTGACACCACTGCTATAATGCTGCCACCACATATGTGGTCATCATGTGTAGCAGCTCGATCTTGGCTGTGGAGCATCAAGAAGTCTGGACACACACTATAACGATCCTAATTAATCAGGATCTTTTTACTTCAGTGAATGCTGTGCTGCTGCTGTGGGCTGAAAAAAGCTGCACAGCTTTGGGACATAGCCACTGAGACAGCTTAGAGAAGGCTTTGTGGTGGGATTGTTCACACACCAGTCTTTAACTCCCCCTCTCTTCCATTTTCCATTCCATTTTTATTTATATACCGCCTTTCCAAAAATAAATTTCTGCCCAAGGCGGTTTACAACAAATGGAAAAACAAAGATACAATGGGAATACAATCAAAGAAATTTGGCAAATAAATACAGTCAGTCAAATAAAATACACAAGTCAAAAATACATTGCACGTTATCACAAATAATACGTTATATAATAACAACAATAAAAACCCCCAATAAACTTATAAAACAGGCAAGACAGCTGGCCACTAAGTCCCCCTCAACTTATCCATGGTGATGTTAGGGCTGGGCGCCGCCAAGTTCCCGCAGCCCTCACAGCAGGCGAAATGATTGAAAGCCGAGTCTCCCTCCTCTTAAACATTTTGTGCTAGAAAAGGTGGACTAGAGGAGACCTGGGACCAGGAGGCCACTCACTGTCTCTCTGAAGCTCCTCTGAGGAGGCCTTTTTGTTATGTCTGAACACAATGGTTCTCAACCTGGGGGTCGGGACCCCTTTGGGGGTTGAACTACCCTTTCAGAGGTGTCGCGACGAGTCTCCCGCCACCGTTCCCTCCCACCTTCCAGCTGCTTCGCCCCCATGGTTGGGGGTCTCCACAACATGAGGAATTCCATTAAGGGGTCGGGGCATTAGGAAGGTTGAGAACCGCTGACTTAAGTCAAAAACCTATGTGAAAATCTGGGAGATGCAAATATTGATAAATTAGTGATGCTATGGATGGGAGATCTGTTTTCAGTGGCTCTGTAAAACAAAAACCATGTAATTCAAGGGACTTTTCCACTGTGCCCTCAGTTCATCAGAAGTTGAGAAATGATTAGTGCATTTGGAGTAATAGATGTGTGGGGTACTTATGTTATTTCTTTGGAGAAAGTATCTTGCTTTTGCAAAAGGCTTAGGTAATAGCTGCTCATCTGGGTATCCGTGATGAAACAGAATTCTTGACCAGTGAACAAGTAAGGGGGCTTTTGGAAATTAGGAATATAGGATATAATTTCATTTTCTTTCTACTCCAGATGTCTTCCCTCTGTCTGTGTGCTTCATGTAAATAAGTAATTAAGGGTGTGGATCTAAAATGTTTGTCAAGACAAATGTTGTCTGGATTTGACAGGACAAACACTTCACAAGTGCAGCCCTCTATGAAGGTGGGGAAAAGGTGAACACTGAAGGAGATTATGGATAGCACTCATATGCCTTTGACATTCACCTCGGTCTCCTCGTCCTGTCTTCTAGCTGGCTTTGCAGGGTTGTGCTCAGATCACAGCTTGTTGCAGTCCTGGCCTTAGTACCTTACAATCCCTGAATCCTTTGTGTTCTTCGTTGGTTGTGTTGGGTCTACAGACCTTTAGCTTTTCATTGCAGACATGGCCTTCCCATGATTCATGCCAAATCTCAGGCAATGGATGTGAGATCTGGAAACCCAAGACTGCAGTGTAGTGGGCTACGGGCAATATCATCTTTATGCCTGTGTAGCTTTTTCCGCTTACTTCTTTAGTATGAGTTTATTATTTCTGTTATCTGTCTTTGCTTATTTTGTATTTGCATGTCTGTCCCGTTCTATACTTGTAGGTCTTTGGGTAGGTTACAACATTAAAAATGAGAACAGTGCCTGAAAGCAGGGGGACGGGACGGGGGACTGTTCCTCAGCCAGAGGCCAAGTCTTCACAGATTTCCTGAATCTATGAAGTGAGGGTGCCTGATGCAGCTCAGAAGAAAGGGTATCCCATAATCTGGAGGCTACCACTGTGAAGGCCCTATCCTGGGTTCCCACTCCCTCAACTACTAAGGAGGGCCTTCCCTGCAGATCTTAAGGTACAGGCAGGTCAGTATTGGAGAAGACACAGATATTTGGGGCCCAGGTCACACCTGGAATTGGGCTTGGTAGCAGATTGGCAGCCAGTGTAGCTCTTTTAAGGCCTGAATGATATGCATCTGGCCAGCTGTTCCAGTCAGCAGCCTAGCTGCTGCATTCTATACTTGCTGCAGCTTCTCAACCATCTTCAAGGACAGCCTCACATTAAGCACATTACAGTAGTCCAATCAGTAAGGTACCCGAGTGTAGATTACTGCGGCCAAATCTCTATCAAGTCAATCTTGTTTAAGCCTATGCCTCTTCAGATTCCACAGAACAACAGAAAATGCTAATGGAGACTATCCATTAACCCAGAAGAGAGCGAAATGTTAAAATGTCGGAGATGTTGTACTAATCTGAGTCTGTCTTAATTTTTATGAATTCCCAGGTCACTACAGTGGTCTTTATATTTAGTTTTATATGGCAAGATGTCTCCTTTGAATGTTCTCCTTCCAATTCATTTCTACTGTATATCCATACACTGTATGTTTGTGATTTCTTTTTATCTGCAGACACTTCCATTTTTTAATTTAGTCACATGGTTTTGGGTACTGGGACTGATTTAAAATTAACTTTAATGAGTAATTTTGACAGTGGAGATTACCTTTCATTGGCTGAACACTACTGGGAGGCATTTGTTAAAGTAGGCTTCAGTCCTGCCCAAACGAAAAGACAATCATATTATCGGCAATGTTCATCAACGCAGGAGTGTTTATGAGTCGCCGTAGTTCTGAGCTGATTTATATCGGCATGGGAACAAAGAAAACCAGATTAACAATGGTCTTGTTACTTTTATACATGGTGCATGTCTGCCACTATATCACTTCGTTAGCATTCATAAACACTTTGCATGTATTTCAGCTGCTGCCCGACGGTATCTCCTCTGATTTTGGGAGAGTGAATGAAATTGTGTATGTTGAAGTGACAGGCCCGGATCAATATGAAAACAAAGGAAGCATCTCTAAAAGTGGTTTCTAACCGAAAGGGAAAAGGTTCAGTTAATTTGCCTGTCCAATTCCTGGTGGGTTAGAGGCTTGTATCTAAGAGAAATCATCTTATAAATTTACATTGTTTGCATTTAAAAGATGTCTTAAGCTCTACCATCACAAGCTCTGTTTTCTGTCCTTATTTTAACTAACAGTTTGTTTTCCTACATTGCTATCATGGGGGGGGGGAGTATATGATTTTGCTAGGTCTTGGTAGTATTCTAAATGAATATTTTGCTAATAAATAATTTGTCATGTACTGCAGAATTCATATCTGTTGCAAAGATTCTAGGGCATATTTTATACACATATAATCCTAGCTGTTTTACCTAATTCTGGAAGTTTATGAATTGAATATATACACAGCAACACAATCTAGGGGCATTCCTGCACTTGGACCACTGGAGATATCAGGGAAGGCTTCAACATGCAGAACACACTGTATGGAGCTGCTTCCGTTCTCGGTTGTCCCCTGTCCGGATAGCAGTGGAGCACTAAAAAGAGTTCCATAGTTATACTAGCCATGTCTGGGATGTGACTAGTATGTTCCTGGCGAAGGGTGGATGTGGCAAAACCATGCAGGTGCAGTTTTGTGTCATGTTCTTTGTCACCACATCAGCAGCCAGTGTGTGTGGTTTATAAGTTTGGGATGGATCACTCACTCTGGAATGTAGATGCCTGATTCCATCCCAATTCTTCAACTGTTTCTGTGCTTAACGTAGGTTCAGAAAAGCCCAGGCCCCTGGAATAGTTTGGAAAGGGTTTTTGTAAAAGAATAATAGGCTCTGGGCTTTTTAATTATAAAAGTTGGTTGTGTTTTTACATGTCCTGCCTTGTTTAACACCATCTCCTTAGAATTTTAGGGCCTTTGTGCACTTCATTTGGGGTCTGAGAACCTCATAGTCCTGTTTAGGCCCTCTTTTGTTCACATGGTGGTATGGACTAGGGAGGCTCTGGGCTCTCCTGTGTGCTCCATCTGCACTAGACAGAGATTAGACAGGTCCACTAGTTTACTGGATCACAGAGGGGTGGAGAAGGCCTTCATTTGGTGGATTAGAGAAGGACCCATTTTGTTCGTTGCCTTTGGAGCTCATGTGAGTTTGGGGCAGAGGCGTTGGGCTGGAACAGCTGTTGCCCTGCTGTCAGCGCTGTTCCTGTCCAAGCCGTGCTGTGATACGGACCACTGAGGCTTGTGTGACCCAGACCCATCAATCCTGATCACGACAAGGTAAATTCAGAAAGGCATTAAACTGCTTCAGTTATTCCTGATAGTTAGGAAAGGGCTGTATTAGGAAAATTCAAGTTGAAAATCCCGGTTTCAGCCTTTTCAAACTCTGGAAACTGTCAGTCAGAGTAAGCAGTGTAGAGTTAAATGGGTTAGTGGTCTTACGTGGTATATGCCAAGTTTCCTGTGTTTTCTTGGATAAATTATTTAAATATTTGTGCATGGAATGAGTTTAAATGCAAGTTGTTTTGAGGAGTGTTTTATCTTCTTATTTTATGTGTATGACTGGAAGAATCAAAGCAGAGGAGAGAGCCGAGAGGACCAATATTATTCTTGAAGATTTATAGAGAACAGCATGAAGCCACTTTGAGTGACCTAGCTTCTGGCTCAGACGGTGGGTGGAGGGAGGTGAAGTGGCAATTAGTATCTTGTCTTCAATACTGAGCCATACTTCTGGTTGGACTTACAAAACAAAACGCTCTTGTGTTGTGCTATATATATTTAAAAGTATGAGTGGTAGAAGTGACTTAGATTTTCTGCTACTGAAGAACTGTAGGCTATTTCAGGTTGTTATTCCACTGCAGTGAGCAATTTTTTTATTTTTTTTTCTCCTCCTTCTTAATAAAAGAATAGGTCAGGGAACATTGCAAATTCTAATGTGAGTGTAGAATTGCAAAGTTGATTTTAGATGTATTTCTAGCAGGAAGGCAGGAAGTAGTCTGCAGAAAGTCTGCCCTTCTCCTGGATGGCAGATATTGGCTGAAATGAAGTCTCGACTTATCCCATAATTACCCTTCCAAAACGCAGATTGTAGGCTTTTTTTCACAGACTTACCTATTAAAATGCAAGGCTTTGGCTGGTTGCCCAGTGCCACACTAAAGGTCCTTGTATACAAGCATTTCCACATAGGAAATGGAGTGTGGAAGTAAAAGAGACAATGGCTCTGGTTTTGCCTCTTGCCAAATATTATAACTGCGGTCCCCAGCAACCAGATACAAAACATCTGTTGCTGACACACATGTGTAAGAGGTTTAAAATGGTTCAGATGGTTTAGGAGGCCTTTACAGACCTCCAAAGCTGAACCGTCATTTATACAAAGTACAGAAGAAGGGTTGTTCTTTTCTTTCTTTCTTTTTTTTTTCATTCTGCTTGCACATCTTGAAGCTTGGGTAGAAGTTGCTGCAAGCCATTGCCACGTCAGAGACTGGGTGGAGAGTTTGTACACATTTTAATATCCCCATTTCAGCCAGAAAACATCCTGGAGCAATCTACCTTTCCCTGTTTGAGCACCTCAGAAGGTAGTTACTAGAATAAATAAGCAAAGACCATGAAATGTGAATTCCCAATTCTAGAAGATATTACTATTTATTTATAAGGGTAATGCCTAGTTATGAATAGGATAAGGTGGACTTCTCCATTATGGTTATATCATGAGCAGAGGAGGGGGGAAGAAGAAAATAGTTATTCTTAGGCTGTGTTCACACATAATTTTCACTCGTTTCAGTCCATGTTCAGAGCAAAAGAACACACCAGCAGACCATAGTTTATGAGTCCGATAATGCTGAAACAACAACAACAGCTTGGCACTTACCTGATGTGATCTGAAAGGGGACTGAACTGGATTAAAACATAAGGTGTGAACCCAGTCTGTGTTTAAAATATAATTGTTTCTTCATTGAAGTACTTTTTGATATGAAAGATAAATTTGGTATTGTAGTTAACATGCAAGATAATCAGAAATTTAGAAAACTTTGATTTTGCAAAGAGATTTATTGTTCTGCATAACTAAGGAGGCCTGTGATAAATTGGAATTGGGCTTCTGCCTTACATTTGAAATTTTCTCTCTTAAAAGTCTGATTCATATTCTACCCAACAAGCCAGGCAACTATTAATCTGCATAGTTCTCTCAAGCATAAGCTAATGGAAAGGATCGTTCTTTCATAATTTAATGTGAATTAATATCAGATTTATTTGATGAGAGCTGCTTGAAGCAGGCAAAACTTTCGATCTTTGAGGAATATGGGATGTCTTATTCTTTAAAGAATTGAAAATAATTTACCCTCTGAATGCAAATGTAGGAATGAACAAGATAGTATGGAATTTGGCTTTCGGTTCAATAATGGTTGGAACATGATGAAGAAATATGTTCCATTTTAGCTTATACAGCATCTTAGAGAAGATCTCCGGTGAAATCCTGTAGTAGTGGTTTAATGGCTGCTTAATTTGAATTATATTAATGGTATGTTTCATTTTTTGTTGTGTATGAATATGTTCAACTATATTAGAGTGTTGCACAAAACCTTTTTATAAAAAATGCATGCATTGCACTCCTGTGAACTAATTTAAGGAAAGTAAATAGTTATTTCCCTAAGGTATAAGATATAGGTGCCCAGTAGTGTAGTGCTATTTATATAACCCTATGATACAAGTACACTACATTGCACATTAGAAGAAGGTATTGCAGGCTGACAATGGGCTGTAATAGAGCAACTAAAATGTTTGGAATGAAATATTGCTGTTAAGGGGGAAAAAGTTACAAAATTCAGGCCTTTTAATTTAGAAAAAAACAGTGAGTAAAAGGTGATGATAGACATTTGTAAAAATATCCATGATGTGGATACCGTGAGCTTAGGTTGGTTTTTCTTCCTTTTTCATCTATTTGGAATTGTCCTGGAAGGTTGATTGGCAGAATAAGTAGAATAGACAAAAATATGTTATTCATACAGAGCTTAGTTATGGATTTCTTAGCATCACACTTCTTGATGGCTGCAAGTGGTTAAAGAGGATTGGCCAAGCCTGTTGATGAGAGGCTGCAAGCAGTGCAAGCTACATGCTTATTTCCTGCTTGTGGGGTTTCCTGTTCAGCCCAACTGCATAGGCCGAAACTTCATTCCACGAGCTGGTGCGGCCTAAGAGTATTTTGTCCCCCTGCTATTATGCTGTGTTTGTGCAGGATAGAGTGTAGGTCAGAACAGGACCCCCAAAATGGCAGCTTGGTCCAGTCTACTGATAGCATGACTTGGTGGTTTGGTATACCACAGGACTTATTGCACTGGTACAACAAGACGTGTTGCTACATTTGGTCCCTGGGGGCTTTCTCCATGACAGCTTCAAAGCTGGCACAAGCTTCAGTGCCGGCACGAGGGCTTGAATATAACAGGCCATCCCTATGCAGATGGCCCTGCTCAATTTATAGAATCATCTGTCCCAGTGGGATCTGGTATACTTGATTCAGTCTACTAAAAATAAGTGTGAAAAAGCCCTTAAGCTCTTTGGAATGGTTACCAACTTTGGTCTTAAACTCTTAGGAAAGAAGCCATATAAAAAGAAGCCATATTCTGATACCTACTAATGTCACAGTGTCATAGGATTGTACAGAGCGAGGTGGCTCCGCCTCAGCAGTAGAGCAACTGAGTGTCATAGGTTTGATCCATGGCATCTACCTAGAAAGAAGGTTTGGTAGACTTCTGTATCCTCCAAAGAACTCCTGTAAGTGTCTATATGGAGTTAGCTGGTCTTCTATTTCTAGGACAGTCACATCTTCCTTTTGTCTTTGTGTGTGAGAAGGCACAGTCTTTGCTGACGATCCCTCTAATTAAAAGTATACAAACTGCTAATACTAGATGATTTATTTAATTCCTATGCCGTTCTTCATTCTTGTGCCACAGAGTTGTTCAAATTATATAAACAACAAATAAGAAAAAAACAAAAACAGTGCCTTAGGAAGGGCTGTTCCACAAACTGGAGCCACTATGGAGAAGGCCCTCCCTTAAGATGACACTCCTTCAGATCTGAAGATGAAGAACAGGAGGGTCTGCTTTGGTTATTTTATAGAACACAGTATCATAGATGTAAGTTGGGCTGTGAAGTCAGTATACACCATAATAAATGCTGCAGAACTTAGTGGTCTGGGGACCAGTATTGTGTAGTTCTGTAGGCTCATCAGTTGTGTGGTATATACAGTATTGAAGTTGTTTGGTCATTTGTCTCCTCTGGAGGCCGGGAGAACCTTAGGAGATTCTTTACTGTGTTTCTACCCTCAAAACCAACAAAGCTGCAAATGGCCTTGCATTTTTCAGCCCATTGAGTTTTTATCAGGCAAACTGAGAATGTTGTTTTGGTTAGTGCAAAATTTCCTTAGCTTGCCGTGAATTTCAGTGGGTTTGTGGGTATAGAAATTAAACTTTTGAAATTCTAGGGTGAAGTGGACCAGAAACAGATTAGCGAGTGCTTGTGGTGCAGCTCCATTACTTCAACAGATTCCCACAGAAGTCTCACCAGAAGCTTATTCTACACCCACCTGTACGTCAGTTTTTTGTTTCCAAGTACTAGACATATTTATGCTCTATGAAATTTATCAAATTGTATTTTTAATGAGTTTTCAGAGCTTGTGGCCACTGCTGTGTCTTACACTAAGGAATTCAGTAAATTAATAATACATGTGTGTGGAGAAAATCTTTGATATTGTATCTAGTGGTGTATCTGCACTGCGGTAGAATGTCTCTATCCTTGGGATGTTACCTTCCTTATACTTTCCTCCTACTCACCGCACTCTTAAATCCACATTTAGGCAACTTTCTTGTGGTGCTCATGACTGGTGGGGGAAGTATTGACTGTGCTGGGGGGGGGGGGTCTGGTAAAAGTGTCTGGGTGCTTACCACCATAGGTGTGGATGCAGTCTAAATCAGACCTTTCAGGAGAATGGAGTCTTCTGTGGTCAGTGTTTATGTCACCTGTGTCAGCTTTTGGGTTTTCCTGCCTTGTTCCATAGTTTAAACTTAAACCTTCTGATATGGCTATGACATCCCTCTTCGGAGTATATCAGTGCTAAAGGTGACTCTTCTAGCGGTCATATCCTCTGAACACGGTTATCCTAGCAATATCTGAAAGCTTAGTTGCAAATCAGAACTATGGAACCGAAAACTGAAACAAATGAGGTGTGTAGCTTTTACTCTCTTCTCAGTTCAGCATGTTCATTTACCTGTGGTTTCACACAGGAAATGAGAATATCAGTGCCCATTAAATCTCCTGTCATCGTTGCATATCATAAAAGGGTGAATAGTATCAGTCTATTTCTCTTTTTTCCTTCATCCATACTTCTGATCATAACTCTCCTTCTGTCCCAGTAGTATCCTGTCCTTCAGTTTTCTTCTTAAACCTGTGTGAAAAGGACAACAGCCTTTTCAGATGTTTGCTTCCAGTCCAAATTAATATTTTAATATGCATTTTCTTTCAAAATAGTATTTAAATACATATACCTCAAGAGGAACAGGCTGTAAAATTATGGAAAGTGTAAAATATTGTGTCATCTAAGTTCTGGTTTACCAAATTTTGTCATCATCTTCAAGCATTCTTTATGCTGTAAAGCTCCAATAGCAGTAAATGGTGAGTGCAGATATTGGCAGGACAGTCGTGGACAGCAGAAAGTGAAGGACCTCTTAGGCCATCAGTTGCTCAAACAGTTTCTTATCAAGGATAGGAATGAAGTGTACTAGATACTCCGTTTGTTCCCCAACCAGTCCATACTTTTATGTTGTTAACAACAGCTCATCTTTCCTATGCATTTTTCTTTTCTTTCATTTTGAAATAGTCCCCAGCTATTAATTTAATACACCACATTTTCAGACTTGAGCTATACGCGATTATAAATTAGAATGCAGAGATGTATCCTTGAAAGCAACATACATCCTCCTATATTGTTGTGGTTTGCTGAACGTAAATGCTTAGAATGATTATTGAACTGTACTATGCTGTGAAAGGTACTACAAAAAGTCCAGTGTATGGAATTTCAAAAACCATAAGCAGCTATAGTAAAATCAATTCATTCAAAATATACGCATAGACATATATATGGAACCTCAAATATGTTGTCATAAATGTAATAGAAAAGGGGATTACTTACATATATGGTGGATTGTGTGGGACTGGCCCATAGTCAGCTACATATATATGGGGGGGGGGGCTGACACAAATTTGGGGTCACAGATTTTTTGGGGTTCACCTTTGGTAGATTAAAAATTAAAAATTTTGAGTGGGGGCAAATAAAATTTTGGGGCCTGCCCCTCTCTGCCTTCTTTGAGTACAGGCCTGGTAAGAGGGGCTTCAAAATTTTTTGTAACAAGGGAAAGAAGAAATGGAACAGGTATTATAGGAACCAATTGTGTATATTAATGGGATATGGCTTTTAGGGAGACTGAAGGGGATAAATAAGGACATAAAAAAAGACCTATTGTGGAAATTATTATTGGGGCAAAACAAACTATTGTGTATGGGTGGAAGGACAAAAAGTACAGGACATAGGAGTAATGGAAAAAATAATTTATTTTTATAAGTGGTACAAAAATACAAATGAAAGAAAATAAGATGAAGAAGAAAACAGGCAACACATTTTTTTTAATATATACTCTGAATGTCTCTTGGAGCTGTGTTTGGAGGACAGTTGAGAGATTGGTAATATAATTCTGATAGAAACCTGGTGGCCTATTTTCCACAGACTTATACATGTGTATGTAGTTAGTGAGTAAAATAATACAATTCTGTTAATATTTTTGTAGAAGTGCATTCACTGGCTTTAGTTATGCCCAGGCTGTGTTCACGTGTAGGAGAAAAATCAGCTGAAATGTGTTTCAGAGGTGGTAGAGTGTAGCAGCTAGTGCACCTCTAATGCTCTTTGGAGGTACATTTTCTGACAATGGGAGTACAGTAGGATGGGCACACTGGCATGGGGCAGTTACCGTCCTTGAACTCTGAGCAGCCTTTGAATTTTTTTTTAATATGTGTGAATTTGTTTTTAGCAAAAATGCTTAGCATTACGTTCATTTTCAAATATTTGGGAAAACTGAAAACAGGTCTTTTGATTTGCTAAACTGTGCTGGGTCCAAGAAACAAAGATAAGATCCCAGAATCCACCACTCTACCATCGGGATATTGTTGGACTATATCCCTTTCTGCATGGGACACTGACCTGTGATAGGAAGCCTCCCTTATACATGCTAGTGCAGATTATGGGTAGCCATGCCCCCTCCTAGCATGCTCTGTCTGCTCAGGATTGTGTGTAGTCTGGGCTAGAGGACCCAAAAAAGTATCCTCGTCCAGTTTTCAGATAGGCCTCTACATTAAGGTCTACCAGCATGCTAAGGTTGGTAGAGTTGGGTCTGCCTCTATTGTCCTGTATACTATAGAGCAGTGGTTCTCAACCTGGGGGTCGGGACCCCTTTGGGGGTGGAACTACCCTTTCAGAGGGGTTGCGACAAGTTTCCCGCCGCCCTTCCCTCCCACTTCCCAGCTGCTCTACCCCTGTGGTTGGGGGTCTCCACAACTTGAGGAACTCCATTAAGGGGTCACGGCATTAGGAAGGTTGAGAACCGCTGCTATAGAGCATCCATTTCAGCAGTGCCACAGAGTACACCGCTGAAATGGGTGACTTGGGAGTTCTGGAGGCGCAGAATTTATGTCCCTGGCCATCAGAGCATTTGGACCCCTGTACCAAATTTGGTGTGGGCTTTGGAGCCAGTGCAGGGCTGGCATGCAGCAGGCCATCCCAATGCAGATGGTCATGCTCCACATCCAAAGCACACCATCCCAAACTGGACCGGGTTGCTAATCCTGGGATGAGACAGCCTCCTTGCCCTAGGATTTCACAGGTAAGTTCATAAAGGTGGTCTATCATCAATCATCCCTGACCATGCTTTTGGATCTTAAGGGTTTTTGAGTGTGACCATGTTCCTTGCCTCTGGAAGATTGCTGTGAAGCTGTATTACCAATATATCCAGAGCAATTCTGAACAATGTCTTTAAGCCTTGGCTTGTGGTAGTAGGAATCCATTGTACTGTAAGCATTCTCATTTATATGGTCTCAAGTCTTAGATAGGCTGTGGAGCTAGACGGTCATTAACTGTTCTTTCCCATAAGTGGTTAACAACTTTATAAAAGTGTTATGCAAGTAAGAGAAATGACTTTCCAAATTGACTCCATAATGTTTTTGAGGCATTCAGTTTGATTTTTTTTTCTTTATTACATGGCTGTTTGGTTTTGCAATGCTCTTCTGAAAGATTATCTGTAGTTTTGGTACAGTCCAAGAGGAAGTTAAATCATTTTTTAATATAAGCCATTTCAACATTTTAACGTGGAAGGTCATATACGAATATGTATTTTTTTAAAAAAAAATGACGTGAAACGAAATGAAACAAAGCAATCTGAAAACCCACATTATCCTTTGAGTATCACTGATGACTTTGCTTCTTCACTTCTGGCCTTTCTAAACAGACCCCCTGAATGTTGTCTTAAAATTATCCATCCCTTTTCCATTCTGAGATTCGAGTTCTCATCGTTATATGCATTGGCCACGTCAGCTAGATGTATGTTTGTGAAATAAGTCCCTTAAAACTTAAGAAATGAAAGATCAGTCCTGCCCTTCGCCACCTTATCTACCGGAGCTGTGTTAGTTTAATGTCCCTTGATCCCCAGAGTAGCTCACTTTTAGTAGCAGAACTAGGCTGGAGAAGGAAAATATTTAGAAAGTCTAATTCAGGGAAGGAAGGTGAGATAGGAAAGCGAGATGTTGCCTCTTGAAGGCTTATGTGCATGTACAGGAAGGCTCTTTTAAGATAATGGTTTTAATGATGATGGGAAGATTAAGCAATACAGATATGCAGGGATAAGGGATCCCAGGAAGCTGAAATAGATATAGGTTCTCTTAAAGGCCCTGGGTCTGGGTGGGATCATGGAGATAATTCTGCACAGATTTAAAAAATCACATACACAATGATACCAAATAGTTCTAATGCTGTCTGGGTAGAAAGGCACAGCAGGTTTGGTTGGAATTGGCTAGGAAACATTCGAAAGAAATGGAATCCAAATCTGTGAGTGTGTGTATGCAAGAAGAGTGTATATGGAAGAGAAGAAGCAAATGTGTTGAACGTTGCATGCGTTTCTCAAAGCTGAGAACAGTTTGCCATAGCTGCTGTTTCTGCACTAGCAAATACAATGCTGAATTTAAATTAGGCGTAATCATGTTTTTGAGTAAGAAAAAGTCCTACTGATAATGAATGCATAATTTAGGAAGGAAACTTTTTTTTTCTTTTGCAGATGTGCAGATCAGCTCTCAAAATGCCTTCTGTGTCTTCCGTGTATCTTCTAAGCCTGTTGCGTTAGCCCTCCTGCTAGCTGACTAATAGAATTAATAACTGTAAAAGCAAAACAAAAAAACAAACACAAAAAGCATTCTAGAGCCACATGCCTTATGAAGTCAATGCTGGGTATGATTTTAAAAGTATGTAATCTATTTTTTTTTCCAAGTGGAAATGTTAACTGGAAAACATCTTGGCAAGCTATAAAGCATTGTGCAATCTGTTATTTGTCTTAGAGATAATAATTGCAGAATGCTTATATGTTTTCCCTATATTCTCACTCTGTCTAACATGACTTGCCAGTAGATAGTTTCTTTCATTTAAGAGTACTGCGAGTGGTCTTTTATTTATATAAATGTCTTCTTGAAAAATGATACTGATAGCATACAAATACAGAAAGAGGGCTATAGTTCTTAAGGATGTATTGCGGTAGATTCTATCTTCCAAAAATTTGCAACCTACTAAAAATGTGTATGTTGAAAACACCTGGGAAATGGTAGTGGAAGGATAAACCTTGTAATTCTTTATAACTTTTTTTCATGCAAAAATGTCAACATTTCTTTTATCTTTGCATTTTGTTGCACGTTTTTGAAAGGAAGCCAAAGTCTGTGTCTTGCTCTACGCAGACCTAGTTCTACCATTTGTCTTATTTCTTCCCAATTTCCCTTCTTCTCAAAGAGAATTGGGATGATAAAATAATAGGCAGTGTGTTTAACTCTCAAAATTCTGTGAGGATCAGTGGAAGCCCCCTCCTGAAAGCAAGAAGTATTATCTTACGATTCTTTGTAAGATTTAGTGCTGTCATGTTCTGTTTTAAGAACACCAGGCCCTTTCCTCACTCATTTTCCCTGTTCCGTGACAGGGCAAGGTAGCCTTTAATGGAATAAGTAGCCAGTACCAGGGATAGAATATGGACATCTGCATTTGGGCAGCCTGTCTCACAGAGTGCCCGGCTGCTATTTCCTGTGAATAGCCCCTTGGAGGCAGTGCCAAGGCTCTGAAGGGCTAGAAATATTTGTCCCTAGCCTTTGGATTTCGGTCAGATGCACTTCTGGTGCTGTTTCCTGCATAACACCCGAAAGAATCTCCCCTGGTTTAGCAAATCATAGAGACTTCTGATCCACTTTTTACATGCTTACCTGGTAACATGCATTTAGATCCATGCTAAATAGAAAACACTATACTGTGTACTGTTTTATTATATCTAATTGATCTGATTGTTTAAAATGTATAGAAATCTTCTTGACTTGTTTTTTTTTTAAAAACATTTTTGTGATGTGTGCTCATATTATAGATATGGTCCGGAAAAAGAACCCCCCTCTAAGAAACGTTGCTAGTGAAGGTGAACACGAGACCCTCAAGTCCCCAGGGACCGATAGTGAAAATACTGAAAGGAAACAAGAATTCTCTGCCGGTCAGATGCAAGAAAACACTGATCAGGGTGACTCTGTGGAGCAGAATGACAAAGAGGGGTTTTGTGTACATGTTCCAGAGCCATCTCCCAGTAATAAAAAGGACTTGAAAAACTCAGCCACAAGCGAGAAAACTGGTTTCAATTATGAAAGCCACAATAAGGGAGGAAATGTTCTATCCTTCCCTCATGAAGAGGTGACAGACAGAAATATGCTGGGTTTCTCATCTCCAGCTGTAGGGGGAATATCGGAGTCGTTGAAGTCTCCTCTCAGATCAGATGCGGATGACACCCAAGATGTGGTCTGCACCCCATCAGGAGATCTGATGGAAAAAAGCGAAGAGCGTCGTTCATCACCAAAATCTGCAGATGAAACAGTGCATGTGCAAAGTGGTCAAGCTGAAGGCCAGGGTTCAAGCCCAGCCTCAGCAGCCTCGAAAAACCCACAAGTGCCTTCAGATGGGGACTTAAGACCAACCAAACTGAAAACAGATTTGTTGGCAAATGAGAACCAAGACACGGCGCCTCTGTCTCCAGAGCTTCAGGACTTCAAATGCAACATCTGTGGGTATGGTTACTATGGAAACGACCCCACAGACCTCATCAAACACTTCCGCAAGTACCACCTTGGGCTGCATAACCGCACTAGGCAGGATACGGAGCTTGACACTAAAATTTTGGCTCTCCACAACATGGTGCAGTTCAGCCACTCCAAAGACTTCCAGAAAGTCAATTGTTCTGTGCTGTCAGGGGTCCTGCAGGACATTAGTTCCCAAAGGCCTGTCTTGCTTAACGGGACTTACGACGTGCAGGTTGGTATCTGGTATCTAAGGTGTATTGAAAACAAGGAAGTTGGGGGAGGCATGGCTTGGGTGAAATGTTCCAACCACAGTGAGGCCACATTGTTGATGTTTGGAAAGCTTTGGTCAGTTATGAATCTTGAATTCATTTTGTGCATTCTTTTATACATATGTTTGGGTTTACAAGTATGGGTTTGACTAACAAGACATTGTCCAGTTAGTTATACCATGGCTGATTTTGAAGTAATGCATTATAAAGAACAAGCCACACAAACATTCTTTTAGCTTTTCTGCCAGATTGGAGAGGTCTGTTTCCTGGTCTGGAATTACTACGATTGCTTCCAAACTACGCTATTCTTTTTTTTTTTAATAGCCACAATCAAGCACAGTTTAATTTGGGTATGGTATAGGGATGGGCATGGAAAGAAAAATCAAATTTGTTTTGCTATCAAATTGAACATCTGAACATTTGTTTCATTGTCGAATGGTTAAATTGAAATACTGGATTTTTGCATTTGAACATTTTCACAAACTTTTGCACCTTTTTTCCTATTAAGAAAGTCCATCTTACCGTCCAAGACATAGTGAAATATGAATAGTCAATCAAAATACTGTATATTCTGGCGTATAAGACTACTTTTTAACCCAGGAAAATCTTCTCAAAAGTCAGGTGCCATCTTATACACCGGGTGTTGTCTTCTTATACGGCGAGTATATCCCAAACTCTGTATTTTAACTGGAAAAGTTGGGGGCCGTCTTATATGCCCAGTCATCTTATACGCTGGAATGTACGGTATTTGGTTTTGCAAGGAGGAGCTTCATTCATTTTGATCAAATGTTTGGATGTTCTAACAAACAGATTTTTAATTCAATGTGATTGTTCACAAACTTGAAAAATTCAATCAAGTGTGCAAATTAGAATTTCATTTTGCACATCCCTAGCACAGTTTTATCCTTTATCTATAACAGGAAGAGGTTCCAAAGTGCACAGGAGAAAGTGCATCAACTTTAATGTATTTTTAAAGTATATTTTATTTCAAGGAGAACAGCAAATATGTTTTCAGCCTAATCTGTATAATATACTTGCTCTTTGTTAAGGACAAGGTTTCAGCAGTCTTAGGACCTTTCGGTACTTGGTGATTGTCCACTTCTGGGCCTTTTTAATCCACATCTTCCATCAGACCCAGAAGGGCACTGCCCTCTTTCTAGTATCCTCCATTTGAACAGGATGGAGTGTAGACCAGACTAGAATTCCTCCTGGTCTGGTCTTCCAGCAGACCTCTCTGTTGAAGTCTACCCACATATACTAGGGACTGGTATACCAGGCCATGATGTCATGCAGACAAAATAAAAATAAATCATGGTATAGCATTGCTGGAATAAGGCCTCATTCAAACTGGAGCCAGACAAGGCCATTCACATTGAAATAGCTTCACAACAACCTTTCTGAACCTGTAGAGGAGACATGTAACATTAAAAAAGCAGCGGTTTACTGGTCCGTTGCATTAGGAGACATATTCTGACATTCTCTTTAAAATGTCAGAGCAACTTAATAAAATAAAATATATTTAAAAAAATCAAATTTAAAAGCAGCAAATCCCAGTCACACTGCAGAATATGAGTGCAAATAAAATATAAAAATAAAAATTAGGCAACAAACATAAGCTTGGATGGGGAAGGACGCTACTGAACTAGACAAAGTTGGGAGAGTCTGAGGCTGTTTCTGCACTTACCTGCCTATGTGTGGAATTAATATACCTGGAGCAGCTGCCCCTGCTGATTCCATCCTTCAGAAGGCATGGATGGGATCAGCGCCATATGCCCAATGGCACTGGACCAGACCAGATCAGTCCACACTGAGGCCTCAAAGCTCACATAAGCTTCACAGCCAGACTTCTGTGCCTCTGAGGAGCACATTTTGGGAGCAGGCCTTGGTGCACCACTGAAGTGTGTCCCCCAGTAGTTCTAAACGCAGGAGGTGTTCCTTCTGCATGCCTCCCATGTCCTGGATCAGGCCCACTGATCCATTGTTGAGCCCAATTAAGCGGGTCTACCAGTATTACTGATAGGGTCTCCCTGACTGGGATCGTGCACTGTCTAAAGCAGACAGAGTGGACCAGTAGGGTGCAGGGCTTCATAGATCCACATTAACGTTTAGATCTGTCCAGACCCTTAATGTGGATTGAGGACCCATGAAGAAATGGCCCTGATACTAACCAGGCAGGTACTTGACAGGCTGTGTTCACAAAGAGCAAAAAAAGCAGCTCAGAAGCATCTTTGAGACAGTAGTATGTGAACAATCTCATCGACAAACCACCTCTAAGCTGTCCCAGAGATGCTTTTTTTTTAACTGTGTGCAAAGTAGGCAATACAATTGTGCAGGTAGTGCAGAACCTGTGGATCAGCCTTTCCTGCAACGTGGAAAGATAGAAGTTGTAGTAGCTAGAGACCAGTAGCTTGGTTACCCTTATGCAGCCATTTAAATATCTCCCCTTTTGCTATTGCCGTATGTAAGTCACTCTTGTGCCGCCTGTTTCCACAATAAGAAACATGCAATTTGGTAAATTATATCTGGAAAAAGTACAGTCCCATGGGAAATAAGTATCTTTAAATAAGGCAGCTGAAAATTAGTATCTGGATTATTTTAAATGAACAACTTGATCTCCCTGCTGTTTGTTGGAAGCCATGGTTTTTCTTACTGATTTTTGATGGAATGGGGAACATTGAGGACACGCCGGGTAAGTGATCTGGTGCCAGGGCTGTATGGCTTACATTTCCGCACAACAGAAAGCCATCTGAACATTATGAAAGTAATATTCCATAATAAATCCTAGCACACTTCATCATCATAATACTATGCTTTGAGAAGGAGGGTTGTATTTTTTCTTAGACACAGTGTTGATTTTCTCATAATTTTGCTTCTGCACGCTGAAGTATTATTTGTTAGAAAGGTGGGTGGTTTATAATTCACTAACTTCCACATTCTGATACTGTGTGCAGTGTTTCCTAAAATTCCTGCTAAATTTTATCATGTTTGCTTTGCTGTGCTTTTGTCCCAAAAGTCTTAACATTTGTTTGTGCTCACTTACGATTTCACTATTTTTCCCCAGCAATATCATAGTATAGGACACATATCATCTCAAGAGTATTATTTTTAGCTATATTTTGCATGATGGGCTTCTTTTGTAACTTTTTAGTTCCCTACTTTGAATTTTGCAGTGCCCTTCTCAAGAGCATAGCTACAAGGGGGAAAAAAACTATATATTCCCTCATGCGTAATCTTATACAGTAACAATACTTCAGTGAAGCATATCATTTTGGGACAATTTTTATTTGCAAAAAAGTGTCTCAGGATTTTGTTCTGTTTTCACCTCACAAGTAATAATGCAGTTTTCAGTATTATATTATTCCAAATATCTCTAGCTAAGTGTTAGAGTACTGTACTGTAGAAGTTTTCTGACCTGGATGTTTCTTCTGCAGATATCTCACTACAAAGGTAGGTAACATCATTAGTGTTAGAACAAATAAACAAAACTACTTCTGATGCAGCAACTTTCAAACTAGTTTTTCACATCAGTGTGCTGATACACATACAAGTGATCTTTTAAAAATATTAGTAATCTCATTATATGTTAGTTTTTGTTTCATGAGAAGGAAAATATCAAGATTCTTTAGAAATGATATATGACCAAAACCAAATGAACTCTTTTAACAAAAATCCTATGTGAATATTTCCAATTACATACAGTAGCTAAAAAAAACCTTGCAGATACTACAGAGGAGCTTTCAACTTGCTAGACAGGTTTTACAATGCTGCACTGTAACTGTGAGTTAAAGCCTGATACTACAAAGGAAAAATACTATAGTGTGTCTCCAGACACCGGGGAAAGGTTCACAGCCACTCTGGTCATGCAAGTTATGTGATTGGTCATGTGACAATTGATTGGCAGTAGCAGCACAGCAGCAGCAGGGAAAGTACAAGATAAAAAGCTACTGTTTAGTTAGCAGCTTTTTACTACATGCTTTCCCTCGCTTGGAAGGAGGATACAGCAGAGTATCCATCATCCTATCTGGTCATCAGGACATGGTTCCACAGGGGCTCCACCATCCCTGTACAGCATACATTCATCCTTTTGTGACAACAGAAGGCTGCTGCACAGGGAATTTGGAGCTTTAGTCATGTCTGGATGCACCCATACTTACATCAGCATTCACTGCGGAGTATTCCTTTCCTCCGCATTTTCAAGGCTGTTTGGGCAAAATCTTGTGAGATCTTGCAAGAGTTTGCCCTCACTGAGAAGTCGCAGGTCTACCAGAGAGGAGGGACTGAGCACATCAATGGAAGAATCCTCCATGATGTTGTGAAATATTGAAGAACCTGAGGATGATCCATTCTCTCTGCGGAGGGCCTTTACTGCAAAGTAAAGGTAAGCTCCACATTTTTAATTTGCTGAATGAAGGCACCCCAAGTCTTTTAAAGTGTTACTGAGCAGCTTTTTACTCCAGAGTTTCCGGGGATGCTGCCTGGGTTCTGTGGGCGATCAAAGCTTCCTTACTGGCTGACAGGAAACAACTGCGGCATCGCTGCCCAGTTTCTGTTTGGGCCCCACAGCTTCTGATCACTAAGTCTGCCAGCTCAGCAGTGGCTGTGGGGGAACACTGAAGCTTTCAGCATGTCTGGAGGCACCTTGAAGGATTCTGTGAATTTATTTGCAAGAATCTATCTTAAGAGGATTTTATTTGGTAAATATTTTGTGATACAAAAGCAATGGTGCTTTTACAAGAAACATGAGGAGAAAAAGAAAAAAAAGCTTCATTTGTTACTAACCTATCATGACATACAAAACAACATACAGCTATTATTAAGGCAGCAAGATGTCCCTGGAATGTCACCATTTAATTCTCTGCTGGGGTTAGTACTAAAGAGAGTATAGTTACTATACTAGATTTTTGGGGGTGAGAGCAGCGCAGAAGCATTCACGTCTGTGTATACACAATTGTGGGGGTATTATTTTTGAAAGATGAGGAATTTACAAACTCTGGTGCTTCTTCAAAAAGCTCGCTTTCGAGGCTTTCAAAATCTTTCCAATCATGATGGCCAATATAAAGGAATTTGATTTTGTTTAACATTCTCTTACATCTTCCTAACAATGATATTGTTAAGTTCTTGGTTATTTATAGGAAAGTTTATGCTTGATTAGATTGGGCTGGATGCTTTTCCTAGGCGGCATTTGCTGAAATAAACCAGATGTACATGATATCTCACACTGAACAAATAGAGCTAGAAATAAAACAGATCAATGAAGACTGTACTCGTTTAATAAGCTTTGGCAACAAAATACTGGAAGACCAAAAGGGGTAGGAAACAGCATACAGATAATCTAGTTAAGATCAGTTCTTTCCTCCAACCAAATATATATTCTAAAACAGACCAGATACTCCTATATGAAGCTGGGAATTATTTAAGAGAAACAGTTGGCTCCTGAAACTTTTTCTATTCTTTTATATATGTAAATGCTAACTGTCCCTAGCGAGATTGGGAGAAAAAGCATTAAAAATTCACTCATACCAAATGTTAGACTTCATTTCTTGTGCAAATGCCAGATGTTGACATCAAACTTGTAAAAAGGTAAATAACTGATTCCTGTATTTTGCTCCATATAAGACAAACTGGTGTATAAAACGTACCTCTAATGTGCCAAGGAATATTTAGGAATGATAAATTAAGAAAAAGGACATGAGGTGGCTTTGAGAAGAATTATTTTGGGAAAAAATGTGAGTCTTACATGGAATAATATACAGTAATATGTTCTTGTTTTTCAGTGAAAGCTAATTTTTTTTACTATGTGCAGTAAAAGGATTGTTGAAATTCCCTTTAGCACCCACACAGTTGTCTTGTGACTTTGTCTGTTCCAGCAGTCGTTCCCTGCCACCAACTACTTTAGTACTGCTTTATTAGAAAATGAGTTATGAATAAGTAACTCCCTCTTTTTCTTTGGTGTGTTCTGGTTTCCTGAAGTGGAGAAAAAGAATGCATAATTACTAGAGATGTGCATGGGATATTTGTAGTATTTGAAATTAATACGAATTCAGACATTCGGCTTCAAATCAAATGTTGGCATGAGATACATTCGTTTGAAGTTTCATATGGGATTTGTATGGGATATATATGGGATTCATATGCATTCATATGGGTTTCGTATGGGATCGAACAGTTGTATCAAATTTGACTCCTACTACGTTCAAGGGGGATCTATTTGAACAAATATGAATTTTCTTGCAGTTGATTCAGTACAAACTGAATTCAAAAAAAATGTGCACATCTCTAATAATTACTGCTGCCTAGTTATTATACTTAATGTTGGTAATGTGAATGTCCAAGTGTCCCTTACATGTTCATTGCAATTACACCAGCAGTTCTTGCCAGTATTATGAAACCAGTGGATGACAGCTCTGGAGACAACAGTTTGTGTAAATGTAATAGATGCACGTATAGGACCTTGGATGGGAGTAACTTTTTAACACTTCGAGCCTTTCCACACTTACATCATAGGATGACTCCGGGGACACTTCTGCATGGCCCATCCACATTGTATGGAGCTGCTTATTCCCCAGATGCAGGTTTGCACACGCAGGAGTTCTCCCCATGCAGATAGATGTAGAACAGTTCTAACTGCTGTATATTTATGCTCCCTGCTGCCAGGCATGGCTCCAATGTGCGCTTCTCCCTGCTGGGAAAGGTTCAGATGGAGCCTGAGGTTAACTCTGCATTGTTCCATCACCACAGCAACAGCACCATGCAGGCATGTTGGTGCTGTTGCCATGGTTCCTAGATGATTGGCATCTCACCAGCACTTAGGGAAGCACTGGCAAGGTTAGGGATAGATCCGGCAGACACCTGAACTATTCCCTGTGGCGCCTGCCTCCCCAGCCAGGATGGTCAGTAACAAAACCTCCATTTATTTCTTTGAAGCTTCCCAGCCTTCTATTATTTTTTTTTAACTTGGTAGCATTATTATTATTATTGCCTGGCCACTTCCCTGCCCTGCTCAGTGAGACTCACCAGTTTCCTTTGTAGTGAAGTGGTTCTGCTCACCGCCGAGCGAGGCGCTGCGCTTTCCACTTTCACTATTTAAAGCAACAGGGACCAATAATTGCTACTTGCTTCCCTAACTGTTGCTGTCACCAAAAACTACCACTGATTCTGGTTTCTTTAAATAACAAAAAGGTAAGTTTTGTTGTTCACACTTCAGGTTTCATTCAGTTCTTTTCAATGTAACAGTTCAAATATATTTCAATCTTCCTTACCAAACTCCCTTCTAAAGGTTTCACTCTGCCTAACTCTAATACAGTAAAACCCTGGAACTATATTGGCAAATTCACTCCCTCTGGGTGTTGAACGTTTTCACACGCGACTCCCACCCCTGAGAACCCAATCATAGAACAAACACCAGCCTTTGGACTTCACTTTAAATACCCCTTGGCACTGTGTGTGCCACCTCTGATTGGTCAATCCTGCGGGCTACTCTACCCCTCCTTTCTCCTAAGTGAGCTGGGTGAGTCCCGCCCCCTGCTTGCCTGTCCTAGTTGTCAAATACTTTTAGTATGGTCTACCATGTAGATTCCTAGCGTTACATTTTACACACAGAATACAACTAATACATTTAAAACATAGCAAAAAATAAGAGGTATCACATCCACTTCCTCAGGAAATTTTCTTGGGGGAAATGGCAGTGCAAAAATCACCCTTAGTTTCTAAGATCACTTGTCACATCCAGGAGTTGAGTATATGATTACATGATTGCATGAATTTAGTACATGATTACAACTGAGTGCTGTAAGTAGACACACCCCATCCGATGTTTTCTGCTAGTACTTTCCAGATAGGGGCAGCATGGACATAGTGACCCAAGCTTCCAGAAAGCTGGGCTACTTATTACACATTTTGCCTGACCGGCTCTGAATCTTTCAGTAGTGTAGAATGCATTGCTAGGCTGCTAATATGATAGCTCTGTATGACACCTTTGCTGAGGAAATGCACTACTAGTTTGCTAACAGCCTAAGTCTAAAATTCATTCTTAGCATAAAAGAACATATATCTGGTTGATTTCTGACATCTGTGATTGAGGTTTTCATTAAGCCCTCTCTGCAGTGGGCCTTATCCCAGGTTATTTTCTGGAATAGGGACCCGCAACCACATGCTAGTACGGATTACAGCCGGCCCCTACCCAGATGCTTTAGCCACTATATCTGCATGACTTTGACTATCTTTTCTCTAGATGATCCTGGGCTCTTATTGCTTGCATGTCATACCTATTCTGGCCAGGGAGCAGCAATGTCTTGAGGATAATTTATGGACATTTTTTGGGACCTGGACATGTTGATCAATTGTTAGAGGATATGGCAGCTGATAGAAATTTCCAGATTTTGCATTATTGAACAGTTGAATGCCATACGTTCATCTTGTAAACGTGTTTCAGCCATCCTGGGTGGTAGGGTAGTGTAACAATTTTGTTTGCTTGGATTTTTCTAGTCTGGGTTGTCTCCAAGCAATGCTATAATGACCCAGTTGTTTCCTATCACTAGTTTATTTATTTATTTATTTACATTTCTATCCTGCCCAATACCCGAAGGGTAGTTGATGGCAGCTCCATGTGCTAAGTAGACTTAAAGGTGTTTGTGTGTCCATCACCTCCAACTTATTTATTTAATTACCTTTCTATCCCGCCCCATACCCAAAGGTCTCTGGGCGGATAACAACAGATTAAACCTGTACACCCACATCAAACCATCCACAATAATCTAGATTTTTAGACTGGATTTGAATTTGTACATATAGGTATTAATCTTATCAAATCTGAAGGTGCTGCTGCACCTGGGTGGTGCTATAGTAGCTTACTATAAATCCTAGCATCTGTTCAGACCTGCATAATATAGTGAATTGTTGTTAACTGTGGGAAAGGTAATGCCTTCTAGATGCTGTGTTACACAAAGTGTGCAGAAAAATGAGAGTGTTGGCAAACAAACAACAGAATTGGAAAATTAGCAGTAACAGTCAAGTGAGAGACAGAAGGTGACTCAAGAGACTGTTAAGCCACGTTAAGGCTTTCACTGCCTGATTGCAATTTGAAAATTGTGGCCTATGCAATTTGACATTTTCTGCCTTCTGATTTTGCAGCTTCATTTAATTGGATTAGTTTTGAACTTGGTGAGGAAAAAAAAAAAAAGAAGAATAAAAATCTCCATCAGTTTGTCCAATTCGAGTGATTCATAACCTGTTTTCCTGCAAGAAGGCAGACACTCAGAGCCGACCTAGGAGCCATTCCAAACATTCCTTCCCTGCGTACACCTGTGAGTGTCCTCTTGCCAATATTCACAGGTCTGGCACCATTGCTATTCAAGGAATATTTCTAACAAGATGGGCACTCACCCTCTGCAAAGGAGTTCCCTTATTATTTATCTGCCTTCCTACCATGAAGGACTCATGCCTTCCATAAAAGTCAAGTTTCACTTCTCATCTGGACTACCTTCAACATAGTGCTCTGTATGCAATTCGGGCATTTTGTTTCACGAATACAAAATCAGGGATGTGTATATCATTATGAGGTCCACTACATCCCTGAAGTTAAAAGAAAGATATTTAGGGCAAATGGGAGAGCAAGTTACTACAAAAGATGTGTAGAAAGATGGTGCTGAATGAACCTCCTTTTGCATGCTATTGCAAACTGCGGCAGGCACCAGGTAAGGTCTGATCTAGTCTGCACTATGATGTGAATGGCAGGTCCCTATTCTGGGATTTATTTTGGAATAATAAGAAGAGGAGTAGTTGGCTTTTCTACCCTGCTTTACTCACACATTTAAGGGGACTCAAAGCAGCTGACAAAGCTTTCTGTTCTTCTCCCCACAACAAACACCCTATGAGGAGGGTGGGCTATGAGAACTCAGGAAGACAGCTGTGACGATCTCAAGGACACCCAGCTGGCTTCGTGGAGAAGAGTTGAATCAAGCCCTAACCACTAGACCAAACTGGCCAAATTCCTTATTTTGTATTCGAAATTAACCCCTGTAAAGACCAAGGATGTTAGGATGTATGGACTAAGGATGCCCATATGGTATTAAGTTACTAAAATGGAATAGCACTTCTGGGATTGTGTGTGAAACCTTAAGAGGGTTGTAAATCACACCGTTGCTTTCTTTAGTTTTTCATGTATCTGCTTGGACGTGAACAGCGAAATTCTGATAAATGTCAATGGCACAAACTTTTAGCAAGAGGGGAGCTGGTATTTATTGGGGAAGAACACTCTCCCACAGGAAGTCAGGGCCTCTCCATCTTTGATGATGTTTAGGAGAGCCTGTAAGACCTGGCTGTTTGGGAAGGCCTTTGGTCAGGGTGGTTAATAGGCAAAATTGCAGTCAGTTGGATTGGGGTGGTCTTCGAAGGTTCCTATGCCCCGGTCAAATGACCCTTGAATTAGGGGAACTTTTTGTTAAATTGATATCGTCTGTTGTAATGTTTTTAAAGCACTAGAATGAAGTGTGTATTTTTAACCTTGTTAGCCGCTCAGAGTCCACCAAGGTGGAGATGGTGCGGGATAAAAGTTAAATAAATAAATAAAATAAATAAAGAAACAGCCTGCTGATCTCCTTTAATAGCAGGTGGCCAAGAATAAAGGAGTCCAGCATAATCAGTGGCTTCATAGGGGCCATTGGTCTGGGATTAGCTTTTGGGGAAACAGGGGAAGGGTATGCCACCTGTTTTTCATAATCTAAAATACTCCGGACTACGACGTGACTGTTTCAGCCCAATGTGGCTGAAATTAGTGACTCTGCTCATGTGAGTCAAGTTAGTAACTCATTCCAGGGTTTCTGGTTGGAGAGTTAGATTAACCAGTTCTAAATGTGGAAATCTAATTTATGTTTCTAGAAGCTCAGAAACATGCATTTAGATAGCAGGACTTCTTGAAATTCTCCAAGGCTGTCGTTCCATTTTTAAGCTCTTGAGACTTTGGAAATCTATTTCCTTTCGAGAGCTCTAATAAGAATGAGGGAGAAAGGTCTAAATCGGTCTGTTTGAAATTGTGCTCTTTTTTACGTGGAGAAGGCCAAAACTGGCTCTCTTTGCAATGCTGTTTGACAATTTATAGTTCTGCCCTGAGAGTTCTGTTTCTGTCTGCATTAAAAGAAGCAAACGTTTTGCTGTGGTCTCTGACTAAATGGCTAAAAAGTGTTTATGTTACATGCATTGCAAAATGTTTACATTGCATGCTCTTTGTGCATCTGAATCTTTCCGTATGGTGCATTTTAAAATGAACGGCAGTCGCACGACTGCTTAGTGGCACAGCTGTCATAAGAAGAGGGGATATGATAACATGATTTGCTTAATGCAATATGAGCGAGTCACCCAGGAAAGTAGTAATTTACTTTGCAGATAGAGGAATGAAAATTTGTACCTTCCATTATGGATTGTATGTCAAAAATTTATGGTCTTTCAGTAAGGGATGAAATCCAGAGAGGTCCAGTGCAGAGTCCTAGCCTCTTATAACAAAACTGTTTATTACGGGGAGAATTGGAGAAGCTGGTGGCTGGATTCCAGAGTGTACTGAGTGTTTTCCGAAGAACTAATTTCTGAAAAATCGAAAGCATGCACGTTTTCACAACCGCATGAAAGTGATGATGACAATGGAGTAATGAATTCAATTTCCCTCTCTCATTCTCCGTCACACTTTTTCTTGTCCTCTGGGCTTTCAAACTAGCCTATAATCCTGTGGAGACTTTTTCAATTTTTTGGAGAGTAAAGCCCTTTCCATATGTGTTTTAGCCCAGTATAGGTAGAGGATTAAGGGTCACCTTTCCACATGCTCCTGTGGAATAAAGGAGGCCACATTCCCTCCTAGTTATGTTCCATGCACACAGGGAGGAACGAAGAAGAGTTGGTTTTCATACCCTGCTTTTCTCACCCTTAATGGATCTCAAAGTGGCTGAAAAACCTTCTGTTCTCACAACAGACACCTGAGAGGTAGGTAGGGCTGTGAGAGCTCAGAAAGAGAGCTCTAACTAGCCGAGAGTCACAAGCTGGCTTCGTGTAGGAGTACAGAATCAAACTGGGAGATTAACAGAAAAGAGTCTAACCTAACCACATGACTAAATTGGCTTACTAGATTGGACTAGGACACCCAATGTACCATTTTAGTCCCATTTACTGGTAGGCTTTGATGTTAAAGTTATATTGGGGGTGGTAAACTGGACTGTGGAAATGTGTGGATGGCAAGCCTTCCTGGTCCAGTATACCGGGGGGGGGGGACCCATTTCAGTGGTGCACTGCCAAAACGCCCTCCCCCGAGGAGTTCTGAAGGACAGCAACTTTTGTTTTGGCCTTTAGAGCATTTAGAATTTCCCACATTGGCTCTAGAGGTTTTGTGGGCCTGGAGTGTGACAACCTGTCTCAATGTGAATACACTTGTTCTGTGCCAGGAGCAACCAATTCCAGTTTTGCATGGATTGCGTATTCCAGTTTGGGACTATTCGTCCTGTACTGGGAGAGCCCAGATAAGTACAGGAATGGGGTAATATTTTTTTCTTAATGGATATTGAAGATTTTCAGACAAATGGCATTGAGTAGTAAGTGCCCTATGGTTAAAGCACAGGTGTAGCCTACTCATGGGAAAGCCTGAACTATTAAGAAAGCCTACGAGCTTTTCTGAAGAAAAACCTTGAAGCAGTTGAACTTTCTTTCATGAAAAAAGTTTTATCTGCTTGTGAAAACAGTTGAGCAATTTCTTCTTGGAGACATAATGATTACTTGACACTATATTAAGGGTCTTTCTTCTTTTTCTTTGAGAAGCTATATTAAGGCACCTTAATGCTTAAATAAGACTGAAGTTATTTTTAACTTGTTGTCTATACCCTAAAATAAAGTAGTGCTGCTGCTTGGTTCAAACCACCACATGTTTTTGACTTTTCATTTGCAGTTCTGAATACCAATGTTACCTTTTATTTCAGTAACCAAGAAACTGTTCCACAACAGCTCACCATAAGGGCATTCACCTCCTTTTTCTCTCAGATGTATCTTTCTTAATCCAGAGGTCACTGAAATCATTTATTTTGTATGCTGCTGCCCTACACTACCCATCTTGACTGTTACTCATAATGGCTGGGGCCTAACAATTTCTGATTAATCCAGAAAGAGAGCTGCACTTAATTTACATAGTGCAGTTCAATTTTGACTGATATTTCTTAAGGGACTGTTAATATGTACCTTGGCTCAGCTGCCTGGAAGCGGAAGCCACCTTGGGGATATCCACAATGCCATTAAGTCATATGGAAGATGGCACTTATTTATTTATTTATTTATTTGCATTTTTATCTCACTCTATACCCAAAGCTCTCAGGGTGGGGTACAACATAAAAACCAAATATAAAAATAAGCATACTAAAACTACAGTGCCTGGAAGTGGGGAGGAGAGACTGTTTCCTGATTTAGCCAAAGGCCAGGGCAGATTGTCAGCTGTCAGGCACTCAGCTGAATCTAGACTTAACCACCCTGGATTGGGGACAGAGTGCCTCCAGAGTGCAAAAATCCAACACTCTCACCAGGACACTCTTTGTCTCCTGATTCAGGTGAGGAAAAGTGCCTTGCAAAGTGTTGTAAGGGATGGTCCCCGTGGGCCTCTTAAGCAGTGGAAAAGTGGTGGTAGTGGTTTTAAATGATTCCATAGCTAGAGATAGTTAATCAACATGTCTATTAATGGAGTGCATATCTATCTGTCTGCTGCAGTTTCCACATACACCTCGGGGGGTGCTTCTGTGGGTCAAAGAACCATCTCCATTTTCAGCATGGTGGGTGCCTCACAGTAACCCCACTGGCTGTTTTTCCAGCACAATCACTGGTAGAAGTGCCTCCGTTGAAGGGCAGTTTTCCCCCAAACTTCATGAAGTGCCTTCTCACTCCAGGGTTCCCAGTACACCTCTTTCATCTGTCGTGCCTCCACCCAGAGATGGAGACACATTGATTGTCATAACAGATTAATTAAGCAGTTGAGCTCACTGCATTTCTTCTTACAGAAATTAAAATCCAACCAACTTGCTCAGGTGGCTTTCTAGTTTGCACTTGGTTTCTCTGTTGAACTGCTTCTGCTGAGAGGATTTTTGCTCCTGGTATTGAACTAGGTCTCCTCATAGATTAGTGAAATATGCATAGATTTGTTGGTGCTGTTGGCTTCTTCCTCATTATCATAAGGGAATAGGATGAAGTAGGCCTAGTCTACAAAAGCTCATGGCATTCTCTGTTAGACTTTAAGGTGCTACTAGACCCCCCTTTTTAATACTGATCCAGACTAACACGGCCACATCTCTGTACTCTCCTCATTATCTTGTACGCCTGTCTTGATGGCCTCTAGCAGAATTTCCTTCATTTGGTTGTTCCCCCTTTGTCCCCTTCATCTCTGCTTCTCCTCGAGAACTACCTTGCTTATCCAGATCAAGTTTGGCTTGTTTATCCTCTCTCATTTTAAGCAAACTACTTGTATTCTTTGCAGTAGACCCACTCTTTTTTTCATTCCTTGCTGTATCTTGCTATACCAAATGAATTCATCAGGCTAGTATGGGTTTCTTCAGCTAAAATGCTCCTCCCTATGTAGTAATATCTTGGGTATCTGCCTAAGGTTGCCTTGTAAGTCATAAGACTTTGTTTTGGGGGATGAAGAACAATGTGAATGTTCTATTTTAAGTTTCTTTGCTCTACACTATGAGTACAGCAATGTTTCAAATGCAATTGTAATAGTTTCCTTTGCTGCCCTGCGTAGCAAACAAAAATAATAATAGCAAAGAACACGGTTAACGTTCTGCTCATTTCTTATAGGTGACCTTAGGTGGGACCTTTATTGGCATTGGACGCAAAACTCCAGATTGCCAAGGCAATACCAAGTATTTTCGATGCAAGTTCTGCAATTTTACATATATGGGCAACTCATCGACAGAGCTGGAGCAACATTTTTTGCAAACCCACCCAAACAAGATAAAATCCACTCTTCCTGCTTCTGAATCCAGCAAAATCTCAGAGAAGAATTCAAGCAAGTCCAGCCCTACTGTTCGATCTTGCGAGGCTACGGACTTGGGGAAGTGGCAGGATAAGATGACCATAAAAGCTGGAGATGACACTCCGGTTGGTTATTCGGTGCCCATCAAACCTCTTGAATCCTCAAGACAAAACGGTACGGATGCCTCCAGTTACTACTGGTGCAAATTCTGCAGCTTTAGTTGTGAATCATCCAGCTCACTCAAACTGTTAGAACATTACAGCAAGCATCATGGGGGGAGCCAGGCAGGGGGCCTTCACCCAGATCGGAATGACAAGCTCTCAAGGGGGTCAGTCATTAATCATAATGACTTAGCCAAAAATACAGATGGAGAGTTAGCGACAAAGACCGAGAAGGGCTCTAGCGTGGCCAAAAAGAAAGACTTCTCCAGCTCAGGAGTGGAGGACAACGTGGTGACAAGCTACAATTGTCAGTTTTGCGATTTTAGGTACTCTAAGAGCCATGGCCCAGATATAATAGTGGTGGGCCCTCTTCTTCGTCATTATCAGCAGCTACACAACATTCACAAGTGTACAATTAAGCACTGTCAGTTTTGTCCCCGCGGCCTCTGTAGTCCAGAAAAGCACCTTGGAGAAATTACTTATCCTTTTGCTTGCAGGAAAAGTAATTGTTCCCACTGTGCTCTCTTGCTCTTGCACTTGTCCCCTGGGATGCCAGGAGGTTCCAGAGTCAAGCACCAGTGTCACCAGTGCTCTTTCTCCACCCCTGATGTAGACGGTCTCCTGCTTCACTATGAAACTACGCATGAAGCTGCCCAGGCGTCTGAGGTCAAGCAAGAAGCAAATGCCCTACAAGGGGTGGATGTGTCGTTGACTGTCAAAGAAAGCAAAGAACACACGTGTACCAAATGTGACTTTGTCACTCAGGTAGAAGAAGAGATTTCTCGACACTACAGGTAAAAAAAAATTAAACAAGGAAAAATAAACGAGAATTTGTTATGTGAGCCTTTAGAACTAAGCAGATCCATCTTCAGATGTGGAATATTTCCTTTACAGGAGCACAGACAATGCTGACCAAGTTGTTGATTTGTTTCAGGCAGTTGTGAGTCTTCTTGGTTATGATTGACATTCATGACTTTTATCTGCCACCTTTCCTCTAATAAAACGGAAGGTGGTATGCATTTATCCTCAATTTTATCCTCTCAATATGCATTTTGGGTGGTATGCATGTTATCCTCTCTGAAGTGGGTTGGGCTGAGAGGTAGTAGCTGGCCCACAGTCATCCAGTGGACGTCCATGGCTGAGTGGACTCATGCCTTCTGGCCTAGCACTCTAGCCAGTATAGTACTCTGCCCTCATTTGCTTCTACAAGTATGTAACATATGACAAAAAGGCCTTACTGATATGTCTTCCCACTACTTTGCAGTGAAAAAAATATAAAAGAGCCTATGTAAAGGAAGCTTTTATTTTGAAGGATAGTTTTCAGGATGCGTCTCCAGAGACAGCATAATAATAATGATAATGATAAATACTAGCTCAAAAGCATCTTACAGGTGGGAAGCATTCACATGTGAGTGCCTTAAATCCACATTACAGGACAGAAAATGCACTTCCAGTGTCTGCATGCTGTCACCTCTATTCTGTTTTGGAGCTTTATTTTAATATTATTTTCACTTAGCTATTTTATGTGTGAGAATGCAGCCAGAGTGTGGACAGGATTGCCAATGCAGTGCTTAGGAGATGCCATTTGCCTTCATCTTCTGCCATCTCCAACTATTATAGCCAGTGAGCAGAGGAGATGATAGTTTTAACAACGCAATATCTCCAAGGCATAAAACTGGTTTCTTGAAAGAACAGATGAATAGCTATATTTTGTGCCATATACAGCGTTTATAATTTGCTAAGGTATATTTAGTAAAGATAATTTAAGAAAAGGACACAGGGTGAGTTTAGAAAAAGTTTTAGAAAAGGGTGGGTCTTACAGGGCAAACCTGCACATTGTGAACAGGCAAAAAATATGATTTTGGTATTCTTTCCTGTCCCATTTATCTAAACCTTACACTATCTATAGAAGCCAGAGACCATACCAAACTCTAGAATGACTTAGAAAGGGAAAGCATTCAAATAATTAGCTTATGTTGAAAGATTCAATGAGAGTTTTCCAAAATATGCGGAAAAAATCAGTTCAGTGCTGTAGTAAATACAAACCAAAATTCTGTGGTTAACTTCAAAAATCCTCTTAAATAATATTATTGTATCAAATAGTACATCTATTATGGTAGTTGCCCCCACAAGCAAGATGGTAAACAAATTCAGTTTTGGTCTGTTCAAAAGCATTATAATTTCCTGATTAGCCACTCCTGGTAATCACACCTTGTAGTTCCAAACTCAATAATAAAACTAATAAGAAAGTCTATATAGCTAAAATTTAGAAGATTTGCCAATGACAAAAAGTTTGGCCACGATCCACCTAAAGCTGATTTTGATGGGAGAATTAAGCATATGCTAGTACATTCCAATTTCTGTTAGCTGACAGTTCCCACAGTTTTTAAAATTCTAACAAAAGAATTTTTTTGGGTGTTATTGGCCTCAATGATCTGTTCCAACCTTATTAAGAAATTATCAAACTTTCATAATGCAAGAATGGGTATATGAAGCTGAATCTAATCTGAAGCTAAATCATTAACTCCCATGACAGCTGGGCCTTTGATTTTCTGGTTTCCAGGCTCTGCTATCTTTTTGGTTTATGAGCCCACTCTCATTATACATAGGCCCTGGCAATGTTGGGAGTGATGGAAGGGAAAAAAAAATTACAATGAAGACTACAGCTTAGCTGTTGTTACTATAGCAGCTAGAATGAGGCCCTTTCATCACTGGATAGTAGACCAGGATGTGTTCTGGTATAGGCATGGACCAGCAAAAACTCCCTTATACTTCATCCACGTCAACCAGAATAGGGTGCCAAAATGGTGCCATATCCTGGTCTAGGATGGGCCTCTTTAACGGGCTCTATAGTCTGACCACTGTTTATATCCCAGGTTTGCAGAAAACTTATTCCAAAACCTGGAATACAATGGGGGAGGGGGCTGTTTGGACAGTGCACCAGGAAGCACCGCTAGAAATAGCAATGGGAGTGGGTGCGTCACTGAAATAGTCCCATTGGGGGACATTTCAAAGGTTGGGAGTTTGGAGTCCCTGCCTTCAAAGGCTGAGAACTGGTTTTGATGGTTGGCAGGGTGAGCTGTCCAGAATGTGTACAACCTTATCCTGCTTCACTGGCAACCTGTCCTAGGGATACCTTAGTCTAGTGCAGAAATGGCCTAACTTGAGGTTGACTCTGGAATCCCTTCAGTGCCGCGTATGCCACTGAAAAATAGATGCTACATATTGAATAATACAGAACTCAACACAAAGCCATATGTGGTTATCTAAGATGAACTAGGCCATAAGTGGTTCTCTTAAGATGAAATAAGAAACAAACTTTTTCAGTATTAAAAATTAGGTGGAAAGTATTAAGGTATATAAGTGTGTGTGTGTGTGTGTGTGTGTGTGTGTGTGAGAGAGAGAGAGAGAGAGAGAGAGAGAGAAAACACTCTGTTGGATTTCTCCAGATAGGAAATTCTAAATCCACAGCACCTTGAAATATGATGCTCACTCACAGAAAAGTCTGATGGCACTGAAAGAAAGACTGTCATGTGTCTTAAAAGCTGGCTAGTTATCTTTGTGGTAAAAGCAACACTTGAACACTTTTTGGCTTTACCAAAAGAAAACAAAATTAGTTTTTTCTAGAAGTAGGGAAAATTGTTTTTGTTCAAATAGGTCACCTTCAGTTGTTCATCACTTTATTAAAATGTCCAGAACACTTTTTAATGGAAATTGAACTTGAACTTCTAGAAGAGTTGCATAGCATGGTTTCCCATGATATGGAAGGATTTGGATCTCAAAATTGTCTTACATGAACACGTACTCAATCCTGGGCGTCTTATGAATCTGCTGAATAAATAACAGAGAAATGTGTACCATGTTATAATGATATAGCTGCCATAAAAGTGGAAAACACCTGGACATTGCTCAACAGTCAGCTGTATTGACTAGATCTGAAGATCCTATAAAGTCATGGCGCCTATGTCTCACCTGTAACTATTAGATGTAGCCCACACAGGTTACAGGCTGTGGCATGTGGTTCCCCCTCTTGTATCCAAGTGGGCCTCAGGGGTGCTGTTAGGATTAATTAGTTAATTATTGTAAACACCTTTGAAGATGAAAAGTGGTTTCTATTTCTTAGGTGGTATTATAATTTATTTTTATTACAGCAGCTCTGGGCCATATTGGAAAACTTGAAAACACAACACTTTTACTACAATCTGAGCTGCTTTTCTTAGGTCTGAGATCTTTCAGGTGATTGAAGAGATGCTTCTGTTTAAATTATGAAGTCCCTCTTTGGGAAAAAGCAATAGTTTTTGTTCACCAAAGTGGAATTTTATATTTAGAACATTTGGTTATTGGCGTAGTTTTCAAAAGAACTGAGTGTCATATAGTTCCCATTGACGTCAATGCTACATAATATGATGGGGGGGAAATCACACCACTTATTTAGGTGACTAAATATGTTCTTGGGATCCTAAAATTAGTCTCTTGAGCTTCAAAAATCTTGGCTAGAATTCTAGCAAACCTTCTGGCACAACAAACCAGCACTTACTCAGTATATATATATATTTACGTTTATTTTACCCCCCCCAAAAAAAACATATAACAAACTACTTTTTTTTAGACATTTGTTCTGCAACATTACAATATGTACACTTTTCCTTGCTGACCTGTTTTGTATAGTCAAGCTTGCATTCTTTATTTTTAAGTCTTTTTAAAAATTTAGAATTGTTTAAAAAGTTAGGAACGGTTGTTTTGTATGCATAATGAAAGCTACAAAACCTCTAATTTAACATGCTTGGTAGAGAATAATGTACTTGTTGGGACATTAAGACTGATTCTAAATTGGTTTCATTGTATTTAAACTTAAAAACAAAACTCTCACCTTTCCTATAAGAACATAAGATGAGACCTGCTGGATCGGGCCAGAGCCCATCTAATCCTGCATTCTGTCTCTCACAGTGGCTTCACCAATTGCTTATGGGCATCTCAAGCAAAAGACAAAAGCAAAACTTTTACCTGCTCTCAAATTCCTGTCTGTCTCCTCAGCCTGGAGGAACTACCTAGGCATCCATTCTAAAAGCCATTGATACCCATGTCCTCCGTGAATTTGTCTAACCCTTTCTTAAAGCCATCTAGGCTGGTTGCTGTTACCACCTCTTCTGGCAACAAATTCCATAAACTGCTGACCCTCTGGGTGAAGAAATACTTCCCCTTGTCTGATCTGATTCTTCTACCCATCAGCCTCAGAGTGCTTGCTGGTTCTAGTGTTGTACAACCGAGAAAAGAATTGTGCACTTAGGAGCTGTAGATATGGATCACAGGGTTGGAACAGTGTCATCCACATTACTAGTGCTAATCTAGTTCAGGCTTCCACAAGGCTACAAAGCTTCTGCGAGCTCTGCAGCTGCCACTGACCTCCAGAGGCTAGAAGTTGAAGTTCCTAGCGTCGGAGCTTTGGGCGGTGGGTGATTTTCTGATGATCCTGTTACTTGAAATCCTGCTCGAAAGAATGAGTCCACTATCTTTTTTTTGCTACAAACTGCAGCCTTTGGGGCAACTAATGTTAAGGGAAAATGGTGTGCCTGCTTCTCATACTTTCAGAATGTCTACTGCTTACCTTATAATTATCTACATGTTTCTTTCCTTCGACGCCAACCATACAGTAAGTAAAATTATCTGACTTTATGTTTAGTTAAATGACCAAACAAAAAATTGGTATTCCTAAGGTTCTTAATCTAGTTAGAAAGAACTTTGTGGTATGCTCCCTCTTTTTCCAGATATCCCACCTGCAAATCATCCAACCTCCGGCCTTTAAAGTGTCACTGCATTATAACTTCCATCTTTTCTTTCTTCTTCTTTTTTTTTTTACTGTTTTCCAAACTTGTTGTTTAGAACTTCTGCAGGGCCAGATTATGGCCAGTCCTATACGACTGAGGTCTGACATGGATGTACGGATTTTAATGAAGTCAGCAGAATACAGTGGTACCTTGACATACGAGTTTAATTCGTTCCGTAACCTTTCTCTTATGTTAAATCGCTCGTATCTCAAAGCAATTTTCCCATTAATCCATTCCAGCTCCCAAAACACCACCTCAGTTGTTTTTGTTATGTACTGTACTGTATTTACATACTTGTAGCTCAAATCTTGCTCTCATCTCAAAGCAAAATATCACTCGCTCGGCGGCTTGTATCTCAAAACACTTGTATGTCAGGGCTCTTGTATGTCGAGGTACCACTGTAATAGGACATTTCTGCACTTACCTTAGGTGTATTGCTCATGCTAGTCCATTTCTGATGGAGCTGTCCACCTGCAGAACTGGTCCACATGTTCTGGAACAAGGGCATCTACATTTGGATGGTTGTTCCAGGACAGACCGCAGCCTGGTTCTGAAGGCTCCTACAATCAGAAACAAAGGTTGCTGGCTGTGGAGCCCTTGGGGCATCCTTTTCAGAGATCACAGATCCATTTCAGTCCTTGGCATCTCCCACTAAACCACAACACTGAAGTGCAGGCTGCATTTGCGTGCCTCTATAATCCAGTTTAGCAGACATAAGCCTGCTGGTAGACTTTTAAAAAAATGTTTACCAGTATCACTAGGGTTGTGCATGAATGTATTTTTTGCATTTGAATTCGTTTTGAAGTGAATATTTGAAAATGTGATTCAAATCGAATTTCAAAAATCTGGATTTTTGAAAATCCAATGCAGATCCAGATTATCCGGATCCATACTTTCGAAAATCTGATTCGTATCCAAATATACGAATGTTGATAAGATTTGTATCTGTTATATGAATTTGCACGAATCTGTATTTATCCCATATGCATCCAGTTTTCATCCCGCATTATATGCGCAAATATGTATAATTTTCATGCACATATGTATATGATAGATATGGATATACTCATTTGAATGTGTAAATCCAGATTTTTGAAGATCCAGTTTGAATTCAAATGTCTACATTTGACGGATTCGAATTGGATTTTTGAATTTTTGAATATCCGTGCACATCCCTAATTATCACTGTCTAGGCAGCCATTCTCGGCCGCCTGATCCGATCTGCATTACATCCAATGCAGATGGAGGATACTAGCATAAGGTGTGGCCTTCCTTATACCACACTGGCTTGAGGAAGGGAGGTCTTGGGCCCCTTAGCTGGAGTGCTACAAGGGTAAGTGCAGAAAGGACCATAGGTACTGGCAACGTAGAGCCTAGTTCTGGCTCCACAGAGCCCGGTAGCAGCTATTGTCATGATGACTGCATCTTTCTTTCATTTGTTCAGGCTTGTATATATTGTCCATAGAACACTCCCCTGCTCCAAGTTACTTCCGTATTTTCTTTATGGTTTTTTTCTTCTTCACAAGAGTGCTTGTCCTTGTGCTCATATTTTTATTTTGTATCTTGAGTGCATTGCAAAATCTGGCCTGTATTTGTGGCAAAATAATACCCATTAGAAATGTGTGGGTATTTTTTTTTTAAATTAGAGCCCATAGTCCAACAGTATAAGATATGCCAGTTTATCAAAGGTTTTTATTTTATTGAGGAAGAATTCACAGATGTAAATTTTTTATAAATATCCAGAGCAACCACCTTATTATTGTTGTTGTTGTTGTTGTTATCATCATCAATGACATTAATACTTAGTTTGCACTCCGGGGTCCTGATCCTGACTGAGACATCTGTGTGCTACTGTAATGCTAATAAAACAGTATCATGTTAACTTATAAAAAGTGTTCTATTACTATGGCATACACAGGAAATTGGCAACATATTGTTTCAGTGTGGGAACATATGTTTTACATAGTTCAGTAATGCAGTACTTTGAATGGTCTGCTTGAATAAAATTAGGCATGTGAGTTATTCCAAGGTATATGGGATGCCTATACTGGCCACATTAGGCACCGATTCGTTTGCTTTCGTAACAACAACTGCAACGACAAAATCCTTCCCACCTTGCACAGGCGCTGCATTTCATAGAATTTTATTGGCAATTTGAAAATGAAGATGGAAGTACAAACTTTAGGGGTTACCAGTTTTAGCGTAAAGGGTTTTACACTAAAAGTTAGTGTAAAAGTTATAAGTAGGGATGCGTACAGGAAAAAATATGATAATTCATTTTGCTGTTAAATTGAAAAACTGGGTTTTTGCAAAGAAAAAAAAAACTTTTCCCCATTTTTCAAGACCAAAATGACAGGGAGATATGAATACTTAATGGAATTGTTAGTTTTTGCAGGCAGGAAACGGATTTAGTCAAATATTTGGATATTTGAAAAACCAGATTTTTTTAATGTGATGTGAATGTTTGTAAATTTGAAATATTCAAATATGATATTTCTTTTGTACACATCCTTGGTTATAAGAAGTATTTTCTCCTACACACATTAATTAGCTTCATAATATAGTTCTGTTTGACTATTAAAATCTTCATTCCCAGAATAAATACGATAAAATGTTTTTACAATTATTACTGTTTTGCAAGAATTCTTAAAGAAATAATGAATAGTGTCTAGTTTTCATGACACACATATTACTTTGGGTTATGTATACACTTGGTGACAAAACTACCAAGGTTCATTGGTGTAATTCCCACAAGTTTTTCAACCATTTCTTAGTGATGTTTATGTCAATGTTTGCCAGTATTAAACTTTCTAGCTTTTTTTTTTTCCTTGCAGCTGTTCAGATCATGTATTAGCATAGATTTAATTAACTAGAGGAAAGAAAAGGCTTTTTGGCAGTCACCTGGGCTAGACCACGCTAGTTGGAACCATTCCTACTGGAACTGTTCCCAGTTGGAATGGTCCAGGTGTCCTGGAACAAAGCTGTATGCCCTTGGATAGCTGTTCCAGCATAGCATCCGTGATGGTTTGTACTGAACTTCAAAGCTTTTGTGAGTATCAGAGCCGGCTGCGAGGGATCAGATGGCCAGGAACTGTAGCTCCTGGCCTGGAAGTCACCAGGAGATTCATTTGAGTAGCACAGTTTGATGGATCCCTTGCAAAACTGATCCAAAGAGGCACCAGCCCTTCCCTGGGCCTGTTTACTCACAAGTAGGACATCAGTGGACCTTTTTAAAAAGGTGACCATTTGGGGGCCTCCTAGACTGCTGTTCACTTCATCCATTGCAGACAGAGTGTGATAGAGAGCGGTCCAGAAGTCGAGGCCTTGCACTGTTCTGAAAGGCCCCCAAAGAACAAAACACTATAAGAAATGCACAGGTAAATTTTACATGGCATTCATGACATAATGTTTTCCTGAATCTCTGAATTCCAAAGGCAAATGAGATCCTGTGCATTTTCAAGACCTCTCACTTCCTATCTATATAACCAGCTGTACTGCTACTGTTTTGGGAATGAGAATGCCTTGTCCTTGACTTCAAGAAATCACTACAGCTGTGTTCAGATGGACCAGCAGAAGAAGTAATGACTCCCTCCCTGCTGGAATGTGGTATGCTTTATGTCTGCAAATATGGTCAGTTGCTTTATTGTTGTGCTGGCAAAGAGATTCCCAAGGAACCTAAACTGGTACAGGAAGAAGAGTTGGCATTTCTCACCCTTTTAAGGGGACTCAAAGCGGCTGACAAAGCTTTCTGTTCCTCTCTGTACAACAGAACACCTTGTGAGGTAGGTGATGCTGTGAGGGCTCAGAAGAGAGCTGTGACTAGCCCAAGGTCGCCCAGCTGGCTTTGTGGAGGAGTGTGGAATCAAAACCTGGTATTCCCAAATAAGAGTCTGGCTCCCTAACCACTACAGGAGAAAGATGATACTTCAGCAATGGTTGGAGAGTGTGAAATCCCACACTCTCCCCTCCCATGTTTGAGAGATCACAAACAGTTGGTGTACAAGGTCATGTTAATAAGACATCTGTGGCCCTGTGCTCTTCTTTTCAAGTAACAGTTAAAGTCCCATGATTCTGTTTAATTATCCCATATATTATAAGCACAAGAAATGACTGCAACAAAGCATACAAGTATTCACGTCTTAGTATAAATAATAGTGTCATGATAGTATCTCCAGCAATGCACTATTTCCATCTAAGACATGAGTTGCACAGCACATTTATAACAGCTTGGGAGCAGGACCCACATAGTTCATTAGACATGCTGGTTGAGTGCAGCACCTGCACAGACCCACAGTCACCCTACCAGCTGCCATCATAGGTGCTCGAACAACAGTGGAAGGAACAGCTCTGAGAGCTCCCCTCCAGCCTGCCTTTGGCAGCCATGTGGCTGCTGCAGTGCCTTCGCCGCTTAATAAGATGTAAGAAACTGAATAGTCTCCCTAGCTGTCAAGATCCCAGCTGAGGAACAAAGGTTTCCTGGGTGCAGTCTTGACAACCAGGGCATTTAGCAGCATGCAGTCAGCACACAACTACTTCAATTCAGAAGGGAAAGAGTATAGCACTCTTATAGCCCTCTTTCCTCTTCTCTGAGGACCAAGCTTAGAAGTTCCATCCTCATGAAAATCCTAGGCTTGAAAATGTGAATTAGAAATGAGATGAAAACATGAATCCACATTATCACGTCTAAGGTGCTCTTGAGTTTCTTTCCCTGCTGTGAATGAAAATGGCCACAAACGATACTGTAATTATGTTTATTCCATTTAAATATGGTTGTTATATGTTTATATTATCCTTCTACTGGCAAAGTCCACAAACCTGTGATTCAGATTACACAGGACAGAACGACCAATACTGTATTTATTTATTTATTTTATTTACATTTCTATCCCGCCCCATACCCGAAGGTCTCTGGGCGGGTAACAACAGATTAAAACAAATTAAAACAGGATACAAATTCAAACAGATACAGATTAAAATGAAATACGGCTTAAAAGCAAGATGCACGGTTAAAACACCTTAAAAATTCAACAAATTAAAACCAGGCATTCCCTAGGACGTTAATAATGGTATCATTATAACTGGGGAGGGAGAATAGAGCCTCACCCAAAGGCCAAGGCAAAAAGATAAGTCTTTACAGCCCCCCTAAATAAATACAAGGAAGGGGCATGGCGCACCTCAAGGGGGAGGCCATTCCATAGTCTCGGGGCCACCGCCGAAAAAGCTCTCTCCCGGGTGCCCACCAACCTCATTACTGAAGGTGGCGGGATGACCAGGAGGGCCTCATTGTTGGATCTTAAGGCATGGGCAGGTCGGTATGGGAGAAGGCGTTCCTTTAGATATTTGGGGCCCAAGCCATTTAGGGCCTTATAAGTCAGAGTTAACACCTTGAATTGGGCCCGGTAGTGAATTGTAGTAATACAGTAGAGCAATACCAATTACTGTTTAAAAAAAACTAAAGTGAATCTATGAACAAATATCTTCAAATATATCCCCAAGAAAGGTATCCTACAAAGGTGTAACTACACAGAGTTAAAATGTTTCTATAAAGATAGCGTCAAAGGTAGATAGGGCAGTCATTTTAGTGTGCCGGTGCCACCGTGGGGATATTCCATCAGAAGTTGGTCAGAACTTATCTCAAGCTGTCAAAAGTTGCTGGCCATGTCCTGGATGTTCTTGGTCTAATAAACGTATGGATCTCCAGATGCATGTATAAGTTGTACAATACCACAGTCTTCCAAGTAAGTTATTTTTAATCTTAGCTCAAAAATCTTTGTAGTAAAAAATAATCATAATCATAGGCTGTTTCCATACTTTGACCAAGTGACTGTCTAGTACACTTTGTCCACATGGGACTAGTGCTATTTCATGACAGAACTGGCCCAAATGGTCTCTATTCTGGATTAGCTACAGCCGTACTAATGCCATCTGTTCTGGTCCAGGCACTGGCACTTCCTCACATGGTTCATAACAAGGAGAATGGAGGTATTTTAGACTTGAGGAAAGATTAGGTTATCTGTGCAACACCACTGTGGCCTAAAGATGACTTTCAGAACTCCAGCACAGAGGCTGGCAATGCTGCCTTTGAAGACAGCCCTGTTCACCTTTTTTTCCCCCCTCCAAACATGATGTATATGTGATGGGGCATGGGCCAATTGCAGTGAATAGTGGGTGGTGCCTTGGAATGGGGCATCAGTTGTGTGGACCAGAGCAGCTGTGGTGCTTCCAGCACATGGTGCCCCACCCTCAGAATGTGGACAGCACATGCTGTGCTTGGTCTGGAACAGGCTGGAGTGGAATAGTTAGACTTCTCCAAACAACATGAGTACAGAAATCAAGGTGAATTCTGTGCAATATTCACAGAATACAAAAAAATGTTCATACAGGTGTTTCACAAACTCATGTAAGATGTTCTTTTTATTACTCTGGCACTTGGCAGTGACTGCAGATTGGTGGCAAAGAGTAATATTCAGTTGTTCAGGGGTCAAAAACTTAAGCTAACATTCAAAAGGTGTGTGTGGGGGGATGATGGTTCATGGTCATTGTTGGAGCTTCCTTGGCAAGCTGATCTCTGTTGGAAGAATTGCCTGTATCCAAGAATAGACAGGCACTGTGTATTAAATTAGGAGACTAGAAAGGGTTTATCAGCCATGTGCCCTCTAATGGTTTCAAACAAAAACTCGGGTTAGCATAAAATAGTATGTCTTATTAGGCTAGGGTTAATGGTAGCTGTAGTGAAAACAGCTGAAGGACATCAGGGTGATGAAGGCTATACTCCCTTCCCCCCCCCCAAAAAAAACAAAGAAAGAAAGATAATCTGTAGAAAATAAGGAGTGTGCTGAGAATTTTTAGGCCTGCCTTTCACTCTGGGAGACAGATGTGCCAATCAATGGGCGGAAATTTATTTATTTTAGTTATTATTCATCACATTTTTAATTTCTGCCTCATCCAAAATAACACAGGGCGGCTTACATCACTCTGTATAAATAGTTCAATCATCATGTTTATACTCAAGGCTATGGGATGTGGGGCCTGGAGGCAGATGCTAAGCAGCAACTAAGTACATATAAGATCTAAATGTTTAAAAGGTGCTTTTGAGAAGGCGCTGCCTCATCTCACTTCCTGTATGCTGGGTTACAGATCACTAGTACAGGCCAGGATATATATACTGTATTTTCTGGCGTATAAGACTACTTTTTAACCCACAAAAATACTCTCAAAAGTCAGGGGTCGTCTTATACACCGAGTGTTGTCTTCTTATACGGCGAGTATATCCCAAACTCTATATTTTAACTGGAAAGTTGGGGTCATCTTATACGCCGGAAAATATGGTATATTCAATGTATTGAAAGGAGCTTATTAAGGTAGTGACGTATGTATGGAAGTGCTGCATTCTCTGTAAGTCATTCACTTGTTTTTTGCCAAATATTTAATGAGTGAAGGTTTTGCCTTTGTCTTCTGCTTGAGATGCCCATAAGCAATTGGTGAGCCACTGTGTAAGACATGATGCTGGACTAGATGGGCTGTGGTCCAGTCCAGTAGGGCTCCTATTATGTTCATATGAGTTCTGATAGGTCAATGGAATGAGGAAATAAGGAACTAAAAAACCCTACTGGCTGTCTGAGGGGCAGGAATCTGCTTTCATGTGAGAGGAGGAAGGTGTGCTGTTTACATGCGGGTGCCTCCATTCCACAACTTCAGAATTTCTATGTAGTCCAGTTTAACAACAGAGCAGAAAAGCCCCTGAAAGGTGGGGCATTTTTGGTCTAGCACTGTGCCCCAGGTAAGTTGCCTGCTGCCCCTCTTTCTCAAGAGACAACAATGAGAACAGTTTTTTAGTATTTATTTATTGTATTCCATGTTTACATCCCATCCTATACCAAAAGATCTCAGGTCAAAACATTAAAAAACAGTAAAAACGGTATACTAAAAACACAGTTAAACATACCCCACCCAACCCAGCAGGGCAATATTCCAATGGGAGCTAAACATCAAAAGCCTGGTTGAAGAGATATGTTTTAACCAGGAGCTAAAAACCATACCAGATTTATGTCTTGCGTACCTCCAATGAGAGGCCATTCTAAGGTCAGGAGAACCCTACAGAAAGACCCTTCTCACTTGTGCCACCACCTCTCACTTCTCTGAAGATGGACAAACTGGAAGAAAGGCTTCCTTTGGGGATCTTAATACCCATGGAGGTCTGTGTAGGAGAAGGTACTCCTTCAGATATTTGGAGCCCAAGCCATTTAAGGCTTTATATGTTGACATCAACAGGCAGGGCAGATCTTTCAAGTCCAGTGTAGTATCAGTCAAGCTAGAGATTTTGTGCCTTGGGGTCTGCCAGTTGTCCCGCACACTGCTCTTTTGATATATATCTTGTCTCCATTGGGGGCAGAGTGTGCTCAGTGTCACCCAGCCCCAGAACTGGATCTAGTGCTCTGGCCTAGTAAAGGCATTCTTCTGCTGTTGTGTGGAAGCAACCATAGACCCTGCTAGGATGATCCTGCATGTAACGTATTTTACTACTTCAAGCCATCTTGAATTCCACGTTAATGATGCCTAAGACTATGATGAAAGAAAAAAAAATTGTGGTCAAACTGGGCCTTTTCAACTTACAGAATAAGCAACCACCTAACAGTGAGATGAGTTGCTATTGCATTCAAATGGTCCATCCCACGTCCATCCAGTGCCTCCAAATAGCCCTCGGAGGCCATGCCAAATTTGAGAGCTGGGAACAAAACCTCCTACCTTTCAGAGATTCCAGCTGTGGTATTTTCAAGGCAGACTCAATGGCATTTCCTGGGACCATCTTGCCTGTGCACCTTCATGGTCCATAACTGGGTTGGTTGTATACTTCAATGTTGAGGTCTAATGCTTTACTGGGTTAGGGCACCATAGTTCTGTGTACCAGCCAATGCAGAAAGGTTAACCGTCTCTTCCAAAATAGGGTAATAGCTAATGAAATAATGGCAAATTGGCATTGCTATCATTGCATCTATAATGACACGGAACAATCTCAGAGCTATTTTTTCCCCAGCAAAATGGAGCCCCAGACTAGACATAGTCACACATAGAACCAGGGCTGATTTATTTGTTCTGCTTAATGATTTATTTAGGGAATTGAAACCCTAAGTTGTGCTGACCTGAGGTTACACAGCCCATGATATTCTTAGCCCTCTCTGCACAGATTGTGATCTTGGCCACACATTAATATGGGGTAGAGAGTTCAAAGCTTTGAACCCTTCTATTCGGCTATTGATAGCCCACCCTACTGTGGGCAGGCTAACCAGGCCTGGAGAGCCTGTGCAATGTGGAAATGGGCTTAGTCTGCAAAGCAATAATTTGAAAGCATCTATCTTCTTTCTCATCAAACTACAGTTGAAAAGACAATTGTTTTAAATATTCTGATCTCTGTTAGTTAAATGTCTTGATCATCATCTTATCTAAGGGCCTTCTCCTACTAGGAGAAAAAAGGAAGATGGGGGACACTCCTACACTGTGCAGAGCCACTTCAGAACAGTTTTTACTGCACTATTACTATCCTTGTACAATCCATTCACACCTCTTCTGGGCGGAAGAGATGCAAATGGAATGTGTGACCAGATGGTGCAGGCATGGTTGCATGCCACATCACCCAGTCACTGCGGAAATGACACTGTGCATGTCTGTTGGTGCCATTGCCACAGCTCTACAATTGCCTCTACCATAGAGGTGACTGTCATGATTTGCACCTCACCAGTACTTAGGGAAGTGCTGATGAGTTTGGGATAGATCTGGCACTCCAAAGTGCAGCCACTGGATCTATTCCCCGTCTTCACTTCCCTGGGACAAACCCTTAGTGTGCCATTGTCTTCTTCTCTGGAATTCTTCTTCTCACTCTATATCTTTCATTGGAAGCTCAAAAGAACAAAATCATCCTTGAGCACAACTTCTTTACTATCAGATGAGAATTCCTCAAGTATGGCATTCTCTTTCTCTTAATATTTAATACAAGTCCAGATTTTTCATTTTCTGTTTTCATAGGGTGCGTCTCCATGGTGTCTTTTTGCTTCTCTCTTGCATTGGATTTTAAAAATGCGGGTTGTAATTTGAAATAAAGCATCCCCATGTGGTTTGGGGCAACGAGCATTTAAAACATACATTCCTGTCCCCATGCAAGCCACTTTTTGTGAGCCCACATCTTTTTCTCCCCACCCCACCGCCCACCCACTGCAGTGATGAGAGGCAAAAACCTCAATTGAACTTCCATAACAAAACACAGATCATCCCTTTACTTGGCTGCAAAGAGTTAAAAGCATAACTGAAAGCAGCTAGCTCTCTCCATAACTAATGCTTGTAACATAGTTACAAGCAAAACTGAAAGCAGCTCAACTGAAAGCTGTCCAGCGAACTCTCTCTTTCTTTCACATTATTGGGAGGGTGAGAGAAATTCTGTGCTTGCTATTAGGGGAAAGTGATGCTAATTATCTTAACAACGGAGGGTGAAACATCTATTTTAAGAAGAAAGAGATCGGTGCTTTGTTTGTGTGCTTAAACGGAATGGAAGGAGGCTGGATGTGACAGCTGGCTGGCTGACAGGCTGCAGGGAGTGATTTGCTTTTAGTTATGCTTGTAACTATGTTATAAGCATTGGTTATGCTTTTAACTCTTGGCAGCCAAGGAAAGGAATGTTTTCACACACACACGTAAAGAGCAAGAAAGATTAATGTAGCCAGAAAGACACTCTATGTGTCTCTATGCTCCCAGGATAACCTGCAGTTTCCCCCAATGTCGGATTTAGTACTGTTTGAAAGTTTTTTTTTTCTGCCGCGGATTTTCCTCCTTTGCGCCTGATGTAGCCCAGAGTAAAGCTGTGCATGTAGACGCTCTGAGGCAAAACAAGCTTAAATCCAAAGTATTTTTGGCATGAGATGCGCCCATAATGACTTTTTAAATCTTGGATAATTGAAGAAGAGTTGGCTTGTCTACCCCGCTTTTCTCTCCCATTTAAGGGGACTCAAAGTGGCTGACAAAGTTTTCTATTCTTCTCCCCACAACAGAACACTCTATGAGGTAGGTGAGGCTGTGAGAGCTCAGAAGAGAGCTGTGACTAGCCCAAGGTCACCTAGCTGGCTTCATGAGAGAGGGCGTAATCAAACCCAGTAATCTGTGCTATCTATGCAGACAGAAGGCCTCTATTCTGGGATATAATCCTGAATGAGGCCCAGTGCAGAAAGAGTATTGTCACTAGCCGTTTTCTGTCATGCACTAGTTTGACTTATTAAATTCAACTCTTAAAATAGTTTCTTGTTGGTTGCAAGCATTCCAAAAAGTATAATTAGATGTTCTAGCATGTGCACTACATTTACTTTGTTCATATTTGAGAATCACAGTTAAAAACCTTGTCAGAATCAATGAAGTTAGAGCAAACCTCCTGATATTCTTTTTGTCTTTTGATCACCCATCTGATGTTAATTATTTATTTTATGATCCACTTTTTGAAAACCAGCCATTTGTTCTGCTCTTACCACATTGCTTCATGAGGCATTGCAGGATTTTAAGGAAAGCTTTACTAATGTATAGGTGAAGCGATGTGCATTCCACAGTTGTTAGAATATAAAAGAAAAGACCTCTTTATTGCCGTAAAACACTAAAAAGTTAAGCCAGTAATGCCAACTCTATATTGTAGGGGGATTTGTTTATTTAGGGCATCTAAACCTTTATCTCTTCTCCAACAGTTTTAAAGGTTCAGTGGATATTCTGGGAGATGATGGGTCCATTATATCTTATTCTATAAGTAGCTTGGATTCTGTACCAGTCATATGATTTAATTGAAATAGTTCAATTTAATGATTAAAAAGAACAGCAGAGCTTCTTCACTTTGGTACTGTTGATTAGAAGAGGTCCAGTTAAGACTTATTCTTTTTCTACCACAGCCAAATTGTCTCCGATATAGTTCTTGATCACAGTTTTGACATAACTATTTTTTTGATTTGTGTGTTTTAACAGGAGGAAATAACAAGTGATTGATTTAATTCAGTATGTTACACTTTCAACAACTCTTGATATCTTGTTTAGAGTGTTATTTGGTTAGCAAGCCATTATCTACCACAAATTAACTTTTTTATTCCAGTGGGTGTAGTATTGAGAATGCATGGTTCCATTGTCATGGGGAGAAAAATATCGTGATCTACAAGAATAAAGTGACAGACAGTAAAATATATAATCATGGCAAATATATATATTTTTAAAAAGGGTTGATACCATGTTTCATGTTAAGGCCTTTTTCTAAAATGAAGGGAACTGTATAGAAATATACTTACTTCAGTATCTAAAACAATTTTTGTTAGGAATTGAAGAGGTGAAGATATTGTACTACTATTTTTTCCCTTTTTTTCTTTATCAGGAGAGTCCACAATTGCTACAAATGCCGGCAGTGCAACTTTACAGCTGTTGATACACAATCTCTACTGGAGCATTTCAATTCCGTGCACTGTCAGGACATGGACGTCACCACAGCCAATGGGGAAGAAAGCCATGGGGTGGCTACTGCTCTCAAAGAAGAGCCAAAAATTGACCTTAAGGTCTATAGCCTGATCACTGCAGACCCCAAACTAGGAGAACCTGTCTCTGAAAACATAGTGAAAAGGGAAAAGCCGGATGACAAGGAAGCCTTGAAGGAGAAATGTTGGCCTGATGGGTCCAGTGATGATCTTCGTGGTGTACCTTGGAGAGGTGTGGACATTCTGAGGGGAAGCCCGTCTTATACTCAAACGAGCTTGGGCCTGCTGACCACAGTGTCTGTTGGCCAAGAGCAGCCAAAGCCGTTAAGGGATAGTCCAAATGTTGAAGCTGCCCATCTTGCACGGCCAGTTTATAGCTTGCCTGTTGAGAGCAAGGGGTTTCTGCAAGGAGTGGCCCAAGGAAGTGGAGAGAAATCTGCACCTCAGTCATATCCTGGATCTGGTGATAACAAGTCAAAGGATGAATCACAGTCGCTCTTGCGGGTAGGAAACTATATTTTAATCTCTACGTGTGAATACTTATGGTTCAGTTCTTTCTAAAGGAGTCTCAGTAATCAGTTACATGCTATTAGATTAGTGCCTTGAAGCATTCAGATTGATGCAAGTAGATTGTCAAGCAATAGTTTCAGACTGTTTGTATAATGCTAGAAATGCCAGTTGCAGGGGTAAGTGATCTCTGTTTGCCTTTGCTATTAAATTCAGTTGTACTGAGTTAATCGTTCCTGCTGATTTTGCAAGATGATGTTACATTTGGAAAAGAGAAATACAGAACTCCAGAAGGCTACACATCTGTTACAGTAAAACATCTGATCACCTCTTAAATTTTAAGGTGGCTTGACAGTACATAGTTAAGTAAGCCATCACTGGATCAAATAGCTTAAAATGTGAAACCTGAAGCAAATAATAATAAAAGGTAGGTCTAGAGATATTTTTTAAAAAAACAAAGCACCGTGTAATGAAATATAACATTTGGCACTTGTTTAGTTGTGTTGGAAACTGAAATAAGTAAGGAGGTGAAACTTGGGTTTTGCCTGGCTGTATGGTCTCTTTGTTGTACACTCAGAAAAAAAAGTTAAACTGTGTACAGCCTACCTCTCTTTTTTTTGGGGGGGGGAACCTTCATTAATTTATATTTTTGGTACTCTAGTTTTAACTTTCTGTCATTGCAAAAGGCAGGGGAACCTAAAAGACTGGGCATTAAAATTTACCTTTAGCTTGAATTCGGATTTCAATCATTCCATACATGGTCATGCTCATCAGTGATCAAGTAGCTGAATGAATGACCCTCTGGGCTTTATTTGAATTACATCCATCACTTCTTTTTAAATATGATAATACTGGAAAATAATACACATTGAACTCCTTTTTGCCACTACCAACATTATTATAAATGAAACATGTTAAGAAGAAATATATTATGCATGACCTGTTTGACTCAAAAATGAATTCTGTGTTAGAATAGGTAGAAATGCAGGGAACAGTAGTCAAATCTTTGGTGGCTGGGCACTGAATAAATGGATCAAAGTGCTTTTGTATAAATTAACTATAATATTGGTGTATCTGTTTTATTCAAGAAGAAATGGACTCACATTAAATAAGAGCTTTTGGTCAGGATCTACTTGAGGGTTTAAGATGATTGAAAATAGCTACTAACGTGCTCTGTATTAGGGATGTGCACAGATATTCGTAGCATTCAAAATTCAGCCAAATTTGGACATTTGAATTCGAATTGAATGTTGGCACATTAGAAGTCTGACATTCAAATTTGAATGAATGTTTTGATACGAAGCTTCGTATGGGATTCATATCGGATTCCTATGCATTTGTATGGGATTGAACATTCGTATCAAATACAAATCCTACCACATTAGAAGAGGATCTATTCAAACGAATATGAATTTTGTTGCATTTGATTTGATACGAATCAAATACAAAACAAATTTGTGCACATCCCTACTCTGTATCTAAAGAGAGCTCTTTTTATAATAGCTCATCTTCCTGTGTAATAAAAATAATAATATTGCGAGTAAAGTCTACTGGGCCAATTATGACTGATTAAGATTTTGTTATCGAGTTCAGAATGGTATCCTTTTGATTGGAAATGTATATAAAGCCCAGAATGGATGAGGCAACAGTTGGGGTCAGGTAAGCAGCCAAATCCAGTGATGAAAAACAGCATATTGCTGTGCTTGAGAGTTAATCTTTGGGAATCTGTTTGTGGTTTTGAAATATTTGCAGATAGTAAATTCATGCACGCTGCAAAAATTAGAAAAGAAATATCTAAATAAAGTCTGAAAGTAAGGGTTGTAAAAAATGCACACCAACAAGGAGGACTTTTTCTTGCATATAAGTCTGCCAGTTGCTTGCCATACTAACTGGTGCATGTATATTTAGTTTTGTTTCCTTGCTTGTTTTAAATATCTTAATGAAGAAAATATTGAGTAACCATGCACTGAGTCAAGTGAAGAGCAGGAAGGAGGGACATGATACAATATTATAGTAATGGTGTTGCATTTCTGTATATCTCTTAACATGTCAAAAAAATTACAAGGCTGGACAGAGAACAAACATGTAAGCATTTTAGCAGATGTTGCAAAAATACTCAAGTATCACAATTATTAAAATATAAACAAGCTGCTTGATTTTATTATTGTCTGATAATTCAGGTGAGATTAAAGGAATAATGTTTATAGACATTAAAGGTATATGTTCACAGACAGAAAATCATGTGTACCTTGGCCAGAGGTGAGTTTATTTGTGAATATTTGGGTGTTTGAACAAGCAAAGGCAGCTGGCATGCAAATGCACGGTGATATGGGAACTAGTGATTAAAGCTAGGAAGCTGCCGACAGCAAAACTTTGATGTGTTGTACATTAAACTTCCATTTGTCTCAGTTTCCTAACTTCAAGTATCACCAACACTCCTCTAGTTCACTGTGCTTTTTTAAAAAGTGTGGGACAGTAATATTATTGACTGGGTTCTTTCTGACATTTGACATTTGATTAATTAAAATATTAATCTATAGTGATACTTTATTCTACTTGTATCATAAGGACTCAAGGCAGCTACTAAGAAATGTCTATACGTGTAGAATTGGGAGAATGTTTCAATCTATTGTGGTACACATTCCTTGACTTATCAACAAAATAAGTTAAAAGGAAGACTTTGGGGTGAAATCAAAGGATTATAGTGATGGTCATTTCAGTATGAATAGAAACTTTTCTTTCTCTTGATTAAAGCTAAGCACTGCTCTTTGGTTGTTCTGTAATGCACTGCTCCTACTGTAAAGGGACACCACACTTGCAGACAATTGTAGACAACTGAATTGCCAGTATTTATCTATCCAGATCAAAAAATGTGGCTCACAGTGGCTTCGAGGTAGTAGTAGATGGCAGCTACCACCTTTAAGCCACTTTTGAATTTTGCTGCATGAGAATGCAGCAGTTCAGATGAAATTTTAATTTCATATTTTGCCTTGTAATGAAGTGTAGAGTTCCCAGGTTGAAATTTTTCTTTTATTTGTAAAAGTGGGCATTTCAGCGTGCACTATAATAGCTTCTTAAATTCTATCTTCTACACAACTGTTATAAATATTGGAACCCTGACCTGAATTCTATATGGCAGCCCCAGGCAAGCTTGAACCAGAGATTATAGTAATCGGATAAAACAGGAGCAATGTCTAGGGAAAATAAACTGTGCTTGTTAATCATATTTACATAGGGTAGTTTTGCGGAATGTTCTCTCTAATTATGTTGGATAGCCATGGTACAAACTATAGTCTTAAAACAGCTGGTCACTAGGTTGCCCAGAGGTGGAGTAGGAACTTAAGTTAGTTCTGTGAAAGCTGTATGAAAGAGCATTACCCATTAGAATTCTGTTAACAGAATTTAGAGTGAAATTTTATTTATTTTTATTAATACTCACCAGTCCTCATATTCCAAGGGTGACTTTAACACTTTAGAAGAATGGAAAAACATTATCTTTTATTACACCACCAAGATGATCGCCCTGTCCCCATTCCCCCCCCCCCTTTGATCTAGCTGGTTTTTATTTTTTAAAGATTTGTTGATATATTATAAGTCTATTGAAAAGCAAAAATGTTCCTTTTAGTGATGGTACTAAAGGGCTTTTATTGCTGTTTACAATATGATAGAAGTATTGTTTGCTTCTTTAAGAACTCTCCTTGCATTCACTTTTTACTAACTTTTTTCTTGTTTAAATCATCCAGTTAATGACATATAGTATTCAGTGTCTTGAAATGTTTAGAACACTTAAGCATATATTAGTTTTATTCGACTAAAAAAAACTGGAAGGAAGTTTGGCTTTATTATTTACATATTAATGATGTGGAAAGAAGGGATGAAGTTGAGAGATGTCAACTTGTTTGAAATTAACCCATGATATGGCAATTAATTAGGAAATTCCTTAGAGTATTCTCCTTTGCAGTAAATTAAAAAAGAAAAGAATCCCTTCTCATCAAGTTCTTCCTTAGTTTTTGGTAGGCAAAGTTGTCTGATGCTCTTCACAAAAACATTAAAGCTCTGGACAGAATTTGGATTATCATCATCATCATCATCATCATCATCATCATTATTATTATTAACATAAAACAACAGTAACACATAGCAAACAAGATATTTATGCTGCCTTCGGCCATTATCACTAGTCGGGCCCTTCCCATGCGCCTAGGACTGAATGTTATATCGGCAAATGATATGAGCAGATCTCAGAAAAGTGACTTCCTATAGCTGGCAGGATCAGAAAGGGAACTATACAGTAGGCCTCCCACATGTTAATGCAGAATACAAGGTCCTGCTCTGGTATGCTCTGTCTTCAGAGGATGGAGCACGATCCAGATTAATGGGCCTTGAACTAGATCACTGATGGACCTTGAAGGTGCAAGTCTAAAGTCCCCTTGCCATGCAACACCGGAAGCAGTGTGACGTCTTGATGTCTTGGGCACAGAGTTTCCATAATTTACCTCAAACTGTTCCCCAGGTAAGTGCAAAAGGCCCTAAGAAGCAATCATCATACTCTGTTTGAAGAAATATTCATTGATTGTGAAGGGAACAATATGCTAGATGTTCAGTCCTTCCTGTTGCAAAATTAAGCTAAATTTTTTAAAATACCCTCATTTACATATGCGCAGCAGACTGTTTGGTCTAGTGGAAGCATTAAACCATAGTGGATGACCTGCACCATAATCCCATTCCAAGTGAAAAATAATTGTACTTTAGGAGCACTGATTTTGGAGAAAAAGCGAGAAGCAAATTACTTATTGTGAGCCAAGAATTGAAGATTTAGATCACCACAGATGTGCTGTATTGATTTCAGAGGGAGTAAAGCATGATGTATATTAAAAGAATTGGACTCTAGATATATAGATTAAAAAACAGCTATATATTGTAACTTACTGACAAGAGTTGAGCCCTTTCATGCTTATTTGATTTCACTGGTCTGGCTTGATCTGCCTTCATATACAAAATTGAGAATGGGCCTGGGCAACATTTCTGAAAGATATGTATAGGATCCTAACAAATTGGATTTAGCCAGATTGTGGCCATTACCAGCAACTTACAGGAGTGTATTCTATTTATGCATTTAACAGAAAAAAAAATCAATGTTCTAAAAAGCATGCTTGTGAACATATCTTTTGTTTAAATACATGTAGAAACAACTCTGTTTACCTAAAGTGGAATGAGTCTGCTTAATAATTTTTAATTAGGTTTCTTTTATTTGCAGTTTAAAAATTCCAGGCTGGCTCTACCTTTCCCTTTTGATATCAACAGGAATGATATACACTAATCTCATGTACATGACTTACGTATTAGCTTTTGCTTTTTCAGAAAATCTTTCACAATGTATTTCAGGCCTTGAACACTTAAGAAGTAGCTGTCAAAAGGGGAAACATCTGAAAGAGTTTCTCTTTAGCTGTATTTCATTTTTTCTTCATTTCCTTTGACTCTCAGGAAGTATTTATAGTTAAGTCTATTCCTTGCCGTATGGGATCTCTAATTAACTGAGGGAAACTCAGCAGGCACTGTGTCTTACTAATACACGTAGCTATGCTTGGGTCAAAGCATTGCCGAACTTTTCAGTTTTGTTAGAAGCACCTGTTTCCACAGTTCAGGGTGTAGGGATATGGGGAGGTCAATTTCTAAGTTTAAACTACATCCTGAAAAAGCCCTTAAAGAACAAAGCAATAACAATAACAAAAAATCCACATTCACCTAAGCAGGAAAGTGTTATATAAATTGATTGGAAACATTTGCAGTTAAATACTGGTTGCCCCTGAATTTTGTCAGAGGACAATATTAAATTTGACTTGTGGAAACCTGAAATCCTGTCAGCCACTTTGCGTGTGAGTGAATATTTTGCATCTCTCTTTGTGGATGAGTAATGAGTAATCAGATCAGCAGAAAGGAATATTTAAAATGTTAACTCAGCCCATCAAAATGGTTGTCTCTGGATTGTGTGGATTGAATTTAAGGATTGTCAGGTGGGGACACAGCCTCACCCTGTGGTTATTTACTCAACTAGATGTTCTTTAGGAAGAAATATGTAGAAATGCATTAGGTGGTAAAATCATTATTTGGGTGTGGTGAAATCATATTGTACGTGAATGTTACATCAAAAACATGTAGAGCAAAAGGTGAATCAGTCCCAAAACAAAGAAATCTGAACTCTCCTGGGGTTTTGTTTTGTTTTAAGAGCGACAGTGTATGCCAAAGTTGCTAGGATCTGGAATTAAAAAAAAAATCCCTGGAGAACATCACTTTTCATCCTAATTCAAAATTAACTCTGTAAATTAAATTGTAATAGAGCCAAATCTGAAGAAAAAAACAACGGTGTTTAAGAGCTGCTTGTTTATGTCTGTGTTTATACTCACATGTTACATGGCGAAATGGTTATGGATTCTGACTCTACTGAAGTAAGTGGAAGAAACATGTATTATTTTTCCTTATTGAGAATGCATTGGCTTTGTAGCTCAGAAATGATCCAGAAAAACATTAATTTTTATATTTTTACCCATATTTCTTGTGATGCTTGATCCTTCAAAGCAAGATATTATGTGGGTCCCTCCTTTGCTAACTTTTGAACAGTTTCATTTACAAGAATAAAGCTGTTGTTTAAGTTATACATTTGAATCATGCTGTTTGCCTAGGCTGTCGGCAAAACTCATTCATGAAAATGTTTAAATATATGTTGCATTCATTCTTCCTAAATTTTAAAACAAATTTTATTAAAACAGTATTCAAATCTTTGAAGATTGTTCCAGTCAGTAAGAGATAAGGAGAGAAGGGTGAAGGAAAATAAAGAGGGCGGGGGATGAATTTTGAAATGTATGAACATAATTGACATTCAGACTTAATAGAAATAGTTTTGTTTCAAAAGCCTAAAATCTTGGCTCATAAAATGTCACTTTTTTAAATATCTATGGAGCAGTCATATGTTCAAATGAGAAGTTTGGTTACTTTAAACTAAATTTAGTTAGGTGGGGTACATTTCTCATCTGTTGCTGTTCCTGCAAATAGCTTCCAATCACAGCTGGTTTGTGAGGAAAAAACTTTCATGACTCATTTGCACTATATTTGCAAGGAGTCAAGAAATTAAAACTCAATCACACATAGGAGGAAACTGAAAAAAGAGAAAAATCATGTCTGTTTGTCTTGTGAAAATCTGTTGGGTACGCCAGCAATTTGCTAGTTCAGTGGTCTACTCCATTCTTTTTAATTCCAATGATCTTATAAGAGAAAATAGCCTCTGGGTCATGCATGTATGTACCATAAGAAATGTGTTACTATTTAAGATGTCACAGGACACCTCATTTAAAAACAAATTACAAGAAGCCAGTTCCTTGTTAACTTGAGTGATCTCTGGATTTTTGAAGAATGCATTGTGGTGAATCACTGAACATGCCTTAAAATGGCATGAAATCATTGCAGAATAGAATAATAACAGCAATAAAAAAATCTTTGATTCAGGTTGGGCGCTTCAAAGCCATTGCATATCTCGCTTTTACATGACTAAAAGGCTTTAAGGCAGGTAGTACAAGGGGGGAAATACAGAAATCAAAGAGAGACAATATAAACTGTTACAATCCATATAAAGCATTCGAAGAATCATATCTAAATATTTATAGCTTCTCCTTCTGGCATCTACATGTTAGTAGCTGTCTTTTGTGTTTGTTGTGTAATGCCTTTGGAATGCAGTGGTCAAATGGACAAATAATGATTTCTTTTTACATTTGGCAGATGTGATTGCTTACCAAAATGCAAGAGGCAGTCTTGATGATTATATTAACATGTGCATGCTCATTTGAGAAGTCTCCTTATTTTATATCATACTGATGGACTATTTAGCTCCTAATGGTATATACTTTGATGCCCAAAACATAGCTCTTCAAATTACCTGATACTGCAGAGCAAGTGTTGATTGTTCTCCGGCAGGTAAACCCACAGCAGCGATTGCATAATGCACCACCACTACAAAGTATCATGCATCAGGTGTGATACCCACGCACTGACTGTGCATAAGAATGTGCAGTATCCCCCAGTTTGGATGCACTCTTGGTCATACATTGCATGTTCATCTATTGCCAATTATGCCTCCCCTGGGTGTGTCCATATATATTCATGAACTTCATTAAGTAGTCAAAGAGACACTGAGATCTAACTTCAACCCTGGAAAAAGTACCATTTATCATCTTGACAGCCTACTCCCTTCTGTAACAATTTTCTTACTATCCTTGGTATATGATAAGAAAAAGATGCAAGCCTAAGAACAAAGAACCATTAACTAACAAACTTATGAGAGAATCTTAACTTATAACCGATAAGCAAACCTATAAATTATAAATAATTAAGCCTTTTTACACACATTCTCCTTCAAAACGTGGCCTTGCATGTACCTTTAGTCTATTCCATTTACTCTGTAGAAACAACATATTGTGCTCCTCACATCTGCACAAAACAGAACAAAACAAACTGCTAAGCAAAGATTAGTGGTAATGTCTACAATTGCCCTACTTTGCAGGCAGAAATATTAAACTTAAATGTCTTATGAAGAAAATGGTGTGTTGAGCTTTAGCCAACGCTAGAGCTGCTGCTAATATCAATTCAGTGTGCACATTTTTGCAATCTGAAAGGACATAATTTATTAGATTGAAACAAAGTGTGATCAATACAGTCCTTAATGCAATCAATAACAAGAACTGCCAAAAGGCATTTTACCATATTTCAAACTGAAAAAAAGTGTTTTCTGCCATTTCTTGAAATCAGCATTCTACCTTCAGTTTATCAGCAGATGGCAAGAAATGTTTCAGCAAAGTCCATCTGCCTATCCATTTCTGATAGAGTACAAATTGAACATTAGTTTTCTTGGCAAGTTTGCAAAATAAAATAAGGAAACAGTTCAAACTTGTATCTTCTAGCAGCAGAATCCATTCAGTATTTTATTTTTAAAGCAACAGGCAATTCTGTAAGCTTTTGATTTCATCAAGCCCCACATTTTGCACACTGTATGCATAAGGTAAATAAATAGGATGTCAGTGAACAGTCTTATCATATCTTGAACCAACCAGTTGTTTTAATGTTCAGTTCTAACACATGCTTCTTGACCCGTGTATGGGTTCGTCAGGAGACAGGAAAGGTGGCCTGGTACTCCCATCTCTAAGAACATTTTGAGATTTGTTGCACACTCAAAGGCTTTAGCATAGTCAATGAAGCAGAAGTAGGTGGTTTTATGGACTCCCTTGCTTTGTTTATGATCTAGTCAATGTTGCCAGTTTGATTTCTAATGGTTCTTGGTATATACAGTACTGATCTTTAAACCCCTATGGCTACAGGCTATGGTTGTGCATCCACACAGTACCTGCTGCTGTCTCATCTTGTTCTAACTCTTGCTTTTGAACTTTTTTCAAAGACAATCCAACCCAGACAGTGTTGCAGTAATCTCTATGACAGGTTAGTAAAACCTGGGTCAGTGGGATCACTGGTTAGAGATTAAAGTCTGTCTCTCTGTAAATTTGCATGTTACCCATCTGTCTGTTCTGACTATTCCTTGCATATCTTTATGCTATTTTAAAACCTAGTTATTCCTGAGTGTCCGTCAATCATCTGGCTGTTGACAGGCTCCATGTTTAACTGCCGATAAACAAGACTGAGTTTATGTTTCAATAGAAATTTATTTTAAATGTTTATATCTCTTTTAACACCCCCCTCCTTTATTAAGTCAGTCCCTTTTAGACCCTGTTGTTGACTCTTAAATGAGTCAGGTGGCCAGATGCTGTAAACTTAAAATGGTCAGAGCAGAATTGGATTGCAGCCTTTTCCTTTAGTCACAAGTTACAGTATTTATTTTTTGATGACAGTCATTAACTAGGAATAGGGAATAATTAAAAGATTGTGAAAGGATTAGGCACTGGATTTCTGCCCTCCTGGTCTATTTTTGATGAGTCCCCAGACAGTTCAAAATGAATTTTACAGGAAACTACAGATATTACCTTCAAAACCCAGAATGCTGCCAGAAAAATGTGACTGTTTCTGTAGATAATAAGGATTGCTCCAATGGATTCCATTAACAGTGGATGTTGAGGTAGTTAAGGACATGGAACAGAACCACCTTGAGAGATGTGGAGGCTCTAATTTGAAACCTTACTTCCATCGGCCAGAATTTTATTCTGATCTATAAGAAATCAAAGTTTGAGAAGATCAAAAGGAGTTTTCTAATAAGATCCTCCTAATAGGATTCTAATAAGATCTAATAGGATCCACCCTTCAATCCCTATCGGAGGATGGCCCTGGCTGACAGCATCTGAGGTTTTTTAGTCTACAGAGAAGATGAGTGAGAGGAGAAACATTGTGCATGATGTGGGCAAAGTGGGTAGAAAGATGTTTGTATTCCTTTTCCCAAATACTGGAACAAGTGATCTCCTAGTGATGCTAAGTCTGTTTAAAAAGGATTAAAGAAAAACCATTTACTTCCATTCATTGTGATGCTGGCTACTGGCTTAAATAGTTTCAAAAAATGTTTGAACCAATTCACGGACGTCAGGACTATCAACGGCTGTTGTTTCTGATGGGAGTAGGAGGTGTGCAGACTGCTGAACTAGATAGGCCAAGCTCAGAGGGACTTTTTTTATCTTCTTAAGAAATATCAAGAGCATCCAGAAGGAGAAAGACTCTTGGTAATAAACTATTAATAACCAACGCTCTCTAGGCAGATTTGTTCCCAGAAGTTGCCCATTGGCCCAGAATCTTCAAAATTGGATTTTGACAGTTATTGACAGTTCACCATTGATAGCAGAAAGTAATATTTGATCCATTACAGATGAAAATAATATTCTTTGACATTAAAGACAACACACACATTGTCTCTTGGTCCCTCTCCCACCTCACTCCACCAACTGGCCTAGCCTTGTAGGTCTTACAGCCCTGGTAACAAAAGAGAAACAGGGAAAATAAGTTGCAGAATTTGATTTGGTGCAAGCTGCTGATTGCTAGTCTGAAGAAATATTATTCAGAATGACAAAAACCAAATGTTTGATGAGCAATGACTTTTTTCTTGCATTATTTTAATGCAACACTAATAACACTGTGACATCTGTAGCTATTGAGCTGTGATGACACTTCTGACACAAACAAATGGTTTTGCAACCAGTCATGTTGGGTCAGGATGGTGTGAAAATCCTGTGGAAATAAGGCTGGAGATTGAAAAACAACAGGCATATAATGCTGGTCTAACGAAATGACGGTGTCATTTCCTAGAGTTTCACTGTTGTTGGCTGCACACTACTCTTTCTCAGGATGGCAGAATTTAATTCTTGAAACTGTTCATTTCTGAGATAAGGGTTGATCTTTTCTTGTTCCCTCCTTTTCCATTCCTCTGGCTCCACTAGCCTTGTATTAATAGGTTGCATGTATGATCCTCCTTTCATCTCTCAGCCTTATGCATGCTGTGACTTGTTACAAAGACTGTAATCAAAAGAAGTTGTGGGTGGCAGAAGTGTACAATCATGAGATTCACTGCAAATACCATAGCCAATGACAGTGGGGCAAGGGGGGAAGCCCTGAATGACTGTAGAATATTCTTAAACAGAATTTTGACAGATCTTCAACTGAAAATAAGTTTGTGCAGTCTTCCCAAACTCTCATCAAATTACTCTGGTGATTGATGCACTAAGGAAGAAGAAAAGTATTACGCAATGTTTTACTGGTTTCCATAGATCCCTGTTCTGCTAAGTTGTATATAGCTTTGCAACTTTGATATTTAAACATAAGAGGATCTCTGCTGAATCAGGCCACAGACCATCTAGTCCAGCATCTTGTTTCACACAGTGGCCAACCAACTGCTTCTGGGCTTTCTTAACACCCATTGGGTGCTTTCTGTTGCCTTTGTTCAGAATAAATCTTGAAAAAAGCTTGGTAGACCATCTCCTCTGTCTGCTCTTCATCCCCACCCCAAGCAAGCAACATGGATGTATTTTTCATAGAGGTGTCTTTACTAGTTAAGGCTGGCCTAAAGATTTCCCCCCCATTAATCTCCCTAGGGTACTGAAATCATAAAGTTGCTTTATTCACAAAGGCTTGTGCATCCAACTGGTTTTCAGATGGAACTGGGGGATTGTGCTGCTTGTTGCAACCAGTTTCTAGAATAAAAAGGCCAGTTGAAGTAACAGATATAGGACAGGCTTTTATTGAACTTCATTTCCCATATTTCGTTGCTGTGCTGTCCGGGCCTGCTGGGAGTTGTAGCGTGAAACATTTTGAGGGGCTGAACATACCAGCACCAGGTGCCTTGTCTGTTTCCCAAAACTTAGTTTCCTTCTGGTAAAATGAGTGTTGCACACAGTAAGGCTACAAGAATAGCTACTAAAGATTAAATTGAAAAGGAATGTGAAACTGAACTAAATAATTTTATTTTTGCACTGAATCTGCATAGTGTCTCTGTTAGTTCTTGTTAGTAATTGGAGGGTTTTTATAACCTGGTTTATCTACATTGGGAATACATTCATATGCAGTGAAAACAAGCACATCTGAGACAGCTTAGGATGGCTAGAGACCGCTTAGCATGGTTCACAGTTGGGATTGTTCACAGGCCAGTCTGTTCCTCACCCCTCTCATGAACATTCTAGTCTGGAAAAGATGAATTAGAGATGAGAACACAAAAGGCCATAAACTATCAAGGTCCATTTAAACTACTCCCCCCCCCCCCGCTCACTAGTTTTGAAGCAGATGTGACTGTTCACAAACCTCTGAAATGCAGATAAATGGATCATTTGTTTTCTGTAAGATTAACACAACGTTGGGAAATAAACATGTTGTATTTTGCTTGGTGGAAAGTGATGTAATAGTGGAAATTCGACATATTCTTTTTCTAGAATTAGAGGGCCTGGCCAGTTGGTACTATTCCAACTGAAATGGTTCCCAGTTGGAGCAGTCCATTTGTCTCAGAACCAGACTGGCTGTTTCAGGACGGCCCCCATGCTACCACATGCTGTTAGGAAGGCTCTGACAGTCAGGAACTAAAATTCCGGGTCTTGGAGTCCCACAAGAATACATTTCTGTATCACAATTTGGTGTGCTGCCAAAATGGGTCCCCCTGCTAAACTGGCCCTTCCACCTGCCTTCCTGGCTGGTTTACTCACATGTAGACCACAGTAGACTTTTAAAATGTCTACCAGGGTCCAAGGCCTTTCTGGTCCACAGGAGAATGTGGAAGAGAGAGGCCCAGATGGGCAGTAGAGAGGCTATCCAGACTATAGCAGTTTACCAGTAAGAGTGGAAAGGTGCTTATAATCCAATTTTCTGCTACCGTTAGTCATGGAGTTGGACTATATGGTGATCAAGAATTTCTGCATTCATATAGACTATATTAATTTATGTACATTTCCACTGGAGTTTTTGACAATGACTTTGAATATAAATTACTTTGTTGACATTTTTCAGGGGAAAAAAAGCTGGGCAAAATGCTCTAATGTTCTTGTATCAGTGTATGTTGATAGTGTGGCATCTTCTAGACCAGCAACTTGATTTTACAGAAAGAGGGATTCTTTTATTATGGTTCCTTTTGTTCAAAATTTCAGATTTTATCTAGTTGGGGTTCTGCTTGAATATTTTCTTTCTCCTCTAATACTTACCTTCTACCTGATACTACAGGGAATGTTTGACAGGGTTTGATTAGATTGGAATTCTGGTGATAATCTGTTTGGACATGTTTCTATTTTGAAGAAGTGCCATCCTGGAATTAATTGAGTTGAATGAGGTTGCAGGGACAGGTTTAAGAGGTCTTCTCTTGAATCTTTAGACAGCCGGTACAGCTAAGAACTTGTTTTGCTGTGTATCAGCCATTCCACTTCCTGAAATAAGGATCTTAACATTGTAATGTGCATATCTTAGTTACGTACTGTTCAATAGTCAGATTGTAAAGAAAACAGAAAACTATAGTTGATTATCCTTCATCTACATTCAGTAAGAAAAACACAAAAGTGAGTTAGGTAGTAATGGCTACAGATTAGTATTCCCATCTCACCTTTAATTCACATTAACAGTGTTTCAGACATAGTCCTGAGTTTGTCAAGCAATAGCTTCTTATAGCAAGAGGGATGCACTGACTGTAATATGGTCTCCAGTGATGAAAACTGTCCCAAAAATCAACCCCAAATGCCTGTTGGAAAAGCAAACAAAAATGTATACAAATAATCAGGAGAAGCTTGGAAGTAAAATAGCTAAATTAATTAAATAACAGTTTCAATGTATTTTCTTAAAGAAATGAGCTATGTATATTGTGCGCTGAATATGTACGAAACAAAGTTGAATTTGTATGAATAATATATATAAAAGTGTGATACCGTGTAATAGTAATGATTTTTTTCTTTTTATTTCTTTATTATTTACATTTCTATCCCGCCCCATACCCAAAGGTCTCTGGGCGGGTAACAGTCTTAAAACAACAGATTAAAAACAGAATATACATTAAAAGACTCTAAAAATTCAACAAAACAATACAAAATATGTTTAAAATAGTGTCTGTACTGGGGAGGAAATATAATCAGCTCAGCCAAAGGCCACGCCAAAGAGGTGTGTCTTCAGCGCCTTCCTAAATATGTATAAGGAAGGGCCATGACACACCTCAAGGGGGAGGCTATTCCATAGTCTGGGGGCCATCACAGAAAAGGCTGTCTCCTGGGTGCCCACCAACCTCACTGTTGAAGGTGGTGGGACAACCAGGAGGGCCTCACCGCTAGATCTTAAGGCAGATTACCTCTGTATCTGCTGGGAGCTCTTGAAATCACTTTACTTTAAACCAGTGATGGCCAGCCTATGACACGCATGTCACGGGTGACACACCAAGTCCTTTTGGGTGACATACATGGTCACCCTGGCACCTGGGCATGTAGTGCTTGCTTGTTCTTGAAGTGTATCAAATACCAAGTTTTAACTGAAGATTTAGCAAATGAAATTCAGCAACAAAAGTAACTAATGTAAGGAATTGTTTTTGCTTTTAATAAAATACATATATCAAAAATATAACTTCTTTATTAGAGCTACAAATATCACAAAATTATGGATATTTCTAGATGTGACACAGCACCCGAGTTAAACTAGCTTTTCTTGCGAATTTTGACACACCGAGCTCAAAAGGTTCACCATCACTGCTTTAAACTATCAGAAGCCCACCAAAGGTGCAAAAAGAAAAAAAAAGGGGGGGGAGGAAGTTGGCAGGCGCTTGGTTGACTTCCGGTAACTCCAAGTGAAACAAATGTGAGAATTGCTGGCATAGATGAGATTCAAGATGGTAACTGCTTCTCCCATCTGGTGGAGACCAGTGGGAGGAAACTGCAGGATCTTCCTTAGATCCCGCCATGCCTCATGATGCCTAGAGGTAGAATATAAATTAGAGCTAGAATAGAAACCTTTCTAAACTTTTGAGCTGTTTTGGGGTTTTTTTGTTTTTTTTTACTGCATGTGGATGCAGCCATACACTCCGAGGAAGTTAAGAGTCATTGCTGTTGTTATGACTAATGTTCAAGGTATAAATTCTTATACTTAAGTGCTTATTGTACTATGGGCTTTTTCACAGTAGCTCTGGTGGGACAGCCAGAGGCTGACTCCACATGGAGCATAGACACTACTCAGAGCTTCTTCTACAACTGTACTAGCTGCTGGGTTACCACAGCCCAGCACACTCTGTTTGCACCTCTTCTGGGCAAATGGAGTGTGGGACTCAGTGGTGCAGCCATGGTTGCCACTGTGTTGCCCGGTCACCATTGCACCAGCACCGCACATGTCTGTTGCTGCGGCAAGGTGATCCTGGCTATCATACTTACACAGGACTTAGGGAAGTGCTGGGTAAGTTCCAGATACATCAGGCATCACTAAGGTGAAGGTGTGAAAAGGTCGTCTTCTTACTGCTAAAGATCTCTGTTTCTCATATTATCTTGAAGAGCTAGGAGAGCTTTTTAATTGATTTTCTTCCCTTATTGAGTGCTCTTAGGCTGCACCCACATGGCTGACAGAGCTTGCCTGGTGTAAGCTGAAGGTGCACAAAGTCTGTATGCTAGAGGTGGCAGTGCCAAATGTGGCAATCTTATAAGGTCACTGGAGAGCTGATGGTAATTTTTTTTTAAAAAAATCAAAACTGCATTATACATTTCCAAGTAACAATTCTAAATGAAATAAAGTAAGCCTTTTCCTGTTCTGAGGAAAAAATCTAAACTAAATGATAAGGAGATTTTAAAGTGTAAATAGAACTATAGGCATGGATATGGGTGGTTTTAGATTATATTCGACATCTTTATTTATTTAGAATGTTTCCATTAAAAATAATCTCATAATGATTCATGAATATTAATAAAACAGATACAGTCATCAAGTACGTTAAAATATCGCAGTGCATTAAGTAAATCTCTTTAGTCAAAATTATTCATGTTGATTCTGTTTGCATAATTTTCCAGACTTCCTCTTGGATCCTTTCCCAAAACTTCTGTAGCTCCACAAATAAATTCCAAAATTGATGAAAATATAGTCCTTTTGTTAAACGTTCATGCTAACAGAGTTATTTGAGTTATTTGAAAGGGGTTCTATACCACCTATGTAAAATATTCATCCTCATTTCCCTAACCCTATTTTGTTTTGTTATAATCTTTCTTGGAATATCCTTTTCTTCTAATATTATCTTTTCAACATTGCCATGACTTTATTCCCTATAACTATTATAAGTTTATATAATTTCCTCCTCCCTTTCCTACTCTCATTATCTGTTGTGCCACATATTCCAAGGGGTGTTTTCTTCCTAGTCAATTCTCTTTTCCTTTTTAATATAATTCCATAATCCTCTTCTTAATAACCAATTATTCCTTCCTAACATCCTTTACAATTCAAGTACTGATTGTGGTGGTCTCCCTTCATCAAATAAATGTTCCAACCTTTTAAGACACATCACTCCATCTTTTCTATCATCCTTTCTTCAACCACCTTATTTCTACATTCAGAACATCTATCAATATCAATTTTCTATTTCTTTCCATCAAAATTCTTTCCCATTTTTCCATGTTTGCAATACCCTTCAGGGGTCTGATATATTTTTCTTGTTCCTTTTTATTAAAGTAAAAATTATTTCCTTATTCCATACACCATTCCATTATACATCATTTATCAGTGTATTGTAATTCCAATAGTTGCATTATCTGAAGTTTATCATAATGCTACTCCAGTCTTGGGCTAATCCCTTCCGTGTCCTTCATTATGGCTGTCGATACCACCTTCCTTAACTTTTTTAAAAAAAATTCCTGCTAGCCACCAATTCATTTTCGTGTTTGAACTGCTCAAAACTGCAATATGAACATTTTTTGAAATAACAATCTTAAAGGCTCTAACTCTTGTGAGAAAACTCAAATATTTCTCTCCAGCTCTTTATCTGTTATTTCACCTCATTTCTGATTATAATTTCCAGTAACAAACTTCTCCAATTTTTTTGTTATAGATATACCCCCGGATATTTAAATTTCTTTAACCCTAATTTTAATCCTGATAAATTCTTTATCCTTTGTTTCTTTGCATTGTTATAGAAGTTCTAATGTTGAATAAACAAACCAAAACTGTATTGAGCAGTTTGTGCACATTCCTGTAATTAAATAAAAAGTAAAGGGTATAGAATGTGAAATATGCTATCCTCCCCCCAAAATGCAGTATTTTTGAAAAGTTACCTCACAAATTATACCAATACGCAGTAATTAACCATGACTGAATTTTAAGTAATGCAATCATACATTTTGCAAACATTTTTTGAAACACTTTTCTAAATCATATCTGTATCTGACCCTCTGTCAAAATAAGGGGGTTCTGCTTTATTCTCAAGATATTTCATGTTTATTAGATAACAGAGATTGTCCACTCAAGCATAAGGAGAATTAGATTTTTCATTTCTCTAGACCAAGAGTTTTTGACCGAAGGCCCAAAGGTATAGACTCTGGTACATGAAATAAAATCCTATTATTTTTCACTGAACACAAAATAGATGTCGCAAAAACTGACTAACTCTTTGTGAGCTGCACTAAGTCTTTTGGGAGGTACATGTGACCCAGAAGTCACCCGTGCGTGTTTATGCCCCATATTCAAGTAAGCATACCTATAAAAACCACATACTGCAAAGAAGTACCTTGAAAGGTAGTTTTGTGATATTATGAACTTGTGTAGATTGCACTGAGGCTATCCATTTATGAGAAAAAAAATAGCAAAACACCTGATGGGGAAGTAGCAACTGATAGTAAAAACACTTCTGCTAGATCATTGATTCCCAACCAGGGCTACATACCAGAACATTTAGGGATATGTGGGGGGGGGGGGGATAATGGAGGAAAAATGCACATGTGTTAAAAATGCAAGACAACTATGGGATGCCAAAAAAGATTGAGAAGCACTATGTTAAATGCTGTTTGAATGGTGTGAGTTGGCAAAAACAGCACCATTTCAGCAAAAGTTAGTTTTTTGTGCTCCTGTGGCCCTGGTCACACCTTTCTGAAATAATCTGTCTTATTAAGAAACCGGACTCAAAATGCACTAACTTTGGTCACACTCACTATCTGATAGTCCTCCTCAATTTGTCCTCCGTTTGGGTTGCTATGCTTATAGCCATCCTGAGACACTTTCACCAGACTTTTTAAGATCTCCACCCCTCTCCACCATCACAACACCCCCTGCGCTCTGGTAGGATAAAAGTTCTGTGACTCAGCAGCATGGGATCACGCTTTGGACAAAAGGGAAGGCAAATTCACGACGTATCCACCCACTATAGTGCACTTCAGCCCCCTTTAGTCTTCTTCCCCGATCATACCCCCAAAACAAAAACAGATTAACATTCTATACCTGTAAAAATCAGCACTCAGGGAAGTATGAGTGGAGGGAAGTCAGTCCACAGATAAAATGGATAGGACTAAAAAGGAGTGTCCAGTGGGTTCAAAACACAGACCGAAGAAGGAGATGACCCAATGGCTTGGAGTGATTTGAAACTAGAACAGCCAGAATGCAGAAAGTGGGGAAATACTACTATAGTCCCTGCAACACACTTAATGTTGCTTTCCTTCATTTTGTATACACTTGTAAAAAAAAAAAGCAGGGAGGGGAGATCAAACTGCCAATAAAATGTTATTCCTCCAAAAAAATGAGTGTGTGTGGAAAAACCCAGTTCCTTTAGTAAAATCTGTTGTTGCAAGTCATTAAGCAAGTATTTCTCTTGCACACAACTAGAAGCCTTTCTGAAGCAACTGCTAATGAACACCAGATATTCATATGTCAGAAAACAAAGGGAGCTTCTGAAGTCAGTATAAAACATTATGTATAAATATTTCAAAAAGCCCATTGGACCCACCTGAATATATGAGAAATCACAACTGCCTAGGGCTTTTCTTAACATGCTCTAAATGGTAATAAGTATACTGGAGAACAACTTTTCCCCGCTTCTATCTTTCAAGAGACAACTTCGTTTAGATAGCCTAACCACAAGAACCTCTGAGGTACGTACAGTGAATTTCTCACAGATGTGCCGAATCCATGTGGTTAAAAGGCAGAAACGACCAAGAAGGTTTTATTGCTAACTGCAGTTGTCTGAAGTTTTAGGTGTGGGCAGAAATTAAAAGGAAATAAATACATTTTTAAAAATAATGACCCAAGGAGTTAGACAACTTTTTTCTTTCCTTCATATGTTCCAATCAGCTACAAGGTCTGTGGAAGATTGTTCCTGTTTCTTTAAGTGATATGGAAGATCTAAACATGAAATGTCAGTTGAAAATTAGGGAGGTACAATAGAATTCATAAATATATTTTATGAGACTTGCAGCAGGACAACTCAGTACATACAGAGTTAGGAAAAGATTGCACTTGGAATTTGCCACAATGAGATTTCATGTAGGTCACTTGCTTAGATGTAGAGATGTCCATGAACACCAAGAAAAAGGTTCGGTTAGGTTCAAGCCAACTGAAAAATAGGTTTGGTTAGGTTTAAACCAAACCTAATTATGTTGGGTTTGAATTTAAACCTTTTAAAACAAAGCTTTTTAACTAAATGGTTGTGTTCAAAACTGTGTGAAAAGGACTAAGGAACTTTAAAGTGAAATTCTGAATCTCACTGATATTTTGTCTTTTACTATTAAGACAGATGAGGTTTCAGAACACCATGTCCCTCATTTAGGCAATTGAGAACATGTAGAATCAGTGTGCCTGCATTTTGCTTGTTATGTGCATTTAAAATGGTGGTTATAGTTTGTGTAGTCAGTGGCAAAATAACAGTCTAAAGATTTTGTTCCTGGTTTCTGCTTTTCCTTAGGTGATCACTGATGGTGGCAAAAACGAAAACATTGATAGCAGCAGTAGATTCCTGCTGTTTAACCAGTTTTTGCAACTACTGACTTAAGATACTTTTCTTTCTTTCCCTCAACTTGCGAGGGAAACATTCTGTATAAGGATTGGAGATAGCTCCTTGTTGGAACCCCTCTTATTTGAGCTGAAAACTGAAAAAAGATGTAGGGATCAAATTTGAAAATGAGACAGACGTGACCAAATCTAGGATCAAGAAACACCTTAGGAAAAAATAGCTAAAAGAAAAACTAGTTTGATCATTATACCATATTCATTATTTTGTGACCAGGGACAAGTTACTGCCTTCACTGATCCTGCAGTCTCCATCCCAGCCAGCCAAATTCTTTTGGGAAAATCTTAAACATAGAGTATGAGGGCAATAAATACTTTTGTAAATTGTACCTAAAAATTCCTTCTGTAGGTATACGGCTTCTAGCCATGGAACCCCTCTTTCCATGTAGCTTTGAAAGCCTTCCACACTGAGAGGCTGGATGAGGAGAAAGAGCAAACAAACAATAAGTGGGTGAAGATGAAAGAAATTCTGTAGGAGTGGTTTTTCCACTGTTCAACTAGTTTGCCATAGGAGCTGCCTACACGTGATTTCCTGCAAGGATTTCTCCATCTACATTTAGTGGTGGCTGAAAGCTTGTGAACACCTTTTGATGCAGGAAGGAAAACATTGTGAAACTTTTATTCATAGACCAGGATTTAAAGTGGATCTTTTCCCATTAGTACTCAGTTTGAATTACCTGATAAAGATTTTTTAAAAGAAGAAAATAGTTTTCTTCTGCATTAAGACTTATCTTTCTTGTTTAAATACCCCTCTTTCCCCGGAGGGTTTATCATTTAAATCAAAATTTGCAGCAGTAAAAATCCATCTTGAACCATGAACATAACATAGTTTTGTGCTGCGTGACTTTGTTCTTACATGGTCAGTAATCGGAAAATCACTGAGGTGAAATACATCATTCTTATGCCTAGAGGGTGGGGTGAAAATGGGATTAGAAGGGATAAAGATACTTGAGAAACTGTTCCAATTAAGCATACATGGAATGTCTTTAATGTAAATAAACCCAATCGTTTTTATGAAATAACAAGAATGTAAATAATCTACTCAATATACGTGATATCTAGTTGACAATGGGAACACTATTCACCTATTCTTTTTCACTTCACCTCATGCTTTTTTTTTCTTCCAAAAGGGCTGAAGTAGAAAGAAGGGAAGAAGGCAGGCAGGCAGGCAGGCCAGGTCACAATAAAATCATAATAAAAACAGATTAAAAAGCATGGGTAAAACAGGGATAGTGCCTGCATGAGGTGGGGATATTTGTTCCCTCAGCCAAAAGCCAGGGTAAAGAGGTGCATCTTTATCAGTCTGTACAAATTGAGTAAGGGCGCCTGATGCACTTTGGAAGGCAGATTATTCCATGACCTAGGGGCTACAACCGTGAATGCCCTCCCATGCATTTCCCCTTGCATAACTATTGATAGTGGTGGGACCTCCAAGCAGGCCTCACTGGGACATCTTAGGACTTGGGCAGGTCTATATGGAAAGATATTTGAATCCGAGCTGTGAAAGGTTTTAGAAGTTAATGTTTGCACCTTGAACTGGTCTCAGTAGCAAATAGGCACTCATTGCAGTTCTTTTAGAACCAGTATGGTGTGCGTCTAGCCAGCAGTTCCATTAGCAATCTCGCCGGCCTTCTACATCAGCTGCAGCTTCCAAGCCATCTTCAAGGGCCCATTACAATAGTCTAATCTGGAAGTTACTAGAGCATGGATAATTGTCTAAAAAGGGCTGTAATGGTGAACCAAACGCAGGTGGAAATAGGCATTTCTGGCCACTGCCTCCATCTGAGCTTCAAGTGTCAGTGCAGAGCCTAAGAACAGCTCCAAATTATGTACCTCTCCCATCCAAGGCAAATAACCTCATCAAGAACAGGATGCCTTCTTCCTCCACAGACATGAGACCCCCAACTTGTCCAGATTCAGTTTCAAGGTATTCACCCCCATCCAACCCAATACTGCCTCCAAGCACCACTCAAGCACTCTAGCCACGTTTTCTAATTCAGATGGCATGAAAAGATAGAGCTGGATGTTGTCTGTATATTGATGACATCTCACCAAAGTCTGATGATCTCCCCCAGCAGCTTCACATAGATATTAAAGAACACGGGGGATAAAATAAGAGCCTTGAGGAATCCCACAAGTGAGTTCCCAGATTCTCCCACAACTACTCTCTGAGATAAACCTTGGAGATAGGACTGGAACCATCACCACACAGTGCTTCCAACTCCCAGATGTTGTAGCCTTTCCAGGAGGATACCACAGTTAATGCTATCAAAATTTGCTCTGAGGTCCAGGAGAACCAAAAGAGTAAAAGTGCCCTTGCAATCTTTCTTCCAGAGGTCTTCAGCCAGGGTGACCAAAGATGTTTTCTGTGCCATAACCAGGCCTGAAGCCAGATTGAAATGGGTCTAGATAATCAGCTTCCTCCAAACATGTTTGCAATTCGGTAGCCACAACTTTCTCTAGTACTTCAGGATCCCATGGTACACTGATGGCACCATAACAAGGGCAGAATCTGTTCAATCAGCTCCTCAGCTGAGTAGGGTGTGGCTCCACATGCGCCCACACAAATCCAGCCACCATCACACAATAAGTGCTTGCTAGAGTGGCATGCCCCCCCCATGCATCGCCACCCCCAAACATGGGGTGACGGAGAGGCCCAACATGGGTAGAGTCAGAATTGCCACATGGGTGCTCCGATGTTTCCATTGCAAGCATGCCTAGCACCCATTACTATTGGGTGCTACACTGCCTGTAGAGACACACTGGGTACCTCCTTAGATCTGGATCTACTCCATCTGGATTAGTTGAAGGACCCATTTCTTAGATCCAGATCATCTTAGATCCAGATTAAGGGAGGTAAGTGACACCCCCCCCCCCCCAGGTATACTGGCTACTGCTGAATCAGCCTTCTGAGGTGATAGTTGGTTCACAGGTGGGATCCATCACACATCAATCTGCCCCTCTCCTTATCATGAAGATTCTAATCTAGAAAAGGTTGGTCAGAGATGGGATGGGGCCATGAGCGCCACACACTACTTGCTCTGAGGCGCTTTTTTGGCTGCTTCATTTGTTATGTGTGAATGCTGCCTCACATGACAGCCTAAGGAAGAATAGCTGTGTTAAAATTGTTTCCCTACAGCTTGTTAGAGCTGCATTTCTTCTTTTTTTTTTCCAAATCCACCTTTATGTGATACTTACGTGGAGATGGAAACTTGCCATTGAAAGTCAGAATTAACAATCATAACATACAAAACAACACCTGTTAGCGATGGACCTGCTGTAAATGCTGTTCTCTCTGATACTTTGTTTTCGTTCATGTTTCAAATCTGAGAGTGGATTCTAAAGCTACACACACACACATGTGTAAGTGGATTGGTGGCAACCTCAACACACACACACACACACACACATACACACATAAGTGGATTGGTGGCAACCTCAACACACACACATGTAAGTGGATCGGTAGCAACCTCAACACGCACACACACTAGGAAGTGGATTGGTGGCAACTTCAAAACTGTGTTAGAATCTCCTAATTAGAATGACCCAAAAGATTTCCTCGATCAGCATTTTAAACCAAGTAATTTGGACTGAGGCTGCAAAAGTGCCCTTGCAATTTTTAAAAGAGACTTTTCTTTTTAAGTGCAAAAGCCCCCATAACAATGCTTATACAGAAAATGCTCCCTGGAATTGCTCTGCTTTGTTAAAAAGCTTTCTCTTTCTGGCGGTGACCATGACTAGCCTGCCACACGGTTGCATTAAACAGTGGGCCACAGCCGCAGGACAGGTCCCTACTTACCCACCCCCGCTTCCCTTTGCGTGAACCCACTGGTTTAGTGATTAGCCCGGAGGGCCTTTGCTTTCTATTCAAAGAACAGTTCCCGGCCTGCAGTGCACTCAACCTTGACACAAATTCGAAATAAGTACTTTGCGAGGGGGTTAGTCTTTTGTGCAAGGCGTGTGAGAAATCCTGACTGACCAGGTTTGTTACAGAAGCTAGTGTCAAATTGCATTGCCTTAAATATTTCACTATCGAAGTGTGCTGTGGACTGCGGGGCGGGGTGGGGGGAGGAATGGAGCATTAGAATAGCTAATAAGGTGGGGAACAAAAATGTCCGGAGTCCATGCTCTTAGTGTCCAAGAGGCATTTGTTTTAGTGGATCAGAGTGCATGAATGAATGTGTACAGTGAAGGGGGTAATAAATATTTCTTTTTATAAAAAAAAACAATCAGTGTTATAGTTGCATATTTTATCACATTTCTGCACCGCCTCTTCCTCACCACCAGCACTACCCGAGGAATTTAAGGAGACATGTTTTTTAAGCAACTCTGTGGAACTTTTGTGAAATCTGTTTTCTGATAGTTTCCACCAGACAAGTGTACAATGGAGAGGTATGCCATTCACATAAGTTGCTTGCTCTGTGTTTCTTGTCTAGGCTGGTTGGCTTTTAATTTAATCTATCTGATCATGCTGTTTGCCTGAGGTGATTATCAACCTTTTCATGTATATCCCAGCCAATCCTGTAAAAATGAATGAAGAGGGAGCAGAGGAATTAAAAACAAAACAAAACAGGCTATCAAAACCATAAGAGGTACAGTTTTGTTTTTTCTATTGATGTCAACACTGTCGTAAGTAGACAGATAAGGTATGTACCCCCCATACAGTTAAAAAAAGAAAAGAAAAAAGAAAGGTTATACTCTTGGAAAATGGAAACAATATATTGCCTGAGGGCCCTTGTGCTTGAAACAACCCACTGAAAGTATTTAGTTGAAACTCCTCACAGCCTGAGCCGAGGAGCAAGGGAGGCAATTTCCAATTAGCCTTCAAAACTGAATTTCCTTGCACCCTTCTCTCTCTCTCTTTTAAAGCAAACTTTATGTTAATTGGAGATATGCATTTGTTAAAGTCTTTTGTGCAAACCTTGTCATGCATGCCCGTTTGATTGGCAAATGTGTTTGCTGAGGTTTTGCATGTGTGTGTATTTTCTCCATGGATTTCCTCCCTCTCTCTCACCCTTTGCAGATTTGCTAGAGCAAACAAAACAAATGCTAGTATTATGTAAAATGCTAACTATGTTTTATATTTATTTCCCCCTCCCCTCCTTTCTGTGCATCAAGGCCTCTGAATTAATAAAATGCCAAAGTAACTGGAATCCAAGGAGAGGTATGAGCAGCTGAAAGCCAGCTCCTCTTTTCAGAAGAACAATTGAAGTGAGTGGAATGTTTTAGCGCTGGTCAGCACACACAGACTCTGTGTCTTGCAGGAGCTGTGATTTATTTAATGGAGGCATTGACTTCAGGGGGTTGGGCTGAGAAGGCCGAGGTGTTTCATTGCTTTGATCTTTTCAATGTCAACAGTTAAAATTATAGCTACTTTCTCAGACAGACCAACTAGCTAACTAGTGACAAAAATGCTTACACCTTTAAGGACTATGAGCCCAGCTCCTTCTTCTCTCCATCATCAAAGGCTTGGCTAGAGGTCTTACTTACTCCTCCTTTACAAAGGCACAAAGCTCATTTGAGTTGCCACTCCTCACTGCAAGGGATGATGAACTTGCTCTGAAAAACACACACAGAGTCTCTGTTCTCTGCCCCAGCTCCCACGAAATGCAGGCTTCTGCTTTTAAGCCCTCCTCCTTTTCAACAGTCAGTTAGTTCTTCGTGGTAACTCTGTCCATTGTTAAGTTTGGCGAGCAAAATTTTGATTCAAACTGTTTTGCTAGCCTTATGTATTGCTGCAGGTTCAAAGGGTGCCTCCGGACATGCTCTGTGTTTTGCCCCCGTGCACAGCTTTTTCAAGTCTACAGCAGCAGTGAAATATTTAGTGAAGGAAAAAGATGCTGATTTAACAGCATGTTTTTTACTGCACACTTACTATAGAATGCTCTTCCCCTACTGCAGGTGACGATGTTTCCTGTCTGGCACACAGGAAACTGATGCAAAGGGAGACTAAAGCTTCTGATCCTCTTGTCTGGTGGACTGGAAGCTGCTACGGTTTCCTTCACAGCTTCTAACCCTCCAGTCTGGAGTACTTGAAGCCACTATGGTGTCCCATAGCAGCAAGGGGCATGTATGAAGGCACCCAACAGATGTAAAACACATCTTTATTAATGTAAGTTAATAATAGCATTGCTAGTTTAAACTCGAACCATAGAATCATTGAATTGGAAGGGACCTCAATGCAGGATTTCCTAAACCATTCCAGACAGATGTAGGCCCAGCATCTGCTTGAAGACCTCCAGTGAAGGAGAGCTCATTACCTCCGGTGGCAACCTATTCCGTTGACTGATCACCCTCACTGTCAGGAATTTTTTCCTGATATCTAATCTTTACTGATTTTGTTGAAGTTTAATACCGTTGTTTCTAGTCCTCCCATCTTGTGTAATTGAGAATAGGGCCAATCCTTCTGCATTGTGACAGCCCTTCAGATATTGAAGACCATGATCATGTCTCCTGTCAGTCTTCTCTTATGTAGGCTAGACATTCCTAGATCCTTTAGTCTTTCCTCTTTGCTGTAGTTTGCCAATGTCTTTTTAAAATTGGGGTGCCCAGAACAGGGCACAGTGCTCTAGATGTCAAGGTTTGGGAAATAAAAGCACTTTAAAACCAGAAGAGACAGCTGTCCTCTTCTTCATATTTTATTTCACACATCCTTCTTGCATCTAATCGATAATGCACAATAATTGCATTGCTGATGAGTAATTACTTGTGAACAAAATTGGCCACAGTAGATCTGTTCAGCATTACAAATGCAGACTTGGTGAAAGTTCAAAGAGTTTGTTTTGGTGATTTGATCTTGAGCACATTTTCTACTATATGGTTTAATGTCTTTTTAAAAAGATGAAGAAACTGTCCTCAAGGCTTACACCAGATCAGGACAAATTTGGATTGCTAAATCTGATCAGGCATACTTGTTGCTCTCAGAATGTTATCTGCCCTGCCATCAACAGGACACAGACCTACTTATATTCAGAAAGCTGATGGTCTCATATAGCTTCAGAGGATAGCTGGAAACTTAGGATGGCTACAGTTAAAATTTAAAAAAACTTTGCAATTCAGATTGAAAGGGATTTACAACTAGGAGGAGCATGGAAGGCTATAATCCTTTGAAGAGGCTGGGGGATCTTGATCAGTTTCCTCAGATTGTTCATACAGTATTAACACATAACAGCCAAGTTCTTTTCCACAATGGGCCTTATTCTGGATCATAATCTGGAATGGGGATCTGCTGTCTGCATGCTGGTACAGACTGGCATAAGGGTAGCAAATCCCTGTTCTCTGGTGGCTCCAGCAGAATACTGTGAGTAATCCTCCTTGAAATTAGCCACAACGACTGATAGAGGGCGCATTTCAAAATTCCATATAGTCACGCATAAACGCCCTATGCTTCAGTCATTCTTTGGTTGCAGTGAAAGCCACATTCTCTATATGTCTTCAAGGTTGAAGGCTCAGTTGTCAAAATCTAACAAGAATCCTAAGGGAGGTGAGACTGGGATACAAAATGGATACAGTTTTGCTGGTGGACCAGAAGCTGCTACAGTTTCCTTTACAGCTTCTGATCCTTCAGCCTGGAGTACTGGAGGTCGCAACGGTGTCCCATTGCAAAATGGCCAAAAGTTTCAGTTCTAGGCTGTTAGAATCACCACTTTAGAGCCAGAGTCAGAAACGAGGCAAGAGGTTCCTCAGGCATGTTCTTCACTTTATTTTCAAAAGAAGAAAATAAGTATTGCAGACAAGCAGTGGATCTATAAACCAACTAGCTAGCTAAGCGTTTTCACACTCCCTTTACCTTCAAATCCCTTTGAACATTACGGATAAAGAGATAACAGTTCTCACATGAAGCTATCTGTGCTGAGTCTAGAGGAAACTTGGGGTCAATCAGGAATGGAAGCAGGCAAGTCTGAACACTGGCAAGAATAACAAACTGCAAAATTAATTTTGACATTGGTAACTTTCAGATGGGAATTCAAAGATAGTTGGCCTCACCACCAAAGCAGATGCAGAGGACAATAGTAAAAAATGATATTGGATGGCTACAAAACCAAACGAAAATAGAGGGTCAACATTTGCAACTTGGATAAAGGAAACAAGTGGTATTAATGAGCAGGAGTTAGACCATTCAGTTTTCTTCATAGGAACTGAATGGAGTACACCCACTAGGATTAACATTGTAAGGAATCCAGGCTGGGAATAATGGAAGTTTGTGATTCCCCCCTCCCCACTTTCCTCGATGAGCTTGTGTTTCAGCACAGATTGCCAGCATATATAGCACCAGCTGGTTTTCAGTGTGTGGCGGGGGGGAGATAAAACAATAATGAAGTACAAGTGGCAATTATTGATATTAATAGACTAAATAGTGTAGAACAACCATAGCAACAAATGTGTAGAGTTGCATAGTGACTTTTAATTGACATCTATAATTTATTAAAAGGCATTTGGGCTGTGGCAGCAGCATCCCTCAGTCAGGACAACTCCTTCCTCTTATAGACCCAGAACTACTGGTTGCATTTTTACCCTTTTAACCTTGGTGCAAAGTAGAGATGACAACTACCTGCATAAACATGTACAAAAGCATGCACACTCAAGCAACTTTTCCATGCAAGAAAAAAAATTCCACAGCATTTCAGTAAATTTCAAAATAATATCTAACAGATGAGTATTGTATAAATGACTACTGCAAGTAGGAGAATGTGACACCATGGGGCAGAGGATGTAGAGAACATTTTTGTGGATGACGTATTGCTTCTTATATCTGTTGTTTAATTGAGAATATCTGCAAAAACTGCTGGTTATAAAGCAAGAAATATTTTTTCCCCTTCTCTTCCTGCCCTCTGTTTTTAGGAAGACAGAATGAAAAACTAGGTCTCAGTAACTTTATGAAATGTGAATGTAGCCTATTTGTTAAAGAGTTTGTCTTCAAGAATCATGCTTTCCACAATTGCCCAAGATCAAGAAACCTGTGTTTTGCTTGATGGATCACAACTAATACATCCTTGGCTTGAATCTTTTTGCCCCGTTTGTAATCTCTGGGGAAGATGTACCAGGTAGTTGTGAAATACACGAAAACCAAGTGTGTTTTTCCACTGTCATTAGAAGAACCCATTAAGTACCCATTAATGGGTACATTAATGCCATTAATGGGTATTTAATGGGTACTTAATGGGTACATCTAGTGACAGTATTAAGGGGACTCAAAGCAGCTGACAAACTTACTTCTCCCCATAACAGACACTCTTTGAGGTAGATGAGGCTGTGGGAGCTCAGAAGAGAGCTGTGACTAGCCCAAGATCACTCAGTTGGCTTTGTGGAGAAGTGTGTAATTAAACTCTGTGACTGAGAGTTATGAGTCTGGCACTCTAACCACAAGACCAAACTGTAAACCGCCTTACAGTCCCGTGCAAAAAGACCCACCTATCCACAAGGCCTGCAGTGTATGTTTAGGCTTCAGAAAGTTGTTCAAAAATGGACGGAGTATATATAACATTCTTACTTTGTCATGAGAAGGGTAGGATAAAATACTTTCTGATGAAAAAACTACACTGGTTGTTCTTCTATATTAAGTGCAACCATGCAATTATACCATATGAACTGTTTTTATTAAGCTAGAGTTGTATCCTTTTATTCTCTGTAGCAAAGGAACTAATATGACACATCTCTTGACCCTGACCTTCAGCTGAGAGAACAGTTGCCCATGAAGGTATTGGAACTGTTTTAGATAATATCAGGTTTTAGAGTGATTTTATTGTCACCCACTCTGACATATGGAATAGAGATGTTAACATAAAGAAGTAAAGTGACTCCTGCAAAATTGGCAAGGTAGAATGCGGAACACACTTGGTCCCTCACCTGTTGTAATTTGCCTTTGTGAAAGTCAGAAATTCTCATCAGAATGAGTCACAGAGGAGCTCAACCCAAGAAGGGCAAGAAGTGTTCATCTGGGGTTTGATGGTTACAGCTCAACAGAGCAGCAGTGTTATTTCATAAATTTGAATAGTTTATTCAAAATATCTTCTATCCTAGAGCTTCTTTAAAAACATTGTCTTAATTTATCAACATACTAGCACTCAATCTCTCCGGTCTTTGGCCTAGTTTTGTAAAAGTTGATGGTGGCAATAGTGCTTTTATGTTTTGGGGAAAAACCCCTTGCTTGGGCCTTAGGTTAATGGTTCCTAAACTGTGGCCCTCCAAATGCTCCTGAACAACTTCAAGCCTTCTATTCTCAACCTTCCATGCCAGCCCCATAATGCTGAGAGTTGTTTAAGAACCTCAGTCTTAGATCAGTGGATAATGATGAGGTCCACAGAGAAAGGCCTCCAAGATGTAGAGCAGAGATTATTTTTTTGGTCTGTTTTGTTTTTGTACATGCTTTATTGATAAGTCTCTTGCATCCTCTTCCATTAATTACGAGCTTAGGAAAAAACTGCAAGACTTTCATATTTATGTATTTTTATTTTCAAATCGCATTTATGACTTTCCAACTTGCTTTCTTCTCATATTTGCATTTCTAAATACAATTCAGAATCTCCGAGTTGGAGATATATACAGATATCTAAAGGCCACTTGTAGGAAACTGAGAGCAGGGCAAGGATTTCATCTTCATCTTCTGCTTGAGAATGCCAAGAAGCAGTTGGTGGGTCACCATATGAGACAAGATGCTGGACTAGAAGGACGGTGGCCTGATCCAGCAGGGCTTCTCTTATATTCTCATGTTTTTAGACTAAAATGCATGTGCTAACTATAAATCAATTAAATTTTATTGACTTATAGACCCATAGACATAATGAGATGGGATTAAAATAATATATTTGTATAATAACCTGATATAATCACAATTCACTCAGGCCTTACGAAGCAGTTGTCATTTCTTATCTCTTATTACTGCTGTAAGAGCTAAAGTAGTTTCATAATTATGGTCTGAGACAAGAAACTTAGGTATAACAGTCTCATTGTTACTGTTTGATTTCATTAAGAGATGGCATAATAAACCATCTCAATTCCACTGTAGTAGGAGTATCTCAGAATGATATCCCACAGAGTCTTGGTTCCTTGGTTAGCACATGTCCATGACCTATCATCCATAGGAAATATTTTAAGTATGTTTTCCAGCAATTTTGATGTAAAGGCATTCAGTCTTGCTTTAGAGAAAGCAACACAGTATTCTAGTTATGAAAAGGCTTTTGCAAGTGGAGTCCAAAGGTTCAAAGGGGGATGTTAACTATATGAATGCATTCTGATCTCAATACTAGTCAGGATCCCAGTGGCATGTAGTCAGATACCATATGCACGGATCAGTTTGATTGATTTTAGAGCTAAGATTGTTACCCTTTTGTCATAATGCACACCATTGTTTCACTATGCATGACTCTGTGCATTACATGATGATCGTATCATGATGATGGAGAGGATGGTATGACCGTTGTTGAAATGGGCAGGGACCCAGGAGGGATCTCAACTTTTATAAAAGCAACAGGTGCAAGAAGCAGCAGCCAGAAGAAGCAGTGATTTGTGGTGCAGAAGAGGCAGAGGAAACTAGACTCCAGAATTCCTGTTGCCTTCCAAAGACAGCAAGAGTCAATGGAGAATCATAATGGAAATGGATACTGGCTTTGGGTATGATCCGTCCATTAGAAAGAGACTGGGTGCGAGGAGGAGGAGGAGAGCTGGTTTTTCAACCCCACTTTTCTCACCATTAAGGGAACTCAAATTTGCTGACATAGCTTTCTGTTTTTCTCCTCACAACAAACACCCAGTGAGGCTGTGAGAGCTCAGAAAGAGAGCCGTGACTCGGCCAAGGTCACCCAGCTGGCTTTGCTGAGTACGAGATATGAGCCCAGCACTCTAACCACAAGACCAAAGTGGAGGAGGAAAGTTTGTGGCACAGAACAGGAAAAGGGACGCAGAATGTAGGGTTCACTTACCTGAAAGCCACTGTTCAAATTCTTCCTTCAATTAATAAGTGTGTGAAGAAGCCCATGCCTTACATGAGCCTGCCCTGCCTCTTTGCAACACACATTTACTATCTTATCCAGTGTGGACTTCTTGCTCCCAGCCTTTTTCAAAAGATGATATCCCTCCTGGGCCAGATGTGTCTTTCACTACTAGTCCTCCTCTTACTTTCTGCTCTTGGAAGACGCCGAATCTGTATCTGATCTGTATCTGATCTGTGACCTCTCACAGTCAGATGGCCTCTGGGATGTTCCTCTAACCCTTTGATTCGCATTCATTTCAGTTGTTCACCATTACCTGCTCTCATACAATGTGTGATACTGCCAGAATCCAACCCTTATGCTATGAGAGGTTCTGCTGTATTAGAAAATAAGTGGTGGTTCAGAGGAAATGAGGCATGATCATCTTGCACTGGATAATAACATCTGGTACCAGGAATTTTGCAGCTTGTCAATGGTCAAAAAGTCCCAGTTAGTTAATAGATTAAATTAAACGTCGTCTTGTAATTGTGAGGATAATAAAAGTCGGACGTATGTTACACATATGGGTCACTGTTTCCATCGTACTTATAGCAGAAGGGTCCATGTGCTCACTGTAGGAATTACTCAGGGCTTTTTTCCTCTAGAGAACAAGATGTAATGCATTATTGGAAATCAGAAAGAATTTATTTCTCTGGTATTATTAGTTACCAGTTGCCTGTAAAACTATGACACTAGCATTGAAAAATGTGTTTCCCTTATTCCAAAATTCCTAAAACATCAGAATGCAGACCCAGAACATTTCAGCAATAGTGCTACTTGTGGTCATATTAATTCACTCACAAAGCTACAGACAATTGCTACTTGGATAATATTATGTTGACCCTGGCTAGCACCCCTACAATTGTCTGCAAAATACTATTTTATGGAGATTTCTTTGGGTCAGTATTTATTATCACATGGCTACAAAAGTGCCTGCAATTTCATTTAAGAAAACAATATTTATATCTCTTTTTTTAAAAGATAAAATGAACACTAACATTTTAAACATGAAGACGAGTGTTGGATTTCAGCTTCTGCAAACCGTATAACATGTTTCAGTCAATGAAAATATATTTGGATGGTATTTTTATGGTAAAATTAAGCATGTGCTTAACTCCTGGTGATGCAGTTTTCCTGAATATTTCATCACAGAATCACAACTGAAGACTATTTGTAACAATGTTTGTCACTTATTTATAGATCTATGGAAATTTTATTTTCTTTTGTGCTGCTTCTTCAGTAACAAGACTTGAGCCTGTTTTGTGAATATCACAAATGTCTTAAAAGAGGCCTATGAGATGTATTTCCCAACAAAATAAGTGGAATGTATAGCAGAGAAACACAAATAACTACGTGATTTGTGGATTAAGACCATGAGTACTAAAAACTACTCAATAACTGTTAGCCAATTACTGCTTCTGATGAATATTAGGGTTTTTATAATGATGAAATTATATATATTTTATCTTTGTACTATTGTGACCCACCTTGGGACCTTTCAGTGAGAGTCAGGCTATAAATTCTTTAAACAAACAAACCAATATTTTCCCCTTCATTCTTAGGGCCTTTCTGCACTTACCTGTGCAGTTCAAGATCAGGTAGAGCTTGTCCCAGTCTATTTTGGAACAGCCTTTGTGAGATGTGTAGTTGATCCTGATGGCCAAGAAATGAAGGTTCATGGCATCAGAGCGCCCAGGGGACGAATTTCAGTGGTTAAACAAGGCAGACTGCTGAAATTCATTTATTTATTGCTTGCTTGCATTTTTATCCCGCCCTATAGGGTCTCAGGGCAGGTTACAACATATAAAATGAACACATTAAAACCAAAATAAAATGGGTTCCTGGTGGCCCTAATACACAGGTAGAGTTCATTATCGAGGTCTACTGGCATTCTGGCCAGAAGCTTTCCAGGAAGCCATTTTGGGGGCCCTGATCCAGAACATCTCCGTCTCATGCAGATGGAGTGTACCAATGTTGACTAGCAGGGGGTGGGGGATCTCTAGCCTAGACAAAAGTGTCCCATAAGAGGAACACCATTCGTACGAGAGGTAAGTGCTGAAAGATATGATTTTTTGTTTTTTTAAATAAAAATACACATGGCATCAATTCATATGCATTATATGATGTCTTCTAAGATTCCCCCTCCACCTCCCCAAAAAAATCCAGTTTAATCTGTATCCTTGAATTTCCTAGTGATCTCCTATCCAAGTGGTTCCTGTTCAGCTTTTTTAGCTAGAGGGAAAGGAACCCCTGAAAAGGTCTTGGCTGCATCCAGACTTGTTTATACTGTGCAGCAGAATGCGCAGTCATGATACGGGCATCACGCACAATGATCCATGGATCGTCGTCATGGCGCATTATCGGATCGCTACTGCACACTTACCTTAATGCTTGTAAGAGGACGCTTGCTGCACAGTATGACGAATTCAGATCTTCCTACCAGTCTGGGCAGAACAGCAAGAAGAGACAAATGAGAGCAGGAGGACAGCTCAGATGTGATTGACTGCTTCAACCCATGTGACCGCAAGTGCCGACTCAACTCTTGCAGCTCCTGAAGAGGAAGCTACAAGCTACTTTGTAGTCATGACGGTCAGTTGTCGCTGCGCAGCAGGTAAGCTGCACTTTTTACTTTGGGTGTTTTTCCACCAAGCTCCTTTAATCTGGATCTAAGAAGATCCGGATTAAGGGAAGTACCCAGTGTGTTTCCATGGGTGGTCTAGCACCCAATAGCAATGGGTGCTAGCCTGCCTGCTGTGGAAACGCCGGAGCACCCATGTGCAAATCCGATCTACCCACAAGGGGTCCACCTGTCACCCCAGGTGTTTTTGGGGACAGGGGGTGCAATCTCTGTAGACGCTCCGTAGAATCTTCAAAGATCCTCCAGAGCGGCTCCGTAAAATCCCCGGAGTGATCTGCCCGGAGCCTTTGACAGCAGCATTGTTCTCACAAGGGGTTCTCTTTGGAGCCTGTCCTAATCTCCGAAGGCAACTTCGGAGGGACTTCGGAGTTTTGAGTTTGGGGCACCCCCTCATGGGTGCCCCCCCCCGAGCCTCCTCTAGACCCCATTGCCCAGTTGTAGTGCAAAGAGGCTCCTTTAATGGCGTCTACAGGAAATCCAGATTATAGGTCCTGAAGGACCCATATGATCCAGATTTCTCTAGCTGTGGTGGAAACAAATGTGGCTCTAATGGGGTCTGTAGTGGAAATGGGGTCATCCTGCTCTGAGCCTAATGGGCCTTTAACGGGTCCATAGCACTAGTGGAAAAACACCCGTAAACTATGGATTTATTCCTCAAGTCTAGAGGCAGCCCTTCTCTCTGGTAGTCTCCATTGGATAGTAAGAATAGAGGTATCACATTTTTACATGTGACCTTAGATGAAAAGGTGGTGCTCCTTTTCCCCTGGATACTAAACCTCTTTTAACTGCTTTTAGGTTTTGTCTGTATGCATAGTATTTCAATTACTGAAACCCATTGTGAGACATCAGGGTATAAAATGGACTATAAATGTAAAGGAAACAAATAAACCAAAGTCAGCTAGGTGATTCAACTTCATAATCTCATTTGCTAACACAACAACTTTGAGAAACAAATCCTTCAGCCTTGTTTACTCATAAGGGAGCAGAATTGTACTTAGTATCTCTTTCAGAAATGAATAAGCAGGGAGACCCCTTGAATTAAAAAAAAATTGCCTTCCAAATAAGTTAGAAGAAATAGATCTGCAACATCTCTGATCAATGTGCACCTGTTTATGTTTCTTTATATCTAAATGGGAACCAGGGGCAGATAAATAGAGGGAGAATGAGACAGAGTTAATTATGTTAAACAAACAAACAAAACTGTACAGGTCTTTAAAGCTTTAAAGCAGTTGCATGTTGGTAGTTGCACATCTTGTTAGACATGTTAACATAAGGTTTAGAAGATAAAACTGTAACCTATACCTCTGTTTATTATTTTTTATTTCATTTCATTTTATTTTTTTGACAAGGTTAAATTAGCAACCCCATAGACCTCTTGCTGAGAGGTACAACCTGAATAATTGGACATGTCACTGCGGAGTATGCTTGGATAAGCTGATTCCTATTATGTTGACTTGTCAGGGACCAATAATTAAAGCTGAAGAGGGATGCTCATTAGCGTCTACAAAATAATTCAAAGAGTATGAGCAAGAAGTCCTTGAGGCACACCTGCAGAAAGACTGGCATGGCACGCCGTAGCAAAATGTGTGCGTCTGAGCGTGTATTAAAGAGAACAGAAAAATCCTCAAGGTTTCTCTCCCTTTTCTTGATCTCCAGCATAAGAAGCTATGAGAAGAACATAGCAGGGTGACCATCAGCTGCCCCCAATATTTTTTCTCCTTTTTTTTTTAAAAAGTTTGAAACGGACATAGATTTTGCTTCTTAGCAATATAATTCCATTGTTATGTGGCTGAGTTTTGGCGAACAAGGAACCAAACTGCTGTGCAAACTTTCTCTCCCCGCTCCCCTTTTAGACCTGACTAATCATTTTAAATCATTTTGCTGGAAGCACTGCAAAGTTCTGTTGGTAATCTCTTCTATTTCTTTGAACTCTCAAGTGTATGCTTGTATAATGTCAAGACATTTTGGAATCTTTTGATGATAAATTAGTTTATGTTTTTCTCACTTCATTTCTTCTCATCGGCTTGAGCATGAATCCCTTTCACTGTTGCTACTGCTACCGAAACCACATGCACACTGGCAACAGAAAGTTGTGTTGGGAGAGAATTATATACTAATAAAAATTATTATTATTATGTAAAAACAGCAGTTACACACAGCAAACAAGATCACTATGCTGAATTTCGTATTATATCACTAGTCGGGCACTTCCCAAGCACCTAGGACTGCGTGATGTATCGGCGAATTATGCGAGCAGACCCCAGTAAAGTGGCTTTTTGTAGTTGGCAGATGGATATTTTGTCAATGCCAATGGTTTTTAGGTGCCCGATGAGATCTTTTGGCATCGCGCCCAGTGTGCCGAGGATGACTGGGACTACTTTCACTGTTTTTTGCCAGAGTCGCTGAAGTTCAGTTCTCAGGTCTTCATATCTGGTGAGCTTCTCCAACTGTTTCTCCTCAATTCTGTTGTCACCTGGAATAGCAACGTCGATGATCCACACCTTCTCTTTCTCAACGATTGTAATATCAGGGGTGTTATGCTCCTAATGCAAAAAAATGTTCAGTTTAAATAAAGGCATGTGAGAGGGAGGCTTGAGGACAGTATTTTGCAGTACTTTAATGCACACTTCCTATCAGATTGCCATAGACTAAGGTTTTAAACCTGACCCGCTGCATGTCATCCTTTTGACAGATTCTACCTATAAAATGTATCACTTCCGAAACCTCCTGGAGTGAAAAGGGTCCCCCATGGGTCTACTAATCCACTTCAGCCTCAAGAACAGGATAAGGTATCATTTTGAGCATCCTGTCCCATGCAGATAGAGCATTCAGAAGGGCTGTGTTGTTCTGTAATAATGTGTGGAACCCAGGTCCTTTAGACCCTTTCTGAACAGACCAGAAATCAGTGCAGAAAATTTTATTTTTGACTTTCATTCAGGAAACTTAAAGAATGAAAATGTGGTCATCAGCATGAACAGAATTAAATATCCTAGTTTTTTAATGCTCTAACACCAGCTCTGAGGCCCACGATGGGATGTGATGGGCTGTCCTATTCCAGTTCCAGCTCATTCCCACTCTGTTCTGAGATGGCAAAGATGAGTGTGGAAGCGGCTTTATTATAGATATCTTTTGTCTTGCTATATATTTTGCCAGGAAGTATTTTCTTATAAAATGTGCCTGGCAGTCTTTCCATAGGGATTTATTGAGAGAAACTGATACACAAATTTCCTATATGACCTCTTAAACCAGTAATGTTTAGCTGGGTGCCCACAGAAGGCAAAATTTGTCAACCTAATCTCTTTTTGTTTGATAGCCTGGGCAATGGCAAAAGCTGGCCTTATTTGGCTGATAGTAATCATTGACCATATCACTAACTGCAGAATTGAATTTCCGTAAGAGACAGGATACTGACTATTTTTCTCCAGTTAAAATTACATTATGGAGGCTTTGGATGAATAGAACTCTCTATACATGTCTGCTTTCAGCGGTGAAAGTAAATCTAAACACACAGATTCACTTGAAAGGCTCATCCAGCGAACATAACGATTTCAGAAGGTGCACGATAGTTAAAATGAAAGTGGAGAACACCACTCAGTAATTCATGCAGAACCCAAAATAACTATAGCTAGTTATGGACATGGAAATGTTGGTCCTAGCATAGATTATACTGTACACTGTTTTATATCCTAAGAAAATAAGGTTTAATACTCATAATCTGCCAACAAGAACTTGTATTCCCATCATTAAGAACCACAGTTAATACTAAGTAGGTTTTCTTCTATTTAACTCCTGTTTGAAATGCACTGTCAAAGCACAATGAAGAAGCAATCTGTTTGGAATTATCTACAGCTAAAAGTTTTACAGATGTAACACTTGTTAACAAAGAGTAAAATCTGCAGTGAAAAGTTGGGGACGGGGAAGAGTCTGTCCAACCAGCAAGCTTTGGTTCTGGAGATCAATGGAAAGGCTAAAATGTATTAAAATGAATGTTATCTCTTCACTTTACCTGGTTTTCTTCCGCTTTGTTAATATTCTGCTGAATATGAAATCACAATTAGTCAAGGGTTGTGCAGTCAGCATCAAAACATGACAATTTTATGTTCTAAGGAAATAACAGTGAAATATCAGAGACAGAAATAGGACAGTTTGGTGGCTACCAATTTTTTTTCGCTTAGTCCTAAGAAAATTATAAAAACCTTGATGTGTTCTGGCATTCTGTTCCATAGCAGCCAACTAGATGGTAAAGATGCAGTAAGATATTTATAGAAAAGGACTCTCCATTTTATAGTTCTCAATGGCTAGTATTTACTGTATCATATGTATAATACCCATTAATGAAGATATCATGCATGAAGATATGCAATCCCGTTATAGGAGATTGGTTACTTCTGCCCAAGGTCAACTTGTCTTGTACCCAGTGGTGACTGGTATCTATTAGGATTGATGGGATGGAAAGCATGAAAGCTACAAGGAAATGTTTCTAGGCATTGGAATAGATAGAGGTAATATCTGCATTTCTGAGCAAACATGTGAAAATGGATCCTAAAATCTAGCCTAAGTGCACATTAGCCAACACTGAACTGAAAGAAGAAAAAGTATATTCAGGCTCCATCTTCACAGCTGCTTTATCATATCTCACTACACTGCCAGGAGATGCAGTGTACACATGGCTGATGCCTTGACGTTTCCACTCAGTACAATTAAGCATGGGTCAGGAAATGGCTACTGATGTCAGCCATTTTTTATCTGGTGCTTAACCTGGTAGAAAATAATCATATTAAGTTGCCTCTGGTAAGTGATCCAGTTTGGTCTTGTGGTTAGTGGCAGATTCTTCTCTGGTAATCTCCCAGTTCGATTTCACATTCCCCCATGAAACCAGCTGGGAGACCTTGGGCTATTCACAGCTCTCTTTCTGAGTTCCTGCAGCCCCACCTACTTCACAAGGTGTCTGTTTGGGGGGAAAGCCAACTCTTCCCCTCTCCTTCCTTTCTTCCTTCTTCCTTTTCTTTCTCTTCCTTCTTCCTCTTCCATTACTGTCCTTCCAGATTGGGTGCAGTAAAGCACTGGTTAAGCTAGCTGGTAAGTACAATAATGTCATCATATGTCATTTCATTTACAATTTATATCCCAGTTTCCCTAACCCTAACAAAGCACAAAACATAACAAATCAAATATATAAATGCAATATAAAATATTTAGCATAAATACAAAATACAAATGCAAAAATATTAAAAAGGAAAGAGGGTTTTTTTTGTGTGTGTGTGAAGTCTGTTATTCCAGAGCTCAGTCCTATTCAGACTCCCAGCAGCAATGGAGGCCAGAGTCCCAGAAGGAAAGTGGGAGGGAGGGCAGGTAGACAGTACAACAGATAATCTGTGTGTGAGAAGACAATGTTCTTTCCTCTCCTGTTGGACTTCTAGCTAGCTAAAGCTCTGGGCAGTGTCCCTAAATAGGTCCAGACTTGATCGGGCAGGGGATTCTCAGAAACTGATGACTCACCCTGGGTCCCACTCAGGTAGAAACTCCCCACGGAGCAGCAGCAGAGGAAGCCAAAGTCCAGTGGGACCAGCAGGCAGGAGGGAGGCAAGCAGGAGGTAGCCATACGGATCCCTTCCTTAGGAAGCACTGTGTAGGGTGCCACTTTTCTGTCTCGCTTGGCTTCATGAATTTATCTGGTCTTGTGCCACCTTAATGTTAATTTCTGCAAATAAGAATGAGTCTCTTAGGCCCTAATGGTTCTGGGTCCCGTTCCCCCTCCTCCCCGATTTGGTTCTTTTCCATAGGCTGGTCTGGTTCTCTGAAATTCTTAGTGGCCATATGCATAACCCAATAGAGTCCAAATCTTTAAAGGATTCACTAAGTTTATGAGAACAACATTTTTGCTTTAAAAGGATTAGTATGATTGTCTTACTTATGGTTTCAGCCAAGACCAACTATTGTATGATACAGCAAGAAAGAACAATCTGTTATATTAAAATAAAATAAAGAGCTGAGCTTTCTTCCACTTCAAAGTGAAGTTCAGTTCTGGTTTCAGTTGAGACTTTAGTTAATAGTTTATCCAAAGCAGATTTTTCTATTCCAGGCTCTTAACTAAATTAAAAGATTCAGTTTCAAACCATTTCATGTCTTCTTTACTCCCCATTTGACATGAATTGATTTTTTTTTGAAAAAAAAAGACAATAATGTTTAGAACTAAGACTACACTTCACAACAAATATTAGTGCAGTGCCATATGTCTATTATACAGATGGGAAAAAACAGCAAAATTGATGCTAAGCCTCATAGAGATCATTCTGATTAACAAAAGGTTGAAACACTTATTTCTTCATCACTTACCTACATTAAATCTCCTTTGGAATAGTTTTTTCCTGGACAATGGTGAATCTCCTTGAGTTGATGGCACAATTGGTTTATCTACATATAGGGTGTTTTTCCATTGTCACTAGAAGTACCCATTAAGTACCCATTAATGGGTACAAAAATGCTTAATGGGTACTTAATGGGTACTTCTAGTGACAGTGGAAAAACACCTATAAAGTAACGTGCATTTGAGGGTACAGAAAATCTGATTTGGACTTCAGACTAGAGAGAAATGAGAGGCTTGAATCCAGACTCATTTAATATCAAAGATTTCATGTGGCTGGCAATATAAAAAAAATCTGTATATGCTTCCTCAAAAGTAGGTTCAGCTTAATTCATAATGATTAAGCAGACATAGAATTTGGAACCTCCAAGTTGGCACATGAGTAATAAAAAATACCTGGATTACTGGTGAATTGAAAAACAAAATGCTGGTATCATACTCTGTGTAATGGTGGGAGTGAAACCGAATAATTAAAATATGTTCTCACAACACTCAGAAAGGTCAGAATTTAGTATGCACACAATTTAAACAAACAAAAATGTTTCTAGACAAGTCTGAATGAGATGTGGATGAAATCCATACACAGTATCTGAAAAACAGGCCATTATAGTTAATCAATCCATATCAGATTGGGCTGAACACATTTAGAAATCTTGAACCAACATTTCCCATCTTTTCTATGCAGTGTTCTTTCTTGCAGGTTAGATGAATAGACAAACTGAGAGGAAACAAGTCTCTTGACCATTCCATGGCTGGATATGACAATTAGTTGTGCCTCAGTGATCAGCCTTAAGAGTCTAGAAAGATTGCGGGTCTCTCTCCCTCCCAACCTCATTGTTATTGGTTAGAGGTAGTCATTGTTTCTTTTTATTCCTGACAGAATGTATAACGCCTCTTTTATTTCTTTTTTTTTCTCCTGTTTTAAATGAGATATTGGGGGGTGTAGAAAAAGAACCAGGCAGGCAGGTAGCTGGAGAAGAGAGTTAATTAATTGCTGATTAACCAGATGTTTATCATGTAAGGTCTTTGCTACAAATCAGAAGAGGGGTATCAGTTCCCCACAGGTCTGTGGTTCTCATTTGCAAAGTGTGAATTTTCCCACAGGACTAAAAAGCACTTTCGCAGTACTGCTAGTCCAGCTGACTTCAATACAATTGGCTTTGCCTCTCGCTATCATCAAAACTTCCAGCAGCACGGCATGAATTTAGAACAGCCTGGGATAAGTATATAAAAAAAGTATTGCTAGGAACCAAGATAGGAATTAGAAGCAAATGCTAGGGACGGATCATGCCTGTACATTTTGTTCAAATGTGCTGCTTCTTTAAACAACAACTGTAATGATAGTGATTAGTTAACAGTAGCACAGAAAACGTGCATTTAAAATTAACCTGACAGGGCATTTTGGTGTCACCCTGACTGATGTGTACACAGTCCATTCTTTTAAAATTCAAGCGAGCTTATTTGAATTGTAAATTGGCAGTGCATTCACGTCCAAGTCTTATTGTGTGGTGGTGTGACAAATTACAAATGGAATATTGGCTGAGCTTCCATCTCTTGAATTCCTTCCTCCCGCTCTCTCTCCCTCTCCAATCTTTCTTCTCTTCTGGTTTCCTCAGCTATTATCATTAATCTGTTTTGCAGAAGTTCTATACAGGATGGTTCTGGACATGGAAAGTACATTAAGTTTCATTGTTGGCTTTAGCAGAGCTCTGTGTGGCTTCCGTGACCTGTGACTTCTCTTATTGGTTGTAATTCAGTACAGTTGCTACTCATTCTGTGTCCTGCTGCGTGCAGACTTTAGATCCCAACATAGTTCAGGTCTGACAGCTCATTTCATAAGCAGCCTGCATACAGAACTCTGGTTAAATTGTGAAATGTTTGTGTGTGTGCACGTTTAAGATGAATATGTCAGAATACTCTTTTTAAAAATTGCAACTAAGTGTGTATATAAGTTTATATACTGAAAGTCACTTAGTTCAAAGAAGTGGAAACTCAATCAATTGCTAAAAGTTGTTTTACAACCTGGACTGTGCACTTGTAGATCACAAATGCGTTCATCTTTATGGTTCTATATGCCATTCTTTGTTTTCATTTTTGGGGGGTTTTCCACTGAACTCCCTTAATCCAGATCTAAGATCTAGTAGATCTGGATTAAGGGAGGTACCCGATGCACACACACACACACACACACACACACGGCAGTACAGCATCCAATAGCAATGGGTGCTAGCCTTCCCGCAGTGGAAATGCTGGAGCCCCCATGTGGCGAATCCAGATCAACCCACGTAGGACCCACCTGTCACCTCAGGTTTTTTGGGAGACGGGTGCAATCTCTGTAGATGCTCTGGAGATTCTTCTAAGATTCTGCAGAGTGATCTACCACAAACTTTGAAGATTCTCTGGAGCCTTTGACAAAGGTCCATAGGATTGGCATTACTCTCACGTGGGGTCCTCTTCAGAGCCTGTGCTATTCTTTGGAGCCAGCTTCAGAGATTGTGCACAGGTTTTTTTAAAGCTTTGGGTTTCGGGGCACTCCCCCACTAGTGCACCCCCCCCTGAGCCCCTCCTAGACCCCATTGCCTGATTGTGGTGGAAACACGCTCTGTATAATCTGGGGGTGTTTTTCCACTAGCACTAGAGTACCCATTAAGGACCTTTCATGGGTCCTTCATGGGTGTTCTAGTGCTAAGTGGAAAAACACCCTGGATTTGATGCCTGAAGATCACATTGTAGACCCTTTTAATGGGGTCTACAGGAAATCTGGATTATAGGTCCTGAAGGACCCATTCAATCTGGATTTCCCTAGAACTGGTGGAAACAAATGTGGCTCTAATAAGGTCTGCAGTGGAAATGGAATCTTCCTGCTCTGAGGCTAATGGGTCCCTAATGGGTACTTAATGGATACTTACCGTATTTTCCGGCGTATAAGACGACTGGGTGTATAAGACGACCCCCAACTTTCCAGTTAAAGTATAGAGTTTGGGATATACTCGCCGTATAAGAAGACGACCCCTGGCGTATAAGACGACCCCTGACTTTTGGGAAGATTTTCCTGGGTTAAAAAGTAGTCTTATGCCAGAAAATACAGTAGTGCTAGTGGGGAAAAACCCTTAATGTGGTTATGCATTTAAACAACACAGAGAAAGGGAAGTGCATGTAAGTAGGCCTTGAAAATATTGTCTCTATTTCCAAGTTTGGATAATGGATGTATCTATGTAAATGTTACTTTGGTACAATGATTTTAGATTTTAGTGTTTTATCCAGGAGTTTTCTCCCTTAGCCAGAGGAGTGTTAGAGTTACCTTAGCAAAGTCCAAGACTGTACAACAAAGATGCAAGGCTGGGTCCCTCCAGATATGTAGGACTCCAGCTAGCATCAGCCCCAACAATAATGGGAAGGTGTTTAGTGATACTAGAGTATTTCCCTAGTTTTATAAGGACAAGAAGGAAAGAGACCCTGGAACATGCAAAATATGGCAGGATCCCCACCACAGCTGTATGGTGCCATGAACGTGATATGAGGCCTTATCCTGTCTCTCATGGTGCATCTGGTGCACTGGATGAGTGTAGCATTCACAAGGACTTAGAATCCTCTCACCGACTTGCAAACATAAGCATTTTTTTCCACTTGCAGGGTCATTGTACATGAAATTTACTACCGGAAGGGATGGTGCCAGCTACTAGCCTGGATAGCTTTAAGAAATGGACCAGGGAAATTCATAGAGAGCAGGTGTATCAATGGCGATAAGAATGGCTATACTGCCTCTAGGTTAGAGGGGCAGGCAGGATGCCTCTAAAGGCCATTTGCAGGGATCCAAGAGCAGGTAAAGGTGTTGCTTTTGTCTTGAGAATGCCCAGAAGCTGTTGATGGGCCACTGTGTGAAAGAGGATGCTGGACTTCATGGGCTACGGCCTAATCCAGCAGGGCTCCTCTTAACTTTTATGATTGTCAAGATCACAGCCAGGGAATCCCCAGCTTTTATCTTAACAGGAAGAGGCAGCAAGCAGCCTGCAGAAATTATCCTGCTGCTCTAAGATGAGGACTATGAGCATAGTGCAGTACTTAATTTGCAGCACTATCAATCTAAGTCACATTATGCTACAGAAATGAAAACATTAGACATTGGTACGGAGACAAGGCTTAATTATAATCCACAGCAAGGTTTAGATTCCACCAGGATGCTTCATGGGAGAGTTCAGTGGGCAATTTAACCTATCCAGGAGAGACATTTTGTCTGTCATCCTGTTCTAAAATTCTTTTGAAATTTTTGTTTTGTCTTTGATTCTAAAGATCCTTAAGTTATTCACAACAAAATAAAAACAACTGCACAATCTCCTGAATTTTGTGCATCGGTATGCACAGTTTTTCCTTTTTGTTTTTTAAACATTGCTGATTTTTAAAAAGGAAGGGCATTGGGTATTCAAAAGAAGAAGTGCCTTAGCAGGGGCGGTTCCTGTATCTTTAGAATATTCAGTTTTGATGAGAGGAGGAGAAAATTCAATACACTTTAAAGAAAAAGAAACAGGGTGATTCCCTTACCAATATCCACATTCAAACATCTTCCTGGGTATAAAGGTATACAGGTATAATCAGTGCCAGATTCATCTGGAGGTTTCCCTGTTTGATTCTGTACTCTTCCATGAAGCCAGCTGGACTAGTCACATCCTTCTTTCTGAACCCTCTCATGGGGAGAAGACCAGAAGATTTTTTAGCTGCTTTGAGTCCCTGTCAGGGTAAGAAAAGCAGAGTATAGAAGGAAAGTCTTCCTCTTCTTCCTCTTCCTCCTTTTTCTTATTCTTTCTCATTTGCTACATTTGTGTGGTGTCCCATAACCCTTATGACAGTAATGGTTAATACTGTACCATCATAGCTGCTGCAGCCATTTATTTATTTAAAGATGAACCTGGAAGTATATTTGACAATGGATGAGAGGTGGCAGAGGGCAGCTGCGGCTCTTATTGCTGCCTGCTTCCTCTGGCTTTTCATATCAATTTGTTTCACTTTGTCCCTTCGAAAGGGTAGTCCTCCAGCTCCAGACGCTTCCTGCTGGAGCTTAAGTTGACAAATTTATGCCAGTTCACTGTGGTTTTGCAACACAGTGTGACTCACAAAGGAAATAAGCTTCAAGCTATTTTAAGATTTCTTTTGTTGCCTGTGCAACCATTGATTCCTGCAGATTATTTTTTTTTCACATGTGGTATACAGTTGCTCAGCATATCTTCCTCCCCTCCACATACTTTGGTATATTCATCAGTACTAACATGCATGCCATAAGAATCGCTTCAGATTTTGTGCCCTTCTGAAATGGCACATAAATTTTAATGTCAGAGAAAAAGAACTGACTTTTTGCCTTGCTCAGTGTATTTAAGAATTTACATCCTGCCCTTCGCCAAAAGGTCCCAAAAGTTAAAGTATATATGCTGTTCCAAAGGCAATTACAAATAGGTTGGTAACGGTCCCTTAATCTTAAATAAGTTTCTGCCCTCTTAAAATTATACCATACAAGTTTGTATTATTGTGTATCAATTGTCTATCCCATTTTAGATTTATAATTGTCTTTCCCTGTCCTATACGGACTAAAACTAAGGAAGTTCCCACTAAAGGACAAATGTAGTAACATGGTTAAATGAGTTAATGCCTTAGTCTATGAAATCTTGGGATCAAGAGGAATTAATTTCAAGTTCTACCAGGTTTTGCTTAGTTCATAATAGTAACATTCCTTCATTCTATTGAAAACTACTGCTATTTAGATTCTGTTCTCTGCAGGTGTTGTTAAGAAGCTGTTTAAAAGAATCCAGCACACCTGCTTTGAGTGAGGAGGGAATGTTAAGATAATAAGGAAACAATGAATTTCTATAGGGATCCAGAATAACTAGAATAATAGTCCAGGGTCACCTGAGGTTTATTTTAAAAGAAAATTGGATCATGCTAATGATGTATATAAAATGAAGAGTGTTAGGGATTCATGAGGGGGGGGATGTGTTTTTAAAAGAACAATAAATGGTGTGCATTAAGTTACTGCATTTCCTGAAAAGCTTTGAAAATTGTTTCAACATTCTAGTACAAAATCACTAGTACTGAATATTAAAAATCAACTTTAAAGAAAATGCAATTTTGTTTGATTAAGAAACAACTTCCCTACATCTATGATTGGTAGAGATGTGCAAAACATTTGGATATGGAATGGAGAATGTGGAGCCCCATTTGAAGCAAATGATTGTTTCCTTCAGAATTAAGCAATATTATTCATTAATTCATTCCTTTTTTAACCACTTTCTATTAAAAAATCAAAGTGGTTTACAAAACATTAAATGTAAGGGTAGAACAGAGTAAACACAGCAGTTAAAACACATTAAAAAAATTGAATGGACCAGGAAAGAAACTTTCACCCACAGAAAAAGATAGGACTTTATTAGGCACCTGTAAGTTGTAAATAGATGAGCACCACGAAGAGCAGGACAGAGGGCATTTCAAAGAGAAGGTGCTACCACTGCAAGAGCTCTACTGAGAAGGTGTTCCAGTTTCACTTTAATGTGTCTTTCTTAGCATTAAAGGGCTACCACTCATTTAACACTTCAAGCAGTGCCATACTGTCATGTTAAAACAGGGCCCTACTGTATTTTGGATCCTAAATGGAGGACAAAACAGTCCTTAAAAACTGTTTATCCCAAATTAGACATAAAATGCTCCCCTTCTAATGAAAAAAAGTCTGATATTCTGAAATTAGAAAAAAAAAGCTTGCCTTTTACCACGTATATTAAAAGTACAGACCCAAAAGTTTTAAGACATGATGTCAAGCTGTCTTACACAGGGACGTTATATGTGAACAAATAATTCTTTATGGGGTGGGTCATGCATTTGTAAACCGTGTTTCCAGAAGCAATCACAGGTTGTATAATCTGAATTTTCTAATCACTTGGGCTATATCTGCACTAGATTGGCCCAAGCCCTCTCCAGAATGTGTCATTCTCACACTTTGTCTGCACAAGGCTTTGGAGTAGGCTACGGTACTAAAGTGAAACCATAGTCCCCTCCAAATGTTGACTGCTTGTAAGTGGCCCATGAAGAGTTGCAAGTTGGTACACTGACCAGCTCCTTATATGCAGATGACACATGAACCGTTGGTTTGGTATACTGTAGCCAAGAATCCAGTGCCATTTCACCACACAGCTGGAAGTGTCACTGGAAGTGCGCTGCTTCATGGGTGCCTAGTCAAAACAACTCTGGGTGGCAGCTACAATCTAGCTTCTATTGTTGGGCTGGGGTCTTAATATGGACCAGCAAGTGTGGGATGGTCCATACTATGCAGAAAGGCCCTTGGATTATCTGTTGCCTCTTTGAAAGACAGAGGAATAGAATGGCTTGGCTCAACTTTAGCAGCACCAGCCTGGTTTGGGAAAGAGGAAATAGAAGACCTGACGCCACATCTACCATGAAGTTGACCTGTTCTTGAAACTGTATTTCTTAATGGAAAATACAGGTTCACAAAATTATAAGCATTATAAAAGTGACAACTTTGAATGGTGGGTATCTAAAGATTATATCTCTTCTGTATCACACATGTGTTCTCTAACACGCATGTGTACATTGTGGATAAGCAAACACACACACACTTTTTGTATGATTTCAAGAAGTCTTCATGTGTCCCTTTCAATAATGTCCACCTACAAGAGCTACATAGATCATGTCCAAAAGTAACATGTTTGCATTACAGTATTACAAATAGTACAATATCATTGATAACTTACTATTTTTCAAGATGAATGTGGAAATTCTGCTGGGACCATACTGTGTGTGCTACACATATCTGTGGCATTTCTGGTATAGTCCTAGGATATCAAGGCATATCTCAAAACATTAATATGGATTTCGTCTAGTAGTGAACACCTGTGCCTGCCCATTGTTTCTCTGATTGTTTCTCTTGAAAATGCCCAGATGCTGGTCAAGTGTACAACGAAAAACAAGGGGAAGCAGCTTGATATTTGGCTAGCAGATGGGTATTTTCAAGAGGAACAATTATGGAAGCCACAAGCCGTCACAGATAAGAGCCTGAAATTGCCTTCCGTATTTGGTGGGGGCAGTGGGAGATCCCACCATTGTCGGTTGCGGTCTGGAGGCAGTCTGGGTAACTTCATCCAGCATAAAACTGCATATTGGTATATTAAAGGAAGGATGTTATCTTAAGAAGAAGAGTTGGCTTTTATACTCCGCTTTTCTTGCCCATTTAAAGGGACTCAAAGTGGCTGACAAAGCTTTCTGTTCTTCTCTGCACAACAGATGGCATGTGAGGTAGGTGGGGCTGTGATAGCTCAGAAGAAGAGCTGTGACTAGTCCAGGGTCACCAAGCTGGCTTCATGGAAGAGTGTGGAAACAAACCCAGTGACTACGAGACATGAGTCCAGCACTCTAACCATAAGACCAAACCTCTTGTCCTCTGTAGTGATCCAAAGAACTTTTATTCAATTTTTTTTAAAATTTTTGATAGGGTGGTTAGATAAAGGGAAGGTAAGACAACCTGAGAAGTCTGAATGCCCAGCCATTAATAATTCCACTGAGGATTAAAAGTCAATGTTAAATAGATTTAAAATAAATAAATAACTAGAGAATTGGTTTTCACTGATTGCCAGGCTACTTGCCTGTCCTTGTCTTCAGCTCTGTGAATGTCTTTTGAACATAATGAAAAGTTTAACTTGTCAAGTTTACATTTCAAGGTAAGAGTATCAAACCACTGCAAGTGATAATTGCTGGTGCCTGGAAATAATTTGTACCTGGAGGGTTAAGCAAAGCATTTCCTATTTTTTATACAGTTTCAGTGTTCCCCTGCCCATGTAAAGGTGAATAGTAATCTTACAAATAAACGTCAAATCTTATTATGTTACTTTTCAACAACTCCTCCTTGTCCTCCTCCTCCTCCTCCCTCCTCTTCCATGTGTCAGTGACTTGTGATATCCATTAGCCAGTGCAGGTAAAAGTTTGGAAGTTGTACTCCCTCCCCCCCAGAAAAAAGAAGATGTGGGGATAAGATTCTTAAACTCTGCTTTCTTCATTGTCATGCCATACAACTTCTTATTGATCAAGAATGGTAGCTGTAACTGTGGATTCACTGTATACATTTTTCACATTTACTGTATAATCAGCTTTCATTAAGAATTTATTGCTAATTCACTACAAGGAAATAATAAAAATTAATAAATGAAAATTAATATAATATAATGAACTCAGGTAATGAACACAGTAAGCACTGAAGCAAGTATATCAGTGAACAGTTGATGTGAAAATGAACAAATGTGTTTTGAATGGCCTCCAAAAACTCAACAGTTATGCTGAGTGACACAATTGGGTATCCTAGGTGAAAAGGTCTTTGCTTTCTTGGTCATATTTAGATTAATTAAGCATAAGGTGAACACCTGATGACTTTAGAGTTAGAACATGTTGGCTCTTCTCAGTGCTAGATCCAAAGCCATTAGTTCAGATTGATCACTGATTGTCTCTATGCTCAACTGTTCACTGCATGCCACCTTCCAGTATGGAAGCAGCATTCAGGCATTTTTGCAAACCTCTCAGCTCACTTCTGCCAGCTGTTCCATGGGCCAGAGTTCATAATCGCCAGTATGGTCTAGAAGTTCTTTAAAGAACAAAGTGATTGCCGGTGCCAAGTCTCGTGTGGTGCCACATGTGCGCATGCTGATGTGTCCACTTATGTAGCTAGGAGGCCAGGAGAAGCCACAATGGAGATACATCATGACCTATATTTTAAGAGTATTCTTGTTTTTTGCAAAGTCCAGCTTTGGAAACTTGGGAAGCAAACAGATTTTCTTGCAATTCTAAAACAAAGTTGAGAAGGTAAGGGAGGGGGCAGGGAAGAAGATCTTACTTCATACAGAATGTTATCTTATATACATATTCTAATATCCTTTACAAGAACTCCTGCTCTAGATGCTGAGCCTTGTACATCAGCTAAGGGTCACTTTTGAAGTTTTTTGCAGATGAACAAGAAGAGGTCTCGCTTTGATATAATGAATTACATTCTGATTGGCAGCAGATCAAAACACAGTCCACTAGGATCAAAGCAATATTCCAACCAAAGTCCTGAAGTTCTCCTGGATGCTCTTCTAGTTCTTATCTATGGGTTACTAGTACCGGTAGGAGTCATATTATTAACAAAATATATTAATAAAAATAACAATGAGCATTAGTTTGTTTCTATAGGTGTATAAATTTGCATCTGGTGGAATGATTTGAATCAGGAATATTGATAAGAAAAATAAACAGACAGAAATCCCCGAAGTGATGAATATAAAAGTGAGTGGAACTAATTTTATGAAGAAAATGAATGGTTGAGTGGGAATGTTCCATTTAGATAGGCTTCAGGCTTGCATTGTATGGCATGCTGAATGAGATTTTTATGTACAAAAATGAATTGAGGGAATCTCTGATCCCTTATTGCCGCCTTTAGCATTTCATCCACTGTTATGCTTTCAAATGGAATTGTGCTATTTTCAGTGTGCACTCTATGAGCAAAGGTGCAAACATTTTCATGCGCAAGTAGCTAGGTGCCATGAATTGAAGAGATGGGTTTTGCATGAGAAGGCTAAGATTACATATCTGAGATTCCTTTCTTGTTAGTTTCATGTCTTTGGAGGTGCACTGAAAAGCTGAACTGATAATATTTATTTCTCCAGTCATGCTGTAAAATAACAGCAAACAAATGAATGCTGTAAAGAGTTAATTAATGAATTAATTAATTTTCTAATCTACCCTATCCCTGAAGATCTCAGGGTGGATTACAATAAAATCAGCATAGAAATAGATAAAATGTGGTAGTGCATGCATTGGGACAGGATGCTATTCCTCCAGCCTGAGACCAAGGTAAAGAGGTTACTGTACATCATAAGAATTGGTTGAACCCTTCTTTGTTAGGTACTGATCCACAAATGTTTCAAAATTCAATTAAATTCTAGTCTTTAAAGTAAAAACTAGCAGAAGTTCAGCACAGTTCTGTAACTTTTTCTTTATATGTGCATATTAAGCAGCATGAGTATTGTCAGAATGATTGTGGGCAACAATACACTGTAGTCAATTTTACCAAATTCATCTTCTCTTTTATGCCCCCTTCTTTTCAAAAGACACTTGCTTAGGGGGAATGAGAAAAAGCAACAGAAAGCTATGGATGTGATTGAAATTAGTCAAGATCTTTTTCTTATTTCATGATGTGAAGCATGTGTGGGCAAGGTTTTCATCTCTAGCAGTTATTTGCCCCATGCAAAGAAACTTGAAATGAAAATAACCCCTAAATTAAATAAGAATGTGAATGCTGTTGCTTAGAATCACAAATCAGAACTCTATCAGCTTGTAGCAGGATGGACAAAATCAATATTTACTCACATATGTACTGTTTATTTAGAGAACATTTGGTGCTGCATTGTTTGTTTGATTTTGTAAAAATTAATTGATATTTTGTTTCCTTGTTATAGTGTATTAAGCCCTTGAAAACAATTTAGCTTTCCCATTGCATAGGAACACACAGGCACTGCATGGTTTGTGTGTTGCTGGTACACAACTCCTTGATTTTATTTGATTGACTCTGCTAATTGAAACTGAGAAGAAATGTAGTCCAGTTTCATCTGGAAGGATACAAGACTTTTACCACTGATCTAGCACAAACATTAAATATTAAACCCAAACACACATAATAAACAAAATGAAAAAAATCCCTATTAAGACTTTGAATTATACACTATTATCCACATGTTCACTCAATGTAGAGGGCCTCCCTGGATCCAGAAGATCTGAACAACTGTCGCCCATTGGCTAACATATCTTTTTTAGGCAAGGTTCTAGAGAGGGCTGTCGCTGTTCAACTGCAGGCATGCTTGGAAGAAGCTGATTATCTAGACCCATTTCAATCTGGCTTCAGACCTGGTCATGGCACAGTCGCCCTGGTTGATGACCTCCTCTGGGAGAGGGTCGGGGTATGCTACCCTGTTGGTTCTCCTGGACCTCTCAGCAGCTTTTTATACCATTGACCATGGTATCCTCCTGGAAAGGCTACGGAGCTTAGGAATCAGAGGCAGTGCTTGGCATTGATTCCACTCTTATCTCCAGAGCTGATCTCAGATAGAGGCTGTGGGAGATACTGATTCGACACCCTGGGAACTCACTTGTGGGGTGCCCCAGGGGTCCATCTTATCTCCCATGCTATTTAACATCTATACGAAGCCACTGAGAGCCATCAGGAGATTTGGAGTGAGGTGTCATCAGTATGCAGATGATACCCAGCTTTATTCTCTCTGTACCATCTGAATCAGGAGAGGTGGTTGAAGTGCTTGACAGGTGTCTGGAGGCAGTAATGGGCTGGATGAGGGCCAATAAATTGAAGCTGAATCCAGACAAGAAAGGTGCTGTGTGTCACAGGGTCTCGGGTCCATGTAGTTGGGAGATACCCTGTCCTTGATGGGGTTGCTATACCCTGGAAAGGACAGGTGCATAACTTGGGGGTATTCCTGGTCTCCGTGCTAACACTTGAAGCCCAGGTGGAGGCTGGGGCCAGGAGTGCCTACTCCCAACTACAGCTAGTTTGTCAACTGAAGTCTTTTTTGGACAGAGACAACATGGCCACAGTTATCCATGCTCTGGTAACCTCTAGACTGGACTACTGTAATGCACTCTACATGGGGTTGCCCTTGAAGATGGTTCAGAAGCTGCAACTAGTGCAAAATGCAGCTGCTAGGGTACTGACTGGAACAGCTAGCCAGATGCACATCACACCAGTATTAAAAGGGCTGCCTTGGCTGCCAATTCACTACCAAGCCCAATTCAAGGTGTTAACTCTGACTTACAAAGCCCTAAATGACTTGGGCCCCAAATATCTAAAGGAACACCTTTTCCCATACCGACCTGCCCGTGCCTTCAGATCTGGAGCTGAGACCCTCCTGGTTGTCCCACTGCCCTCAGTAGTGAGGCCGGTGGGCATCTGGGAAAGGGCCTTTTTGGTAATAGCCCCCAGGTTATGGAATAGTCTTCCCCTTGAGGTGTGCCATGCCCCATCTCTGTATATATTCAGGAAGGATGCGAAGATGCACCTCTTTGCCCTGGCCTTTGGCTGATATGAGGATGTGATTATACTCCACACACACAGACACACACACACACACGGCAGATATTATTATTTTAGTATTTTAATATGCAGAATCTTTTAAATGTTTTTATGTATGTTACTGGTTTTAATATTAGTTTTAACTTGTTGTTTTAAAGGCTGTTACCCATCCTGAGACCTTTGGGTATAGGGCGTGATAGAAATATAAATAATAAATAAATGTTCATCTTATTTCCATTTCAAACTCTATTGGTCTGTTTCAGGTAGTGGTCCACAGCTGTACTATAAAGAAGAAATACAAAAGGTGGTGCCGTTGCATAACTATATTACTTGCATAACAAAATTTGGTTTTTTAAAATAAATTCTATTGAACATGCAACAAGGAAAAAACCTTAAACAGCTTGATTAAACAACAACAAAACAACAACAACCTTGAACAGTAATTGTATAGCAGTAAACCGTATATTAAAGGCTTTACTATCATGGACTATTCTTTACCACCAATTAATCTTAAATTTGCAATAATGTGTGTGTGCAAACCTCTTCCTAAACTGGAATTATGAACAAGGTTTGTTGGACAATATTTATAAACCATTTGTACAAATACCAGGCTATTGATTGATATGACAACCCAGTGTGTTGATAAACAAAGCAGTGGACACAAGGAGTACTCTGGCCAGGCCTGAATAGGAATGGGATGAAATGAAGAATAAGGTAACAGTGTAATTTGAGTGTTTGAACAGCCTCTCAGCATTTTTCAACTATACACATTTAGGGTACTTCCAGATGCAAAAAAAAAAAGTGAGGCTTATCTTTTCCCCAGAGTAAAGAGGGAGGGGGCATGAATTGTCCCTGTATTCTCCCAGTCCTCTGATGCAGCAGGCAGGGCTCTTCTGACCATGTGGTCAGCCCCTCCCTCTCTGAGTGCCATGCTGTTTCCTGCGTCAGGGTGCACTTTTGCAAGATCTTGTGAGAGCTCACCCAAACAACCAGGAAAAGGGAAAATCCAGAGCCGATGCTGAGGTAAGTGGGAGGTTTTTTGCTGTGCAGCATCAGGCTTTGCACTATAGGGACTGCAAAGCATTCTAAAAGCTGTCTGGAGCTCTTAAGAGCTGCTCTGCAAGCCCCTATAAGTCCTGTCTAGATGCATCCACAGTGTAGGGAATTCCACATTGACTTCTGGAAAGGGAGTGGGGCACATACCTGGCATTTGTCTGCCATTCCAGAGGTCACAGAGAAAAGATGAAGAGATGATAGACACATTGTCAATTACAGTGATGTTGCCAGGCATTGCATACCTATTGTTGCTTTCCTCTGTAGACTTTGGAAGCATACTTGTTAGCGACAGGTGAACATCCAACCTCCCTGTCCAGCAGCCAGTAAATCCAGGCTAGCTCATTGCTGAATGGAGTTTTCCTAATGCCACCAAAGAGCTGCTCAAAGTGTTTCAAGGCATCCGTTTGTACCTCTGTATATGCAGACCAGCAAATCTGGATTTTGGTTTTTCTCCAGGATTCATCCTTGTGATGGTATTGTTGTAATAGAATGAAATGGAGTTGTGAATTACCAGCTTTCAGAAAAACTATCAGTATCTTCTACTTTTCCCCATCCATACTCCTGAAAAGAGACATGTTAATGAGGCCAGTTCAGCAATTGTAGTTTCAAAAATGAAGTTACAGTTGCTTTTTTAAAAAACCATTCTGGCATCCTAATTCCTGCCTCTTTCCATTTCCTGATGTCAAATTTACATGAATAATATTATATACCCTATAACACTAAGTACAGTTATATTTCATTATATAAGCAACTACTATAAGAGCTTTCAGTTGTAAGGCATGTACTAATTTCTGTCTGTTTTTCATCAAAAGAATAAAAACAAGTTTTTGCGTATAAGCCACTGTTAGGATTGTATAAGCAATGGCAATAGAAAATGCACTTTGAGAGTTTTCACTTTAAGGTTTCACGTAATGAATAAAACTCATATAATGAGGAATATAGGGAGTGGCTGTAGCAAACTCTATGGAAAGCAGAAGGTTGCTGATTCAATTCCCCAGCCTCTCCTCAGAAGGAGGCAATGGCAAACCACTTGTGCCAAGAAAACTGCATAGAGATGCCCATGTAGTCAACCAGGAATTAGCCATGACTCAGTGGTTCCTACCAGCAACAAGGACTAGCCATGCTAGGTGTGCTTTTTTCCCCCAGAGCTGACAAATTGTAAAAGGATATTGTTAAGCTTGTTTTGATTCAAAAATACATTTTTTAAAGAAATATTCTTATCTACCGACATTTTCTTCTGTCAGTCAGGGGAATAATATCTCAGCCTCTAATCCATCACTCCAACTCCATCTTAATTTTCATGTTCTGCTGTAGGTACATAATACCAAGCTATCCAGATTTCAGATGAAGCATTTTCTGAGTACGGTGGTGCTAAATGTATTAATCTTCCATGGTTAAAAACTTGGTGGAAATGTTTGTATATATACTAATCAACATTTTCAGTATCACAGTGATCCCAGTGTCTTTTCTCTCATCTGTTTAGAAACATTCAGAACAACAAATGTGTTGCAGCATGGAAAGTATCCTGTGTAACCCTATCAAATCTGGCTGAAGGGTTCACGTCCATTGTATAAAACAAGGAGATAACTTCAAAAGCAAGGAGTATGTTGTAGCTTGGGGAAAGCAGTCAACTGAGAGAACCTAAAGATCAAAGGCAGAATATCTGATTTTAATGATGCAGAACATATGGTTTGCCAAAACCTTTTGGATTAAAGCAAATAGCTAATGTAATCAAAGGGAACTGAGCCCTTTGTTTGGACCCAAAAGTAGAGTGTCAAAGAACAAGAAGCAAATGCTTTAATTTGTGTTTCATGTGGATTTTTTTCTAAACCTTTTGCATGTTGCACATTAAATAGAGAGCATTTTAAAAAGGTAATGTGTGTCTTTCTCATGAACGTACTACTTGTTGATGTAAGACCACATTTAAATGCATTAATGAAAATGAAGACTGATACGAAAAATCCACATTTATTTGAATTTCTATTGTTATAAAATTATAAAATTATAAAATTTTTAGGGCTTTTCTTTTTTAAAAAGAGAAAAGTGGAACAGCAGCAAAAGGAAGGAATAAAATAAATGTAAAGACCTGGATGCGAACTGTGCCCTTGTCATTCTAAGGCAAGATCTTTACCCACACTGTGATAACTGATAGTAGGGTGACTGGGGTGGTGGTGTAACTTCTGTCTCTGTCTGGAGCCACTGTTTGCTTGATATGGAAGGCAATCCAATGTTAGCACTACATATTGTAAATTTATGTAAATGTTCATTCTCTTTGCTGATCCAGCCTGTTTTTAGCAGTTTCTTCACTGGGCCTGATTGCAGATTCTATCCCACAATTAGGGCCTGCTGCCCAGCAGGCTCTGCATGGGGTGGGGTCTACCATAGTGGGTGCTTTTCCACTGTCACTACAAGTACCCATTGAGTACCTATTAATGGGTACTTAATGGGTACTTCTAGTGACAGTGGAAAAATACCCAGTGTGCAGTGGAATGCAGACAGTAGGCCTTATTCCAGAATATAATCCAGAATAAAGACCAATTAATGTTTATATTCCTCCCTTCACTCAAGAGGTCCCAGGGCACATTGCGATGAAAAGAAATCAGTACAAAGCTGAAACATACATAAAGCAATCCACCCTTTCTCCCTCCCTAGCAGCATTCAGGGGAAGCTAAAGATCCAAGGTCTGGGTGAAGAGGTAAGTTTTAACTAGGTCCACTCAGGCTGGTGTCACCCTAATAGTGCAAGATACTGAAGTGGAATGATGGCCTCCCACTCCTGTGTCTCTCTTGGCCCCACGCACATGTACACAGGATGGTTTAGGGTTTCCTTCAGTGACATTCACGTATCACGTCCAAAGCACAAGTGTTTTTATGGCTGCCACTGTGGTAGCTGTGAAGTGCAAACAAACTTTAATGAAGTCTGCATTCACATGGAGCAAGGAAGAAGTTCAAGGAAGGAAGTGAAATACCATCATTTATAAATCGAGAGTCTAGAGCTGGAACACCTAGCAGACAGACAAGATTAACCTTTCGTCCAGCTTTATGTAAACATGATGCTGACAAAATCTAATTTTACTGTGGGTCTTATACTGATGCCAACGGGCAGAACATCTAGTAATATCTCACGCTCATTAGCACCCAAATCACTACCTTGTGTCTTTGGGTAATGCAGCTTCAGAGGTAATTCAGAGGGTTTGAGCTATATCCATTTATGCTAAACTCACATAGAAGCACAGAAGGGTTGAGAGTTAAAGATCAAAGAGAACTTTAATAACATATCACTCCATTTTTGCTTTATGATGGCTGCATAAAGATGGTTGTTTGGTCTTAGGTGGTAACTCTTAAAATTGATGTGTCAGACGTATCCTGGAGTATGTCTGCCTAACCTTGGCCCATTGTCTTTTTTTTTAATAGTCTGCATTTGTATTTTTAAGGAACATGATGTATTTTCCACACCCAGTTGTTCTTGTTACTGTCCTCTTCCTAACTCTTGTTTGAATGAGCTGCACGTTGTTTCACTTGGTTTCCAGTCTTATATAACACTGCTAGTATTCTATTAGTACACCTGCTGAAAAACAAGGTACAGTGGTACCTTGACATACGAGTTTAATTCGTTCCGTAACCTTTCTCTTATGTCAAATCGCTCGTATCTCAAAGCAATTTCCCCATTAATCCATTCCAGCTCCCAAAACACCACCTCAGTTGTTTTTGTTATGTACTGTACTGTATTTACATACTCGTATCTCAAATCTTGCTCTCATCTCAAAGCAAAATATCACTCACTCAGCGGCTTGTATCTCAAAACACTTGTATGTCAGGGCACTTGTATGTCGAGGTAACACTGTATGGTATTGTTTTTCTACAGATTTCTTCCTTTGATCTTTCACTTAGGTGTCCAGATCTTCTAATTATCTAAATTATGTTCTAAAAATACTTAACACCTGTAAGAGTATGCATAGCCCTCTAGTTAGTTTTGGGGCCCAACGTGACCAGTAGAAGAACAGATGCTGTAATCCTGAAACCTCTAAAGACCTGCAGGATCTTTTCACATGTTTCAAGCAGACTTTTTTCCAATATTGTCAGACAGAAAAACTGAAAATGAGTCCTGCTGCTTTTCATATTAGCTTGGGTTTGGGTACCAAAACAGCAAGACAAGGAGTGGACTCTAGTAGCAATACTAGAGTTACCACTAGTAGTAATACTGTTGTTTCTTCTGAATTTAATTGTTATCAATATTAAATTTTAAATAAAAATCATTTGTGGGGATTTGTTTTTAATGGAGTAGAGGCAAGGGGCTGAGTTTATTCTAAAACAAGCCTTTAATGTTATGTTCATGGATAACTCTGTTACCCTTGATGTGCAGACATAAACTTCTTCTGATAGTCCCATGAAATAGGAAAAAGAGATGTCTTTCTTGCAAACTTGTGAGTTTCCTAGCTGTAGCAGATTGACCTTGCTGCTCTAAGGTGCTGGGCATGAACAGATACACTTAAAGCTCTTATACTGTATTCTCATTATAATCCCTAGGTAGCAAAACTAATGGGAGCCACAGTCCTGGTTTGTGGGCTATTTCAATTTTAGCAGTTTTCCAAATGTGCCAGAAAGCTTCTTTTAAAATAACCAGTTTTACCAAGTCTGGACAATGGCTGCATTTGCACATAGTTAAAAAAAAAAAGGGGTGGAGTCAAAAGTGCCTAAATGATGGCAGAATGTCCCATCTCTAAATCCACATTTTCTAGCCTAGAATATTTGTGAAAGAGAGGGCAGGCTGGCATGTGAACCAGAGCTTGTGGATGAGCTCCCAAACTAGTTAATTTTGTTTTCTGTAACAACCCCCCAAATATAAAGAATTTTATATTTGGAATGAGGCTATGAAAATGGCTACAGTGTGTGCAAATTACAGTATAAGTTTTAGAAAAATGTGGCTGCATCCTCACAGTGTGGAAAAGGAGAGTCTGGGCAGTGGGGTCCATTGATCTTGCTGCTGGGCCGGGAGGTGTGGTGTGTAGACACCTAGTTCTTGCTTTGAGTTGGGTGGAAACTTTGGATGCTGCAGAACTTTGTTCCATAGCCTCCAAAGTTTCTGAGCAGCACTATTATGTGCTGGGCAGAAAACGTCCCTAGAAGTCAGCCATTTTGTGTCTATGGCAATTTACTTGCACTGCTGCTGCTTCTTGAGGCGGCAGCATAAGTGGTTAACACAAGCTGGGATATGCCTTCTGGGTTGTTTCTCATGGCCTGTGCTTAGGTTATGTCTGAAGTAATATTTCCCATATTGGAGACTGAACTGCAGGCCCAGCGGATGCTGAGGAAACTCCAGTTCTCACAGTGAAAATGTAGCCTTAGGCCTAGGATGATTGAATCTCCTTTAGGTGGTGACTGCCTGTTCCACATGAAATGTCTCTTCGTGTACAAGACTCATCAAGTTATTTCCAAATTTATCGAACAAAATCCCTTTGTTAGGCCATTACTCTCTTTTGGACATGGAAATTATCTGTGTATTATCCAAAATTGTTGGTCTCTGTCTGTTTTACGTTACCAGTTCCACACTGTTTTGGTTGATGTTCTTCCTGGTCAAATTCAAAAAAGAAAATGACAAAAGAATTTGAGGGATCTGTAAATGGAACCATTGTGATGAGAAAGCAGATGGGATTACTATCACATATTAGTGTTGGGTTACTTAAAAGTCTTCATACTATTGTTAGGTGTGTGTGTGGGCGGGGGGGGTGGTGGCTGAAAGAAGGACTCAGACTATGATATCCATGAAGTTCCATATACCTAAAGATACTATATGGAGCTTAAGCTGTAATGTTTGTCAAGTGTTATTGCTATTATGTTTGCCCAGATGTCATTAGTGTGAGTGAAAAGTGTTCCTGGCTTCTGTTATTAAACTCTTTTCCAGTCTGCTATGTAATTTTTCTGTTGAAGTTTTCCCTGAAATGATACTTTTTCCTTGGGTTATGACTGTAATCTGGGTTTACCCAAATTTAAAATTAGTCACTGAGCACAGATTAGGAACAGCTGACGTACTGTTTGGTGGTGTTACATGCTACCAAATTCAGGTCGACGCCTGTTGATTCTACAAACAAATGCTCACCATCTTGGCCTCTTAAATAAGGTCTTGTAATTCTTCCACAGGCTTCTCAGGCTATAGATTAATGGATTTTTATCTCTCTCTCATGTTAACATAGGTGTTTGTTTAAAACGAAGTGTTGACACAGGCTCAGTTATAGACACATTTCTTTCTTTTTTCCTCCCAAAGGGAAAAAGTGTGCCACATAATTGTAGAGTTGAGTGTAAAAATATGCAGCCACATACTAACACGTCACCTGTGTATCTTTACTGAGCACAGTTGGTTTTGCTCCTCAATAATTATATTCTTCATATATGGCATAAGTAACTCTTCATATCACTGGGATTATTAGTTCATTCTGAAAATAGTACTTCCCCACAAATTATAATGAAAGGTATCAAAAGGCATCCTTGACTCTGGATATGGTAGAGTCTGAGTGGACAGACCTGGCACATGTGCAAATGAGATGAACAAGATGACCTGGTTGCAGTCTCTGGCTTACCATCTGCAATCCACTGTAATTTCTAGCAAAACAGTCATTTAACACCTTTTGATTTAACCACACTGAAATTCAGAATGGTGAGTTCCATGTCTGCAGCTGCCGTTAACATGGTTGTACAAACCAGAGCCCTTTCTTGTCTGCTTCATTAACAGCACTGATGCACCGAAGAAGAAATAAACAGAGAGCACTTGGATTGGGTTACTTGGCTCAGACAAAAGCGATAATGCATGTAGCACATTCTGCTCTTGTTCAAGGTCATGACAATGATGTTAGGTTAGATATGGTGATGCTTATTTTCAGAACAGGGAACAAAAAGGTAACCTAAAAAAGAATGGGTAGAGATCCATGTTTCATTTTGTTTATTTGGTTTTTAAAAAGGAAGAAAAATCCTGAAGGACCTCCAAAGTTTGAGACAAACATAAAAGGAAATTTGAGATTTGTAAAAGAAATGGGTGTTCCTGTTAGGCTTTCTCTATGGCTTGGTAAGGAAAGTGATAGGATGGCAGAAATAAAAATCATGACATGCACACAGAAATACCACTAATGCAGGTGATGTGAACCTTAAGCTTACTAGGCAGCAGTTGTCATTGTAGGAAAAGTCAAGGGAAGGGATATTGACAAAAGTCAGACTGAGCTTTCCTGAAGAAAATTACTTATTAGTTTAATAAATAAATTTGACTTAAAATAAATAGTGCAATATGCTTCTTATGGAGAATGATTCTAGCTCCCAAGAATGATTAAAAAAAACAATAGCATAGTGTATGATCACGGAAGCTCTTAGAACTGCGAATAAAGACGCCTGATAGTCAACAAAAGCCATGTGTTGGGAGACTGTAGGCCTTTTTGCACTTACCTTATGGAGTGATCCAGGCCACTTGCTGGATTATTCCAGCTGCACCCTGCTGCTGCCATAGCTTTCCTGGAGTTTCCTCTGTCCTCCCAGAGTTGATTCAGCGGTGGACAACTGGAAAGCAATCCATAGAGTCACCAGCAGTGACTAGATATCAGATCCTCACCCTCTTCCGGGTGTTGCATGGCGAGGTGGTGTGGGCTGCATGAGTGCAGCTCTACAGTTGTTCACAGCTGCTGGATCACCATGGTAATGTCCAATTGAGCGCCAGATGCTTTTCGGCCTGCCATTCATACTGCATGCACTGGTGGCCAGACATGGAGCTAGTCCGGCACATGCAGTACAAAAAGGCCCTGTGATCATGGAAAGTTGTTATACTCATGGCCTTTTCTTGAGCTTCCATAAGCAATTGATTGGCCACTGTAACAACAAGCTGCTGGATTAATTGGGCCTGTGGTCCAGTCTACCAGAATATTTTTATGCTTCAAACATCTTTTCCGTGGCTATATGCAGCACAACTAACCACCACGAACATAGCATGAGAAGAGAAAATGTTTTGTGTATTTGGTAAAATAAAAAAAATCAATGGGCCTTTGCACTTACCTGATTGGTATGGTAGTAGTGAAATAGCCGCCATCCACACTGGACCTGCTGGACTAATCCCATCTGTGGCCTTCAGCGCATGCAATGCAAAAGACCCAATAGGGCTGCGCTAGATTGCCAAGGCAATGTCTGATGTGTGCTTAGATGTTGCCATGGTGATCTGGATACTGCGCATGACTGCACAGTTGCAGTTGTGCAGCCCTGTCCACTTGCCACACTGCACCCAGAACGTGGTATGGATCTGGCATCCGGGCACAATACAGGGACTCCAGGTAAGCATGTAGATGTGTCCACTCTTGGATGCTTTTGAGGTAGCCTGCAAGAACTTCTAGTGAGTTGCCATGGCTTCCCAGGTCAGACAAGGTGCACCAGCAAACGGACTGGAGCTCTCTAGAAAGGAAGTGCAAACAGACCCTTTGTCTTTACCTTAGAACAACAAAAATAGTCCAGCATTTCACCTGTGTGTTTTGTGTGTTAGTCTAGAGCTGTTTGCATGTGCTTCCAGAACTTAAATCTCCAAACAATCCATTTTATTGTTTAGGGCCCTTTTGAAATTAATGCTATGAAGGAGATAGTAAGCTGAGGAGGTATCACTGAAACAAAACTATCAAAAGATTAATAAGGTTTGAGGGAAATTATATTTAAAAGCCTATGGCATTTTTAGTTTGGGTACCCAAGACATATTAAAATGGTGATTTGAGTGATTTATCAGTATGTGCAATTAAATAATTGAAAATTAATACAAAATTTTTGCTTTAAGCAGTACACATTTATTTATTATTATCTTAGATTAAGGTCAATTACATATTTGGGTATAATTAAAATTATAGCCTGACAGATATTTCCTTGAATACTGCTTAATGCATTGCTTTGCTATGGCATTATAAACATAAGTTTGTGAAGCTGGTTTTAGCCTATCATGAAAGCTGTCAATTTATTTCATTTCTACCAAGTGAAATAAATGGAATTTAAATACTGGTCAGCTGGAATTCCATAAAGGGACAAGTACAGGTACAACACAGAGAGTAATCTCCATCAGTTATTATTTATTTGGCTTCAACATTAGGCATGATTAAGAAGAAGAAGATACAGTTTTTATACCCCACCTTACCTCCCCTAAGGGGACTCAAAGTGGCTAACAGACCTTCTGTTCTTCTTCCCACAACAGACACCCTGAGAGGTAGGTGGGGCTGTGAGAACTCAGAAAGAGAGCTGTGACTAGCCCAATGTCACCCAGCTGGCCTCATGGAGGAGAGCAGATTCAAACTAGGAGACTACTAGATAAGAGTCCGTCACTCTTAACTACAAGACCAAGCTAGTATTTACTGGCTAGTATTTTTCTACTTGTCTTAATTTGAGTAGTGATGTCCAAAATCACTTACTTTTGAGTAAAAATGATAGCATGTAAATATTTTGTGCATATACCTGTCTAAATTTCAGTCTCGGACATATCTGCTGATTCTGGAAAGATCATCTGGACCTTTGGACTTGGAAGCTATCACACAGCTATGTCTTTCATTAATTAGTCACTTAGAAAAGTCTCTCTTTCTTATAAATTCACAATCAGTGCCCCTGTAGGCAGCCTATCAGATTTGAGCTGCCCTTCCTGCTCTCATCTTGGTCTTCTTGCCATTCTGCCCAGACTGAAGGGAAAATTTCAAATTTTGATTATACTGCACACTGAGTGTCATTAAATCAGCATTAAGGTAAGTGCAGTACGGATCGGATAATGCAATGCCACGATGATCCATTGATCATCGTGTGTGATGCCTTCATCAGGACTGCACATTCCTCTGCACAGTATAAACCAGTCTGGATGCAGCCATACCTTCACATACTTGCAATCTTCAGAATGTGTGTTCACTAATAATTCACTGAGTGGAGATTGTAACCAGAGTAATTTTGGTCCTAGACTGCATCCAGACAATGGAGAAAAGACTATCTAAAGAGTGGAAGGGTCCGGACTCACCACAGAAGTGAGAGGCAGCATCTTTGTGATCATTACATTTGTGGGAGAAAGTTGTGAGGTTTCTGTTTATGACTCTTGAGTGCCACTTTCAGTCTGTGACTAAACTAGTATGGACAGAAATCTCCTCCCATAATTAATCTCTTCCATCTAACAGTCTACATCTGATGTAAGAGGTAAATCTGATCACTCTGTTATCAGTGTGGTTTCTCATGCCTTACAGAAAGGATGTGTCTGAAGCCAGTTTCCACACCTTTGAGTTGACTTCCTGGCCAGTTGCATGCAAGCCTGTTTCATCTATTGAGCCCTGGGGTCACTCAACAGGCACTCCCTTGTATCTGTTTGAATACATCTCATATGAGATGCATAACCAGTTAACTAATCAGCTTTGTATTTAGCCCTGCATCCCTGTAAATAATCTCAGTATAGTTTTGTTGCATTTATGTTAATGCCTGATGGGATAAGAGCCAGCTAAGGAAATAAAGGTAAAATATTTTCCACTGAAGAATATTTATAACCCTGCTCTGAAAGAGCTTTGTTCTGCTTCTAGTCAATATCTGTGGATGAGGTAAAAATATGGTATCTCAAGAGTACCACATATAAATACACAGTTTGAATTCTTCTGGTCATCTAAATATCTGATTGTACTGTGAGGGAATTACAAACTGACTGGAGAAATAACCTTGAAAGACCTGTATGCCTGTCACCCAAGGCATTCATGGCGGTCACCACTCCCCTCTATTCACTTTTCTGTCAGGCTCGACCTAAATTCCATTAGACTGAATGGGGAAAAAAGTTTGTTTGACTTCCTTTGAGTCTTTTATGCATCAGTTGGTGAACTTCTGAAACCTCACAAAGTCTCTGCCAAAATGCTTGTGGAGAAAATGCAACAGAGAACAAATAGGAACACAGGGAGAGAAACCTTCCTTTTGGCTTTTGATGCATTTGAAGCAATTTAGATGAACATTGTCCCACCTCAGCTGCCCAGGAAAACAAGAAGGTAGAGAGGAGAAGGGGGAGAAGAAAAAATAAGGAGGATTCTTGATCCTAGGTCTAAGATACTGGTTTGCCACTGTCACTTTCACTCTGTAGGTGAAATGATCATCGTTTTGTTAACATCTCATGGCCTGCAAATAAATATTGTGTTTAAGTTTTAATACCTGAGGGCTGACTGTGTGTGAAGGACTAGGGCCTGGTGCCTGGGCCATGTTTTTGTGTAAAGTTATTTTCACAGACAGTATAAAATGAAAGGACCTCAGTGCAAGCTTAGAATTGATTGAGAAGCAGTGATCTAAGCACTTCAGTGTCACATGACAGTGTGCCTAATGTGTTCATCCCGCCTCTGATGTACATTAGAAGCCAGAAAATGCACTTTTAAAGCACATAGTGGTGCACTGCAGGTGGGATGAGAAGTGATGAAAACATTAGCTGCCACTGTATTGGACTGGTCTTGAGCCAAATTGAGTGTTATGATCCAAGACTGAAAGGGCAATTGAAGACCCACCCTGGACCAGCTTTGGAGGCTGGAAATAAAAGTTATCAGCCTCCAAACAGCTGGGACTGTTTTAGCTCAGTACCCCAAAATGGTGCACTTCTAGGGCCCTTCTCAGGGCCTGACAAAATGGTGCCAAACTCCTTATCCCTGATCAACTGAACCAGATATTTTCTGCCATCTTTACCTAGGTAGCTGACCCCATCTACCACTGTGGAATGCTTCACAGACAGCTTTAAAGTGCTATTGAAATGGGTTGTAGTGGCGTTTTCACACTGCAAGCCACTCATTGCATGCAGACATAATATTGCATGGGATGCATGACCTCCGAGTTGGCCAGTGCATCATGTAGATGAAACATTCTGGTTTACTATGAGAGATCCAGTATACATCCCACACAGGATCTGAAGTTGCTGCATAAAATGCTGTCTCAATATAAATGGCCTTATTCTACAGCAGAGCAATGTGTCCCAGCTTGGGATGGATTTCTTATTCTGCACTGGAGCATCCTGCTTTGGTCTTGTGTACTGATGGTGGTGGTGGTAGTGGTAGTGGTTGGTTGGTTGTATGGAAATGCCAAAGACCAGAGTGAGCATTGGATAACCTATAAGAGCCCTAGTCTTGGTTCCTTGTGTGTAGAAGATGCATTATCAGGTGAGCATGTGCCTCAAGCAGGCATTTTGTGTTAGCATTTCTGAAATAGTAACTGAGACCTACTTATGCATTTAAGGACAGGTGTACAGCAACTTTTCTAAGCTGGTCCTGCCTAGAAGAATCATTTTGGAGTACGAAATTGGAGTATGAATGAATCCCATTAGTCTAGCCAGAACAGCCACGGGGCTGGAGATATTGAGCTTTAGTCAGGATAGCTTTTTGGCTGCGTCCACACAATAGAAGTACTTCACAGGGACTACATAGCAGTTGTCAAAGTGTCAGACAGGTTTTACAGTGCTCTCCATTTTCTGCGAAGTAAAGCTGATGCTGTGAAGTAAAAACACACACACTACTTATGTCAGCATCAGCTGCAGACTTTCCTTTCTGTCTACGTAATCCTGGGTGTTTGGATGAACCCCGTGCAATCTTGTGAGAGTTCTCCCTCACATGAGAATGTGCAGATCTATCAGGAAGGGAAGAACTTTCACGTGGCTGCAAGAGCCCTCTCTGCTACTTTGGAGCGTCAGGAGACTGTGGGAATAGTAGGCTCTACATTTTTAATAATAGAATCTTGATCTTAGCTCAGCTGCTGACATATAGGGTGTTTTTCCACTTAGCATTAGAGTACCCTTTAAGGACCCATTAAGAACCCATTAAGGACGCTTAATGAATCCTTAACGGGTCCTTAATGGGTACTCTAGCGCTAGGGTTTATTTCCACTAGCACTAGAGTACCCATTAAGGACCCATTAAGTGCTAAGTGGAAAAACACCCATAGATACAGATGTGGCTTTTCATTGCCTTCTTCTGGGCAGATACTGCATCAGTGAGCTTCAGCTTTTCCTAGAAGAATGTGTAGGCAGAACTAATAATCGTTACCTAAGCCAGAAATCCTCAAGAAGAGGCTCCTGTGCCTAGATTGAGACCAAATAAAACAAAAAAGATTTTTCACTTAACCAAATAAGAGAGATCCTAATAATATAGAAGCATTAAATGAAGCAAGTTCCACTCCTTTAAAAGGAATATACAGTACATATAACCTATATTTACTCAAAGATTTGGAAACAAAATATTCATTTTCTTCAAAACATAAAAATATTTCTTGCAGAAACAAGAAGGCAGCCTTGACTGGAACTATGTGGTTTTTTCCTCCTCCTCCTTCACCCCCCCCCCCACTCTCTGGCCCCTTTGGTTGAATACGGACCCTGGAAGAATGATTGAGTCAAACTGTAAATGATGATTCATGATTAATACTGTAATTGAAAGGCTTGTTTCACCTGTGGTTGATTTATAAAAATACAGACCTCAAACCACAATACTCCACTCACTTCTGAGAGAATAGTAAATCTGTCTGCTGCACATTGATTTCATATCTATCCTCTGCTAATAACCTGAAGGCAGAATTGCTCCTTTCTTGTTTAAAACCTGCAGTGTTTTGACATTAGCATACTTTCTTTTTCTCTGCAGGAAACTAATGTGCAGGATTCAGAAAAAGACAGAGAAAAGCAGTCAAATTTGTGTCCTGTTACTGTCAATTTTCCAGTAGTTTAGTTCCATTCACATGAAATTCTGTTCATATTAGTTTCTGTATTCCAATTCTGTTCAAATGCATGAATTGCATTCAAATGCAAGTTTGTTAGTTCATTGACAAATCCAATCCCCGTGGATGAAGCTACATTCAAATACATGGACTGCATCTCAGTGGAGTTGAGAATCTTTAACATGTAGGAATATAATTCTATTGGAATGGAAAGTTGCCACTGGAGTGGAAATCAACTCTGAAAATGGCTCATTATTTGCTTGGAATTGAGTGGAAAGTCAAGATTTTATTATTTGTTTATTTAGAATATTTCTATACCACTTTTCATTAAAAATGATCTTGAAGGAGTCTCTAAAACAGCAATAAACACAGTTAAAAATCATTAAGTACATAAATGTATTGTTAGAATCATACCTGAGTTTCATACTTATGGAGGCTATCTTAGTATAGGGTGACCGCCTGTACCAAGATATGCAATCCACCTCTGGCATGAAACCAGACTGTCTGCTCCAGAGCTGGCATGGAAGGTCTCTAAATCCTCCAGAGGCCAGTAATAAAGGATTCTGCCTTTTGGAGATCCCAGGGGGTCCATTTTGGCAGCGTGCCTGACTGTACCACTAAAATGGGTCCTCCGTGGGATATCAGACCATGGAAGTGTTCCTTGAATATGGTCTTAGATGAAAGGCCCAGAAGGCAATAGGTTACGATTTATATAGCATAAGAAAAATTACTGTCTGGCCTTCTTTCTTTGTGAAAGGCCCAGGGCCTCTAAATGTAAGTTGATCTCAAAAATGGATGCAATATCTGTCAACTTTATGTGTCACTATAAATAGTGTTTGGAAGGACAGCAACATTTACAAAGCATTTTACAGATTCGGTGCATTTTAAACATTGATACCTTTGTGTCAGTGGGAAGAGAATAGAGACCATATGGTGTCACAGGACAGGATACGATAGCTAGAAGATGAGTTTCGTGCATGCAGTGGTTCGTTGCAAATGAGCATGTGGCTTAGAGATTGATTCCATGTGTCTTTTTTTAATGGATCTGTTCAAATAATGACCAGAATCAATCACCCATCAGCCTAGAACTCATGCATTCTGGTCCTGATTTGTTAGACAACCAGAATTGCCAGCACCTTGCACAGTTTGGCACAAATTGACAAAGAGTAGACTGTTTTCAGCCATGGACGGTTATTAATTTGACCCCATCAAATATTCTGCAAAGTGAAATCAGCTGGTTTGCTTTTGTCCTCGTGCTCAGTCCTTTCCTTTTCATCCCTAGTCTAATTGTTTTAGACAAACTAGTGAGCTTGCGGCCTTTTAGCTTTGCACAGGAAGACATATTTTCTTTGATCCATGTCAATATTCTTGTGTTCAACCTTGGAGCGATTTATGGAGATTTACTTGCAGACAGACAGCATAGTCATTATTGTCCAATGAAAAGTAGTTTGACCTCTTTGATTTCCCCCTCTTGGGAGTGTCTGTCTTTGTTTCTCAAGTTTCTCCATCTCTTCCTCATTTTTTTTTTTAATGTGAGAAATATAGTTCAACTTATGCCTGTGTAAACCTATTGCTTAATGAATGAGGATAGGAACTGAAAGTAGAAATGGATCAAGTTTGGATTTTTCGTTTAACCATTGTCATCATCACTACACAAATGTGTAATTAAAATGATATGAAGGTTGTGCATCACATAATTAAACTGATATGAAGGTTGTGTGATAAAATAATTAAAATTATTAAATTAAATAATAATATCTCCATACAAAGAAGTGACACAACCGCACCTGGGACAGTGTTTACAGCCTTGGCTGTCCATCTCAAAAAGAATATAGAGAAACTGGAAAACAGAGGTTAACAGAAGTGATAAAGGGGTTAGAGGAACCACTTTCAAGGAAAAGTTGGGACAGGTGGGGCTTTTTAGTTTGGAATAAAGGTGAATGAGAAGGGATATCAGAATGAATGAATGAATGAATGAATGAATGAATGAATATAGAGAGATTCTTCTCCTCTTCCCCAAACACCAGAACTAGGTGTTTCTTAATCTTAGAAGAGCCAGGACAGACAAGGGATTCTACACACACAGACACACACACACACACAGAGTAAAACTTTGGAAGGTCAACAGAAGAGGCAGTATTATGTCTCTGGTTGCTGGGAGATTATGAGCAGAGCAAGATGTGTGTTTATGGTCTCCTTGTGGGTGGACTAGATGGGCACTGGTCTAATTCAACAAGTCATTTGTCATCTTCAGGCAACAGCTGGCCAAGATATCATTTACTTTTTTCACTATTTAGTTTTAGTACATTGATCATGATCAGAGTTTGGAACCTTCCATGCAGGGACTACAAGACACTCCCTGATTGGGCCAGGAGTGGAGCATCTATACATATGGATGGCCCTGGGATGGTATGTTTCGATGACCCCATCCTGGACTGTAACCTTGGCCACTCGACCACATGAGCTATCCAGTTCTTGAGGTCAGTGGCTGTGTATAGGGGCAGAAGGGACAGGATGCACCTTACAGGCCTGGTTTGTGATGGGTTTAAGAGGGAAGTTTACATTGTCCAACTTCCTGGTCGGTTTCCAGTCTGGTTTTCATTCCCTCGAAACCATGCCGCTGTGAGGCTCTTGGTCCAGGAGGAAGAACACAATAGTTTATTGTGCCTCTGCGTGTCTCTTGCTGCAGGAGCAGCTTACTTGTGCTTCACTTGAGTCATCTCATCTTCTGGCTGCATCTTACCTATATGCTGCAACTTAGTTCTTCTGAACCATTTATTATAAGTTATCATAAGCACTTATTAACATATACCAAAGAAGATGCATGTGAAATCAGTTCCTTCCTCCCCTGCCCCTATTTTTTCCAGCTGAATATCCCTTTTTTAAATTATGTAACTGAAAACATGGGCCCTTTCTGCACTCACCTTTGGTTTAGATCTAGGAGCCTTCCACTCCAGATCCTGCCCTCCCCCCATCTGCATGTAAATACAGATCAAGGAGAGCCCTTCTACTGCTGTCTTGCTCTGTCTGGTCTGGATGGAGACAGATCTGGATTAAGAGGCTCTTAATCTGGCTCTCTGGTGGACCAGGGTCTTCAAAGATAAGCAGAGAAATGGGAGACCAGCAGATGGCACATCTCCATGTTTCTGGAACTACTGGGGATCTTCCCAGCAGTGTGCCATAGTATGTTCCCAAAAAGCACTCTCCAAAGTTCTTCAAGCCCTCTTGAAATAAATGGAACATATACACTCATTCTTTAAATTCTTTTTACGTCCGAAAGACAGTGTATTTAGGTTTTGTTTTTGGTTTTTTTCTTATTGGCGGTAGTTATACTGATGGCATAAGCAGAAGATGGAAGGGAAAAAACAACAGTGTCTTAGAAATGCTGAGCACAAGCTTGGTGGTTTTTTTCTCCCCAAATATAAAATGCTCTAATTTCTATAATTACTGTAATTAAATGTCTAGCAGTGATTAAGGAGCCTTTTGAAAGATGGAAGTGCAGCTGTAATATTTTAAATATTATTTTAAAAAATCTTTTTTATTTGTATTATATTTCACACAGCACAGAACTAATGTGCAGATATGTCTGTGTGTCAAAGAGAAAGAAAGAGACTATTTTCTTTCTTTTTCTTTTTCTTTTATTTCTTTTTTTCCCTCTCTCTTTAAAATATCTTTATTTTTCCCTTTGGCCCACAATACAGTATCTATAAATACAGAGCTTTGCAGTCTTGCCTCTGCTCAAGTCTCCTGCCTGCTGTTGTTTTGGGGGAAAATTGTTATTGGTTTCTTGTGACAAAATCTTAACAGAAAGTCTTTATTTCTTGTAATGTTTATATCTCAGGTGAGTAGTTTATAATTGGCAATGTTTTTTTTCTTCCAAACAACCATCTTGCTGCAGATGATACTTTGTATAGCTTTTTCGACTTGTATTATGAAATACCTTTCAACAGAGGGATTTTTTTTTGCTTTGAGTTTTATAATGATGATTGTGCTTGTTAATGATCTTCCTTCCTTCCTTATGACATGAAGCTTATCAAGTCTTAGGGACTGATGAACAAATAATGGTCGCCTATGCTGTGCAAGAATAGGAAACAGTCTTCTGTTAGGAGGCATCCTCTATTTGTGGACCAAGTCCCCTTATTTATATATTTCTTTAGATTTCTATCCCGCCTCATACCCAAAGGTCTCTGGGTGGGTAACAACAGATTTAAAAGAAAATATACATTAAAAACAAAATACAGATCAAAAACACTTTTAAAATTCAGCAAATTTAAAACAGTACCTTCATATTACAATCACAGTGACTGTAACTGGGGGGGGGGGGATATAATCACCTCAGCCAAAGGCCAGGGCAAAGAGGTGTGTCTTTACTGCCCTCCCAAATATATATAAGGAAGGGGCATGATACACCTTGAAGGGGAAACCATTCCATAATCTGGGGGCCATCGCTGAAAAGGCCGTCCCCCGGGTGGCCACCAGTCTCACTACTGAAGGTGGTGGGATAACCAGGAGGGCCTCACCGCTAGATCTTAAGGCACAGGCAGTATGGTATGGGAGAAGGCATTCCTTTAGATATTTGGGGCCCAAGTCACTTAGGGGCTTATAAGTCAGAGTTAACACCTTGAATTGTGCTCGGTAGCAAATAGGCAGCCAATGCAATTCTTTTAAAACCGGCATGATGTGCTTCCGGCTAGCTGTTCCGGTCAGCACTCTAGCGGCTGCATTTTGCACTAGCTGCAACTTCCAGACCGTCTTCAAGGGCAGCCCCATTACAGTAGTCCAATCTAGAGGTTACCAGAGCATGGATAACTGTGCCCAAGTTGTCTCTATCCAGAAAAGAGTAAAAAATAAAGGGTCTGCACTTGGCCTTATTCTGGAATACATCCCAGAATAGGGACCTGCTATCTTCATGCTAGTGTAGACTATGGAAGGCCCGGGATATATCTTGAGATAGCAGACCACTAACCCGAAATATATTCCAGAATAGGGCCAGTTGCAGAAAGAGCCAAGATCTAGCAGGGAAGCTTAAACTTGGGGCATTCTTGCACTATCTTTCTTGTCTGCTGAATGGGAAAGAAGCGTGATTAACCAACGTTGACTAGCCCTTGCACTTGGAGCGCTAGTCAACTTTGACTTTAACACACACAATCTAATATTTACCTTATTTGATTTAGGGATGGAGGGAGGGAAGACATGGTCTTCTCAAATGTGCAAGACTGTGGAACATTTAGTAATGTTCCACAGTCTTGACATATATCCTACCAGTTGTAACCAGTTGTAATAATAAAGCTGTTCTAATAAAGCTGATTGCTGCCACCAGGTGTAATGTTAAATATGCTGCCACCAATTATAATATAGAGTGTTGTTATAATGTTTCAGTTAGAGTTATTCATTTGTTTGGGTAGCGTGTATTTATATCCTAAACAAGGATATAATGTCAGAACTTCCTTTTAAAAATATTTCTCCCTGCCCTTTAAGGCTGAATAAGATGTAGCAAAATGGAGTTCAGAAACTCTTAACCTCCCCCACTGGTTCTTTCTCCAGTCAGGGATACTGTTGCATTAGGCTTAGAGCTCTGGCTTGCTTAGATTTCCATGACAATGGAATGAACCACCCGAAGTACTTCTTAAACAACAGGAAAATATGTTTATTATTTACAGTTTAAGCTTTCAATCAGTTTCCTTAAAGTTGCACTTTGTTACTCCAAGAATCAAACTGTTAGGTCCTTAGCTTTCTCACTAAGTCTAAAGACTCTCAAATTTCATGAACAAAGCTTTCAATCAATATAATATGTGCTAGCTTGCCTTTGTAAATCTTCAAATAACAGTATCAATCATGTAATAATAGACTCAGGACCCTACTTCTAGCTTCCTCAGCTAAGAGCCCGTTTCTCCCCCTCGTTAATCACCCTCCAGGTTTAACAATCAAAGGCAGAGAACACTAACTGTTCCCTCAGGCTCCCTTAAATACAGGCCTGGCTGGCTAGCTTCACCCTGATTGGTGGAGACTCTGCCAGGAGTTTATTTCACACTCCCTCCTGGAGAGCTTGAGTAGCCCCTCCCTTAAACTACTTACCATTACTAAAAAACGCACTTTGGCGACACTTTTGAACGTCTGGACATACAGTGTTCGCCACACTTTGTATTTTAAACAAAATAACTTAATTTTGGGGTTGAGGGGTCCTAGCGGGCATCACAAGTAAGCCTTCAAAGCTATAAATCTGGGATTACAAAGTCTTCTGAAGCCAGAGAGGGGTTTTGGATACTGCATCTTCGGTGAGGCCAAACACATGTTCCTGTTATTTATTATATTTAGCGTACGTGGCACACACATTCTCCTGTTTACTTACTGTAGTGATAGATGAAAAATTGGTCACAGAAATTAATAGGGCATCATTAAGGCAGGATACACTCAAGGATAGCCTTCTTCCTCCAGGAAATTAGAAGTGGTAGTGACCATTTTAAATTCTAGGGCATTTACTAATTGAAAGCAGAGCTAGATTAGGATTGTACTTTAAAATGTGTGCTGTATGAGGTTGTTGTTTTTAGTAAAAATAAAACCTGTTCTACACTCCTCATCTTCTATTTCATTTTTATTTGCCCTCTGGTACATCTCAGCTCCTTGGAACAGCAAGAACTTCATATTGTAATTTCCCCCAGTCTTAAAAAAGTCACAAACGTCCAAGCACTGCAGTGAGTTGATTTTAATTCAGGCAAAAAAATCAGCTGTTAAATTAATCCATGATGCAAGTTGCATTAAGCACAATAGATACTTTGTTCAAAGATTGTTAGATGAAACAAAGAAAGAAGAGCTATTTACTAGTGTTATGCAGAAGGAGAACAGAGACATAATGGAATTTGAAAAGAATCAGTCACCCAGTTTTAAGTAGTGGTTGTTGTTGATATTCACAGAGTTGTATCCAAGGTGGCTTACAAGATAAAAAAGCAAAACAATAATAAGACTACATTTCAAACATGAATTTTGGAGCATCAGCAAAATAGCCTGGTATTGACCTGTTTCAAAAAGTTCTTTTTTGAACTAGGATTTAAATTATCCGAGACAGTTCAGTTTTAATTAGCTACTAAATATGTAGTAGTATTAATTAAAATTTGAAACAGATTTTTTTCAATGAAAAGTAAAATGAAATAGATCCTTCAATAAATTAGAATAAAATAAGTTGCTATAATGTGCATACAATATGAATCCACTACTTGAGGTTGAAAATATCCATTTATTGACAAGAATGTGTACAGTGCTAAACATGTTGTCAGCTTATATTGTTCTGAATCACCAAGGCCCTTTTTGCATTCACTAATGATCTGAATTAAGGAACTCCTTAATCCAGATCATGGGTCTCCTGATCCCCACATTAATGTGTATCAAGGAGGCCCAACCCTGCTGGTCCAGCTCTGGCCACAGTTGACACAGATAGATCTGGATTAATGAGACCTTTATTCCGAATCTGTTGTAGAACCATTTAATTGGTACTTGTTCCAGATCACAGAAGGCATGCAAAGGCCATGCCTTTGTGATTCTGAACTACCAAAGGGTGCTTTTCAGTAGTGCCCCACTAAAATACATACACAGTGTCCGAGGCTAGGAACTATGGGGAAATTTGAATCAGATCAGCACCATAAATAAAGACAGCAGTAATCTGGCCCATGCCCCAATGTAATCTGGATCAGTGGGATCCAGTTGCTCCTTGGTAATTGTAGAAAAGGCCACAGAGACAGCCAGCATGAGTAGATGGACATGGAAGCTTCTCCTGCAAGTGTGGACTGTTTCACAGGCTTTGTTTTTCCTTCATCTGAGGAGGTTTGCCAGCACCACCAGCACATTGGTAGGAAGACATTCCACATGTGGCCTCTCACATCAGCCACGGCATACCTAAGTCAATTACCTAATCAGCTTAATTAACTCTGCTATCCAATTGGAATTGACTGACTTATTTCCCAAGAGGCAGAAAAAAATACATTTTTTAATTTAAGTTGAGCCAGAACAGAGAGTAGTAATTATATTTTTGCACCTGCTTTCACAAGATGGTAGTTGTTAAGCCATTTAGTCATGTACAACTCTTTATGAGCACAGGGACTACAGCATGCCAGGCTCACCTATCCCCTACTGTTTCCCAGTGTTTGCCCAAGCTCATATTTGTTGCTTCAATAACACTATCTATTCATCTCATCCTCTGCCATCCCCTCCTCCTTTTGCCTACAATCTTTCTCAGCATTAGGGTCTTTCCAATGGCTCCTTATTGTGTGGCCAAAGTTTTTGGGCTTTAGCTTCAGTATTTGTTTTTCCAATAAACAGTCAAGTTTGTTTTTCTTTAGCATTGGGTGTTTTTCCACTGTCACTAGAAGTACCCATTAAGTACCCATTAATGGGTACAAACCCATTAATGGGTACTTAATGGGTACTTTTAGTGACAGTGGAAAAACACCCATTGACTAATTTGATTTTCTTACAGTCCTAACTTATTTCTAGCCCCACAGTTTGAAAGCATTGATTCTTTTGGTGTTCAGCCTTCCTTATGCTCCAACTCTCACAGCTCCAACTTTTCCCAGTACATTACTACTGGGAAAATCTCTCACAGGTATACATTACTACATCACACAGCTTTGACTATACAGACCTTTGTCAGCATGGTGATGTCTCTGCTTTGTGATATACTGTTCGGGTTTGCAGTAGCTTTCCTCCCAAGGAGCTAGCATCTTTTAATTTCATGGCTACACTCAGCATATGGAAATTTGTCACTGCTTCCATTCCCTTCACCCTCTTTTTGCCCAGGTGTGATGTGATCAGATGCCATCATTTTAGTTAGTTTTTTTAAAAAAAATATATATTGAGCTTCACACCAGGTTTTGCATTCTCTTCTTTCACCCTCATCAAGAGGCTGTTTAATTCCTCTTCACTTTCTGGTATTGTCTGTGTGTCAGAGTTACAATATACAGCCTTGTTGAACTCCTTTCTCAATCTTGAACCAATTGTTCGTCTGCCTCTTTGAAAACCAGCTTGAACTTCTGGAAGTTCTCAGTTCACATATTGCTGAAGGGGCTAAAGTATCAAAGCAGTCTTTCACAAATATAGCAGAATATACACAAAACAGAAATGTTGTCAAGCTCATCCACTTGCAGGTAACACAACCAATAGTCAGAACCGGTAGGACTAAGCAGCCGCTCATTCTCTTTAACTTTAACTTTTTCCAAAGTTTATTTTGGGGGTGGATGGAGGACACATGTTCATGCATGGAATAGCACTGGGCTTAGAAGTTGCTCTGGGATTCTGTGCCTTCTCCCATATTGGCCTGCCAATGTCTTAAGATCTGTTGATGAGGCCTCTTGACCACAACTTTCAGTAGCTAAAGGAGTGGGGACCTATGATAGGGCCTTCTCGGTGATAGCCCCCAGATTATGGTCTCCCTCCTGAGTTGTGCCAGGTAGCTTCACTATGTACGTTTAGAAGACTGTTAAAGATGCTCCAATTTATCCTGGCCTTTGGTTGAGGAAACTGCTTTCCTTCTCCGCTTTCAGGAACTGCTATTGTTTCTAGTGGTTTCATTTTAATTTGTTTTATTGTTGCAACTCACTTTGAGACCTTCAGGTATTGGGGTCAAAAATACAAATAAATAAAATGTGTTCACTTAAGCAGTGTCTGGATGCAGTCTAAGTAGGAATGGAGACAGGGAACTCTGAGCTCTGTGCATAATTTGTTCCCCAACCCACACTGTGTTGCAACTGAACGCAAAATGTGAGTGGCCCCTAAAACAATATATCTTCAGAAAGGGAAACAAACTTGGGTAGGAATTTTTCCTCAGGCAGCCTTCTGACCAGCAAAACTGACTCACCAGAAAAGGTGTTAATGTGTATTTCTCCCCTTCCTGAAATAGACGGCATATTCTGTAATCAGCAGTAATATATGTGCAGTAGCTAGTTTGTACAATTTCTGTCCCTGTCCTTCTGCTGAATTCTAATTTACTGACTTGCAATCAGAATCACAGCTAAGGTAGGGAAGAGGAGTAAACTGAGATAATCCATCTGCAAAATGATAAGCATAAGTTTCCTTCCACATTATCTGACCTAGAACCCATCTTTGGGTTAGATAATGTGGAAGGAAAACAGCTCGCCATTTTGCTTATGAGATCTGTCACTTTGAAGGTGGGTTCAATGCGGATTAAAATTTAGGTGTAGCCAGGCCCTGAGTTAGAATGCTGACATTGCTGCTGTTACCCAGCAGCACCCCAGGTCATTGGTTCTGTCACATATGGTTGTTTTGCTACTTCTGGGTTTGGTGCAGTAAGTTGTGTTTACTTCTTGTACATTGGTGCTTTCCCCAGAAATCATATCATGTAAATAAATGATTTGACGTGGACAGTTCTTTATACTTTTCCATATAACTTTGGCCTATGGGTGTATGTTGTGCATGTTCCAAAAGTGTGAGTTGTCAAGTCTTCTGCATGTTTACTGTGGCAACATCTGTATGCTTTCAGCAATCAGTGGAACTGTATAATATACAGAACTAACCTGCCCTGTTCCTGACCACCAAAGCCCCAGTCTTCTTCCCTGGTCTAGCCTGATAGTTGAACTAGTCAAAACACTCTCGATATCACCATCTCTGCTTTTACAACAGAAGCTGTTCAACCTTGGCAGTCAAGTTGGATATACTATCTTTTCATTGTTGGTATCCCAAAGCACAGTGAAGAGTCTCTGTCTCTCCCCACCACCACCAGATGCTCCACACTACCAAATAAGGGGAAAACATGTGTTTCTCAATGCAGTGATAAGTCAGAGGTATAAGTTACAGCCTTACCATAATGAGAAAGGAATGTAAAGTGCACCCTTCTCTATCGACTTGGAATATGTTTACAGAATCTCAGTGAAATGCACTGAGACACTGCAGTAACCGCTGTGTGGGTTGCAGAGAAGCAGAATCCTTTATGAAGTATTTTTGCTTTTTAAATAAAACTCTTGAAATGGTTATATTAAGCACTATTTCTGCAAAATGTACCTAGGCAGTCTTTGCTGATTGGAAGGGTAAAGTTCTTTAGCATCAGCAGAAATGTAGAGTATTGAATATTGGATTTATGCTATGCCCAGTAGTTTTTTTTTTAAGAAGATTCCTTCCTTCCTTCCTTCCTTCCTTCCTTCCTTCCTTCCTTCCTTCCTTCCTTCCCAAATATATTTGCATAAAAATCATGCCTGATCTTTGGTACACCCTTTTGCTTTCTGTATGTTCTGCTTCATTTAATCCACTTGGCTTTGGAGAGAAACATGATATTGTTGATGGTTTTGCAATTTCTAACATGATGATGTAATTTGTAAAAGGAACCATTGGGGCTAGGGATGGACAAATTGGAGCAAAGAAAGGGGAAGAAAAGCAAGTATAGTAAAAAAAAAAAAGAGAGGGGGGGGACTGAGAACACTAAAACATTCTTCCAAACAGTAGCAAAATAATATGTATGACAGATGGAGTGGCTATATTTTCCTCAGTAATTTGTTGGAATACTGTATTCAAAATAAGTTAGACATTTAACTTTTTAAATAAATATATATATTTACTTAAATATATTATATATATTCTTGCGTTCCACATAGTTTAGCCTTTATTATTGTAAGAGCAATATCCTGAACAGTTTGTTAAATTTCTAATTTTGTCAGCAGTAAAATCTGCAGAGATAGTAGCAGGATTATTTTAAATCCATTTGTTCGTGGAAGCTCTAAGGCTTCTTTTCTTTTGAATGTTTTATTTGTCCAGGTTTTTGTTTTTTGCTTTTGCTTTCTTTAAGGGTGGGGGTCATGAAGGTGGTTAATCTAGTCTTATGAGCTTACAAACAAATTTGAAATGTAAGTTTTTGTTTTATTGTTGTTTACAAGATATCCTTCCCCCCCCCCCCCGCTGCCCATGTTCAAGTCGTTTTACTGTGTTCTACCCAAAAAACAGGAAATGAGTCAAAGCAGAAAAAGGGCACCTTCAGCCAAAACAACTTTCTCAATATGTTGCTAAGATTCTGACTTCTGAAAAGGAAATAAATAAATAAAAACAAATTAACAGTGCCTGGCACTCCAGCATTTACAGACCGTAAAATCAGAAGACTTTCTCCCCTGCCAGCTTGCATAGAGATGATTCTGTTTCCTCTGCTCTGTCAAAGAGCTTTGTTTTTTTAAAAAAATAATATTTGGGTTACTGGGGGGTGGGCAGAGAGATAATGGCTCTGTTGTTGTTTATTCCTCATAATGTCATTTCTTTTACATATTTATGCTTAAAAACCTATTTAATCAATGGGAAGTCACTAGAGCGTGAAGTTCAGGCCAGGAACGTAAGAAATAGACTTAGTGGTCCAGCTGAGTTACTTTACTTTGATGTGTAAGAACAGATGCTGGGTATGGATGAAATAAGTTCATCAGTACCAGGCCATAAAGGATTATTGCACAGCGTTTTTGTTCAAGCCGAATGTTAGGAATACATTTGTACAACGGGGACAGCAGAACACGTATGCACAAAATTCTCCTGTCGTAAAAAAGCTTTTGTTGTCTGAATGTTGCAACCTTTATGTGACCACTGACTGCTATTGATGCAGCTTCATGCTGTACTTCTATTTCTTGAATCCTGGCAGCAGTTGTGATGTTACTTCCGAGCCAGTTTGGTCTAGTGGTTGGAGTGTTGGACTCTCCTGGTAGTCTCCCAGTTTGATTCTCCACTCTTCCATGAAGCCAGCTAGGTGACCTTGGGCTAGTCACAGCTCTCTTTCTGAGTGCAGACAACACAGCCTACCTCACAGGGTAGGGGAGAAGAACTGAAGTCAACCACTGAGTTCCACTTAAAGGGTGAGAAAAGGTACAAAAGCCAACCTCATCATCATGTTCGTCATCATCATCATCCAATCCCCACTGCCTCCATTATAATCTCATCATCAGTGCTATATTGTACAGTAGCTGCCAAAGCAGTGTTCAATTCAGTTAAGTGAAAACAAATGGACACATTTAATATTTACCATTCAGGTCACACCTCCCCTCTGTGGTGAAAGTCTGGGGTTGGTTGGTTCTAAACGTGGGCTCAACTGGCATGTGCACCATCGCTCTGGCATCACCTCTAGCAAAATATCAGAAGAATATACCAGCTTGAGAACTTATTAAAGAATGCTCACAATGGTTAAAGGTTATAACTGTAGCCACCTCAGCGCCAATCAGAGTTTGATCCTGAAGCAGAATACTGAATACTGTTATTGTCTTCTCTTGTGATCTTTTCTCTATCACATAACACTAGAACCAGGGGGCACTCTATGAAGCGGATGGGTAGGAGAGTCGGATCGGACAAGGGGAAGTATTTCTTCACCCAGAGGGTCATCAGTTTATAGAATTTGCTGCCGGAAGAGGTGGTATCAGCTACCAGCCTAGATGGCTTTAAGACAGGGTTAGACAAATTTATGGATGACAGATGGCTACTAGAATGAATGCCTAGGTACATCTTTCAGGCTGTGGGGGGAAGCAGGATGCTTAAGGCCATTTGCTGGGATTCGAGAGCAGGCAAAGGTTTGTCCTTGTCTCTGTTTGAGATACCCATGAGCATTTGGTGGACCACTGTGGGTGATGGGATGCTGGACTAGATGGGCTGTGGCCTGATCCAGCAGGGCTTCTCTTATGTTCTTATGATCCTCACAGTGAGTGTCATGCAAGGAAGAGGGGAATGTAGAGATGGACAGGAGTTGCCAAGGTCCATGTTCCATTCAGAGCTGACATCAATATCAGCTCCATTCTGTCTTGATTTGGCCTCAGTATGGTGGCAGGTAGTAATGTGTGCATGTGTATGTATTTGTATATGTACGTTTGTGTGTGTTATTTTATACTATAAATCTTTTTTATTGAGACTTCAACCTTTCCTTTAACACTTCTGAGGACATGAGCCATATCTCTAAATTTATTATTTTGCCAAATCCTAAAATACAGAGCATTGTCTTTTCAAGGTGTTGATTACTATAACATGAGATGGGATTGTAAAATTCTTTATTCAGCACAATCTTGGCCAGACATCTAGGAAGGTTTTCCAAATATCTTTTATCAGATCATTTTTTAAAATTATATCTCAGTGATGCAATTCATAGTTCTTTCTAAACTTCACTACATTTTTTTTAAATCACAGGCATGAAAAAACTGCAAGTGATTGTTACAAATAAATATATGGGCATTTAATCATTTGTCTTAACGATTAGTACCAAAAACAAATATTTGTAGAGAAGAGAATTTTGGACCTCATTTATTCCAGTGAAACATACTTATAGAACCATTTGAGAAATCAATAGATTGGCCTACACTGCTCTCTGATGCTCATAGTCATCCACGCAAGGAGGGAAAGCAGTAGCTAGCTCTTTTTGAAGAAGGTGCTTTGCTTCTTCCACACTTATCGGACCTGCCCAGTCTTGACCAGCAGGACTGGGCTATGTTGGAGTGGCCCTGTCTGCTAGACTTGTCCTGGAACAAGCCTTCTGCCCCTATGCTGGTTCCAAAGATCTCAGGATCTTCAGAGCCAGCGTCTAGGTTCTTTAATGGCTAATTAAGTGAAACTAAACTTAGAGCTCTAGGGTGCCATAATGGATCTCCAGAACATGTCTTCCAGTTCTCTTCCAAAGGCTTCTGGACTACCAGTAGATCTACTGGTATCCCTGTCTAGGTGGCCATTTTGGCCACTTAGATCAGGCTACACTGCGTCCATTGTGAATTGAACAACCTAAGCTGGGAACAGGGCCTCTCTCTTCTACTCCAGAGTACATGAAAGAAGATGGTTAGGCCTTGTACTATAGCAACATACTGATACGTTTGGAAAAGGCTTGGTCTCTCAGGAGGTCTTTAGATTGGCCTTACTTTGCCTGGCTCTATAGGGGCACTTCGTGCTGTTTTACTTGTGCACCACATTTACAATCTCAAATAAGTCAAATGAAGAGCCATGGACTGGACAAATAGTAGTCCTGTCAGGGAACATTGGATTTTCTAAGAATGTGTGGGGCATCCCAAACACTTCCCTCAAACCGGTGCCAATGACAGCTCCCTTGCTCATATTAATACCTTAAATAGAAAGTTCCTTCATCTCTTAGTATGCAATAATTATCTCTTGATTTACCTAGTATAAATGATCCCTTGTTTGCATAATAGTAGAACAGAGTTTGCCAAACAACTACTTGACATTAGAAAGCCCACCAAAATGTGCCTCCAAAAAGGCTTTGCTAAAGTCTAAGCTAAGATTTGGGAGGAGGAGTAAGCAATGTAGAGAAAGAGTGATATGAACATGCTCTGTGTATATCAGGAGTGATTGGGCTCTGGGCCAGAAAGAAGGGATAAGGAATAGTCAAATTCACATGTGAGTGGACAGCAATGAGAAAAACAGAGGGGAAGAGGCAGAGAGATACCTGGAACTGTGTCTACTTCAAAAGTAGCTTGGTTATCTTAGTATAACTACTGATAGGCTTTCCCATGCTAAATGTAAACAACAAAGAGTCCCATGACAATTTCAAATCCGTGGCTGTAAGGAATACATTACATTGGGACATCAGTTTTTACAGTACTGTCTGTGAAAACAGACATCAAATTTGGGGTATTTGATGAGGTACCTATGTATAGATAATATATTCATGAGCATGAGTTTACACATAATTCTAACATAGTTTCTATTTTGTGCTAGAGCTGTACATTATTTCAGTGCTGCAATTGTTGTTTCTGTGTGCTTTTATGGTCCCATTGTAAATATCAAATGGAACATTTTAAGTCTATGAAAATTCTTATTCTGTTGAGTATCTCACTATACATGTCAAGGCTGTACAGTGCCTCTTGCAAATTGAGTAAGAATATCCTAACTAAAAAAAAAAGTACTCCCCTACTGGAAATTAAAATGCCTCCTGAGTATATTTAGGAGTTCACATTTTATGCTCTAATTCAGAAAGATGATAAACATTTAACTTAGGAATTTTGACCTATGTCTTCTTTCTTAGAACATTCTCCGATGGTTTGAAACCATGACCATGACTAGCCATGACTAAAAGATAGTTTTTAGGTAGGTTCTTTTTTTCTTGAAATTTCTTCTTTCTTTGCTTTTGGAATCATAATCTCAAGTATCTTGATTTATCCTTTATATATTGAGCTTGCTGTTTCTAGCACTATTACAACACAGCCTTTCCTTGATCCTTGTGTTAGATCTGAGGCTTTCTTATTCCAGTACCAGAGTAAGCTATCTGTCTCAAGTTGATACAGGTTCCCCTAGCTTGGAGCAAGGCCATCTCCACTGCGATGGCTTGTTCTGCATTAGTACCCATGGTAGCACCCATGCTAGCTCTGACGCTCATGCCAGTTTTGGAACCAGTGAGGATTGCTTCTGAATACTCTGAAGGTCAGGAATGGAGGTTCCTGGCTTCTGGATATCCTGAGGCCTGCATTTTGGCTATGGGTTTTGTTGCCTCAAATGACCACAAGTCAAGAATGATGGATGCTGAAGTGTAGAAGCATCTGAAGCAGTATATACTGTACTGCAAACACACACTCACTCTCTCTCTTTCTCTCTCTCTCCTTACAGTCTCCAGTTTCTGGCGTGTATCATAATAGTATCAACACTTTAGGGCATTTGCCTTTATAATTTAGATATTGATTTTTTTGCAGGGACAACTGTGGCCTTCTTGCCATCAATGTTAATGGAATTTTGCTAGCAAATTTTCTGATTTATCCCCCCAGCTCCCCTGTTTGCATAAAGCACATAAGAATAGGTTCTTTTTGGACTTGCCTGACTGGTATTGCAATAGCCACCACCATCTACATTGCATGTGCTGGACTAGGCAGCCGAAAAGGGTTCCCTCCCCTGAGGCTCCAAGGCCAGGAACTTTAGGACATTTCTGCATTTGCAGAAGCATAGCCACTGCTGTTGGAACTATTCCCACAGGGACAGTTCCTAGCAGGAGCAATCCAGCTGTCCTGGGGAAAAGGCCATCTGTACTTTGTATAGCTGTTTCCAGACAGCCTCAACACAGCTTTGGAACCTGCTTCAAAGGCTTTGACAGCCAGGAACAAAAGTTTCTCTTCTTGGAACCCTAGAGAAACCCATTTCAGCAGCACAGTTTGGTACATTGTCAAAATGGCTCCTTCTGCCAAACCGGAACCATAGGCCAAATGGCTGTAGTGAACAAACGCTAGGCCATGCAGGGATGCATTCCCCATTCACACCTAGGTATGTAAGGAACACGTTGGGGCGCGTTCCTTCCTGCCTAGGTACAAAAGAGGAAACCGTCCCCGTGTGGCCTAGCCTGAAAAGGTTGGCACGGGGGCTACTGCCATTGGATCGAATTCAACCCAGGGTCAGGCAGGCCAGTTCCGTCCCTTCCCCAGGTTCTTGCGGGCTCGATGTAGAGCCCACAGGGACCCACTCCAGCCCCCACCCCCACCCCGGGTTGGGGCCTAGCAGGGACAACTTACCTCAGCGCCACTGGGTTTGAAGTGGCAGGCCCGGCCGGCAGCATTGTGCATCTGCGTGCACCACCTGCTCAGACTGGCCAGTTACCCACACACCACAGAGGCAAGATAGATGATGTTCCTGTCTGAGGGCAGTTTGTCCCAGTCATGTGATGTATTGTGTGATCCAGATTACTTGTTCTGGAACGTTACAGGGAAGTGTAGGAAAGCTGTATGACTCTTTTCTGCAAAAAATATTACCCATCCTTAGAATAAAAGAAATGAACACCAGCTCTAGTCACTGTGTGTGTGCACGCACTTGTATTATTTCATGATATTGGAAATTACATCAAGGGATAACGAAACAGCAGGATATCTTTGATCAGAGCGAGTGGAATGTACATTTCCATCCGTAATACTTTCAAAAATGCAAGGAGGAAAAAACATATTAAGTTAAATCTGATAACTCCATCCGAAACCTAAACCTTATTAAACTTCTAGTGGCAACAGACTTCCTTTATGGTCCTTCTCCCTGCAGTCATTTCAGGTCTGTCACTTCCAACTGTCTCTCTGGCCACTTGTCACCATCTGCTATCCATGACTTTTCTCAGACGATTACACAGCACCTCCTAGACAGTCAACAGGAAATTCACATCAGTCATATAGTGAAGTTGGATTCATTCATGGGTGTCCTTAAGTCATTATATTATTCATCATCACTCAGTCTCTGTCTTCTGGGTCATTTCTTGGAAGGTGAGTTTAGGGAATCTTGATTTTTGTTATTCTTTTTTTAAAAAAAATATACATGTGTCCTGCCTCTTTCTTCTTCCTCCTCCTCTTATTTTACCTGGCAACAAAGAATCAAACATTTATACCCTATTTTTATGTGTCAGTGTTTTCAGATAACTGCAGGGATGTCATAATTTGTATTCAGCAAAATCTCATAGCACTTTCTGTTTAATTCAGGGTGTTTTTCCACTAGCACTAAGTACCCATTAAGTACCCATCTGGGACACATTAAGGACCCATTAGGCTCAGAGCAGGAAGACCCCATTTCCACTACAGACCCTATTAGAGCCACATTTGTTTCCACCTGTTCTAGGGAAATCCAGATCATATGGGTTCTTCAGGACCTATAATCCAGATTCCCTGTAGACCCCATTAAAGACATCTACAATGGGGTCTTCAGGCATCAAATCCAGATTATGTGAAGCCTGTTTCCACCACAGTTGGGCAGTGGGGTCTGGGGGGGGGGGCACATCCATGGGGGGGGGCAAAACCCAAAGCTTAGAAGCCTGTGCATAATCTCTGAAGCCAGCTCTGAAGAACAGCACAGGGTCCGAAGAGGACCCTACGCGAGAGCAATGCCAGTCCTACAGACCTTTGCCAAAGGTTCCAGAGAATCTTTGAAGTTTGCAGGAGATCACTCTGGAGAATCTTCAAGGAATCTCTGGAGTGTCTCTGGAGATTGCACCCCCTGTCCCCCAAAAAACCTGAGGTGACAGGCGGGCCCCGTGTGGGTCGATCTGGATTAGACACATGGGTGTTCTGGCATTTCCACTGTGAGCAAGTTAGCACCCATAGAAACACATTGGGTACTTCCCTTAATCTGGATCTACTAGGTCCAGATTAGTTGAAGGACCCATTCTTTACATCTGGATCATCTTAGATCCGGATTAAGGGAGGTCAGTAGGGAAAAAAAACCAGAGAACACATAAGCAAAGTGACCAGCAATTTTCTTTCCAACTTAACTATCCCAAAGGTGATTTTTCTGAATTATTTAACACTGAAAGAAAACCACTTGTCACTTTACTGATGGTTTCTCTCACTCTGAAAGTGTACTGAAGGTGGATTAAACCTTAGGTGCGACCACAGCCTAAAGACAAGCCAAGGGTCTCTCATATCACTCATCCACCTGGTCCAGTACCTTCTCTTCTTCTGATTCCCTCAACCTTGCTAAGCATATTTATTCTTTTTGTATAGTTCTTCATCACTTTCTGCTTGCTGATCTTTGGCTCAGGGCAGCAGGCAGGTTTTAATTGATCAAGGAATAATTTACTTGCTCTTTTTGCAGATTATAGCAAGGACTTGGGTCAATATCCATAAAGTGAATATCTTTATCTTCTTTTCCTTGCTTTTTTGCAATGTCCAACTTTTACTGTTATATATCTTCACTAGACAGTACCAAAATCGTGTGTTTACTCCATTATCCAGATTCTGTACTGCTTCTAGACAATGGCTTCAAAGTGGAACTGGTTCTACAATGATACAAGCTGTATAATGTGCTAAAGGAGGCTATTACCACGTGGCCTCCCTTCTGCCAGATTTCTTTTAAACATTGCTCTTTGTCAAAAGATCCCAGGAGTGGATTATAGTATGTATATTGTAAAAACAATAAGCATTTAGCCATATCATCACAATGAATCAAGACTCATGTTACAGTAACATTTTACTGTATAACAATGATCCAGCAGCAGCATAATCCATGCCAATGTCCTTCCACACTCATCAAGTTGTGTCAAAGGCTTGGAGAAACAGATGAGTCTTTTGTTAGTGGCATAACCTCACAGTCAAGGATGCTTAATCGGGCTTTTGGTGCAGGAGCCTAGGTATGAAGACTCCAAAGTCAAATTGTACTGACATAAGATGAGTCACAAATGCACTTAAGCACTCCATATCTGATGTTTATTTGTACTGATTTGGGTGGAGGTTATTGCATCCTTGCAAGTCTCTGTAAGTGTCTGTAAGTTCTTCAGTGCATATTATGCATACACAAACAGAAACTGTCCTGCATGTTTTGAAAGGAACCACTTAATGATCTCAAGTCTATTCGTTGAATGACTGAAAATGAACAGTAGCAAAACATTTCTGTAGATTTTTCTTTCCACCCTGACCTGAGGGCTCAGGGAGTGAAATGTTTCATTATACTATTGTTTTAATCCACACAACAACCCTGTCAAGACAGCCTAGGTGAAGAGTGACCTACCTGAGGCCACCCAGGTGGCTCTCTAATTAAACAGGATTTGACCCAGGATCTCCAAGGGTAAGTGCAGTGAATGGTCCATCCACTCCCATAACATGCCTGCCCGATGCCTCTTTATTCCAAACAATGAATGCTGATTGAGTAAGACAAATAATCTCTGAAAAGAAAATTACAGGTGGCTTGAAACCATTTACTCCTAATTTTGCTAAAGCCTTACATAACATTTGAATGCTGCTTAATTTAAAGCTGTAAGCTGAAGATGATCACACGTGTTTGCCTCTGTGTTGCATTCGGTCATGGAAGACAGATGAGGCACCCTCTGCAGAATTTTTGGGTTCTAGAACCAAAGGCTCAATAAGCATTGACCTTGGTGTCCCAATGCTCTCATTTAAGGCATCTTCCTCCTCCTCCACCAGACAGAATCGTTAGCAGCAGCTTGATTGTCATCAATTTAAAACCATAAGGCACTAAAATTATCAATGTCAGCAAAAGGGGATGCAGTAGCACCTTAGAGACTAGCACATAAAGAAATTGGTACCATTGGATTTTCATAGATTAAGGCTACCATCAGGTGCAGTGTCAGCTAAAACCAGGGGACAGCAGGTTAGCTTCAAATAATCACCATCAAGATGGCTGTATCACAGTTTGGCCCTAGTGTCTAGGCACTGAAGGGATGATGGTCCTCCTTCAGATAAAATCCTGTAGCTGTCTTGTAAGTCACTGTCAGTGTCTTGAACTGCACTGGGTAACAAATTTGAAAACAGCACATGCATTTCAAAACAGAAACGATGTATGCACAGCCAGAAACATACATCAGCATTTTGCACTAATTTCAGTTTCCAAAAGATCTTCAGATGCAGCACCGTGTAGAGTTCATAACAGTAGTCTAGTTTAGAAATTAACAGAATATGAATGACTGGCTGGTTTTTATTTGTTCAGGAAGGCCATAGATGATGAAAGCTGCTGCTGGCAAATCAATTAACGACACCCATACCTGGGGTCAGTAAAATTAATTCAAAATTAACACCATGTGAGCTTATTAAGAACTGGGGATTTGCTTACTTCTAGGATCTGAGATGGTATAACTCCTAATGTCTCCACTTTATTTGGAATCTGTTTTAAAAGAATCATTCGTATATAATCCATTTCCATCTCTATGCAATGATCAAGCATCTTGAATCACTTTGTTGGACTGAGATAGAATATCATCTATTATCACTATACTGTTGACTCCCTGTTCTTTGATGGTGGGTCCCAGCAATTTCATACAGAGAACAAGGAGCACCAGAGATCAGATACACCCCTAGAGAGACTTACACACATGAGTTCTCAGTGTGCCAAGCAAAAGCCCTCCAGTGCTGAATGAGTCCTGCTGGATCAGGCCATGGTCCATCTAGTCCAGCATCCTGTCTCTCACAAATTGATTCTGGGCATTCTCAAGCAGAAGACAAACCTTGACCTGCTCTCAAATTCCTGAAAATGGCCTTTAGGGGCATCCTGCCTGGCTTCCCCAACCTGGAAGCATTACCTAGGCATGCATTCTAGTAGCCATTAATATATCTATCCTCCATAAATTGGCTGAATGTTTCTTAAAGCTCTAGAGGCTGGTTGTGGGACAGATATTGTAATCAGGAAGATCACTTTTGGATGGGCATGCAACCCAGCACTGATTCCTATGTAATACTTATTTGAGTGTACCCCATTATGGCATATTTAAATATGTTACTCATGGAATTTGCCATTGGTAAAAACTGCTCTCAAAACACACTTGACTGAGTTGCATTAACCAATCACAGTTCTACAAAACCTTCCAGCCATCTGGCATTGGCTCTCAATCCAGGGTTAAGAGAAGTCTTACCTTCCACAACCCAAGTTGACTATGAACTACAGGGAACAGCGGCTGGAAGTGGACATTTAATTTCTGTGACAGTTTAATTTTACCTATTTTTTTAAAAAATGTTTTCATTACATATCAGTATAGTTCAATACTGCAGGAACAAAAGTTCCCAGCCTTTAAAATTTCCAGGAGGGCCATTTTCGTTGACACAGTACTTCCAGGAGTGCTTATGTAACCCTAAGAGGGTATACAATCTACATGCCTTCCATAGTGTAGAATATGAATTCTGGCTCGGCTGTGGTTCATAGTGGAATATGATGTTGTTTTGCAACCATATCCTGATCCACCGCTTTGTCCAATGCAGACGAAGAATGACATGGGAGGGCGTGACCTGGTATAGTGTGTGCTGGCATGCAGAAAAAAAAGGGCCTAATTTTGGGATTTATCCTGGCTTAAAGCCCAGTGTGGAAAGGGCCTAACATACCGGCTAAGCTCTCCCACTGAAGACAGTGTGGCTTAGCAATGTTCCACACTGGCTTTCTAGCACTTAAGGTGAATCAACAACATTCAGGCGTATATATTCAGCACCCCCTGCTGATTAGACAGCAGTGAGCAGCTGAAGAAGAAATCCTTTTAATTTACAGAAGGAAATGAGCTAAGATGGCACAAGAAAGAGTAACTGATTTGTGTTTTGTTTTGAAGAACAATTTATTACTAATTACATTTTTCATTTCAGCTTTCACCATAAATATTGTCTGATATATGTTTTTGCTTTCCCACCAACCATCCCTTTGATGTTGGAACTCTTATGGTATGGATAGCTTTCGTCACAGAGGTAAATAACAGCTTGTTTCCTTGGGAGCAATTGGAAAACAGAGTAAAAACACGACTTACTGTTTTTGAAAGTTGTGTCAGATTGCCATGGCAATAAAGAGTTGCATCATGTTTCCATAGCTACTGAAATTATAAAACTGATAGAAGGGGAGTCAAAGAGAAATCCTAAAGGAAATGCTTTTTAAAAAGTTTTTTTAAATATTACCTTTGATTTTAAATCTGTCTGCTGTATAGAAGAAAGACTTGCTGTTTTTCATAACTAGCTTTATGTGAAGCTGAAGAAACACGCTAGAATTGCAAGTGGTGGTCGGCCACCAGTGGAACAAGTTTTTCCCAACACGGTGGGACTTTCAGTTTCTGTTCTTCCTCTAGCAGGTTGCCACATGTCCACAATGTGGTTGTGATTTTGTGAGGAACAGAGGACAGAAAAGAGTGTTTGAGTTAGGATGTAGCTGTGGAAATAAATGGGATCATGAGAAAATCCTTTTTCTGGAGTGCTGAATGTGCTATGTGCCTTTTTCGTTTATATGGTATATAGCAGTAGATCCTAGAAAACGGTACAGAAGAGTGATGGAACAGGAAACCTCGCTCCACAGAAACTGTTCTGATTTCATATTAAAAACCCTAAGCATATGCAACATTTTCAGAAGTGGCAAATGTATTTCTGCGTCTTCTGTGTAGACCTCTATGATTGTGGACCCAGTAAGAACAATTTCCAACAAGATCAATCGCTGAGACAAATCCCAAAAAGATCAGTTTTAGTCTTTGATTTTTAAAAAATTAGTTGACAAGCTGCAGCATCAAAGAAAAGAAGATTTGACTTAAAGCATGCAAACGTGCATTTTGCTTGAACTTGTGTACAAAGAACAGCATGCCTCACAGGAGTATACAAATATGTTACCATCACAGCATTAGAGAGAGCAAAACTCCATTTTGGGTGCTCTGCTTTGATCTCGTTGAACAAATGTGGCCCACCCACACTTGGTGTAGCAAATATGGCTGAACGTGCCCCATGTAAACTCTTGCTGAAGGGGGGACATTAGTATTTCCTGTTAACTAGGGGAGGTGGCAGGTGATCAGGCCATCTGCTGGCCCAAATTTCTATCTGACAACTTGCCTCTATTTTTACCGCATTTATCAACTCCCCTTAAATCCTAGTGAACAGTACTTTCATTTGCATGGAATCAAAGTGAAGCTTCCAAGTGGATGTTTGGCACTTTCCAGTAGCCATCAGAGTCCGGATCTGAGATGATTTTCAGTTAGTAGGACATTTGGCTCATGAACCACCACCCAGTCTCAATTCAGATCAATTATCATTCTGTGAAAATGTGTCTGGGCTGCTATATGAACACTCCATGCATCCACAGATTGTAGAAAAACATCAGCAGATTGTGTTGTTTGAACATTAACATAGCTTTGCAGATCTAAATGCATCACATCCATTCATTTAATCTTTCCTGCCTAGACAGTTTCAATAGACCATTTAAGAGCAGTGCAAGTTACGGCAAGTTTTAGGCATTAATAATGGTCAGGTACTTTTTTTTCCCTCTTCTTCTAATGAATGTCTGTTTTCTATATTTACTATGCTTTCTTTGGAAAGAGTCCCATGAAACAAAGCATTAAGAAAACACTCGGCTCCCCTGGAATGTGTATATGAGCTGCAGATTATTTCCTATTAGCAGATTAACTGTGAGGCTATTGGCTTAAAAATGGTGGTGCTGGGGATCTTTTAGAAAATTTTGTTTTGTAACTGATTGAAGCCATGGGAGAGAATTCTAGCCATGATTGGACAAAAAGAATAAGCCACAGTTGCCATGGGTACTGGAGTGCACAATTCCATTGTAACTTCTCAGTTCTCTATAGTCAGATGTTCCAGCAAGAATCCCCTCGTTTTATTAATGGCATATGGACACAGATGAGATTTTTGCGAAGCAGTAAAGATAATTTAGGATCCTAATTCTATTCTTCTTTTATTTATTTATTTTATATCTTTAAAGATTCCATTCAACCTGCAGGTGTTGCTGTTTAATGGATATCTCCGCAACAGCTTTCCCTCGCTGTTTTATTTTGATTTATTTATTTGGGTCACTTCTTTTTGGATTAATTTGGCATTTACTTCCTTTAGTGGCTTAGTAGAACAATAATCTCCTATACTCCTTGCCAAGAATAGAAACAGGATACACTGAAGAAACCTGGTGAATGACCACTTAGACCTTTTTCTTATATGCATTTTAAAAATAGTGCCTAGAGTTACTGCTACTAAAGTCTGTAAAGGTAAAACTGCCACACAGTCATCTAGATTCTTTGTGAACACCCAGGCATACCATGCTGCTTTGGTCACAAGGTGGCAATAGATTTTCATTGACAGCTTCTGTGATACTTTTTTGACTTCCTAATCTAGCCTTTGTCACCTGGCATCTACAAGGAATGTGATGGAATCCTGTGTAACTTCCAAGGGCAGACACAACTGTCCATGGTTCCTCTTCTGCTGTTTTGTGGAGTATTCTTGGCACAGCATTGCTGCTAGCTTGTTCAAGAGCAGAAGGGTCCGGTAGGTCCAGGTGGGCAGCAGTGAGTCACTTGAAGCGGGAACAGGGCTAAAGCTAATGTGCAAATGCAGGCAACAGATGACATGACCCAGCTGAATGTAATGGTTTGTCCATGCATTAGCTGTCCCCAAATTCACATGTACATGTAGGAAAACTGATCTACCTTCTATGGTGGGGTGCTGTCTGTTTTATTTTATGGCAGCTGGTTCTTCAAATGTGGTCCTCCTGATGTTCCTGTACAATTCCCAGGATTCCAGTTTTAGCATTCCATGCCAGCCTCATAAAGTGCTGGGAGTTGTTCAGGAATATATGGAAAACCGCAGTTTGAGATGTCCAGATCCAGAGATATTTCACCTTTTTATTCACATGATGATGATGATGATGATGACTCATAGCTTTACAACATCTCCATGGCCACATATTTTGCCAAGCTAAAAATTAGTACTAGTAAGTAAATTCACAAATGGCCACTATATGTGAATACTACAGTTCCTACAAATGCATCCATTATTGCCATTAAATGTCTATCCTGTTTTTGGGTGTATTTGTAGGAACTGTACTATCCACATAAAGACCCATTTTGCATCTACCAGCTGGTCTTATCCACTCACTGGTCAGACGTGTTCACATTGCTCCTCCACCACAGCCACTCCAGAGTCACCTAACCCCTCCCTGGAACAATCCAGCTGTGGACAACTTAAAAGCAGCTGGATCACCTGGGGATGTGGTTCTGCATATTCTTCCAGGTGCGGCACTGCAACCTTACTGGCCTGGTCTAGTATTTTATGCCCTACTAGGCCAAAAAGTATGAACAGGCCCAAAATGTGTATTTGCCTATCTACTTATTATATTTATTATTAGTTTTGTTGTTTGTATTGGGAGATTCACGATGCTATGAAGCCTGAGTCATGACAAGATGTAGACCCAGTCTATGTCTCCAAGCCTACCCTTTGTATCTGAGATCCACTCTTAGTCTTTGTCAGGTCTCCAAAACCTTTGTACCCATTGCACATAACGCCATGCTCAATGCTGCATGAGTGTGTGCACAAATAATGCTGTCTCCCACACTAAAGGGTGCCTGTAGCAGAAACAAAAACGCACAGCTTACCTTTTCTTCGGAGCTAAGAAGCTTTGGAGGAAGAAGTGCATGTCCCACTGTTCTCCTGATGCTCTGAAATTGGCAGCAGTGGGAGGCAGGAAGCAGCCCTTCGCTTTCTGAGAGAGGCCTGGTGTTTTTATGAGAGACCTGTGTGTTTCCTGGTGAGGATGAACTCTCCCGATTTCGTGAGATATTGCCCAGGAAGAGGGAAAATCCAAAGTAAGTAAGTTGCAATTTTTAAATACACAGCATCCAGAGGGACTCAAGGGCTTTCTAAAAGCTGTGTGACTGTTTGACAGCAGCTCTGAAGCCCCTGAGAAGTACAGGTCCTGTTTGGATCCACCCTCAGACACAGGGCAAAGTGCATCAAATATGGTTGGTGGAGTGATTTAAATTTATTAAATAATCTAATGAGCATAAGAGTGAGTGAGTTAGAGAGATTTTTTCCCACTGTGACTACTCTTTCCCCTTTCTCCTTTTGGAAGCCACTGCAAAACCAATGGAGTCTTTAGGGACCAGAATAACATGCTTGCCTAGAGGTGACATCGTGCCTTTAAATAGTGTTTTGCTGCCTCTGAGCTAACCTTCCAGGCCTCATTATCTGTTCCCTGCTAAATTCCCAAACATGCACACAAGTTTGTGTGAGTTGTGTATTCGTGCAAAAAAATCCTGACAGTCTAGAGACTTGGCAAAACAACTTGCCTTGACTTTGGTGCGCTCTTAAAAGCTTCTGTTTATTTCATTTAATGCAGCAAAGGATATTTGATTACTTTAGCTTGGACCTTTTTTTAAAAAAAACAACCTATCATTTATTCCAATAATGAGAAACTAATATAAAACAAGTGTCTCTTTTCTTGTTTGCTCAGAAAATTAAAGAAGTACATAAACATAGTCTTGTCTACATTTAGTAAAATGTGTCTAGCATTTGAACATCCAGATCTTAATAAGTTTTTTGTTTTGTTTCATTTGCTAATTGCCTTTTTGGGCAGTTCTCTTTCAGAGGGACATTGGCTCTTCTTTAAAAACAGCATCATATTAGACAGAGCTACATTTACACCACTAACCAAGGACACGTAAAGAACCAGTTGTGGTTATTATTCCGAAAGAAAGCGACATAAAAGTTTATGAGTGAAAGCAATTTTTTTCTTTGCTGCCAATTTTATATTTCAGTAGAGTAAGAGAATAATAAATACTCCATTCACACTAGAACATGAGCCCTGCAGGTGATACAAAATCTGTGCTTTTTAATGGCCAACTGCAGAGTTGTTGTATTTTTCAGTGTAATTTTAACATCACCATTGCTGGAAATGCTGTAGCCCCAAAGAATGTGTGTCTGGTGATAAAACCAAGTATAGTTCTTCGTTGCTTAACAAGATGGTTCCATTTCTAGGAAGTACCTTTCCAAATTTCATTACCTGGAAAGATTTGCATAATTCCTTTGTGCATAATGAGGTTTGCATTATACAAGAGAAAGCTTATTGCACTTTGCTTTCCTTTTAGCTTCTTTGTAAAGTAGGCAGAATACAAGCATATAAATTAAATTATTTGTGCCAAATAATACTTTTGGTTGTTTTTTAGGAATCCTAAAATCATGCTGCATCCTCCCCCCCCCCCCGCTTAAATATTGCTTGTGTTCATCATGTGTACTCATGGGTATTTTTATGGGGAAGTATGTTATTTATTTATGAAATATATGTCCTTTTTTTGTCCTAAAGCAGCCATTTCCTTCTTACCCTAATCTCACAACAACCCTGTGAAGTAGTTTAGACTGAGGCTGTTTCTTCTCTAACCTCTGTGATCCCGTCTAAGAGGTCCAATACACACAATTGGTCTCAAGCTGGGATGGATGACATAAGGGCTGGAACAAGGCCTCTTTGATAAAGCCACCTCACTGTTTCTGAAGCTTACACCAGCTTTGGAATCAGCACAGGGGACCTCCAAAAATTCCACAGACCAGGAACAAAAGTTTCTGGTCTTCGGAACTCCTGGTGGATCCATTTCATTGTCATGCCTTGTTGCACTGCTCAAATGGATCTCCCGTGGTACACCAGACCACGGAGGCATGGGACATGGCCTTCCTAAACTTCACAGTGTACTGGCAAGTGCAAAGAGGCTCGAGATTCCCTAGTGGGTTTTTGGCTAAATGGGTTCTTTGCCTTATCAGTGGCGGCAGTGGTGAAATATGGGACCTATTAAACAACATTCTCCTTTCTGCCTCTAAAGTAAAAGAGGCGGTTGTTGGATTCAATTTCTTTTAATCTATGTGCATGTGTTTTATTCAGTATAATAAAAGCATATAGTCTTGCCATTTTATTTTATTTTATTACCATGTTATGGATGTTTTGCGCTGCTGGACTGCAAAACGCCACGCTACTAGCTAGTTTTTGGGCCTGAAACCCAATCCAGAAATTGATTTAGTATCTTTTTAATGAAAGGTTTGCTTCTATGCATCTGTTGCTTGGCTTTGTAAAGCAATGCATTTTTAAATTTGCAAGCTGAATAAATTATGCATGTTTCCTTAATGCTATATGAGACCCCTTTTGGCTTCAAAAGCTAATGTGTTCCATGCCAGAGAAAGTGGGGATGCAGCTGAATAGTGTAATTAATGGATTAAAAGACAGGAGGAGTACTTGGATCTTCTGATGAAAACATGGAGATAGTATTGCTTTACCCCCCCAATTTATTTTCTTTTTTCTTTTTTAAATATAACCAAGCAGCACTTGTTTTAGCTTGCCATGATGAAAAAAGATGTTCTCATTGCCTCAAGGATATTTGGATTAAGTTAATTTAGCCCCATTACAATAGAAAAAGGAGGAGGAGGAGGAGGAGGAGAGAGAGTACATTTTTCTTGTATTTGCCTTGGAATTATGAAATTACTGAATTATAAAAGCACTGATGTCTTCCATCTTTTCTTAAAGGTTAAGCTTATTGTAAACAGGCACCAAGTTTTAAACAAGATAGGAAGATAATGGAGCCTCTTGCCTCATGGTAAAATTGCACCAAATGTTCCTTACGCATAATAACATGTTGCACACCACTGGATGAAGCTTAACTCCATGTCCTCAGAATGTTTCTTATATGAAATAACTTGCTGAGCACGACTTAATGGAACTTTAACTACTTGATCCTGTAGTATTTTTAGTCAGTGCCCTGCGCTGGTTTTAAAAATGTAGAATTCAAGAATCCTTTTGGCTTTTTCAAGTTGGCTAGGTATTCTGAATTTGCAGATCCAAATTCAGGAACCTAGAATCCAGAAACCTTTAACAGTAACACTGTGTTATGATTATGTAGAAAAACAGATCAAAGAAAGAGGAGAAAAACAAATACAGAAAGAATATGAGAACACAAAAACTTACAGAATATTGTCAACAGATGACTTGTGGAGATATTCAGACATTTCTTAGTGCAGGCAGAAGCAGCAGAGGTAATATCATGTTCATTTAATATCCTTCTGTCCAGAGTGCTGGTTAATAGAACTTCTAGGTTCACATGTACTAGACAGGAATTGTCTAAACAGATAATTCCAGGCCAGTCAAGATCAAAGTTGATTTGAGCTATTAAAATTTGGCATTTGGCCGTTCTGTTCCAGCAGCGTGAAAAATGTGAGTGACTGGATGGATCAGGTTTGGATCAGTAGGTCAATCTGGAAACTGCAAATGACTGGGGGATTTGCACTAGGGATGTACAAAATTACATGCAAATTTGCAGATTCGATAGAATTTTTTGAATTTGTAGACATAGCATTGAATTGAAAATCTGAAAAAATTGATTGAAGCAAATAGAGCTCCTATTTGAAAAAATGAAGATTTTGAACAAATGTTCATATGTTGCTGTTTTTGGTGATTAAAAACAACATTTTGAAAAGGAAAAAAAAGTTGTGAAACATTCACAAGAACAGCTCAAATGCAAATGTGAAAATCCAGGTTTTCAATTTGACAGTTACATGATGTACTGAATATTCAGATGTTTAGTTCAGTAGCAAAATGAATTTGATATATATATATCAAATATATATATTTCATGCACATCCCTAGTCCAAACCCTGTTGCTGCACGCCATTCTGGACTGTTCCTTGAGCTTCAGGTAGGCCGGTGGATAGTTTTCCTGCAAATAAGTGTAAAAAGGATCAAACTCTACATTTTGCTGCATGATTTGAAAAAGAAGACATACAGGGATATCATACTACACATATATGTTATGTCTCTGAGAGTAAAATTGTGTGTACACATTTTTCTTACAAGAAGGAACAAGATGAATCCTGAGAAGTAGCTTCAGTTGAAATGAGGGAAAGATTAATTATTTCAGTGGCTGAGAAATTTAAGAACAGTAGCTTCTCTACAACCATCATTTACGTTTCAAGGAAAGGTTCACTTGTCTGTCTGATCCAGAGTACAATTTTAAAATAGACTACCTTATTTTTATTGTGTGCTCTTTGACAGATTATTGTTCTTTCCTCTTCTCCTAAAGGTCTACTCAATTTATTTAGCCTAAATTGGGGGGAAATATCTTATTCCCAAGTCAAGGTAACATGAACACTAAGATCACTTGGTCAATTTGGTATTAGAATTGAGATGGGCATCAGAGGCAGAAATCCTACAAGTATCTTCTCTCTCATGCACAGTTTTTAACAACAATAACAACAATAAATAGGTATGTTCATTGTCCATTGTTAGTGGGTTGCAGTGGCTCTGGGCTACCCTGGTTCAGTCAAGTCAGTGAACTAGATCCATAGCTGTGGCAGGGCTGGATAGAGGAAGTTGGGCACATGAGGGGCTCTCTGTCTGTCAGCAATTCAGTAAGAAACTTTATTCTCACCTGAAGCATTCTTCTGTTAGCTGCTCAGAAGGAACTAGGTTTTTGGAGAGGGAAGAAAACTCACTTCTAGAGAAAAGCTGATAGTTGGAGTCCTGCTACAGAGTGATGAGGAATTAGCATCCTACAAGGCTGATCTCCAAAATCAGCTGTTGGAGCAGTACTATAGGGCAGCACTTCAGGTGGACAATGGTTATATAAAAATCAGTCCAGCTGAACAGGATCAGGCAGAGAAGTAGGGAAAGTTCCTTCTTGCTGAATTGTTGATCAGGTCCTACCTCTATGATTTTGCAACTCTACGAATAAATATTCACAAAAATCGGAATTAATTAAGAGTCAACTAGCCATGTATAATTTGGCTTATTTGAATAAGGCTGCATTCATACACACAGTTAAAAAAAGAGCACCTAGGAGGTGTCTTGGGGGTGGTTTTCAGGTAGGATCCTTCACTCGCCAAGTCTGTCCTTCCCTCTCATGGGCAATCTAAAATAGAAAAAAGGATGAGAGAGATGGAATGAGAATCCAACTGCCACACTCTAATGTTCCTTGAGATACCTTGAGTCACTTGTTTTTCCATGTATGAATGTAGCCTTAGGGTCTTTTTGCATTTAATTTCTCTGGGACGGTTAAGATCTGAAACAGAGACCGGCATTCACACTGCAAATACTGTCCCTGTCCCACAGTTTCCTGGCATTTAACTGCCACAGAAGTGAGATTACTCTCGTCTGGGAGCAACTGCTTGCTGCAGTATTAGCTATGCACAGTGAGCCACTGGTGTGGCAACTGGTTTATGTGGTGTATAACTGGGCAGCCACAACTGCAATGCCCCAATGAAGCCTTCACATAAAGTACGTGTGAAGGCTTCATTTGGGACTTTACTAGGAGTGTGGATGAAATAACATTTTTGCCTTATCTACATGAAATATGCCTGGTGATTTGGGAATTTTCTGATCAAAATATCCTCCTGAAACCACAGTACGGGAATGATTTACAATATTGTATTTAGTATGGGCTATGGCTTTGACTTTTCTGTTAAAAATGACACATTTTTGTTGCTGTTATTTGTTACTTCTATGTATACCCGAAAGCACTTAGAACAATCTTACTGAAAATACATATGAAAAAGAAGGTAGTGAATATCAGTTATGTGTTGGAAAGAAAGATACCATCCTGTAAAGGAGATCTATTCAGGAAAGGCTCTTTTATAGTTGTGGAAGTGCAACCAATCAATCAATCATTCATCCTGATACCCCTTCCCTTATTACCAGCAAAGTAATAAGAAATGCACAGAGCACTTGAGTAACGTTTTTGTAAGCTAGAGTTCTTGCAAAAAAGTTGCAGATGTGCATGTCTTGTATTATTGCTGTCTTCGCAACAATTTGCTTCTGCTAATGACTGTTTAGATTTAGCTTTAGGAAAACACTGAAGCTGCAGCATGTGACATCTTAGTAAGAGTCCCTTCACTCGAAAAAGAAAATGAAATCACAGTAAATGTCTACCTACCTTTTTAGAATTTTTGTATTAGAAAATCTCTCTTTGCTGACAGTAGATTGAAATATACATATTTCCTAGGGAGAACCCCAGCTTGGAGAAGATATGCTTATCTTCAGCCATACAAATGTTACTTTGAATCTTTTTATCCCAACCAACTGTCATACATATCTTGGCTCTTGTTATCAACACCGTTCCTAGGGGAGTTTAGGGAGTTTGTTAAATCTCAGTATGTGACACCCATCCTAATATTTTTATGCAGCTGAAAACTTACTGAAAGGTTTTTGAAAGGAAACCTGGATTGATTCATGTATTTGAGATAACAATGGATGCAGCAGTGATGAGTGACCAACTTCAGTAAAGATCTATTCTTTTCAAGGTCCTAATTGTGCTGAACCAAAGTATACAACCTTTTCTCCCATTGCATCTTTTCCAGTTTCTGTTCTTCATCTTCTTTGCACATCCATTCCTCCTCTGACTTGGTTTTGTTTAAATAAGGTTTTGTTTAGAATATACTGGCACCTACACAGTTACTGAAAAAGCCCATGTGCCAAAATCTCTTTCCAAAAATCATTGGTGGTAAGGTAAAAAGAATGAACAGTACAGCTAGACAAAGGGCCTTTCTGCAGCAACCTTTCTTCGTCCAAACCAATGGGACTGGATCAGTGAGGCCCATTGGTTCAGACCACAACATGGCATGGTCTGGAACAGCGCCACCTGCATGGCAGGACTGGCCCATACCGGTCCCTGTTCCTGCCCTGAAGCTTGCAGGAGCTATGAGAGTAGCCTTCAAGGGCCAGTCTGACCCGTGTATAACTGGATAATAGGAGGTTTGGACCACCAAGAATTACAGTTGTTCTAAGTGGTAGGAAATTCTGGCTTTTAGGGGGATGGTGTGATGGGTTTTTGATTCTCAAGGTCATCATACATTACAAAGATGACTGCCTTTAATTGAATCCATCGATAGATATGTGAGTCTACTAAATGCAACATTAAGGCTTTGATGTTGTAATTTAGTCATCACAAAATACCATACAGCAAGTGTAGGGTTTCTAAGATCTTGCACCTCTGAAGCTAACATCCTGAATTCAGAGGCATACGTGGCCACTCTGGCAATTTTGTTTGATGGTTAACTTCTGGATTATAAGTTAACAGGATGCTAGATTGCTGTATTGTAGCTTCATTGCATTTATGGACATTCAAGATTTGGTCTCCACTCTACAGTCAAGATTCTAAGTCCCACTTAATGGTGAAGGTTATGCAATCCACTTCTGTGGGAAACTCTTGATGGTGGTCTGTCATATACATTCATAAGTGCATCAAGAAGATTGTGAGTTTAACCAGGGTCCCATCAAAAAGGATCTCAGTGTCATTTAGATTGATAACCATCATCATCATACTCAGCTGGTGCTGGTGCTGGTAATCCCTCCTCTGACAGTCTTGTTTAACTTGTTGCCCTCCTTGGGGTCCAAGATTCAAAAAGGGGACACCATCCAGTCACTCCATTAACATGTTGGGCTGGTCAGCAACCTTCCACTTGGACTTGCCTGTCCACAATGGGTGTCCAAGCCATGGAGAGTTGGACCTCTTGATGTGTTCCATCCAATCCTTGGATAGTGAATGGTAGTCATGAAGACCCAGGAACAAGCCATCTTCATCCCTATTACCAGATTCTGTCCCAGACTTCTGGGCCTCCTTGCAGGCTTTTAATTCCAAAAATTCCTCAGTGAAAAAGCTAATTGCCTCCCCATTGCGTCTCAGATCCCCACCAGACTCTGCCGCTTGGGTGGCTTGTTTCTGTGCAGGCTTCAGGGATTGCAGGGTGGGTGTGGATCAAGTCTGAACAACAGGGACCTTGGGGATGGCTCTTTGGGCAGTGCAATCAGATTGCCAACATCACTGAGCTCCCAGCATAAAACTCTGGGTCTTTGACTCCTGGGACTGGCCATATGAGTCATCCGTCTTCACTCGATCAGCCTGTTCTTATTGAACTGAAAGACTTCTCTTCTGTTTATTGGTCAGACATTGAACTGCTTCAGTCACTTTGATCAAGGTCTTCCTGATGTCCTGAGTTGGTTGTAGAAGGCAGAACGTAGCTTCAGCATGTTCTTCACTTTATTTCAGTAACAGAACAGAAAGCTTTGTAAGAAAGTACCAAGTATATGAAATATCCTATCTGTTTCTTGTTCCCACACCCCTCCAAAACTCTGCTCAGTCTTTTTCCCAGCTCCTTATCTGTGCAGCAACAAGTGGGAACATTGGATCTGTGAGAAATGCAAGCAGGCAAAGATCTGAGTGGGAAACAGACAAATGGCAGCGCAATAGCACTAGGGCTGAAACATGTGTGAAGCTCCCTGAGGAGGAGGATATTATGGATGTTCAGCCCATAGTTTAGGATGGGCCACTTTGCAGTTGTTTAGCATTTGTTTAGTATGCATTGGTTGATAACCTTCAGAAACAGTGCATAAATGCTATTGAATATAGAAACTATTTACTTCTTAAAGTTTCCATTCTTAATAAACCTGAACCAAATGAATCATCTTTGTCTCTGATCCAGTATGCCTCCCTTTTTTTGCCAATGTTGTTTCACACTAGAGACATGAAACAATTCTAAACATGCACATCACTTAAATAATAAAGCAAATCTCAGAGAGAAAAAAAATAGTTAGTTTGTAATTTGCTGCTCCATTTCTTGGCTTCTAAAGTGTGTTGCCTCCTACATCCTAGGGGTGTGAAAAAGACAGAAGGAAGATAAGTGCTTTTGGCAAAGCTGAAGAGGTTTGGTCATTGATGTCTCCTAAAGATTGTTTTCAAAATTTGCCAATTCCTTCTGTAAAGTCTTGAAAACAGTCTGCTCAACAATTATCCTGGTATTGCATCAGAATTTCACGCCACCCCCTTTGTAAGGCAAAAATATTTCTCTTCAATATTTGTTGTTAGAACACACAGATACTAGATGATGTTGTCAGACTTCGGTTGCAGAAGACTTAATCAGTTTTTGTCCCAGCAGCAGCAACAACAACAAAAAGTTGGAAGGAGCTTTGGGATGAGTAATCCACAGGGGAGATTCATCCAAGGTCATTTGGTGTCTGATAAGGCCAGGTTTCCACACATAGACCAAGATGACTCCATCTTGGGTAGATGGGGGAGGCGACGCAATTAGCCATAGAAAAAAGACCTCTCTGCTTCTCCATTTTGGAGCATGGAGGTACCATTTGCAGTGGCTGATCATGAGACTTCTGTGTACAGTGTGAAATAGTGTCCTGCAAACAAGGCACCTCCAGTGGTGATCATGCTGGTAAAGGGGACAACATGACTGCTGTGGGGTATCTGCTCCTGCCCTGAATGGAGAAGGGGCCATAGCAGGCACCTTCTCCAGCTGATGAAGGTGCTTTGGTTGGTAAGAGGACACATGGCCACATTCACCCCTTTCCTCTGATGGTCTGTGCAAGTGAAGAAGCATAAGTGTATACTCTTGTGACAGTGTGGAGTGCTTACATAGAGGTCTGAAAAAAGTTTGACACCAACGTTGAGCAGATTTCAAGAACAACCCACTTTGATCGCAGTTTAAGAATACGCAGTGTTTTGCTTTTGTAGGCTTTATTTGTGCAACATTTGGTTCCCTTTTTGAACGTCTGTGCACACACCTATCTGTGCGTATTTCCACTAAGGCTATAGCTATATTTAAAAAGTGCTTAAGCAGTTAAAAAATGGGGGTGGGGAAGTGGGCTCTTTCATTTGAATGTTATCCTGTCTGCATTTGAATGTTAACCCACATTAAGTTCTCCTTTTCCACAGCTCTTCTCAGCACACTGTTGGCATTTTCTGGTGCAATTTTAAGCATCCCATCTTTCTGAGAAATGTGAAACAGTATAGCCAAGAAAATAATGTGTAATCACCTCTGTTTTCAGTCTAAAGAATTAACTCTCAGCCAGTAAAACATCCTAAAAGTAGAGCATACGACAAGCATAGAGGCACCCTAAGATTCCAATAAACAGATGTATTCAGTAAGCTTCTGAGGGATTCTCCAGGCAACAAAAGACAATACTAACATTTTTGGAGAGGCTAACATTTTGTCTGTTTTAGGGTCCAGGCCATTGGTGGCCCATATAACACTACTGCAAGGGAAGGGAGAGACCTGGGTCCTGGTTATACCTATATAAGACATCCTGGTTAATAATTTGAACAGAGATTGTACCAGCTCTGTTCACAACTAGGTTGTCCTCAGGCCGTCCTTGCTTTGGGCTGTATCACTCACACCTTTCTCCGCGATCGACCTGAGCCTCTTCCCTGGATCTCTTGGCTCTTATTTATTTATTTATTTATATTTCAATTTATATGCCGCCCCATACCCGAGGGTCTCTGGGCGGCTCACAACATTTAAAACAGATGTATAAAAACAGTATCAAAAATAAAACAAATTTAAAAATACAGTTTTAAAAGTACAAAACAGTTAAAAACATCAGCGGTTTTCAGTGAGGGGAAGTGTGGGGAACATTTACCCCTTTTGCTGTGTCAAATGTGCCTCCTTTCTTATTGAGTCCCATTCTGTTACTCAAGGGAGGTGAGGGTGTTTGCAGTTCTTTTTTAAGCCTGCCCCCACACCTCTACACCCCCTTCCTTTTTTAATGTGCTTTTCTTCTCCATGCAATTAATTTTTAAAATTATAATAATAGAGGAATAGATAGAGGAATCATACACATAAACTGAGAAGAAAAGGGGAGGTGCCTCACAAACTCCGTGTGTGACACCCTCCAAAAAGAAAGATTGGACCCCACCGACCACAGCATGGTTCAGCCTTCTTTAGCTTCTACCCCCATTCACACGGCGGAAGAGAAGATGGCCTGGAATACCAGAATGGGCTGAGTCCTCTGGAAGAGAGGGCTCCAGATGGGACGATCTGACAGGGATAGGCCGGCTTGGAAAACAAACTGAATAAAAATAATGTGAGTAACGCGACCAGAGGACAAACTGAGATCATCTCGAGCTCAAGGTGTGACCAGGGCCCTGTAGTGATTCAAAGTTTAGTATGAAGAATTAAAAGGAAGATTACTGTTGGTGCTTTGTCCCTTTTCCATCACCTTTCTGGTCCCATTTCACAGGCTACTGCTTCAAGCTGCCAATTCCAGCAAACCTGATGTTCAGTCACCGATTATATTTGGACAAGCACATCAAAACTGAAGCTTTAGATCCCAGACTGTAGATGAATATTGCTACAGATATTTGATGGATACTATAATACAGCAATAGGGAATTCCGGTTTCAGTGAAATGGAAATTGCTTGCCAGTCAAACATCATGTAAAGCGGCAAAATATAAATATAATTTCCCCTTTATTCCAGTTATGTTACTAATGTTATGTCTTAGCTGTTACACCATCTAAGACTAGCTACAACAGATAGTTTAAGGAGGAAAAAAAGTCCCTTGGCATTGTGGAATCAGTGTAAGTTAACTTCATTAATTTTCATCTTTTAAACAAATTGTGGGCCTTGACAAGTATGTTTGTCAACTTGACAATAAAGTTTGTATTTATGGTATGCATGTGCAGTTGGTTGCCACTGTGAGAACAGGATGCATGACTAGATAGGCCACTAGCTCCATTCCACTGGGGCATTTTTTATGTTCCTAGTTTCAGCTGAGCTAAGAGGGAATAATGCTCACTTGATAGCTTGAGCTGTCAGGATAATATTCGTGTGCATCATGCATCATACAGTAACACATTTTGCAAAAGCTAGCCATCTGTCTTCTTATTTTAATTAATTTTTCTCCATATCCTTATGAATCCTGGTAGAATGATACGGTAATCACAAATTACCTGTTAGTTGTAGCACACCACCTCAGTTTCCAATTGCACAAGGACTGCTGTGATCTGTAGTCCACAGCCAATTTTGGCTTTGTGTACATTCACCTATATGTGTTTTTATCTCTGTCTCTCTCTGCTTCTGATCCCCACAACCACAACCAGTTAATTCTCCCTCTAGTCAAATGGAATTTCAGATGAGTCAGGGAAACAGAAACATTTTTGCCAGAGTTAATGTGAACTGAATATGTTAACCCGTCAAAGGCTTAAGGATCTCTTCCTCCAAATGTGCCTGAATATCCTTCTGCCTCCCTCCTTCCTTTCTGTTTTGTAGGTAAACATGCAGTAAAAGTAAATTGGAAAGAACCTGAATTGCTGTTAGTTGTAGCAGCCCCAAAAATAACCAATGAAGCTTCCTCTCCTTTCCTATGTTCCATAGCGTGATGGGTGTCTTAAACCATAGATCCAGGTGCTGAAGTACCGATCGCTGAAACATTAACCCACAGCCCTTCTTCCTCTTTGGAATGAATGACACATTTGGCGGCGGCAGCGGCTGCTACAGCTGCACTCCCAAGGCACCGCATTAGGTGACGATCCTTTTTCATATCTTGGGATTCATGTGATCACAGCTGCCATCTAAGCAGCCCTAAGAGGTATCATCTGACACCGTCCTGTGTGACTCCACCCAAATCTACTAAAGTGAGGCTGCTTGGAAAAAGGATACAGCGGGTGTTGCAGTTCACACAAGAATTGTGCTTTGCACAATCAAATGTATTTTTCGATCATAGCTGACTTTATTTTGAATTTTGCAGGAGCACTGAAATGTGTGTGTGACTGCTTTCAAATGACTGCTGTGTTTTGTTATTTTATTTTAGTTTGCCAGTTCGTTATGAGTGACTGGGATTTTCAGAAACTCCCCTTCCCCATTGACGTGCTAGAACTTGTGAATAAGTTGATTGACAGAGGAATTGGAATAAAATAAAGGAACTTCTTTTCAGAGTATATAATTAACTGTTGGATTTCACTGCTACAGAATGTGGTGATAGCTATTAGTTTATCTGTTGAAGTTAATAACATAGTAGTATGTTTTGAAATGCAAACAGAGTGGATCCATTGTATTTGTGTATGTGTGTGTTAGTGCAAAGTGAGTATGCATATTCATGCAGTGGATCTAGCTACCCCAAAGTAGTAGTAAGTTCTGCTACACCAATTTGTTAAAATCTGTTCAATGTTTATAGGATATTAATTAATTCTGCTCATTGAAACTGTTCACAAAGTGAAAACCTATATAGCAAGTTCCTATTGTCATGGTATACATTGCCACTACAATCATTTGTAAGCGTAACTCAGCTTCTTTAGTGAAAAAACAGGTGGGCATTTGTATATCTTTTATACATGAACTTTCTTAGTGATTTCAGATTTGGTCAGATTTTCTTTTGCATTTTACTGTTAACACTATTGATGACTTGTTTAAGTGAAAGAGGCAGAATAGTTGCATATTTCATCACATTCACCACCTCATGCTTTTGTTGTTGTTACAAATTCATTTTTAATAAGAAAAATGACAGCTTTCAGTATCTGTCACCATTTTTTCACCAGGAAGCTCCTTATTATCTAATACTTTTAGGGAAACCAACATATTGGCCTGATGGAATTTCGAGGAATGCCATTGTGTTTTTTTCTGTCTATGCCCTTCAAAATATTTCAGCTCTCTTATAGTGCCAGTTGAGTTATTTTATTCTCAATAGTCAATGAATCAGTGACTATTAGGGTCTTTTCGCACATATTGGTGATCTGGTATGGTGCTTCACATAGTCGTCAGAGACTGAGTGTAGACTGGATTAGGTGCTCAAAATGGCTGCCTAATCGGCATACAGGACAATTGGTAAACCAAGCTCTGGAACTATGCAAATGTGATACACACCTCCATGTTTAGGTTTATCAGAGGGCCCATTTTAATAGTGCATCAAACTGCAGTGCCAAAATGGGTCCCTCTGGCACCACAAGGCAAGGAACTTTAGTTCCTCACTATCGGAGATTATGGAGGTTGACTTAAATGATTTCACAGTCTTCATGGGCAGTGTGACAGTTGTCGCAGAACAATCATATACATGCAGACAGACTTGTTATGGTACATGTGGACAAGATCAGGCATTGGATGTTCCAGCTAATCCAATTCCACTGGATTAAGTAGATTAAGTGATGGAATGGTCCATCACCAGGTAAGTGTAAAAAACGGCCTTAGAAAAGGCATTTTATACTAGTATACCAAAGTGTCAATACAAGAAAAGCACTTTAAATTAGAATGAACCCTAAATACATAGATTTTTGAATTTTTCATATGGGCCAGCATAACTACCTTTACATTTAAGAACATCTGGTTTTGTTTTGTTTTCATCTCCAGGATCCTACTTATAAGACCCTTTAGTGTCATTTGCATATCTGCAAGCAAAAAACCCCTAGGCGCATGTGAGGGAAGGGACTATGTGTATAAAAGATAAAACTTTTGTTAATTAGCACTTGATAGATTAGCTGCAGGCTTTCCTTAACTTTCCTTGGTTAAAACATGGAACAGTGTTTGCCTGTAAATGCCACTCAAACAGGGCCTCCAGCTAATCTATCAAGTACTTTAACCAAAAGGAATGTTGACAGGATTGTGCACATGATTAAATGAAAGGAAAAGAAGAATGCTCAGAATTCTACGTTTTACTCATGTAGAAGCATCCCTCCTATATGCCTGAAGGATTTTTTTTAAAGGAAATAGATGGATGTGCAAATGACACTAAAAGAATTAAATCTTCATAGCTTATCTTGTGGAGGTGTGCCTTCTGGGTTTGATAGCACAGTAGTCATTCTCAGAAGGTTTGTGAGGGCTTCCTTTCCATTGACTAGAAAACCAAAGGAACTCACCAAATCAACATCAATTTTGCAAACCGTAATTAGGCAAAGTTGTGAGAGGCAGAAAATGGGGAAGATGACGACAATCTGGAATATTCTTAGAATAGCTGCAGGGCCTTACCAAAGTCCATGCTGTTTCCAAGGCTGTGTTCACACCTAGGTTTTGATCGAGTTTCAGTCCACTTTCTGAATGAGGGAACACTCAGGAAAGTGTCAAGCTGAAATCCCCTTTTGGGTTAGATCAGCGGTTCTCAACCTTCCTAATGCCACGACCCTTTAATACAGTTCCTTATGTTGTGGTGACTCCCAACCATAAAATTATTTTCGTTGCTACTTAATAACGACCCCTGTGAAAGAGTAGACCGACCCCCAAAGGGGTCACGACCCACAGGTTGAGAACCACTGGGTTAGGTAAAGTGGAAAGGAAATGACTGGTCGGCTTTGCTGGTTCATTCTCCCACTCTGAAAGTGGGATGAAATTGGATTAAAACTTAAGTGTGAACCTCATTTTGTGACTCCTAGCAACAACTGTGTAGTGGCCAATAAGCCTGTGCGGTCACTGTGCAGTTGCTTACTGCGGATACACTGACCAAACACAGCCTTTTGAATTTTTTTCTTCAACTTGGGTTGGGACCAGTCCGCTTTTTATCCCTTAAGATGATAAACTGTCCTCTTTAACGTAATAAACTTCCTGAAAGAGCTGCTTCTTATAAGGAATTCAGTGTTGCGGGTGGCTGCTACTGTTGCTGTATTATGCATTTATACCTCTGTGCTGTGATATTAATTTAAATGATTTATTTGAAGAAGACAGAGAAGAAACTAGCATAACCACACTGGAAAGCTTTTCAGTGGAAGAATTCCATTGTGTGCACAGACATTCTTTGCACCTTTAAAGTAACTTTTCTGCTAGTTTTTCAAATTAAATTTTTTTCTTGCATTGTATCATTTCACCTATGATTCCAAATTCTAGATGCTGAAGAGTGGCCTTTGAAAGATATTACAGTAGGTTCAACCCACATTACTCAACATCACCGATGCAGTTTCAAAGTATTTTATGACCCATTTTGAAAACAAAGCAAAGACTGCAGTTTTCTAGTATAATCTGCCTAGTTTCTATTTTCTTTCACTTTACAAACAAATTAATAAAATATCTTCTAGAAATCTGTAGGCGTTACACTTTAACAGAATCTCCAAGTCCCCAAGAAGCAATGCTCTCTTGGTTTTTTCTGCATCTGAACAGTCTTTGATCCACAGAGATCACCTCTAAAACTGATGATCAGCACAGCTTCTGTATAGTCACTGTGAAAATCTGTGGTTTGTGCCAGTTGGATGCTTTGCAACTTGAATGCTCTTTTTACTTGGTACATCAGCTTACTACTTATGTCTTCTGTATTATGTTTTTGGTAGGAGCTGGTCTTTTCTTCTTTTTTAACTAGCCAATCAATAAGAGACATTTTCACACTACTCTTCCCATCTGCTGGATGGAAAAGGAGCGCGATAACCCAACATTGACTAGCACTTGCACTTGCACGCTAGTCAACTTTACCCACTGCTACACCCAATCCAACTAAAAAAAGTTGCCCTCAGTGTTATTTTACCTCAAGTCAGGAAGAAGCACCTATTCTCAGACTTTTAAGCAAGGCAAGGAGAATTTAGGCAGAAAAACCCTGTCCTAGACGCTTAAATTCACCCAGAGGTGTATTTTCAAATGTGTCTGATCACATCCTCAGTATCATATGTCATGCATACACTTTACAGTCATTTGAAGCCGGTGACTGGTAAGGGGATTTACTAATTAGATTTTGCTCTGAGGAAGAGCCTGGAATGTTGGATGGGAAATAGGCTGGCTATTATGACTAGGTCCTGAATGAAAAAGCAAACTCTGTACTCAGGAAACTAAGCACTTGGTGGTGGCATGCATCAACCACTTCATTTATGAACATTCCTGGCTGCTCTTTTCTTCTGGTTTAATGTGATTCTGAATTTTGCATGTGAGCCCTTTTTAAAACCTCATCAGCGGTAGCCTAGCTTGCTTTATCCCTTTTTTGCACTAACAGGAAGGGTGGAGATGGAAGAAGAGAGGCAGGTTGTTGGAATTACATCTGAGATTAAATCTAAAATGTCTGTCAGTCAGCAGCAAAAACTTTTTGACATTTTTACAGCCAAAATCAGGATTTCAAGTTTGGCACAAACTCTGTTTTATTTAAAAATAAATGTGTAATGGCAAGGAAACAGCGAAAGGAAGGATGCTGAATAGGTGCCTGATTAGTTGGCTCAATTTTAGACTGGTAAATGTCATGGAGAAACAATTAACACCCTGATTTTCTTACTATTAATACTATTTCCAACTATCAATAATATTCCCAATAATCCCTTTACAAGTTTTTAGAAACCAAGAAATAACATTTAGCTTCTGCTGCTCTTCACCCCCAGACCTGGCTAGAGTGTATGCTTCAAATATTTTATTATGAACCTTACGGTGAAGGGTGGAAAACAAACAAACAAACAAATAGCCTTTTACCCTTCAAAATGAATTACAGTAAATTCCATTTCATATTTCAGTTACATTAGTTGCATCCTTCCAAAGTACTTTTCTAAAGGTTTGACTATGGACTTAATGGAATCCATAATATTTCAAATAAGTCGCATTGTACTCTTTTGCATGCAAATACGTAACATGCAGTTGACACAAGCTTTATTCCATTAGATGTTTTGTGAGCATTCCAAACAAGATATGCTATGGATTGGACATGAAAAATGCTGTCAGAAATTACTCCATTTCAAGAACCTCTTAGACTTCTGGAAACAAACCCTGGTGCAACCCAGATTATTTCTAGCATACTTACATGTTTTCTTGATCATTACATAAGTAATATTTGTAGCAGCTTCTTCGTTTTAACATGAAGTTCACACTAATCATCAGCTTCTTTCTCACAGTAAAAAAGAATTTCTCTATGGTAAGCACAGGCATATGAAGCAGTCTTGAGGTAAGATTTGTGCTATTGATTGCCTCAATAGCACAGGTAAATAATTTAACAACTCTTGAAGCTGTATTCTTACTTTGATTTTGACATTGTAAATTTATTTTAGTATGGTTCCTACTGGTAAATATGTCCCATAATGGGACCTGAAAAATACCAAGGAATTGACTAAGCAGGACCAGGAATGTTCTTGGAAGAAATATATCACAGTCAAAAGAATAATGTGAAAGAAAAGCCACATTTGTTGATTTACTCAAATTTATTTAGGTTTCTTACCTGTCTTTCATTGAAGGTCCCAAAGCGGTAGCATGTAAGGGACTTGACACAATACCTCAAACAATATGTTTAAAATAAATAGATCATTCAAAAGCTAAAAAGGGTTTTTTAGATTTTTAAATTATTTTTGCAAAATAAAATATACAGTATTAAGAATCTAAAATTATGCAGTTATCTTGATTTCATTTTTGACTTTCTGTCTCCTTCTTGTTGTTTTCTTTGTATCACTAATGTTCTGCCTCTAAAATATTTTCTCTTCTTGTCTCTGTAGATAGTCAATAAAGGGTTTCCAGTTCTTCGTAAAATTTACACTGACTTATCTCTTATCAAATTAGTTAGTTTGTCCATTTCCACAAAGTCCATCATCTTAATTATCCAGTTGTCTTGTTGTTAGGGTATCTTCTATTTTTTCACCCCTGGGTATAAATAAGTCTGGCTGCTGTTACCATGTAACATACAGAATTAGCACTATCCGTTCATCAAAGCTTTTATCAATTAAGCCTAATAAAAATACTTAAGGTTTCAACTTTCATTGCATTCTTGTATTTTTCCATGTATTCTGGTTCAGAATTGTTTCACTTTGGGGCAACTCCGTCATATATGATACATTGTTCCTGTCTTATTTTTTACATTTCCATTTGTCTGCGATTTTAGCATAATTTTTGACATCTTATATGGAATCAAATGGCATTTATAATTCATTTTATGAAAGTTTTCTTTCAAGCTATAATATGCTGTGAACTTCAAATCTTTTACCCACATTTTCTCCCATTGCTCCACGTTTAAATTATATCCCCTTAGACGACACCAGTGAGTGGAATGCAGGATCCTAATATAGTTGCTGGTCAGGTATACCAGCCATTGCAGAATTGCACTCTGACAAAATGCAAGTAAACATTTAATCCATAGAGGCATGCATTTCTGCACATGGGACCATTGATCTCTGATGGCCATCTCCTCCATGCAATGCTCTAATCCCATGTCTACACAGATAACAACTTCTAACAAACACTAAAACTAGTGTCCAAACAGGTTAAAATCATGTGTGTTGTGAAGGATTATTCAGGGTCCAATGGAGTTTTCAGCATGGTGATTTTATTGAATGAAGTGGGGATTTCCTCTTTCCCTTGGGCATGTCGGCGTTTTCAGATAAAATATATTAGCATGTGACTGAAAGCAAAATGTTGCTTATTAATCATCGCTAAAGGTGTTGAGTGAATCTTATTTTTTAAAAAAAACCTGAAGTTTTATTGACTCATTAAAACTTACTTTGTCTAGTTTATTTTTTGATAATTGGAAAGTGGCTTGTTCTTTCTTCAGATAACAGAGTCAAGCAGGTATATACATGTATGTTATGGCAATAAATCTGTCACTGCATATATTGTGCAGAATGCAAATCACTTGGTAGAAAATGTAGCTTGGCAGGTTGGCTGTCACTCTATCCAATTTCAAGGTAGCTGATTAAAGGTTCATTTCCTGGTTAAAATTGCCCACTTTGCAGAATTGGACCACGTGAATTATATTAAAAGTGTATGATATGAGAACTGAAGTTATTATGTAACTTTTTGGACCAAGTTCACCCAGGTCTTTGCTATTTAGCTTCTAGGTTAAATCGTTAGTCTCTTCGCAGGAGTATCTAATGGCAAACCAGTTCAGTATCTCTGCCAAGAAAACTGCATAGAGGTGCCCATGAGGTATCTGTGTAGTCCAGTGATGGCGAACCTTTTGAGCTTGGTGTGTCAAAATTAACAAGAAAACCTAGCCTAACTTGGGTGCTGTGTCACATCTAGAAACATTCATAACTTTGTGATATTTGTAGCTCTAGTAGAAAAGTTATATTTTTGATATGTGTATTTTATTAAAAGCAAAAACAAATAATTCTTTACATTAGTGACTTTTGTTGCTGAATTTCATTTGTTAAATCTTCAACTGAAAGTTGGTATTTCGTACACTTCAAGAACAAGCAATCAATACATGCCCAGGTGCCAGGGTGACCATGTGTGTCACCCAAAAGGGCTTGGCGTGTCACCTGTGACACGCGTGTCATAGGTTGGCCATCACTGGTGTAGTCAGACAAGAGTCAACCACAACTCAGTGGTACCCAGTAATGTCCTGCAAGTGTTTGTATGTGTTATTTTTTTTACTGGTTTTTTTTATGCTAAATATTTTTATTGAATATTGTGACCGGTGTTGAGACCTTTGGGTGGACAGCGCTATATAAGTATATGTAAACAAACAATGTATATTTTTTACTATGGGTGGAGTTAGACAAATGAATTGGGCTTAACGGTTATTCAACTATTTAGCTAACCTTTTGATAAGAAAACTTTCTATCAGCCCCCAAACTATTGCTGACAGACTTTTGTAACCTTTGTGTCCTGTGCTTTTAAGAGGTATGAAGCTGCTGCTAGGCAGTTTCCATGCTGTGTTTCTTGGTGCATGGTGCAAAGTCCATTCCTGGTCCATACTGAACAATTTGGCCAGGAATGGCGTGGACTGAAAGAATTGCTATCTTTCCTATTCTGTGCTGTTTTCAAAATAATTCCGGATATTTCATGACTTGCTAATAATTGCTGGAACTACTGGCTGTCAGATTCTAAAATTTGTTATTTTATAATATTCTACAATTCTCTCCTCATTACATGTTGGAAGGTCAGGCCACAAAATATAAAGAGTTATAAGATTCTACAGACAGTTTAAGAACAAGAGAGAAGCAGTTTCTTTTCTTTTAATTGTTAAAACAAATGTGAAAACAAGTATAATAATTTCCAGTACAATATATTCCCATATTTTATGCTTTTCTGTCCTCTCCACTTCCCAACAGGTCCACATCCACAATTATTTCTTCTATTTCCTTTGGGAAATTTCTTACTGTCTTCAATAGTTTTCAATATCTTGATCACTATATTGTATCCATATTCCTCATATTTAGAACATAAGAGGTGCCCTGCTGGGTCAAGCCACTGTACATTGATCCTTTCCCACACAGTGACCAACCAATTGCTTATGGGCATCTCAAGCAGAAGACAAGGGCAAAACCTTCACTTGCTCTCAAATCCCATCAAATGGTCATTACAGGCATCCTGCCTGTCTCACCAACCTAAATTCTTACTCCCCAGGCATAAATTCTAGTAGCCACTGGCACATCTGTCATCCATGAATTTATCTAACTCTTAAACACTGGTTGTTGTTACCACCTCTTCTGGCAGCAAATTCTGTAGACCAATGATTCTCTGGAAATAGGACCCAGAGAGTTATTGGTCTACAGAATCTGCTGCCAGAAGAGGTGGAAAGCCCACAACAATGGGTTGTCCTAATACAGACAGCCCTTGGCCCGAGTGTGACCCACACTCACTGGCTTATGTTACATGTATAGTGGAAATATCCTAAGTGATCTGAAGTAGCACAACTAAGCCAGTGGATAAACCATCAGGGAGATCTAAAATCATTAGGGACTAGTCAGAGAAGGAAACAATACACAAATATGTTTTTACCTCTTTACCATGTTTTCTAATTAGTCTGTTATATTATTCCCATTCTTCTCACCAAAACTACTATAAATAGCATTGTTAAACTCCAAGAAAAGCTGATGTGGTTCCTTTCAGTTGTTGCTTGGTGTCTACTTCTATAATCATAGGCCTTGAATTGTCCCTACTGTCTCTGGTGGGCTTTAGTCACCCTGAGATGTTGGGATAATTATTGTTAGGTACCAATGAGTCAGAACCAACTCCTGGTGGCTATATGGACACATCCAGACAGTTTTCTTAGCAGATACAGAAGTAGATGGACCTTTCCATAGTTATTTCTCCAGGATACTCTTGTACCCTTAAGAATAGTCCAACTGAATACTGCAGTGCTGCTAGTGGGCTAGTTTGCTCTTGTGGTTAGGATCTGGAACTACCGGGATTGATTCTGCACTCCTCCGTGAAGCCAGCTGGGTGACCTTGAGCTAGTCACAGCTCTCTTTTTGGGTTCTCACAGCCCCACCTACTTCACAGGGTGTACTGTTGTGGGGAGAAGAATAGAAAACTTTGTCAGCTGCTTTGAGTCCCCTTAAATGGGTAAGAAAAAGTGGGGTAGAAAGAGTGCCCCCGATCCTCCAATGCTGTGAAAAAATAAAAACTTTTTTACAGTTTGAGATGCCCCCTGTTGGTAGGTTTCACTCCCACTCCTGGGTGCAAAGCTCCAAGGAGGCAGGGTGGGATTTTGCTGTAGTTGTGCAAAAGTGCCCTGCATCACCATCACCGATTAGCGATGCCCAGATGCATGGCATAAGTTGCTATGGTTGTTGCTATGGTGAGTCAGAGAGTCTGGGACAGATCATCTGCACTGCAACTGCTTGGAGTCATATCCTTGAAGATGGATAGTGCAGCCATATTCAAGACGAACTATCGAACACAGCAGAATTGTGACAGGTGACATATACGGCTGTAGAAGTCTCCATTTTCCATAGCAATAATAATGTTTCTGGTGAGTTAATAACCTGATGCCTGTATTGGTATATTTTGCTGTCTAACTTGTAAGACTTGGTGTACAACTAACTACATTTGGTTAGAATTTCCCCCCTGGATACTTAACACTGGATTGTAACTTTAAAAATGTTGCAGTAATGAATGCCAGTTTTGCCGGGTATTGCTTTTTATTACACTCACAAGAACTAAATATAACACATACATTTCCAGGAACTCATAAAAGACCTCCCCTTCCTACCCCCACCCTATTTTTCATATAGGCAAAAGAATGAGTTTTTAATGAATCCAATAGCTGGAGTGTTTCATTCAGTTCTAGTGAGTGTAATAAAAAATACTAGCCTGTACGCTGCTGTTGGATGTCCCTGTAAATTAAATATTCCCACAGATGGCGCGTTAATTATTTTTACATTGAGTTGAACATTGATTTGCAGCAGTAGTTTTTTTTTGTTTTTAGATCTTTTAGGTAGAATGATCTAGTAGCTTACAATTGACAAAATAGTTTTCCTTTTTTACTGACAGTGAACAGTGCAACTGTTTGCATCGAAGGCATTTCTCTCTTTTTAAGTTAGCTGTTGAAATTTACACACTGGAATCTGATTTTATGATTTATAATTGTGAAAAACATTAGTTGTTTAATCTTTACTCATAAGAGAAGAAACCTTTGGATGTTTCATGGTGAATCCTATTTATTGCAGTAATTGTAAACGTGTTGGAAACTTTCCTAAATGGACTGTTATATTTATTCCGTGCCTATGATAACTGAAATAGGTTAGAACATACAATTTTTATTTTTAATTTTCAACAGAGAATTTAATTTTAAAAATATTATTTTATTTTCAAATTAAACATTTTATTGTTCTGAGCTTTCTTCTAAGGCCACAAAGAACAAAATGTTTAATCTGTTTACATTACTTCTACAGTGATATGTAAAAGACCAGGGATGTTTTTTTTAAAGAAGTTTCTGTGCAATGGGAGGGAATCATGTAATTACTTGTAGCTTTTGATAAACATCCCAAATTGTGCTTCAAAGGACAGATGTGGCTCTAATAATCTGAACCATTTGCATGTTCCGATTAAAGTTTTCTTGATTGCATTGCACTTGATATGTATACTTAAAACTCTATGCTAAACGTTGCACTTTGATACAGAACATACTGTTTGACTTTGTTCTTATGATCTGACAAGCTTCATTATATAATAAACTAGTTTAAATAAATCTTACAGACATAAAAGTGGCCCTGACAAGAAGAAAAACTGCAACACACACACACAAATGATATATTGGTTAGATGTTCTAGAAGGAGTCACTCACCATTCATTTAGAAAGAAAGAAGGAAAGAAAGAAAGAAAGAAAGCATGTGTTTTGAATAATGCTGAAAGGCATTTTCCAGTAACTAGAGCTGTATTACAAAAAGTAGTAACGTAAAACAAAAAACAAGTGCAGTTCAACATTTTGTACATTTTATTGAAATGTACAAGATGACACATTGTTGCATACTTCCAGGTGGAAGTAAATGTGACATTTATAATGCTAATTTTTCAGACCTAACCCTTTTAAAAACCCATACGGCATTGCTCTGAACGATGTACTTGATGAAAAAGCTGTACTGTTGAGCTATTTAACCAAGAATTTCATTGGATTCTAAATGTTCTTCAGACACTTGCGAAGGTTTCCTTTTTCTTATTCGTTTTTCTTTTTGAAGCATCTGTAGAATTGTTTATTTTAACCTGATCTGCTACCAGTTCCAGATGGACAGGATTAAAGAACATTTGATCAACATTATTAGCAGCAGTAAATTTGTGTTATGAAGCCCATGCCTTCTGAGAAAAACAGCAGCCTTACACATATTTTCATGCATTTTGGAACACCTTTTGAAATTTGTAAAATCACATGATTGGATGGGTAAATTTCCAATCTCTGCTCCAGTGCATTGGATATTAAATATCAGTGACAGGAATGCATTCAATTTTTAATCACAGTACTCATTAATTTTGTTGTTGTTGGGTGCCACCAAGTCCCGAGGCCTTTTCACACTTAGGTGAGCAGTGAAGAAGTAGTGAATGTCTGCTGAAGAGCATACGCACATTGAGCAGGCTCTTACAGCCTCCATGCATGGCCACCCTCACCAGAAGTTCACTAATTTTGATTAGGTGTGGAGCATGACACCTTAACCAACATTTAGCAAAAACATACCTGAAACGTCAAGTTTCCTGTGTTTTGAGGGGCGGGGAATGAGGCGTCAGCGCTGACGCGGTGATGTTGACAGCTGCGATTTATCATTCACCCATGCTGTGATCAGACCTTTGATCCCCAGCAGTGGCGATAGATTATAGAATCGCGAGAGGGGCATTCGATCACAGGTGGTCAAACATGTCTCTCCCGCAACAGCGTCTTAGTGGCCAATCACAAAACTTCTGGCTTCAGGTGCACCAGAGCGGGCTGGTACATGGAAGGACCATTCCCACTTCTGGCCAGTAATGGACCCTTTGGTCTAGTGGTTAGGGAGGCGGACTCTTATCTGGGAATACCGGGTTCGATTCCGCCCTACTCCATGAAGCCAGCTGGGTGACCGTGGGCTAGTGACAGCTCTCTTCTGAGCTCTCACAGCCTCACCTACCTCACAGGGTGTTCTATTGTGGGGAGAAGAATAGAAAAGCTTTGTCAGCCGCTTTGAGTCCCCTTAAATGGGTGTGAAGAGTGGGGTAGAAAAGCCAACTCTTCTTCTTCTTCTAATCAGGTAAAGGGCAGAAAGGCCTCTGGTTATCTTCATGAGCACTATATGCAGTTTTCTTCACAGATGTACAGAAGTGGTTTGCCACTTTCCCTCTTTGGCTACCTCTGGGGAGGGGCTGGGGGATTGAACCAATAACCTCAGCTTTCCAGACAGTTTGTTCGTCCACTGAGCTACACCCAATCCCAAAACTGCTGTAAGGAGGAATGGTTGGTTTTTGTGGAAGCTGTCAGAGGAGCTCCTCTTATACCTCTAAGCAAAGTTTAATTAAGGATAGTACAATAATTCTAGAGTTATGCTGACTGTGAGTGCTTCCACAAATAGGGTAAGAAGAAGCTGCCTCCATGTAAAAGCTGTCTGTGGAGCACGCCAGCATCTCTGAAACAGGCCAAATGAGTATGGCTTAGCTGCTCGTACTTTATGGCTATCTTGTGGCTTTCAGCAACTGTGGGCCATACCACAAAGCTGTGACACCAGCGCTTTAAGGCAACAGTGAGTTAGAATGTCCTGTTCTCCAGTTCTAACGCATTTCAGTAGCTTTTGAAATGGAATCAAGGACCCTGGGCCCGGAGAGGTTTGTTTGGCCTGCCCCAGAGGTAACCTTCACCCCCAAACATAGATATAGATGCAGCCTACGTCAGAGGGGAAAATCTTTTGCATTACTGCATTATACTGATATCTGAAGAAAGTGGTAAACTGAGCATTTGTGAACATGTATTTCTTTACTTATTACTTCCCATTTGTTTCTCTTTCTTTTATCACCCCCTCCATCTATAGGGATTTCAGGATAGCCAATAGATATCCATGTACGTTAACAGCAAAATTGTTTACACATTTAGACAGATACATTCCTCAATGAGTTTAGTGGAATTTTGGCACAGGCAAGTATGGTGGAAAACTGCAGCTTTAGACTGTTTTGCTAAATTTAAATGAAAGAGTGGGCATCACCACATGGGAAAACATACTCTAAAAATACCTATCCTATGTGAAAGAAATTCATCCTCCAAGGATGCTGCACTATATCTGGCGTACATATGATAGGTGCACCAGTGCAGAAAAGACCCTGGAATATACAGTATTCTTGTTCATTTCTGACTGAATGCATTTATAGATGAGAAGCTCTTAATTTGGATGTCAAAACTCTAGTATACCGGTGTGTTACTTTCAGACAAAGGTAACTGTGTCGTCATTTAGCAGTATTTTGTTGATACACTTGGTCATCATTTTGAATGCTTTCCTAGTATTGATATATGGCATTTAATGTATCAGAGGAGGGATTTCTAAGTCATCAGGATGAGTGTCACTTAACTCATATTCTATTCGGAATGGCAGAAGCTCTCATGGTCTTGAAAAGATGTCTTTTGCAGTTCCTGCAGTCTAATCTTCTAAAAAGGAGATGGCAGAAAGTGGGCAAGTACTATTCCTCAGATTTAGAGTATATATGTTGTGTATGCAGGAGCTCTAGAAAGATCTAAAACTCAAGCCCTTGTGAGCAATATTAACTAATTGTCTGCTTCGATGTAAGGCAGGTTCTTATAAAGCATGTCCAGATACCTGGTCCTTATTCAGCTGCAAAATTCTACTGTTGTTGTTTGAGTTGGCTTTTCCATCATGTTTGCCTTTGCTGCAGCTCGTCTCTGGCAACTGCCTGCCCCAGTGCGGCAAAAACTGATATTAAAAAATGATATAAGTGATATAAGGTTCTTTATTTATTTAGAATATAGAAGCTGCAACAATAGGTGTAAACAACTAAGTGTGTTCTTCTCAATAATTGGACTGTGCGGTTCCTTAAAATAAAACAAAACGTTCCAATTATTACATTTATAAAGATACAAAAAGGTGTCTCTTCGAAAACGCCAAAAATAGCAACAGAAGAGTCTAATTGCATCTATTTCAAATTGAGAAAGTTTTACGGCTCTAGAAAAGACTGCAAGAACATCTGAAATGATTGTGGATAGTTATCTCTTTTGTATCTCAAATTTTGTTGCTTAAAGTAAAAGAGAGAAAGGAGTGAAAATAGAAAAAAAGGAAAGGAAAGGCGTGTAGAGCAGAATCCTTTAATTGTGTTGGATACAAGCAATCTTTTCTTCAAACGCAAAGATCCTAAATCACTTACCCATTTAAATGTTATTTCACAAGATAATTATCGCCACGTTGTAATTGCTCCTTAAAACTGCTTTCTTCTACTTCAATGTTGCATCATTATTCACATTTTTCAAATCAGTTACAAATGTTTCAAAATCCACTTTGGGATGGGACAGGGGAAGAGTATTTTCAAAAAAAGATGCCATGCTTTGCCTTGAAAAGAATAACTTCTCTTAAAAATTGAACATTCAGAAATTTGACATGATGATATGACAAAACTATTAGCAATATGCCTGTTCAGGTTTAGGATTGCTCTATAGTTATCTGATATGACATTGTCATTTCAAGAAAAGAAAACAATGACTGCAGTTTCACTACTGAAGAGGAATGCCGTGAATAAAAGTGCAATTCATAGACTAAAACAGTTTGGTAGATATTTTGGAAACAACTAACTCATGATCATTTTTTTGTACTCTTTCATTGATTTTCTATTAACATTATGACATACTTTTAGGTTTTCCTGATTTCTTTGACTGAAGTGTTCCAAATATTCCTATCCATTCTGTTCTAGGATAGGATGCTAGGCACTGTTTTCATTTGTAGGCTGGTAATGGTGTCTGTCCCGGACCAACCCCAACAGCAATGTGGACATGCCCAACTTTATCTCTTTCTCAGGGACTCAGGTACCACCCATTTCTGCTGTCAGTTGGCTCAGCCCCCTGTCACTCTTAAATCATGCCCATGCACTAGGGTGGCACAGAAGAAAAAACTGACATAAAAACATTATGACTCTCATAATGAATTTTGAAGATTCTTATTCTGGACCAGGTGCAGCACTGAGCAGAACAGACAATGTGGAACAGTTGATAGACTCTTCTGTCATGTCCAATGATAGATAGGGATCCCTTGGGACTGATACTGATGCTGATAACATACCATCTTATCAGTCGCAAACAAGTAGATGGAACAATCCCGATATAACTTTTAAACATCATTATTATATGCTTGGAAAAACAAACAGATCTTTCCTAACATGTAGCTTTTCCATTAAAATGTCAGGAGATCCTGCTGGTTCACCCTCTTTCAGGATCTTTCTCTTAGTTACTTGTTCATCTTTCTGTCTGCATAATTGCTCACTCCCTGCCATGATGCTCCCTTGCTTTCAGAACTATTTCTAGGGTGGCCAAGCTAGTGAAGAGGTCAGAGGACAAAGGAACAGCTAGAAGCATGAGCAAGTGCCTGAAAGAAACATCCAGTGTGATAAGGTATAGGTTTAAAATTATCCTCCTTAAACCAGCAGGTAAAGTGTTGTCTACAGGTGCCATCATATCACAGAACATATTCATCTCTCAGGCTAAAATGAGAGATGTTCATGAGCCAGTTCTGTCAAGTTTGATTTACATAGAACCAAACCTTGTTATGTTTACAGCTAGCTGACAGGACTCAAGGAACTAACTTACCAGCTTGTTGAGGAGATCAACGAACCCTTTCTCCTGTCACACTGTTGTCTCCTCTTTTTGCTCCACTCATGCTTGCTGGCTTGTGGAACCTCCTGCACAATTTTGTATACTGCTTGTTTGCTACATACCATGTTGATGCTGCCTTCTGAAGTGTTATTCTGAAGTACTGCTCCTAGGATGTTTCCTTGTGAAACTACAGGTCCCAATATACCCCATCACCCAAGCGCATGCCACTGCTCCCTCTTTTTGAAGTCCTCAAAGTGAATTGGCCATGCTGAGCACAGGACCAGTATTTGAGACTTTCCATGAACAGGAAGTGGTCTGCTGGTGCAACTTTTAGTCCCACAAGCCAGCACCCAGGAGTGGCAACTTCTGAAATCCATGATAGGTGGCAATGATATGACTCCACAGCACAGACAGTGCTGGTAGCCAGAGAGGCAAAGCGGGTAGGCTAGGTGGCTCTGGTTTCACCTTTCTAGAAAGTTGTATCTCAAACCACTTTGGCTCATTAGCAAGCCTAGCAAACCAAGTGTGGGTTTGTGGGAAGCAGATTCAAAGCACACCAGCCCAGTACATCTAGAGACTAAATCTAATACTCTTGATCATTTGATGGGCAATTCAGCCATCCATGATGTTTTTAAAACTCACAGTTTTATGGTTGACGCTGGAGGAGATTTTACCTTTTGTGCCTGTGGATAGGAGCCATAAGATTTCCAGTATGGAAACTGCTTGACCTGTTGAATATGAGAAAAATAGAATATGAGAAAATAATAATAATTGCCATATAACACGGTGTCACAGAGATGCAGATTCCCACCCACCTTGCAAAACAGGATGCAAAAAATGTATGCAAATTGTGGCCCTCTTTCCCGTCAGGGAGGCCTCCTTGCATATGAAGTCTTTTAGGTTTTTCATGCCATCCAGAACATAATTGAAAAAAGAAGTAACGAAGTACATTTTGCTTTATATTCTGCCATATATTTCTGAATTTCTTAGCAATATATTCTCACCCAATGGATGAAGCAGTTTCATAAACAAACTACTGCAGAATGAAGTTTTTGCAAGCGGTAAAAATTAAATAAAACTCTAGACTGCTTCCTGGAACCCTGACATTTCTACTGCAGCATAATTTTTATGCGAAGACTAGCAAGACTGAACTAAAAAGGCATTTAGTTCTCATTGTTTATTTACATCAGTGTGACAGAAACTGCAAATGGTTTATCATCCTGCATACATAAAATAAAAATCACATTTGCAGTTAGGATTCTATTAAAATAGATCAAGTCATCAAGCACCAGTGTTGTGGCTATAAAGGCTGATGAAAGACCAAGCGGCTGGTGCTCCCTTGTGGAATTAAATGTGTCAAAGCAACTTATACGTAGTGAAACAAATTTTGTGTAGAAGTGTCTAGAGTCAGGAAAAGCCCTCAGAAGGCAAGCGGTGGTTTATCAGTGAAGCAAAGAACCTTGAGGAAAATGTTGACTTCAGAATGTAGACTTAGGATACAATAGGCCCTTTCTCCACTGGGCCTTATTCTGGATTATATCCTAAAATAGGGACCTGCCATCCTCGTTTTCCTTCTTGTGGCCCATGTTACTCTTAGTAACACAATGTTCAGACCTATAGTCTTTATTTCTCTCACTCAAACATACATTATTGTGGGACATGTTGCTGCTTTTAGTTATTCTGTTCTTGTGTTCATTCATTCAAAGAGGTTTGAAATGCAAAGCATTCCATACAAGCATGGAATGTGGAGTGCTCATTTTAAGCAGGGAGCTTTTATATGGGTATAACAAAATTTCCTAGGGTTCCAAGTAGTCTTGCAAAACTGTATCTTCTTAGGCTGACCCATCTCCTCTCTGCTTTTCTTATGGTATTTACATACCACATCTCTGTAGGATAATGGAAGCAGGTACTCAGAGACCCATTCAGGGTGAATTAGGTAGAGATTTTAGGGAAGTGTCCCACAATTAGCTAAGAATGGCCTTTTTATTTTACTCCATGCTCTAAGGTTGGAGGGGATCCTTCAACTAAATATCAACTGAACAATTAGAGTAGGTGTTGCTGTGTGTTTTAGGTCAGTAAATGAAATGCACTTTGCTGTGCTGCATCTGTCCTAGAAAAGGCTTTGCATGTGCTGGGGTGTTTCCTGGCCATATAGCTGTGGAGCACAAAAACAAGCTCTACAGCTGTACTAACCACTGGGCTAGCACAGCCCAGCATGCTGTTTGCACTTCTTCCGGTTGAACAGAGTATGGGGCCAGGCAGCACAACTGTGGTTGCCATCGCGTCTTCCAGTTGCTGCAGCAGTGGTGCTGTATGTCATGCTTGTGTCATCAACACATTCTCCTCCTCTGATGACAAAGGAGAGGTAGCAGCTCACCAATAAGGCAAGCCGAGCTGTTTGGACACTCAGGGTGAGGGACACTTTACGGGGGGGGAGGGGCACAGCCGATAGACACAGCTGGAGACAACTCAGATGCTGAGGCCGAGCCACGCCCTTCCCCCAGCGTTTTGAGGCATGGGAAGGAACAGCTGGGACGTCCTAAGCATCTGAAGCGCATACACCTGGGCAGAAAGGGGCATGGGTCTTCGTTGCCTATTAAGGCTCACCTCCAGCTAGCACAAGTGTTTCAGACAATGAATGTGTATTCTAGCAACTCCCATTTGTGGACCTCCTGTGTAATCTAACGCCTGGACCCATTAATCGACACCTCAGAATCTCTGGGACCTTGAACTCGGACCATCTTTGAACTTCACTTTCTCTTGAACCCTAAAGGACCTGGTTGCTGTTGTCCATCTCTCCGAGACTAGCCCTGAGTGTGAGAGCGTGTGTTTGCGTCTTTGACTTGGCTGGCCTGAAACATGACACTGTGCATGCCCATTGCTATGGTACAGTGATCCCAGAAATTGCACTTACTCAATACTTAGGGGAGTGCTCAATACATTCTGAATGGGTTGCAACATGTGGACACCCTATGCAACCAAGAACTTTACCAGCCTTCATGCTAGGCAAAGGTGCAAAAATGCCCTATATTTTTCATCTTTGTATCCTCACATTTAGTATTTTAGAATTCTGGTTTTACTCTGAGTTACCTAGAATGCCATAATTCTGCACTGATTGAGAAGACAGGAGAGAAATCACATTTTTCAGGGATTGCAGAGAACATTTATATTAAAATCGTTTTTGCTAGTTTGCTATATTCTTGCATTTTTTTCAGTGTTCCATCTTATACTACTTAAACTGTATAATGACTGTCAAACATCAGAAGTACTGTAAAAATAGAATGGTCTTGGATTAGGCTCTTGGTTCGGGATTGACCAAGGGAAGCCCGTAGGGTCTATCTGTGATGCTGAAATTTTGTCTTTGCAAAATTCTCACTCTATGTGTTGTTATCTGCCTTGAAGTTATAATGGAGGCAACAGGCTTACATATGCTTAACTGTTTCTGCAGAATTTCTGTTAGAAGGGAGTTTATTACTGGCTGCAGTGGGTGAAATCTGTTAGGTTACCATGTGGAGCCAATTTTGTAAAGTACCTTGAAGAGTCTTCACTCTGTTATTTCTGTTAATTAGCTGAACCCTTCTTGTGACTTTATTGTGGTGACTCTTCCATAGCCATTTGGAGTTCAGAAAGGGAATATACAACGGCTCTTTCTTTCTGATTCTTTGTCACTCACACATTCACATGCAAGAGTACTCAGAATAAATGGTATCAGCAGTTATGGAAGAATGATAAAGCCTCAAGTATGAATGGACTTTTGAATCATTCTCATAGACGCTTATTGCATGGGTACTTCCCTGCCGTTGCGGAATTGGTGGTTTGCAAAACCTTGTTCTGAGAATGTTCCAGAAATCAAGCCTATGATGCTCAGCCTTTCCTCTGTACCATTGGAGCTGGAAATATCTGATACTTGGGAAAGGAGTAACTCAGGTGTAGTTTCAAAAGGGAAGATCCTTCTTATATTTCCACTACCATTGGTAACTACAGAAGTGGTGACATGAGAGAAAGTGTTTTCTATGTCGGACCCTGGACTTTGGATAATTTCTTGATAGTGGTGTGCCAGGCTTTTGGTGTTTGGTTAGAACTGGCATCTGGGAATATTATGTTGTTGTTGTTATTGAATACTGGTTTATTTTATCCATGTTTATTATACTGAAAGCCTTGATTGGTCCCGAGATCCTATGATGATGGGTAAGATAACGGCCTCCAAAGCTGGTTTGGTGCAATGGAGCAGGATCTGCAATCATTGCATGGTTGTCCTTTATTACATTGCTTATTTTGATTTGCCAAGCCATTTGACGTGATAAAACACACTTTTCTGGTCCCTATGTGGCCCTCCTCCATTGTTTTCTTGGTGTTACTTATTTGTCCACAGAAAATCTAGTGTATCATTGCCTAGCTCTGAAGTTAAAATACAGAATGCAGCTATAGAGTGCTGATGGAGGCAGATAGAAACAGAAACCCTGTCAGTACATTTGTCTCCTGTGTAGTAGTTTCTTACAATATGCTTTCACTTATGCGCTGTTGGTAAAATGTGATCTCCCTTTTATAACAAGGTTTCAAACATTTAGTTACAGACTGTAACTGTTACATTTTATAAGTGATGACCACAGCATTTCTTAGGGTTGTTTTTAGTGGTGGCCTCTGCGTATTAAGTTTTTCTATTCTTACAGTCGTGGGGCTGCTCACACTTAAACATGTGGTGTGAATCAGGATACTCCTGGGATGGTCCATGTGCTACCTCTGTCCGGACCATCCTGGAGTGTCCCCCATCGTCCAAAACTGTGCAGAAGTTATTACTTCTCCACAGCTTCACCAGGTGAGTGCCCAAGCTCAGCATGCACACTTCCTTCTGGTTGTTGTGCCCACTGTCATTGTGGTTTGGACAGTCCGGGAGAGACCGTCCACACCGTGAGGGATCATAATAAAGTTGGAGGATACACGAGTATTCATGATACAAACACGATTCTCCATTCCTGAATGTAATTCCGGTGGGATGTAATCGTTATATCATTCCTTGAAGTTAAGTGCGAAAAGGCCCTGTGAGTCTTCACTTTTAAAAAACAGACATCCAAAACATGCACACAACCCTTTCCTTTGGTAATGAAGAAATCAAAAATTAATAAAATGTTTTATGGATCAGGTGAAAAGAGAGCTTCTGTTTATTTCTTAGTCCCAGTTAACTTTCCCTGTTCATGTTTAGAATATCTTTATTTCCCTTCAAGCTCAAATGGACAACATTAAATTTTGTCATTTGATCAGCCACTTTGTCACTGATACAGAAATTCAGAAATCTGAAAGGACAAGGAAACCAGCCATTGTGTGTATGTCTGCATGTGTGTGCGTGTGCAAAAACATCTGTGGGGAAGTGCTAATTGGTGGATCCATAAATGTGGAAGACAGAATGCTGATGTTTCTCAGCTGTTATAAAGAGTCAAGGTGTGTTTTTCCACTGTCACTTAGTACCCATTTTAGCACCCATTAAGGACCCATTTGGGAGAGCTGGATGACCCCATTTTCACCACGGCACCCATTAGGGACACATTTGTTTCCACCGCGCCTTGGGAAATCTGGATCATATGGGTACTTTTTGGCCTTTAATCCGGATTTCCTATAGACCCCATTAATGGGGTCTACAATGGGGTCTTCAGCCAGAAATGTGGAGCCTGTTTCCACATTAGTTCGGCAATGGGGTCTAGAGGAGGCTAGGGGGAGGGGGCACCCTTGGGAGGTAGCCCCAAAACCTAAGTTCAGAAGTCACTTCGAAGTCTGTGCAAAATAGCTCCGGAGCGTCTTTGAAGTCTGTGCTGATCTTTGGAGTGATCAATGAAAAATGTGCATTTTTCTCAGCGAAACCAGAATTTAATCTTTAAAAATATTAAAGTTGTATAGGCATGTTTTAAATAAATAAATAAGTTCAACAGAAGTTAAATAAATAATGACATCCCCCCTTCTTCCCTCACCAGAAATGAAAAAAAGTTTCCTTAATAAAGTTGTTGAGATTTGTATTGGCAGATTTATATACCACAGGTGTAGATTGAGGTTAAGGCATAACAAAATGGTCATGTGAGGATACTCTCATGGATATCATGAATATTTCCATGTTTATTTCCCATAATGTTTATCTTCCCACTATTCCAAATCTGTGGCTGCTATGCAGTGACCCAGAAATATGGCTTGAGTTGCAAAATGGGCAGCCACAACCAATTCAGCATATGGCCGACTCACCTTCCAAATGCTTCCAGCTGCCTGTGTGAATGAGTCCCAAAGTAATAAGTGAATATACATCCCACAGCCAGTGTTTAAGCAACCGATGCTCCACAGCCCCAAAGAGCAAGCAATGCATTGTGCCAGTTTGGCTGTATGAATTGACCCTTTCTGGTATAATTAACTGAATCGGGAAGGTTTTGTTGTTAATCGGCATCCAAGTCTCTTTCAGTGGTTTGTTTTTCATTTTGGGCAATAAAATGACAACTGTAGTCATGTTCTTTATTTCTTTGCTTCTTTTCTTTTAAAGAGACCTACTACCTGGGGAATTTGTAGTCTACAATAATAAATCCCACCCTTCTATACTGTGGGTTGAGAAAATACAGGCTTTTAAAATACATTCCTTCTTTTCTGAATTGATTGCACTAGTTGGACACATGTGAATGATAAAGGCAGACGTTAGGATTGTTTCTTCAAGAGCTGTACTACTGATGATAGCACATTTTATATGGCAATCTGTTGAAATGATTTAGGCCAGGCCAATACTAGCTACCTTAGCTCCAGCCAAGATGATAGATTTTTCTTCTGTATGTGTGCTCAAGAAAACACAACTAATGGTATCTCATTTATATAAATGTTTGTCAGGTGATTGGCTAATTTTACAGGCTATTGAGTCTTATCCATGCATCTCAAGGCATGGAAGACCTATTACATTTGTCTGTGGTATCATGAAGAAATATTCCCTGAATCTTCTCATAGACTCCTTTTTCTCACCTTTCTTTCTTTCTTTTGTTCCTTCGTTCCTTCCTTTTTCCTTTGTTCCTTCCTTTCTTCCTTCTTTCCTTCCCTCCTTCATTTTTTCCTTCCTTTCTTTTTCTTCCTTCTTTCCTTCCCTCCTTCCTTTTTTCCTTCTTTCCTTTCTTTCTTCCCTGTGTTCACATCAAAAGGGGAAACGTGCCATTGTCTAGAAGCAGTCTTAGATCTTGTCATGGTAAATCACAAAGCAGGATTAATTTATTGTGCTATTTCATCCAAACAAGAGACTCCCATTTCCTTTTTAGAAATGTAAAATATATATACATATAGAGTTTGGTGAAAAGATACCAGTAAAGTGATAACATCTGGCTGAAGAAAATTGCTGCCAGCTAAAGAATGGTTTCCTCTCTGTGGGCCTGACCATAGCCTGATGCTGTGCAGATGTGCAGCCAGGCCTGACTGTAAAAGTTATAAACATTGTCATAACATTGTTCGACTTCTCTAGTATTTCCTGTCTTCTGCTTAACACTTTATTACTAAGTCTGGCTGGCTGCCAAGGGCAATGCAGGGAGTTTAGGGCCTCTGGCTTGAAATTTAAAACAAGTCCAGAATTCATTGGGTTTCATTTGATATGTGAACTCTGATAACTTACACTTGTTAAAATAAAGCCGCTTACGATTCAAGTTAGATTTACACGGACTTTGAAGGAGCACGGTAAAGATGGGGAAAACACTCACTTTTTTCTCTCTCTTCTCCCCCCCCCCCCTTTTCTCCTTTCATAACTTTTCTCTTTTGGCATTTGGTCCTGTAGATACGGAGGGCGGGAGGCGACCGGGGAGACGAGGGGGAGAAGAAAGAGATTTTCAGTAAGGAACAGCTGATGTAGAAGCTGGACCGCGTACAGAAAACTTGTGTTCATTTCCTGTATTAGACGCAGTTCCCTAGGCAGAGAATAGGCCTTTTCTTTCAACACTTTGGAGCACGTTCTTTCTCTTGGCTCCCTTTCAGATTAGACAGGCCACATGAGGCTCATTGCCTATATATCATGAAAAAAGAAAAAGAGAGAGAAAGAAAGGAGGGGAGAGAAAAGAAAAACAAGGAGCCAAAAACAAACAAATGGGACACCAATAGGGTGATTTTCTTCAAAGACTACGTTGTGCCTGGTTTGGACCAGAAATATCAAGCAGTTTGGCTTTCAACTCACATAGGCAAAGATACAGAACCTCCCTTCCTCCCCCCCCCCCCAGTAATGTACACGTGATTGATTGGCAATTTCTTGACCGCAAACTGTGGTCAGGATTACATCAGTTCATAGAGCAGGAACCCATAAGAAGCTTCCCTAAAACTGTCTAACTTATATATTTTATAAATGGAAATAAATAAAATAAATATTTGCAAATCCCCCCTCCCCCCAGCCTCATCCCAAGCCTGTTGCTTTTAAGTGTATGTGCTTATTTGTTCCATATCACTCAAAGGTCTGGACTTGATTGTTATGTTTGTTCCATAGCTCAACATGAATGAAAGTCAAAGTATTTACAGGGCTACTCTTCCCTGTGCTGACTACATTCTTGAAGGATGGTGCTGCATTAAGTATGGTGCTGCCAGGAGCAAAACTTAAGAGTTGCATATCACCAATCCAAGAGTCATTCACCAACATCTATAAGAAGGGCAGGACAACCAGCCTAGATGGCTTTACGAAAGGATTAGACAAATCCATGGGGGACAGGTGTCTTGGTATGCCTGTGTGGGACAGGATGCTGGACTAGATGGGCTGTGGACCAATCCAGCAGGGCTTCTGTTATGTTCTTGTGACAAGGTCCATGAGATTGTCAGTTGCATTTGGCCATCGTAGAATTCACATCGTCTGATGATGGACATTGTAGCCATATTTGAAAGTCACCTCATGAGCAAACTGAGAGTAGGATATGGGGGCTGGATTGGCCAAGCCAGGAAGCAAGTATTGTGAATGGCTGCTAGCTCCCTACCAACAGGAGGAACAGGGAAAGCAGCAGCAAACAGCTATTGTTGACTCACATGTTGTGATGTCCAAAAGACAGGTGATTCTCCCCTCTGTAGTAATGCTTCTTCAAGTTATGACTGCAATTTGTATGTTGTGTGTTTTCTGAAATGCAGTTTCCCAGTAATCTTTAAAAGTCTTCCTATAGATAATGCCCTGTTATAGTCTAAAAATAATAATAATACATTTTATGTTACAAAGATATGGATAACTGCAGACAAGCAATCTCTTTCCAGATGGTATTAGGTTTCTTATTTTCATATCCAAAATGGCACTTTGCCTGACAACAACAAAGTACATTTCAAGCGTATGTCAACATTTGGAAGTTTTCTGTTTTAACCATGCATGATAATTTTGTTGCAGTGTAACTCAATGGGTAATGGGTGTGCCAGTGAACTTAACAGAATTTGAATGTGTTTCCTGAGTCACCCAGGGGATTTTTAATATACCCTTGAAAAAAGTTATCATCTAACGGATCAATATTCGGCTGAATTTTAAGCTATATTTATTATTTGCACCATTTTTTGTCTGATAATTATCTTAACAGAATATTCCTAAGGGCTTTGATAGCATCTCGTTTTAAAAAGATTTTTTATTAAACTTTCCCCATTTTTTAAAAAATATTTTTGCTTTTTGTATAATGTGTTCAGCACATTGGATTTCTCAGGAAATGCTGTAGCACAGCTGGCTTCAGAGAAGGTGCCAAGTGTAAGTAGATAAGAGTTCATTTCTAGGGTGAACCTGTTTTGCAATTGGTCTTACTAATGGTCTTATTCAGCTGGTCTTACTAACAGAAAAGTAAAAAAATAATGGGAGGGTTTGACTTTCAGATAAGATACAAAAGTTTTTGCATACGTAAACATCAATGTGCCTTATGCATTATGACATCCACACCCCATAATAGAATTCTCCATAGTTTTGGGGGGTTGTAATTCAACAGTTGACTCTAAGGGTGTTTTTCCACTGTCACTAAAAGTACCCATTAAGTACCCATTAATGGGTACGTAATGGCATTTTTGTACCCATTAATGGGTACTTAATGGGTACTTGTAGTGACAGTGGAAAAACACCCTAAAAGTTTAGCAAGGAAGAGGGGAGTGCATAGGAGGAGAGGGTACAAAGAAGAAAGCATAATTTGATATGCATGGGCATCTATCTATGCTTTAAGCTTCATCCAGATAGAGCCTGGAAGGGAGTGAGATCTTAACCCTAATCTGGACATCTGCTACTCACATCTGCAAAAATGGTACCAGATATTTGCCATCACTGCAAGCACTAGCAGGATCTTTAGCCCTGGCAGGAAGGAGAAGGCTTTCCCTGTTGGAAGCAGCCTCAACATAATTTAAGTAGGATTACAAGTAGGTTGTTCTAGTCAGGGATTGCAGATGCTTGGGGACTAGTAATGGGTGGGAACATCTGGACCCCTATGAGCTTATGTGCCTAGGGTATAGATGCATAGATGCATAGGCTTCTGGCAGCCCTGGGGCAGTTTCTTATGCAGCCATGTGGATGGTGCCTTAGTTTTGTTATGAGAGGGATCTACCCTAACTTATCCTTTTTAGTGCCCAGGGGTGGAACAGAATACATGTACCACAAGTGGACAGGAGAAATATAAAATTCACAACAGTTACCACCACCCTCCCCCTATGCAGACACAACCACAGTCTTCATTGACTTCATTGGGACTGGTCAAGTGAATATCAAGATAAAAATCAATGACGAAAGAGGGAGAGAGAAAAAGACGGACAAGAAAATAGTGTCAGGGAACACTTTGCAACATCCTTAAATGTGTATGTAACAGTAGCTCACAGATGTTAAGATGGAACCAGTTCATGAGAGAACCAAAGAATATTTTAGCTGGTTGAGGTATCACTGGATACATCTCTGCTCCTCTGCAATACCCTTCCATAGTCTTTCACTCAGATATAAAATTGCAATATGGTGTATATTGTATTCTCTTTCTTTGACTATACCACATTCCTGCATAACATTCCTTTTGTACACATTTAAGCCCCTCCGTTGCATTTAAATATTTTGTTGTTTTCTAGCACCAAGCATTATGTATCACTTGCCATGCTCAGCTTTCTGAAAACCACACCCCTCTCAATGATTTTAAAGTTCTCTGCAAAACTGGAAGTATTTCCTGGTGCAGCAAAAAGGCACAATCCCTTATCCATCCCGTGCTGTTTGCTTCCTTAGATCATCTGCCTATGATGTAGGCTTTAATTCTGTGCAGTATATGTGTGTTCATTAGCTAGTGGTTAGGAATATAACATAAACACCATATTTCCAAACATGAAGATGCCTTAGCATGGAAGATACACCCATAGCCTAGAAGGGAATATTTAGGAAAGTAAATTTTAAAAATAGTGATTTCAATATATATATCTGAAAAAGTGATTCTCATATGCAAATGGTATAGTCTACTGCTTTGTATTACAGCAGAGATTGACTGACGGAGTCATCATTTCTATCTTGTCTGTTGGCGATTCATTTTCTTAAAACTAGAACTTGACTAAAGAGTTGCTCAACATCCATTTTTTTCCTAATAGAGGTGTCTGTCCTGTAAAATAGGATGTAGGATTTTCCTCCAAACACTTTACTTGTGGTGTTTTAAGAGAGCAATGAGTAGGAACAAATAAGGAGAAATTGAAATAAATAAATATTTCTAAACATTGGAAGGAGGCCAAGATGCATTTGCGATTGCTGTTAATGTTCCCTCCCTTCTTTTTTAAGAACAGCTTTCTTACTGTCAGCCTCAACATTACTCAGACTGTTATAACCACTCTGAAAGCTTTGGACTCATTTGCAATGAAAGATTTGTTCTGGATTTTCAACAAGGCTCCTGTGTCTGAATGCCATGATTAGTAAATATTAGCGATCAGGGTATTTTTCAGTCACACTGAGCAGACTGTTAAATTCCCCCAAACTGCACAATGCAGAAAATCCATTTCCCTGGTTTTCATGGCCATTGCAATTGCATAACTTGCTTTCCCCCCATGCAGCAACAAAATAAAAACTGCCACTTTTAGAAAGTTGGAGAACAGCAGGAAGAAAACGCTTTCCTTCATTGAAAAATAAATAAACAGTGCCAATAAATTGGAAGTTGGTACAATTTTTTCACTCTGTGGCAGCAAATACTGGAAGCATTTCACTTACTTCCCTTTAATTTGTGGTTATTGTTGTTGCTGTGATGTTTTAAAAAGACAGAAAATGTTCAAAGTATATAAAGGATGTGTCTCCACTTACCATTACAGGACACCCTCATCATGCTAAAAAAGACCTCTTCTGCTGCCCTGCCTCCATTTGCAGTGGCAGCAGGCGCCTCTGAAGCAATTGTGTGCACCATTTTGCAGTGCAGTTTGCTCTCAGGGGTGCCTCTGAAACAGGGTGGTTTCTTCTCAGCCAACACAGAATAGCAGCTAAAAATGGTGCCTTCAGTCTGAAATGGGGACAGAGAGGTGCTGCAGAAGGGACACCTTCCCCAGCTACCAGAAACAGACCTGTCTCACTTGGTAGTGCAAACAAGCCTGAGACACAGTTTTTATGGCAATCAAGGTTGCAGTTCCACTGGTGAGCAACAGCTAGAAAAGGTCTTTGGTGGTGGTCTTTGCACAGGTTACCATAACAGGAGGATCAGCTGCATTCAATAGGAATCTTTATACAATCTAGCAACTGCAGTGGTTTGTTCCTTATCAGTATTTGACAAGTAATTTCCCAATATGTTGCTTCCTAAAGTCTGGGGGGTTGTTCTTCAATTATCTTGCAGTGCAGAACTTCACATGCAAAAGAAGAAAAATTGTGAAAGATTATTCTTCTGTGATTTGTTTTGATGTAATATAAGTGGGGTTTTAAGCCTAAGACTGGGATAGGAGGATCCCGGACTCCCTGCTGCAGAATTCTCTTATAGGCAACCCCTGCCTGCTGCTTCAGAGCATTTGGAGAATGTGGGGTTGATCCATCCTCCCCGTGAACTTCTTTGCTCTTGAGAAAAGATAAACTTCACATATTTTAGTTGTCTAGAGGCACCCATTGGCTTAACTTGGTTGACTGAGGCCACATCTCTATTTTACATTGAAGGTGACTCCTTCGTGGGCCTGAGAAAGTCATGAGAAAGTTGTCATGTGTGTCTCCATTTCAGAACACCTCCATGCAGGGTGTGAAATTGTGACTTGAAAACAAGGCACCTCAGGCAGTGATCTCAGAATCAAAAGGGCAAGAAAACAGACACTGACAATTTTCGCCATCTCATGGATTTGTGGAAAATGCATAGTAAAGAGTCTATGGATGTCTATTTATCTACTATCTTCTTCTGAAATGAAAATCACCAAAAAATGGTGTATACGTTTTAGAATAAAGTAACTAAGATGCTACCTTTGGACGTGCATGGGCGTCAGCTCGAGGCAAACATGGCAAAAGGCAAGAAGTTTTTGAACCTGTAAAAGAGTAGGTCACCACATCAACAAGCCTAGATTTAGGCCATCTTTCCATTTGTACAACATGCAAATGAATTAGTTTCTTAGAAGATACCCAGATACATGTTAATAGTTCTGTGATAAGTTTCTGGCAGACATTTCAAAGTGAAGAAAGGTCAAAGTTTAAAAAACATCACTTTCTGAGATGTTCAGTCTGTAAATGGAACTTTTACATATAACTGTAACATCCATCTTCAGAAGACTTAGCTGTGGGAAATGCCACTGACTCTTCCCTCAGACAGATCCTCTGAAGATGGATGTTGAAGTTCTATCTGAAATCTCAGGTTCCAAACTAAGTTCTAGTCCACAGCAGAACATGCTATAAAATCTAACAAATGAAATGGCAACGAGCCATGAATGCCTTCATTATTGATCAATGGGCAGTTTGTTAGGACTAGTGTACTTCTAAATTGTGCGTGTTCTTGTTTTAAGAGATTTTAAAGGCACCCCATTCATTTTGTCCTAAAATCATATTCTTGAAACCCTTGCACTGTAAAAGAAAAAGTTGTTAGCCTTCATGATAGATATAGTTTGCTTTGGGTGATATAGAAGCACCAATCCGAACTACACGTCTGTTAATTACTCATCCTGCACATTCCTTGCTGGTGACTCTGTGGAAAACCTTGTTACACACATTTTCTGCTAAAGGGCAGCTTTGTAGAAGTATTGCCTGGAATTAGCTTAATGGATCCATGTGTTGTCCATTTGCTTGTCAAGGATAGTTTAAGAGGGCAGAAAAGGAGGTTTGAGTGACTGCCAGTCTGTCTTAAGGTATGGTAATGAAGCTAATTATAAGATGAGAGCTCAAAGCGATCTGTGAAGGCAATTATTTGGGAAACTTGTGTGTCATGGTTTATCTTTATCAGATGACTCTTTCTCTAGTTTGGCATTTAACTTGAGGCACAAAGATACTTTGAAGAGATGATAGAGTTCTGTTTTTGTTTTTAGAAGATTGGAGCAAAAGCATTAAGGTACAACACACATGAAGTGAGGACATCTTAGGCTATTAAAAGTGAAGAACCACAACCAGGAGTTTTAAGCACTGAAAATGAATTCATGTTTAAAGACAGCATCCTCTGGAAAGTTCACTACACTACACATTGTTTGCGATTATTTAAACACACTTCTGATTGGAGATTAAGGGAAAGAAAGAAAGAAATTTTCAAAACCCATTGGAAACTTCCTTATCCATTTCCCATTGAAGTTTGAAAGTTTTTATATCAGTGATTTTAATACACAAAAAGGTTCTCATTGAATTGTTCCTTTGCTTCACTCTCTTAGTATATCTGAATTTTCATCTTGTTACATTCCCTGATTAGTAAAGGAATATTAAACATTGCAAATGAGGAACAGGTGTTCTACACATCACGGGGTCTTTGTGTACATACTAAAAAGAAAAAGAGGTGGCAGATGACATGGGTGAAGACCTAGCATTAAAGAGACCTCAGGCAGGTTGAAGTGTGTTTGACAGTTTACCAATGACTTCAAAAACATATGCTGTGGAAAACCAGAGGTCTATATGGCACCCACTGTAATTCAGTCTACATTTGAAAGAAGTTTTCTTGCTCATTTTGTTGTATTCTGAAGGCAACTAATGAGATCTTTTTGGTTTCAGTGCAGGGAAACCAAACAGGAGCAGAAGCATCACAGGCTAGACCTCTTCAAACCAGACCTGCAGATAATGTGGGATTGGGAAATTTTGGATTGTTCTGGGCCAGGATAGTGCTAGTCTCATGGATACTAGGGAGCTGCCTGTTCCGGGATAACAAAGATGTGGGGAAAGGGAGTATATGTCAGTAACTTTCCACTTTTAGAACATGGCAAAGAAGCTCACACAAATTTGACATCCATGCTGCATCAAAAACAAAACAAAAACTATAGTGTAAGTTGTCAACCCCTTGAAATAACTGCAAGGAAATTCTTAGCATGTGCAAAAATCATAACTCCTTTTCCTGTTGTGCATAATAAATCACTTGCACCCAGCCACAACGTCAGTTCTACGGCTTTTATAAGCTTGCTGAATCATAAGCAGAATGTGTGATGGGAACCACAAAAACTTTATCAGTGCTACATCCAGACGTTGCTTACTTATTCCACTATATTTGAATATTCTGGAATAAAGCATAGGAAAAATTGTGTTGCATTTCACTGCCAAAGCAAAAATCCGATATTCCATTTTGTCAAATGGTTTAATCAGTATCTTTGCATTCTTCTTGAACTTTTTCACAAAGAAAAAAGACCTTTTTTTGCCATTGGAAGGTCCTTTCCGTGTCCCAAAACCACAGCAAAACACAATTTGCTGATCAAATTTTTGCAAGAGACTGGTTCGTGTCAAAATTTTGAATAGTCGAAAAACCATATTTTTGTTTCAGTGCAAATGTCTGTAAATATGAAGTATTCACTCATGTTTGTGAACACGAATCAGATTTTGCACATCCCTATTCCAGAACATCTAAATATAGTGGAATAAATAGGTGATGTCTGGATGCAGCCAGTGCTGTACCCTTTTTCCCTGATTATAGCCTAGTAGTGATACTTGAGACTCATAGGCACAGGAATAGGGGCCTTTTCATCCTTGGCCTTATTCTGGAATATATCTCAGGACAGAAGTCTGTTGTCCGCATGCTAATGCAGACTCTCACTTGAGGCACTAGCGTGTGGACAGCAGGTCCCCATGCTGAGATATATTCTAGCATAAAGCCAAGTGTGAACACGCCATAGATGGCAGCAGACTAAACAAATATGGTGGTGCTTCTAATTTTTTCGCTTTCTCCAACCTTCATGTTATCTTTACTACAATCCTATATGTAGCAGTAATTGAATGTGATTTTAAACTTCATAGCACAAGTTCATTATATATATATATATATATTTTCTGCAAATGTTCTGATATAAATGCCTTATTATGCTAACTACTGCACAAAAGTGCAGGGCTGTGCTATTTTATAAGTGTCACAAACCAGTGACAAATGAGGCTTTTGTGACACACCTTTCATGGTTTGCTAGTTGCATTTCTAAAGTTTGCCCCCTGCTGGCTGTTTCTCCAAAAAGTGGGTGAAGCTAGAAAAAGGAATGTCAGAGAGAGATGAATGGGACTGTCTTTTGAAGCTCTTTGCAACTAGTTTATGGTTATCGGCACAGCAAAATGTAGTCTGAAGAGAAAATGAAAGGGGGAGGGGGAAAGAGAAGGGAAGGGAAGGAAAAGAAAGGTAAAAAGAAAAAAGAAAAACTTGGTAAGGCAGTGGACTAAAGCTTGTGAAGCATCTGACTTGGAACGATAAGAGTCGCTTGTCTGAAAAACAAAATAATGAGACCATTTTTTTCCTGCAGTACTTTCATTTAATGGATTCCAAAATAGTTACCTCATAAAATAAATAGTTTTAAGTTTCCACATTACTTTGCCTTTAATCCATATACACAGTGAACGCTCGTAAAGGAATAAAGAATGTTTGTGCCTTAAAATATTCTGCATTGAATCTACCACAAAAAGGCTAATTATCTTTCTGTCAAAGCTATGAGGAATCACTAAGTGTCCCACAAGAACATTAATGTTGCCAACATTGTTCTTGCTCTTAAGACTGAGACCAGTGTTTGTGTGTGTGTGTGTGTGTTTAAGAGAATGGCTGACATTTCTTTCATGTGTCCTATCCTACCTTAAATTGCTGTTTTTGTTAGTAGTCTCATTAGAATTGTCCATGAGAAAAAAATGCTATGTGCTTGCATCCTGCTTTATTTTTCCATGCATTGGTTTTGGTATGATAGCCATGTGTAATTTCTTATACACATTTATTTTGAAGGGCCGTCAGAGGACAGATCTCTGTTAAAAGACATCCATTATTGGAGCGTTTAATCCAGCTTAATCTAAACTTTTAAGTACAGGGAGTTTGGTCCTTGAAATCACATGATTGCTGTCTTCTTCATAATGGTTAGATGGATTGTACTTAAGTTGTTGTCACTATTTCTGATTTAGCAGATGAAAATGTTTTGCAAATCTGTCCTTTTAAAAATCTTTCTTTCTTCTACTTCATCCAGACAGCACTCATGTATTCCACATTATTTGGGTAATCTAAAGAATACATTATGGATAATTCAGAATAAAATGTATCTGGATTATTCAGATAATGTGAGAAAAGTGAATGCTGTTGGGATGAAGCTTCTCTCTCTCTTTTCTTTCTTCTTTGTCAGTGTGTCAGAAGATATCCTGCTTAGTGAACACTCTCAGTCTTGCATTAAAAATCCTGTAGCCCAATTCCCTTGTTTTGCCCTCCCACCCTTCATATTTCTGTATAACGGAGACATGGTAGCAGCTTTCTGCCGCATTTGGATTGTGTCAGCTGCCTCCTGGGACCGTGGAGCCCACTCATGACAATGGTCCCCCAGAAGCATGACCAATCAAAAATGCTTTAAAAATATTGTAATAAATGCTTCCAATGAATTCAAGCCAAATAGTGTTACTGATTATTGTTTTATGAGACTGTAATAGATGTTGATGTATCGAGTACATATTCCCGGAGTCCCAAACCACAGCCCTCCAGATGTTTTTACCCCAGGTTCTGGAATAAAATGTTGGAAGTGGAATGCTGGGTGTTATAGTCCAGAAAAATCCGTAAGGTTTCGGTTTGATACCCTGCACTTTCTCCATCTTGTCCAGGTCCAAGCTCAGTAGGTGCTGTCTGCAGGATAAGGGCAGGGTGCCATCTATTCTGGACTAACCTCATAGGCATCAAATAGATGTCCTAGGCCACACACAACACACCACCCACCCCAGCCACTAATTTGCTCAGGCCTTGTTGCTCATATGTTGTGCTTGGAGCACACATGCAGAGCTGAACCAGGCTGTCTCCGTAGTCTTACCAACATACAGCTGCCAACTTTGAAGGCAATATTCAAAAATCAACCTCCATATGATCCTTTTTACAGTGCTTTTCACCACCACCTTTCCTTTTTAAAAAAGGCTGGGGGTGGGGGGATGGGAACTTGCAAAACTTCAGACTTGCACATTTGTGTAAAACTTGTGATGCTGTCAAATTTAGCTAAGTCGAGAGCACCCTCATTCCCCTTTTCCCAGATCAGGTGTGGAAGAACTAATACCTGGACTGGAACGATCAATGTTAGTATTGTTGAAGACTTCTTAAAAGTTGTCTACTGCTAAATCTGGATGGGGGCACTTCTGGGCTAGACCAGCACTAGTCCCTACAAAACAGGCATACTAGTGAACAGCTTGATCCAGGACAACAGGCAAGTAGAGAAACAACTCCTAACGTATCCAATAGTGAGAGCAAGACTGAGTAATAGAACCTGTTTCTGACACCAGTGATGGTGTCTATCTCCCCGTTTCATAAGTGCCAACATTTATGCCTTAAACACAGATGCATCTAATAGTTTATTATAAGAATGTGGAAAGCAGAGATTAGCAAACTCGGCCAGATGTATTTTGCTCCCTAAAGCAAAGAATGAGGTAGTATACTCGATTATTTCCAGTACAGAAGACAGCAGGTAGGTAAATTCCACTGCAGGACTGCCAAGTAGAACAGAATCTACTACAGTTGGGAGCACTGAGCTAGCTTAAGCAGTACAGAAGATACCATGTCTGTGGCACAGATATGCTTCTGCCTGAGGGAACTTCCTTCCACGTTGAATGAAAAGGCTGGTCTTGATGAAGAGACATCTTAACTTCCCAATGAACTATCCTACTGTGTGCCTTTTGAGTGGGTACTTGGGCCAATAAGTTCCCCAGGAATTTCATAGTAACACCTTTGACTCCTCCCATTAAGCATCTTGTACTAGCATGGTTATTTACAACAGTAAACTAAGGTGTTTAGGAGGTGTTCCTCTTATATACCATAAGTTTCCAGGAATTATTATGGTACAAGAGAGTACAAGACTGTCTTATAAGCTGCGTACTTTTGAAATATCACTTGCCACATTTACATTAGCTGGTCTTCCTGATTTCTAGGAGTTCAAGGCCTAATTAATTCAACTGCTCCAACTTCTGAGTAAACAAAACTGTTACCTTTATTAACAATAGCAGATGAAACAAATGAAGTGGACCAGCCAAAGACACAAAGTTAAATCATGAAAAATAAAATTAAAATGTAATAGAATAAAATAACATTCTGTTAAAGTAGCACTTATTTCTTGGCACAAAGAAGTTTCTTTCTTTCTTTCTTTCTTTCTTTCTTTCTTTCTTTCTTTCTTTCTTTCTTTCTTTCTTTCTTTCTTTCTTTCTTTTTCACATTGTCCCAGCTCCTTTCTTTCCATACCAGCAATCAGTTCTACTGTTTCTGCTGAAGCATGCTCGCCTCAATTGAAATATCCTCTTTGCTTTCTTGTAAAAGCCAGATGAAGTTTGCAGGACGGGATAATTAAAAAACAAATCTTGAATAAACTGTTTCGCGGAGATAGGAGTTTGATGGCTGGGTATATATAAAAATTGTAACCAGATGTTGTGCAGAAGCCACAGCAATATAAAGATCATGAGCCTTTTTTTTTTTTAGCCCAAAGTAAAAATATTCTAATTGAAGTTGTCAGCAGGAGTGAGACTAATGCGCCTGTATTTGATTAAATAATAGTTTATTTAAAATTCAGTGTGGCCCAGAATTGGATGAGACTGAAATAGGAATAACTCAAGTTAACTTTTTTCTTTCTTTCTTTTTCCTTTTGGCCTAAATAATGGGAGAAAATAGGCCTTGTGAAATGTTAACAATTTTGTGTAATATTGCCAATTCCTGTCATTATCAATTGAATAAATTTTCAGCCCCTGAGAATATGGCAGGGAGGCCTGATGCCCTGAATTTGTTTCCCTTTTACTCAGTGACTAAGTTAAAGAGGTGGAAGAATGTGACAGTGAAAAGCTTTATTTCCCATGAGCAAACAAACAAAAGGGTCTCCTGAATTTCATACAAGTTATTCATCCAGCATATTCACTTTATTTTCATTTCATTCAGTTTATTTCTATACCGCCTTCCCAAAAAAGATTGTGCAAGGTAGTTTACAAACATCATATTCTTCTCCTTTTAAGGTATCATGGAAGATCCGACAATGTTCTTCCTGTAGTGCAGTTTGGAAATCCTAGAAAGAGAAAGTTGTATGTGTGGATATTATTATGACTGATTTAGGAAGTAGGAAATGAACAAACAGATTAGTATATTTTCAGTCTAAAAATGACTTTGCTTTTAAGTAACAGCAGTTCAGAATCCTAAAAGAAAGCTAAAGGATGTATGAAAATCACCCAGTTCACCCTGTTCCATTCACAAAAACATAGAAATTGGCTCCATTTTTAACTTCAGTAACATGAGTGTTGCTCGTGTTTGGATTTGGATAATAGCCTATGGCAGGATTAATTTACAACTAAAGTGAAAAGCACAAGTACTGTAAAAATGCACTTAACTGAGAGAGATACGGATCTGGCAATCTGGGATTTGTAATCCATCCCAAGGTTGGGACACATTGCCCTTAGTCCAGAACGACATTGTCTGCACTAGAATGGTGTGTTCCAGGCCAGCTGCCACATCTGCACCAAAGCTTTCATGAGCTTCAAAGCTGGACTACAAAGTTCTGACTAAAGTTCCTGGCCTCTGAGACCCTTGGGGACCCATTTTAGCATCACAAATGGGTCCCCCTGTAAACCAGAACACAGAGATGTATGTCGTCTGCATGCCTCTGCAATCTTGATTTATCTCTGCTAGTACACTGGTAGACCTTGGTATTGACAATCACGAATCTCCTCATGTGAAGAATGCTCTGCCTAGTTTGGACGGTACATATTATCAGAGAGCAGAGACTCTCTTTATCAAGCAGTAACATGCAGATGAAAGAGACCTTACAATGGGAGCAGTAATCTGTATCTGGGGTAAGTGCAGAAAGGTCCAAAGTAGCCCTTGTGTAATACTGTGGGGTTTCCCCCACAAAACACCAATTCAAAATTATGCAACTAACCACCTATGGAAAAGTGGAAATTAAGAAACCATGGAGGCCAGTCTACCAACATAAGTCAATAGCACCTATGAGAGGGGGCCCAAACTTTCAATACAACAGTGGGACTGGTAAGGGCTAGGATGTCATTGCTACTGTTGTCTTGTCTACCAGTGTAAGTCACTGATTCCTCAGAGGCCAAATCAATAACTAAAGAACTAATACAGTGCAGTGTCCTAGAACGGTGATGGCCAACCTATGACACGCGTGTCACAAGTGACACACCAAGCCCTTTTGGGTGACACACATGGCCACCCTGGTACCTGGACGTGTAGTGCTTGCTTGTTCTTGAAGTGTACGAAATACCAACTTTCAACTGAAGATTTAGCAACAAAAGTCACTAATGTAAAGAATTATTTGTTTTTGCTTTTAATAAAATACATATATCAAAAATATAACTTTTTTGCTTAGAGCCACAAATATCACAAAATTATGGTTATTTCTAGAAGTGACACAGCACCCGAGTTAAGCTAGGTTTTCTTGTGAATTTTGACACACTGAGCTCAAAAGGTTCGCCATCACTGTCCTAGAAGATTAGAGTGGATGGCTTTAAGAAGGAGTGGAAGAAATTTATGGAGGAAAAGTGTATCAACAGCCACTAACATGGATGCCTAGGTACAGCCTCCAGGTTGGGGAGACAGGCAGGATGCCTCTAAAAGCCATTTGCAAGGAGTCAAGAGAGGACAAAGGTTTTGCTCTTATCCTGCTTGAGAAGCAAATGGTGGGCTGCTGTGTGGGACAGGATGCTGGATCAGATATGCTGCATCCCAGTCCAGGAGGACTTGTTTTATGTTCTTATTTTCACCTGCATCTACTGTATCTCCAAGGGTTGTCATGAAGATGAAAGGAGAAGGGGAAAAAAATTTGCTGGGAACAGCCAAGGAGAGGAAAACAGTCACAAAATGAAGGCAGTTAGGCTGGGGTGTAAGGAGAAAACAAGAGGCAATTGGAGGATTCTGGTTATCTGCTCCCTCCCTTACTCTGTTGTTCAACCCACAATGTGAGAGTATACGGCAGAAATTTGTGGCAGCAAAAGCTGGAGCTGTGCAGAGAAAACAGCTTGTCCAGGCCAGTGAAGTTATGCTTCTGTGTATGAACTAGAGTTCATGAGTTACTGCAGCCCAGTTTCAATACTGAAGTGTCATGGTTGACCAGTTCAGAAACAGAAGGATCTCCTCCCCCACCTCCTTCTAGACCTGATACCTTTTTCCTCTTACAAGAACTTCTGCTTCAGGTGAGACACACCAGAGCTACCGTGTGTCAAAGCCTTTGTAAGTAGTCCAGCACCATGGAGAGAATGGCGTCATTCCTACTGCCCTATATAACTTGGTGCAAACCTTGTACAGCCCTAGGGCAGTGAGATTTGTGTTGCTTTGGCTGTAGTCACACCTAAGGTTCAGTCCACCTTCAGAGTGAGAGAACACATCAGCAAAGTAACCAGTAATTTTCTTTCCACATTGTCTATCCTAAAGGTGGGTTTTGTGAGTTATTTAACATTGAAAGAAAACAGCTTGCCACTTTGCTGATGTATTCGCTCATTCCAAAAATGGACTGAAGCTGGATTAAACCTCAAGTGTGACCAGAGTCTTTGTGTGTTATTTAAAGACCATGTGCAGTGTTCTACAGCACTGTATTCTCATTTCTGAAATGCTAATAAAAAATAAATTGTTGAATTTTTCCCCCTGTATTTCCTTTCATAAATTGCCTACATCAAATTCATGAAATCCAACTGATTTAACATCTGCCAGTGACTTGTGTTATTTAATACCCTAAATCCTTTACACTAGTTGTTACACTGTAATTTTAAATATATGGCACTCTCACACAAAAGTGCTGGCATAATTATTTTTGCTACAACAGTGTAAAATAGAAATGTTCTGGGAATTCAGGGCTGTAACTTTAACTTGGGATAAGCTCCCAATGAACAGACTGCATCTTCCTTAAAAGAACAGATACATAAGATTAGGTGTCACAATGCTTGTACTTTAAGTGTTGCGTAGACCTGGTTATCTAAAAACAAATCTAGTGTAAGTAGATGTGAAGAAAGAGGAAACCAGAGTCTGTTGCCCTCATAGTTAACAAGTTTTCTCAATTGAAAATTCCAAGTAACCCTCAGTGGTACTTAGAATCTCTTCTGACAGTGAGAGTTTATTAGTGATTTTCCTCCCGGCCGCTCCCCAGGGATTTCCCATTAAGTTTAGGTCTTGCTTTCATCCTTCCGTGGCTATTTGCCATATCTGGAATATCTGTGCATTCTGCACATTTAGTCAAATCACATTCATTTGCAGACCACTACAGCGCATATTGGAATCAATAGTGCTGAAGGTCCTTGGTGTTCAGTTTTCATGATCTGTCACTGTTGACATATGAAGTAAATGTGATGAGACTTGAAGCCTCCGTGCACTTAACCAATAGTCCTGATCTAGAAGGGAATGACAGGCCTGCTTTCTGCACATTAATGTGCTTGGAAGGAGTGCACCCCCTACTAGTATACATAGTCTGGACCAGGAGCCCAAAATGACCTCCTGGTCTGGTCCAGATCTGGACTACTGGTACATCTGTTTAAACAGGTCCTCCAGTGTACTAGCCAGGGGTAAACCAGTGCCATGATAGCACCCATAGCCCAAGACGGCTTCTGACCACCATCTTGTCTCGTTGCCCAGATTGTTTCTTGTTTTGATCGTACTGGGAGTGAGTTGTCCCTCCTCAAGCTGGCTTCTCTGGAGTCCACTTTTTCAGAGAACTCAAGCCATCTTGGGGAGCCAGTCCTTTTTAGCTTGCTCTGTGTGAGCACAGAACCGGGCTAGAGGGGGAGGAATTTTACAATATCATCTTAATGACAGAACTGACAGCGTGGAACTGACATTCTCTGGAGGTTAAGAATTAGGATTTATCTGCCCCCCCTCCCTTTCCCTCCAGGCTCTCCAACTACTAGAAGAGGGGGAGGACATTGCTTCTTGTCCATGGTCTATCAATTATGTAATTATCACAATGGTGTCAGGATGCTACTTTGTCCTGATCACTTGGAAATCACGTGTAGCCTTCTTCATCATTTATGACTGCACTCAGTTGTAGATACCCATGAGCAGGTTCAACGACCATGGTTTACAAAATGTGGAAGTGATACATGTTGAGGCTATAATTGGAAATCTAGCTTTGGTTTCACTGAACCAAAATCTGCATAACAGAATCAGATTTAGTAAAATCAGTGCAATGCTTCCTGCTACCACCAGGCCCTACCTCTGTGGTCCCTTCTGACCTACATGGGTCTGAAACACGGCTTGGGAATCCAGCTTTGTTATTTTATTTCTCATATGCTGACCTCTTCATGTAAGAGGTTTTGTGATTTGTGTTATGCTGATTCTCTTGGAATGCCCAAGACGTGAAAACTATTAACTATATGAATTGGCTTCCCTATTGCAATTATTGTTATCCCATTTAATGCTTTTTTGTATGCTTTCTTTTCATACAGTATACGTGGAAAGTATGCTTTGTGAAACGTGTTCAAAGACTAAATACAAGATTTCAATTTTAATACTTTCTAAGCTTTTTTTATTCCTTTAAATTAATGTATCTGGAAGCTTTTTGTGAGATACATTCGTTATTCCCCTGGAAACGTTGCTGTTGTGGCTCAACTTTTGAGAAGGAAAGAGGGGAATTAAACACAAACTGGAGAATTTTTTTTTCATGTTTTGGCCTTCCTCCAGATTATAAACAGCTGAACTGATTTAAATAAAGATTTTTTTTAAAAAAATCTTCACATCTGTGCTGACCAGTTTGTGTGCCAAATTTCAGCCCACTGTGATTTGAGACAACTGATATATTAAACACCCTAACCTAGGAGCTAAAATGGAAACACTGACAGACCCTTAAGTGTAGTGGTCCCTCCAGGCTGTGTTCTTATAATGTACTAGTTATAAGTATCCACATAATTAAAGACTGACTTAGCAGAAACATAGTTTCAGTTATAGACCCTTTGGGCTTCTTTTCCCAAGCACATACAGGAAATTTACATGGATAACTCCAATTAGTAACAAGTGGCATTGATGGGAGTTGAGATCCCTTCATCTCTGTTCAGTTAACTCCCTGCATTAGCCAGACTCTGTTCCAACGTACTGCTACATCTAGAGTAAAACCTAGACCTAGCATGAAGCAGAATTTAAATTTCTGGGGAATTGCTAGAGTCCTAGTTTCTTTATTATTTACTTACTTATTTGCTTACTTGTAGCATCTATATCCTACCTCCCTAGAGCTCTCAACATACAATAAAAGAAACACTAAAGCATATTTAAAATCTGGACGCAAACTGGGGAGCTTTTTTCTTCAGGCAGGTATCACTGGTTGGTTGACAGTGAGATTCAGCAAAAGGGCAGACTTTAAATTAATGGGCCTCTTTCCACGCTCCTCCCCTTTCCATGCTGGTCACTTTCTCTCATTCAGTCCTAAAACCACTGGGAAGTTCTTTCTTGTAGTCCCCCCTACTGTCACAGGTATGAGGGGTATAGCAAGGTATCATCTCTATGATTTGGAATAATCTCCCACCAGAATACAGTATTATCTGTTTAGCTCCATTCTAATGTTATCCTAGAAGGGCAGACGTATGGTTTTATGCTAAATATTTTCACTGAATATTGTGACTCAGCCTGAGAACAGATAAAGGGTAGTATCTAAATATTTGTAAATAAATAGATAAGATTTTGGGACTTCATTCTGCACATGCTTGCATAGAAGTTCTTAGTATTAACCTTGTTCTCTCTGATTTTAGAACAGGATGAGACAAGGCAATCCAATCAAAGCATCCTTATATTTCTTGGTATTCTTATTTTAATGATTTGTCTTGATTTTTTTTCATGCCAGAAATGACTGCTGTTTCTATTTCTTTTTTCAAGTCACCTTTTATTCCTAGGTGGGTCTTTTGCAGAAGTGGATAGCGATGTCTGTCCAAATGGCTTTATGCCATAGCTGATTCTGGTAACTCTAAATCCCAAAGGACAATACAATAGGAAATATGTATCTGGAAGGCATTAAAATTATGATCTCCCCTGATAGTATGATCCCCACCAAAGCTCAGATTTCTTCATCAAGCCAGGAAAGTCCAAATTTCATTAGCATTTACTCACCTTCCTTGAAAAGTACATATGTGTAAGCATTACCAAAAAAAAAAAAACCACCTCTTTCATGCTGGCATATGCTCCCAGTGGTTAACATTCTCCCTTGTTCCTGCTTATGATCTTCAAGGGTAACCTGTGAACAGCACATTACAGTATTATTTATTATTCCAACATGTCTAAAATAATGCCAATTTTAAACAGAAGCAAGTCTCAGTTTTCAGTACAAGCAAGCATCCATTTACTTCCTCGCCATTATTACAAGAAAAACCCATTATATTAGGCAGAAAAACAGAAAAGGTCACATGTGCCTAAAGGGGGGGGGGAACACCCAAAACAGGTCCATAGGTACAAACATGCATAAAACAAGAGATCCTTTCTCTTCCTCTCTCTTTTAACCCAATTGTCAAATTCACCTGTTTCTCTCCAGGGCATTTTTGCTTGAAACAAGCCTGAAAAGTGCACTTGTAGGTGCTGAATAGCACATGGAAGAGTGGGATGTAAAATGGTTCATGTTGGGCATGCTTCCTTCTTCGTTCTGTTTGATGCTTTGCTACTTTTCACGTACAGGGAAGTGAATCCTGGAAAAAGTGTTACATTTCCGTGACTTTGTGAACCACTGAATCAAGATGGATGGCAAAGTGTGAAGTTTCCACATGCCTACTAAGCATTCACACTAGTGAATGCTAATGCACGCAATCCCACCCTGTGCACACCCACAGACTTGCCTGAAATGTGGAAGCATGGCCCAGATGCCACCACCTTCCTCCCAATCCCAGTACTACTCGCATTCTGGGTCATCTGACATGCCATTGCGCCATTCCAGAGATGGGACAGTGCATTTCCAGTGTGCTCCTGCATGGAAGGGGCATTTCTGAGTTGGAAATGTCCCCTTCCAGTGCAGATGGGAGCGCACTGGAAGCAAACTATAGAGCTAAGTGCAGAAAAACTCAAGGTTTAGGTGTACAGCCAAGCAGTGCAAAGTAAGCAAATGCTTACTCTGAAGCAAACAAACATAAAAATAACAATTTACTAGAATGTACAAATATCACATTCCAGATATGCAACCAACCACTTAGCTCATGGAAGTTCTTGGCAACAGGGGTGCTGCTGCGATTCTAAACCGGCTTTGTTACAATAGGTCCTAGGTTTCGACTGGCTCGATCCTGGAGATCAGCCACATGTAATGGCTGGCTTGAAAAGAACCGGAAACGGGAGAAATGAAGAGTCTGGAGCAGGAGTCAGGAGGAAAAGAGAGCATTTTAATCTTGCCAGGGGTTTAAATACAGCCAAAAAGGGGCCGTGGAGGAAATGACATGGAAGCAACATCTGAGGAAGTGAATGGATAAAGGTTAGATCAGGGATCCTTGTGATGTCACATCCTCTGGTCCGTGGCAGGAAAAATTCTCAAAAGGAAGAGGAGGGCAGCTGTTCTTTTTTTTTTTTTTACATGGCTGAGAATCGCCATTATTGCCTGCACGCATTGGCACGGAGTGAAACGGGTTCAGCACCTTGGACAGCGCTGTGTGTGTAGTGCAAGTCTACAGAGAGAAAAATGTCTGGCGCTTTTTATTCTCAGGGCTTATCAGAGAACGGTTTCATTTAAACTGAAGGGCTGAAACAAAGGAAGCCGGGGGGGGGGGGGAGGCTAAGCAGTCTAGTGGTTACTACCTACAAATATTTGGATACATGGTGAAATGTTTAGGTTGATGTTTGGAGCAGGGATTAACAATATCCCTACTGACTTAGTATTAAAATACAGGTAGTTACACAGAAATATATGCCTTAGAAATACCTTGTTCCTGGTGCACGGATTACCAAAATCAATAAGTAACTTCCACTTCTGCAATCTGTTGGAGACTTTTCATTCATTATCTTTTCTGCAACACTTTATCCTTTCTTTAAACAATTGAATGGAGATTTTGTGCATGGGTGTGCATGTGTGCATGCTTATGTGCACTTGTATTAACTTTAGGATTATTTTCCGCCTTGACAGAGACAAAAGTTTCATGTCTACATTTTTTTAAAAAATGTAATCCTTTGGCTCATCATGTAACGTTGCTTGCCATCTTTACTGTAATGTTTTATTCTCTCGACTTGGGTACAGGTTAAGGCAGATATCAGCAAAAGTTACTTAGCATAGAGATCACCGTTGTTGAGTTCGGGGGTAACTTAGTTCATCATGCTTAGTCTTCAATGATATAAGCAAAATTTCTGATCTCTCTCTGCTTGCCTGAGAGACAGAGAAAACGGGGGTTGGAGCACTTGTAGAATGCCCATAAAATTCTAAGTGTTCTCCCAGACTCAAAAATGTTAGTAATCTAATACTATAAGAGAGGGAGGGAGGGAGATTCTGTCTTTCTTTCTATGCATCTCTTTATCTGATGTTTATCCATAACACCCAGTCAATACAGAAAACTACTTCAGTGCTATCCAGTTTCCTTGAATGTAAAGCTTGAACACCTCAGATAGAGTTGTATAAATAACAGCGTACTTGCTACAGTTGTGGATACTCCTTAACTTGGCCATAGGTATGATTAATCTGTGTGTTCTATAGCAAGAAAGAATATTACTTTTTAAAGCAGTTCTTAAACTAGTGCCAAGCAAATCTATGCTATAGGCTTTTATGTTTTGTTAATGTATCTGCATAATATACAGCAAAGGGAGTATAAACAGTGATTCCAGATAAGAATACTTTATGCATAAATAATTTATTCAAAGTGATTCCGTGTGTGTGTGTTGATATACTCTGTGAATAATTGTCATCCATAGAGCTTTGTGAGTATGGTATTGTGCTAAGACTACACCTTGTTTAACATGCCCCTACAAGTATATATGATCTCCAAGAAAATTAGGAAACAATGCAGAGGTGTTCTTCAATCAAATTCAAATGGAGGGCATGCAAAATAATTTCCATTTATTCTAATTCCCTGCATGGTAACAGTGAAGTTGTTTAATGAAAAGTTTATTGATCCCCAAGGAAAGTGTTTTGGCCACCAGTTATGTTCCGAAGAATGAGCTAGGCTAGTAAAATTAAAAAAAATTATTTTAGTAGCCTGCAATGCAGACTGATTAAGCAATGATCGATTGAAGCTTCATCCAGACATCATTTACTTATTCTGCATTATTTTGATAATCCGGAATAAACCATGGATAATCTGGAATAAAATGTGTCTGGATCTGTTTTATTCTGGATTATCCAAATAATGTGGAGTAAGTAAGTGCTGTCTGTGTGGTTGTATTCTATTGTCATTTTATGTTGCCTCAAATTTTAATAGCATGGTGAATATAAGGTTAGGTATTTGATAATATACATCTTATGTGTATAAATTTACTCAGAAGATTGTCAGATACATATTGTTCCGGTTGTCTTGAGATTAAGGTGAGACACTGAAGCATAATTAAAGATTCTGATTTAGAGGCATTTGGTTGGTTAGGGTAGCAGCGTGCGAATATTCCGCTGACATTCTTGATTTTATTGCCTCAACTTAAAGTAACACAACTAATGAAATTGTGTTCCTGGTTTAAAAGGGCAATTGTTATTCTGACTTTGTGCTCACTGAAAAACATTTCCCCAATCTTGTTAAATTATTGCGCTCATTTTAGATTTTTATGGCTGTGTAGGTTACCAGCCCTCATTTCTCTACGTTTCATTCATTTTCTTCGTATTGATGATTAATGGGGAATGTCGAATGTTAGAGTGAGCAGGCATCAGCAAATGCAGGATCATAATTAGTTTAGCTGACGAGGGCCTCTGATAGCACTTGCATCTGGATGGAAAAATTACCCTATAGGGAACTGGCTGATCACCAGGTCTTTTTAGTGATACATTGTGAAACGCCCGATGAATCAAATGCCCTTTCTATGCCAAGAAAGTGTTCCATACTCCAAGCCAAAATTATGTCTGCAGAAAGCTTTCCATTTGAAACGTATCAGAGTACAATTATAACCATTGTACTTTCTTGGCACCAATGACTCCTCTTCCCTACAGTATGGAACAGAGTTAAATAAATTACCTAAATTTGATGAAACCTTGAAATTTTGATTTACGGGGCTAGTAATTTTTTAATTTAGAGCAAAATCAGTTTAATCTTTTACTGAAACTGTTCTCCCCCTCACTTGTGCAAGATGGAAAACTTTTAATAAATGTTTATTAACCAAGAAAAAAAATATGTAGAACCAACGTTGACTTTTTTTTTCTTGTTGAGAAGAAAAAGCAAACCAGTACAGCCATGTCCCTGTTGTTCACTGTTGTGTTCACAAGCATAGCATAAGTTCTGTGTATGAAAGAGAGGGAAAGAGAAAGAGAGGGAGAAAGAGTGAGCTTGTATGCCAACACTTATTGAGATGAAGAAAAATTACTAGTATTATACCACCACAGAAGGTAATAATGTCTTCTTATCAATTGAACTTGCTGTTGAACAGGTTGGGTTATTGTTAGGAAAGCTCGAAAATTCAGTCTGGATCCCATTGTATGCTTTGTCCTCTTACTCCTTTAATTTAAGCTAAAATTTATGAGGAATTTTGGAAGGGATATCACTAACATTCTCCATATTTCTTAATACTGAAGCTCAGCCAGGGTGTCAAACAAGTCAATAGCATATGTCGATTTAAGAAATATACTGATCTATAATTCAAAGCTGTGCATGCTGTTAGGAGAGAAAAGTCTCTCTAAAGTAATTGGAATAAGGCAGCATGTGAACCAGAAATAATTAGAACTTGTTGTTAATAATCACACATTTACCAAAAACACCGCCACCACACCAGCAGCAACAAGTATTGGTATAAATAGTTAACAAGAGCAGTGGGAATCATTCTGGATCAAAACAAAATGTTAAGATTCGGAGTTGGAAGCCCAATCATTATAAAAGGACCAGCATTAAAAGTTCAAAAAGTTAAAGCTGTTATTGGGTGCTGGGTGAGAAAAGTGGTGGCGTTTTGCACACCTCATCCATCACTGCAACGTAAATTGTAATGAAAATCAGCAGTCCTTATTAAGTACCATTGAACCTGACCTCATTATGGGCCGTGTGGTTTTATATTATCAATCCCTGCCAGCCTAGAAGGGTGGTGGTGGGGATTCCTGTGTGTGTGGATTTGTGTGAACTGCGTGGATCATGTGACTAGCCTTTGACCTTCTTTTTTTTTTTCCATTCCCTTTTCAGAGACGTAGAGGCTCGGGTGTTTTTTGTGCCAATTGCCTGACCACAAAGACCTCTCTCTGGCGAAAGAATGCGAACGGAGGATACGTATGCAACGCGTGTGGTCTCTACCAGAAGCTTCACTCGGTAGGAAGAACATGCTCACTTCGTGCAGCACGAGTTTTAGGCAGCTTGGCTAAGTTGGGCAGCTGTGCTTAATTTCCTAACGGCACTTTTTTGTTGTTGCTTTTTAACGTGGCCACTTTGGGATCAGATGTGATTCATTATACAACATGCTGTTACACCACGGAGAGGAGCCTTTGTTGGAGATTACCAATGAGGCATTAATTATTTGGATACAAAATAGAGAATAAATGTGAGACTATTGCTTCCTGCTGTTTAAGCAGTTCACAGAAATGTGTTATGACAGAGCATTATTTTGATAACGAAGGGGATGCTCAAAAGGTGCTTTGCCTCGATCATGCATCCTTGAGTGGGGTTGTTTAAGAACCCCTTCTAACCCTGCATAAGAAGAGGCTCTTAGCTGATGCAGTATAAAGAACCTTCCTATCTCACTAATGATCAGAAATACCCATTTCCTTGACAATGGGAAGTATAACAGAAGCTATTGTTCTGTTAGGTGGAAATGCTGTTCAGTGTGGGCTTCAGATAGGTGTCTTCAAGGTTTCCTGGTGAACAAGTGAACTGAAAGAAAGGAAGCTCAGCTTCACCTTCCATTTATCCTTAAACCCACGTGGTTGCCAGGAAGTTGCCTATCAAAACAGTGATAGGGTGCAAACCTTCAACAATGTGATGGTCTCATCTTGAACCTTTACACTAGCCATTGCACAGCTGTTTGCCCAATAATGGCTCAGCCTGTACTCCTGCTCTAATATAGCTCAGCCTGCAGCATAAAATGAACTTAACCGGGGGTGGGGGGCTGAGGAGGGAGTTGTGTTAGGTGGTGGCCCCCAGCTAATTCAACATGACTTAGTATTGGCAGCCACCATCAAACTCCTTCTGATTTGTACAATTCCTCAAATTATAAAAGGCTTTTAAAATATTTATTAATGTATTTTTATTGTGAGCCACCCAGAGAACCTGGGGTTGTTGTAGCTAAATGCCATGCAATAAAATAGGTCAACCTTTTTTGAGAAATATATAATGTTAATTCAGGAAAACAAATTGATTTGTGTAAAAACAGCATGTTGTTTTTTTCGCAAAGGAAGGTCATAGTAAGCTAAATGGTTTCAGCTATGCAGTTAGCAAGGCTTAACTGAAATATGAATGATGTTATTGCCTACAGAACTAACTTCCACTCTGACAGATCTTTTACTCAGTGTTATTAATGAGAATGTTTGTCTTAGAAATCTGAAGCACTGTAGCTATGATCTGTCTTTCAGAACACAGCTTCCCCCCAAACACCTGCTCTTCTGCCACCTCTGGCTTAGCAGCATGGTGTTTCCCAATCACCAGGGCTACACAGGGTTTCCTCAGTGTGCAAACTCCTCTGGCACACCTAATACAGAAAAGGTCTGCTCCTATAAAGTACTGGTCCTATCCAAACCTTTCAGTCCTGCCTGCCTACATCCCAGCCCTATCTGAGGGGCCAGGGACAATTGTAAGCTGTTTATTTTGGCTTCAACCATTCCGTTCTCAAGCTCATTCTCCTTGAAATGCTTGCAGATGGTTCCAGGACTTCAAAAAATTAATGGCAAGATTTTATCACTGGTATATAAGACCATGGATAACTAGGGACCAGGCTTTTTAATAGAGTGCTCGTCCCACTAGAAAGCTATAAGATGACTAACATTGTCAAGGGAGGTCCTCTGTGGTTGCCCACTGTTTAGTTTCTTCCCAAGAGTTTTTTATTTTAAAAAAGTGGGAAATTGGAAAATTTGTAGTTAGGCAACATTTGGATTGACACAATTTATTAAGGAACATATATATTTGTGCAAAATCAAAGCAAAAACAGAAACCTTTTTTGTCCCTCCATAAAATTATTTTTATGCAAGTTCTCTACACAACTATACAGAATCAAAATACTGAAAATGTACTCTGCTAAGTTCTTACTTGTGATTTTTGCTAAGAGATTAGTAAACTGTAGAATGGACACCAGAAGTCTTTATCAACATTTATGCAGATTCCAGCACAACTAAAGCCGTCTTCACGTGTACAGTTTAATCCAGCTTCAGTCCACTTTCGGAGTGGAAGTTCACAACAGCAAAGTGATTTGTCACTTTCCTTCCTTGTTATCTAACTCAAAGGTGGATTTTCTGAGTTAGAAAAAAAATAAAAAACCACAAATGGCTTGTTACTTTGCCAACGTGTTATCTCACTCTGAAAGTAGACTGAAGCTGGATTAAAATGTAGGTGTGAACACAGCCTTATATTGTAGTGTTTTATTAAAAGATTCAGGAGGAGAGTGGGAAAAAGTCTAAAACTTACAAAAAGACAAAGCAATTGCAAAAATAGTAATAAATGAGGAAATCTTGAGAAGGATGTATTTGGATATTACCTGAACAGGGAAAGGTAGCATAATAGCTCAAGATATTTCATTAACCCAGAACAAATGCAAAGACATTTATAACAATGGTGAAGAATTTAAGAGTCATGCTTCATTAGAGCTCCTAATCCTCCAAGGCAGCCAGCTTTTAAGGAACAGTCATTAGCAGACAATGGCTCTCTCCAGCTGTTACGTCTCAGGGCTTAATTTTTAGGGCTGCTCTGTTTCAAGTTCAAAATGCTTGCAAAGGTCCATTTCAAGTTGAAACATTTCAAGCATGAAACATTTTGCATATCTCATACTTATCAGAAGCAGTTTGAAATTCTGGTCAGTTGAAACAAAGTCCTATTTGGCATTTGCCTTTAGAAAGGGCTAGGGCTAGTTGTCTTTGGGCCACTCCCTTCCACACTCTGGGGCAGGCTATAGAGGCCACATCCTTTATTGCATACTATATCTGCACTGTGCACAGCATAATCCAGTCTAGCCAGCCAAAATGAGTGCCTAGGTTGGAATACCACCTGGATTGGGATACTGGTATACCAGCAGTCCATGGGCCACTAGATTGGCCCAGGGAGACATGTGGAAGGGTGCACGCCTCCATGGGCCAGTTTAGCAGGGAAGATTCATTTTGGCCTGAATTCCTTCTCTTAAGCATGCAAGTAGAGTAAGTATACAGTAAGGAGAGCATGTATATGTGTATATATGCAACATGGCCCTCTTTCCACTCATGCCTCTTAAAACGGTTTAAAAACAAAACAAAAAAAGCAATTCAAACATGGATTCTGGCAGTCCCCACTTCAGTGGCTTTAAACCGCTTTAAATTGCTATCAACCCCTCTGCTGTCCCCACCCAAAACAGTTCAGAATCGCATTAGAGAAAGGGAATCCTTTCTTCCCCCCTCTTGCCAGCCATGGCCCCACACCCTGCCTGCTGATTGGATCCCGCAGTGACATGGTAAAGGGTGGGGAATTGCAGCTCCACCCACTCCTCTCCCGTCATGCTTTTGCAAAAGACATCCTGCTAGTCCTGCACATATGCATGCACGCACAAACGCACACACCTTCCTCCCCTTCACTCTCCTCCCTTCCCCATCACCAGCAGCACTGGCTGGTGTACACACACACACACACACACACGTAAACTCAGGACTGGTGCTTTTTCACTTTTCTGCAAATGCAGAAAAATGAAAAAGGGACAGCAGAGAGAGAGCTGCATGCCCGCTTGCCCAGCTGGCTGCACACACGCGTGTTCAGTCACCGGTGGGGCATGGGAAGAGGTGCTTGTCTCCTTCCCAGGGATCAGCAAGGCAAAAGGGGCACCTCCAGTGTGTGCTGCCCAGCAAAGGAGAAAGCAGGGGAAGTGAAAAATGAAACTTTGTTATGAGTGTGAAGTGTGGAGTGGGTGAATTGCTACATCTTATCAGGCTGAATTGTTACTTCTCTGCTGAATATGCATCTGACACTTTAACAAATTTAGCAAGGGGCTGGTCCCTGCATTGGATAAAAGCCCACCCATTTCATGCCCAAATACTGCTGTAGCATTCCCACAGCAATAAGGAAGAAGCGTTTTAAAAGCCAAAACGGGAAAAAACACCTCAAAAAACAGGTGTTTATTCTGTTTTTTAGGCAAATAATCCTCAAAATACCCCTGAAACTGATTGGGAATGGGAACGAAGAGGATCCAAACCATTTCTAAACCATTTTAAAATGTCAGTGGGAACTGGGCCCATGAGTCACTTCACAAGTGGGTACACCTGTCACTTCAGTAAGACTGTCTGATCATGGCCACTGTCTAAGAGAGAGAAGAATGTGGGGAAAGGACAAAAGACGAGGAAGAGGAAAAGGAGGAAAAGGAAGGGGCCCTTTTAATCAGGAATATTGTGGTCCAATAAATCAAGATTTGTCAGCCCATCATTGAACTGTTTGCCTCAGCTGTTCATCTCCCTAAACTGCTGAGCTTCCATGAATCTGTCTTGGTTCCCCTCAACCATTATTTTCTACAATGTTTCAAACCAGGAATATGGCTCAGTACATCCTACTACCTGGTTTTTTGAAGTAAGATCGTCTTTAAGGCTTTGTAAGTTCTGCACATTCACTGCCTTTTCTGTAGTTTTAATATTTTTTGTGCCTTGAAGGTGTTTGGCAGTGTGAAATATTGTTGCCCTGGGGCACCACCCTAAACTAAAGAATTTTGGTTGCAACTAAAGCATTTCATAGGCATAGTCCAGGATTTGTATTTAATCATTGAATATTAACGTGAGTGCTTGATTATAGCTTCCCGCAGTCTTGTTTTTGAGGAAGTTGTTTCTTGAAATTGTTGTCCCCCCAAATGGCTTGAGTTCCTAAGTATAACTAGGGATTTGCATGAGCAGTTCTGCAAAGCTTATGCTCCTTTATATATGACGTTGTTGTGTTTTATATGCAGACTCCCAGGCCTTTAAACATCATTAAGCAGAACAACGGCGAGCAGATCATTAGGAGACGAACGAGAAAGCGCCTTAACCCGGAGGCCCTTCAGGCTGAGCAACTGAACAAACAGCAGAGAGGGAACAGCGAGGAACAGGTCAACGGCAGCCCACTAGATAGGAGGTCAGAGGATCCCTTAACAGAAGGCCACCAGAGAGAAATCCAGCTTCCCAGCCTGAGTAAATATGAAGCCCAGGGTTCATTGACTAAAAGCCATTCTGCTCCACAGTCAATACTCGTCAGCCAAACTCTGGATATTCACAAAAGGATGCAACCTTTGCACATTCAGATAAAGAGTCCTCAGGAAAGTACCGGAGACCCAGGCAATAGTTCCTCCATATCAGAAGGAAAAGGAAGCTCAGAGAGAGGCAGTCCTATAGAAAAATATATGAGACCTGCTAAGCATCCAAACTATTCACCACCTGGAAGTCCCATTGAAAAGTACCAGTACCCACTCTTTGGGCTTCCGTTTGTACACAATGACTTTCAAAGCGAAGCTGATTGGCTGAGATTCTGGAGTAAATATAAGCTGTCCGTTCCTGGGAATCCACACTACTTGAGTCATGTGCCTGGCCTACCAAATCCTTGCCAAAACTATGTGCCTTATCCCACTTTTAATCTGCCTCCTCATTTTTCAGCTGTCGGATCAGACAATGACATTCCTCTAGATTTGGCGATAAAACATTCCAGACCTGGGCCAACTGCAAATGGTGCCTCCAAGGAGAAAGCTAAGGCACCACCAAATGTTAAAAATGAAGGTCCCTTGAATGTAGTCAAAATGGAAAAAGTTGACCGAAGTACTCAAGATGAACTGTCAACCAAGTGTGTGCACTGTGGCATTGTCTTTCTGGATGAAGTGATGTATGCCTTGCATATGAGTTGCCATGGTGACAGTGGGCCGTTTCAGTGCAGTATATGCCAATACTTTTGCACGGACAAGTACGACTTTACAACTCACATCCAGAGGGGCCTACATAGGAACAATGCACAAGCTGAAACGAATGGCAAATCTAAAGAATAAATAAAATAAAATAAAATAAACCTTAGCACTTAGCACAATTAAACAGAAATAGGTTTCCTTGATGGGAATTCAATAGCTTGTAATGTCTTATTAAGCACTTCTTATAGCAAGCATGCCTTATCCAATATACAATCCTTCATTCTTTTCTCTTCCCTCCTTTTCCTTCCTATAAGCAAAAAGGCAAATTACCAAGGAGGAAAAGCAAAATGGATGGCAGCTGGAATTGGGGTGAAGGGGATAAATCACTTGAGACCCGTCCACCAAAACTATACAGACGATATTATATCAGGGCAAATCTCTTCGGAAAAAAATCAGTCAATTAATGCTTTTGTTTTTTGTACAAGAAACATAGCTGGCTAGAATGCAAAGATGTATAATGCTGAAGCAGGTGTACAGTAACATATGCACGCTGTATAGCAAAGTGGACTTGTTGAATAAACTGATGTCCAGAAATCTAGTAGTATTTTTTTTTCCACTTGGGTTTGCTTTGGCCTTATTAGCGCATCCTTCAGCAGCATCATTTCTACAGTATGGAGGCAGTAGTTTTCTGTGGATGTTGACATGTGAAACAAGCCATGATCTCCTATCTGATGAATAACACCTTGGGGCCTACCACAGTATTACCCAGACTTTCAAAGCCCAAAACAACAGTAGGTTGATTAGGCATCTGAAGACCCAGGAGCACCCATTACGGGCATTTGAGATTAAGAAACGCTCCTGCTCTTTAAATCCAAATTTAAAAATGTTAAAAACATTATTAGGAGAGAGAGATGCAAGGAAAATGTCTTGGGTCTTAGGAAGAGAACATTTTTTTGTTGGTGTTCTCAGAGAAGTCTTCTTGTTCTTTCCAGCCTGCCTCAAAAGCATTGAAGGATGTGGCACGATCTTTCAAAATGGAGACTCTGCTTATTTCCACCGAATTCCAGCTGAAGAAGGGCCTGGGGTTGCAAACCACGCCTCAGAAGACTGTGTAGTTAACATACTTCGGCCTAAATGTAGGTTTAGGAGTACAGTTCTGTAGGAAAGCATTGTATCTGATCACTTATCTCATTATAGCGAAGTTGGTTTAGAAACTTGATATGCATAATATTAAATACTTCACATTAGCAGTCTTATTAAATTTTGCTTCAGGGTAAAGTGCATAGCTCACTTTCCCAAAAGACCTTGCTTATTTGTATGCACTGGTCAAACCCTTCACTAGAAATAAGACCAGCTTCTGCTAGTGTGTGCCTTCATGGCTGTTCTACTTTTAGTGAGACAGAGAGAGAGAGAGAGAAAGAAAGAACGAAAGAATTCCATGAAGGGAAAACTCAGCATAACAGCTCAGGGAAATAGGTCTAAATAACTTAAATATTTAGTCATTGGTTCAAGGTGCTGTTAGACAGGACTCCATAGATACTACAAGGATCTGCAAATAACAGACTTCAATTTATTTGTTATCTCAGCTCAGCCAGTAGTTCTGATTATTACTATATATATATATATTATTTTTTTTTACGAAGGGATGTACAAGAGATATTACAAGCTACTGGATGCACTGTCAGATTAACTTATTTCATTTAAGAAGTTGGGAGAACAAATAGGAAAAAAAACCTTATTTTTCTAGTAAATATTAATGTATTACATTTCAAATAATGGTGCCTGACATATTGAATAATTATTTTCTACAGTGTACGTATGCAACAAAAATATTCCATCATGCATAAGGTTCAGCGCTGGCTTAGCCTCGCTATGTTTACATTTGCAAATGTAGCAAACAAGGTAATGAAGCAACTTTCTATTGCAGTAGGTATCTTTTATTTGTGTGCGTGTGTGTGTATGTGCATTAAAATTGTAAACGGTAACATGAAATGAATGGACTTTGTTGATATTAATGCTATTGGAAAAAGAAGACGAAGAAAACAAGAAGGAAATGAAAATATTTTTATGCCTACTTAGGAGGAAGAAAAAGGGTAGCCCTATTCATTCCAAGTACTTTTTGTATTCTTACGCTCTTAACTCACAATGTTATGCTTAAAATGATAAACATATATTCTCTTTTTATTGCTTTGTCTATGTTTCAGATGAAACATTTCAGAGATTCTGTAGAGAGGTGCCATCTGACTTCTTGGCCCTGAAGGTTTTTATTGGTAGTAGTGTCCCACTCCATTTTTGCCATATTACACAGCTGCTTCATTTTTCTGTTTTGTTGCATTGGGGCTTTCGTTTTTCCTTTTGCATTGCAGGGTCTTCTAGTCTCTCGCGGTTGTGAAGCAGGGTTCCTGAGTGTTGCTGCGAATGAAGTATAAATCGTCTCTCTGGTATTTTGCTGTCCATTTTTTCCCTTCCTCTTTTTTTGTTCTTTTCTTGTTTAGAGCATCTTATCAAGACTAGCTTTGGCCAGTTCAGAAAGGATATATTAAAGGGTTTTCTTTTGATTCCACTTACACGCTGCCATGTAGATTGACGTAATTGAAACTAAAAAGTCCCTAATCAGCAAAATTAAAATTTAGAATAAATATAACCAGAACTTGGAGAAAGAAGATAAAACACTGAGGTTGCAACTGGCCTCCAGAGACAAAATACTGGCCTCCAGAGTCACTGCTTGAACCGGGGGAAATCAGGAAGAAATTGTGAGTTGTTCCCAATTTTATCTAAATCATGTTCTCTCTCCAGTGATTCTAAAATCAAAAAAGTAAGGCTGCAATCCTAAACACACTCACTTGATGAAAGCATAGAAGCCCCATAAAGCTTAACTTCTGGATTGTACTCTACAGATCTGTCACAGAAGGTTGTCAGATCCACCAGCTCTTCTACAGAATTCAAGCACAGCTTGGGTAAACAAAAAATGTTGCACTTAACCCGTGAAACAGAAATGGCCATTTGCCAGGTGATAGCTGCCTTATGTTTTGGATTCTCAGCTATATGGCCATTGATAGCCTTCAGAGAAAAATTGTCAAAATCTCTTCTGTTTTAAGGCAAAATCCACATGACTCAACATGACCCATCGAGCAAACATTCCACCACAAGTGCTTTCACTTGCAGTTTGCCAGCAGAGTAGGGGAGAGGACTCTGATGGTGCCTCTTCCTGCTCTTCTGCCCTGCTACTGCCACCAAAATGCAGATTTGCATTTCTTTGGGCTGAAAACTAAGGTCCTGCTCTCAACTGCACTGAAAATGGCTGACTTTAGGGCCACTTCCTGTGCTGCTGAAAGTAGTGCTGCGCAGAAGTGGTAAAGCCATAAATTCTTCCCTTAGCTGTTTTCACTATCATGGTCACCTTGTGTGTGTGTGTTAGTGAGGACAGCACATATCCTGCTTCTATGGCTTGAACACTTCTTCTGGCCCATGCACCAGGAACTGCCATTGTCCCAATCCTGCCCAGGTGTTCCCTTCCAACAGTGCTATTCATAAGCTTATTAAGGTATTTTATATACCGAGGAAAAGTTGCCTCTCATCCATTGACATCCAACATTTCAGTCTGCATGAAAAGGATGTACACACTGGATGTTAACAAATGCCATGGTGATCTTGCCAGTGTTCCAAAACTTGTATTTTCACCAGTAAAATTTTACTATAATTTATTCTTCTGAAAAGCCAATATGGACATACTATCATGGCAAAAATGTGTAGCTCAGCCTTGGAGTTGTGCATCACTCAGAGTTCAGTGCTAATGATCTTTCTTAATGATGGGTTAAATAGCTACTTTTATGCTTTTCCTACCTAGTCTGGTAGCAAAATGTCTATGGAAAGCAAATGCAGCTCAAATGCCACGTTGGCCACTGTAATGCCACCAGAACTGTCTGGAAGTTTCTAGAGCTCTCTCTGAACTGTTCCTGCTGTGGACAACTTAAAGGTTGTCCACAGGTATTCCAGTAGTCCCATGAACAATCTGAAATGGTGCCTTCACACTCTGTGGGATGCTGTGAAGGAAGAGGAAATGGACTGCCCAACTGCGGCTGCACAGTCATTTGCATTGTCCACCACCCCCTGGAAAGACCAAACCTGCTACAGATGCCAGTTCGGATTTTTCAGTGATGATCTACATGGCCCATTTGCATTGGTTGCGCTGCTGGAACAGAACAGAGGTGTTCCAGTGTGCAGATTGCAAATAGCCCAACCCTACCAAGATCTTGACTAGCCTGGAATTGTCTACTTAAGACAGTTCCAGTCTGGTAAGTTCAAACCTGACCTCAGAGATGGCTTGCAGTTGGGATTCTTAAATTAGTCTGTCTCCTTTGTCTCCTAAGTATTCATTGGCGAACTAGAGATGGGATGTGTACCACAAGGTACTATCTCTATGGTGTTTTTGAGCTGCTGCTTCCTTTTTTTTTCTTTTTCTTTTTTTTTTGGCTACATGTTAATGCAGCCCATCAAAGGTTGTGGATTCTTTTCCTGTACACAGTCTTGAACTGTAGCCATTGGTAAACCTACACCAAACCATGTCATGCACAGATCTCCTTCAGGAGCAGGCTTAGTATTCTGTGTTCTGCAGGTTGCTTATAACTGCAGAAACTGTGGTTACTATAACCTGGAATCTGTATCATTCAAACGGTGGTCTGCATTTGGCTTCATGTATTATAGATTGTTCAGGCTGGTTTGGTGTGTTTTTTTAAGTCTATCTGTTAACTAAGGTTTGTGTTAGTTTATTAGCAAGACTGGTTCACTGTCTCCTCAGACCCTAGATCAGCTGAACTTTCAGAGGGAGGGAAATCCATACAAAATTAAATTAACAATCTGAGAATTTGAAGTATAGTGTGCCAGCACGTATTCCTTGCCACTGGTGCACGATGGCTATAAAAGCAAGATGCCATAGCAGTCATTATCCAAAGGGTCTTGGGGGACCCAAACCAGTTCAAATAATGTTACCCAAACTGAATCGGCTAACAACTACCATGGCACCTTCTGTCTAGAACACCTGCAAAAATACACATGTATTCAATGTTAGTTTCATTTCTGTAGTCTTTCATTACTGAAACGGTTCAGCAGAACCAGGAGAGTTGCAGAGAGGAACAATTCTCCTGCAAACCACTTAATGTTTTCCCTTTCTGCCAACTCTGTATTCATTTAAAATAGTTCTTATCAAGATCCTGGAAGAATGTTAGATATAAAACAAGAAAGGTGCCATGTTGCAACTTGACTTTGTTGTCAGGAAGGGAGACGAGTTTCATCTCAAATTCCATAAGTTCCTTTATAGGAAAATATATCACAGGATGCGTTCTATGAGGGTAGATAACAGACTCCTGTTTATAGCTTCGTTACAACAGTACTTTGAGGTTATATAAGTGGTGGAAATACAAGAACACTGTATATTACTAGTGGCAAGACGTGCATGGAACCTTTATAGCACCATGAATGCATCATAAGGGGCCCACCCTCATCCAGCCACCATGTCCCTATAAGTGCTCTTTAAAGGACCAGAATAGCTTTGACGACTTTTCCTGCCACCACTCAAGGAAACTGACCTGCTTCTTGAACACAGGAAATGGTTTATGAAGCTATTTCTTGTGTCTGATTCCTCTTCCTTCCTTGCTGTAAGCATCTTGGTCAAGGAACTCTTGTCTCCAAGCTGTGAAGTCTCCAAGCTGGGGACAGTTGGCAGCATGCAAACAGTGTCTTGCTATTTTAAGAATGGTGTTACAAGCTTAACACTATTCTTAATGTATAGGGAGAAGAGTGCTATGCTGCTAGCACTCTTCCCTCTGTATATTCCAATTTGGTCAGTTTAGAACAGATAACAATTAAGTGTTGGTTGCTATTTCCATTCTTCAATAATCCCCTTTCCTGTTAGGTCAGGCCACACTCTCTGTTTGTTAGCCAAGCTGTCATCATAGGACAAGGAAAAATGTTGTTTGAGTTGCAAAGTTTGATGAGCCTCATATGATATGAGAACTTGATAATAATTTTCACACTATTGTGCATTTGTCCAACCGTGGAGGCCACTCTTAGTCAAGATGAAGCAATCTGGTGTATTCCACAGGCTAGTTGTGTTGCAGTGCCCTGGCCCAGCCCAACTTTGGATGTTGGAAATGAAAGTTCTTGGCCTCTGAAATTTCCAAACTGGGCTGTTTTCATAGGATGCCATTTCTACGTGTCTGGAGAAATGATGTTGGGCTCCATTCACTGAATGGAATAACTGACAGTTGGTCTGGTCTACCCCCGGGAATGTTTGGAAGACCCCTTTGAGATGGTCTTCCTGTGGAGTGGGCTCCAGCATCATTTTTGTGCCAGAGGCCACTTCAATATCTGGTCCCATGTGAACAGGCCATTTCCCAGGAGGCATGGATTCCTAAATGATCTTTATACTGTGCAGACTTAACATTGAACAAGGGGTGCAGTCCAGCAACCCAGGGTGAAAGTTTTGCAAGTTGCTAATCCCAGAAAATTACTGCTCCTTCTTATCCATTCTATCAATAATAATAATAATAATAATAATAATAATAATAATAATAATAATAATAATAATAATAATAATAATAATAATAATAATAATAATAATAATAATAATAAATAAGAGGAATGGAAATGCCATTGACCATTTATTTTCAGTGACCTAATCTAGTAAGATTTTTTACTCTTATCATGCAATCCTATGCGTCATTGCTTGGTTTGTACAGCCCCATGGCTAAGTAAGTGTGTAGAGGTGTGCAGTCTTGAGGATCATATCAGAAGGTTCATGTTATGACCTTCCAAGAATATTGAATATATAAGTAACATTGCAGTTCAACTGCTCCATCACGTTAACAAAATAGTTCCCTGTACTCTGGAACCCCACTGTTTTCTCCGTTTCATTCTGTAGAGGCACAAAATTTATGACGATGCAGTCTTTTTCTCTGCCTTGAGATGCTAGATCAATTCAAACACTAGCTTTTACAATGAAAGCATGTATTGGCTGCAGCGCTACCTGGCTCCCATGTCTCTTGTGATCCATCTGATTTCTTATGAATAATGAGGTAGATCTCCATCAAGTGTGAGGAGACCCTATGGCCCTTTCAGTGTCACGTGAACCTGCAAATAGCAAGGTGTGTATATGTTCCGCTATGGCAGGGCAGCACTCGCCTATACACAGTCCTTCCACATTATTTCACCCCTGTGCTTGAATATTTTTGATTGTGAATACCTGTGGGATGAAGTTCTCCTTTTAGTAATTCAAGATGCTTCTAACTGCAGTCTTCTTCACCAGTAACTAATATTCACCATCTGCCAGGACATCCTACTGTGCAAAGTTCACAAAAACAAAGTGAGAGCTGCAGAACATTGGGGAAGAAGGAGAACTTACAGTAGATAGTTTAGAAGTATTAAATCCCCCCCCCCCCATCTGCTCCTTCTTCCTTGAGTTCCTACTCTTAAACCTGAAATCTACCACCTTTAGTAACTGTCTTGGGCCCTTTCTGCACTGGGTTTTATATCTCAGAACAGGTGCCTGCCATTGTCTACCCAGCACGTGGATGGCAGGTCCATATTCAGGATATAATCTGCAGTAAGGCCCAATGTAGTTGTCCTCTATTTCCATCGATAAGTTTGCTGAAGAGAGAGGAAGAGAAAAGACCTTATCCATCTTTGTCATTTAACACAGCACCAAAAATGCACCAATGGATATTTCACTGCTGGAATGACATCACACTCCCAAGAATACCCTTTAAATGTATCACTCTGGATTAACTCTAGAATGCTCCTCACTGTTCTGTCTTGTCTTTTTATGCTTCACGGAATGTTTGTTTTCTCTCTTTGTGCTTTCTTTTCCTCACTCCACTTTTCATAATGCATGTTCATTTTGACTCACAAACATGTTCCTGGTGTATTTCTTATGCAAACAATTCTTCAGGCAGCAAAAAGATGTCTGTTACATCTAAACTTGAATAATAAAGTTTTACCACCAGTTATAAAAAAAAAAAGAAACGAAACTAAAAGTTTGGAGTCTTGTTTTATAGCAGCTATTACAAAAATGGTTATATGGAGAGAAGAGGAAAGCAGTTGTTCATGGGAGCAAACATACAAAGGCTTGCGTTGCACAAGGCTTAAATGATGGTGTTCACAACGAAAAAGTGGTTTCAGCAGGATCATTTCCTTTATTTTGCACCATATTGTTTTCGGGGGGACAGTCTCCTTTATGTTTCTTTTCTCTCATTTTATGTACCTTCTTTCTTGGATGAAAATCATAGCAGCACAGTGTTGTTCACACCTTAAGAAGCTGCTTAATTCCACATTTCCACTGCCACCAGAATCATAGAGTTTCATCCTTCTTCAGACAAAGGGATAATCTCCTCTGTCCTGAATGTGGACTGAAGTTTTTTCACACCTTGTGGAATGCTTCGAGCCAATCACTGGAAAACCATATCTGCTGGAGCCTTCCTGATAATTCTCTTGTTCCTCTCTGGGCAATTCCTGCTGTTGTCCACAACTGTTCCAGAACAGTTCAGGTTCTCCAATGGTAATCTGGATGAGCCATTCACACTTTTTGCACTGCTGGAACAGGGCAGAAGTATTCCAGTATAAAAACAACAAAGAACTTCAACTGTGTCTGATCTTCACTGGCCTGGAATGGTCTTTAGACCCCATTCTGAAGTGCAAGTTAGGCCTTGGATTCTGAGAGCCTGGGTGGGCCCATCATCAATATCTATAAACAAAAGAAAGAACTGAGTTAACATAAGAGAGCAAGGCAAGATGAACAGCTGTCTAATCCTTCTCTAAATACCTTGTTGGTTAAGAAGGTGCTGGACATGAAAAAAAAAATCACTGGCGTCTAATCATATAGGAGCCAGAATAGGCAAACAGAGCCAATATTGCTGGTCTACCCCTTTGAATGACCCCTTTGAATGAATGAAAATGTGGAAGTTCCCATACTTCCTTTAGCAGGCTAGTGTTTCCTACACTGTGCTTGCACAGGACATCTTTGTCACAGTTTATGCCAGAACCACCAGATTGATTTATCTGGAAATTGCATTGTGGGCCTGATTTCTTCACTGGCTCACTGTATTCCGGGGCTATATCAGGAGCACCAAAGCTAATTAGTACAATTAAGAACTGATCACAGTGAGTCATTCTTTCATCTCAGCCTTCCTCCAGGAGCTTTTCACCCTTGGCCTGAAGACAGTTCCAGGCAAAGTGCAGGAATGCATTCTATGCACCACAGTCGACCTCAAATAGTCCTCCAAGACTCCCACCTGTTCCTCATGCTTGCCTTAAAAGCTGTTTCCAGGCTATTCTGTGCCATGGGGAATGGCCTGAGACCAGTGAAAATGAGATGCTTCCAGGCCTTGAGTCCCAATCCAACTCGCCCTGCCTTTGCATAGCATTCACGCCATCCCCTCATCCAATCACAGCAAGGGGTGGGCAAGGCATACGAAGTTAGGACACAAGACCTGGAATGTGTCCCTTCATAATATGCCTGCCGCAGTGGGGCAGGAAAGGGGATGTTTCTGCGCCAGGGTTCAAACATCCTTGGCTGATCTGGACATTAACTGGCCTGGTATAGTCTTCTCATTCAGGCAAGTGCAAACTGGGCCCTAAGAATGGAAAAGCTGTGGTCTCCCAATCACTGCAGGCTATCAGCTTTCTCTTCTCCTAGGCAGAGTTAAAAAAAAATAGGGCATAGTGTCCCAGCAACATCTTGAGGACCGACTGATTCCCCATATCTGGTTGAAAAGTTCTTGATCACAGCCTTCTGGGTGAAAAGGCTTCTGTAACACCTAAGTTGAGGTTTCTTCCCTCAGTCTTATACAATCTCAGAGATTCACTCCTCAAAGGAAAGGAGCCAAGAGAAGGCAGTGGGGAAATAGACAAGCGCAAATTCTTAGTTGATAGCATCCATTGGGTTGAACTGCAGAGTCATGAAAATGGAAATATTCTTCTGTGGTCACCACTTCCATAACTGTTCCTACTGACAGCTGGAAGGAAAGGATTCTGTACAGGGCATGCTTGCAAATATATCCCAACATGGCTGACAAATGTTTCCTCCATCAGACAAATATTTGGGGTCACTTCCAGGCAACCTGTTTTATTGTCCTAATTGATCTGCAGAAATTTTACAGTCTGCAAATGCAACACTGCTGTCAAGCAGTGGATGCAAATAAGTTTGGATACATCACTTTGGGGGGGGGGGGGCAGATAGGGAACAGTTTATTGCCCCGGGCTGCTGTAGCACCATTGCTGTTTATCTGTCAGGCTGGCAAAGAATGACCACAAGACTCTTTCTTGAAAAAGATGAACAGTGATTTATTTCAGCTCAGCATTAGGACATTTCTTGTTGGGAGCAACTTGGAACAGAAAGCCCAGCATATTTATATGTTTCATAGCTGGGTGGGGTTTGGCCCTTAACCAATGAGCAATAACTATTTTTCAAAACCAATTTAAACTTGGCGCAAAACCTTCTTACACAAATGTATCACTTGACCTCAGCAGGGAGGGGGGAGTCAACTCTCAGTTCAACAGGCAGCCATTATATACATATATACCGAATCCCATAGGTGCCAGAGATCTTACATACAAATATTATGGCAGGCAGCTAGCCCTGCCTGACATTATCAGAATGTACCTACTGGGTGTGGGTTATGACGGCGCAGTTTATTGCACAAAGACATATCTCACTGTCTACCTGAATGAGTGAGTCATCAGTTAAAAATGCATTGTAGAACCAGAAGCAATCTCCCAGAAGTAACCTTTCAGATATCTCAGTCTTCTAGCAGGCAATGCTGGGGGTAGAATGCTTGGCGCTTGCTGATTACATGTCCCTATTATTTTCTACACATCAATATGAAGGTCCTTTGCCTTTACCTTATTAATAAGTATTTCTCAACCTATCTTCCAAGCCTTGATGAGACAAAAATGTGGGATCTTGTTTGGATCCCTTTATTGCCTCTTGCCATCGATGCCAGAGAGCAGGGCAACATGATGGGGCTAGTGAGGGCACTTACCTTCTTTTTCACTGGTCCTGTGATGTGGCATTTCACGTGATGCAGCTACCATTTTCTGGCTAGTTTAGGTACCACAACTGTGTGGAAGTCATCTCCAAGATGGCAGATCACATGAAAAAGACAGCTAAGTACTTTTGCTCTTTACGTAAAACCTGGGTTGGGAATTGATTTTTCAGGGTCTATGTTAGAACGGCCAAGGATACATGGTAATCCCAATAGTTTTAGGCCTTGTCTGGATGGGGCCTTGATTTCATGATGTCCTGCCCTCCAAACTTCAGTGGTCAACATAGGAGAATGCAACTGGAAGCTCCCTTCCCTTAATAAACAGTTTTTCAGCTTTGCTTGAAGTTCACAGTGTCAGCAAATCTTATTCAAGCTGAAATAGGCCAAATCAAAAATCGCTGACGATACACAAACGTCGTATGAAGCTGACAAACCACTTTCTGATGTGGGGGAGAGAGCTGCTGGCTATACTTCCACATGATGGCCATGGATTCATCCAAATTCTAACCAGTCCTGCTTAGATTTTTGAAATCAGCCTAGATTGGGTAGCTGTTGCCACTTACTGTGACAAGTAACTGCTCTTAGGGAATGGCACAAGTAGCTTTCAAGGGGTCTTGTATCTCTACTGAGAAGTCCAGTCAACACCAAAGCTGGATATGAAACCCAGTGACACTTCCCAGTGCATTTTATGGACCATGTAGGGGGAGAAACAGCACATGGATTCCAGATTATGGGCCTGATTACATTTTCCTTGGTGGAATGGCTTAGTAATTCTATTCCACAGAGGTTAAGACCCTGTGCACTTCCCAAACAGATCATCAGCTCTTGAAGTGTGGATGGAACAGTCAAATCACCATGGAAACAGCTGCAGAAACATCCAGCATGTGCCGGAACAGCGATTTCTGCAGCAATTGACCCACAGCACACAATTGCATAGACACACCCACACCACCAACCTGGAATTCACTGGGCTGCCCCCACTTAAGTTGTGGAGATTTTTTTCCACAGCTAATGACAGTCAGGGCAGGTGGAGGGAGCAGGGAAAGTGAGAACAGGCCCCACATCTAATACTCCTCCCCCATTTAGGCAAACTCTATGTATAGGAGTCTCCATGTTTTGCACAGGACCTCAGAAACTGCTGGAGCTGGCATGCCCTCAAACTGTGCAAGACTTTTTATTGCTAATTTGGCAATAGGAAGACTGGTTTTTGTGCAGGCATCAAAATGGTGTGATTCAGGAAAAAGTGTGACCAGGCTCTTTAACTCCTTGAATAAAACTGTTCAGTGGCATGGAGAAGGTTCAGGTATTGAATCAGGGGTGGCAAGTACTTGTGGCTTGTGGGGTAGAGAACAAGGAGGCTAAAATTAAATGGTTATGGGCTTCAGAATCAGAAAAGGTAGGTGTAGGGCCCTTTTGCACTTAACTTTCCCAAAGGAAGTTAAGTTCAGGGATTGCAGCTGGCGTCTGCATTGCAAGCGCTGGCCCATTGCAAATATAACCCAGACTTACCTGGGATGTGTTGAAGTGTGGACAGTTCCGTTCAGGACTGTCCACAATCTCTTTGTTGCTATGGTTCATGACTCTATGGCCATAGCCACCCTGCCTCCATGCAATTATTGCAAAGAAATAGTGCAAACACCGCATGTGGGACTGAACCAGGAGTGCCTTAGGCACTCATAGTAAAGTTGTGAAGCAGTTTTTACTGCTCCACATCTAGTGATGTTCGGGATGGCCATGCATACTGAGCTGCTCTAGGATGAAGGTGGCACTGTGGTGGGTGAATGCACCATGCCAGAACATGTGCAGCGGTCCTGATCATCCAAGTGTGAACAGGCCCCTAACAGTAGGCAATGCACTGTTGGCTGAAGTTCTAAACATACATGAAAATTTAGTTCATTGAGCATGATAAATTCACTAGTCGACCTTTGAATTAAAGATGGAAGGAAGAAGGAAAATTAACCAAGGGTGCATACAGACTTCTTAATAATGTGCATCAGAATGTGCAGCCAAGATGGAGCTGTCACACACGACGGCCAATACTTCGTAGCAGTGTTGCATTATAGAGATGCTACTGCAAATTTATTTAATGCTTATATATCAGCATTCCATGTGCAGTATTTGGAAAAATCGAAGTTTCCTGCCAGTCTGGACAGGATGGCGGGAATTGCCAGCGAGAACAGAGACAGAAGCTCAACTGCGATTGGCTACCTCATCCCATGTGACGCACATGCCAACACAAACTCCTGCAATTTCCTCCTTGGAAGCTCCAGGGGGCTGCTGTGGTCTGGACGCTGGGTCCTCACTTCATAGCACGTAAGCTGCAAATTTTTTTTATAGCTGCAGATTTAATCTGCTAATCTGGAAGGGGCAGATTTAGAGTTTAGTACCTTAAACTTTAAGGTACTAAGTGTTTCTTTGCCCCGGACAGATCTGAGGAGACGTCAACTTCAGAGAACAACTGTTAGTAGGGATAACCACCCGCTACCAATCCAGCACCTTCCACATTTTATCCTTTGCTTATTGATGCACAGCTTTCCCTTCAGGTCATGAAACGATTTACATCTTAGAAGCACAGGAAGATGGATTTAAAGCAAGAGTTTAAAACACCCAACTGGTCGCAAACATTTCAGGAAGGCCCCAAGGGTTAGTATGATGGAAGCAGAAATAAAAAATATGTGGCAGTCACCAAGATGATAAGTTTTCCAGTAGAACTGAGTGAATTGATTGATATTCTTAAATAAAACAGTTTCCAATGTGATTAAAAATGTAGTGATAGCCTACAATAAAACTGGAGAGTTTGGAATGGATAACAAATGGAAAAAAAATCAGGGTATTCATTAGGGATGTGCAAGAATGTTCTGAACATTTGAAATTTCATGGAATTCGATCGAATGTGGACGTTTGAATTCGAATAGAATATCTTCACATTTGAATTTAAACATTCGAACTAATTTTGAATGTTCTGAAATATTTGTTCAAATGATTAGGATGTATAGATATTTATGTATTACGTACGTATCTGTCAAAATACCATATGTATCTACGCATTTGCGCTTATAATATGGAACGAAAACGGGATGCATACGGGATAAAATGGGATGCATACAAAATGCATACGGATATGTGTAACAGATACGAATGTTGTTGACATTCGTATCTTTAAATTTGTATCTAACATTAGAATGAATAGATTCAAATGTACTGGATTTGAATCAGGTTTTGTTGCATTTGGATTTTAAACATTCAAATCGAATTGAATGCTTTGACATTCAATTCAACTCAAATTCAAATGCAAAAAAAGCATTCGTGCACATCCCTAGTATTCATAGCACCCAAGTTTACCCAGCACGTGCTTAATCTACGTTATTTAGATAATCCAGAATAAAACATGGATAATCCAGAGTAAAATTTGTCTGGATGTGCTTTACTCTGGGTTATCCAAATACAGCAGATTACTGTATATTCTGGCGTATAAGACTACATTTTAACTCAGGAAAATCTTCTCAAAAGTCGGGGGTCGTCTTACACGCCAGGTGTCGTCTTCTTATATGGCGAGTATATCCCAAACTCTATATTTTAACTGGAAAAGTTGGGGGTCATCTTATATGCCGTTGTCTTATACGCCAGAATATACGGGTAAGTAAATGCTGTCTTGATGAAGTTTTGGTCCCAATTTAAAAGGGTTTAGGGAAAGGAGAAAACAATTGCAAACATACCACTACGCGTGTATTGCCAGAGTGGAAGGGGCATAGGACCCTTTCTGCATTTACCTTGCTTTGTTCTAGGCCATAGGACTGGCCATGGATTCTGGAACATGGCAAGAACATAAGAACATAAGAGAAGCCTTGCTAGATCAGGCCACAGCTCATCTAGTCCAGCATCCTGTCGCACACAGTTGCCCACCAAATGCTCATGGGCATCTCAAGCAGAGACAAGGACAGACCTTCTCCTGCTCTAGAGTCCCAGCAGATGGCTTTAGAAGTGCCCCGGTTCCTCCCCCCCCACACAGCCTGAAAGATGCACCTAGGCATTTGTTCTAGTAGCCATTGATACATGTGTCGTCCATAAATTTGTCTAACCCTACCTTAAAGCCATCTAGACTGGTAGCTGTCACCACCTCTTCCGGCAGCACATTCCATAAGCCGATGACCCTCTGGGTGAAGAAATACTTCCCCCTGTCAGACCTGACTCTCCTACCCATCAGCTTCATAGAGTGCCCCCTGGTTCTAGTATTGTGTGATAGAGAAAAGAAATTTTCTCTATCCACCTTTTCTATACCATGCATAATTTTATATACTTCAATCAGGTCCCCTCTTAAATGCCATTTCTCCAGACTGAAGAGGCATAGACGTTGCAGCCTGGTTTCGTAAGGGAGGTGTTCCAGACCCTTAATCATTCTGGCTGCCCTTCTCTGCACCTTCTCTAGTTCCACAATATCCTTTTTGAGGTGTGGTGATCAGAATTGTACACAATATTCCAAATGTGGCCTCACCACATTTGGTTGGTCTGAATCCAGATTAGTCTGTACTGTGGCCCTGAAGTGCACACGGGGGCATCCAAGGGCTAGAGATAAATGTTCTTAGCTTGGGGGACTCTAGGACAATATTTAGGGTGAAGTTTGGTGTGCCACTGAAATTGCTCCCTGAAATTCCACATGAAGGCATGTCTCTGCACAGCACAGCTCCTTCTTCGGCATCAGGGCCTGCACCTGATAGTGACAATTAATCCTGACAACCAGTGATCCCAATTAGAAAGGCTCTGATTGAGATCACGCTCTGAGTAATAGCTCATTTCAGTGCAATATGTGGCCATTTAGATCCAGACTAAAGTGCATCCCCATTTAACCAAAGGCCAGAGCAAAGAGATGCGTCTTCACTGCTTTCCTATACATGTACTGCAAAAGTGCCTGATGTACCTCAAGAAGGACACTATTTCAACGCCTAGGGGCCATCACAGGGAAGGCCCTCTCCTGAGGGTGGTGGGACAACCAGGAGGGCCTCCCCTGCAGATCTTAAAGCACGGGCAGGTCGATATGGAAGAAGGTGTTCCTTTAGATATTTGGGGCCCAAGTCATTTAGGGCCTTATAAGTCAAAGTTAACACCTCGAAATGGGCTCTGTAGCCACTTGGCAGCCAGTACAACTTTCAAGACCATCATGATGTGCACCCGGCCAACTGTCTTAGTCATCAATCTAGCAGCTGCATTCTGCACCAGCTGCAGCTTCTGAACCATCTTCAAGGGCAGCCCCATGTAGAGGACATTACAATAGTCCACTTTATTATAGACATAGATCACATTATGTGACTGCCAAAGGATGCAAGTGCTATTCCAGCAATGGACCATGAAAAAGGACCTGGGTTGACTTGTTGCTATAATGCCAGTTGTCCAGAATTTTCCATGGCCTGTCAGCATCCTAAGTGTAGGAGAAGCTTAATAACCTTGGAACGCCCTCACAAACAGGAAACAGTATTTTGCATTCCCACGTAAAAAATAGCCACCTACTTTCCCATTTACTTACCAATTACTGGAGGCTTTGCATCCCTTGCTATTGATCCATTCTTGAATCAACCTTATGCAAATCTCTAGTGCAGTGTGTTTTGTCATAAGGATCTGAATATAATTGGCATAGGATTAGGGAGGTGCATGAATGTGTTTTTTTAAATTTAGTTCGTATCAAATAAAATGCAAAAAAAATTGAATTTGTTTGAACAGATCCCCTTCAAATGTGGTAGGATTCAAATCTAATATGAATGTTCAATAGAAATTTGATATGTATCTGCTCTGATGATGTCAAATCCGCACTGAATCCACTTTGAATCTGCTCTGGATCCATTGCAGATGTGATTGGCACAGCCACTTTCCCACCTCCCAGATTCACGGATGTAACAAAGCTTCCTATGAATGTTCCAAAGCATTTAATTCAAATTCAAATGTCAATCTTCAAATGTGCCAATGTGCCATAGGCTTCGAATTTGATATGTACAAATTGCATATGAGTCCCCTACAAATCCCCTGCACAACCTCTCCGTATGTGTCAAATCCACCCTGAATCCACTTTGATTCTGCCCTCAATCCACTTTGTATCCACACTGGATCTGTTGCAGATGTGACTGGCGCCCACCTTTCAGGTTCAGGAATGTAACGGAGCTTTGTACGAACGTTCCGAAGCATTCAATTCAAATTCAAATGTCAGTCTTCAAATGTGCGAACATTCTATTCGAATTTGAATGTCGAAATTCACATGAACTGTACAAATTTTGAATGTTACAAATATTCATGCACATCCCTACGTGGAATGCTTGGCAGACCTTGCCCCTTTGACAGAGACAGGGATAAGACAAAGTTCCACTGTAGATCAAAACAGTTTCAAATGGAAACTTGCAAATGAGCATTCCTCCTACCACTGTCACTGATTTCTGGTGCAATTTGGTTTGCAACTCAGGCCCTTTCACTATCCAGATCAGGGGTCCTATGAAAAATTAACACCGATATTGTTATGCAAGTCCCCCCCCCCCAAGAAGGCCCATTTTTCTCCAGTTGACTCTGTGCACAAACACAAGCCTATTTGCTTTTCCACACGTTAACCTTCTTACCAACTATAGTACTAATGGATAATCAGATTGAGTAGCAAGGAGAAAAGCTGTCATTAAACTCCTGCCCTTACCAAAGAGTTCAAGGGTCTGGTCACACTTATTTCTGAATCACGCACTTTTCAGCCTGGCATTAAAGCCTCTTCCTCCTATTGCCAAATTAGCAATAGAAAATCTCTCACAGCTTCAGGGCAAGACAGCTTCAGCCTGAGAAGTTGTCAGAAGCACCTTGTAGAAACTGGCTCCTATCTAATTGTAGGTCAGGGAAGGCTTACACCTTGAAGCCATTGCCATAGGGAACATTTCGGTGGCTTTTTTTCTTCCGCTTGTACGTAGACCAGAATGCAAGGCATCACAATTCCATAACTACACCTTCCCCTGAGAAACCTACCATAGAATTTGCAACCAGGGTCCAGGTGATTTGTCCTGCTGACCTGTAAATGGCTGGAGAGCTGCTACTGATATTTCTAATGAGAGACCCTAAACTATGAGCCAGTTTGGTTTTCTGGTTACAGTGTCAGATTCTTACCTGGTGATCATTGGGTTTCATTCCACATTCGTCCACACCTACCTCACAGGGTGTCTGTTGTGGGGAGAAGAACAGAAAGCTTTATCAGCCGCTTTGAGTCCCCCTAAATGGGTGAGAAAAGTGTAAAAACAAACTACTACTCCTTTTCTTCTTCTTCTTCTTCTTCTTCTTCTTCTTCTTCTTTTTTTTTGCAGAGTGCAGGCTATCCCATAATATGCTGGACTGCACTAGGTATTCTGGGCTACTGGTAACCCATCCCAAGAACTGACCAAGAGCCAAGCCAAGCCTACCATTGGAGGCCAGAAGCAAACATTCATGGCCTTCAAAGTTGTTGGCCATGTTTGTTTGTTTTTTGCCCAGGTGCCCAGGAGTGCCAAATTTTTCCCACCACAGCCAGGTGGCTGGCCAAAGGGGCACTCAGCCATGTTATAACAGTCCATGGCAGCGCATTGACAACATGCTGTCTGTAGACCAGTCCACTGAAATGATCCATTTTGAACCACTTCAAAAAGTTCTACCAGAGAAGTGAGATTCGGCACCATTTTGATGTCATATCCCACTTCAGTGTTTTTCCACTGTCAATTGTACCCATTTTTGCACCCATTTTTGTACCTTTTGGCTGTGAGCCGGATAATCCTACAGCACCCATTTTGAACCCAATTGTTTCCACTGCCGTGGGGGAAATCCGAATCTTTTTGGCCTTTAATCCAGATTTTCTGTAGACCCCATTAATGGGGTCTACAATGGGGTCTTCTGCCAGAAAATCCGGATTAAAGGGAGCCAGGCTATGGGGTCCAAAGGAGGCTAGGGGGAGGGGATGCAACTTTGACCCCCCCCCAACATTGTCTTTGAAGTCATTTCAAAGTTGACTTCACATTCACTTCAAAGTGACTTCTAAGTCAGCTTCGAAGTTACTTCAAAATCACTTGGAATTTGCTTCGAAGACTGCACCCCTCTGCCCCCCAAAACACCTGGGGTAATGGACCGACCCCTTGTGGGTTGATCCAGATTCCCCAGATGGGTGCAAAACTGTTTCCACAGCAGGGGTGTTAGCACCCATTTCTAATGGGTTCTACACCTCCTGTGGAAACACATTGGGTGCTTCCCTTAATCTGGATCTACTAGATCCGGATTAAGAAATGTACCCATTCCTTAGATCCGGATCTTCTTAGATCCAGATCTAACGGCTGCAGTGGAAAAACATCCCATAACTCTGTCCTGGGCAGATTGAGCATATTAGTGTGCAGCACAGCTTCTGCTAGGCTTCTTCAGAGCCCAAATGGCTGGAGGATGAGCAGGATTCTACTAGGGACAGGTTCCCCCTCACAGTAAGTAGCATCCCTGGAAACAAAATTCCACATGGGGAGATAAAGACACCCCAGAAGATAACAAGACATCTTCACTTGTACTCCTTCATTTTCACTTCATTCTTAATTAACATTAACCATTAACATTAAGACCCATTCATTCATTCATTCATAAGCAACAGCAGAAACTTTTTGATTGAGAACAATGGGGCCCAAGGGTGGAAAGGGCCTTTTGTTTCACTGGTCTGCATACATGGTTGGCATTCTTAGAGCCAATGCCTTGCTGTGTTTTTTAATATTAAAAGTGGAAAAGAAAAACCAGCTCTTTGGAGAGGGGGGATCCAGCAACACAGCATAATTTGACCAGGATGCTGAGTCCATCAGTTCTGCTGATCTACAAGACACAGTGTTGCTTAGCTGCAGGAAACAGGGATATCACATCTGGAACTTCCCACGGACCGGCACCCTCCAGCTGTGCCACCTACAAAGAATGCCACCTCTGCATTTCCTTCCTGTTTCCTTCAGAGATACCCCCCCTCACACACCACACACACCAGTTTGATTGCTAACCAAATCCAAGGCAGCTTAACATATTTGCTCTGATGAGATCACACAGCCCATAGTGGTATGGCTACAAGCCATTTGTTCCATTATACTGCAATTTCCTTTCCTCGTAGCTTTTTGTCTCATTTGTTCGGAAGACAGACTCTCTGCCTGCATTTGAAATATTTCAAAGTGATATGAAAGATGGTGCAATTAAAACAAAAATGACTTCAAGGACCACAATTCCTAATGCAGCTCACACCAAATGGATCTTTAACTTGTTCATCATTTACACTGAAGGGAACAGGAGCTCTCTTTCATTTAAACACACCCCTTTCTTTCGTCTTGAGCAGCAATTTTAAAACCTAAAAAATAAAAACCTTTAGAAGGCAAGAAGGAGTGGAAAGATGCTTATCTAGGAAATTTGGGTGAAGTCTGATGCAGAGGCAGGGAATAATTCCTGTCGGGATTTCTAGGCCATTTCTGTATGGAATGCATTATCCTGTGCTGTGCTGGTCCCGGGTAGAATCAAGTGAAAGTTTTCAGCCTCTTAAGTTGCCAGATGGGATCCCCGAAAATGGCACACTTCTGGCATTGCAGCTGGAAGTGAAATGGTTCTGGGGTGCCCTGCCCTGATGGACCAGATCAGTTGCCCATGTGCCATTGGCACAACAGTGGCTGGTTTGGTATGCCACTGTGCAATGCTGCGTGGTCTGCTTATAAGTGGTCCACCATTGGCATGGGTTATGGTGCCATTTTTGGGTGGTAGACCAATCAAATGCTCCATCCCATGTGGATGCAGTGCTCTATTAGGAGACGTGGCTTCCTGGTGGAGTATTCTGCAGTGTGAATGCAGTGTGAATGCAAAATTCCAGTGAGGCTGTTGGCCCATTCTACCAGGCTCAGCGTGGACACAGCCCTTGTCTCCAGTAGTGATAATCCAGAATTCTGCAATTCTGAGTTAGGGACCATTCAGTACGAAAACTATGCCAAATTTTGTTTCACAGTTATGGGCCATGATCACACCTTCACTCTAAAACTTCTTCAGTCCCATCTTCAAGTCTGACTCCTCACACCTTTTCATTTCTATCCATTTTATTTGTGGACTTTCCACCCTCCATTTTGACCTTCCTGAATGTAAAATCCACAAATGAAATGAATAGAAATAAAAAGATCTGAGGAGGAGTAAATCGGAAGATGAACTCAAGAAGGTATGACCACAGTCTTGGTGTTGCTTTCTTATCATTATCCAGTTTTTAATTCCATTTTCAGTGGCAACCTTTCGCGTTGTTTTTGTTTTTAAAATGGTTTTAACTTTTTTCTTCTTCTGTGTTTATATTGTTATCCACTTTGGAATTTTTCAGTCAACAAAGAAGCATCATGTATATGTTCAAATAATAAACCTGCCCTCCTCTGGGCAGGACATACTCCAAGGTAAAAACCTAGGCACAATCCTTTTATGAGAACCTCTTGGAAGATCTAATTTTGTCCTGCCTTAATGCAAGGACCTGTCTGCCCTGGGCTTTATTCTTAGAATAGGAACATGCCATCCACACACTAGTGCGGACTATGGTTAAGGGTGAGGCCTGCTGTATTCTACTCAGAGCGGTCAGGGTCTAAAATAGCCCTCACTTGTTCTCTGGACAGTGAGAAAGTGAGTTTTCACTGATACTTCCTTGCTAACTACTGCTTCTGTTAACATTAAGATTTCTTTCTTTTTAAAGTGTCAGCCATTTGGTTCTCCGCACTGACAGTTTTGAAAGAGATGAGCTATTCCGATGGACAGGAGGGACCTGCTGAAACCTGATACAGATGATGTTTGCCATGCCACTGGTTTCCTCTGATTTCCCTAAAGAATACTGAAAAACCTGATGTGAACAACAACACTTAACTGCAGCCTTTGTTGTAAATGAAAGGGCCTCCCTGATACCTCAAGGAAGAAGACATGCCTTTCACACTTTGTAGCTACAATGTCATTGAAAATGTCTGAATCACTTCCCACCACTATTAAAGGATTGACATCTTAATGGTGAGATTGATACTGTGGAAGTCTGGTCACGTACCTCCGTGAATGTCCCCACATATCTCTTCCAAGCGGCTACATCAATGTCAGTAGAGGTGGCCAAGATAAAATGTTTGGCAGCTGACAAAATCCTCTCCAGCTTCCTTCTGGAGATCACTAAGAAAACACTAATACAGAAAAAAGATATTCTTAACTTTCCAAAGGTGAGGTAGCTTGTTCATCTGTCTTCTCCTAGGAAACAGTGGTGATGGTTTGTGAAGATAATGAAACGGCTACACTTGGTTTTGTCTAGTCTTAAATGGAAAAAAAATCAGTTTATTATTCTCCCATTTAAGTTTTAGGATAAAATGCTTGTAATGTAGACCCTTGCCTTCCTAAATACAGTGCAAGCTACACATTATATGGCTTTGCTTTATACGCAAGGATTCTTTGTATCTTTCAAGCACTCCAAAGGAAGGGAGGGAGGAAGGATAAAGAAAGAAAGAAAACAATAGCATTTTGGCCCACTGTACTGAAAAAGCCAAAATCGCAGATAATTGGAGTCAGCAAAGGATCTGACAGCAGAATGGCAAATGTCTCTTGTTGGTGGCAGAAGGCACTGAAATGCAAAGCACATTCAGAGGTTTCCAAGTTGAGATGACTTGGTAACTTCCAAACATATCCATTGGATTAAGCCCTAGTAAGAAGTGCATGGATGAATTTGTTACAACACACAAAACAAAGGCTGTTTCTTCACTCACATGATTAAATAATAATAATAACAACAACAACAACAATCATCATCATCATCATCATCATCATCATCATCATCATCATCATCATCATGCCTCCGATGGGTGTGGCCTTGTCGTGGCGGTGGGGCTTGAGTGCTCCAATGAAGCTGAGAGCTGGGCGAGCGGTAGTGCAAACTACTGGCAGGTTCAACCATGCCGGAGTGGTCGAAGCAGAGGAGCCAGACTAAGTGCACCCAACCCATTGGAGACACAAACAAAAAAAGAAGTCTATACTGGCTCGGTCATCGCCCAGGATAAAAAGGACCGCGGCGGTTGCTGAGGAACCTGGGCAATCGTCGACAAATGGGCTACAGGAACAAAATCCACAAACAAGGAAGCGGCAGAAATTCTCAAGGTCAGAGAATCGTGTAGTCATGAAGTGTTACTACAAATCAGAACCTGGAAAACGAGGCTATCAAAAACGGATGCACCAGCTATGGAAACAAGAATACCCAGATTCGAAGATAACAGAACTGCGGCTAGCTGATCAGAGAAGATTCATAAGCAGGACTAAAGTGTTCAGTGAAGCTGAACTCAAAGAAATACGAAAAACTAATGAAACTGAAGCACCGCAGCCTATTGTGGCAGCAACAGAAGCTCCAACAAGACCAGGAGTCACTGATCACCTAGAACCTGATGAAAATCTGGAAATTCTGCAAGAAGAGGAAGAACAGCAGCATGAAGTCATGGATGAAACACCTGGCACATTGTCTCAAAGACAGCAGGAACTGAAGGACAGAATAATGGCTCATACAGCATCAAATACAGAGCGAAAGCGACTGCCAACCCTAAAAACTATAGGCAGAAAACGACTTGTCCCACTGATGAATGACGTCAACTCTGCCCTTGTAACTGTTCAGGTAGCAACAATCGAAGAACTGAACCAGCTCGCCTACAGTACAGCTGTGATAGTAACAGAAGAACTAGGGTTACTGCAACCAAAACCAACTAGAAAATCAACTGGAAAGCCAAAGTGGAAAGTTCGACTGGAACTGAAAATAAAAAGCCTGAGATCAGATGCCAGCAACCTAAAAAACATGAAGGAGAAGAAACTGAACAACGAGAAGACTAAAGAAAATCTGATCAAAAAATACTGGCTGAATACAAGGAAAATTGATGAAGCTTTGGAAATCGTGAAACAGCAGATAACAGCTACAGCCAGGAAAATCGAAAGATATGAAGCAAGAATCATTCAGTACAGGCAGAACCAAATGTTCCAGTCTAATCAGAGGCAGTTCTACGAGAGCCTGCATGAGCAAGTAGACAAGAAAATTGAAAAGCCAGAGAAAGAAGCAACAGCCAACTTCTGGAAAGATCTCTGGGAGGCTGAAAAAGAATACAACAAAAGTGCTGGGTGGATAAAGGATTTCGAGAAGAAATTCTCCAAGAGCAAAATGCAGCAGCTGGAAATAACACCCAAAATGATCACGAAAAGAGTGAAGAAAGTGAAGAACTAGACATCCCCTGGCACTGATCAGTTGCATGGCTTCTGGCTCAAATACCTGACCAGCCTGCATGCAAAAATGGCCGAACTGTTCAATGAAATGCTGCAAACAGGAAACATCAGTGAATGGCTAATAACTGGCAAAACATACTTAATACAGAAAGATGCAGCAAAGGGAGCCACCCCAGGAAACTATAGGCTGATAACTTGTCTACCTAGTATGCTCAAGCTGCTGACAGGCATAATAGCAGACAGGATTCAAGACTACCTCGAAGACAACAACATCATTCCAGTAGAGCAAAAAGGAAACAAACGGAGAAGCAGGGGCACAAAAGACCAGCTACTGATTGACAAAATGATTCTGGAGAACTGCAAAAGCCGAAAAACAAACCTGCATATGACTTGGATCGACTATAAAAAAGCTTTTGATTCACTGCCACATGGTTGGATCACAAAGTGCCTGGAAACCATCGGGATCAGTCAGAACATCACCAAATTTATAGAAAGTGCGATGAAATGCTGGAAGACTGAGCTTTTTGTCGGAAATGAAAGCTACGGACTGATCAACATCAAAAGGGGCATCTTCCAGGGGGATTCATTGTCCCCACTCCTTTTCATCATCGCTATGATCCCACTGTCACTCATCCTAAAGAAAACAAACCTGGGCTATCAAACTGCCAGGAATTCACAGAAAATCTCACATCTACTGTACATGGATGACTTAAAGCTTTATGGAAAATCTGAAATCGAGATCCAGTCACTGACCAACACAGTGCGAATATTCAGCAGTGACATCAGTATGGAGTTTGGCCTGGACAAATGCGCCACAGTGGCACTGAAGAAGGGGAAGATTATTGAAAGTGAAGGCATTGAAATGCCAAATGGTCAAGCCATCAGGTCCCACCAGTCAGAAGCCTACAAATACCTTGGCATCTTGCAACTGGATAACATTAAGCATGGCCATGTGAAATCTGTGGTCAGTAAAGAATATATCCAAAGGACTAGAAAAATCTTGAAAAGTAAACTGAATGGAGGTAACACCATTAAGGCCATAAACACCTGGGCCATACCAATCATTAGATACACTGCAGGAATTGTGAACTGGACTCAGCTCGAATTGGACAACTTAGACAGAAAAACCAGAAAACTGATGACGATCCACCATGCACTACATCCTCGGAGTGATGTCGACAGGCTGTACTTGCCCAGGAAAGCAGGTGGTAAAGGACTTTTGCAAGTAAAGCAAACAGTGGAAGAAGAGAAGCATGCATTAGCAGATTACGTGGCAGAAAGCAAAGAATCAGCTTTGATTGAAGTCAACAACCAGAAGCTTCTCAAGGTGCAGCAAACCAAGAACCAGTACCAGAAAACTGCAGTTCAATGCCGAACGGACAGCTGGCACAATAAAGCACTGCATGGACAGTTCCTGGAGAAGATCGAAGGCAAAGTGGACATGGAAAAGACCTGGTCTTGGCTTATGAATGGAACACTGAAAAAGGAAACAGGAGGACTGATTCTTGCTGCACAAGAACAAGCAATAAGAACAAATGCCATCAAAGCCAGAATTGAAAAATCAGGAGAAGATCCAAAGTGCCGACTCTGCAAAGAAGTGGATGAAACAATCGACCATATACTCAGCTGCTGCAAGAAGATCGCACAAACTGATTACAAGCAGAGACACAATGCTGTAGCACAAATGATCCACTGGAACTTGTGCCAAAAGTATCACCTGCCAGTGTCAAAGAACTGGTGGGATCACAAGCCAGAAAAAGTGGTTGAAAACGAACAGGCAAAACTACTTTGGGACTTCAGGCTTCAGACTGACCGAAAACTGGAGCATAACACCCCTGACATTACAATTGTTGAGAAAGAGAAGGTGTGGATCATCGACGTTGCTATTCCGGGTGACAGCAGAATTGAGGAAAAACAGATGGAGAAACTCACCAGATACGAAGATCTGAGAATTGAACTACAGCGACTCTGGCGAAAACCAGTGAAAGTGGTCCCAGTCATCCTCGGCACACTGGGCACGGTGCCAAAAGATCTCAGTGGGCACCTAAAAACCATTGGCATTGACAAAATATCCATCTGCCAACTTCAAAAAGTCACTTTACTGGGGTCTGCTCGCATAATTCGCCGATACATCACACAGTCCTAGGTGCTTGGAAAGTGCCCGACTAGTGATATAATACGAAATCCAGCATAGTCATCTCGTTTGCTGTGTGTAACTGATAATAATAATAATAATAATAATAATAATAATAATAATAATAATAATAATAATAATAATAATAATAATAATAATAATAATAATAATAATAATAAATAGGCAATTCTTGGAGAATATCAAAGGAAAGAAGACCTAGGAAAGACCTGAATTTGCCTCCTAAATGGAACACTGAAGAAAGAAACAGAAGGTATGATTTTAGTTGCACAAGAAGAGACTATCAGGACTAATGCAATAAAAGCCAAAATGGAAGAGTCAGCTGTACCTATCTGACTTTTCAAGCATCCCAACGTGAAGTCAGAATCCCTGCTATCTCTGAGAACAAGCAGTGACTGGAACCTATTGGCTCTGCAGGGGCAGGGGACAAGGACCCTCTGTCCTCCTTTTTGAAGTTTTTCTCCTAGAGTTTCACTGGTATTTGCCTGCCTATTATTTTTGGAATAGCAAACCATATACTTAGGAACGGTAGGTCTGTGTATGTGTGCATGCCAGTTGCTGCCTTTAGCGGTGACTGGTGCCCATTGTGGCCGATGGAGTGAGGAGAAGGAATCAGAACAGGTAGAGTGATGGTAAGTGAGACACTGTCAAGGCTGCAGAGTTGTTCAAACACATATGAAAACTGATGCCACTTAACTTAATGGGTCATGCCCACTTAACTAGCTCTGAAAAGAAACTTGAATGCAGTGGTCTCGTACCTGGATTACTGTGAATGGTAGGTTATTGCCATGTTGTACTAATTCCACTGGCTTCTGTTCTATATGGGACCCCATTGAATGGATTCCATTATGTCCCATCTATGTTAGTTTTTGCTGTTTCTGTTTGATAGGTTGTGACTAGGGATATGCATGGATATTCAAAATATTCATTAGTCATATAAATTTGGATGAATTTGGAATTCATATACAAATAAAATATCTAGATATTTGTACTTAAGTATTTGTACGAATATGGATATTTTGAGTTATTTGAATTCAGACATCCATATGTGTACCTTGTGCATATCCATACGCAACCGTACAGATACGTACGGGATGAAAATGGGATGCATACAGGATGCATATGGGATGTGTACAGATGCTTATGGATGCTTACATATGCGTACAGATGCATATGAGGTTCGTATCATTGGATACGTATCAAATATTCAAATGAATAGATAAAAATGTATTTGTATTGGTTTGAATGTCCAGACATTCATTTTTCTTTATTTGTACAAATTTGGATTTTTGAATATTCGATTCGTTATGAACAGCCCTAATTGTGATACCTGTCTTTACTCCTTCCCCAGCCTACCTGGGTTCACCTTAGCCATCAAAGTGATTGTTGCTTAAAACCTAAGGTTCCAAGACCTGGAGGTTTTTAGCAACTTCCAGGCTTCTTGAGAAATCTGAGCTTGTGTTTTCAGGATCAAAATAATTCCTGTAACAAGTTTGTTTAGGCACTTGATTTCATGCTTGATTGCTTGTAGGACCAGAGGATGATATCCCCATTATGGATGTGCATGAATATTTGAAACATTGAAAATTCAATCAAATTCAATCAAATTCGGACATTTGAATTCGAATGGAATGTCTATACATTTGAATTTAAACATTCAAATGCATTTTGAGACTTTTGAATCATTTGTATGAATTATTTGGATCTTATTCGGCCCATATGCATCCATATGTGACAAAAATGGGATGCATACAGGATAAAAACGGGATGGATACTCATGCGTACGGATGCACGCAGATGCATGCAGACACATACGAATGTTGACATTTGTATCTTCAATTACAAATTGAACATTCGCACCAACAGACCTGAATGTATCTGAATTGAATCGAATGTGATTACATTCGAATTTTAAACATTTGAATCTTTGGATATTTGATTTGAATCGAACCAAAAATTGCATTCATGCATATCCCTAACCCCCGTGCTTGAAAAGCCAGCTTATCTGCTTCCCTCTTAGCTTTCCCTCTGATGCCCGTTCATTTTCAGAGTCAAGTGGGGATTTTCCCTCATTCCCCTTCCTGGTTTGCACTACATAAGTCAAAGAGCCCAGGAAAGGCTTTAGCAAGGGATTATGCCCATCCCAATTCAAAGGAAACAAGCACTTGATCTGGATGGAAATAATGTCTAACAACAAAAACAACAATGGTTATTTATAACATCCCTTCCACCAAGGGATGGTCCAGGATTAAAAATTACAAAAATAATAATAACATAACAATATAAATCTGTCTAACAATAGTGGGAACAGTATTAAAGTCAATCTAAAAATAATAAAATAACAATGATGGGTTTTCCAAATCATTATTTCGCTAGTCAAAATGGAATAATGTCCAGTAAAACAAGTAAATTAAACTCATTCGGGAGTAGTGAAAAAGAAGATCTTCAGACTCTTACAGAACTGAACCAAATCTTCCTCTAACCTAAGGACTTGTGGAAGATTATTCCAAAAGTGCGGGGGCCAGGTCTTGGAAAGCTCTCCGTTTAAAGGTTGCAATGTGTGTTTGAGAAACTACTAAAAAAAGCTTTGTCTGTAGATTGTAAATTTCTAGACACTCTAGATGCTAGATAGCTTGGAGTTTGTCACCTAATGGCCTTGAAGATCAACACCAATAATTTAAACTGAATTCTGGATAGAACTAGAAGCCAATGCAGGGACCTTTTAGGGGCTGGAATATGAGAATATTTTGGCAGGTCCAGCACTATTCTGGCTGCAGAGTTCTGGTCCAAAGTTAGTGGTAGTAGGGAACATTGAGGGAGGCTGGCTAGGAGGCTATTTGCAATAGTCAAGCCTAGAAATTACCGATGCTTGTACAAGTAAGTGAGCTGTTTTGGTCAATAGAAATTTCCTAATTTTCTGTATATTCAACAGATGAAAGTTACAAACTTTTGCTGTCTTTTTGATAAAAGGTCGTAAGCGTATTAAGACTTTCATTTTCAGTGATCCTTGCTAGGGTGTGCATGAATGCAGTTTTCGGGATTCGATTCTAATCGAATACCCAAAAATTCAATTTGATTTGAATCTTTAAAATTCAAATTTAATCAAATTTGATTCAAATTAAGCAAATTCCGATCTATTTGTTTGAATTTTTGATTCAAATTTGCACTTATGAATGTCGACAACATTTGTATGTGCCCACATGCATCATTACACATCCTGTACTCATCCGTATGCATTCATATAAGCCTGCATGCATCCCATTTTTGTCCCATATGGATCCGTACAAATGCGTGCGGATGCGGAAAAGATGAGTATCCACAAGTACACATCGTGTATGAACCTGTACACATGTGAATGTCCGGATAATTCAAACGTATAGATCCAAATTCTGAAATTCATTTGAATCTTTAAATTCAAATTTATGGACATTCGATTCGAATTTGAATTTCAGAATTTGGGCAGATTCGATCAAATTTTGGATACCTTTGAATAACAGTGCACACCCCTAATCTTTGCTGGTTTTCAAACCCAGAGATGGAAACCAAGGCTAGTCCTTCAAGATGTCTGCCGATCAAGAAAACAACAGATTCTCATCCCACCTACTCAAGGATTGGGCTGTTACTTGGATAGCTTTCCTTTGTTGGGGTTATTCTTTTATGCTTTTATTTTATCCTCTATTTTTTGTAAGTGCCTTGAATCATTTTCAAGAATATAAAATATACACATAAGATATGATTAGAGCTTTTAAACTGCCATTGTCAATATTATCAGTCAATGGTGATTATTGGCACTAGGCAGCTGAACTGACAGAATCAGAGCTTCAGTTACTGTCTGATCAGATACAAAGGAAATGAAGTACTATGGCAGCATAAGCAATCTCTGAAGCTTCCCATTCTTTTCTTCACCCCTCTTCAGAAAGTCCTTCTTTCTCCATGGTAGCAAGCTCACAAAATAGGTGTGCTGTAAGTACACTACTGCCCTCTACTGGGCATGCATCTCCCAGTTCTACCTCAAAATGTTAGATTAGTTTATAAAAATGACTGCCTGGGCAATTCTCCAGTGTTGGTACAAAACCCCCCAAGCGAAGGAACACCCAAAGGAAGTGGGCCTAGAACAAATCTATTTACTTGCTTGCAATAGACTGCACTTGGTATGTTGCCCCAAGATTCACCACCATGTCATGACGTAGAATTTCCGGGAAATAGGCAATGGACAGCAATACAAGAACACCATTTCTTCAGTACCTGGTCATCAGTTTGCTTATCCAGTTTCAAGAATTCTCCAGAATGTGGACCTGGAGATTGCATGTAGGCCCAATTCTAGCTTCCAAAGTGTAGGTGACAGATCTTGCAACGGGGGGCTCATAGCAGTAATCAATCAATCAATCAATCAATCAATCAGTCAGTCAGTCAGTCAGTCAGTCAGTCAGTCAGTCAGTCAGTCAGTCAGTCCACTCATCTCCTATGTGGGCAGCTGCTTAGTTGTTCTTTTTCCTGGCCTTTGGGTACCCTGTTGTGCATTTCTGCTGCCCATCAGCTGACATTTCTTTTTGCAACATGTCTTTCCCTCCTGCTATTTAAGATTTTTTTTCTGGAAATGATGTCTTGTAACTCTTGTCATCTACCTGATGCATGAGTTTCACTTCCTGTCTTTCCTAAGTATTCCAGGCATACATATTTCCATGCTTGTTTGTGTGGTTTGCATCTTTGTTCACATGATGTAGCCAAGGTCTTCGTCTCTGATCCATATGTTTAGAACAAGTATGATGCATTAATTGAACACTTTCTAGCTGAGGCCAAGATTTTGTCATCACCTAGTATCACAACACCAGGGGGGAAAGGCATTCCACAGCCCGACTTCATCTGCCCCAGGCATCATCTCTGTGAAATATTGTGGGACCTAAGCCAGCAAGCCATTACATAGCCAAAAGACTGATAAATTAGACTTATCATTAGTATTCCTTTCCTCCAGCATTTTTTTTTATCTAGTTAATTTCAACTTAGATATACAGTGAGCAAATTTCAAGTTGACCTACTTAGGGAAGGGGCAAATTCTGATCCATGAGATATATAACTGAACTACAATTTCCATCATGCCTTGTGGCTAAATAGGCCGGCATTCATGGGAATTGTAGTTTAGCACCATCTAGAGTCCATCCATGGTCACACCTTAGGTTTGAGGAGGACTGAGACCATCTTAAATCTTCAGAGATAAGATGCCAAATTGCAGTGCAGTTCTGGTTTTCCCCTCACCCTTCTGCAATGTCCCCCATCACACTGCCACTCCATTGCACTGAGTCATCCCCCCACCAGCCACCTTATTCTCCTGTGATGCCCCCAATCAAAGTGTCTTCTCAGAGTGCTGAGCCACCCCTCAGCCTCCTGCTGCTGATCTGAGCCTCACCCTCCTGCAACATCCCCCTATTGTGCAGGGCACCCCTACCACTGAAGCTTACCTTTAACATTGGTGGCAGCAATGGTGGCAGCAGGACAGGTGAGTCCAGGCTATTCCAGACCAAAAACAGCCTGGGTACAGCTGATTTATCTGATGGTCTGTAGTCCACCTTCAGACCAAGAGAACACACCAGAAAATTGACCACTCATTTTCTCTGCACATTATCTATCCCAAAGGTGAATTTTCTGAGTTATTTAACACTGAAAGAAAACAGCTTCTCACTTTCCTGAAGAATTCTCTCACTCTGAAAATGGACTAAAGCTGGATAAAACCTTGGGTGTGACCACAGCCTCTGTCCCTGAAACAGACTAACAGTGTGCCCATGACCTCTGTTTCCCTACCTATGCAATTTTGGATTAATAGGGAATGGATTTGATATTACTATTGTCAGTGTTGAAAACCACCTTAGTGTCTCTAGTGAGAAGGAAGAGGGAGACAAATAATTAGAAGAAGAAGTGTTGGTTTTTATACCTCACCTTTCTCACCTTTGACTCAAAGCAGCTGACAAAGCTTTCTGTTCTTCTCCCCTCAAGGGACACCTTGTGTAGTAGGTGGGGCTTTGAGAGTTCAGAAAGACAACTGTGACTAGCCCAAGTTCACCCACCTGGCTTCATGGAGGGGTGCAAACTCAAACAGGGAGACTACCAGATAAGCATCTGGCACTCTAACCACTCAAGCAACAGCCATTCAAGAAACTCAAGCAACAGCCATGGTTCTTCTCCTGTCTGTTTTATCCATGGACCGAATGTGTTGGTTGCTGAAAGATAATATCCAGCCACAGACCATCCTGTGAAGTTATTGGCCAAGTGGAGTCCAAGGTAGGGTTAGACAAATTTACAGATGAGAGATGTATCAATGGCTACTAGAATGAATGCCTAGGTATATCTTTCCGGCTGGGGGTGGGGTGGGGAGTGGGGGAAGTAAGACACTTCTAATGCCATTTGCTGGGATTCAAGAGCAGGAAAAGGTTTGTCCTTGTCTCTGTTTGAGATGCCCATGAGCATTTGGCGGGCCACTGTGTGCGATGGGATGCTGGACTGGATGGGCTGTGGCCTGATCCAGCAGGGCCTCTCTTATGTTCTTATATTAATTGCTATCGCAGGTGTGCCCGGTGATTCAGTGCCTCCCCCTCAGCTTGAACGATGAACCAACTTGTTCCCCACCTGAACAGTGAACTACTTTTCTGACAGAATGGCTGTTGTGCTAGTTGTTCCTCAGCCCCCTTCCCCTTTGCTCCTGTTACCCTATCTCCTCTGCTGAACAGTTTTTCAATGTGAATCATAAGTATGGGGGGATTTTCCTGGGATTTTTGCTGGCATAACTACAGAATTCCAGGCCTTGTTAAGTAGAGAATCCCACATCTGTGACCTGATTGGTCAGCCATTTACATTGGCTACTTCCAATGAAGCCTAAACAGCAGCTTGCCCCTAGAGTTACGGTACCTGCATGTAGAAGGCCTGGATAATCACAAGCTTGGAGATTTGGTAAGTATCCCCCCCACCCCCACCCCAGTCTGGACCTTGAGTCTCAAAAGTGCGAGACTACTTTCTTCCACTTTTTCCTTCCTCTAGTCTTAAAAAAGAAGTAGTAACCCTTCATCCACTTTCTACATGGCCAAAGAATGTAAGTCACACTCTTTGTAAAAGAATGTAAGAGGCATGCATAGATGCCTCCCTTTTGCTTTGTTTGAAGAGCCAGTTTGGTCTAGCAGTTAGGGAGCTGGACTCTTATCTGGGAATACTGGATTCAATTCTGCTCTCCCCCATGAAGCCAGCTGGGTGACTTGGGCTAGTCGCAGCTCTCTTCTGAGCTCTCACAGCTCCACCTACCTCACAGGGTGTCCTGTTGTGGGAAGAAGCATAGAAAAGCTTTGTCAGATGCTTTGAGTCCCTTAAAGGGGTGAGAAAAGCAGGGTAAAAAAGCCAACTCTCCTCCTCCTCCCCCTCCTCCTCCTTCGATACTCCAGGGATGTGGAACAGTGGGACAACTATTCCAAAGCTACTGTTCCTACTGATGAGTCCAATGAACTTCCAAGAGGATTGACTGGTGAGGTATGTTGGATGTTCCTTCGCATCCAACCAATAAAACAATTTGCACAACTGGGTTAACTTTTTATTTTTAATCCATTGCCTAAATAAAATATATAATAAGTTGGTGCCAAAATGCTGGCCAAAATATGTGGAATGTTCCAAGTTGGGACAGACCTGTTTTGCACCAAATTCATTTTGGCCAGTCTCTCTCTCTCTTCTGTATACAGAATATTTGGTCTTCCCCATTCTAACTCTGAGCTTTCCAAGTATTTAATGCTGTGTGTTCCCCTGATGTTAGTTTCTGTTTGCTAATTACCTGCTCAAGGGTACAATCAGGTTTTATTTTGTCCAAAATTGATCAAATAGCTTTTGTTTTCTTAGTAACTGTCTCCAGATTCATAACTCAAGGGCATTCATCCTTCCTCAGCCTATCCCAGTGTCCAGATTTTGCAATCAGCAATGCCTTAATCCTTTAAAAGTTTGCTTAAGTTTCTTACTGTCTTGATCCCTAAACTCTTATTTAATTCTCAGGCAAGCTTTCCATTCTTTTGTGTTTGAAAACCCAAGAAAATGGAATTGTCTATCACTTCTGTTTTGTGACTGTCACCTGTAAATTCTCCAAACATGCAGGTAGGCATTGCTTTGAACTTCTTTCTACTTTTCCATTCAGAATTACTGCTTCTTAACTTTGGCTTACAGACTGTTATTGTGTGCATAGCTCAAAAATTTAACACAGCAACCTCTGATTTGTATATCAACTGCTATTTCTCCCAGTCTTGTTAATCTTCTTTTATATTCACTAAAAAGTGCAATTTTCTGGAGGCTTCTGGAGGCATACCAGAACACGTGTTTATTCTTCCAATGAATCTTTAGATCCTTGGGCTTTTTAGTGATCTCTTGGTCTTCTCAAATTATCATTTGTCGCTCAGACATCCAGGTAACAGTGCAGGGAAAGGACCTCCTTCCATGCTGGCATCACATGCACATCCAGGTATTTCATCCATTCTCCAGTATCTTCCTTTAGCATTGTCCTCAGGATAATTCTAGAGATAAGCATTAATTGCTAGACACAATACTCCTACACAATACTGAAAAATTAGGTGGCCTTAAAGACTCCTTTTGAGGAAGCATCTAGTGTGCCACTGCGAGAAACACAGTGCTTAACTAGGTGGATCTTTGGCCCTTTCTGAACTTCTCTGTTTTTGATCCAGATCAGTCACTCTGGAATAGCCTCATCCACTGATCCAGATCACAGAAAGGCACGTGTGGAATTAGTGCCACCTGTACTCGTGGCATTGATCCGGATTAACTCATGCCACAGTTGCAAAGCTAAGTCTAGGAATGGGGTGGGTGTTTTTTTTGGTGGTGAACCAAGGCTCACCACTGAAAAGCATCCCTTGGTAGTTCTAGAACACGGAGGTGTTCTTTATGTATGCCTCCTATGTTCCAGGTTTGGATCGTGGTCCCTCTGGTACCACCAGATATCTGGATCAAGAGCCTTTTAATTTGTATCAGACTCCATCTAATGACGATAGAGCTGGACCAGCAGGGGGTTGTCCTGATCAGCATTAATGTGCAGATATGGAAGCCCAGAATGTCTACTACGTGGACTCGTAATCTGGATCAAGGGTCCATACATAAAGGTCCTAGAAGAACTCTCTTGATTCAGTTTGAATGCTGCTTTCTTTAGAATTTTGGTGGCCTGCCTTGATGCCAGGTGACTTTTATTTTGCACTGTGATGTCATCCTTAGGGTAATTGAAGCTGAATCCAAGCAAGACAGAGGTGCTGTGTGTCACAGGGTCTTGGGTCCATGTAGTCGGGAGACACCCTGTCCTTGACAGTTGTAATGCCCTAGAAGGGACAAGTGCAAAATTTGGGAGTGGTCTTGGACTTGGCACTGACATTTGAAGGTGGGGGCCATGGCCAAGAGTGCCTATTCCCAACTATGGTTCATGCGCCAGTTGAAACCTTTTCTGTACAGAGATGACTTGGCCACAGTTATCTATGCTCTGGTAACCTCCAGACTAGACTACTATAATGCGCTCTACATGGGGCTGCCCTTGAAGATGGCTCAGAAGCTGCAGCTAGTGTAGAATGCAGCTGCTAGATTGCTGACTGGGACAGCTGGCTGGATGCATATCGCACTGGTCTTAAAAGAGTTGCACTGGCTGCCGATTTGGTACCAAGGTCAATTCATGTTAACTCTGACTTATAAGGCCCTGAATGACTTGGGCCCCAAGTATCTAAAGGAATGCCTTCTCCCATACAGGCCTGCCTATGCCTTAAGATCTGGAGGGGAATGCCTCCTGGTTGTCCCACCATCCTCAACAGCAAAGGGGGTTGTATCACTGTGACTTAACTAATTTGTCCTGAAAAACATTCTTAGCTTGCTGCGGACTGAACTATAGCCCTCCCCCCCCCACACACAAAGTATTGCTGGGGAAAAGAAATACTGTCTGAATGGATTTACAAAGCTGTAGTTCCCAGCTCATGGCTCCAGGGCACGGATAGTTCTTTCAGTTTTTTGAAATATAATTTTGAAAAAAAAATACTGAAGGCCGAGGTTAGATTAAGCATATGGGAATCTGGCAGGAGTTGCGACTAGTAGACCATATTCAATCTGTTTCCATTTGTTGGTCAAATTTCTAAAAGGTCCCCTTCAAAAGGGGCAGCCAATGCTATTAACATTACTCAGATCATTTCCTCAGTAGCTACTTTAGATGATGATATATCATTCCAGCCTTTGGTTTCATTTCATTTCATTTCAAGAGTGGGAACAGACAGCTGAAAAACTGAAGTCTGGATTCTTTGGTACTGGGTGGCAGGAATCGCCAGCAGAACGTACTTCAGATGGATGGAACTGTTATAAATCCTGATGCCAAAAATCTGCTGCATAAGAAAAGTCAAAACAAAAGAGTAGGAAACAAATTACGCCAAGCACACAAATGGGTGCAATAGAGCCCTGCCTGTTGGGAAAGGCTAAACCAACTCTGGGGAAGGTTGTAATTTTGGCTGGAGGATAATACAGTATTTGAAAACGTACAGCTTTTGCTCTTTGGCCCTTTTGTTGTGCCCCAGTCCAATTTCTGGATTTGTGTTTGGCCTGCTACACCAAAAAGATACATTGCAGTAGAAGCTGCAGCTCTCTTTATTGCTAACAGTAAGAGGTACCGGGAGACATTTCTCAAATCTGGTCCCCCTTCATATACTTTGACAGAAACATTTATACACATGGTTGTAGTTTACAGACAGTGTGATTTAGGGGTTTTTCCCACCTGAGTTTTATGGTGGTTTAAAAACGATTTGAATTTTCTTTGGCCCCATTACCGATTGGGTTCCCATATTTTCCGAGGAATAAATAGCTAAAAACTGCAATAAAAAAGACCTGAAAAAACAGCTCTCACTCCAGTTTTTCCTGCTAAAATGCTTTATCTTTTTTCCTTTGGGAATGGTACCGCAGTATTTGGGGGACATGCAACATGAAACAGGTGGGGTTTCACCTGGTAGGACATCCCCTGGCTTGCCATCCTTCCTTTGCTGAGGAGTTTAAAGTGTTCAAGCCTCCACTCCCCCCCTCTTTCTCTCAGCAGGCCACTTCACAATGGATAAAAAAGTTTCATTTTCACCCACTTCACACTGATAACAAGTAACAAGTTTCACTTTTACCCACTTCACACTGATAACAAGTTTCATTTCCTGCCCGTGCTTCCCCTCACTTTCTCCTTCTTTGTCTGGAGAAAGATAGCTTGGCTGGCTCCCTCCTGCATGAACCAATCATGGTGGTTGGGTGGTTGGGGAAAAGGTGCAATAAAGGAGAACGTGAGGGGAAGGCATGGCTGAGGAGGCTTAGAGAGGTGATTTTGCTCAACATGATAAGTGATCCCTGTGGTCACACTCGCTGAAGGTTTGGCTTTGCTGTGGAGAAGCAAACTGTTGCAGCAAAAGCAGGAGGGGAGGGGGAGTTGGATTCCCCACCCTTGACCACCTCATCGTGGGATCAAAGCAGTCGGGAGAGAGGGGTGGGCACCCTGGCTGGCAAAGGGCAGGGAGGAAAAGATTAGCTCTCCCCGATTAAATTTTGAAGTGTTTTCTGTGGGAACAGCAGCATTGGGGTTGACCGCAATTTAACATGAAAAAAAATGGGAAGGGGCAGAATGCATGCTTGCATTGAGTTTAGTGGGATTGCAGCCTTAGTTACATTTGTGTCATCTACTACTCAGGTCCACTGCATTAGGTCATGATTCGTAGCCCTCCTACTCACTAATTAGTATTCTAGTTGCCCACCTGTCCAGGTAACAGCTGGAATGGTTTGGGCACCTGCATTTTGTGGCACCTGAAGCATCAAGGCAGTGACTGCAATGCTGTGGTAATGGTGCCAACTTGTTGTTAATGAATACATTGAAAGCTTTCTCTGACGTAGTAGTTGTGAACCACTGATCCCATGTTTTGTATGTCTGCTCTGCGTTTTTCCTGTCTAGATGGTAACACCTTGCATTTCTTCCCACACGAAAGTCATTTTTCCCCCTCTCAGTTCTAATCTATTCAAGTTCCAACCTTTCCAGACTGCAGAGATATCCTGGGGCTGGACATTTTGCTCAATGAAGTAGTGTTTTGATTACAATGAAATGCTCTTTGAGACTGTCCACATTTAACTACAGTGGTATAGTATCCTACTGAAGCTAAGTTCAGGGATGGCAGCAGGTATTCATACTGTGAGCACTGGCACTGTCCCCAACATACCTACGGGCTGTTGCATGCAGATGGTCCATCCCGGACTATATGTATCACCATAGCAATAGCCATGGCAACTTATGCTGTGTACTGGTCTATTGCTGTGGTGATCACAAGGCAGTGTGTGAGTGCACAACCAGAGACACAATACCCCACCACCATGTAGCATTTATATTAGTGTGAATGCTGCAGCTGGGAGTTTACCAGAAACACCCTGGATGTTACTGGTAAAGCAGCTATAAAGGATCAGGGTGCTCCGGGATGCTATTGGACACTCTGGCACAGAGGTGGAAACGTGGCATGCAGATGGAATGTCCCAGAGCGTCGCGATATGTGCTCAAGAGTTAAGTGCAAAAAGAAAATTGTCTTAATGCTGCAAAAGAGAGCCATACACAGATTTGCAATCTCATTATATAAGCACAGGAGCTCTTCCAGCTTTCAGGACAACTGAGCTTCTCCAATCTTCATTAAGATTACTGCTTGCAAGAGCCCAGCAAATGATACAGAATGCCTGCACTTTCTATCAGAACTAACCAATATGGATGGAATAAACCTTCAAGGGAAGGGGCATAAAATTAGTGTGTTGTGTGCACACGTGTGTTTCTCCAATCCTGCTTGGGGTCAGGCTCTATTGGAGCACCCTCTCTGTTCCACCCTGGGCTCGTCTATGCCATGTGAGCCCACTAAAGGTATCATAAGCCAGGGTATCCACGTTTTGTGCTCCCCTCCCCCTGGATGCTCTGGAGGATGTCTGATGCCACCAAACATGGAGACTTGCCCCCGCCCCCCCAGACTGCACACTGAGGTGACTTATACCTTAACTGGATACATGGTCCTTAACCCTTTCTGCACTTGGACTTATTCTGGAATATATTCCGGGATAGGAACCTATAATCTGCATGCTCATGCAGACTATGGAAGGTCCCATGTGAGGCCTGCCATAGGCTGTATTAGCTTGTGGCCAGCAGACCACTATCCCGAGATAAAGCCCAGAATGCCAAGTGCAGAAAGGGCCCTGGTTTCACGTGTCTATACAAACCTAGTACAAATTTTGAGAGCAGGAAATGCAGGATTATATATTTATATTTCCATAACACATCAGTGCTATTGAGGGCAGTTCAGCTCTAGCTGTTTTTATCCATTACCGGTTCTTAGCTTGGGAAAACACATGCACACCATCTGTTTGTAAGCATTTTTTTTCACTCTAAGGGCTGTATAGCTCTGTACTGTTATTAAATGCTGGTCTTGTTTTCCATCGTTTGCTTGTAGGAAGCAATGAAATCACAGCCTCCTTAGCATGAATGGTGTTTTCCTGGAGCTTTGGAGTCCAAAATTCTGTTCTTGTTAACAACTGTGAAATTTGCAAATGTGTACATCTGAGAAGACATATGCTTGCATCTTCAAAAGAGTGCAATGCAGTGATGGTTTTCCATCTCACTATATTGGTTTCTCATGGCACAGTCTTGCATCAGTTGATTTTTCATTGAGAGAACAATCACTTTTGCAAATGGCTAGGCAATTCTGACCCAGCACTATCAGTGAACATGGACACATATTGGCTCACTTATCTTCTCACCTGAGTAACTGTTGCTGGCAACATTCAGTATTTTGAATTAGCTTAGACCTTGTCAAGATGCCATCACGGACATGATATTCTACAGATCTGTTCTTCTGAGCCCTGTGTAGTGTCGTTTATTCAAGATTTTCCTTTCTCAAAACATGGCTTCAACCACTAATTTAATGGAATTGATGTATTGATAGGAGGTATAATTTCTGTATAAATAATGATGTAATCCTCCTGGGGGTGGATTGCAAATCCTCTTTCCAGTCACATGTTTTGCAGAGTCTGTTGGAACTTGGTTTTGTAGTTGTATCCTGCTTAAGTCAGTGTGAGCTATTCTGACTTCAGTAGTAAGGCCTCTTATTACTTCTCTGCTCTGTAACGGGGAAGGCTACAGTGAAAAAGGCAAGACACAATTTTGCCAGGCACTCTGATGGGCTTGCAAACTATTCATGTTTGACCTGAAGCATTACTGACACCCAGGGTGCTTCTGCACAGGGGCAAATAAAACAGGATCTCCGGCACCCGGATTTATTAAAACCGGCTCCTAGGGGAACCGGTTTTAATAGCTCCGGGTGCACAATAGATCCCATTTTATGGGGTAGATCCAGATTGGAGGCGCACTGCATCCTGGGCGCCTGCTTTTAGTTTCGGGGAGACACCAGAGAGGTAAGGTGGGGATCCACCGCACTTCCCCAAGGGTGGGCTAGGGTGGGCTTTTGGGAAGCTCGCCCTGGCTCCAGAAGGGGTGAGCCGAAAGTTAGGAGCCCTCCGGCTCGCCAGGCTTGGCTCCGGGGAGCCAATCATGGTGAGGCAGGGGAGGGCCCTGGTTTAGCACACTTGCGTTGTGTGGCCGCATCCGAAACAGATGCGGATTCACAGCGCAAAACCACTTGATATGTGGTGTGCAGTTAACACTCTTTAAGCGTGCATTAAGTCTGGATAGGTGGGGATGCACCCACCGGAAGTGTGTTTATTTGCCCCTGCTAATGCAGACGCTCCGGCAGCAAACCGGTTTTGCCGCCAAAATCCGCATTAAAAACGGGCTCGTTGTGTGGACACCCCTTGCCGGAAGTGTCCTACATAGCGACCTGTGTGCGGAGGCGCACACTGGAATGCGTGCTTAATAGGTGTTAAAGGGCCTGTGCGGAAGCACCCCCTCTGCCTTGTGCACCCTGTTCTCTTACCTCACCATCCTTATCCCGAGGAATTCACCAATGCAGCTGAGAAATATAGCCAAAGGGCTGGAGTGCTTGTCTGCAAGGACAGGAATGGCAATTCTTGTAATTCAGAAAGGCACACTGAACTATTCACATTATTTGAGGCAATAGGGGAAGGGAAGGGAAGAGAGCTTGTACATTGCAGTTTTCTGAGCAGACCATAGTGGTATAAAGGTAACAGAATAATAATAATAATAAGAGTTGAAGAGTTGGCTTTTCTACCCCACTTTTCTCACCCATTGAAGGGGACTCAAAGCGGTTGTCAAAGCTTTCTGTAGTTCTCCCAACAACAGAACACCCTGTGAGGTAGGTGGGGCTGTGGGAGCTCAGAAGAAAGCTGTGACTAGCCCAAGGTCACACAGCTGGTTTCATAGGGGAGGGCGGATCGAACCCGGTTTTCCCAGATAAGAGTCCAGCTCCCTAACCACTAGACCAATCTAGACAGCTATTACTTAATCCCCATTATTTGGATAATTTGGAGTAAAGCACTCCCAGACACATTTTATTTTGGATTATCCAAGTAGTGAGGATTAAGTATAAACCAAAACATTTCCAGCCTCTCTTCAGAATAGCTCCAGAGGGTAAAATTATGGCCATGTATCCAGAGTTTTTAATATTCCAAAGTAATCAGGGACTTTCATGATATAAAAGACTTTCATTACATAAAAATGTTGCTGCTTGTTCCTTTAGCATTTTCCCGATCATGTGCTATCATTATCCAGAACAGTTCACAAGAGATATAATTCAAAGCAGATGAGATCAATGTGTATGTATGTATGCATATAAAATCATCAGAAAATAGTTCTGCAAATTCAAACCCACGCTAACACTAATAATATATTTGGTGGGAATGAAGTGCTTACAGAAATAGTGCATACAAACTTCTTTTGACACTGCATTTGAAATTGTGTCTATAGTGTCTTATATCCCCTTATTCTTTGTTTTAATTTTGTGTCCCTGACATACCTCTTAATGTAAGTATAAATGTAAGTGACCCCAACAAAGACAACACCCACAGACAAAATGCTTTTGTGAAAAGAAAAAAGTGCACTGAAAATTAGGTTATATCACATAAAACGTTCATTTTTAAGAGCAACTTAAGAGCCCTATCTACTGTCTGGCCTACCTTTAATTTCAATGTTACCATGTGTGTATTATTATTGTTTGATTTTTAATTTATATCTGAGGGTTCTCATTTTCTTCTTCTTTGAATGTTGTTATTAACACTTGTTAGCTGTGTCCAGTCTTTATGAAGCATGCTGAACAGAAGTGCACAGAAAGAATAAATACATAAATAGTGCAATTTTAACCGTCACCGTATGGCTGAGGTAACTGTGTACCCCAGCTGAGTAAAAAGATTTGGTGGTGTGGGTTTTTAAAAATGCTGAAACCAGAAATACTCAAGATAGCCAAAAGGAAGCAAGCTTCAACTGGACTGTCTGTTGTGGGGTCAGGCAGACATTTAAGCAGTAGTAGGAGAGGCCAAGGCAGAAACCAAGGCAGCAGTCTAAGGGCATCAAACATTAGGGGCCCCTTTTGGTGAGAAAGGTAAATTCAACCATTTTTTCAACCATTTAAGGGCACTCAAAGCGACTGACAAAGCTTTCTATTCTCCCCCACAACAGGCACCCTGTGAGGTAGGTGGGGCTGTAATAGCTTAGAAAGAGAGCTGTGACAAGCCCAAGGTTACCCAGCTGGCATCGTCCTTCATATGCACTACACATAAGTGGCTCTGGGCATGCCATAGTTCCTATGGTGCATATAGCAGTGGAACAGTTTTAACTGTTCTAGAGCTATACCAGTGGCAGGCCTGGGACAGCCCTGCATGCTCCATCTGCACCTCTTCCAGGTGGAAGAGGTTAGCATGGAACGTGTAACTGGCCACACAGGTGCAGCTGCATGTTGTATCGCCAAGTCATCACAGCAATGGCACTGCACATGTGCACTGGCACGGTTGCTACCAGAATTTCATTGCCTCTTTAATGGAGACAGCTTGCACTTAGCTGGTGCCTAATTAAGCACTGGCTAAATTTTTAATGGTCTGGGGGTCCCAAAGTGCGTTTTCCCAAAGTACAAAAAGATCCTAAGATGGAATGCTTGTAACTCATAATAGTGATGCTGTGTGCCCTCTTGCCATCTCTTTAGCCTGTACTTGTAGCTTCTTTAAGAATACTCCAGTTGTCTCTTTGATCCTGCCCTTCTGCCTTGCTTATTGTCTTCTTCTTCTAGTGTTAAACAGTAGGGTTAACACAGAACATATGCTGCCCTAGAGTACTGCATCCTAATGAAATATTCTCAAGTTTAGGAGCCTTGTGGTACGGATTTTTTTTTAAAGTTAGACTTCAGATTTCTGAATGATTTTATTTCTTCCAAAGGGAAAATGGTAATGCTGAAGTGCATTTGTATTATGTAAAATAAAATAAAATATCTAATTAATGGATGAAGATGAAGGAATTACTCCTTCTATCTCCCTGTTTTGTAGAGGAATAGGCCTCCCAGCATCAGGACCAACCTAGGACTTCCAGCAACGATATTCACAGACCACCTACCATTTCTGACTCCTAGTCAGGCACCAGGAAAGATATGCCACCAACATGATGAAGGCTCCTAAAAAAGGCTTGAAAGCATGTTGCATTGATTGATAGCTTGCTTGAACATTCCCAATGGGGTGTGTGCCTGGGACCACCTGAAGGCAGATCACAGTCATGATCCCACGTGGCTGGCATCACAACATACAATTCTGTTTCATGTTTCTTTGAATTAAATTAAAAAGCACTCAGGAAAAGGTGATCAGCAGAATGCACTGAGCAGAAACATTTTCTGGGGGGAAATGTTTAAAATTGTTGAAGGCAAGGGTGACCTTTTATCTAATTCAGCATCAGGCAAGTTAGTGGTAAGTGTTTCATTTCCTTACCAGTTGTTTATCCTAGATAGTAGATTTGTAGCCAATGAAAATAATGAGTATTACTTTGACCTACAACAATCAGAAGGATTTTAAATCCTAGAACAGATATAATTTCATTATCATATAGCAGGCTTTTTGTATCATCTGATGCATGCCAGAATTTCACCAATCTGTGCACCTAAGACAGATGCAACTGAGCTTAATTCAGTCCAGATAGTTATACGATTGTGTGATGAATTAATTTATTTGGGGCAAAAAGTGACCCTTCTGGAATTGGTCTTAACACTATGGAAAGGGCAAAATATAGCTACTTTATCAAATAGGGTTTAACTTAAGTTGCACCTATGTATACTGTATATTCTGGCATATAAGACTACTTTTTAACCCAGGAAAATCTTCTCAAAAGGCGGGGGTCATCTTATACGCCGGGTGTCGTCTTCTTATATGGCGAGTATATCCCAAACTCTATATTTTAACTGGAAAAGTTGGGGGTCATCTTATATGCCGTCGTCTTATACGCTGGAATATATAATGTCCACTCTTAAATCCAGTCAGTGTGAGTCAGTTTGGTCTTGTGGTTAGAGTGCTAGACTTATAACTTATAGTCACTGGGTTTGACTCCACACTCCTCCATGAAGCCAGCTGGGTGATCTTGGGCTGGCCATGGCTCTCTTTCTGAGCTCTCACAGTCCACCTACATCACTGGGTGTCTGTTGTGGGGAGAAGAACAGAAGCTTTGTCAGCTGCTTTGAGTCCTCTTAAATGGGTGAGAAAAGCAGGGTAGAAAAGCGAACTCTTCTTCTTCCTCTTCCTCTTCCTCTTCTTCTTCAATCCAGGTCCTTTGGATTTCAGCTAAGGAGTGGCCTGGAAATTTGAAGGCCACCTGACTTTGCACTGATTTAGGAAAATACGGAAGCCTCCTTTCCATACTCTCCACACTTTAGATCCATTTGAACTTTAATGAATCACTTAAGGCCATGGCTTTTAAAATGAATGCCTTGGTACTGCCTCCAAATTGGAGAGACAGGCAGGTTGCCTCTAAGGCCATTTGCAGAAAGTCGAGAACAGGTGAAGGTTCTGTCCTTGTCTTCTGCTTGAGATGCCCAGAAGCAATTGGTAGGCAACTGTGAGAGACTGCATGTTGGACTAGATGTGCTGTGATTTGATATAGCAGGGCTGCTCTTATGACTATCCAAGCATCTCCAAAATAAAGTTCGAATGTTGGAAAAGCAACATTTCCCCCTCAACTTCCAATTTTACAGCTGTAAATAGTTTTCTAGTTCAGAAGACAAGATAAATTAAAGACATATTACGACATATTGTGGTCTAAATCAGCTTTTAAAGGTTGCTCTTATCACGTCCTCACTGTAGCACTAAAGAAAAGAACCAAGAATAATCACATCAGAAAGCTTTCTACAAATACTGTGGAAAATCTCAAGATTTAATTCAATGTTAATTGCATTCACAAAAATAAACAAATGAGTGAATGAATGAAACGGAATAACACCAGAAGAAAAGCCATAATTAGAGATGAAGATAACTTCCCCTGTCTAAATCTAATCCCAAGAGAGATTATGTTAAGACCATTACACACAGACAGCCAGAAAAAAAGTCATTGGTCACATTTTCCTCCAGGGTGTGTATAAAACCCTTTTCAGTCTTTCCTTTCCCACCCCACCTAGTTTTCTTTAGGGAAGAACTAGGTGTGTGAATGTGTGTGTTCATATTATGATGAGGGCTTAGTCTGTCATTTGACTAAGCAGAAAGATTGGCACGCGTTTGGGAAACCCTCCTTGCAGACTTAATCCCATATTCTCTGGACAATGCTAATATTTTCCAAATGCTACAGCTGGCACCATTTTTCTCTGTTAGCTAAGAGTTGTCTATTGTATTGGCCACTCACCAGAGTTATAGAGCTTCTCAGGCTGACGGAAATGCTCATTTATTTCCCCTCCAGTTTTCCAAAGGGTAATAAAACATTTGTCACTGATCTTAGTTTCATTGTCTCTTGTGAATCTGACATAGGCCAAAGAAGTGATGATGTTTTTGGAGACTCTTTCCCCAAGCAAATAGAAATACAAAGACTTCTTGTCTTAGACACTGGATACGATACTTAAAAAGGGAAAGGACACAAGGTTAATTTGTACATTTCTTTATTTCTTCCATTTTTAAGTATCAGATCTGCTCCAGTGGTAGAACATATCTAAGATGTCTGAGACTCACCCCCCCCACATCCATTAAAGGCTTAAGGGGTGAATATATGTACCATCGCCCTGATTGGTTTACAAATTGGAATTTGCTATAGGAGCCTCCCTGCCCAATTTAACCCAAACACTGAGTCACCTTGAGACTGATCAATTTCCATCTGGGAAATTTCCATCTGCACGTGTTCTATATGTTGGATCAGACCTGCTGCTCTGCTTGTAGACCTGATTTAATGGGTTTACCAGTAATCCAGATTAAAGGATTCTGTTTCAGAGTAGATCTAAAGCAGATAGAACGACACTAGCAGAGGTGGGCAGGGCCTCTGAGATTTGCATCGTGGGAATCTGGAGGTCTAGAAGTGTACTATATGGACCCTTAACCTACGCTACGGTACATGCGGAAAGGGTCATTAACTGCCTGTATCAGTTCAAACCTGTAAATGAAAAAGAGGAACATTCAAAAGACATATCCTGACAAGCAACCTTCAAAGTACACAATTGTTTCCTAAAGCAAAAAAATGTTAGTTCTATTCAACAGTAATCATGAGACAACAGAAAAGGATAAAACCCAGATTCAGGACTGATATGTTCTGTACTTTTTCCAGTTCGATATACAGATGGGTGTGTTAATGCCAAAATTTTGTGATCTCCAAGTTTTGCCAGTTCCATTTTTTAATTGCATGGATGTTTATAAGATCACCTACCCCATCTCTAATTTCTGTGTTTCAGTATTCCTGCCGATATATACTACTGCTTTAATTAACTGTATATAGTAACATTATGTTGCAGCCAAGTCCAGAGGAAAACATTGACCTCTGCAACCTGACCAAATGATGTGGTAATGGAATAACATTTTTTTTAAAAAAAGTTGAGGTCATTGGGATCTTCTGCCCTTCCATGAGAAAACCTGATGCTCTCTATTGCTATGTCCAAAAGGCAGCTGTTACTATTCCTACTTGGACAAATAAATGATTATTTTTTTAAAGTTGCCTCTTTCTGAGAAGGACAAGAAAAGGAAACAGAGCAAAATCTAACAGATCAAACCTCTAGGGAATTTACTACTTTTTAAATGGATGGATGGGTGGGTCGGTGGGTGATATTTTAAAGGGCTAGACAGTGATGAAAAATCCAAGCAACTCCTTGGGCTTGTTCACACTGAAGGCTGTGAGAGGGTAGAATAATACCATTCTGCTGAGGCAAGGATCAAGCACAGGGGGAGCCTTTCACACTTCAAGCTCTGGGGAAGTCCCACCAGACCACCAGCACTTTAAGTGTGGCTGGCCTGGCCTAGCCATAGCAATGGACATGGCAATGGCAATATTTGGGATGCACTTGGATGTTGGCTACTCAGCGGTCTAAATAATCCGAGCTAGGCCTATAACTAACTGAACCTTGAATAAAAGATGTGACTCCAGACTCTGAATCTGACGATTTCTGAGCAGTACAACCCTACTTCTGAAACTGTGAAGAAAATTATATCAATTTATGGTCCTCAGGTGGTACCAAATAACCTCCTCCCCCTTGAGGTGTGTCATGCCCCTTCCTTATATATATTTAGGAAGACGGTGAAGACGCACCTCTTTACCCTGGCCTTTGGCTGAGCTGCTTATGTTTCCCCCCAGTACAGACACTATTATTTGAAACATACTGTGCATCGTTTTATATTTGTTGAATTCTTTTTAAAGTCTTTTAATGTATACTTTGTTTTAATCTGTTTTAAGTTTTTAACCTGCCCAGAGACCTTCAGGTATGGGGTGGGATAGAAAGGAAAATAAATAAATAAATAAATAAATAAATAAATAAATAAATAAATAAATAAATAAATAAATAAAAAGCCTTGTCAGCCACGTTGAATCCCCTTAAATGGGTGAGAAAAGTAAGGTAGAAAAGCCAACTCTTCTTCTTCTTTCTCCTCCTCCTACCCATATTCTATTCCTCTTTGTTCTGCTCCTCAAGGTTGAGTATCCAGAGCTACCTCCTCCAACATAACAATGCACAAGGGGAAGCAGAAGCAGAAATGAGAAGCCAGCACACGCCCTCCTGCGTGCAAGACCCACATCATTATCTGTCATTGGATGGGAGGAAATGGGAAGACTTCCCCTGACATGCTCATAAAACTACGGTTCCCTCCCAAAATACTATACTTGCTCATTCTCAGTTTCCAAAACAAAATAAGCTAACGAGCTGAACTGGGTTGATAATTTATATAGTCCGAACGCATAATACTCTCAATTTTGGCAATTTAGTCCAGAAAAGGTTTAGAAAAGCAAAATCTTGTCAGGACATTGGGAATGCAGAATCGCCTCTAAACTGATTAAACGTCTTGTCAACCACACACTTAAGAGAATAATTATATATATTTTGCTAGAAGATCAACAGATTCACATTTGAATTAAGAATTCTTGGACACATGCCATCTGGTCCACTCCTGGTGATTTGTTAGCATTTAGTTTATTAAAACGCACAAAAAAATCTGCTCTCTGGCTTACTCTCTGTAATTTAACTCTTTTGATTTCCTACCTGAAAAGATGTCTTCATCAGTGAAAATAGGCAAAGAATTCCTTTAGCCTCTCTGCAATCTCCTTCTCCTCTTTAATTATCCTTTTCTGTCTCTTGTCATCTAATGGCCCAACTGCTGTCCTGACTGGATTTTTACTTCTGATGTATTTAAAGAAATTCTTCTTATTATTTCTTTTGTTGTTTTCAGCAACGTGATCCTTGGAATCCTTCTTAGCATTTCCCAGAAAACCTGTTGCAATGTGTCTCCTGAGAAAGCCAGCAGTGATGTTCGGCATCCTGGCACAGTCTCATTTACTGGCATGTCTGACCAAACATGTAGAAAACAAAAACAGAAGAAAAGGGGTGGGTGTATGGTGAGCTCCCAGAGTTCCCAGTTAGCTAATCGTGCATGGACTTTGCCAGACATTCTGGTGAGAAACTCTGTGCCAAAGAAGCTCCATGCAAGTCTGTTTAGCCACAGGAAAGACAAGCAGACTAAATCTAGTAAGCATGACTATTATTTTAGAATTTTTCTTGAATATATTGATTTCTTTTCCTTCTTTTTAAGATACTCATTCAAGATCAAATATTCTGCATGTAAGTAATAAAGGGTGGGGGAAAGAGGTGCATCTAAGAACATTTCCTGTAAAGTAATAATTTCATCAGTTTGTTGAAGCCCGCAGGGGATCTTATTTTAGAAAAAAATGTCACCAATTGTTCTGGGGCTTAGACCAAGTAGTTTTCTTTTACAAGGTTCTTTCCTTTGAAGTTTGCCAATGCAGGGCGAATAATCCAACTCAAACTTATGAATTCGTGGTGTAAGATGAAATTGGAATCTATGTTTTGCTATGGATTTTACAACTGTTGTATGCTGGGAAATGATTTTCCTACCAAACTGACAAGAAAAGAAAAATAGATTCTTTGTTTTCCATGGGAAGCGATTCTTTGTGTGTACTAATTTCTGACACATTATAACATCTTTCAGTGGTGAGCACAAAAGTAATTAAATGGAAACAATGACTATGGAAATGATTTTTCATTATGTACAGAAGTGGTCAGCATTTCATTAAGTCCCATCATTTCCAGAGGTTTATATGTCTACCAGCTTGTCACTTAAAGCCTAAGTCTTGGACACACCTTTTAGCGAGAAGCTGTGTGAAAGCAACTAAGTCTCTTATAAAATAAGATGGCTTTCCCATCATGGTCCTTGCTATTTGTTTAAGACATTCTTCAAAGAGGGAATCATTGTGTCAGGAAAATTTCTCTTTAGGACTTTCTATGTTTAATTTTCATTTGCTACACATTTAGTATAGTTCTTAGGGTGTGTCCAGATTGGGGGATACCGCGTATTCCGATGCGCAGTTGGTGTGTGGGCATCACATCTGACACCTGATACTTTGTAGCGGCGGCACATTATGCCACCACTAGTGTGGATTTATCTGCTGCGGAATGATCAACACTTACTCCTCAGGTAATTTTGGAGTTTCCCACTGTCCTGATAGGACGGCAAGAAAAAGCCAATGAGAGCTGAGCCTCCCATTGGCTGCCCAATTCCACATGACATGGGCCTCACCGTGTGTTTCACGGAAGTCTTGCAGCTGCCGAGGAGGAAGCTGTGGACCTCCGTTTCGAGTGGGGATAACACACTTAAATCAGTGTGGTCTAGTGGTTAGGGAGCCGGACTCTTATCTGGGAATACTGGGTTTGATTCCACCCTCCCCCATGAAGCCAGCTGGGTGACCTTGGGCTAGTCATAGTTCTCTTCTGAGCTCTCACAGCCCCACCTACCTCACAGGGTGTTCTGTTGTGGGGAGAAGAACAGAAAGCTTTGTCAGCTGCTTTGACTCCCTTTAAAAGCCAAATCTTTTTCCTTCCTTCCTTAAAAAAAATGAGCAGAATAATTTTCAAAATAACTTGTTAAAGTATAGTGTAATTTTTTTAAAAAAAATAGGTATGCCTTTGTTTGAATTCAAACTGAGTCAAACTTTGTTTGACCCTTTTTGATTTCAAACTGAACGTAGTGTGGTTCAGTTTCATTAAACAACCATTGTGTTTATGTTTGTGTAAATCTCTAATCTCTAATTTTGCTTTATTTATTTGAAACATTCCTTCTACTTCCCAATGTGGACAGAATACCTGAAAGCAGTATCTTATTACTGTAATCCCTGGGCAATTTGCAACTATTATACATAAAATATAAAGTTAGCTGTGTGTGTATGTCCCTCTATGCACTTACCAGCCTTTAGTTAGGATCAATGAGTTTGGAAAAGCCAGGTCCACTGGTTCCAACCACAAGAAGGCATGGGTGGGATCCAGATGAGCCCAGATTGTGGCTGCATCTCCATGCCACTTAGGGCCAAGAAGAAAAAGAAGAAGAAGGGTTGCTTTTATACCAACTTTTTCTTACCCTTTAACAAGCTCAAAGAGGCTGACAGATCTGGATCATGCTCTGTCTAATGCAGACCAGCGGGTCTTCCATTCATATATCTGGATTAACATACAGATCTGTGAGGTGCAGAAGGGCCTATCCATGTACGTACTGGCCTATTCTGAAGTCCCAAGGCAGTGAATAAATAATATAAAACTCAATAAAATATATTTTGTAAAAAACAAAACAATCTCTCCATAAATAATGCCACATACCTTGTGAACAATGTGTTCATGCCACTGAAAGTTCAGCTAAATCTAACATATTCAGAGTAATCAGCTGGCAACTCTCTCTTGAACAGGTCTTTATAAACAATAAAAATAAATACAAATCACCTCCCCTATAAACCTTGAGTGCTGATCATGTCTATTTGTTTTCTGAAAGAGACACAAAGTAGAATTAAAATTAGTAAATATTGATTTGTGCATTAAATTTAAGATAATGTGATGTTTGCTATGATTCCAAGGAAAACAAACAGTTATTTTGCTTCATTAAACAAGCCAAAGTGCCTTTTCCTGCAGAGCCGGGGTTCTATAATATATGCATTTTCATGTACCTACCAAACAACCACAAACAGAGAACACCTCCCGATCATAAAAGCAGTATTAGAAGATTGATGATGGTGATTCTGCGGTGTAATGAGACAGAAAACAAAACATGAAAAGGTTACCTATATATATTTAAGGAGATGGTACTGGCAAATAATGCACAAATATCATGGATAGAGAGAAAAGGAGAGTTTCATCATCCCACATGCATTTTAAAAATAGTAATTTTGCCAATGAGCTACCCAAAGTGAATAATTTTGGAGTAATTAATCCTAAACAGCGTCTTTCTTCATACTTGTACTGAAATGCATTCAAGCAAACTTAGTGGGCAGACAACAAAGAGACTTCCTGTGCAGGTTCTTTCAGGTACTGTTTTTTTTAAAAAACACACACCCTATGAAGCAGATGTGAGTGGCTGTATTATTGAGTTTCCCTGTTTTTTAAAGCGCCATTTTCAGGCCACTAGACTCATCTTTACCTTTCTGCCCTTGGCTTTTGATGAGTCAGTGGATAAAGCAGATTTAGAGTGGATTCAAAGCTTTCAGTGTGGATTCAAAGTGGATTTGGAACAGATTCAGAGGGGATTCAGAGGCATTACTGGTAGCAGGGTTTCGAAGTGGATTTGATACAAAGCAAACATGGCAAAAAAAATCATGAACATCCCTAGTTATTAGGGAATCATGTTCTTAGCCTTTTCCCACTTAACATATTAGTCTCCTCAGGGGACACTCTGGCTCAGCATGTCTGCATTTCATGGAGCCATTTTTTCCCTAGAAATGGGTCCAGTCCTGCCAGAGCATCCCTCACATGTATAGGTGTGGGGCAATTAAATCTGCTGCACATTTAAACTAGTGGAAGGACATGTGTTACGTGCCATTCTAGCAGGCTTCTATTTTCATAGCATAGTCCTGTTCAGATAAGGTATTTTACTATCTGCTACGTGTCTCTAGTAGAAATTGTTACTCAAAAGTTGTATTATAGTTAATCAAGCTGATATATCAGATCTTTTTGGAAGCTTGGCTATTTACTTTTCATCTTTAATGTGGCATCCTCACACTAATTGTGGTTAATGAATGAATATTATACATTTCTCTCACCAGTCACTGTAATGGTTTATTTTTGTCCCTTCAAGGTTTAGATTCATTTTATAACTTTAAGCATCTTGTTCTAGTTTAAAGTGGTCCACTGCTCTCTTTTAATTTGCTTTCATTTTCTGTTCAGGATCCAATCCAAGTACCTATTGCTGTCCAAGCCAGAAAAGAAAGCTAATTAAACTTCCCTTGAAAAAAATGTATTTTGTTGCCAGGAGATGCTGCGCACCTACCTGTTTTGATCTCTTTGCTATTTGCTGGGCTTTATTCTACTGGTCTTGGAAAACTGCTTCTCCATCCCATTAGTCTAATTGTCCATAAGAATATTAAATCCTAGTGTCAGTTTTCTGAGAGTTCATGGTATGACTTCTTTTCTCAGCTATTAGGGATTATTCCTGAGAAGAGGTCATCAGTAATGTCAGTCTTTCTCCTTTAATTATTACCTCTGTGTTGCTGGATTATGGACCATTAGCTATAACCAATCAAGAAGCACACAGAGGACAGAAAAGTAAAGATAGCTTTAAATAATTGTTTCAAATTGTGTTCTAGCTTTTCTTATCTAGTATGTCAGCTCACCTGATATATTCATTTCTCCTCAGGAAAGGGCAAAGGCATAGATGAATTAAATAATAATTCGGCCATTGCTTAGGAACAGGAGACTGAAAGGTTTTATTCATAGTAAAGAAGTCATATAGCAATCTCGGTACATGCTGATTAAAATGCGTTACTGTATTTGTCAGGGAGGTGTCCACAGCTTAGTAGCCGAGCTGGAAAACAGTAGGTCACAGGAGTAGACTTTCACCATTTTCCTGGAATAAAGTATGGCAAGACGCTTCTGTATCTTTGCCAAAAAAATTGCATGGATATGTTACATGCAGTCAGCCAACTCTCGCTTTCAAGGATAGTTTTTCCTATTTTATTTGCCAGTGTAAAGGAAGTGGTAAGTAGGATTTGGGAATCTATTAAAGCAGGACAAGCTAACATCTGACCCTTCAGATATTGTTGAAGTACAGTTCTCATGAGTCCCAGCATACATGGTCGATGACAAGTAATGCAGACAGTTGTAATCCTGAATCCCTGATTATGGAATGAATGAATGGAGGGAGGGAGGGAGAGGTGATACTACATGGATGGGTTGATGGTCCACATAAGTTTCATGAAATCTGAGATGCAGTTTGCCTTATTTGTCAAATGGATTGTATTGATTCAAAATCTACATCAAGGATCCTCCTGGTACCCTGGCTGGTCTGATGTACTGGCCTGTGCAAAATCATCCTAAATGCCTTAAAGGGGCTTGCTAGATGGTTGTGATTGTTTATCTGAATTAAGGAAAGATGAAATGTGGTGTTACCAGAAGAGGGGAAAGGTGTTCCTCAAGGTTTCCCTCCCCTTCACTGAGCTGGCCAATCATTAAAATGTGTATTAGAACCTCAGTCCACAAACTCAAAATTCCCCTGCTTAAACTCTTGAGATTTGAACCCAAAGATTCCTTAGTGCCAATTCTGGCACTTGTTGCACTAGCTTTTCCATGTTCTGCTCTAGCAGCCTGTTTTCTTTTATTATAAAAAGCCCTATGAGATCTTAATTAGTTTTTCCCCCCGTTTCATTATGCTTTTGCTGAAATATTGACCTGTAGGATTTTACTGAAGTTTTTGCATTTGTTTTGTTTGGTTTTACTGTTGTTGTCAGCTTTGCGATTCTCATATAAAGTGGTATACTAATTAATCCATGTATTGTAGCCTTCAGTTCTGGGAGTCCTTGAACTGCATGGTGATCAAATCAGTCGATACAAAAGGAAATCAGCTCTAACTGCTCGTTGGGAGGTAGAGATGTGCATGATCCCCCCCTCCCCGTTCACTTTGCATTTGTGAGAAAGGAGTCACTTCAAATGCGCTAGGATTCAAATTCTGTTTGAATTCTCTTTGAATCCCTGCCGCCACCAGTAGCCCCTGTGAATCTGATGAAAATCCAACGTGAATCTGATGTGAATCTGCTCTGCGGACAACTGGGCAGCCGAAACGTTGAATGTAACAAATCTTTGATCAAAGGCACAAAACCTTTTGCTTCATTTGCCGATGTCAGCCTTTGAACATAGCCAGTATTTGATTAGAATGCAAAGTTTTTTGCCCATCCCTACTGGAAGGAGAAACGCTGAACTGATGTTCAAATGCTTTGGCCACATAATGAGAAGACAGGACCCACTGGAAAACATCCTGATGCTGGGAAAGATTGAAAGCAAAAGGAGGAAGAAACAGCAGATGAGATGGGATGGATAGTGTCATGGAAGCAGCAAACACGAACTTGGGCAAACTTTGGGCCTGCAAAAGACAGAAGACATGACTTCACTTAATGACTGAACAATACCAAAGCCTTCAGTTTAATAGAAGAAGAAGAGTTGGCTTTTATACCCTGATTTTCATAAACGTTTAAGGGGACTCAAAGCAACTGACAAAGCTTTCTGTTCTTCTCCCCACAACAGAACGCCATGTGAGGCAGGTGGGGCTGTGAGAGCTCAGAAAGCTGTGACAAGCCCAAGGTCACCCAGCTGGCTTCATGGAGGAGTGTGGAATCAAACCCGGCTCCCTAACCACTAGACCAATAGTGGCTACATGAGGGAAAGTATGGGATGAACATACAGATTATAAACCTCCTCAATCCATTATATCTAAGGCTGCATCCATATAGTCTATAAAGGCTAGTCCTTGGCAGTCAAATGGATCAACCATCCCAGAGGTGCAGAACACAGTCATAGGGTGGGATAAAACACATTAGGGGTAGTGATTGCATATTCACCTCTTCCTTCACCTTGTAGGATGAAAGAGGATAGAAGAAGGAATTTCATGGAGTGATTTCTGCCCATGCTGGTATTGTGTCAGACAAAAATTGATAAAGTCTTGGAGTCATTTCCAACCATAGCTGTGGAACTTCAGGCCTATAGCTACAAGCGCTCTGAAGGCCAAGACCACGGCCTCTTCTTCCTCTGAGGTGGATTTTGACCCTCCTGACCCTGACATCTCTATTATCACAGCTGGATACTTCTCAAGAAGATAGTCTTCACCCTTCTTGGTCCACTTATTCAAGCCATCATTGCTCTGACTGAATACTTGGCTACCTTTCTTCTGGATTTACCCACAGTACCATCCAAAATTGTGTCTGTCAAATCAGAAAAATTAAAAACTGAGGCCTATAAAACTTGAGGACTTGGTGTGTATAGAAATATATGTTTAAAAGAAAAACTGTAACTGTAACAAGCTCTCAAAAGGATCATGAAAGTGATTTTTCCTCTGTGGTTTTCTATTGCAGAAATGTAGACCGAAGAAAAATCGTCAAAAGTAATGTACCAGGAAAGGATTTTAAGGGAAAGACTTGTATTGAGATCTGACATTTTCCTTTGACAGGTTTTCCCCCACTTGGAGGCTGAAATGGAAGACTCCATAATATATTCTTGTGCAGCCTTATGCATACTGGCACTAGTTTTTCGCCTTTCCCTTTCCAAGAATTTTTCAGCCACCACACACAGAATGCTGACAGTTACAAGGTATGACTCTATTTCAGCCACCCACCCTATGCTGGCTACTTTCTGAGCCAAGCACTTCCTGCAAATTTGCTTAAAGGCTATACTTAGTTTTAATACTACCAGGTCTGAATGTTATTTTCTTTTTTGCTACTGACATGATAAACCTGAGTTTAGGCAGAACTCAATTGGAGGAGTGGGCTGAATAGCCTTCATGAGAAGCAATCATTCCCCAACCATTGAAAACTTATAGGCACAGATCTACACAGGAAGAATCCCCTTATAGGTGACATTGAAACTTGTGGAATGGTGTCCTTATCAGAGTGTATATCCTGAATTTCCTCTAAATAGTCCAAAAGGTATACATCATTTTCTTTTGCTCTGGGTTCTGTTTTTGTTTTGGTGTTTTTGTTTTTGTTTTTGCTCTTTTGCTGTTTCTTTTGCTCTTATGCTCCATTTTTACTTCATAACCTTAAGAGCCACTGAGGGGCTTTTCACATTTACAGATCTTGAGTCCCTCAGCATGCTCTGGGATGTTCCACTACACCCAGTGGCACTGACTCAACCTCAGAGTGGCCCAGAGCATCCACGGGTGCCCCCAATTCTCCAAAGCTGCAGAGAAGTAAAAACTTCTAGGTACCAAGCTGTGAGGAGGCAAGACAGCTGTGAGGAGGTAGACTCTGCTTGAGATGCCCATGGGCAACTGGTGGGCCACTATGTGTGATGGGACACTGAACTAAATTGGGCTGTGGCCTGATCCAGCAGGGCTTCTCTTATGTTCTTATGTAAGACAGCATGGCTATGGCTGCACAAATGCACACTGCATCATGATCGCCGTGATAGGTGTTTGGCAGAAGTTGCCATGGCCATTACTATGGCAAATTAGTTGATCCAAAACAGACTGTCTGCACCTCAAGTGGCCTCAGTAAGTGTGTGAGCTCTGAGAAGCTCAGTGAGATATATGCTGGGTCAGCTTTGAGTCCACAATCGTCAGCATGGGTGTTGCACCTGTCTTCTTCCTTCTGTTGCTTATAGGCTGCTGCTGTTGCTTATTCTGTTACTGTTGAAGAAAAGGAAAGGTTTATCAGAGAGAGAGAGAAATGCAGTGATTAAAACAGAGGCATGAGAGAAAAGCAACCCATGATGACTTGTATGAAATATGGTCTTCTCCACAATTCTGACCATTCATCCAGCATATATGAGAATGAAAGAAAAATACATACTCTTCTGTCTTTTTAAAGAGAAAATGCTATTTGTGCTCTTGTTTAGTATTTAGGTTGCTGATCTTTGCCTTACAAATAAGTGCAAACAGGTTTCCTATTGCTGGTGTAATCCGCTTGGAAGGACAACCTTGTTTTTTCATACAATAATCAGCTAGTACAGCCTGAAACGTCATGTTTTTGTCATGTTTTTGTTGCTTTTTCTCCAGGCTATAGTTTCTTTCTCTCCCAGTATTGAGGTTTCTTATTCAGCATTCTCAATTCAATCAGTCTGAGAAATTTCCACCATGATAGAGCCATTTTCACCATATGGGACTGAAATGCTGAAGCAGGAAATGAAAAAATAACCAAAAAGCATAAACAAAAACCCAGGCAGGTTTGGCCTTGGAGTACAAAATGAAGCAGGGCATTTGTCAGGATAACTCACTGGTCATAGCAGATACTTTTTTCAACAGTATAAAAGGTAACCCTACTCATGGTCATCACCTGATGGTCAGTACCAAAATCAGATTGATTGTACGAAGATGAAGAAGCTCAATTTTAAAATTTAAAAGATGATGCTCTTAAAGTGTTTCACTCAATATGTCAGCAAATTTGGAAAACTCAGCAGCAGCCACTGGATTGCAAAAGGTCAATTTATGTTCCAAACCCAAAAGCAATGCCAGAGAATGTTCAAACTACTACTAAGATTATATTCAAGATCCTGCAAGCTCAGCTTCAGCAATGTGCGAACTCCCAGAAGTGTGTGCTGGCTTTTTTAAGAGAGAGAAGAATGAATGATCAAATCACCCACTTCTCTTGGATTATTGAGAAAGCAAGAGAGTTCCATCTACTTCTGTTTCACTGACTGTGCTAAAGCCTTTGGCTGTCTGGATCAGAACTGTGGAAAGTTCTCAAAGAGACAAAGGTATAACACCTCCACTTTACCTGTCTCCTGAGGAACCTGCATGTTCGAGCTGAACATGGAACAACTGATTGGTACAAGATTGGGAAAGGAGTATGACAGTGATGGCCAACCTATGACACAGGTGACACGCCAAGCCCTTTTGGGTGACACACATGGTCACCCTGGCACCTGGGCGTGTAGTGCTTGCTTGTTCTTGAAGTGTATGAAATACCAACTTTCAACTGAAGATTTAGCAAACAAAATTCAGCAACAAATGTCACTAATGTAAAGAATTATGTTTTTGCTTTTAATAAAATACATATATCAAAAAATAACTTTTTTACTAGAGTTACAAATATCACAAAATTGTGGATATTTCTAGATGTGCCACAGCACCCGAGTTAAGCTAGGTTTTCTTGAAAATTTTGACACACCGAGCTCAAAAGGTTCACCATCACTGGAGTATGACAAAGCTGTATACTGTCAACCTATTTATTTAAAGTATATGCAGAATGCATCACCAAGCTGAGTGAGTCCAATGCTTGAATTAAGAGTGCTGGGAGAAATATAAACAACCTCACATGGACAGATGATACCACCCCGATGGCAGAAGGTGAAGAAGAATTAAGGTGTTTCTTAATGAGAGTAACGAAAACTGGGCCCTTTCTACACTTGGCCTTATTCTGGAACGTATCTCAGGATAGTGGTGTGCTGGCCACAAGTTAATGCAGACAATGGCAGGGGCCTTCCATAGTCTTCAGGCAGCAGATTCTGGGATATATTCCTGAATAAGGCCAAGTGCAGAAAGTCTCCTGGCTTCAAGCTCAACGTTAAAAACAACAACAACCCTAAGATCATTGTGCCCATTCCCACCACTTCCTGCCAAACAGAGGAGAAAGAAATGGAAGCAATGTCAGATTTTATTTTCTTGGTCTATGGTGAACCATGACAATATTTTAAAAAGCAGAGACATCACCATGCTGGCAAAGTTCCTTATAATCAAAACTATGGCTGTGAGAATAGGACTATAAGGGAGGCTGAGCACTGAAGAATCAGCACTTTTGAATTTTAGTGCTGGAAAAGATTTTGAGAATCACTTGGACTGCAAGGAGATCAAATAAGTCAAACTGATTGACTGAAGGAAATCAAATGTGACCATTCCTTGGAAGAACTAACACTGAAGCTGAAGGTCAAATACTTTGGCCATATAGTGAGAAGACAGGATTCGATGCAAAAGACTTTAACACTGGGAAAGACTGAAGGAAAAAAGAGAAGGGGACAACAGAGGATGAGATGAAAAGATTGGTTGCCATGGCAGTTACGGGTCTAGTATGTTATGGTCCATAGGGACACAGAGAGCTGACATGACCTAATGACTGAATAACAACAACATTTGATAATACTGTATAAATTTAATTTTGACGTTGCAGTGGTGACTTGGTGACATGGTGCATGGCTGCATGTGTGCCTTTCTCACCTTCCCCCTTTGCAAGGAAGCAGTGCAAAGGATGCATGCAGGACTCATGCATGTGCATGGATATTTGAATGCTCGGATGTGCACAAATATTTAAATGCATTCAAAATTTGATAGAATAGACTGAATTTCACCATTCGAATTCGAATTGAATGTCCTTAAATTTGAATTTAAAGTTTTGATTCGAATTTTGAATTTCAGATCTATTCATTTGAATTATTCAGACATTCACACGTGTACGGGTTTGTACACAATGCGTACTTGAAGATCCGCATCTTTCCCACATCTGTACACATTTGTATGGATCTGTATGGGACAAAGATGGGTTGCATACAGGATAACTACGGGATGCATACAGATGTGTATGGATGTGGACAGACCCAGGGAAGATGCGTTTGGGCATCTACGAATGTTGTCGACATTTGTAAGTGCAAATTCAAATGAAAAATTTGAACAAATAGATTAGAATTTGCTTAATTCAAATTTGGTTAAATTCGAATTTCACAGATTTGATTTGAATTTTTGAGTATTTTATTCAAATAGAATTGAATCCCCAAAATTGCATTCATACTTAACTCTATGAAGGAGTGAGCTACCAGAGTCATAGATGCTGCTGATATAGCTGTGGAACACCTTCTAGAGAAGAATCAAGGAATGGAGAGAGGAGCAGAACTGCTAAAGAAGTGAAAGATTACAAATTATTAGTTGCAGCTGAGGCCCTTTCTCCTCTCCTGCCTGTCTGTGATAGGGAGGGATGCCTATCATGGAGGAAGCAACCCATCCATGCTGGGATTGGTTGCTGCTGGTGTGAGACAGTGCAATCCAGATTCATATGTTATTCTGCTCCATGCCCGGTTGCTGCCTCTGAAAAGAGTGTCCTGTGGTCCAGTATACTGGTCCTGGGTTAAGTGTAGACCTCATCATTGAGGTCTACCACTAAATTGAGCTACAACATCATTATGGGTACTCTAGCTTTGTCCTTGCTTTGTCCAATGCAGATGAAGTGTGATGGAGGTAGGGTTTGCCATAATTTGTACTAGTGTGCAGTTGGTAGGTCCTTGCTCCAGGATTTATCTTGGAACAATGCAGAAAGGGTCTTAGGGGCCAATGCCTGCATCTTCCAGAACCTTTTATTACAACAATATTCTTTAGGGATGTGGGAGAATATTCATAACATTCAAAATTCAGACAAATTTGGCCACATTCGGACATTTGAACTCGAATCAAAGGTTACAATGTTCATTTGCTAACATTTGAATGAATACGAATGTTTCCAGACGTTCGTACAAATAGTTTGGACATTTGTTAAACAGGGAAAATGTATTGGGTACATATTTCTTCGTATCAAGCTACATATCTGTTCATATCGGATATGTATTTATTTGTATCAGATACATATTTGTGGTATCAGATATGTATTTGTTCGTATCAGCTACATATCAGATATGTATTCATTTGTGTCTAATATGTATCGTCTTCATATGAATGTGCACAAATAGATTCAAATTGAATAGAATTTTACCACATTTGAATGCCTTCTATTCGGATGAATATGGTTTTTCGAACATTAAACTCATTTTGAATCGAATGCCAAAAAAAATTTGTACACATCCCTAATTTTCTTTAATATGAATGAAAATAGTTTTTAAAAGGCATATTTACAATAACTTGCAAAGGTAGCGATAGGATTACTATTCTTCTGTATAATACCAACTTCAAGGCCTATGGCCACACGAAAACACAGAGAAACTATGTTCTGTGTATGTACTAGATGAAAAGTTAAATCCTTTCAATACAGGTTTCACTATATTTTTGTGTATCAATAGAAATATTTTAAGATGGTTTTTGTCTTTTGTAATATGTTTTCATATTTGAGATAAAACTGAAGAATGGTGAGTTTTATTTGTATTTATTTGTATATGATGGATTTTCTTTGTTGTTCTGATAGAGTCCATCCACAGCAAATATTGTTTTCCTATGTTACTTCCCTCCATCTTCATTTTCATCTTCATCTGCTTTCCTTTTCCTTTGGTTTCGATATTGAATGCCAAGGGGAACAAACACGTCATTCTTATGTGGTTGGATTGGAAACAGATTAGACATGATTCTTAAACATTGAAGAGCAAGAGAAATGTTGCACACCTGAAAGCCAAGGTAATAAATCCAGATAGCCTGGGCAGAAGAAAAGCAGATGTGAAAGTTCCTGTGGTTTTCTTTCAGCAAAGACAGCTCTACAGTCTACTGGCTGTCTGTATTATTTTTGGCTACACCCCTAAAAATGTGATGCTGATCAAAATAGATGTTTCCAAGCAGCCTGTGCAATGTATTGATCATTCTAGAGCTGGTGATTTAGTCTTGGTAGGCTAGAAATGAGTGTTGCTATCTAATGATCAATGGAACTCAGAATCCAAGATCCAGCAAAACCACTCAGTTGAGGAAAAGGTATTTTCAGCTAGATGTGCCACAAAGCAGCAGGTTATTTGACTCTAACAATATTTTTATTAGGGATGTACATGGATATTTGAAAATTCTAAAATCCGATTCGAATCCATTGAATGTTGACATTCAAATTCGAATCAGATTTTCAAAAATCCGAATTTACACATTCGGACAAATTTTGGATTTTTGAAAATCTGATACAGATTTTTGAATAATTCGACAGAGTAGATTCATATGTATTGTATATGAATGTGTGTGAAAATTATATGTATTTGCACATATAATGTGGGATGAAAATGGGATAAATACTGGATAAATACAGATTCATGCAAATTCGTATAACAGATATGAATCTTATCGACGTTCGTATATTTGGATACGAATCAGATTTTTAAAAGTACAGATAGGGATAATCCAGATTCGAATCAGATTTTTGAAAATCTGGATTTTTGAAATTCACATCAAATTGAATTTTTGATTTGACTTGAATTTGAAAGCAAAAAATAATTCATGCACACCCCTAGTTTTTATAAGCCCCCTCAGATCCAATAGGAGCAGTGTTTTTGGAACTGAAACAAATGTGAATAATTTAATATGAGTGGGAATTAGATTGTTTGGAATACTGGCTCACAAATCTTTGTGGGGCTTTGCTATTTTACCCAGAAACTTTCATTTTTAACATTTTGGTTGTATTGCAGTTCTCTGCTGTCATCATCTTCATTCAAGATATTTCTTTCACTATAATTAAAGGTAATTATTAGTTCATGCTGTATTTTTATAAATTGATACTTGTAAAAGAACTGGCAATGGGCCAGGTTGCACTTAACTTGGTTGAGCAAACCAGGGGGCCTTTAAACTTCAATTGCTGGGACAATCCTGAAGCTGATTTTCATGGTGTCATGGCTTTTAGTCTATATTGGCAGGCACCTTAGGAGCCTCTCCCAGTCTGCATTGGAACACAATGTCTGCACAACAGACAGGCCTACAAGGGATTATCCTGTCCACATGGAACTAGGAGTTGAGGTGGCCTAATGTCATGAAGCCCATACTGTAGACTGCTTCAAAGGGAGGATTCTTCAAACCACATTTCCCAGTGGTAGACCAGACCAGCTGCTAATTTAGTTTCCCAGTGTGCAGAGCTCTACAATATTTTGGCAGGCTTGTGGCAATGGCCCTGGAAGTACCCAGCTAAAACAGCCCTGGCAGGCATCTCTGGGGACTGGAACTTTCATCTGATCCAGCTCATGTCTGGGCTGGATGGCTGCAGAGTCACCATTTGGCCTTTTCTATAATCCACAGCACCACAGCCCATGCCTCTGAAGACCAGAGCCTGGGGTATATGGGTTTTTTTCACTGACATGCTATGGTGCACACATGAAAAGCACATCTCAGGGTTTATGGATCACAGAGAAGTGCTGTCTGCATGTTTCCTGTGACCCAGAATAAGGCCCTTGGTCTGGCTGTAGACTTGATTAGACAGGTCTACAACAGATCTGGATTAAGGGCCTCCTTAAGCCTGAATTGGCTCTGTCCAGTGCAGATGGAATCATGCCAGTGGGGTTAGGGGCCCCTTGATCTACATTAACAGATCAGGTCAGGCAAGTGTAGATCACCAGCAAGTGCCGAAAGGACCTAAGTCTCAGTCTGTATTCAGTGAGAACCATATTAGCATACAATGTACCAGTTATGCACATACTTCTTTTCTGCCAGACTGGAAGTAGCAAGCATGATAGCTGGGTTCAGATTTTAATATGAAAATCACCACACCAAGCCTGTTGTGAAATTTTTCAGTGTCAGCAATTCCTTAATTTGATTGAGGGCTGCTGATGCTTCCCATAAAGCTGCGTGCCATCTTGGGAGCTCTTCCCTGAGCTACAAGGCAGGCATGGGAAAGTAAACAAACTGATTGTATGGCAAAGGTGTTGAGTTTATGATTATATGGGATTGTGCTTTTCAAAGCCTAGTCTGATTGCTGTGGGACTAATGAATGAAGACAGTATGAAGAGCCACACTTGACTGGATCTTGGCTGGTTTCCACATATGGAAGCATATATCCAGGTCTGAAATGAGCTATGATACCTGGGGTGTTTTGAAGACTGGATAAGAACAGAATGATAAATGTATGTCATGCGACAAAGCTCAGACAAAAGTTCAAAGATGAGTGAAAATCCATACAAAATTCCAAGAACAGGGCAATTATTTCTACTTTAAAACACACTTTTTTATTATTGTTATTATTTTAAAGAAAATTCTGAATGTTTCAACAAATGGAAATAAATGGTAATTTCTATAGTAACTTGCTGATCTTCAGTTTGATGCACTACGTTGGTTCTTCAGCTTTCTCCACGAGACAATGCTATTCTGATGCAAATCTGAACAGGGTATGGCAATCCATTTATCTTTTCTCTGTTACATAGCCGTAAGCTTGTAAGCATGAAACAAAAGGCAACAGCAAGCTGGTACAAAGCAAATGTTTATTCCTACTCTTGACTTGATGAGGAACAGTTGGAAATCTATTCATGCCTAGCCACCATCTGCTTATTATAAAATAACTCCATGTTGTAATTTTCTTCATATTTTTTTAACTACTGTTATTAACACACTATAAAAAAGCACCCAACTTACATTAAGCTTGGACATAAGTAAGCCAATGCAACGGATATTCTTGATCTGCACATTTCTACCGAAAAATATTTTGAATACCACTTGTCACTTTTTAAAAAAATCACTTTTAAAACTTTATAGCCATTGCAATGGATGTTCATCTGAAAATTTTGACTAAAAAATATTTTCAATACCACTTCATACGCTTTTTTAAAAAAAATATCATTTTTAAAAGCTTTATAGCTCATTCAGTATGTGTACGCAAGAGATGTATGAAACCTGTCCTTACATAAGAATGAATCCTTATCTGCTTGAAAACCTCCAGCCTCCTCTTCTGGTAGTAAATTCCATAGACTGATGACCCTGGCTGTTTCTGCACTAGGTTTTATTACAGAGTATATCTTGGGACAGGGGCCTGTTGTCTGCATGCTAATGCAGACTATGGCAGGCCTCACCTGGGTCCTGCCACATTGCGCACTATCATGTGGACAGCAAGCCTCTATTCTGGAATATATTCCAGGATAAGACTAAGTGCAGAAAGGCCTCCTCTTGCTTCCCCTTGTCCTAACTCTCCCCATTTCAGTCCTAACTTCCATTGAGTACCCTATGATTCTAGTGTTTTGCAACGTTGAAAATATTTTTTCTTTGTTCACCTTTTCCACACTGTGCATGAATTTATATACTTCAGTCAGGCCGTCTTTTAAACACTGCCTTTCAGGCTGAAGCCTGATTTCGTAAGGAAGGTCTTCCAGCTCTTGATCCTTCTGGTTGTCTTTTCCAGATATCCTTACAGTTCCTGTATAATTGCAACCTAAATTCTGCAAAAACAGTGTGAGAGTGCTGCTCCTTACCAAAAAAGTACCAGATCTAGAATATAAAATAAGAATAAATTCTTAGAATAAGAATATGGACTTGTTCACATGTACCAACCTACTATGGTATTACAGTACTATACTGGACTAGTCAAGATCCAGTGTGGTGGTGGACATCTGCACTTCAAGTATGGGAAGAGCCAGGCACAGACCAGCAGCACTCAAAGTGTGGACAGACAGACAGGCCAGACCAGGTCATATTGCCATGGCAACATCTGCAGCAACATCAAGTGCACACCCGGACATGGGTGAACTGGGTGCTGCAAGCAGCTACACAACCTCAGTCACACCATCATGCCCACTCAATGTGCCCCACCTGGAAGTTATTGTGGGTACTGCTGTCCAGGAGAAGGCTAGCCTCTCCCAGTCAAGCTATTCACCACTTTTTAGCAGTTTACAGCTAGATTGCTCTGGGGAAAGTTTAGCCAACTCCAGGGTGGCAGCAGCATGTGGACATACTTCCACACACTCTAGCAGGTAAGTGTGAACAGGCCCTTTGTTTTGGCCATGTCACGATGAGCCCTTGACTGTTTGATCAACATCTTGATGCTAAATTATAAAGAATATTGCTCAAATCTCTACTTCCTTCAGAGAGTTTCTGCTTGACCAGTAGTCACCTACTTTTATAGGGAAGCTGCTGTGCGACAAAATCCCTCTGCATGGAGCCAGTCTGCATATGCAGGGATTTAACACTGGCTGCTATGGCAGCTCCTTTGTGTACAATGGCTTTTAAGTATGTGGCACTGTTGCTTATTGTTCTCCCTGGTGCAATTCCAGTGACTGGTCCCAGATTTTTAATCAGTTCCAGGCTTGAAAGCTTTTAAAAATTCCATCTCCACTAGTCCTTAAAGAGACTTTTTGTTCAGAACAGAAGATTTTATAAAACAATCAATGCCCACCCATATTACAAAGTGTGCAATGCATATCGCCACCAAGGTATTCTGCTTCCATTGTTTAAATACACCGTCTCTTGTTTCCTTTTAGGTTAAATGGGATGTGTGTAAAAAGAGAATAAGAGAAATGGAAAGAGACTGATTTGAGGGCAATGGACAATAGGGAATGCCAATTTTCACTCCCACAGCAAATGTTTATAGCTAAAATATAAACTCCTGAAAACAAGGGCTTACAATTTAAATGCAGACACGACTTTAACTAGAGCAATGGGAACAGTGTTGCCATAATAACTGCCAGTCTCAAGAAGGAATTTATGGCAATGTGTCAATCTTTCTAAAAGTAGACGGCAGGCCTACAGCTACCAGTGCCTATGGATAATGGAAGCAAGATGCTGATTGTTGCAGATAAAGCCAGGGGGAAAAAAATCAGAGACCAGAGCTCTTTTAACCTATTTATTGTGTGTGTTAAGGATCTACTGTGCAGTGCTGGATTGGTAATACCAAAAGGGCTTCTTTTTATTGGCTTAATATAAGATTGATAGCTCTTATTTTGGTGTGAGTAAAGCTCTTTTAATGCTCAGATTGGAAAAGCAAATCAAGTGGCAATGAAGTTGTGCTTTGCTGGCATAAAATGTGTCAAGCACACTATCTTTTGTTTTCTCTTGAAGTGAATTTCCAGGAGCTGATATCCATCCATAGTAGGGACATGCACAAATGTTTTTTTATTTTGTTTGTTTTTTTGGTATTTGATTTGTAATGAATCGAATGTTAGAAAATTTGTATTCATTCGAATAGATCCCCTCTCATTGTGCTGCCCTTGCCTTTCTGCCCGGACTGGTGGGAAAATTCAAATTTTCTTTGTAGTGCACATTGAGTGTCCTTACATCAACATTAAGGTAAGTGTGCAGCAACGATCGGATAATGCGCCATGGTGATGATCCGCCGATGGTCATGTGTGACACTCCAATCGCGATTGCGTGTTCCACCGTGCAGTATAAGAAGTCTGGATGTAGCCTATGTATATATATGTGTGTGTGTGTGTGTGTACGTGTGTACGCGCATGCATGCATAACTAATATTATGACATTGCTCTGGTTTTGTGTCAGCAGCAGCATGGAGGCAGAAGAAAAAAAGAGAAAGAAAACGTGCAACTTGAGCTGATCCAGACATTTCACATAAAACAAACAAACAAAACTCCCAAACTACCTCCCAAACAAAATAAAACAAAACAAAAAGTTCACACTGTGTCTATACATTGTTGTGAGGCAAAATTCTGACAGCATATCTGTCCATTGCTGCCAGGTGGCTGGGTGAATTTTATCACAGTCTGCCCAGGGCAGCTTAGAAAAAAGTGTGAAAGAAAGCACACTGTTCATTTCCACGGTTTCTATTTGACTTCTTAGCACTTCTAACTTGAGGTGATTCATAAAGTAACCGATCAGGATATACTGTATTGTGGTTCTTGACTGCATTCAGAGCAAACGTGTCATTTCAAGCTGCAAGTGCCATGCGGACTGGGTGGGCCTTGCCCATTTATGGGATTTGGCAAGGTCTTTGCAAAATGCTGGCTCTCAAAAAGCATAAGGGAGGGTTGAAAAACACAGCACGTAAAATAATATTGTCAGTTAGAGCCTAATATACAGCCTGGAGAATCTATTATCTCCAGCCATGACCCAGGGCCCCATGGCTATGAAATAAGCAAATTCCCTGATAGGGAACCTTAAAGAAAGGGGCTGAAAACAATCGGCTAATATGACCGTGCCTTGACATGGTGTAATCATGTTCAGATTGCAATGTGCATCTTTTAGTTGCAACATTATGATCAGGAGATGGCAAATTTGGAAAGGGCATTGTGGTAAAATTAAAGGTCAACTTATGTATAGGTGTTTTGGTTATGTCCTGAGGTAATAAAATTTTGGCGTTCGGTGTTAATGCAAGTATGGAAAATAATGGGTTTGAATGTAAGAGCCTTCCCAGAATTGTATGTGCCGTTGATAACTAAAGGGCAAACCATAGAGTCAAATCAAATATATTTATTAAGACAATTGGAACTGAAGACCTCAAGTGGTAGCTTTTTGCTGTTCCCTGTTCCCTCCCACACCATTTTCCTTTTATTTCTTGTCTCTTTAGATTGTAAGCCTGAGGGCAGGGACCTGTCTAAGAGTAATATAATATTGTAACCCGCCCTGAGACCTATGCCTTTGGATATAGGGTGGGATAGAAATACAAACAAATGAATAAATAATAATAAAAAATAATTTTGGCAGGACTTTCCACCATTACCTGGGGATGGAAAGATGAGAGTAAATGCGTGGCAGATATTTGGTTTAAATATGTCGCTGATCAATTTAAATTTGATTTCTACAGATGGCAGAGAATGAGATATATAGGAATATATGATAGAATCACAATAGAAGAAGACTGGAGAGAATTTATAAGATATGTTAATAGACAGAAAGCAGAGGAAGTACTAAATCAAGTAAGGGAAGTATTGAATAACCTGTTACTAGTCACTGGAAGAGAAGGGTGGGAGGAGGGTACCAGTATATGTTTGCTAAGACTGAAGAAAGAACAACTAAGTTGTATATTATTTTGCATTTGTATTGCATATATATTCAATAAAAAGCATTAAAAAAAGAAAAAATGCTCAGAAAAAGACAATTAAAATGACAAAGGATTTGGAAAGAGGGAAATTACACCCATTTCAGCCTTTGAGAAACCTGGGCCATGGTCACACTCATTGCTCAAGACAGCTTCCAACTGTCTTCTCCCTGCCTTGCTCAGATTTGTTTTTGCAGGGACTATCCTGGGAGTGGTCTGTCCCTCCTCAAGCTGGCTTCTCCAGATCCCATTTTTACAGAGGACTCAAGCTGTCTTGGGGAGCCAGCCCATTTTCACTTCCCCTGTGTGAACACAGAACTGGGCTAGAGGGGGCTGAACCACACTGGGAGGGGTGGATCTGGCCTTCCCTCCTGCCCAATGCCTGGCTGTGAGTGGCCCACATGTGATCCCCTTTCCTTGTATCCCTTTCCACTTCTCTTGCCATTCTTAGGATGCTCCTCCTTCCCATCCTGCTTCCCCCCATTTCCCCTTTGTTCTGATTGCAAGCTTGCAGACTTCTTCTCCTGCTCTTGAATCCTAACAAATGGCCTTAGAGGCATCCTGCCTGTCAACCCCAGCCTGGAATATTTATCCATTCTAGTAGCCATTGATGCATCTGTCATCCATGAATTTGTCTAACCCTTCCTTAAAGCCATCTAGGCTGGTTGCTGTTACCACATCTTCTGGCACCAAATTCCGTAGACTGATGGCCCTCTGGTTGAAGAAATACTTCCCCTTGTCGGATCCGACTCTCCTACCCATCAGCTTCATAGAATGCCCCCTGGTTCTAGTGCTGTGTGGTAGAGAAAATAAATTTTCTCTATCTACCTTTTCTGTACCATGCATGATTTTATATAATTTATTCAGGTCCCCTGTTAAACGTCATCCTTCCAGACTGAGGAGGCCTAGATGTTGCAGTCTGTCCAACATTTTTTAAAAATAGAGATCTATTTTGTGTTGGACTGATAATGCACTTTTGCAAAGAACACAGAGGGAATTAAACATGAAATGGCCAGAAAAGCACTGTTGGGAGGGGAAGAGGGAACGCATGGAGCAAGAGTAGAGATGATACAATTCTAAGGGCAATGTAGCTTCCATTTTCCTTCAGCAATCTGCAAGGGAAACAAGATTTCATTGCAATGAAAGAGACCAGGAAGTGAAAATTCTTCAGCAGTTTAAGGGGAAACCAGCAGCTTATAGCCTTTCCTTTTTCTAATGGAATGGCTGCAGAGGTGGAGCTGCATGTTGGCTGAGATATGCCTCAGCTGTACCTGCTGGGGGTACAGTCCCCTCTTCCCAACAGTACCCTGAGTTTGCCCTGAGCACTACACAACTCCAAACACAACCCCATTGCCATTATTCATTGACAAAACTTTATCTTATCAGAATGCAGATGGTGTTGATGTAATCAACAGGGATGGAGAACCCACTTTTTGGTTTTCTATCTGTTTATATGATATATTTATTCACTCAGTTTACAAGTTAAACAATAACAGAAACAAACAATAAATCAATTACAAAAATAATATTAATTATGGTCACTCTATTAAACAGTTCCAATGAGACAGATGAAGAAATACGTTTTTTATTTTTATTTATTTTTGAATGACATCAGTTAGAGAGCTGCTCGGAAAATACCATCCCCTTTGAGATCTTTGAGATGGGGTCCTCCTGGAGATCTGGATCTTGAAGATGCCTGAAGACCCCACTGTGGACACCTTTAATCAGGTCCACATGAAATACAGATTTAAGGACCCGAAAGACCCGTTAAATCCAGATTCCCCCTGCCCGTGTGGGGACAGGGCCTTGCAGATGGGGCCTTCAATGGGGTCCAGGTGGGGACAGGGCCTTACCGATGGGGTCTTAGAGTGATTCTAAGCCCTAGTGGAAAAAGGCCCCACATTCCTAGGGCTGATTCCTGATATTGAATGTGGGCTAGGAGTTTTTAGATCTAAAGAATAACAGGATGGGTATCAGCTGGGTGGGACAGATAGGGGTGGATGCATCCAGGTGCTGAACCCTGTAAGGTGTTTGTTGACCAGCTACCCCAGGTTAGAAACAGCATAGGGTGTTAAATTTTAGAAGAAAACAGATACTCGTTTGGATTTGGTAGGAGCAGAGATGTCTCCTGATGCAGATGAAAACTCATATTTCTCCATGGACTATTGGAATGTTACACCTATCAACACATGCATACAGACAAATGTGCTTTATGACATCTTAAAATAAGCTTTACATATCTGATCCTCAATTGAGCAACAGAATTCTTGTTATGGCTTAACTAGATCAATCAAGAATGTTCTGCCTTTGGTCCTGTTTCCTAGAAATAATCAGTTTCGTGATTAGGTACATCTGTGGCATTCCAGCAGGCCTTGAAACAGACTGCTGAACCTATAAAAGCAGGCATTTTGTCCTGGCCAGCTTGGTTGATCAGCTGCCTCATGAGTTTGAATAGCAAAAGCAGCTGCCATTGGCAGCTACTGCATGATGGCGGAAGCAAAGCAGTGAGTGAAGATGGATCTTGGAGTGAACTCTGCTTCCTGTGCTGTCAATCACCCCAGCAATGTGATGCTGTTCACATGCCTGCTCCTCCTCCTGGGGCTTTCTGCAGGACACAAGGAATGGCTGCAGAAATTGGCTATTTTCCTGTGCTCTGCAAAACAAAGAGCTGTGAACTAGTAAGTCTGGGAAGCGTAGAGGGAGAGAGTCTCAAGGTGCACAGGCACTTTTTATTTGACAGACGGGACTATCAATAGACTGCAGTGTCTCTGCAGTTTTCTACCAAAACTCCAAAATAAAAAGCTGTTGATTAAAGGGCAGCCATTAATGGCTCAGCTTTCAGCATGATGGACGTACAAAGTGAGAACTTGTAAGAGTTTAGTTCAATAGAACTACCAGTAGATAGAAAATGGGTCTTTGTCAAAGCATGCTTTTGATTGGCTATTCAGCTGTCAGTGAGTATGAACTACCAATGGTAAACACGATTGACTGACAATTCACTGAATCAAAGGGAATTTGGGCGGGCTCACAATCGACCAATGGCATCAAAGGATGACAGGAGGCATAGAGCATACAAGGCTTAAACTCTTGCTATATTGAAGGCTTGAAAAGAGGAAAATGTGGAGTTGATTCAATAGTAGTCCCTCTGCAGTAAGTATAACTTGGTCTACCAGTAAGTGTGAATTTAAAGATTGCCGTCTGGAGGCATGCTCAGAGATGTTCCCGTTCTTCTGGCAGTGTAGGACCCTTAGGAGAGATTGCAATGAAGAGGTTGCTCACAGAGTGCATGCCATATCCCCATGGTACTGAAGACTCAAGGGACTCTGAAGATGAGGTGCAGGAGATAGCTTCCTTGAACCCAGAACCTAGCAAATCTGATAAGCCTTTGGAACCCAAGTCTGTTCCAGCAGATCTTGAGATGAAAGTCAGCATGGAGAGAATAAAGCTTGGGTGACCTGATCTGGAACCCTGCCTGAATTGTTAGGCAAAGTGGGCCAGGCTGCCTAGGTCTTTGCTTTAAGACATCCAAACCCAGGGACCACTTCATCTTTGACATTGCCTCCAGATAGCAAGGGGAAAATATGCGATCTTGTTTAGATCCCACAGTTGCCATTCATAGTACTTGCTGGACGGTAAGGGGAAATTATGGGGCAAGCTTGGCACTTAACTCATCTGGAGCTTGTTCTCACAATGAAGGTTTTGCCCTTGTTTTCTGCTTGAGGATGCCCAGAAACAATTGGTGGGACACTGTGTGGGACAGGATGCTGGACTAGGTGGGCTGTGGCCTGATCCAGCAGGGCTCCTCTTATGTTCCTAATGCATCTGATGGTGTAAAATACCCAGCAGTGTCAACACTAGTGCAGTGGGTACTTTCAGGCAGGTTTTGCCCCCACCTTTGTGTACTAGGTATGTTGCTCAGGAAAAAACAAAACTAGGAGCAAGAGCCAGACAAGGTAGGTCATATTGCTATGCAAGAAACCTGAGACGTTTTCGCACGGGGGAAAATGGAATGCGAAAAAGCCAGCTGTGGACACGTCATCCGCATTGGCCGCGCGCGCCTTGCGTTCCGACGTGTCCGCAGCTGGCTTTTCCGCGTTCGAAATGTAGAGCACTTCGAAGTGCTCTACACGCGTTCCAACGCGGACGAGCCGTCCGCAGGCGTTCGGGAGAAGAAGCGTTCGCGCCGCTTCTGTCTCCCGATCGCCTGCCGGCTCGCCTCCGACGCCGCGCGGCTTTGACAATCAGCTGTTTTTCAAACAGCTGATTGTCGATCTGCCTCCGCGGCCGCCGGCGCGCCCCTGGCCGGCGTTTGCCGGCTAAGCCAGCTTCGGGCGCTTTGACCATTCGCACCCAGACGCTCCGGAACGCGTTTACACGCGTTCCGGAGCGTCTGTGTGTGAACGGGGAAAGCGCCCGAAGCTGGCTTAAGCTTTCCGCCTGAACGCGTTCGGTTTCGAACGCGATTCAGTGCGGAAATGCCTCTGGGTTCAGGGTTCCTTTTCTCACAATAGCAATAGTCCTCAGCCTCAAGCTTATTACTGCGCCAGGTTGGCTGGGTTGTGGTTAAGTCGCAGGTTCTTTCTCCACTGGACCTCATTACAGATAATATGCAAGAATAGGGACTTGCCATCCACATTCTAGTGCAGACTACAGCACGCCCTGACATAATTTGCACCATCAGCTATAATCGAAGACTAGATTCATAACATCTCAGCTGAAAGCAGACTGCCTCCAGATGGGATGAAAGCTGTGAATTTCTTTGCAGCCACTTCCCATCTGACAGATGGGGCGATGGGAAGCTGCAGAAGGAATTCACAACCACTTCCTATCAGACAGAAAGGAAGCTCAGAAGCTGCGAAGGGAATTCACAGCTGCTTCCTGTTGGTCTGACTGGAAGCCCACAGTATTCCTGTAGTATCCCCAGAATCTCCAAAATAGAAAGCTGCTGTTTAGTCACCAGAATTTTACTTTGGGGGAGGGGAGTTGTGGGAGATAATGTGGGCAACCAAAGCTGCAAAGGCACTTGCAGTCTTTAGTTTCTTGACCGTTTGATCTGTGCTTTGTGACCCTTGCTTGCCTTGATTTCGATTTCAGATTGACTCATGGACTTTGATGAACTGATTACTGACCTATTTTGCCTGACTTTCCTTCTGGACATTGATTTGGCAAGGTGAGAAGACTGTGATTTTGTTATTGTTGAACTGCAGCCCTCTCTCATAACTATTATGACCTGCCAGATTTCAAGAGGCAGGAGTGTATGTATCCTACAACCTGAGAGCACTCCTGTGGTGTAATAGGTGCACAAACATGCAGCTGAAGTCTTCACTGAAGACTTGCTGCACTGATGCTAATGAATTAGTGTCTGCTATTCATATCTACTGTAAAAATGCTTGCAACTCAACGTTAGCATTTGCAGAAGGGAGAAGATAGGGTTTCCTGGACATACACTGTTAAATTCAGAGTGAACCTATCAATTTTACAATTCTTCCAGTACCTTTAAATTCAAGAACTGGAAAAGGAAACACATAAACTTCCACAGCCTAAAATATCCTTCATTTCAGAGTGAAGTTACAGAGATGGGAGCGTAAGAACAGGCTTGAACTGGAAGCACTGGGTCAAAATACAGTTTAGTGGGATCAAAGGAAGGATTCCTACCTGTCCTAATCCATTTGCTTCCATGCTCCTGTTGTTTTAATCTGTGGACTGTTTTCTGAAAAGCATAATATCAGCATTCACTTCCATGCTTTCAAGTCATCAGCATGGGGGGGGGGATATCTCTTCTTCTTCCTTCTTCTTCCTCCTCCTCCTCCTCCTTCTTCTTCAAGCCAGGACCAGGAATTATTAACCTAGTAGATTAGTAGACTGAACCTCGTAGTGGCTTAGTCAAACCCATTTCATCTTTTCCATGATGGAGCATCTCTTGTCTTCAGGAAAAGGGGACATTACTTTGCTTACCAGCTTACAAAATGGGGGAGGGGGGAGGCACAGCACTACTAATGAATAGTCATTATACCTTTTTGTCAAAAACATTTTCACAGGATATCCTCTTCCTACCTTAGTATTGTGTTTTGATATTAATCTCCCCTTCCTCCTTCCAAGTTCAGATGGAAATTAATGATGGAGTCATGAATGGACATTCTTCCTTTAGCTTTTTGCAGAATAATTGTAATCCTTAAAAAGGAAGGAAGGAAGGAAAGAAGGAAGGAAGAAAGGAAGAAAGGAAGAAAGGAAGAAAAAGAAAGGGCAAGCAACTTTGAGGAGTCTTATAAGGAGAGTTCTGAGGCATTTCCGCACTGCAACGCGTTCCAAACGGAACGCGTTCAGGCGGAAAGCTTAAGACAGCTCCGGGCGCTTTCCCCGTTCACACACAGACGCGCCAGAACGCGTGTAAACGCGTTCCGGAGCGTCTGTGTGCGAATGCTCAAAGCGCCGGGAGCTGTCTTAGCCGGCAAATGCCGGCCAGGGGCGCGGAGACAACCGCGGAGGCAGATCGACAATCAGCTGATTGTCAAACAGCTGATTGTCGAAGCCGCGCCGGCGTCGGAGGCGAGCCCGCAGCTGTTCGGGAGACAGAAGCAGGCGCGAACGCTTCTCCTCCCGAACGCCTGCGGGCGGCTCGTCCGCGTTGGAACGCATGTAGAGCACTTTAAAGTGCTCTACATTTCGAACGCGGAAAAGACAGCTGCGGACACGTCGGAGCGCAAGCCGCGCTCGGGCAATGCGGATGACGTGTCCGCAGCTGTCTTTTTCGCGTTCCGTTCAGCCCCGTGCGAAAACGTCTCTGGTTTTTGGGCAGAGCTACAAAGCGGGGGAAGGAAAGTTCCAGTTTCCTGGGTGTGAGAAGAAACTTCAGCATTCCAAAGGGAAATCTATTAATCCATTGGGTGTGGCTTGAAAAGGAAGGAGGAGCTATGGTTGACCAATAGAAGCATTTACTAGATTATCAGTGGCTAATAATGGGAAGGCAGCTGATGGGAATGTGGACTATAGCTTTATTACCTATTTATACTGTGGAGATGTAATCATCTTATGGGACAAAACCTTGCCTAGGTTCCTAGAATGGGAAGAATAGAGCAGAATATGGGCATGAGAAAATGGAGGATTGTTATGCTGGTCTAAGGATGGAAGTAAATGCAGGATAGGGAATAGGATGAGATGTCAACCCAAGGGATGGCTGTAGCTTCTCCTAGACGGGGTAATAAAAAGAAAAAAATGGAGGGAATGTGCTATAAGTGCTTCAAATTACAGACATGGCACTAAAAAGTGCATATAGACACTAAGGAACATGCTAAAACATCCACTCATGGCTATCTTCACATTATTTTTGAGGGAACTAAATGTGTAGCTCTGAGTGGGTGAGAGAGAGTCTGCCAAAAGTCTTTAAATCTAGAATGCCTCAAGGTTTTTAAAAAGTGAGTTTGGGCAAATGTCTAAAATACCCAAGGTACTTTTGGCCATGGTAAAAATCTACATCTGCCAGCTGTACCTACCCATGGAGAAGCAGCCAAGCAGATAAATATGCTGGACTGAACCCAAGTATGGAGGAGTTTATGTTGGCGTTCCAAGGACATAAGAGGTCCCAGCCTAGTAATTCCATATATTCAGAGGCTATAAAATCTTTACTGACATTTATTGTTTTATTGCTTAGTGTTTGGCAAAAATGAGGCTTTGAATGTAAAAGCATTGCCTCTTTACCTTTTAAAACTGGCTCAGAAGCCTGTTAAGCTCAAAGTGAAGCCATAAGTGAAACTCCTTCTTTCTGTCCTTACAACAGCGAGTTACTATGACACCCTATGGAGCTGTTAGTTGTTTCTAGTGGCTTAATTTTTAATGTTTCTTAAACTCTTGGGGAGATTGTTTGGTGGAAGATACAATATAATGGAATTGTAATAAAATCTAAGCTTCTTGCAATTTCTGAAATGAACGTAAATCATAGCTAATTGCTGGAAATGAGAAGACTCAGGAAGAAAGTTAAGAAGATGCCTCTCTTATTCTTCTTAATCAAAGGTGGCTGGCATAGAGCAGAATTTTCCAGAGCAGCAATACTAGCAACTGGTAGCATTTTCAATGGCACCTTTAGAAGAGCAGTTACAAGGGATTTTACCCAGTTTTGTCTGCCATATATATTTATCACATTTGTTATCCATTGCTCCAGGTGTTTACTTCTGGAATCGCCAACAAGATGGTGGAATGAAACATAAAACTCTAGACAGGGCTTTTTAAGGTCATCCCTTTATGAAAAAGCACCCCATCCTTATCGCCTTGCAAACAGTTATCTTAATATGTGTCTGAGAACCTTCCTTGTTTTACCACATTGCAGCTAGTAAATCCTAGCTTGACTTTGGGTGCTACCTACAGTGGGAAACCCCCACCTCTTTGCTCACGTAGTTTTCCACGCAACTCAGCTTAAAAGAACAAGATGCCTTCAGAGTTATGAAATCCCAAATGATGAAGAGACTTCGAGGGAGGGTAAAGTAAATGAGGAAAGAACAGTGACCGCATTCCGGGAGTTTTCCTTAGGGGCCCCAGTAATTATGAACTGGCTTTCTGAAAGTGGTCATGTCTCTCTGTGTAGCCTACATGCTTCTCCAGACCATTTTAGGCATCACATCTTGACTCCTGGTAGCAAAGTCACCTGCCGGGGAGTAGTAGAAGAAGAGTTGGCTTTTCTACCCCGCTTTTCTCACCCATTTAAGGGGACTCAAAGCAGAAAGCAAAAGGTTGCTAGTTCAGTCCCCAGCCTCTCCCTGGAAGTAGGCAATGGTAAACCCTCTTCTGTATCTCGGGCAAGAAACCTGGACATGGAAGTGCCCATACAGTCAACCGGAAGTCAGCCGCAACAAGAAGAAGAAGAGTTGCCTTTTCTACCCCACTCTTCTCACCCATTTAAGGGGACTCAAAGCAGCTGATGAAGCTTTTCTATTCTTCTCTCCACAACAGACACCCTGTGAGGTAGGTGGGGCTGGGATTGCTCAGAAGAGAGCTGTGACTAGCCCAAGGTCATCCAGCTGGCTTCATGGGGGAGGGCGGAATCAAACCCAGTATTCCCAGATAAGAGTCCGGCTCCCTAACCACTACTGGCTCACTCTTGCCTGCGATGCTCAGTTTTCTGGCAGTTCTAATTTTACATTAAGCACAGCCATACAACAAAATGAGACATCAGCATGTAATGGAGCTCAGCAGTGGCAGTCAGGACCCAGGGGTACAGCTGGAAGTGTGACATACAAATTAATTAGGGTATATTGAAGCCCAGAACATATGACATGGAGCACATTGGATCAAAGAGGATTTTATACAAATTGTGGACTTCACATCTCCCCCAGCCCAGCATCTGCTAGTACTATTTTTCAGCATCTTTGATTAACATGTCCCATGAATGGGAAAGGATTGTACGAAAGATTAAAATATTAAAAAAATATGTACTTAAAGCAGGATCATTTTTCAAATTATCAGCAAATTTTAAGTGGGTTAATTCTTTTATCCTTCTCACGTATTGTCCTGTTAATATAAAATACAGGGGAGCATTCTGACCTCACCTAGACTGCACCAGCATGCAAATAGCACATACCTATTCCAGGTTATAATCTGGAATGAAGAAGACTTGGCTTTTCTACCCCACCTTTGTCAGCCATTTAAGGGGACCCAAAGCAGCTGACAAAGCTTCTGTTCTTCTCCCCACAACAAACACCCTGTGAGGTAGGCGGGGCTGCGAAAGCTCAGGAGAGAGCTGTGACTAGCCCAAGGTCACCTAGCTGGCTTTATGGTGGAGGGCGGAATCAAGCCCAGTATTCCCAGATAAGAATCCGGCTCGTTAACCACTAGACTAAACTCACTCATATGAGACCCAGTGCAGATCTGTACTCCAAGTATTAATGTGGAATAAGGCCTGTTTTGCTTGGATTAGGCACCATTGCACAGAATTTTACTTTCATCTGAATAAATACAGTTAGGACTGCATTCAGTGCTGTTGCAGGAATGTCAAAGAGAAGGTGATTTGCCACCATTGTGATTTGCTTGCAGACCACTGCCCCTGGGGAAGGTGTCTCTGTCTGCATTCTCCCTTGACAGTGGCTGCTGAGTGCATTCTGAATATCTGAATTAACATTCAAAGTAGCATTTTTTCACACCCCTGGTGCTCACTTTTCAGTACCACCTGATGCCTACATGAATTGACTATGTGCTTTTGGCATCTGCATGTGGGGAAAGGTAACCAGAGGGTTCAAACAACCCCCCCACCCCCACCCAAACCGGGCCGTTGCACATGGAAGAAGCATGAGTTCCTTTGTGCCTCAGACCCATGAACCATTTCTGAATAGCAGTGCTGGAAGGAATCAAACTGAAGTACGAAATGACAACAGTATTTAATGAAATGATTTAACGGCGTTTGATTTATTTTATCATCTTTATCTATTTTAACCATTCACCTTATGGAAACTGCTGACATTAAGGTCTTTTCTTTTTGTAACCAGATAAAATGAGTTTTTCACATCTGTTTTGTTTCATCCGTGTTATTTAAAAATGCAGTAAGTATGTTTAAAAAAGTAAAACCAAGGGGAGCTAGATAATACAAGCTCTGAATATCTTAGGCTTTTCTCAATAAGTTCAGAAAAGCGATCCCTGCAAAAGATGGACATTTTTAATTGTTGTGTAGTGGTGAGCAGAATAAACCAAGGCCCTCTCTGCAAATTTTGGCATTTGATTCGATTCAAATTTAATTGAATATCCAAAAATTCAAAGTGATTTGAACGTTTAAAATTTGAAAGAGTTGAATACATTCAGATCTATTCGTGTGAATTTTCTATCCGTGTGCATCCCGTATTTATCCCATATGCATCCAGTTTTCATCCCATGTGGATCCGTACAAATGTGTACGGGTGCGGGAAAGATGCATACGGGCAAGTACGCAACGCGTAAGTGTCTGTACACATATGAATGTCCTAATAAATCGTACCAATGCTTCAAAAATTCAAAATTCATTCAAATGTTTAAATTTGAATGTATAGACATTTGATTTGAATTTGAATGTTCAAATTCAAATGAATTTGATACAATTTTGGAATATTCATGCACATCCCTATTCTGCACAGGTTCATATTCCAGGTGATATCCTGGAATAAGGACCTGCCATCCACATGTTTGTGCTCTAGCCTGCCCCTTTATTTGGATGACTGGTACATATACAATCCGGATTCACACCTAGCACAGAAAGCGCCCAGGTTTGTTTTTTTCTGTTTTGCAGCTGCTCACCTACACTTTTCATCTGGTAGACCATCAAGTGTCCCTATGCAAACTTGTTTTTTACTTAAAATATGCCTTTTCTGGAATTTTTTTTAAAAAGTGCTGATTCCTGTAAAACATGAAATTTTGCAGCATATGTAATGCAGTATATAAGAAATATATATTTTGCAGTGCAGTTTCATTAAAAGACGCTTGTAATAAAAAAAACTGGGTTGTAAAATCTAGAGAAGAAAAGACTATAATTCATCTGGTATTCCTTTGTTTGGCTACATCCAGGCTAATGGCATTGGTAAGGGTCAAGCGGCTATTGCTACGCAAGGGAAAATTCAAAGCTGCCTTGTAGCTAAGAGGAAAACTCTTTAAAAACCTTCTATGTTGTCCTTTCATTGGCACTAGATGGCACCGTAGAGCAGCTTTGGAGCTATTTAGTGACAATGAAACAATCCCAATGATTTTGATTCTGTAACTATTCAGATCCCTTGAACGTTATGAAGAAAAGAAAATGAAGGCTGGCCTTCTTCTGCTTCAGAGCATGGGTGTGTAAATTTAGCACATGGTGACAGACTGTTAACCGAAGCTACAGCTCAATGACAGAATACAATTTGTATTTTAGCAAAGCTAATTTGGAAGTGCTAACAGTAGGAATTGCACAAAGGTTCTTTCCCTGTCACTGGTCGTACTCTTTCTTGTTTCTTTGTTTGCTTTAGCAGCAAGCCAGGAAGTGTTTATGCTGCAGAAACTAGCAGAAATTCATTAGTATGTGTTCATGAACGTTATTCACAACTGGGAAGAATAAACTAAAACCCGGCTATAAAAACAGGATGGATAGAATTACAAGTTAGCAAATAATACCTGTAACATTAATCGTACGTCAGTCTGTGATGTTTTACTATGGTCTTTGACAAAAAACTAACAATACAAAAAACAAAATCAATATATTGATTATTCAGCTATCCAATGAATTAAATTTTACTTGTGATAAATAGCAATGTTCTTAACAGGATAACCTCCCAGGTGAATCCTGTTAGCATTTGTGCAAAATTAAGCAACACCTTACATGGCATCCTGAAATTTGTTATTTATGTTTTTGTATCTATACGTATCTATACGATGAATTTAGGCTCTTTCTGCACTGGGCCTCATTACGGATTATGTCCTGGAATAGAGGCCTGGTGTCCACATAGTGGTATAGCTTATGCCAGCATCTGACCAGTAAAGAAGATGAGTTGGCTTTTCTACCCTGCTTTTCCTACGCATTTAAGGGGACTCAAAGCAGTTAACAAACCTTCTGTTCTTCTCCCCTCAGCAGACACTCTGTGAGGCAGGTGAGGCTGAAAGAGCTCAGAAGAGAGTTGTGACTAGCCTAAGGTCACCCAGCTGGCTTCATGTAGGAGTGTGAAATCAAACCAGGAGACTATTAGAAAAGAATCCGACACTCTAACCATTGTGAGCTCAATTAACCTTTCTGCATTGGCTGCTATCTTGGAATAAGGATCTGTCATCCACATGTTGGTGCCATAGTCTAAATCAGCAAGTGGATGGCAGATATATATTCTGGGATATCATCTGGAATAAGGCCCAGTGCAGATAAGACCTTAGTGATATTTCCCAGTAAGTTTTGAGCTTCATACTGCTATATTAGTACTTAAGTAGCAGATGTGTTTTCAGCAGACTATTATTTTAGATTGCATGAGTAAGACCATGAGATTAAGGGTGTATTCAGATAGGTTTTTTTAAAAAGAAAAAAACAATCTCTTTAACCATAAGCATTCCATCCCCAGACACAAATTGCCTTCCAAATAGTTGTCCCAAACATACAGCCCAATCTGCAGCCTGTCTTCACTGTCTTCCACTGAATGGCCACTGGATGAGAAATCACTGCCTCTTTGCTTATGCAATTTTCTGCCCAGCCCAGCTAAAAGTTTGAGGCACCTTTAGAGTTATGATTTCCTATCTGAGAATGCAGTGAACCTTCAGAAACTTCAGGATGTTTAAGAGGTCCCTTTAAATGTGTCTGATTGACCCTAAGATACCCCGTAATGGGTGACAGCTTATCTCAGGTGTTTTAAACAGCAACCTTCCAGATGCTCCTGGGCCACAGTTCCTACCATTTCACTGGTCATGCAGATCTGTACATTAATATGAATCTCTGAGGCCCCACCGCCTGTTGGTATGATTTTGTCTGCTTTAGAGGGGCCTGATACAGATTAGAGAGGCCTTTAATCTGGATCACTGGAATACCTGTTTAATTTGTTCTACCAGCAGACCAGTGGCCTTGATTCAGAACATAGGAGGTGTGTAGATGACATGCCTACTGTGCTCAGGACTACTGGGTGTGTGCATCTCAGTAGCACACCATAGTACTCTGCCAAAATGAATCCTACAGAGGCCAAGGCATGGGAGTGCAGCTTGAATGAATTTCAAGTCCAATGCAGGACAGCCTATTCATGAGTTTGTGGATTAATATTGATCATCCTGAGGCCATCTCTGCCTTGGTCACAGAGATCATCCTGGGTTTCCTCCATGGAGCTCTTGGCTCTCCACTCTTTTTGCTACATCATATCTATCTCATTTCCTATTGGATGCCATTCATGTCACTCAAGGAAGGCAAGGGTGTGTGTTTGCAGTTCTTTTTAAAGCCTGCTCCCCCACCTCCATGCCCCCTTCCTTTTTTATGTGCTTTTCTTCTTGCAATATTTTTTTTCTAAAATAATAAAGATAAATTTGTGTAAAAAGGCTTAAGAGAGGAATCATACACATAAATGGAGGGGGGAGGGTCCTCATGAACTCCATATGTGCTGATTGGCCAAAAGGAAATACTGGGCACCACCCACCACAGCACAGTTCTGCCTCCTTTAGGCTGTCCCCTTGCTCACACGTGAGGGAGCGGAACATGGTCTTCCAGGGTGGCCTGAGTCCCTGTAAAAACAGGACCACATTTTAGGACAGTCTAACGGGTGTAGGTGGCTTGAAAAATGACTTAACTAAAATTAATGTGAGTAACACATCCTTGGGACTGACTTAGGTAAACTTAAGACACTCATGGCACCAGGTCCTTGGTGTGGATGGTGCTAATCCTGCCTATACCTTTCTTGCCTATCTGTGGGCCTGGGTTTTCTGGATCCACTGATCCTGACTATAAGCAGGAAAGTACAGAAAGTAGAGGAAAGCCACTGTCAACATTCTGTGTCAGTCCCAATGGAATTCTGACAGCTGTTTCCCTAGAACTTTGGATGTCTTCAGTTTGAAGGCTTTTCTCCACTGACCTTGGTTTGATCTGCATCATTGGATCCAGTTATTCTGGATCCACTGGTATGGATCATGTGAAGGCATGGGCTGCATCAGTGTCATCTACACTGACAGCTCTGATCTAGCCCATGCCTTCCAGTGGCTTTGATATTTGCATGATCTTTGTAGCTGCCCCCCCCCCACACACCAAGAGCTAGACATGACAGTTCTTAGCCTGGGGCTTAGGGTGGTGGTGGTTTGGGGGCTTGGTATGGTGGTGTACCATTGAAAAGCAGCCCCCTATAGTTCTGGATCATGAATATGCACTTGGTCCTCTTATAGACTCAGTTAAACAAGTCTACACAAGATCTGGATTATCTCTGTCCGATCGCCAGTCCAGTCCTCTTCTGGGTGCTGCCATCTTGTGTGCGGTGCTCTCTGCGCCTGCACCTGCATCGGCACCATCACTATGATGCTGCTGACACTCTGTGCAGTTGCAGTCACATCATGAGCCATCAGAGCTGTCAGTGCACTTGTGAGGGAGCTCCGATGACCTCCCCAGCCAGCAGAGATGTGCATGCTCGTCAGCTGGATGCTTTCAGGTAAATTGGGGTAAAGTTTGGTGAGCTAATGGAGCATGATTTCATGCTCCACACCTAGTGTGTAATTAAGCAACTTCTGGGCTGTCCAGGGACATTTCTGCTCTGTAAACACCTCCTGTCAGTGCAAATGGACCTGCCCAGATGTTACCTAATTACATATTATGGGCTGAAGTGCAAATTCAGCCTATATTCCATCCTTTTATTTCCTAATAACCCAAGCATTTCTTGAAATACTATGAGGAAATTATGCCTTCTTTACCTCCAAGCAACAGACAGTCACACCTAGGATTTGCCCCATCAACCATTTCTGTTGACTTTCGCAGAGTCTGAAATGCTGGGATGCTATTTTGCAATCTCACTTTTTGATTACTTGATTTGTGTCCTATTTGATTGGATATTCCATTGAAACAATACTTTTGAAAGCCAAAAACTGAGTTTTTATAGACTCCTTTTAGAAACTGGTGATTAATATAGACTTTGGTGCTTGTCATATTTAATGGAATTTGATTTTTTTTCATTAAAAGTTTTGAATATGCAAAGTACATTGAGTCTACTACACTAAATTAGTAAAATTAACCACCCCAATTTCCAACAACGAGCAGGAATATTTCCTGCTCATCACAGAAAACAAAATTTAAATTATAACCTAGTGCAATTTGCTGAACTCTCTCTTTAAAATATTTCATCTTTTCAGGGTAATATCTGAATTTAGCGTTTGAAGGATTATAGATATATGAGCATGCTATGGGCAAGATAATTAATTTTGTCCATCTACTACCACCCTGGTCACTACTAATGATATCATTAGAGTAAGTAATTTAAAAACTGGCCATCAACCCACTCTATTTATTCAATAATTGCTATGTGAAAAACACCAAGAGCCTATTCAGTATCTCTGAGACCTTTAAAAAAGGTCATTAATTGATAAACTTAATTGCAGGCAAAAAAAGTCAGTTAATATTTTTAATGGGTGACTCATTGAGAGGATTTAAGGACAGGAGAAGTTTAAAAGAGAGATTGCCACAGAGGGCTCAGAATACTTCAAATTAAAGCAGAACCTAATTATCACATCTAAATGTTTAGAACTCTGTGTTCTGGCTGTCCTTTGAAAATGGGTGAATTCTGTTGGCTGGTTCATCCACTGACTGGAAATTCTGTTATCTAGGCAGCAGAACCTTTTGTCATATGAGGAAGACTCAGGTTGCATCTGAACATGAAGTATACTTTGCATGGGGCTGCAGAGCAGCTGTCAGAGCACCAGACAGCTTTCATGCTTCACAACCCCAATGCTGCACAACAAAAATCTCTGACTTACCTGAACATTACCTGTGGATTTTCCCTTTTGCTGGGTGTTTGGGTGAGATCTCAGATTTCATGAGAGTTTGCCCTCACCCAGGAAACAGAAAGCTTTTCAGGGAGGGAGGAAATGACGTGGCCAGAAGTACCCTGCCTTCTGGTTCGGAGGATTGGGAGAACATGGGGACAATCCATTCTCCCTACAAACTTTTTTACTTTGGAGAAAAGATAGATTTGCAATTTTTAATTTGCTTCTGGGGGCACCTTGAGAGATCCTCTAGACAATGAAGGAAGGAAGCTGACATTTGCTTTATTTTGGCTTCCTGGGAAGCTGTGAATTTCCTTCTTTTGGTGGCAAGGGAATATGTCATTTTCCAGCTCCAAATACAGCTGGGTGAGTTAGCACTGCCCTGGCAGGAGCTAGGTAAACGTTGGCCTGAAGGGAGAACACGATTTGCTCCTGGTTTGTTGGTTTCATCTTATCTGTATGCTGCCCTTCACCCAGAGGTCCCAGGGCAGGTCACAGTATTCACAAAAAACAAAACAATTCTGGTCAGCACAACTCAGAAAGGATTCAGGAAAGGGCAACCAGAATGATCAAGGGGTTAGAACACCTTCCTTACAAAATCAGGCTGCAACATCTGGGCCTCTTCAGCCTTGAAAGTAGCATTAAGACTGAAGTATATAAAATTATACAGGGAGTGGAAAAAGTAGATAGAGGAAAAAATATTTTCCCTATTCCACAGTGCTAGAACCAGGAAGTATTCTATGAAGCTGATGGACAGGCGAGTTTGGACTGACAACAGGAAGTATTTTTTCATCTAGAGAGCCATCAGCCCATGGAATTTATTACCAGAAGAGGTAGTGACAGCAACCAGACTGGATTGCTATAAGCTATTAGATAAATTCATGAAGGACAAGTGTATCAATAGCTACTAGAATGAACGTTTGCTAAATGGTTAGTCCTATGAGGGAAGGTTGAAGGATCTAGGAATGTTTAGCCTACAGAAGAGGAGACTGAGAGGGGACATGGTAGCAGTCTTCAAGTATGTGAAGGGCTGTCACGGTGCAGAGGGATTGTCCCTATTCTCACTTGCACAAGATGGGAGAACTAGAAACAATGGTATGAAACTTCAAGGGAGTCAATACAGATTAGATATTAGGAAAAACTTCCTGACAGTGAGGGTGATCAGTCAGTGGAATAGGTTGCCATGGGAGGTCGTGAGTTCTCCAAGCAGAGGCTGGACTGGGATCTGTCTGGGATGGTTTAGGTAATCCTGCATTGAGCAGGGAGTTGGCCTTGATGGCCCTAGAGGTAGGGACTTCCAACTCTATGACTTTATGATTCTGTGAGAACACGTGAAGATGTACTCTTTGTCTGCTGCCTAAGATGCCCAGAAGCAATTGGTGGGCCACTGTGTGGAACAGGATGCTGGTGTAGATGGACTGTGGCCTGATCCAATAAGGCTCCTATTACTTTCTTATATTTTTAATATTAAGAAAAAAAATAACATTTCATTCAAATAAAACCCTCTTTCTAAGTATTTCTATCTCAACGTCAAAAGATGTGTCAAATAACCTTTAATGTTGGGTCCTGGCGTATCTCCAGAGGAAAGCTACTCCAAAGCCTGGGGGCCACCAGAGAGAAGGCCCTCTTGTGTGCCATCAGCCCTTGTGCCTCGGTGGACTGCAGAAGTGAAATCTTAGTGTTTGTGCAGGTTTGTGTGGGAGAAGGTTTTGTATGTCCACAGTTACACCTTGGCTGAGTCCCCAAAAGACTTATTTGCCTCTCTAGTCTCCCTCTACTGTCACTGTGTTCAAGCGGACTTTAAAAGTGCACTTCCGGAATAAGCGTCCACATGAGGCTCAGCAAAACGCACATTTAAAATGCACCTTCCGTCCCCACAGAAGTGTGTTTTCTTTCCCCGCATCTTTTTCTCCCCACCTCCTCTGTTGTTCAAAGGAAAAATAGCCAGATCTCCGTCCCCCGAAATGGCTTCCCGTGCCGGCAAAGGGAGTGATCGCTCGCTCATTCACTCTCAGCACTTACTTTCACTCTGTTCTCTGTTCGAAATGGCTGCCCGTGCCAGCAAAGGCAGCGGCTGCAGCCATCGGCCACGCAATCGTGGCTCATTTACTCTTAACACTTTCACAGATGACCCACTTCACACCTGATAACAATGTTGCAATTCTGAGCAATTCTGGCTCTTTGAAAGTTCTGACCTTTACAAAGGAAAGGAAGGGAAGCTGAAGCATTTCTGGGAGATGTGTGAATGCTTTATGGCTGTGTGTGCAGGCAGCAATCCCTGCCCCTTTTGCCACGGAACGTCCCCAAGGTAAATGTTGCGAGGAAAACCCGTGACTTCCAGAAAGAGCGCTGAAACTCTTCTTTAAAGGGCACATATTTTGTTGCTGGTTTTCCTGCTTTTGTAGCACTGGAAGCTCGTTAAAAACCCTAGCATGGGGGCGCTCAGAGGAAAAAGAAGATTTTTAGCAGACTTTAAATTGCTTGGGGAGAGGACCCTTGTGTGGCAAACAATGGGTAGATAGAGAAAAAAAAATATTTTCTCTATTGTAGAATGCTAGGGCCAAGGCACAGTCTTTGAAGCTGATGGGCAGGAGAGTTAGGACTGACAAGGGGAAGCATTTTTTTCACCCGGAGGGTCTCCTAGTCTTTGGAATTTGCTGCTGGAAGTGGTGATAACAGCAATCAGTTTGGATGGCTTTAAGAAGGGGTTACAAATTTGTAGGCGATAAGTGGATGGATGGGTGTCTAGAATAGATGGCTAGGTACATCCCTGAGGCTGCCTCTAAGGGCCACTTGCAGGGATTTGAGAGCAACTGAAGGTTTTGCTTTTGCTTTCTACTTGAAATGCCCAGAAGCAATTGGTGGCCCACTGGGTGAGACAGTATGCTGGACTAGATGGACTGTGGGCCAATCCAGCAGAGCTCTTCTTACGTTCTTATGAACTGCCTTGGTAGCAAATGTGTAAACAATGCAGAATCTTTTAAGACCACTGCAGTTAAGTGCAAAAAGGCCACAGGCAGACTGATATTAACTAAGTTTGAATCTGCTGAGCTTTTGGAGTTAGGTCATTTGCTTAAGGATGCCTGGGGTTGATGAATGATACAGCCCATCTTTGGTAAAAGCACAGTGCCCTTTTGTCTTTCCTTCGATTCTCCCACAATGCATCATGCCTAGGCATACTCTCAAGCAATGATTCAGATGAAGAGAAGTATATTGAAAATGCAAAACGAAAACTGGAGCACAGATAGCTCCAAGATGATTATACACTTCATGGATCTCATTTATAAAACTACACCAGCAACAGGCTCAGCACATAGATCACGGCAGGGGTATAATTTCAAGGAAGACAGAGCTGAGCATTTTGTAGGAATCATCAGCCTAATAGGCTGGACTTCATTTGACAAAAGTTTCTCTGAAAAGTTTTTCATCCATTTCTCACTTCACATCTGCATTCAGGGTTTCGTTTTCTCTCTTCCCACAATGGCCTTGTTCAGATGTAATACTAAGATAAGATAAAAATGGATATTACAATCCAAACCGAGCAGCATTTTTCACACCAATTCTTTGTGTTATATGTCAGTTCATCATCTCTGTAGTATGGCTCTTCCCACCTTTTTAATTTTTACAAGTGGATGCTTAGCATCCATTATCTCAGTGATATGGGTGAGCCAATATGGAATTGCCTATTTATTTTCTATCAACTTTTTAATAAACAGGAAATATAGCACTGATGCACCTGCCTTTAGATTTTGTAATGTATACAGCATTTGGTGAAACCAGAGGTGTTTTCGCACCAAGGCGAAGACACATCAGAACACTTCCCCCCGAACGGGTTGAGAACATTTTCCCGTTTGCATGAGGGCAGGTCAGGAACGCTTTGAGAGCAGTTCCCTTACCTGCCAGTGCGAATGGGAAAGTATTCTCAACCTGTTTGGGGGGAAAGACCCTCCCCGGGCTGCTCTCATTGGCTTCTATGGACCCAGTGTGGGCAGCCCGGGTGCCTTCTTTCCCTGGCTTCCTGCTCGCTCCTGAACCCCAGATCGAGCTCTGGGGACAGGCAGGAACACCAGCCAAAAGCCCCCAACCCATCCCCAGAGTCACGAGCATGTGTGAACAGGGCTTACCTTCTCCTGCCGGCCCAATTTTGGGTAGCATAGGCCGGGCTGTTCTGAGCATGCTCGAGGGGGCAGCCACTCATTGGCTAGTCACCTGCACATGCTCAGATGGCTAGTTGAGGCCTGGTGGGTGCCCAGCCAATGAGGGGCCGATCTGGGGTTTGGGAGTGAGCAGAAATGCAGGGAAAGAAGGCACCCGGGCTGCCCACACTGGGTCCATAGCAGCCAATGGGAGCAGCCCAGGGGAGGGGCCGAGCTGTCATAGAGAGAGAGTGCGCAAATGCTTTCTCTCTAAGACAGTTTGGAATGTGCCAATGTGCAGAGACGGTTTCAGAGCACTTTTTAGTGCTCTGAAACTTGAACACATGGAGGGAAAGTTGGGACGCTTGGGGGTGGCCTGGAATGGATCCGGCTGCCTGCAAGAGTGAATGCTGCGTCCCAACGTGCTCTCCATGCATTTGAAAACCCCTTGTGCAAAAAGGCTTCCGATTTTCCCCAAGTGCCCAGTAACCAAATGGGACCCAGGCCAGCTGAATTAGCAGGCTAACAGTCATACCCTGGATTCAGACCCCTCTGGAATACTTGCTAGCTAGACTGCGTGGAGGCTGGTGCTGTCTGTGTGCAGTATAGTGGCATGCACATCTGGTATTTTGACTTTGCTAAATACCCTTTACCAGTCTTCTTTTTTTGGCTTCTGCACATGTGCCATGGCCACACTCAGGTTGGCAGCTGCAGCCACAGGTTACGTTATAGCGCCACTTTAGGAAAAGCCCCAATCAGAGTTGGGCTTCCCAAAGTTGGTTATAGTGATATTTCAAAAAGATATAGCACAGCTGTTGTGGGATTGCCACAGATACATATGGCAGTCCTACCATAGCTCTGACATAATAGAGCCATATATAACAAACAGCTAGTCACATTCCAATTTGATGGCTGTTGAACTTAATTAAGTTTTTGCAGGGTTTTTTGGGGTGTGTCATAATCTGAATCATATCACAGCCCAGATATGGCTAGTAGGCCATTGTTTCCTATCTTGTTTTTTTTATAAGTTTGTTAACTGTAACAAATAATTCCCAGGGTACAAGGCAAAACTAACAATATGAACAATAACAATAACAATATGATCCAACAATGAGGCCCTCCTGGTTGTCCCGCCACCTTCAGTAGTGAGGTTGGTGGGCACCCAGGAGAGAGCTTTTTCAGCAGTGGCCCCGAGACTGTGGAATGGCCTCCCCCTCGAGGTGTGCCATGCCCCCTCCATGAATTTATTTAGGAGGGCCGTAAAGACATACCCACTTGCCTCGGCCTTTGGCTGAGGTTTTATTCTCCCCCTCCACTTACTTACAATGACACCACTATTAATGCACCAGGGAGTGCATGGTTTTAAATTTGTTGAATTTTTAAGGTGTTTTTAAACATGCATTTTGTTTTAATCTGTATTTCATTTTAATTGGCATCTGTTTTAATGTATATCCTGTTTTAATCTGTGTTAATCTGCTGTTACCTGCCCAGAGACCTTCGGGTATGGGGCGGGATAGAAATGTAAACAAACAAACTACAAACAAGTTACTCGGTCGAATCAAAGCTCAATATACATCAGACAAGGAAATACCATTAAGGATTTTATTGCTGTAAACCACAAAGTATATCAAACAAAACAGATGTTATTAGCACTGGTAAGATATATTCTTGGGGCAATAATTCTTCAGCTAACTGGTCCACCTTATTCAGGAATGGGCCCCAAACATCTGTAAAGGAAACTTTTGGTGGCCTGACTTCATGGAATGCTTTTGATAAATAATAAATTCTGTACCAATTTCATAATTTATGCAAATCTTTATGTTTCTAAGACCAAACTATCAACATCTTAGTTGTGATGTTATAATATTATATTACTTTCCTTTTCATATATCTACAAAATGCAAGATTCTGGCGAGAATCCCACCTGAATCCCAGGTTAATAGGACATAACCACCACATGTGGGAATAATGGCTGAATTATTTTCACCATTTATGTGTAACTTTTAAGATTAGTTCTCTGGCATATGCAGACATGGTACAATAAAAACCCTTGGACATTACTGAGTTCGATTGCTCCTGTTTGGTCCTGTTGTTAAGGAGCTGGACTCTTATCTGAGAATACTGGGTTTGATTCTGCACTCCCACATGAAGCCAGCTGGGTGAGCTCTCACAACCCCACCTACCTCACAGGGTTCTGTGGTGGGGAGAACAGAAGCTTTGTCAGCCGCTTTGAGTCCCCTTAAATGGGTGAGAAAAGCGGGGTAGAAAAGCCAGCTCTTCTTCTTCTTCTTCTATTTGAAGCACTTTAAAATGAAGCAAACGAGCATCTGGCTATCGCAGTCAACCCAGAAATGTGGCCCCACAGGAAAAGGATTAAAACCACTTCCAAAAAAACCCATTAGGGAAAGCAAATCTTTTTTCTCCCCACCCTTTGCCCACCCTCTCTCCCTATTGGGACACACACACACACACACACACACACAGCCTGCCCCGGCCAAGAGCAGGCATGGTAGGAGCTGCTGGGGATGCCAAGCACTCCTGCGTGCACACATACATACACACTTGCGTGCTGCCCAGGAGCTGGGCAAGTGAGAGAGCGCGAGAGCAAGCAGTGCTGCTGCCGTGGTGGGTAGGTGAGAGGGTGGGACAGACTCAGGGCTGCCAGTTCCTTGCTTCTCCCAGTTCCTGCAGCTTCCCCCATTTCCCCCTTTAAAGATCAAGGAAGGAGGCTGGGAGGGAAACAGGCAGAATTGTGAAGGACTGCTTGTAAATGGCAAGATTCCTTGATCTTTAGGCAGGCATGTGCAGAAGCATGGGTGGGAAAGGAACGATTGTTATAAGGTGTGAAGTGGGTGAATTCTTACAATGAAACTGTCTGCTGTGGAGGGGAAACCTGGCATTTTAACTGACAAGGGGTTGTCCTGCAGGGTAAAATCCCACCCATTTCATGACGCATCTGCCCCAATACTGCTGTAGCGTTCCCACAGCAATAAGGAAGAAGCGTTTTAAAAGCAAAAATGGAAAAAAAAAAACACCTGAAAAAACAGGTGTTTATTTATTCCATTTTTTAGCCAAATAATCCTCAAAATACCCCTGAAACTGATTAGGAATGGGGACGAAGAGGATCCAAACCGTTTCTAAACTGCTTTAAACGACTGGGACTGGGGACGAAGAGAATCCAAATGATTTTTAAACTGCTTTATTCCATGAGTGGGAATTCAGCCTTAAGGAGATTAGGCAGGATTTATTGCTGCTAAGGAGGAGTGCATACAATCTGGATGAACTCTGAAAATCAAGAAGCATATCAAGTGCTTTGGCTTGTGGATTTTGCATTTTTTTCATGGAAATAAAGCTTGCCTTGATGTGGAAGTAGATGCAGTATAGAAACTAATAATAATCCGTTATAAGAATAATAGAACCAAGGGCTTGTTTGCTCTTACATGCACGGCATAGATCAAGTGTTGCTCTAGGTTGCCCCATCTCTGTGCCAGATTGCTGCCTCCATCCCAGAGTGCTCCTGTGCTCTGTAGCTGTGGAGAAAGACTTTAAGTGCTGTGTGAATGCCAGCCACCATCCTGGAATTTAACTTCAGGTGACACCTTGCTGATATAGCCCATCTTATTAAGAAACAGGGCTCAAAATGCATTAACTCTGATTATACCTAATACCTGATGATTATCCTTGGTTCATCTTCACTTTGAGCCACTATGCTCACACTTTTCTGTTGCTGTCCTAAGACTCCTCTGTGGTACTTTTTTAGGTCTCCATCCTTGTCCTCCATGATAACACCCCCTGCACCAGTGGTTACCTATTCCCTTTAGAATTCAGTTTAAATTGCTTTAACATTATACAGTGCCTGACAAAAGTTCTGTCACTTATCCATGTTGTTGAAACCAAAGCCTATAACCTGACTTAAAATTCATCCATTGGTTTTAAAAATGACTCATATGAAAGCTGAAACCCTCCCAAATGAGGTTTTTAAAAAGAAAATAAATTTGCTTCACTGCTGAAATATTGATCATTTAGTGAACACAGAAAGGTCTGATTTTGGCTAGACAAAAGTTTTGTTGCCTTGTCATATAATGCACCTGATCCTAGTTTACAGCCTGACCTGTGCTCACTAATTGATTGGATAATTAGTGGGTGTGTATAAAAAGAACTCCAGCACCCCAGACCTTCACTTGAGCTGCAACTTGACCTCTGACAAAATGCCAAAAAGCCACCCTGTGACCAAAGCCTTGATTATCAAGAGGCTGAAGACCAGATCCACTGCAGAGGTGGCTGGCACCTCAGTGTCAGTACAAAGAATTAAAAAAGATTTGAAGAGACTGGAGATGTTTTTGACAAGCCCAGGTCTGGCAGACCCCACAAGACAACTGCTCAGGAGGAACATTTGTTGGTTCGAAAATCAAAAGCCAGCCCTTCTTCCACTGCAGCAGAGCTCCAACAGGCCTGGTCACCTTAAGTCCCTGTGTCAACTAGAACAGTTTGTAGGATTCTGTCTCGAAATGGCCTCCATGGGCGAATCAGTGCCCAGGAGCCAGCATTAAACAAAATGCTATTAAAAAACCGTGTGGCATTTGCCAAGGCCCACAGCCTACTAAATGGATGGATGCTGGAAAAGTGGCAGAAGGTGGATTTCTCAGATGAATCTTCAGTAGAATTACACCACAGCTGCCACAAATACTGCAGGAGACCTACTGGAGCCCGTATGGATCCAAGATACACCCAGAAAACAGTTAAGTTTGGTGGTGGAAAGATCATGGTCTGGGGTTACATTCAGTATAGGGGTGTGCAAAACATTTGCAAGGTGGAAGGCAATATCAATAGCCTAAAATATCAAGAAGTATTAACTGCCTCTTACATTTCCAATCATAAAAGGGGTCAAATTTTGCAGCAGGATGGTGCTCCATCTCATACACCCAACTCTACATCAAAGTTCCTCAAGGCAAAGAAGATCAAGGTGCTCCAGGACTGGCCAGCCCAGTCACCAGATATGAACATCATTGAGCATGTTTGGGGTAGGATGAAAGAGGAAGCTTGGAAGATAAAATCAAAGAATCTTGATGAACTCTGGGAGGCATGTAAAACTGCATTCTTTACTATTCCTGATGACTTCATCAATAAATTGTATGAATCAGTGCCGAAACGCATGGATGCAGTCCTTCAAGCTCATGGAAGTCACACAAAATATTAAATATGGCTCTAATAGCACCACAACTTCATTCACCAATGTTATGAAACATATCTTTGTATTTGAAGTGAATTATTTGTTTGATTTTCACATTACTTTTTGTAGGCGACAAAACTTTTGTCTAGCCAAAATTAGACCTTTCTGTGTTCATTAAATGATCAATATTTCAGCAGGGAAGCAAATTTATTTTCTTTTTAAAAACCTCATTTGGGAGGGTTTCAGCTTTAATATGAGTCATTTCTAAAACCAATTGATGAATTTTAAGTCAGGTTATAAGCTTTGGTTTCAACAACATGGATAAGCGACAGAACTTTTGTCAGGCACTGTATGCAACTTGCCCCCCCCCCCCATCGTTCTGCTTTAATTCATCTTTACCAACCTCCACGAGCATTGCACTCAATGTGCTCTTGTCCTGTTCAGCCCAGGATTTCATCCTGTCTATTAGGGATGTGCACGAATGTTTTGTGCTTTTGTTTGTTTGTTTGCTTGTTTGTTTTTGCATTTGAATTTGAGTTGAATCAAATATCCAAACATTTGATTTGGTTCCAAATCCAAATGCCACAAAATCTGATTCAAATCCAGTACATTCGAATCTATTCATTCAAATGTTAGATTTGAATCTGAAGATATGAATGTCGACAACATTCCTATTTGAAGATACTAATGTCGACAACATTCGTATTCGTTATACATATATGTACGCATTTTGTACGCACCCCGTTTTATCCCGTATGCATCCTGTTTTCGTCCCGTACTATCAGTGCAAATGTGTACAGATACAGATGAGATTCCTACAGATACATATGTAATATATATGTATCTGCACATTTGCATGTTTCGAATCATTTGAACAAATGTTTTGGAACATTCAAAATTCGTTCAAATTTTTAAATTCAAATGTGTAGACATTCTGTTTGAATTCGAATGTCCACATTTGATCGAATTAGATCAAGTTTCAAATGTTTAGAACATCTCTGCACATCCCTACTCTCTATCTCATCTACGAAAGTGAAAGTGTGACCACAGCTCCATCCCATGGCCATTAAGCACAAACAGGCCCCAGAGTATTTTGACTTCTTCTTTACCATAAATCTGCTGATGTTCCACTGCGTACATACCTGCATTTCCTACCATATAAGACACACTGGCATATAAGACTCACCTATAATTTGCCAAGGAATATTTAGGAAAGATACTTTTAATAAACAAAATAGAATGCAGGGTGATTGTAGGATAAATTGTTTTGGAAAAAAAATAAAAAGGTCTTATATGGCAAAGAAAAAAAGAAAGAAATACAGTAACTATGCTCGCTCCTATTTTCTTTCCATCAGAAAAGCGAAATACATAATATGCTCCATATTTTAGCAAAGCTGGAGTTTAATTTTAGGTGTTGTGAAATATTCATAGCTTATATTGGGGCCAGGTTATCTTACAGCACAGGCTGATTGCCCCAAATAAATACAGTGCTTCTGCCAAGTGGTTACTCTGAAATAAATTTACTTCTTATTTCCATTACACTACTAGAGAGTTTTTTGACTCAGTATGGGGGAGATTCTATGCATTTTACCAAGAACCCGATCTGTTATTGTCCCACTAACCTCAGGCTAACTCCAAATAAATGTGTATAAGATCGACACCTTGCTGCATTCCCACATAAATGTTAATCCAGCTTCACTCCACTTTCAAAGTGGGATAATGTATTGTCAAAGTGGCAAGCTGTTTGCCTTTGGGTTTATCTAACTCAGAAAACTCAGGTGTGGGTTAAATGATGTGGAAAGAAAATGACAAGTCATTTTGCTGATGTGTTCTTCCACACTGAAGGTAGACTAAAGCTGGATTGAAACTTAGAATTTAGCTCCTTCTGCACTGGGTCTTAAACTGGATTATATCCTGGAATAGGGATCTCATGCTCATGTGAAGCAAACTATGGCAACTCTGCCCAGGGCTTCCTATAGCATGCATTAGCATATGGATGGCAGACCTCTATTCCAGAATATAATCTGGAATAAGGCCCAGTGAGGAAAGACCAATTATATTATATCTTATCCCTCCAAATCAAGCCCTTCCTGAGAACCCCAGTCAGGCATGGCACTGGGACTAAATGGACATTTTGGGATGATGTTCTATTCTATCATTGCTCTAAGTGGCCATTTCCCTAGTTTGGTGACCCCCAGCATGTCAAACCATTTTAGGTTATCCGAACCCATTTGGCACAGTTCATATATCAAATTGCTAAACTGGGGACAAGTTGGCTTTGTGTGGGGAGAGCGTAGATCAGATCCAGCCTTTTGTTTTCTCCTATGGGAGGACATCTAGGGTGGGGAGGGGGTCTCAGAAAACAGGACACTTTGAAGGGACAGGTCAAGCCATAGCACATACCTGGGGAACTGAAGTCTGTTTTATGCTCAACTAAAATATTTTTTTAAAAAACATGCTGATTATTAATGAGTTTGCTTGATTTTGAAATTCCATAGGAAATGCTCCTAAATAACTGAGGTCTTTAGAGGAAAAAGAACAACTATTTAAAGCCTTTTTGAAAGAAAAGGACAAACTAACATGGCATATAGCATAATTTCTCACCTGTGTGCTGTATTGAAGAGCTAGAGACACCAACCATGTGGCACAGAACACATTTGGAGGAAAGGTGCTATTTTTGCTGGAATAGCATATGGCTTTTCATGTCTGATAAGTGCAGACTGACTGGAATAGTAGATGCATGGAATGTATTAATGGGCTTGTGTGGAAGGGGGGGGGGGCAAAAATAACCTCAAAAGAAAACTTCATGGGCTTTCATAGAGAAAACTTTTCAACTAGAAGCTTATAGCCTGAAGCTTTTTCCATTAACTCTCCACTGTTTGTTGTTGTTTGTTGTACTTTTATTGATGTTGGCGGCTGCTGCTGTGCTGGTTTTCACTACAGTATAAATTATTGCATACTTTATAAACATGTATTAATAAATAAAGAAAAAATCTTTACTTAGTGTTTTGAGAGTGAATGGCAAAGTGTAGAATGTGTTCGCTTGTCTCTTTAATTTCTTTTTTAAAAAATAAGATACCTTATTACTGTATTAGCTAGATCTGAGGTGCTTTCACACTTGCCCCATAGTTTACGACAGGCTAATATCAGGGCAGGTGCATCTGCACTTGCAGGAGGTGTTTACAGCCTAAAAATGCCTTCTACCTGCCCAGATGTTAACCTATCATAAATCCTAACCCTATCCTAACCCTAACCCTAACCCTAATCCTAACCCTATCGTAACTGTAACCTTAACCCTAACCCATACCGAAACCCAAACCCTAACCATTACCAACCCTAACGCTAACCATTACCCTAACCCTAACCAAAATGCTAACGCTAACGCTAACACTATCCTAACCGTAACCGTAACCCTAACCCTAACCCTCACCCTAACCTTAACCGAAACCCAAACTGAAAGCCAAACCATAACCATTGCCAACCTTAACCCTAACCCTAACCCTAACCCTAACCCTAACCCTAACCCTAACCCTAACCCTAACCCTAACCCTAACCCTAACCCTAACCCTAACCCTAACCCTAACCCTAACCCTAACCCTAAACGAAACCCTAACCCTAACCCTAACCATAACCCTGACCCTCATTCTAACCCTAACCCTAATCCTAACCGAAACCCTAACCCTAATTCTAACCCTATCCTAACCCTAACGCTAACGCTAACCCTAACCGAAACCTTAACCGAAACTGTAATCAAAACTTTAACCCTAACCCTATCCTAACTATAACCCTAAACCTAACCCGAACCCTAACCCTAACCGAAAACTTAACCGAAACTCTAATCAAAACTGTAACCCTAACGCTATCCTAACTATAACCTGAACCCTAACCCTAACCCTAACTGCAATCCTAACCCTGACCCTAACCCTAACCCTAACCCTAACTCCAACCCTATCGTAACTGTAACCTCAACCCTAACCCAAAGCGAAACCCAAACCCTAATCGTTACCAAACCTAATGCTAACCGTTACCCTAACCCTATCCTAACCCTAACCCTAACGCTAACGCTAACCCTAATCCTAACCCTTACCCTAACCGAAACCTTAACCCTCACCCTCACCCTCATCCTAACCCTAACCCTATCCTAACCCTAACCCTAACCCTAACCAATACCCTAACTGAAACCCTAACCAAAACTTTAACCCTAACCCTATCCTAACTATAACGCTAACCCTAATCCTAACCCTCACCCTAACCGAAACCTTAACCCTCACCCTCACCCTCATCCTAACCCTAACCCTATCCTAACCCTAACCCTAACCCTTACCAAAACCCTAACCCTAACCCTAACCCTAACCCTAACTGAAAACCTACCCCTACCCCTAACCGTAACCCTACCCCTACCCCTAACTGCAACCCTAAGCCTAACCCAAACTCTAACCCTAACCCTATCCTAACCCTAACCCTAACCCTAACCCATACCCTAACCCAGTGATGGCGAGCCTTTTGAGCTTGGTGTGTCAAAATTCTCAAGAAAACCTAGTTTAACCCAGGTGCTGTGTCACATCTAGAAATATCCATAATTTTGTGATATTTGTAGCTCTAGTAAAAAAGTTAAATTTTTGATATATGTAGTTTTTAAAAGCAAAAACAAATAATTCTTTACATTAGTTACTTTTGTTCTTGAATTTCATTTGCTAAATCGTCAATTGAAAGTTGCTTATTTCGCAGACTTCAAGAACAAGCAAGCACTACATGCCCAGGTGCCAGGGTGACCAGGTGTGTCACCCAAAAGGGCTTGGCATGTCACCTGTGACACGCGTGTCATAGGTTGGCTATCACCAGACTACTGTGTACTAGTGTTCCCAAGTGTGAACACTAGTACATGTTAGTTGCTAATGCAGTCTTCCCATCCAATGGATAGGAACATAAGTGTTGAAAGCAACCCCAGATTAGCTTGGTTCACATCAGCCACAGGCAGAAGCACCAGCACTGAATAGGCTTTAGAACAGCAAATTTGTGCTAAAGTGTGCTAGCATGGATGGAGACCACATTTATCTGATATACCACTAACACAGTTATTTGGATCTACTCTACTCCCACGCAGATGTTCTTAGCAGCTCTTTGATCCAGATTGCCATGCATGCAATGTGTTCCTAGCATCTCTTTGATCTGGATTAACAGAAAGGGCAGAAAGCGCCTCTGATTATTCCCACAATGTGTAAAGAGTGGTGTGTGAGATCCCTTCTGACCTGACCTGGAATAAATAATCTGTCCCAAGCTGGAATGGATTTCTCCTGGTGAAAAACAAGGCTGGCCATATGGGCATAATCCATCTGTGCCAGCCCCTGCACTGGCTCCAAAGCTTGCACCAGCTTCAGAGCTGCCTGGTACAGCTCCCCCAAGCACACTAGGAAACCTTGAAGCATAGGTAGACTGGACCAGGATGCCATTTTGGGTTCCCTACTCCGGTCTACACTGTGTCCTGTACAAAGTGTACTGGGGGGACGGGGAGACTTCCTTTAAATTGCACGCAGTCAACTGGTGAGTGTGGAAAGGCCCTTGGAAAACAAGTTCCAATCTGATATTTTATATTGTTATTATTGAAAAGGCTAGATCAAAGTTGATAGGCAGCTGAACCCGGAAAGGCATGAAATGAATCACTATGGTCTTAAGGTGTTCATGGTCATGGCCCTTTCTGCACTGGGCTTTATTCCAAATTATATTCCAGAAAAGGGACCTACCATCTGCATAGTGGTGCAGACTATGACAGACCCTGGGCAGTCTGATATAGCCTGTAACCGCATGTGGTTGGCAGGTCCCTTTTCTGAGATATAACCCAGTATGGCATATCTGGCTTATGCCATGAAATGCGAGCTAGAAAATGGGGGAGGAGGAGAGAAGAGACAGGAGGTGGTGATCAGCTGGAAGAGAGAGATTTATTTCTCTGCAGAGCTTTAAATAGGCTGGAGAGGTGGAGAAGGAAGTAATGTCAGGACATCATCCAGGGAGCGATAGGTGGAGCCACATCAGGTGAGCAGGCCAGAAGTCCTGCTGATGTCACATCCTGTGGCGGGAGGTGGGGAGGATTCTCAAACAGGAAGAGGTGCATTGTTGTCTACGGGGAACATGCGGCTGTGGAGCCATTATGCCCCCAGGCTAAGAGTCCAGCAACCTGCTGGTGCTGAGCGTGTACTGCAAGCTATGGGACAGAAAATTAGTTGCTCTTGAGAAATGGAAGGCTGAAGAAAAGGAAGCCAGGGCAAAGGTTGTGCAGCCTTTGCGGTTACCACAACTCAGAATAAGGACTAGTGCAGAGAGGGCACTTGAAAGAACAATCACTTGGAGAAAAATCTACTCATTTTTACTCAAGGAAAGTGTTTTCTCACCCAAATATAACTGTATTCCCTTGGCACAGGTGGATGTCTTGCAAATGTGATAGCCTTAATAACATCTACTTCTTTCCTTCCAACACCATGCAGATTGAAACTGCTTCATTTCCTCAAGGCATCTCAAGGCCTGGTTTATGCTGCATGTTGTGAAAAGTGTCATGACTTATTGTAACCTTTTTCGAGACACGCCCTTCTCAGTAGGAAGGGGGGGGGGATCCTCATTTTCCTCCCAGAAATTCTGCTTATTGCCTCCAACACCATCTTTTGGAGCCATAGACAGGCACTGTGTGCCATTTCTGAGTACCGGATCCCAGCTGCCAACTTCAGAGGCTAAGGACTTTCATTCCTAGCCAGCAAAGTTGTCAGCCAGGCTTGGGCACCAGCACGGTCCTTGGCCCATGCCACCATCTGCCTCTTTGAACTTGGGCTGGATAGCTTGAACCAGCCTGTAATCACCCTAGCAGAGCGTAAAACCATGGACACCATGTAGGAAGGTAGGGCGATTTTGCACTTCCCTTCTGGTCTGCAACTGAATACTTATCTTGATTCGACTGTGGGGCCAGTCCTCTTCAGGTTGCTACCATTTTGGCTGCGGTGCCCAGCGTGGCTGCGTGTGCATCAGCACTGCTACCATGATGATGCTGATGCTCTGTGTACATGCAGTCATGTCTATGGTTGTCTGAGGTGCCAGTGCACTTGTGTGGCACCTCAGACAACCCCGGATCATGGGAAGAGGTGTAATGGTGCTGCCTGGATGCTCCAGGTAAGTGATTGGGTAAGGTCAGTAAAGGTGTGAAGCATGATTTCATGCACCACAGCTATTACATGATTAGGGGATTTCTGGGAAGGCAGGGGGTGCCTGGAGGCTGTAACAGCCTCCTCAAGGTTTGAATGCTCTTCCCCAGAAGTTGGCTAATCATGCACTATGGGCTGTAGTCTGAGTAGACCTATATATTCAAAGACACTGAAAGAAATGCCTTTTCTTTTATTCTCTCTCTTTTTTTAATTTACATATTTTCAACAACCTCCCACAAGTGTTTTTCTCATTTGCCTCTTAGACATTCAACCGGGGCAAAAAAACAATGATGCCTTTGTATGCCATAGTAAATTTGGCATTGCACACAGAGATTGTTTTAAACAGAACTCCCTGAACAACAAATGATTAGTGGGTATCAGTGCCCACTTGGCAGCTGAAAGGCAAAACGTTCATAGCAACAATTTGAATATTCAACAGGAAATATCCCCCCCCCCCAATTTCTTAATCTGGCACTGGTGATGAGGCTTTAGTTGGAGCAGCTGTGCTAAAAAGTCAGATCTTCATCAGGTTGGATGCCGCTGTTGAAACAATACCATATTGATACTGAAGTCAAAGACTGCCAGAGAAAGTGTTGAACAATGATAATCTTCAAGCTTAGCTGGTGTTTAATATGTAAAAGGATTGATGGAAAAGTAGAGGAGATTAGCGTAACACTTTTCAGTTCAAAAGATCAAGGGTTTGTTGTCAGGATCCTGCATTGGTTCAATTAATCACAGTTAAAGGGCTGAACAACAGAATTTTCTTGTAGCAAATGGACAGTGGTGATGAAAGCTGGAAATATATTGGGATATTGTCAGGAACAAGGAACTCAGGGATTCATAAATCCATTGTACCAATACAGGCCACCATTGGGCCAATTTCGGCCCAACAGCTGGCAGATCCATGCAATCAACTTACCTTGTTGGGCCTGGGGTCCTCCTCACATGGTCTGGCTGACCCAATGCTTATCCTGTCAGGTCTGTGTGGGGCTGAGCTACCTGAGCACACACCTATGCACAGAGTGGCAGATCACTCTGCCAGCCACGCAAACAATCAGACGCAAGGCCTGACGAGGTAAGGGATTGTACGCAGTTGGGGGGGTGGCATGAACCCCTGGGTGCAGTCCAATTGGGAGTGCAGCAGTTGCTGGGATATTTATTTATTTATATTTAAATTTATATGCCGCCCCATACCCGAGGGTCTCTGGACGGCTCACAGCATTTAAAAACAGATGTATAAAAACAGTATCAAAAATAAAACAAATTTAAAAATACAGTTTTAAAAATACAAGAAAAGTTAAAAACATCAATGATTTTCAGTGAGGGGAAGGTCTTAAGGTCTACAGCCAAACATCAGTTATTTCATAAAATCATAGAGTTGGAAGGGACCTCTAGGGTCATCGAGTCCAACCCCCTTCTCAATGCAGGATTTCCAAAACCATCCCAGACAGTTGTAGGTCTAGCCTCTGCTTGAAGACCTCCAACAAAGGGGAGCTCATTACCTCCTGTGGCAATCTATTCCATTGACTGATTGTCCTCAACCTCAGGAAGTTTTTTATTTCACTATATTTGGATATTATGGAATAAAGCATGGATATTGTTAAATGTTAAATGTTAAATTGTTAAATGGCCCTGCCTGCACAGAACCCCCGTGTAGAATTCTAGTAGAGAAAATTTCTGCTCCACAGAGAGCGGCATTCATATTTTCTAAAGTGCTTGTCTGGTGTTCTTCTCAACATGCATTCCTGACTTGCTTTTTAAAAGCATTATTAAGCTACTAAAAGAGCACGAGATCTTCTTGGAGCAAGCTAATGTGCTACTAAAATGTAGCAACAAAGAATGGGGATTTTATTCCTTGTCCCTTAATGTGATTTCCTTGTAACAGAGGTTAAACTTCCTTATACATCTCAGAGCACAAAGTTGCAAGTTAATATGCAAATAAGCTCTTTTGCTCCTCTCTCGTTCTCTCTCCCTTTTTCCTTAAAACCATTTTCTGGAGAGGAAAATGAGGGCACAGCCAACACAGCAAATCAAGGGAAGTGGGAGGAAAGCTTTTGTCTTATGGAGTGTCACTCCTGAACACCCTTGGGCATTCGGAACCATGCCTTTTTTCATATTTATATAGTGCAACAGGCTGTCAGATCCAGAACCTTGCTCGGCCTTGGCCAGCAGGCCAGATGTTCCACACCCACTTCATTTCCCTTTGCCATTAAGCCCAATGGGAGGTGAAAATGTTAGATCAAGGGTATTCTAGGGTAGGCTGAAGATGCTGAAAGAAAATAATCATCAGATTTTGGAGTCAAAATAGCATGTAAAACATCTTTTGCCTTTTAGGTGAGGAGACCATAAGAACATAAGAAGAGCCCTGTTGGATCAGGCCACAGCCCATCTAGTCCAGCATCCTGTGTCACAGAGTGGCCCATGAATTGCTTTTGGGTGGCTCACACATTTGACTCCCTGCAAATGGCCTTTAGAGGCATCCTGCCTGTCTCTGGTAGCTTTTGATAAATCACTCCTTCGTGAATTTATCTAATACTTTCTTAAAGCTATCTCGGCTGGCTCTTGTCACCACTCACAACTGAGGAAGTGAAGAAATCCTGGCATGCCAGGATGGGCTGAGTCCTGTAAAAATGAGGACTCTGGTTAAGACAGTCTAACTGGGGTAGGCCAGCAATGAATTAAATAAAAATAGTGTGAATAACACAATCTGAAGATGATCTGTGTGACCAGGGCCTTAGAGTGCTCCCTAGTGCAAAAACCTCACTTGGGAACGTTCCAGTGCCATTTCAAATGGTCTCCTGGGTGTTCCTGGGCTGTGGACCACTCAAGCCCTTTTCCATGTGGACAACTGAAGAGACCCAAGTGGACCCAGTGCCTGTTGCCAATTCACAGAGCCCCAGAAACAAACCTGGAAGTGGACCATTTGTGACACACCACCAAATCCCCCCATCTGCAATGTTGGAGGCAGGGGAACTCTCTTTCCCTGGCCTCTGAAGAAAAATGGCATGTGGCTGAAGCAATTCCAATAGGCTCCAGCATGCACTGCTGCCACATGTTTGGTTCTTGGCCTATATCAAGACCTGAGATTTTTTGCACTACAGCCTTTACTGCATAATTAGTACACCTTTGGAGAACCACATACACACATCAAAGAGACTGTTACAGCCTACAGTCCCTCCTCAGAAGTGCATAAATCTGGTTGTCCCACCACCCTCAATAGTGAGGTGGGTGGGCACCCAGGAAAGGGCCTTTTCAGTAATGGCCCCCAGGTTATGGAATAGTCTCCCCCTTGAGGTGTGTCACACCCTTTCCCTGTATACATTTAGGAAGGTGGTAAAGGCACACCTCTTTGCCCTAGCCTTTGACTAATGTGACCATTTCCCCCCCTCTGTAGATATTAGTATTTTAATATTTAGAATATTTTTTTTGTTTTCTTTTTTTTAAAAAAAAATATATGCTGGATTTTTCATTTATTTGTTTGCTTGCATGTTTTTCAGTGTTTTTATGGATATTACTGTTTTAACCTGCTGTTTTAAAACTTGTAACCTGCCCTGAGACCTACGGGCATAGGGTGAGATATAAATATAAACAATAAAATATAAACAAATAAATAAATCATTGATTAGGTGTGGAGCACAAAATCGTAACCAACATTATCTAATTACTTACCTGAAACACCCAGCGGTGTGACCATTCACTCTTGCCAGTGCTCTGGGGTCATTTGTGATGCTGCGCAAGCACACGGCCACCTTGGATGACCATAGTCGTGACTGCACATGCACAGTAAATCAGTGTCATCAAGGTGGTGGTGCTGATGCAGAGGCGCCGCTTCCAAAATGACGGTGCCTGGAGGAGGACTGGGCCTTGGGATCGAATAAGGTGAGTATCCGATCCTGGGGGAGGGAGCAAGTGAAGTTGACTACTGCTCCAGTGTGAGCACTAGTTAATGTTGGGTCATTGCGCTCCTTTCCCGTGCAGCAGTCTGGAAGGGTAGTGTGAAAACACCTCTGCATTCTTTACAAATGATGGTGCATTGTACACTTTCTCTTTAAGAAGCAAACATATATATTTTATCTGCCTTGACTTGTTACTGACATTATTTACGGGTTCTTTCTTCCCAAATGCATCTAATGATTAACTGGAAAAAAATATGTGGAGACTCTCTCTCTCTCTATATATATATATATATATTCCCCTTTAAATTAATGATCATTGAACAGTGGCTGGGAGTAGGCTTTTAAGAGAAGTTTGTTAGTAGGGCTGAGAAAGGAGGCAGAGAAGTATAAAGCCTTAATTATCTACAGAAGATGAATTCATGCTGCTAATAATAGGAACTGTCAACCGGTTGCAGTGCGGGGGACTTGTGACAACTTCAGTAACAGCACAAGCTGAGTTCATTTCACAATTTTAGCCATTTGTTGCTTGATTTATATTTCTGGTCCTTGCTAGTTGTGTAGACCAAATGAAACTATGTTATTATTATTTTTAAATCAATAATAGGTGCCCATTTAATGTGTTTATTATGTTGACTATAATGTATTTGAATGTATTTATTTTAAAAATTCCCTATGTAGTATGCTCTGTTAGCAAGGACAGGTAAACAGCGGGTTTTAGTTATTCTAATTAACATAGAGGAGGGGGGAGAGAATATCCCGGGGCTGCCATTCAGGACGATAGTTCATGCCAGGCAGGAGGTATTTAAACCACCTGCCAAAGGGAAGGAATCGTTGTTGTTATTCTTTGTTGGGAAGACTTGGGGATGGGAGGTTTCAGATTAGACCGATCTACACCCTGGGGGAAACTTACCTGCATTGATCCATACTTCTTGGGCTGTGATAAGCCAGGAAGGGAAGACTAGGATAGCTTAGGGCATTAGGGAACTCGGAGTGTATGTGTGTAGTTTTTCTGTTAACAAAGCTTGAGACTTCTGTTTTTTTACAAATAAGAGTATTGTGTACAGTGATGTATTAGACAGCTAAAGAGAACACTACTTTATAAGGGCTGCTATAGCTTTAAGAAGCAGGGAAAGCGGGAGCCAGACAAAGTGAACCACAGGGAGGCTGGTTAGAAACGCTTACCGCTTGCTTCAATAGAGAAAGGAGAAGGAGGGTGGTGCTCTCTCTTGCATGAGGCTGTGAAGGCACGGCCGGCGCTGTTCTTTTCGCTACCAAATCTAAATATATTCAGGCCTCTTAACAGGAGGAAGGGGCAGGAAAAAACCTGCCTTGGGCTGGGGGAATGGGCTGCCACAGGATTATTTTCCCATTTAAATTAATGATTATTGAACAGTGGCTAGGAGTAGGCTTTTAAGAGAACTTTGTTAGTAGGGATGAGAAAGGAGGCGGAGAAGTATAAAGCCTTAATTATCTTTAGAAGACGAATTCATGCTGCTAATAATAGGAACTTGCAACGGTTGCAGTGCGGGGGACTTGTGACAACTTCAGTAACAGCACCAAGCTGAGTTCATTTCACAATTTTAGCCATTTGTTGCTTGATTTATATTTCTGGTTCTTGCTAGTTGTGTAGAGTGAATGAAACTATTTTATTATTATTATTAATCAATATTTTTAGATCCAACTTTTTCACAGAGAATTTAAATTAGCATACCCAGGCTGGCTTCTTTTTGATTATTGCATAGTTATTCCCACCAGATCGCAGAACAGCTGGTTAAGATCAAAGGGAGGCTTGCAACCAGAGCTTTGTCCCTTATTAGCCTAACTTGTGGGTCACATCTGGCAAATTCTATAATATTTTTGTAAATTGCTTTATCCCCTGCAGTTTTTCCCAGGCCCTGAGATTTACTACAGAGGCTCCATGTTCCAAAATTTGTTAAGTAGGTCTGTGATTTTTGATTTTGGAACTGTGAGAATTTGGAGCAGGTATTGATTTATCTGATAGAGACTTGCCAAGTGGTAGTTCATTAGAAGCTTGTTTCTTATAAACTGCTCGGAGAGGTCAAGTACCATCAGGTGCATTACCCAACAACCCCCAGGCTATCACTAGGCTTTATTTTGCTTTATACCCAGGGCCTGCTGTAGTCTGCACTAACATGTTGCTGGCAGGCCCCTGTTATGAGATATAATCTGGAATAAGGGCCAGTGCAGAAAGGGCCATTGACCTTTGGAGCCTCCTTAGGAGTAGAAGGGCCCTGTGGAAAAGGCGTGAGGAACCCAACTCTCTGTAAAATGTAGGCCCTTTCTGCACTGGCCCTTATTCAGGATTATATCCCAAAATAGGAACCCGTCATCGGCAGTCTAGTGCAGAGTACATTTTGCCTAGTGTGTGCTATAATCTGCACCAGCATGTGGATGGCAAATTCCCATTCTGGGATATAATCCAGAATAAGGTCCGGTGTAGAAAGGGCCGTTCACAATGTGGCCTTGCTCACGGAGAGGATAATGTCAGTGGGCTAGTGGGGCTTGTGGCACAGAGAATGAGTTCCCTATGTCTTTCATAGAGGGTTCATCTACTTCCAAGGAGGCACCAGGTAGAATAGACACCCCAGGTCTCTTTTGGAAGACACTGGATGTTCATGGGCCTCTGAGCAGTTTGGAAGAAACAAACTTCTTACAATCAGCAGTTAGGCACATCCCTATTCTCTGGAACTTTTTTCCAGAAACTTTTGTACTGTACAGATGTTAAAATTCACTCTGCATCTTATTGGCCAGGAGGCAGGATAAGTAAACTGCTTGCATGCCATGGTCGTATGAGATGCTTGCGTGCCAAATAAGGCAGTTTTCTAGCAGCTCCTCCAAAAGGGGCAATTACTCTCAGGCTGGCTTCTTCAGAGAAGCTGACATGGGGACCATTTCTGTGTGCCTTCTTCTACAAGCCACAACTCTTCTTAGACCTTTGAGCCACGTACAGGACGTTCAACTTCCAGTTTGAATTATGGACACTTCTGAGCCTCACCAGTGAGAGAAGCTGCTTCTGTCATCAGAGTTCTGCTCACAGTGATTATCCATGGGAGAGAGCTGAATTGAATTGACTGTTGACTTTTAAAATATTAGAGATCACCCCGTGTAGCTGAATCGTGGACAAATCAAGACAGACAGAAGAGTTTTTGTTTTATTTTGGTTTTTTAATATAACAGAATGCATAGTCAAAGTTTGCTACCACAGGATCTGAGGCCTTTTCGATCCCAGGCATTTTGCACAGGTGCATGCCGCTGAGCAATCACAGGCTGCGGTGCGTGCAGACGCAGAACTCTGCAGACCGAACTTGCAAGCCCCACCCCCAGGCTTGCCAGTTTGGTCTCTGGCAGCAACCAGGTGAGTTGCGAGCATGCGTCCATGGGGAGGCGCATGGCCCTGGGTGGGGGGTGGGCCCGTGGAAGCCAAAGACTGGACAGTCTGGTCTCACCTTGGTGCACTGGCAGCTGGCGTGGCCCAGAGCAGCTGAAGAGGCTTAGATGTTGCATTCTGATTCCAAAAGGGAGCTGTAGATTTCCTGCTAATGGCTTTATAGCGGCAGGAAAGCAAGGTCCAGTTAGAATTTTCTAGAGCTTCTTCACTAATGTGTGTATCAGGGTTAGTATCTCCTGATCCCTGAGGCCTCGCTTCATTTCTTCCAAGAAGAAATAATGCCAACACGTTTCCTGCACTGCCAGAAACAGTTTCTTTGAGAGATTCACAGTCTTCTCCTTCTGCTTTGGGTTCCCATCTTTCCTCTTACTCTTTCTGCCTTCTCCCACTTTATGACTGGTTTAGTTGCAGGATTTGAATCACCCAAACTGCTGGGTTCTAAAGATGAACCCACGTCATAAAACTAATTCCTCTCAGTCTTGGGTTTCATCATACACCATTAATACCAAGTGAGACTGTTGTATCATACAGGGAGTGCAATATACAGTGTATGCCAGTGTATGACATTCCTCAGACATAGTATTCCTGGATTCCATGACATATTCCCAGCTTGGCCTCTGCCTCATGCAGGAATTGAATATGATCCCTTGATCCAAATGGTGGTCAAAGTTTGCTGCTGCCATCTGCTTCTCATAAAAAAATCTCTGGCTGCATTCACACCTAGGCTTTAATCCAGATTCAGTCCACTTTCAGGATGAGAGAACTCATCAGCAAAGCAACAAGCTGATTTCTTTCAGATTATCTCACTCAGAAAATCCACCTTTGAGTTCGATAATGCAGAAAGAAAATGGCTGTTCCCTTTGCTGGTGTGTTCTTCCATTCTTAAGGTGAACTGAAGCCGAATTAAAATTTAGTTGTGAACACAGCCATAGGGTAGCTGTGTGACAAACCTATTTGATGCTTGTGTGGAAGCCGGCACTGTATGAGGTCAGAAACAAGTGAACAAGGGTGATCAAACCATTCTTTAGCAATGAAGAAAGAGGTCTGAGGATGATTTTTGATAATGTTCTTTAGATATCTAGAAGGATTTCATGGGTGGGATCCGGAGAACAGTTGCTGGCAGAGCTCTGACAAGAAAGTGTTGTGCAGCATGCTAATATGAGTGCTCTTTGCATGCTTCCCATTGCAGTCTGGGAACATTTGTGTAGGTGGGTCATTTCCTGAATTAAACAGGCCCATCATGGAATGAGACACAGGTGAAGTGTGTGAGCAGCAATGGCAGGGGCAGCATGCTAAAGTGCTGCAAAGGCAGGGATTCAATTTGAATCTTTAAAATTTGAATTTACCCAAATTCAATCTGAACTAAGCAAATTCTAATCCATTCATTTGAATTTTTGATTTGAGTTTGCACTTACGAATGTCGACAACATTCTCATGTGCCTGTACGCATTGTTACGCATTCCATATGCATCTGTACGCATCTGTACATGTCCATATGCATCCTGTATTTATCCCATATGGAAACCATTTTTGTCCCATAAGGATCTGTACAAATGCGTACAGATGCGGGAAAGATGCATATGTGCAAGTACGCATCATGTACACACCTGTACACATACGAATGCCCTAATAATTTGAATGAATTGATTCAAAAATTCAAAATTTGTTCAAATGTTTAAATTCAAATTTGTAGACATTTGTTTCAAACTGAATGCCAAAATTCAATTGAATTCAATCAAATTTTGAATGTTTCAAATATTTGTGCACATCCCTACTTCCATCTCCTCTTTACTGTTCTCTAATGTGAGCTTATGATGGGATGTGTGCTGGATCAATGCTGGATCCTTTTCAGAGCACCCACTGGACCAAGAGTGTGCAGAAGCAACAGATCCTGCACACTCATGGAACATTCCTAGTGCCACAATGGCACAATATGAACATTGCTGCAAAGAAGGTGGTTTTGATATCTTTTCTGTCATCCCTGTATGCAGGAGAATGAATAAGGGGCTAGAGTTACAACAAGAGATCTATCTTAATATGGTTTCTCTGGCCCTGGTCACACTAGTAGTCCCAATAATTACTTATCTTGCCGGGCTAGGGTGGCGATCTCGCAGGTGCGCTGACGCTGGTAGACGGCAGAGGGGACCCACGAATTGGAACGGATGTAGTGTGAAAAGCCCTCAGGACTGGTATGACCTCAGTTCAAATTAATGAATAGGATGTCCTATCTTACATGTGTGTGACCAGGACTTCTCTCTCTCTCTCTGTGCATGAAGAAGTTTGTAGTAGGAAGAAGAGAAGCACTGTCCCTAGGTGGTGTCCTTTGAGTCACCCATCTGCTGGAGATCATTTTATTTGGATTCCTGTGTTAAATGAAGTTTGAACCTGATGTCCCAAATGCCCCTTTACAAATCTGTGAGCCTGTGAAATTTTAGACCTTTACCTTCTGTGTCTGCAGCTTCATTTATAGATATTCACAGAAACAAAAAAAACCTTCATTGGCTCCTGCCTATAATGTGTGTTTCTTCAGGTGGGAATTGACACTCCGGTGACATACTGGACATAAACAGACTGTGCAGCTTCACTGCATTATTGCAAAGGACTGATTGATGTTCTTTTACTTCTTAATATAGCGACCTTCCTGTCTCTCCAAAATATACACTTGCCTCTGGAGCAAACTATACCATATCCTTTAGAGTTTTTCAATCAATCTTCTCTGTTCACCTTCCTCATTAAATCAAGTACCTATTCAGCACACTGCTGTGAAAATGATTTGAATGTCTCAATTTGTTAAAATCCACGCTGCTCTGGCTGTGCCGAGAAACGCACCGTTAAAAGGAAACCAAATGGTAGCTACTGTTGCCATTCTTAATTTAAAAGAAATAAGGTGTGAAGGTTATGCATTATATAGCAGATTAAACACAGTTTGGTAGCACATTTACCTTGCATATCAGGCCTGCTTTGCCATGAATTAGTATGTGCATTTTGAGAGGATTAAAATTAAATTTTCTAATTCAGCTGGTGAAATGGAACAGGTTACTAACACACATCTGCCCACACTGAAAGAAATCACAGGCTTGCATTTACCTTTGACAGAGGCAAATTTTATGAAGGCAACTAGATATGGCCACTATTAAGTGTTAAAGCCTGACCAATAGAAACAGTCTCATATCCCCTCTGGGTTCTGAATTTTTTGGCATGAACATGGGACAAAGGATTGCAGTGGAATCAAAGGTCAGAAGAAGAAGAAGAAGTGTTGGCTTTTCTATACCACTTTTTCTCACCCATTTAAGGGGACTCAAAGCAGCTGACAAAGGTTTATTTCTTTTCCCCACAGGACATTAGCATACTGATAATACAAATAAAAACATATAGTACACAGTAAAATGCAAATAGACTAGAATATAATCTTCATTCAAATTAGTGTCAACCAAAACATAACATGAAAGTTTAATCAAAACCATAAAGTCCATGCATTAGTAGGATAGTTAATACTAGGGCTGTGATCAAACAGTGAGAAAAAAGCATCCCTGAGACATCCGAGAGAAGGCTTGGAGGTGGGATTGTCCACACAACAGTCTGCTCCTCCCCCCTCTACAGTACTGAACAGTTTCTGCAAGAAAAGGTGGATTAGAGAAGGTTTGGGAACATGAAGGGCACACACTACTTTCTGAGGTGCCCTTAAGCTGCTCCTTTTGTGATGTCTGAACACAGCCTAAACCTAATGGGTCATTTATATGATTTCCCTGTTAATGTGAACATCCCACATCGTTATGGAACACGGTCTGGACGGGCACTGTGCACAGTGCAATCAAATGAATAAAAAATCCAAGTGGAATGGAATTCCAACAGTGATGTAGGCACAAGGATGACCAAATAAGGAGCAGTAGCTTGGTACACAAGGAAATATTAATAGAAAGGCAAACTGAGGCAAACCTTTGACAATTAAAGTAAAAGGAAGGGAAAGAGGGAAAATTTACCTTACACTAGCACCTAGCCAGAAACAATAGGTTTTCACCCTTGGTGACATGAAGAGGACTTGAAAGCAAATGTTTAGAATCCAAATGCAACAAAAACCAATTTGAATCCAATATATTCTAATCTATTCATTCGAACGTTAGATGCAAATTTGAAGATACAAAGATGTCGACAACATTCATATCCGTTATAATATCTGTATGCATTTTGTACGCATCCCGTTTTATCATGTATGCATCCCATTTTCACTCCATATTATAAGCGCAAATGCGTACAGATACGTATGATATTCATATGTGTACCTGTACACATTTGCGTGTGGTATTTGTATGATATATGTATGATATTACATACATATCTGTACATTCAAATGATTGATATCATTCAAACGAATGTTTTGGAACATTTGAAATTCATTTGCATGTTTAAGTTCAAAAGTGAAGACATTCTATTCAAATTTGAATGTCCACATTTGATTGAATTCAATTGAATTTTGAATGTTTAGAACATTCATGTACATCCCTAGATTACAGCTGATAATCTGCAAATAAAGATCCAATCAAGTAGGACAATAGATTTATTTAGAACTTACTTAATTCTGTTCAGCATTCCTGAAAGAGATCTCTCCAGATTTTTACTGTTCTTTGTCAGAACAATTTGTAGACGGGATTGATATCCATATGACTCTTTCTCATTATACTAACACAGATGTCACAACACAGAGAAGTCACAGCATTACTTTGTCCACTGCCCTGTTGTCCTGAGCCATTACTGGCTAGCTGGCATGATACAAGATTGGAATTCTGTGGATTCAGTAGAACCTCTGAGCTCAGCAGGCATCCAACACTTTTGCTAATTTTACAAACACTAATAAGCAGGCATTCAAAATTTCTGCACATTTTATCAACATAGTTTTGCAAGTACATTAAACTAAAGAAACACAAATCTTGGAACCAGGCCTTAGACTTTTTATGAAAATGTACTGTTATCATCTGAATTGAGGCTCCTGTCTTTGATCACAACAGTATCATTAGGAATACTGCTGTTATGGAGGAAATAGGACCAGATGTTGTCCTAGTTACTAATTACAGTTACCCATAGAGGACTCTGAAATCAGCCAAAACAATGCTTTTAGGACATGGAAATGTTTAAATATATAGTAATGCTTTTCTTGATGGTAAAATTTAAGGAGATGGTGACAAAATTGAAAAGTGAAGCTGGGGCCAATTCAGAGTTAAGATCAATAACGTATTTGGGTCTCATGTTATGATTTAGTTATTTCTTAAAGGGGTTTCAATCCAGAAGTATTTATTGTGAAGTGCAGATGTTAGATATTCCCTCTGAGGGTTGGCATTGTACCCACAACAGAAATGGATAGACTGAAACAAAATACCAAATAGATTTCTGCGTGTTAATGTGGGGCTGTAAGGCCATGCCCCCTTAGTCCTGCTCTGTCTACTCCATTTATTTGGATTTGTAAGAGGTATAAGGACCTTGTTCTGGATTACAGAAGCATGCATACATCACTTTGGATGGCACTGATCTAGCCCATGCTTCTACAAGGTCTGGATCAGTGGGTCTGCTTAATGTGGATCTAACCCAGGTAAGTGCAGAAAACACCCAAGTTCAAATATGTGTATGTTATTGTATACATTTGCACATTTGATAGACTAGTGTGCTTACTCAGTCCACAAAGCTCTGTAGCCATTCCAGAAAAAGTGAGTCCATATGTCCAAGCACCTCCAGCATTCCAGAACATCCAGGAGTAGCCCTGATACTACATCAGGGGCTGCTGGAGAAATGCTGGTGAGCTTCTGGGCCCAGAATTCACACTTTTTTTCCACTGCAAATGCTATACATTGTAACCTGCCCTGACGGGATAAATAAACAAATGAATGAATGAGTGAGTGAGTGAGTCAAGCAGATGGCTCCATCAGCCAATCAAATGGCTGAGGCCTCCTGCCCAGCAAATAGCACATTAGTCATTTTTAAGGTGTGCTTTCCACAAGAATCTGGGCTAGAACAAAGTCATGGCATGGATGGGAATTCTCTTTTTAGAGAAAACCACATCTAAGCTTACACATAAATGTGCCTATAGTCAAGCCTTTTCCTAGGGTTGGTGGGTGGGCGACCCTCTCTGAGAAAGTTTCAAGGTGGGATTGTTCACATACTCATCTGCTCCTACCCACACCTGAACTTTCTATGCTAGAAAGGGTGAATTAGAAAGGACTTGGGAACATGAAGGCCACACACTGTCTCTCTGAGGTGTTCCTTTTGTTATTTCTGAACACAGTTTTAATGTATTTCCTTCCTAGGTAATGAAGGGGGGAGTCTATGGGATCCTATTAAGTCAAAGAGTTTGTAATTGTAACTAACAGTACGTTGAATGGGCTGAGTATGTTCTCCTATGTTTCTTTCGCCATTATACCCAATTACCCCTCCCCAGTTTTATTTCTCTGTATGCTCACAGCAATCCTGTGAGGTAGGATGGTCTTTGTGATAGATTGCATTACTTCCTGTTCATGCACTTCCATTGAATTATTGAGATTGAGTTTCTGATCAAGGCATGATCATTAAGGATTTTTTATTTTAAAGCTTTGCTATCAATATTTAGGCCCCCAATATCTAAAAGAACGCCTTCTCCCATACCAACCTGCCCGTGCCTTGAGATCTGGAAGTGAGGCCCTCCTTTCTGTCCCAACACCCTCAATAGTGAGGTGGGTGGGCACCCAGGAAAGAGCATTTCAGTAATGCCCCCCAGGTTATGGAGTAGTCTCCCCCTCAAGGTGCGTCATGCCCCTTCTCTGTATACATTTAGGACGGTGGTGGAGATGCATCTCTTTGCCCTGGCCTTTGGCTAATGTGACCGTTTCCCCCACCCCCACTGTAACTATTAGTATTTTAATACTGAGAATACTTTTTAAAAATATGCTGGATTTTTCATTTGTCTGCTTGTTTGCTTTTAAGTGTTTTAATGGTTTTTATTGTTTTTACCTGCTGTTTTAAAACTAGTAACTCCTCCTGAGACCTATGGGTATAAGGTGGGATATAAATATAAAAAATAAACACACACATGCACATGCACACGCACACACGTATTAAAGAGCTTCCCTGAGTTGGGAATGAATAGGGTAGAAAGAAGAGGAATGTCCTGATTTTTGAAGAAAAGAGGAGGTTACCCAGTCCACAAAAGAAGTGATGACCCATAGCCAATCCTCAGGAGAACTGTTCTTCAAATGAATATAAACAGTTCACCAAACTTGGGCATCTAATTGGATATCTGGTATTTCACCATCAGCAGCTGCTTGTGTTCTCTTGGGAGCAACTATGTAGCTCTTCAAGTAAGCAGGGAGCAAATGTAATCTGCTCGCACTAATCCTTTCCCTCTCTGTTCTCTTTGCGGAACACATCAAAGCAATGTTTCCAAAGGGACAGTGGTGCAAGCTGTGTCCCATATTTGTGCCCTTTAAATTTTAAATAAGCCTGTTAAGCCCAGGTAAGATACCTTTATAAGCAGTGCAGTCCAGAATCAGAATTACTAGTCACACTTCTGTGATGATTCTTCTCTTCAGGGGGTCTTGAATTTAGCACTTAAAAATAAATTCCCTAACTAGGAAAGTGCATTTGATTAAAGGATACCAGTGTGCATAAATTGACTTAATTAGCTTATTTATCCTTTGAAATTGCTTAAGTGTTTGAAAGGAAGCGTGACTATGACTCCTAACAGAAGAAGTAACTGGATTACAAGGGAAGGGAGTTCAGAACACTTCAAAGTTATTAGGTGCATGTTTATATATTCAGTGCATCAATAGGCATGGCTTTTTGCAGAATGGAGTATACAAAAAAGTAAAAATAGGCCCTTGCCTCAAGGAACTTGCAGTCTACTGTACAACAATGAAGTAGGAGTGAAAACAAGGGACACTGACAAATGATGACAGGACGTGAATGTTAATAAAACCCATGGTTACAGCTTAACTAAGCTCTAGGGATCTGTTTTCGTGGTTTTGCAGAAAGTATAATGGGATTGGAGGGAAGGAGCACCACATTGGTGGCTAGGGTTATGCACAAATGGTGTTTATTTTTGCATTCGGTTCACAATGAATCGAATGTAAGAAAATTCATATTGGTTTGAATAGATCCCCTTCAAATGTAGTAGGATTCTATTTGATTCAAATGCATTTGTACAAATTTGTATGAATATCTGATATGAACGCATATGTATCTGATATGTATCCAATACGAATCCCTTTATATATCTGCTCTGAAAATGTCAAATCTGCCCTGAATGCACTGAATTGCAGATGTGACTGAATTGCAGATGTGACTGAATTGCAGATGTGACTGGCACAGCTGCTTTCCCACCTCCCCATGTCACGAATATTCCGAAGCTTCTTACGAATGTTCTGAAACATTTGTACAAATATGAATGTCAATGTATGAATGTCATAACGTTAGATTTGTATATGAGTGTCCGAATTCGTAGGAAGAATGAATGTTATGAATATGCATGAACATCCCTAATGGCTAGCTAAATGAGTCACAGGAGAGAACAGCAGAGAGAAGAAGATTTTGTGGGACCTGATGGTGGCTTGGAATGACTTGCTATGATAAGATGCCATTTTCAGAAAGGTCAAGAATGCTCTTCCAAACATGCACATTGACTTGAGTCATTCCTACATAGAGATGATGAGCAGGTAGACAAGGGTATCCACAATCATCCTTTAGGATTATTATGATCTAAAGTCTAATGATTCTAACAATCTTGGGAGAAACAAAGGCAATAACAAGGATTTTATGCCCAATAAACTGACCCAAAAAAGTCTATGATCTGAAGCTGCCAACTCCACCCTTGCTACTTTCTGGTGGCACAGGGAGCCTCCAGAAGTAGACGACAGTTCTCCTGGGATTATACTGGGAACACCACATGTAATGGTGCCATTCCCAATATAGTCCCGGATTACGGAGGCAATATTTCACAATATTACTATCATGGAAACGGCATTATTATACCATTTGAGTAAGGCAAGTGCAAACAGGTCCCTTGTGACATTTACAAGTGTGTGCACCCATAAACATGTATGTTTAATCGAATTTCAAAATATGGAATATGTCAGTTTAAGATATTTGAAAAATAAAAACAGTATTAATTTAGTTAAGCAAAAGTAGACATTGATAGAAAGTTTTTAAGTAGGTTGTTTTTGCAATATAACTAATACTGAATTATTTTGGGCCCCAGGCCCATAAATTATCAACATGGCATTTACATAAGAGTCAGGAAAGACTGTTAATAAGCCTTCTGTTCTACTAGGGAGGGGGAAGGAATCTTGTAAATAAAACATGCATTATTCACCTGATAAATGCTTCACTGTTGCTGCTCTGAAGCTATAGACACTTGATTGAGCTATCTGTATTTTATTATTTAAATGTTTGTGTTTTCCAAGCTTGATGACTTTGAGACAGAGCAGCTTACAAATAATCTCTGTAAAATATTGAACATATAAGAACAAATGCCTCATCCTGACTCACCAATGGCAAGAACTTACATTTGGAGGAACTTCCTCCCATTTTATGGCTGTTTGGAATGAGTATATTATTCACCTCTTGTTTCACCATAAACTGTCATGAGATTTCTGAGTGGTGAGAAAATCTGTCTGTAGGAGGTTGAGGCTAAATATGCATTTCATACAGGCAAAAAAGAAAAGAACTCCATACCTCCATCCTGTATCAGTAAAACCTGGAATTCTACCATATTGTTATCCCTTGTAATAGCACACTCAGGGTCTGTAAGCAATTTCCTCAGTGGAATGATATAATAAGGCAAAGATCAGGTGCAGAAGGAGCCAGCAGTCTGATAGGTCCTCAGATGGCTCCATTGGGTTATCCTCTCCTGCAGTAACAATCACAACCAATAGGGGGTGCAGCAAAAGGAATAAATAGCACTCCACTTGGGCCCCCCTTCAACTCATCCTCGGTTGCAGTTCAAACTGCATGCACCTTGAGGTGGCTCATGTGGCACTATGGCATCAAGGAGCAAGAGAAATCATTTAAGGAAGGAAAGGACACAGCCTGGTATGACTGTAGGAAAGGAAATAAAGATAAAGGGGAAAGAGGAATAGGCTGAGAGCTATTGGCTTGATCCATCAAAGCTGACTGATTATTTATTTTGCCTCCCCACTTTCACTTCTCTTGACCTGTTTACAGCTTAAAAGGGATAACTTCCCCTATTTTGAGAATATTTGACTCAATTGGAAATATTGCCGTTGGAAAACTGACAGTTAAACGGATCTGTCAGAAAGAGTTACACCCCTCTTAGGGCAATGCTGGTGACTTTATTCTGCCATTGAGAGCATGCCCAACTGTTGTGGAGGATTGGAATGTTGCCTTCTTGAGGGCAGTCCATTGGGCTTTACTCTGCTCCAATGTGCAGGCATGACCTAGAATCCTGAGAGGAATCTGGCCCTATCCTGGGTGTGCCAGTTAGACTCACAGAACTGCAGGGCACCAGCTCAAGCAAACTGTATGGCACTTGTGATGGTGAGTGGAACGCATGTCTCTTAGGAAACTGCCAGCCCTCTGTCTTGATTGGGCATAGGCATGGCTTATGCTCCCAGTGATACTGGCCAGTGCGGCATGCTGTGGTTTGGCATAGACTGTGTGTTGTGTAGATGAAGAGGATGCTAGTTGTTTCTTCAGTGGCTTTCAGGAAGCAGCCATGAGACGTAGTTTTATGATCCTGCAAGGCACTATACATTTATTGTATTAAGTCAGCACACAACAAGAAGAAGAACAACAATAATTGGAGAATCCTTCGCTAGTCCATCTCCATGGTGCCATTACTTAGTATTCTTCTCCACACTCTAGATTGATTGATTGATTGATTGATTGATTGATAGAAATAGATGATATAGGGGTTGTCCCCATGGGGCTGCCAATGCCTTGCGGTGGATTCAGAGCAGCTTTAATGCAAATTTTAATTCGCATTAAGGAGCCCCCATGGTAATGGAGGACAGGGTGGCTTCAATCCGAACCCGCCTGTCCCCATGAAAACCGCAGTAAATCCCTGCATCGGGATGCCACGGTTTTCTCCACTCCCCCGTGCCTGAGTGTGCAATCACCCAGGGAAGGGCTTGCTTTATCTCAAATGATTGCCTGACAGCAGCTGGCAGGTGGGCATAGGGGCTATCAGGAGTATGAGCAGAGCTCCGGTAAAATGATTAAAGCAACCGTGAAAGCTGCTGCTGTTTTAATCATTTTACCAGAGCTCTGCTCATGCACATGACAGCCCCTATACCTACCTGACAGCTGCTCAGCTGACTGCAGGGAAGCTGTTAGGCGGTTGTTTGGGGTAAAGCAAGCCCTTACCTAGGCGGTTGCATGCTGAGGCAAGGGGAGAGAATTGCGATCACAGCATTAGTGGCAGGGACAGCGAAATGCTGAGATCGTAACCCAGGAGTGTCCCCATGCCCCCAGGATAACCCATTCTTGCCCCCTAAATTGTGATGAGAATGGTTATAAAGGAGGGTTTTGTTTTGTTTTGTTTTGTTTTGGGAAGTTTGTCCCTCATGTAGCCCAAATTAGGGCTTTGTGTGGGGACTCTCCCGGTGCAAACTCACGTTCGCCTCACAGTATTCAAAGGATAGGGACAGGGGTAGAGATATAGATATATAGATATAGATGATATAGATACAGATATAGATAATGTACTACTATTACATATAAATATCATACTTAAGGATACACATAATTATATAAGTTAAGATATATTTATATAGATTAATGTTAAGTATGATTCATAGGAACAAAAAAGAAGCCCTGCTGGATCATGATCACAGCTCATGGGCCACACAATAGGCCACCAATTGTTTCTGGGCTTCTCAAGAAGAAGATGAAGGCAAAACTTTCATTTGCTCTTGACTCCCTGCAAATGGCCTTGTGGGGCAGTCCATCTATCTCTAGCCTGGTGGAAGTACCTAGGCATCTATTCTAGTAGCCATTTTTACAATCTAAGCCATTAGGCAATTTTGCATTCTGCCTCCACCGGGAGGCAAAGTGCTCTGCCTTAGGTGTCTCCACCAGCAGATGCTTAAAGCATTCGTAACTTAGTTGCCATCACAGACCCCCAGTGACAGTGACACTGTACCTGCCCAACACCATTGTGGGGGTAACCTGGTGATGAAGCGCATGATCATGTGCGTGCTGCTGGTCATGTGCTCCCCTTGCACTTTATCTACCAGGGAGAAGTGCAGAAGGGATGTGCAGGGCTTTACAATGTAAGAGCAAAAAGGCTCAGTGATACAGTCTATGATTCTATGGCCACATCCCCACTGCAAGATTATTTTGAATTCAAAATGTTTTCAATCATCGCAGACCCCACGTCAGTTTGGCTTAAAACGCTTTCCGCATGATAAATTGCCCCAAAGCGTTGTAAATGTTAATCCTCATTTCAACAGGTCTCACTCCAGTTCCTGCATTTGATACGTGTTACATTTTTTTACTGTGGGGACCCTACCATTTTAAGGTATGAGAATCCATAGGCCTTTTCGCACTACACTCATTCCATTTGGAACGGGTGTAGAGCACGTAGGCTAAGTCACTTCAGGACGCTTTCACCATTCACACACAGGAGCGCAGGAACGCGTGTAAACACGTTCTGGTGCGCCTGTGTGCGAATGCTAAAAGCATTCCAAAGTTACTTAGCCGGCAAAGGCCGGCCAGGGGCGGGGATACGGCTGGCAACGCTGCCTCCCATTGGGTGAGAGCAGCCAAGGGGCGGGCAGCGCTGTCAAGCCACTTGCCTTGCTTCGTGCCGGCTGTACGGGGCTTGATTGGGCCCTGTGCAGCTGGCACGAAGATGCCCGGGCACCCGGGCACCCATCGCGGGGCCCGGGGCAAGGTCCCTATGGGGCAGGACCCCTTCAGAGATTGGAGCTCCTGGCTCCGGCCTCCGAAGGCTTCGCCCCGACCCCGATTGTGCCCATCTGTGGGGCGTGGGTGCCTGAATCTAGGCGCCTGTGCCCTGCAGATCAGCTCCCCAACCCCCACTCCTCAAAGCCCCCACCCCACCCCACCCCACCCACACCCCGAACCCGATCTCTCCCATCTAAGGGGTGCAGGCGCCTAGATGTAGGCACCTACACCCCGCAGATGACCCCCCCCAGGTTCAGGGCCCAGGGATGGGACGCGTGTGCATGCGTAGGTCTTACCTTCTCAGTGTCCGGCCTTGAAATGAGGCGAGGATGCCGGGATCACGCACCACGCGGTGCGCTGAGGCCCCCTATTGGACAAGCAGCCAATCAGAGGCCAGCTGTGGGGCTGATTTTTGGCCCATGCTGGCCCTGGGGGCATGCTGACAGCTGTCAGGGAGAGAAGCGTGCGCAAACGCTTCTCTCCCCGAACAGCCCGGGATGCTTCGCCCGCGCGGGAACGGATGCAGAGCACTTTAAAGTGCTCTGCATCTGGAACGCACGGAAGACAGCCCGGGACGTGCCGGGACGCAAACCTGGCCGCAGCAATGCGAATGCCACGTCCCGGGCTGTCTTCTGCGCGTTCCAAAACCGCATGTGCGAAAAGGCCTCATGTTTAGGGTTTCCCAATAGCTTGCTTCCAAAGACAGTGATTTCAGTGTTAAAAGCCACCCTTAACAGCAGCGCTACACTGTAGCAATGGAACCACTTCAACCTGATAACAATGTTGCAATTTTGCACAATTCTAAAAGTTCTGACCTTTAGAAAGGGAAAGGGAGGGAGGAAAGCACCTGAGATTCTGTGTGAATGTTTAAAGCAAAGGGGCTTTACTTTGCTGTGTACCCTAAGCAATGGGGAGAGGAGGGGAAAGAATCGCTGGCTGGCTGCCCGCTGCCATTTTTCCTCCATCCATGGAAGCAGCAGCCACCCAGCCACTCAGTTAGGCTCCGTGAAGGGGTCCCTTATGGGTGGCTCTTCCATGCCAGGAGGAAGAGGGCAGGGCAGCCCTGTAAAGTGGCTTTTAAAAAGTAGCCACTTGAGTCCCACCTTGAGTCACGTACCCCACGTACGATCCTCAGAATCCGGATCCAACGCAATTAAGTTAAAAGTAATGGGAACAGGCAAATTCGCGTTTGCATCCGGTTCTATTATTTCGGTTTAGGGAAAGCGAAATAAGCTTGTAATGGGGATGCGGCCTATGTTTGCTCCTTACAAAATACATTTACGCAGTATTTCTGGGGCTGATGGCAAGTACTTTCCCTGTAATGTATTCAGCATGTCTTCCATGTAACCGTAACATCATCACACTTTATGGTACTGCACAAAATTCAGGTCACTGGAGAACTGCCTTATCTGAATGTCATTAATTCCTCTTTTAGAGAAGCTAAACATCCAAAATATCCAGAGAAGAGAGGGGGCAGCTCTATTCTTAAACTAGTGTTAACAGGGAGGGGGGTGAAGAGCCCCCAAACAGCTATTATGTTATAAAAATATACAGCATTTTCTAAACTGAGTGCTCAGTGACATTTACTTTACTTATTTCTGTAGCATGTGGGTTCACATTCAAAACTATTTCTGGCATCTTTTAGGCTTAGGTGTCAATAAGTATTTCCAAACAAACCAAAATATAACAGACTGTTTTTGCCAGATAAGTGGCTTAAACATTGCTGCACAATGGATAACACGAGAATTTGAGATGGAGGAAACTGCTAGATCTGTTTCATGAATTTGTTTGTTTGTTCACATCTGAGCTTCATTTCACATTTTCCCCCTTTCCTTCTCATTGCAAGAAGCCTATATCTTTGCTAAAACTCCAGGTAAACAGAATTTACTCTGCTCAGTTTTGTAATTGTTTCTGTACTTGATCAATAGTCTGAACCAAGTGGCTACCTAGTACACTTTGTCCGCAATTTGAGGCCAGAACTATTCCAAGAGGTTCATATTCTAGATTAAACTAGACCTGTCTGGGTCTTTCTGCAGTTACCTGTTTTATTCCAGATCACCTTGTCTGGCACAAAATGATCTGTTCCAAGGACAGGACAGATGTCTCTAGGCTGAAACAGTGCTGTCTGCACAGTCATGGCTGATCCTGCTGAGACCCCATGTGAGCCCTGAAGCTTGCATGAGCACTGGAGTTGGCACCTGCAGTTCTGATGGCCAGGAACTAAAGCTCCTGACCTTGGGGCCCCTGTAGGATCCATTTTGATGGCACAATGATCCCCCTATGAACCAGATCATGAAAGTGCACAACTTCTGCATGCCTCTGTGATCAAGACTGCCATTGCTAGTATGCTGGTAGACTATTTAATCAGGTCCTCTGGTGGTCCAGAACAATGTCGCTCTGGATCATTCTTTGTTTTGTGCAAAGTATACTAGGAGGAGTTGGAGCTGGGCCCTACCTTGTTCTGCAGTAACTTGCAGATGGGAGATCCATAGTCCACATCATAATCCAAATCAGAGGTAAGTGCAGAAAGGACCTCAAAAGAAATCTACAACTATACTAATGTTGTCTATTCAGGTATAGAATCACAGTCATCTCTGATTCTATACCTGATCTGGAACAAGGAACATGCTGCATCCCCATCTTTCAAGCTTATGCTAGCTTCAAAGACAGATTTGGAACTCTGACATGGAGGTAGGCATGCTACCTTTGAAGACTGCTTTCTTCAGCCTGTGATGGCACAGGGTTGCAAGGCACTACCATGGGTTTGTTTATTATCACAAAAGGAGTGATAGAGGTAGAGAGGTGGAATACACCCCTGTGACGACTGTTGTCACTAAGATAGCTAGCATTACATAGTTTAGACCTCAATATATATATGCTGGAAGCTGGATAGTGGGAGTGGCTGGCTGCAGCTCTGAGGGAGGAGGAAGAGTGCTCCTTGTTAGAGCCAATCAGAGCATGCCAGCATCCTGAGGGGAGACTATAAAAGGCCATCCAGTGGAGGTTGGTGGTTCTTTCCTGGGCTAACTCAGGGAGGGTGGGCAGGGGAGAAACGGGCTCAAGTTAACCATTTACCTGTGGGAAGTTAGAGTCTTGAGATTGTGATTTAGTGAGAGACTTAATTAGTAAATAGAAACCTTCATACCACCCGGCTATATGTATAACATGCGAGTGTTTTAAGAATCTTGTATGCCTGATAGTTGCCTTAGTTTATCAACATTGAAGTTACTGACTATTGCCTAATATTGAGAGCTGTAACAATAAATTCTTTAATATTATGTTCTCCTTTAAGTGTGAGTGCTGGTTTAGTCTCGAAGCATTTACAAAGTAACTTATAGGGGAGGCATTGTGACTTTAAGAGGGAAACAAGAAGGGGTAGAATGTAGGTGATCCCTGCCAGTTCTGGGCCAACCAAGGTATTTTTTTAGAATCAGGGAGATTCTGGGTAAGATACCAAGTGGCCAGAAAGCATTATTATTTACTTATTGTTTGCATTTCTATCCCGCCCCATACCCTAAGGTCTCTGGGCGGGTAACAGCAAATTGATCAACAGATTAAAAAACAGTATGAACATTAAAACAAGATACACATTAAAACAAAATACAGATTAAAAACACTTTTAAAAATTCAGCAAATTTAAAGCAGTACTCTCCATATTGTGAATGTTGTGCCTGTGACTAGGGAGGGGGACGAGTATAATCATTTCAGCCAAAGGCCATGGCAAAGAGGTGCGTCTTTACCGCCTTCCTAAATGTGTGTAAGGAAGGGGCATGACACACCTTGAGGGGGAGGCTATTCCATAATCTGGGAGCTATCGCTGAAAAGGCCCTCTCCTGGGTGCCCACCAGCCTCACTGATGAAGGTGGTGGGATAACCAGGAGGGCTTCACTACTTGGTCTTAAGGCACGGGCAGGTCGATATAGGAGAAGGCGTTCTTTTAGATAATTGGGGCCCAAGTCATTTAGGGCCTTATAAGTCACATGTATTGGCATTGAGCATTGGGTCACCACAACCCCCCTAAGGAATTATTTGGCTTGTTTTTCCACATCAGTTTCAGGACCTTGCTTCAATAATGGCACCATTGCAGCCTTGAAATCTTTTGGTGTTGCTCCATCTCTAGCTTTTTCAACATCTCTCCACCTCTGTGGTCACTGATCCCTCTCTGATGCTCTGCAGTCCATTAATTTCCTTCAGTCTCCTTGCAGGACACCAACATCTCCTTCTCTTCTCAGCATCAATGTCTCTATCCCATGTCTTTTTTCCTGTCCATATTTATTCAATTCACCTTCCTTACCATCCAGAGAAACAGGAGATTCTTAGTCTTATTGTCTACACCTGAGGCCCTTCTGCACATTGGGGTAACTTCTGGGAAGCATCATCTGCATTTTTGGAGGCATTTCCATACCAAAAACGGCTCCTGCTATCCCAGAAGCTACCCAAAAAACTTCCAAAATTGTGGACCACATGCATCCACAAGCTTACCTTTCCTGGCCAGTGGAGAGCGCATTCACACCTCTTCCAGTTCTGAGGGTCATCTGAGGTGCTGCATAAGCCACTGGCACATCAGCTGACCTGGAACACTAGCACACATGAGCGGGATGTCACCATTTTCCCAGTGATAGTGACAGTGTATGCGCAGTTGCACTGGCTGCTGTGATGAAGATAGTGCCACTTGGACATGCATCTGGACCTCCAGTAGGTCTGTGGACATGTATGTGTGGGTGGTGGTGGTGGATGGTGTGCACTAGCACTCACAAATACAAATGCTAGTGCATGGCATAAGAAGTGCACTATTCCCATTCCCTGGATGGGATGGGAAGTGCAGAAAGACCTGTCATGTGATAGTTAAAGGCATAGACTGAAACCATCACACAGACCCACCCTTGTGCACTATACATGATGCACAAGTGATGAGACCTGGAGCAATTGCTAGCAGGGGTGGGTGATGCTTTGGGCAGAGAGTCAGTTGTGGTGTCTGGAACAGCTAAGTTCCCTCTGAGTTGCTGCTGGTTGTTCTTGGATGGATATTTGCCTCTGCCCTTGTGATTCAGATGGCACCTGCTGTGCTTGGTCCACAACAAGCTGGAGAAGAAAAGTTAAACCATTCTAAGCAAGGTGAGTGCAGAAACAGCCTTAACCTAGGGGGTTATTAAAAAAAAATAAAGAAATGGAAAAGATGTCTTCACCAAGAATGAAAGAAAGGAGAAGAAAACATCAAAGTTTTAGGCTTTATGTATATTGCAAGCTAATAATAATAGAATTTCAGATTACTGTTCTGCAAACAGGTGTGAAACCTGGCACTCTATTTGTGAATGAACTTCTTTTTCTTTTTTCCAGGCTGAATGATCTCTGTTTTGATCTCACTTATGTTCCTTTGCTCAGGATAAAGGAATCCATTTATAACACAAAGAAATAACAGGTGTCCCTAGTTGCCTAGTTATGTGCGCTTCTTATCAGGTGGAAGCCTGTGGTCTGCGAACAAAGGTCATCAATTCCATTTCCACTGCCATAGGCGTAAGCTTGCTTGACAATCCCTCTTCAAAGGCAGACAGGTATTTTACAATCTCTGGAAGAATAGAAGTCAATTCAATAGACAGAACTTCTTATTTATATCATGAGATCATGAGAAATGCCCTGTTGGATCAGCTGAGTAGCTCATCAAATACAGCAGCCTATCACAGTGGCAACCAGTTGCATATAGAAGTTCATGAGCAGAGTACAGGCAAATTTGCATTTCACCTCCCATCACTGGGAGGCAAAGTGATAGAATGCTTTAGGTGTCTGCATTTGCATTAACTAGCTGCCATTATGACAGTCATCTTGGCATGCCAGTGACAGTGCCAGCATGCCTGTGTGGCACTCTTGCCAGGGAGACCTGGTGATGCAGCATGTAATTGCACCTATGCTGCCAGTCATGTGCTCCTCTTGCATATCTTCTGCCAGGAAGAAGTGAAGAAGGAGCATGCAGGGATCCACTAGCCCTGCCACTATTAGAGGCATGGAGCATCCTGTTTTACTTTTACATGTGTGTGCTTACCTTTACCTGCACGGGAACTGGTAAGGCCCTGGACATGCCCACTTGCATTGCTCTGATGCTTCATGTGACATGGCATGCAAGGGCACATGTTGCAAGTGCATCACGTTTGCCCAGGTGATGGGGCCATCACATGCACATGGGTGTCAACATTGTGTGTGTGTGTGTGTGTGTGTGAAGATGGTGGTGCCTGGACACCATCTGCACTTGGGTAAGTTTCTGGATAGATTGTGTGTATTAGACATTGACTAATGCCTAGTATATGCGCGGGCAAGTTTGGACTTTGCTTCCCACCAGTGTATGGTCCACTACATTATTGCTCTTGAAAACAATACTATTCTTAGATTCTAAAGGGTTCTTTTTTCTAGTGATATTGATTTGAAGAATGAAATTTACAAGCTCAGTATCTAAATAGGGAATGCGCATAATAGCATTCTCTGGAAGAAGAAGAAGAAGAAGAATTGGCTTTTCTACCCTGCTTTTCTCACCCATTTAAGGGCACTCAAAGCAGCTGACAAAGTTTTCTGTTCTTCTCTCCACAACAGACCACCCTGTAAGCTAGGTGGGGCTGTGAGAGCTCAGAAGAGATCTGTGACTAGCCCAAGTACACCGATGAAGGAGTGCTTCATGGAGGAGTGTGGAATCAAACCCGGCATTCCCAGCTAAGACTCCAGCTCCCTAACCACTAGACCAAACTGTCTCACAACAGAAGTATACGGGAACACTTCTGTCGACAACATGCAGTCTACCGGTACCTTGTTTGCTTTTTTCCTTCTGGACTTTTGTCTCATCCTCCCAAATTCATTTTCATCCTTGCTGCCTGTGGAATCTCTTGCTGTCAGAATTTCTCCAAAGCAAGCGAGCGATCAGCCAGATGAACAAGTACCTGGGGAAAAGAGCCAGCAGAAGGAAGAGCCAGCAGTACAATCTGCCGGGTCATATAAGACCTCGTCGTCAGCAGATGTGTGTGCAACAGTGTACCTTAGAGGAAACAAGTATTATACAGTGTACATTTCAGTTAACTCTTGTGCACTTCCATTTCATAATACAAATGCATGCCTCATCGCGTTTTTTTAGCTGACTTAAGAGATACCTCAGTTCTTTTCACCAGCCTTTGTCCAAAACCTTGAATGTTAAGCAACTCAATTAATCCGTATATAAATCGGCTTTACTCCTGATGGGAGTAGTAGTAGTCGGAATGAAACATCTTCAGATTGCTGGCTTTATCTTCTTATCTCTATGTAGCTGATGGGTGGGAGTGTTAGAGCAGATAAGGGGAAATACATTTTTTGTCCATCAGTCTATGGAATATCTTGCCAGAAGAGGTAGTAACAGCAACCAGCCTAGGTAGTTTTAGGAAAGGGTTAGACAAATTCATGGATGAGAAGGTGTGACAATGGCTATTAGACTGGATGCTTAGGTACATCTTCCAGGCTGGGGAGACAGGCAAGATGCCTCCAAAGACCACTTGCAGGGATTTGAGAACAGGTGGGCCATTGTGTGGGATGGGATGCTGGACTAGATGGGCTGTGGCCTGATCCAGCAGGGCTCCTCTTATGTTCTTATCTACCAAAAGACTAGCCATGAATGAACTTTAATATTCTGCTTTACAACAACTACATCAGTACCAATATATTTACTTTGGTATTTCATTCTTCGGTGTTTATGGGGCTTATTTTTCAAACAAGATGTCAGTCTTTATTCTACAGTAGCTATTAGATGGGGAAAACCCTTTTGTTGACTTTCTTGATGTACTGGTACTATATGCCTGCTTTACTGCATTGCACTCTATTGAGAGGCATCAGAATCAATCTTGACAACAGTCTAGCAACAGATTCCAGATTAGCATTTTAGAGAAGACTCAGGTAGAAGCCACATACCACAGAGGCACTGGGCATTTCTGTGCAGAAGGGCTTCATGGCACTCCCTTGGCTGGCAAAAGAGACCTTTTCCCTCACTCTGAGAAATGATACTTTTGATGATGTTTGCTGGCCTTCCAGTAGCTCTTCTCAGAGTGTGGTATGATCCAGATGTTCCAGGCATTGGACCACCTGCCACTGTATATGTGGATGCAGCCTCCAAGTTGAACAAAGCCTGCTCCAACTTTGAGAAAGAGCAGAAATGAAAGCTTGCACTGGTAGTCTTATAGTCACAGTCGTGATGGTCAGCAGACTTCGGCTGCGTCCCCATGGTCTCCAGTTATTGTGTTGCAGAATCGGGGCATCAATCTGAATTATTGTTCGAATTAAGATGTCCCCATGCAGTTGAGGAGAACGCAGGTTGAAGGTGAATCCACCTGTCCCCAAGCAATTGTGATAAACCCCTGCATTGGGCAAACTGCATCCATCCCCTCTGTCCTGATTGGAAGTCCAGCTGACATCACCATGCCCTGACCCACCTGGTGCAGCGATGATGGGAAGTCCCTGTGAAATGCGTCCAAGTTGCACCTCCAAAAACACAACACACACCAGAAATAGGAAGAAAAAAAGGAAAAAGGGGGAATAATAGGATGGTAAAAGGGCTCATGGCTTGAATCCATGACTCTGACTTTAGCAGACATGCACATGTTCGCATGACAGCAAGCACACCTCCACTTGACAGCTAGCCTTGTGTTCACAGAGACACACATAAAAAAAACTTTTGCAACTTGGATCCATTTTCTTATCCTTTGTTCAACAATGCCCTTCTGGTCCTTCACACCTCGAGCTACTACCATTAATCCTAGCTTTGAAAACCATAGCTCTCTGCCAAAACCATAGCTTTTGGCAGAGAATGAGTGATCCAGCGCTCATGCAGAAAATCTACCCCTGTACCCATGTGTGCCTTGCCAATTAGGGGATCAGGCAAGGGGGGGGGGCATGGTTTTATCTGGAGAGGGCAAATGAGAACTCATTTCAGCTTAATTTCTTTGCTGTCTTAATTTCATTCCCCAAGCAGTTGTGATTGCAGCACGCACAGCAAGGACAGTGAAATGCTGCCGGCTAATGCTCTGATCACCAAACTCCTCCCCCAATAATCTGGGAGCACCCCCATGACTGAAGATAATACATGCTTGCCTCCTAATTTGGAGTGGATTTGTGCCGTTTGCCCTGAATGTAGCCTGGATTAGAGGCTGTTCTTGGGGATGGTCCGAGGCGAAATCAGGTTCACCTCACAGTATTTTGATCATGGGGATGCACCCTTAATGTGCACCAGCTGGTCCACATGCCTGAAGAATGAATCCAAGTGTACCAGTTTGGCCTTGTGGTAAATTTAGAATGTTCTAAGCATTCACAAGTGTAGGGATGTGCAAATGAGAGTCGATTGTGCAAATGAGACTGAATTTTTTGAATTTGTCAACATTCTCATTCAAAAATTCAATTGAAGTGAACAAAACTTGTAAAAATGAATATTTTGATTTCCTGTGATTTGATGATAAAAAGTAATGGGGAAAAAAGTCACCAGAAGTTTGCAAAAACATTTGAACGTGAATGAGAAAATCCAGTTTTTCAATTTCACGATTTGACAATGAAGTGAATTTTTCGATGTTCAGTTCACTAGTGAAACAGATTTGATTTTTTTTTTATGTGTGTCTCTGTGTGTGCACATCTCTACTGGAGGGTGCTTTTCAGTGGTGTGCTATATCACACCACTATGAAGCATCCCCTACAGGTAGCTTCAAAAGCTTGTGTGCGCTTTGAGGCTACATGACATGGACAATCTGGATCAATGGTATGCCGCAATCCAGATCAGTGAGCTGGGCTATTCTGGATCTACCCTTCCAGATTAACAGCAGATAAGTGCAAAAGGGGCCCTAATAGTTTTTTCTTTTGTGCTGAGCAGTGGATTAAGCAGTGAAAGAGTAATGCAGCAAGAAACAAAAAGCTTTGCTCCTTTTCGCACAAGTTGTTTCCCCTGGGGAAAAATCTGATTGTGGAGGCTGTTTAATTACAACAGTTTTCAGTTTGCGCAGCAGTTGAAGAAACACAAGTGGTGGATTTAGTGTTAGGAACTCCATTCTTTTTCCTCAAGAGGTATCAAAACCACATAGAGGTTTATTCTGCTTCCAGACATGTGGTGTTTTTATTGCCATTTATATTGTGCGATAATGGTTGTAATATATATTGAAAATCTAATATAAAAGGATCACATTACAAAGTGATTAATGGGGTGTTTTACAAACCTGCCAAGAGTTTCCTTGGGAAGCAGATAGTAGCAAATGGCTGCCAGAGTTTGGGAACTTATATTCACAGTCTTTTGTGGGGTAGAAAATTTGTAAATAAAATAAAATAAATTGTACACACAAGTATGGGGAAAAGTGAGGCTGCAGTTCCCAAGAGAAACTATATTGTTGTATCACCGTAGTTCTTTGGACCTGATCTTCTTTCTGCAGATGTTTTTTCACCAAACTTATTACCTAGTCTGGTGGTTAAATATCTGCAGAAAAAGGTAAACTCAAAGAACTGCATCAGTGCAGAACTGTAACACCAGGCTAAAAATATTCTCCACTATAACAAGGATTTACAGTATTTTTGATATTGCATTTGTACTGCAAATTTGTTCCTGGGCGGGATTCAAAGTGCAGGTTTTGACCTAGAAAGCCCTAACATGCTTGGGTCCAGGTTATTTGAAGGATTGTATCTCCATCTCTAACCCAGTGTGGGCTTTAAGATCTGCTGGGGAGGGCCTTCTGTCAGTCCCACCACCTTCTCAGGTTCAGTTGGTGAGAACTTGGGAGAGGGCCTTCTCTGTGGCTGCTCCCAAATTGTGGAATTCCTTTCCATCAGTGGTCTGCTGGGCCCCTTCTCTGCTCAGCTTTTGTTGGCAGCTTAAGACAGTGCTGTTTAGGCAAGCTTTTAATTAACTTTTATTTAATTCTAATTATGTTTTTAGCTGTCTTTTGGATGTTTATATTGATTTCAGTCAGGTGAGCTCTGAAATTGCTTGAGAAGCAGTAATAGATTATTGTTTACAGAGCTAAATTTGTTCTGGGGACTTCCAACTCTTACGCATGCTGAGCTCAGGCTCCGTGATAGATCCCTAGAACAGCCAATGAATTGATCCCTTAGTTTTATCTGCCTTTTGGTGTTTAATTGTTCTGAAGACTTGCATATATTGAACAAAATCACAGATGTGACGCAAACCCTGTTTTCAAAAGACAGGTGAATAATAAGGTAAGCAAAAACTGATCGATGACAATGTATCATTTTCTTCTTGAAAGATACAGATTGATCCCAAAGTTTTGTGCTTTCCGTCCTAAATGTACCCAGGTGTCTGCTGATACAATGACGATACCTCAATCAGAGCAAGCCTTCTTGCTGATGCCAATATGTCACAGCACATCTGTGCATCACTCTGTCATATTATCTGGATCAGCAACGTAGTCTAGCCAAGGTTAACAGAAGGTAATTTTAATATGATCAAAGTCTGGAACTCTAAACCAATGCGGATTTTCCATTCTACCTTTAAAAGAAATGTTATAAGGGAAATCAATGAAGATAAAGCAATGCTAGCCCTTCCAAGGCAAAAATGAAAGTTTGGGGTGATAATTGGACTCCAAAAATCAACATAGATTATTGACGCCAGCTTTCCATTGTTTTCCATACATAGATTGAATCTCTTAATGAGATTCATACTCTTTGGATGTGTTCTCATATAAGTTTAAATCTGAATCAAATCCATTTTCGGGATCTGTTGCAGTCACACCTGCAACCTACATCTGAGAGCTCAGGGAAGCAGCCTATAGCTACTTTGATCATGGGTGCAGTTCTAAAAACCACAGCATTGTGGGTTACAGCCAGGAGGCTGTAGCAATGCAGGTAACAGCTATTGCTGTTACGGTTCCTTGCCGGGTGTTGTGAAAGTAAAATCCCTTGATCCCTACCAGCTTGAGATCAGGGACCTATCACATGCTTAATGGCGGATGTTAAAGATTAGAAGCACAGGGAAGATTGATCAGGCACAAGACAGGATAAGCTGGAACAGAGAGCTCTGCAGAGGTTTAAAAAGCCTGTTCCAAGAAGACTTGTTCTTGACATCACATGGTGTACAGAAGGTAAGATAACTGGAGCAGTTGGCACTGGGATCCCTTGACATCACTTCCCTCTTCCAGCTGGTAGAGGGAGAAACCGGTGGGACTCCATCTGCTTCAAGTCCCACGTGCTCTTCTGCTGGCTTTGGCTGCTGCTGCTTCCTGTCCTCATTGCAGCCTCCTCTTCTCCCATTCATCCGTCCGCTTTGTCCCAGCTGCCGTTTGCCTCTGCTGCCATCCGCCTCTGCCACTGTCCACCAAGATGACCACCACCAGCAGCAGGGTCTCCTGGTCATTGGAGACAAATAGGTGAGGTGGGGAGATCTGTAGGAAGCAGTGTGTGGGCAGCTGAGGCTCCTGGTGGGCGCTTATCTGTGGGAGCAGTGCCATCTTGGACCTGCAGCACCCAGCAAGGGTGATGTGGGCGGTGGGCTCCTTCTGTGGAAAGGCCAACTCCACACTGCCCTGGCAGGCCAGGCCTCAACGCAGCTGATTGCTCTCCATCGCACCTCACCCAAAGGTCTCAGGGTGGGTTACAACATTAAAAAATCAGTGAGTATATAAAATGAACATATTAAAACCATAACAGTGCCTGAATGTTGGGAGGAAAAGCCATTTCCCTGTTTACCCAAAGGCCAGGGTGAAGAGGTGTGTCCACACAGCTCTCCTGAATGCATAAAGTGAAGGTGCCAAACACACCTGAGGATAATTCCAGATCATGGAGGCATGTCATCTGCACCCTCTGTTATCCAGATCAAGGCCTTTAGTTCAGATTTAATGGATCTACATTAGATCCAGATTAAAGGCCTCTTAATCCAGGCCTGGGTCTATCTTGTGGAGGCAGAGCCAGACTAACTGGGGTGGGGGAGGGGGAGAAGGAGGCCTAGGATCCAGGCCAGAGGCCCTTTGATTCGGATCTTTAGGTAAGTGCAGAAAGGGCCCCAAATGAGACTGTACCAGATTTACTCTGGAATCATCTTCAATGAAAATGTGAAAAAATTACAATCTGCCATTCCATTCCATACTGTGGCTTTAAAGGCCTGTGCCAACTGTTTGAATGGAGCACCTCAGAATGTGGTGTTTTAATGAAGTGATTTTGAACATTTCATCTTTAAGGTATGAAACACAGTTTTGTTTCTGTCACAGCCTTGAGGGTCGAGAACACGGTCTTGTGGCTAATTTAAAGGATACAGGGAAGTTGGTATCTGTTAACACTTCAAATGGTCAATTAGGACCTGAATGGAAGAATCCTACCTGGTAAGTATTTGAAATTTCAGAGGACTGTAACTGCTGGTGGAGGGCTATGAATGTTAGGGCTGAAGGCAGATTAAGAATTGGATGTTACCCAGACTCAAAAAATAACAAATGTAAACTTACCATATTTTGAAATTTCAAAGATTTTCATATATTAGCCAGGCATAATATGTGTGTAAAGACACACTCAGGTTGAATGTCGCTGATCTGATATGAGAGGACATGAGAGGAGCCCTGCTGGATCAGGTCACAGCCCACCAAGTCCAACATCCTGTCTCACACAGTGGCTCAGAAATTGCTTATGGGCATTTCAAGACAAAGGCAAAACCTTCCCCTGCTTTCAGATCCCTGCAAATGGCTTTTATAAACATCCCACAGGTATCCCCAGCCTGGAGGAAGTATCTAGGCATACATTCTAGCAGCCATTGATACACCTGTCAACCATGAATTTGTCTAACCCTTTCATTAAGCTATCTAGGTTGGTTGGTATCTATATTGGTAGCCATAGCAAAGATAATCAGCATTTTCTAGGGGTGTGCAGGGGATCCAACCACCTCCCCAAAAAGTTCAAATTAGTGGGTGGGTGTGTTTGTTTTTTGCCAGTCCTAGATTGTATTAAAGGTGGAGGGGCACAGAGGTCCTTTCCTGAACCTACCCAGCAACCTGCTTGAATTGGTTTGAGTTGCTCTATTTAGCATTACCTGATAACTTGCTGGCACTTTATTTTCTAGCCTAACCCATTAGGCTCAGAACAGAAAGACCCAATTTCCACTGCAGACCCCATTAGAGCCACATTTGTTTCCACCAGTTCTAGGCAAATCCAGATTGAATGGGTCCTTCAGGACCTATAATCTGGATTTCCTGTAGACTCCATTAAAGTGTCTACAATGGAGTCTTCAGGCATCAAATCCAGGTTACATGGAGCACATTTCCACTGTTATTGGGCAATGGGCTCTAGGGGGGCTCTAGGGGGAGTGCACCTGGGGGGGGGGTGCCCTGAAACCCAAAGCTCCGAAGCCTGTGCACAATCTCTGAAGCCAGCTCCGAACAATAGCACAGGCTGCAGAGGACCCCACATGAGAGCAATGCCAATCCTACAGACCTTTGTGAAAGGCTCCGGAGAATCTTTGAAGTTTGCGGCAGATCGCTCTGGAGAATCTCTGGAGCTTATTACAAAGCTCTAGAGTTTCTCCGGAGCTGCTCTGGAGAATCTTTGAAGAATCTACAGACCATCTACGGAGATTGCACCCCCTGCCCCCCAAAAAACCTGGGGTTACGGGCGGGCCCCACATGGGTCGATCTGGATTTGCCACATGGGTGCTCTGGCATGTACACTGTGGGCAGGCTAGCACCCATTGCTATTGGGTGCTGCATTGCCCGTGGGGACGCATCAGGTACCTCCCTTAATCTGGAACTACTAGATCCTGATTAGTTGAAGGACCCATTCCTTAGATCTGGATCATTTTAGATCCAAATTAACAGAGGTCAGTGGAAAAATCCCCATTGATTAACCATGCTTTACCACAAGCCTCAGTGACTCTGAGCTCTGAAAATGGTTCTCACAGTTGGCTATACTTGGATTTGTTGAAATGTTACTGGGCTCTGGAATGGGCCATGGGCTGTTCCTGCCACCATTGCTATTTGTGCCTGCATGACTGGACCTCTCCTAGCCCCTTATCTATTTGTAGAGAAGTTTTAACTAGAAATAGAGCATTCATGGCCATGGATTCCAGAAGTGGGTCAGGTGTGGCTGCCAAGTGAGCAATGCATGCCAAGGTGGCACCAAGCAGACTCTGCACTCCCACCATAGCACTGGCATTATTCAAAAAGAGAACTTTGGATCTTGCCTTCAAGGCTCATAAATTCATAAGAATGTCAGAGGATCCCTGCAGGATTGGGCCGCAGCCCATCTAGTCCAGCATCCTGTCTCACACAGTGACCCACCAATTGCTTTTGGGCATCTCACCCAGAAGACAAAGGCAAAACTTTTACCTGCTGTAGAATTCACGCTCAGTATTCACCAAAATAAACCCAAGTTGCTCATTTGTAATAGTCAATTTGCTTCAGCTTTTTGTTTTGTTTTCTTTTTACAGGGCAGCTGAATGATCATAATATTTGCTTTTGTAGTCTAATGTTAGTACGAGCACAAAACAACGTGTTTGTTTTTTTATCTTCTCCTCTGCTAAATCAGGTCACTTTTTTGTTTAAGAACTGGGAGCATTTTGGCCTTTCAACCTTAACAGATATTTGATTTTGGCAACACACTGCTTTGTGCTCTTCTGAGAACCAAGGGCTTATTGAATGGCATTTTTCAAAGTCTGGAAATAAATAAATACAGCCAAATTACTTGCCTTTCTCTTGTACTGCTGCAAACAAGAAACCAGTTTAGAGCTGTCTTGTGACATCACTAATAGCTTTCAAGAAGCAGCTAACACTCCGTGAACGAGTCAAAGCGCTGTAGGGTACGTATGAGTCACAGCCATAGTGGCGCTTTTTGCTGGTTTCGCTGTTGTAAGTACAATATCTATTTCATCTGGCAGACACTGAGTTCTAAAAAAAAATTAGGATAGACAAAATGAATTACTACTTTTCTAAAAGTTAACCATTATTGGAGCTACTCTTGATTTTAGTGGACTTATTGCTACCCACTTTTCTGTACTAGTGGGAAGATGGGTTCTTTCAGATGACCTTCCATGCATCAAGGCTGGGTATTGATAGCAAACAACTTTGCTGCTTTTATCTTGATGCTTGAGATATAATATTTCACCCCCTGCCAAATGCAATCTTCTGTGCCTATGATAGTTCTCAGTGGTATCCAATGCTCACAGATGCAACTGCTGGTTCTGGGCACTTGCAGTGGAACGTCAGTGACTTTCGATGTGCAACTGTAGCTTCTTATAGATAAAAAAAGCCATATGGTCAATGGGAAGGATTTTATTTTCATGAAAACTTTTTTTCTTCCATAAAATAAAACTTATAATATAAAGCCAAGAGGTTCCATGTAAACGCAGTGCTGAACAGGGACATTCTTAGCATGATGCCCAGAATGATATCTAGGCTGCATCCAGAAAGGGTAGAAATGAACCTTTATATCATGGCTATATTGGATTGCTACACCATATCCTATATATTAGCCTTTGCTTCTTTTGAATAAAATTCTTTTTATTATTTTATTTTGTCAAGAAAGATTGTCAAATTTGGACTGTTTTCCTGCCCCAGAACTCCTTCCTTTTCCCCTTTATCACAGTGGCGAGTTGCAATATGCCAAGAGTGGTTCATAAAACCAACCTATTAACCATAGGGTTAATTTGCACCTCAATGAGGCACAACGACCTAGGGATATGCATGAAAGGGTTTTTTTTTGCCCTCGATTCATATTGAATCGAATGTAAGAAAATTAATACTCATTTGAATAGGTTGCCTTTGAATATGGTAGGATTCTATTTGATTCGAATGTCCTCGTACAGATTCGTGCAAATATACAAAGCGAAAGCACATGAATCCGATACTTATCCGATATGTATCCAATAACACATCCGCTCTGAAAGCATAAAATCTGCCCTGAATCCACTTTGAATCTGCTCCCAAACCATGTCAAATTTGTTTTGGATCTATTGCAGATGTGACTGGCATAGCCGCTTTCCTGCCTCCCCATTTCACGAATGTTCCAAAGTTTCATACGAATATTCTGAAAAATTAATATTCGTAACATTTGATTCATATATGAATGTCTGAATTCATCTGAATTCATACAGGTGAAAAAATATTTCCCTCATCAGTCCTAACTTTCCTGCCTGTCAGCTTTATGGAGTGCTCCCTGGTTCTAGAGTTGGGCGACAGAGAAAAGAATTTTCCTCTATCCACCTTTTCCACACTGTGCATGAGTTTATATACTTCGATCAAGTCGCCTCTTAAATGCCACCTTTCAAGTATAAAAAAGCCTAGACGTTTCAAGCACCATCCCATCATGATCTGATTAGAAATGGTAACCTAGATTTAGCTAAATCTTTTGAGAACCTATAATCAGCTAGTGGAAATGGATGCATCCTTTGCTCATGAGTTTCATGTGCTAATTGCAGATTTGTTACTATCAAACGGAACACCTGATTTGCCTTCACTGAGCGTCCTCCTTTATCACTTCATCTCTGCAATTCATAGCATGCGGAATGAGAGGGTAAATGGGTCCTTTTCAGGCAGGAAATAAAATCTGTCCTTTTAACTAATTCTTGTGGAATTTCTCCTAACAGGACGCAATCTAAATCCTTTGAACAGCCAGGACTCCTATGGAGCTGTCAGCAGTTAATGATACCGCAATTAGAGCAAGAGCTGAAATCACCTTTTCTTTCTTTTCTGCTGATTTGGAGCACTGTAACTAAGGGGAATTCAAAAACAGCCCTGCACTTCCACTCCCTTTTAGGCAGAGACCCAGAGTTCTCATTTACTCCCCCCCTTCTTTTTAACCCCAAATATCCTGGAACTGGAATTCATCCATCCTCTCTGCTCTAGTCTTCTTTGAATAGGGCTGCATCCATATGGGACAAAAAATAGCAAAAATTATGGCACTGGAATATTAGGGCTGCCTCACATATCCCAGGCTAAAACTGTCGCTGGAAAATCCAGCATTGGTAGCAGGCTTTTGAGTGATAGCACTTACTTACCTTTCTAGTCAGACTTACCTTTCTGGTCAGAGGAGCAGTCAGACCTCCATCCAGCATGCATACAGGGAGCTGAAACAGCAACCATGTAGGCATGGAGCTGGTCATGTGCTCACCCAGGAATTTGATGGGAGCTGAATTATCCAGACTGCATGTGATCAAAAATCTGCAAAGAGAAAACTGGGGCCAGTGCTGTCATGATAGAAAGCAATAATAGTGATGGAGCACTATTGTACACTACTGCTTTCTAGTGGTATATCAAAGGGATGTGGACAACTTCCCCCCCATTCATCTCACATTGAAGTGAATGGGACAGAACTTCTCATTTGTGCAAATAGAGCTTCTTCGAATGTGCTAGGCTTCAAATTAATTTCAAATTTGCTTCAGATCCCTGATGCTACTAGTTGTGCTTCTGAATTTGCTCTGAAGCTTCAAACAAAGGTAATAAAGCTTCTACTTTGCATGTGAAGGTCAGTCTCCAAATATAGCCAGTATTCTATTTAAATGTGACATTTTGAACCTTTTGTTTTGCTCATCCCTAGGATATCAAGCTGCTATTTGGAGGCAGCCTAAATTGTTGAAAGAAACAACTTCCTTTGCATGAACCTAAGCATGAACCCAAAATAAAGACAACCAAGCAAAAGGGAGGCTTTTTAGCTACATTTGCAATAGTCGTCAGCCATGCCATCAGAGTGCCCAATGACCTGGGTTGGGTGTTATTTTTGCAAATGTTATTGCCTATGACAAAATTTGATAGCTGCATATGGGTTAATCCAAGAGGGAACAGGCATTGTGGCATTGCTCCTGACCTAGAGAAATGACCTTATTCAGCTTGACCTAGGCAGTCTGCAATACTGTCATCATCCCATGTTATTTAAAAGCACAGACCAAAGAACATTTGGGTCTCTATTTAGAATACAATTGTATGTATCACCACGGATCTCTCATAGTCTTCATCATCTGTATTAAATTAGGTAACATGCAGGGTCTATGTGTGTGTCGAACGATGCCAGTATGAAGGTTGGAGTTCTGGACTTCATACATTGTTCAGGACTGAAGTTCTGGGTCCCTCCTGACATCTCAGCTGGGGACTTAGGCTTCTGCAGGTGGTGTTCCCCAGCTGAAAGGTTCCAGCATCTGCAAAGGGTTCAAAATCTTGACTGTTTTATCTTCCCTCTCACCCCCATTGTAGCTGCACCTCGCTGTCACACACTGGCTGCACCTTAGTTGCACCTTGGGTACTCATTGGAATGCAGCCCGAGGCTATTCTCTTTCTTTCTTGCTTGCTTTCATTCTCTCTCTCTTGTAATATATGTATGCTGCCCATTACTTGGATGTCCCAGGTAGGTCACAACATATAATAAAATAAACACCTACTGCCTCCAGGCAAGATTAAAGTTGCACAGGGACTGCACAGCTGTGTCCTATAAGAACATAATAGGAGCCCTGCTGGATCAGGCCACCGCCCATCTAGTCTAGCATCCTGTCTAACGCAGTGGCCAACTGACTGAAGGGACTATCAATAGACTGCAGTTACAGTGCAACATTCCACCAAAACTCCAAAGTAAAAAGCTGTCACCCTGGGCAAGATAGCTGCTAGATTAATGTGCTGATATGGTAGCCAAATGTAACAGTTGATTTAAGCATTCCTAATCAATCATCTGTTCTGAAAAGTCTGAATGTTTGTCAATCTTTTGTTCACTCATTTCCTCTTCCTCATACTTCAAGAGTATGTTTCGGGGTATAAGAGTAGATGCCCTCTTCCATTCACTGTGTCCACCGTTCACCTTTAGTTTATTAGTTTTATATTTTTCCTACCAGACATTGAATGCACTGGAGAAGATCTGTGTGTGTGTGTGTGTGTGTGTGTGTGAGATGCCAGCATTTGAAAAAAATTCTTCTCATTGATAAGATATGATGATGATGATGAAGAGTTGGCTTTTCCACCATGCTTTTCTCACCCATTTAAGGGGATTCACAGTGGCTGACAAAGCTTTCTATTCTTCTCCCCACAACAGAACACCCTGGGAACTAGATGGGGCTGTGAGAGCTCAGAAGAAAGCTGACTTCATTGACCAGCCACCGCCACTGTCACAAAAGCTGGGAGTCATCCAGCTGGCTTCATGGGGGAGGATGGAATCAAACCCGGTAGTCCCAGAGAAAAGTCCAGCTCCTTAATCACTAGACCTAACTGGCTCACTGTTATATGAATAATAAATATAGATATATGGATATTGATATAGATATTTTAGTGCACCCTAACTTCATTTCCATACATTTCAATAAAAAAAAAAGGCAGATGAAATTCCTGTAAAACAAATTTCTAAACCAAGAAAGGACAGCTAGATTTGAGGCAATTTTCACTGAACATACCCTTTTCACCTTCAGGAAGAGAGAGGAAATTGTCTTCCTTGGGTCATTTCCAAGACTATTAATTTAATATAATGTGAAAGAGTGAATATCTCCATTCTTCTGAGTGGCAATTTATATTTCATAGAGCTTTGGCATTGTTCAAAAGTGTTTGTAATATCTTGGCAGCTTTTGTCTGACTACAATCTCATATTAGGACTATTGCCCGACTAATAAACTACTTTTCAGCCTTTTATATCAATTCTGGTGATCTATGCAGATAAATTTCTTCATCTACTTTCTCCTTTCAGTTGAGTGAGGCCAGGTTGTCACTGTGAAGTCTATAGCTCTGTGACTGTTACTCCTGGTCCTATTCTCCATTTGCCCAGAGAAGGTGTGAACAGAGTGTGCTGGGCTATATTAGCCCAATGGCTAGTATAGATTAGAGCATGCACAGGTCTATGGCCAGGGGACAGTCTGGCATGCACAGAGCTGCTTCTAGGATTGAAGTGGCTCCATAAAGTCCATATGTCCTATGCTGGGGTATACCTGGACTTTCCCAGTGGTCAAACTGCAAAAAGGCCTAATGACTGCTTCAGAGCCAAACCTACTTTAAAGGGTGGAGAGGAAGAGAATAATAAGTGCCTATGGAGCTCATTGAAAAGATGTTGTCATTCAAATGCCAGTAATCAAATAGACAACTCCCTAAACAATATAAGATCAAGCTGCTGGAGTGAGTGCCTTGTCCCATGTAGATCTATTTAATCCCATGGTATTTACACATAGGACTTTTCTGGCTGAATCATCAGCAACAGCAATCCACCAGAACCCTTTCCGCACTTAGCTCGTTAGTCTGCCATGAACTAGGGCCGGTAGACTCCAGGTACGGGTGGACCATTCTCATTTGCCAGGAGGGAAGCTTACCCAAAAGCTTACCCTTGCCGGCCAAAAATGCGAATGATCCTCCATTGACCAGCCATCGCCACTGTCACAAAAGCTGGGAGTCACACCTCCTTGCTGCCTCAATTGGTGCTGCCAGACACATCACATATTCTGTGATGCACCAGTAGCCCAATGCAGAGCGGTGAGACTGATTCCAGTGACATGTGCCCCTCTGCTACCACAGCCTGTGGGATGTGTGTGTGCCCCTCTGCTACCACAGCCTGTGGTGACCTGCCCAATTGTGGCAGCTGCGGCAGTCAACCAATGCCGGCAATGTGGCCGCATGTGCATGAGATGCTGGCAATTGACCAGCACTGGAAACACAGCTATGCCTGCACAGACAATGTGCTCCCTGCCAACTACATGCAGCGAGCCAGAAGGCATGTGAATGGGCATGCCACCAGACTCTGCAGGTAAGTCCTGGGTAAAGGCTGGTAAAGGTGTGGAGCGCAAAATCATGCTCCACACATAATCAGCAATTAGTATACTTCTAGTGAGGGTGAGCATGCTTCTAGGCTGTAGCAGCCTAATGGGCATGCATATGCTCTCCACCAGAGGTGCACAAATTGTTGACCAGAGGCCTAAGCATGAATTGGCCTCTGATGTTCAGCAAAAGGGAAGTGCTTCTGTAGCAAGGTCCCCAGTTTAATGGAATATTCTCTTTCTTGAAATACAGCACTAGGTATCAATTTTGTCAATCTCCCAGTACTTCTTAGAAACTTAGGTTGCACCCATATTGAACTGAAGTGGCAAATGTGATGGGTATGTGTAATTTGCCTCTGCCAGAGTTTTCATTCCACAATGGATTGCAGCTTTGGGGTTGGGTGGCTATACAGAAATTATAATGCATGCTCAAACAGTTTTCACAGCATAGTAATCATGTGTGAATTTGCAGCTGATGCACATTAGCTGCCTACTAATCCAAGGTATCTGCAGAGTGCTTTGTTTGCAGCTGGAATGTTTGTTATCAGTTATAAAGAACATTTGTATATCTGAGGCATTTCCGCACTGAATCGCGTTCCAGACGGAACGCGTTCAGGCGGAAAGCTTAAGCCAGCTTCGGGCGCTTTCCCCGTTCACACACAGACGCGCCAGAACGCGTGTAAACGCGTTCCGGAGCGTCTGGGTGCGAATGCTCAAAGCGCCCAAAGCTGCCTTAGCCGGCAAATGCCGGCAAGGGGCGCGCCGGCAGCCGCGGAGGCAGATCGACAATCAGCTGTTTGAGAAACAGCTGATTGTCAAAGCCGCGCGGCGTCAGAGGCGCGCCGGCAGCCGTTCGGGAGACAGAAGCGGCGCGAACGCTTCTTCTCCCGAACGGCTGCGGGCGGCTCGTCCGCGTTGGAACGCGTGTAGAGCACTTCGAAGTGCTCTACATTTCGAACGCGGAAAAGACAGCTGCGGACACGTCGGAACGCAAGCCGCGCGCGGCCAATGCGTATGACATGTCCTCAGCTGTCTTTTCCGCGTTCCGTTCAGCCCCGTGCGAAAACGTCTCTGGTGTGGTCACCTTCCACTGTAGTAGAGGTGGGGCAAGGCTGTATAAGGCTGGTGAGTGGGTGTGGCCTTACTAATAGTGTCAGCCAATGGGTGCACACATTTGTGCTCAAGGATATTTATGGCTTTGTTTGATAAAGGCCCGATAGTCCTGATCTCATATTCGTCCTCCTCAGACATTATTTTGCTATGGTGGGATGTAATATTATCTTTTTCAACATAACTTGAAAAAGATAATATTATCTGTTAATTCTAGCCCTCACACAGTACAGAAGCATTTGAGCATGTAAGTAGCCACAATAACTGACGGCAGACTTTTTGCCCAAGAAGGTAATTTAGTGCTGTTATGGAAAAACAAGCAACTGACAAGCTGCGTGAAACAATCCATGAATTTGCAGGTGACCAAATTATGTGCTTCCGTTAAGTTCCATATTCCCCTACACAGTAGAGAAAACTGCATCTGATAACCATGCATGGGCAATAACTATATTTTACAGGATTTCAACAGACCAAATGAACTTCCAGCATCTTCTGCATTAATTCCCTTTCTATATGATTGACAAACAAGTGTACTGAATGTGCTATCACTGTGCTTTCTGCCTGTGTCTGGTCACATGTCCAAGTGTTTCAATCTTCTTTGTGCCAGTTGGTGCAACTGTGCCTGCACAATTCCCTTTGGGGTCACCTGATGTGCCAGCACACTTGTGTAGTACGTCAGCTGACACCCAGCACCTGGAAGACATGCAGAAGGTCTTGCAGCTGGCTGGCAAAGATAAGGTTTGGGTCAACTTTGGAATGTGAAGATGTGTACCACCACTAGTAGATGCTGGGATAGCTTCTGGGACTGCAGGGCCCATTTCTGGGTTAAAAATGTTTTCTGATAGTGCAGATGCTGCTCCCTACCAGTAGCTATTCCTGTGTGTACTAAGGGGCCAAGTGTGACCTGATTGAAATATATATAATTATGCATGGTATAGAAAAGGTGGATAGAGAATTTATTTTCTCTACCACACAACACTAGAACCAGGGGGCACTCTATGAAGCTGATGGGTAGGAGAGTTGGATCTGACAAAGGGAAGTATTTGTTCACCCAGAGGGTCATCGGCTTATGGAATGTGCTTCCGGGTGAGGTGGTGACAGCTACCAGTCTAGATGGCTTTAAGGTAGAGTTAGACAAATTTATGGATGACAGATGTATCAATGGCTACTAGAATGAATGCCTAGGTGCATCTTTCAGGCTGGGGGTGGGGGGAAGCAGGGCGCTTCTAAGGCCATCTGCTGGGACTCGTGAGCAGGAGAAGGTTTGTCCTTGTCTCTGTTTGAGATGCTCATGAGCATTTGGTGGGCCACTGTGTGCAACGGGATGCTGGACTAGTTGGGCTGTAGGGCTTTTCTTATGTTCTTATGATCTCATGTAATTGGCCTCATGAGTGTCCCAGAGCATTACCTGTGGACAAGTAAAAACCTGTCCATAGTTTCACAAGGAGAAGCTGGTGAGCTTCCAGGCACAGCGTTTGCACTCTCTTCCAAGTGAGCAGGCAGCACAGCTGGATGTTGCCTCAGCCATTGCCATAGTGGTCTGGTTAGGGAGTACACCAGCACTTCAAATGGGAACTCGGTGTCATTCCAGTGAGCAAAATGCAAATTTCTGCACTTTGATGATGGAGATGGCCAGGAACGCTCCAGCACAGAGCACACACATCCCATCCCAGAGTGGTTCCCAGTGTGTGCAGCCATCCCTGATCTTCAGATTCTGTGGAGGAATAAAACCTTCTCAACAGCTGCTTTAGGAATACCTATGGTACTCTTAATACACTCCTGCACATAGCCTTCCCCATTACTTCTGTGTGAAGACTGATTGGGGCAGGACAAGGGGTTGCAGCTGCACAGTTGCACTCCACCTGGTCACCACAGCAATGACCTGGCAGATGCTGCCAGATGATAATGTTTGCACTTCATGATAATGGGGGTATGTGTGAGCAAAGACAAGGACACTGTCTCATGGAAGTTAAGTGCAAACAGGGCCAGGCCCTTTGTTTCCTTTCCCACCTCAACTACTTGCTTGAAACATTAAAGATAAAGGTGCTTTTTTTTTTTCTGAATGTGACTTCTGCTGACTGCCATGCAATTTTCTTGGTAACAAGGCACAAAAGATTTGCCAATACTATGCCAGAAATTAAATCCCCTTATTTATCGTGCTAGGGATTATAGAGGATGGATGTGCATGGATATTTGAAAATTCAAAAATCCGATTCAAATCCGTTGAATACCGATATTTTAATTCGAATGGGATTTTTGAAAATCTGAATTTGAACATTCACACAGATTTTGGATTTTTGAAAATCCAATACAGATTTTTGAATGATTCAAATGAATAGATCCGCAAATATCGTATACGAATATCATAGTATTTCCACTTATAATGTAGGATTAAAATGGGATGCATGCGGAACAAATATAGAACAAAAACGGGAGGCACGCAAATTCAAAAATCAGATATGAATGTTCCCGACATTTGTATCTACAGATTCAAATCAGATTTTTGAAAGTACAGATTTGGATAATCCGGATCCAAATTGGATTTTTGAAAATCTGGATTTTAACATTCAAATCGAATAGAATATTCAGATATTCTAATTGAATCGAATTCGAATTAAAAAAATACATTCGTGGACACGCCTAATTTGTATGAATATGAATGTTTTGGAACATTCATACTAATAGTTCATACATGCATTAAACTGGGGGTATGTATCAGATACGTATCGATACGTATGCATTGGTATAAGATACGTATCGGTATAGGATATGTATCCAATATGTATGCATTGGTATAAGATCCTTATTTGATATGTATGCATTAATATAGAATACGTATCCAGGATCTGTATCCAGAATCCATATCCAGGATACATCTGCATTCATATCAGATATTCATACGAGTTTGTACGAATACATTTGTATCAAATAGAATCTTACCACATTTGAAGGGGATCTATTTGAACGAATATAGATTTCCTAACATTCAGTTTGTTACGAATGCAAAAACACACACACACACCATTAATGCACATCCTTAGTGTGTGAAAATAAATGGTGATGAATAGGTCTGCTTTGTATAACAACTAGGCATCCCCAGCATTCATGGTGGATATCGTCTCATGATATGTCTCCAGACCTTTCCACAATTTGTAGCATCTCTCTGGCCTTCACCCTCTCTTTTTCTATTTAACATCAGGTGTAAGGTTACAAGAACTATTAATATGATGATCATTGGTTCTTCACATCTGAATATTCCTTTTGCTTAAAAAAAAATGACCCTGCACCTCCAGCTTTATCACTGATTACAGTAGAACCTAGTTTAAAGAAACAGATCTTCTGCTGTCACATCCAGTTTGGTCCTTAGAATTAGATTGCTACGAAGGAGAGGCAAATGGAGATTCCAATCACAAAAGGAATTAGGCAACATGAAATTTCAGCCTGTGTTTTCAAGATGTTAATCCAGGATGACTTATTTCTGATTAGTCACAGCTCCTTGAATGGTTTTTTTTTCTTTCCCACTTTGTATATTAATGATCTCTATTATCTGAGATAGATCTGTATAGAAATGCTGTGTGCTGATGGCAAATGAACTGGGAACTTCTGTTCCAAATGCTGAGTTTCTTCCATCTGTCTATTAATTATCTGAGTTCTCAGCAGCCAAAAAGATGGGAATGGGGGAGTGTTGAACTTAGATTTCTTTAAGCCAATGATGCATTATATGGTTATGGCAGGGTCTTAAAAAGAAGGATTTTCTCTTTTTTTTTCCCTGATGGCATGTTGCAGTTGGTACCGAATGGAAAATACCATCTTTCCCATCTTCTTAGCACTAGTGTTGGGCTTTTGGTAAAGGGAAGAGCATGAATCTGAAATTGTTTGTCTGTGATCAAAAGTTGACTTTGGAATAGTGCTAGAAAATTTTTAGTATGACAATGACACCTTATACAAATTACTCCCATCTCTTAACTCTTTATTCTGACCTAAATAGGTTCAATACACCTCCAGTAATTTTGATTAATTAGTTTTGGACATGGCAGTTCTTGAGATAAAATCAATAGTTATAGTAACAAACTACATGTGCATTTGTTTTATTTCATCCAGGCTGTAATTTTAGTCTATACAGTTCAATATTACGTTTTCTAGGGCCTGTTTTCAGATTTAAGGATGCTCGAAACTTAGAACCCTCTACCATGCTTACAGCCTAGGGCAGTCCTATGAGCAGTTCTGTGTATCTTCCATTATAATTTCTCTACAATATCCAGGTAGAGTGTTACTGCAGTCTGTCAAGAGAAATTATATTTAGTCTGTCTCCAGACAGGGTATAGAACCCAGGATTATCCCAGGGCTATGCTGGGATTGTTACACATGCCCATGGGAATAAGCATAGCCTTGGGATACTGAGATGATACACTACAATAATGTTATTGTGGGAAAATCAACTCCTAAGCCGAGTTTTAAAGGTATAGCAAAAGCGCTTAGCGTGTCTGGATGCCTGCTTCTGCAGTGTGCCATCTTGGGAATGGACACTACGCATGGACAGAGTCAAACCAAGCTAAATATGACAGCCAAATGTGCATATGAGGTGATGATAGTTTCCCCCACTATTTGGCTTGTTTGCTTCCTTATTTCTCCCAAAATGTTCTGATTATCTCACAGTCCTACCTAGGGATGTGATGAAAAGCTTTGGCACCTTCACACTTTGAAGCTTGACCAGGAGTAGCTGCTGCTCAGCAGCATTCAAACCCTCAAACATGGGTGAAACTTTGGGTGGGTAGGATGGCATGACTGTGGCTGTGTAGTCGTGTCTTGTAGGTTGATCACCATCGCAACATCCCAGTGCAAGCTGTTGCCATGGCAATCCAGCCTGCTTGGGCTGAGCCATCCTCACTTCAAGTGCTGGTGGTCTGATTGTGGACTGCACCAGCACTAGAAATGTAGATGCCTCCCACTGTGCCTTATCTTAAACACTGAGCTAAGTGCAAACAGGCTCTTTCTCCATGAGTTAAACATCTCCCAGCTCTTATTTTAATTTCCAAAGTGTTAATAAGACTTTCAAGAAAACGATATATAAACTAGGAATTTTGGAGGAAGAGAGAATGGCAAGATTAAGTTCAGGATTTTTAATAACGTCATCTGGATTGAAACAATCCTTAAGTGTTAACAATTCCTGTCTTTTCCAATCTGGTCACTCATTCTTCACTTGAAGAATGAGAGAGTGTAAACAGCATTGAAGGAAGAAATAGGCGATCATCTGGGTTTTAAAATTCTGTCCACTTTTGCTTGCAGCCAATAGGGTTCCTAAGCATTGGGTTTTTAAATTATTCTAATTTAATTTTTTAAACATTCTGCTTTACTTTTTAAGTCTCCTAGACTTTTAGATTCCACCTGCTGGGATGTCATCAGATGCTGTTTGTTGGAAGAGCATGGATTAAGGAAGATGCCATTTTTTAAAAGTGGATCTATGGTGTGTTAAGACGTTGAAAGACACTGGATAGCTTTAAGAAAGAGTTCCACAGGGAAGAAAGGCATATCAGTGGCTCCTAAGTATCACCTGTGGGTTGTAGAGACAGCCAGGATGCCCCTAGAAGTCATTTGCAGAGCCAAGAGTGAGCAGGTGAAGGTTTTACCTTTGTCTTCTGCTTGAGATGCCCAGAAGCAACTGATGGGCCAATGTGTGAGACAGGATGCTGGACTAGATGGGCCCTCTTCTGTTCCTACGATCAGACAACCCTGGGCACACTTCTGAGTGCCACATGTCAAGAAGAGCATCCCCAAGATGGAGAAATAGTAATGGACGAGGCATTAAAAAAAGAATTTCACTGGAGTTATTGGAGCATAATGTGAATATGGTGAGAAAAATGTATCATAAAATGGAGCATCAAGGCCAGGAGGTCCCAGGAATTTCAAGAGTCCCTCTATTAAGTTATATATACTACAGTGGATGTTTTTATAGAACCAACTTCTGATAAATAAATAAATAAAAAAACCCCGATAATCCAGGCTTTTACAACTGCTTGCTGCCGCAGTTGTGGTTTCTCTCATCTCTCTGATGTGTCATTTTTCATCTTGCAATTGTTCCCACAGCAACAAGAACAAGAATAAAGTGTGTGAAGGGCTTGCAGTGTATAATATTCTGTGATGTGATTTAATGAGAACTTCAAGGCTGGTCTAAGGCTTGCTGAATGGTCTGTGGCTTAAATGTGCAAGTCCAATTCACAAGCAGCAATGGTAGTCAGGAAAAATAATCAGAATTTAAACATCTCCTTTCCAGATTGTCAGGGGGAGGAGGCAGAGGAAGAGGAGGAGGAAAGTGCAGATGGACCCTCATAACTGGAAGCCTTAGGTAAAAGTCTGCTTTTCTGAAAACAGTGCAATAATCCTTCTAGCAGGCCAGGGTTCAATTGCAGAATAACAAACCTAACAAAGGTCCTCTTAATGCATCATGCACAACTCAAACCTTACCTTTTCCTGTCCTCAAAGGCATTGTAATGCCCTGGAAGTGACAGGTGTAAAATTTGGGGATATTCTTGGACTCTGGGCTGACGCTTGAAGCTCAGGTGGAGGCCATGGCCAGGAGTGCCTATTCCCAACTATGGCTGGTGCACAAGTTGAAGTCCTTTTTGGATAGAGATGACTTGGCCACAGTTATCCATGGTCTGGTAACATCTAAATTGGACTATTGTAATGCACTCCACATGGGGCTGCCCTTGAAGATGGTTCTGAAGCTGCAGCTAGTGCAAAATGCAACTGCCAGACTGCTGACCAGAACACCTAGCCAGAAAGACATCACACACGTTTTAAAAGAGTTGCACTGGCTGCTGATTCACTACTGAGCCCAATTCAAGGTGTTAACTTTAACTTATAAGGCCCTAAATGATTTGTGCCCCAAATATCTGAAGGAACATCTACTCCCATATCAACCTGCCCATGTCTTAAGATCTGGGTGGGGGGGGGCTTCTGGTGGTACTACCACCCTCAGCAGCAAAGGGTGTAGGCACCCAGGAGAGGTCCTTCTCAGTGATGGCCCCAAGGCCGTGTAATAGTCTCCCCCTTGAGGTGCATCTATCACCTTCACTGTACATATTTAGGAATGCAGTGAAGATGCACCTCTTTGCCCTGGCCTTCGGTTAAATGGGGATACACTTTCCCTTCCCACTTGCAGACACTGTTGTTTTAATATGTTGATTTTAAATGTTGTTACCCACTATGAGACCTTTAGGTATAGAAATACAAACACAAACAAACAAACAAATAAAAGCCGGGTGCCGCAATCAAGATGGCAGCATCCTGTCAGCGACCGGACATGCACCCAGACCAAAGTAAGCTTCCGGACGCATGGGGCTTAGGCTGAAAGATACTAGTGTTCCCAAGTGCGAACACTAGTACACGTTAGTCTGTAATGCCCTTTTCCCATCAATGGATAGGAAGCTAAGTGCTGAAACACCCCTGATCTGTGCTACATGGGCTGGCATAGCCCAGATGGTGTGGCAAGGATTTAGACTGTGCCCCAAGTCATGTTGACATTGGATAGAGTGTAGATCAGACAAAGTAACTCAAAGTGGCTAACTAATCCAGTATGCCAGTACACCTACTTAAAAAAGTTTACTGGCATGTTAGAGATAAACAAGACCATGGGGCAGTGCAGAAGAGAAATACCTCCATATTCTGGTTTAACAGGAAGGCCCATTTTACAGGCATGCCACTGCAATGGGCCCGTGGGCTTTCCAAGGTCTGGGACATTCTTTCTGGCCATTAGACTTTTCAAAGGCTGGATCTGAAATGTGACTGAGGATGAGTTGACAGGGGGCACAGTTGGAGTGCTGTTTATAGTTTTGGTGCTGTGCCCCATATCAGTCGCGATGGTTACTGCAGGAAGAGGATGACCCAATGGTATTCTGTTGGAGCCATCAGAAAACATCCTTTCTCGCCATTAGACTTTTCAAAGACTGGATCTGAAGCTTGTGTTGGCTTTTGGGGCAGTGCGTTCTGGAACAGCTGCCCGGGTGCAGATGGTCTTGTTCTATGATATGTGGATTCTCCAGTAGAAATGAACCAGCTGGAACTGTGCACAGAAGTGCAGAAATTTCCTGTCTCTCTCCTTTTCATCTTCACTGGGAAAATCTACTGCAGACTGTACAGCCCTAAAGAACTGAGGGTCCAATTATATGAAAGACCATCTCACCCCAATGCCAGCTGCATCTTTCTGTAAGACAGCTTGTTGATTGAACTGATGGCAGATGCACTTCAGTGACTTATCTCCATGGCAGGGTACAGTGATGGGTGAACCAAAGCAAATCATGGCCATTTTTAAAAACAGACAAGCAAATATTTAAGAACATGGGAAGCTAGGTGATTTTCACTGTTGTTGTGTATTAGCCCATCTGGCAGAGAAAGGCATTACTATTCCTAGGGGTAAGCATTTTGGAGCTTTTATTGATCTGAAGTCAACGTTTGATTTGATCTGTAGGAAATTGTTATAGACCAAATGAGATGAAGCAGTAATCAATAAGCAGCTTTTTCTTTTTCGGTGCTGGTAAAGTCATACCACAATGCTGTTACATGTAGTCCGCTAGAGTAGCCTTTGTTTGGTATAAGTAGAAAGATTCTGTTTCATTTTTCCTACATTTTTTTTTAAAGGATAACCCCAAAATTTTAAAGCTGTTAGTCTCATGACTCATAACTTTCTGATGCAAAATGTCCTATTCTTTCATGCATTGATGGTGCAGAGTTCCTGTCCCATTCCAGAAAAGATCTGCAGGATTTTATCTAGGCTTTATGCTGGTATATCCAAATACAGTGGAATAAGTAACTGATGTCTGGATGCAGCTTCATTTATTTATTTTAGAAACAACTTAGAATATTATGAATAAAACACTTTTAGGGTGTTTTTCCACTGTCAAATATACCCATTTTTGCACCCATTTCTGTACCTTTTGGCTGTGAGCCGGATGATCCCATTTCCACTACGGCACCCATTTTGAACCCGATTGTTTCCACTGCCATGGGGGAAATCCGGATCTTTTTGGCCTTTAATCCAGATTTTCTGTAGACCCCATTAATGGGGTCTACAATGGGGTCTTCTGCCAGAAAATCTGAATTAAAGGGAGCCTGTTTCCACTGGAAACAGGCAATGGGGTCCAAAGGAGGCTAGGGGGAGGGGATGCACCTTTGACCCCCCCCAACATTTGCTTCAAAGTCACTTCGAAGTCACTTCAAATTTGACTTCACATTCACTTCGAAGTCACTTCGAAATCACTTCGAAGTTGCTTCGAAGACTGCCCCCCCGCCCCCCAAAACACCTGGGGTAATGGACCGACCCCTTGTGGGTCGATCCAGATTCCCCAGGTGGGTGCAAACCTGTTTCCACAGCAGGGGTGTTAGCACCCATTTCTAATGGGTGCTACACCTCCTGTGGAAACACATTGGGTGCTTCCCTTAATCCGGATCTACTAGATCCGGATTAAGAAATGTACTCATTCCTTAGATCCAGATCTTCTTAGATCCGGATCTAAGGGCTGCAGTGGAAAAACACCCTTAGACTGCAAGTCATTTGACAAAAGCTTAGTTGTCTTCTCTTTTTTTCCTCCTGGAAAATCTGTCCAGGATAAAATATATACACCACTGAATTCCAATGCAAAGATAAACTGGGACTCTGAAATAAGTTTTCACCACATTGAAAACAATAACAATAACAACAACAACAAAAACCCACAAAAACCCCCACCAAAACACTGGCCATTGGCCATTTTATCTTGCTATCCATTTGGGCTGTCATGTGATGGTGTGGAAACAAGGCAGAAATGTTGAGATATTATAGTTTATAATATGACATTCCTGTCTAGATTTGTCTTCCATCTGACAAATTACATAAGATGCAGAAAGAAGAAAGTGGTGGACACAAATGAACATTATGCCCCTGAGCCTCTTGAAATCTTAATGAGTTCCTGTGACTATTACATTTAATAGTCTTCTATCAAAAATACTGTTCCCAGCTACATGCATATTTAATCAGGTTTGTTTTTGGAGTAACACTCTGATGATTAATCAATCAGGGTTGCTCAGTTGGAGCACTGATTTACACATTTGTAGCTCATCCACAAGGTTATTACAACATGACTTATGGTAATGTACAGGCAAGAATCTCTGTAGAATAATTAGCACTATTCACAGTGGGCAGGTAGAACAGCCCAGTGCGGCCATTGCACAATTTGTCTGGATGATCGACAGGTTTACTGGGAACCCCCTTCAGCCAGTAGACTACTACATCTACACAGAACTGGGGGAAATTCACACTTTGCTTCCCATGGAAGGACTAAGCATGCACACTTAGTGCACGCAAACCCTTCCCCAACATATCTGGACACTTGGCTCAAGTGCAGATGATGTCCTGGTGTTACCATCTTCCTTCCCCAATATTGACACCAGCACGCATGTGCTGCCACCTTGATGTGCTGAAGCATGTCCTAAATGGGTACCTGGGTAAAAAAAAGAGATTCATACCTGGCTTTTGATGGATTCGGCACTGGCCGGAGCAGAGCAGGATAAGCCATGCCACACATAAATGGCCATTGAGTTCAGTCTTGGAAATATGGTTTAACTGAAATCACAATTCAAGAAAGAGGCTGTTGGAAATATCTAAGGTCTGATTTGCTCAGGCATCAGAATTTCATCCTTAGCTTCACTGGTGTAATCCAAAAGCATGTACACATGACATTTGGCAGCGACTTGGCTGTTCTAACCTAGTGCTCCTAACTATTGTGCCACTAGAGGACATGCACAATCAGTAGAACATGGATGGAGGGGAATGTTCTGTTATTCTTCTCTGTGCACTTAGGCTGGATCCAGATGGAATGTCCAAGTATAGTGGAATAAGTAAGCAATGTCTGGATGCAGCTTTAGTTCTGACCTTAAGTGATTTTGAACAAGGTTTGGAAGTGGAGAAAAGGCCATATGTACCAGGATAGTCCCTCTTCCCTTTGTGTGCCACCTTTTCTGGAACAAGATTCCAGGTCATTGAGCATTTCAACTTCCAGGTTAGATTCTCTGAAATAAAAAGCACTTTAGCTGGTTGTATTTATTTCAGGACTCTTAAGCACCATAATTTCATTTGGTTTCACTTTGTAGAGTTCCAGCAGTGATAGAAAAGCCTTTTATATCAGTGCTGTGTACCTAAAAGCGACTATAAATTAGAAACAAATATCTTTTATTTTATCAGTGGTAGAGATTGATTGATAAAGATACTCTGAATTGCTTTACAACATGTTTGGATCAAATTGGCCTGAAGTGCAAGGCATCTTTACATTTAAATTGTGCTGATTAGCTGCTTTTACCTTAATAACTCTATGATAGTGAACGCCTTATCTTGCCCTTTAATTTTAAAATTAATGAAGTAATCATTTATCCTGGTCTCTTTCTGTGTTCTGCCCAATTACTTTAGTGCTGAATGGTACTTTGCATTTTTCCTGGTCCATTAGTGCTCATATCATGCTCTTTCCGGACTTCTCCGCTCTACTAAGGAATAATTAAGTTGGGTATTTTAGCGTCTTTATAACCTTGGAACATAAATTTTCCTTTTCCAAATAGTTTAACCTGACATATAAATATCATTTGGCTCACTGGGTTGCTCTTCTTCCATCTTGTTTGCTATTTCCCTTTTCTCTTCTAGTTGTCAGTTAATTAGTTTTTAAATATGAAGGGAATTCTATTATTTATTTCTTTAGTAAAATGCCTTATCCCAGGGAAGTTTGATAAAATACATAGGATTTGATTTCTACAAAAGATGGTGAGCGTAGACCAAGAACTCAGCATTGGGAGTAATAGAAAAAAATATTAATGGAGCTAGAGATACAATATGTATAATTATATTTATAAACTGAATATACACGTTAATTTTATTAAATGTCTGAAAACCACAAAGCGGAACAACATTTGATGAAGAGATGTGGTAATGATAGGAAAATGCAATCAGTTTTATTCTTGTAACGTCTTCCCTCTTTTGAGTTCGCATCCTCTTAGAAAAAAAGAAGAAAGATTTGGAAAACAGGATTGTCTGGGATAGTATAAACTTGAAATCAAAGGACAATTCTGCACTTATCTTAGATCTGGAATATTCTTCATCAAAGTTCTCTTCAGGGCCTCTTCCATCTGAACATTGGTGTGGACTAGATAAGCTCCACCCACCATTATTTCTCTCCATCTGGATCAGGAGGTGTGTAATCCAGATCAGGAGTCCCTTGATCTGGATTACCAGTGGACCTGGTTAAACAGTGTACCAAGAAGAGTGATGTGGAACATGGAGGTGTGGAGAAGGCATGCTTCTGTTTTACAAACTACCAGGCTTTCCATTTTGGTGGACATCAAAAGATGCCACTGAAATGGGTTTTTGAGGGGTGCTTGGAGGTCAGCTCTGAATATCATGCTAAAGCTTCAGGGTCTCTGTGCTGGCTGGGCTGGAACAGAGTTGCCATGAAGATGGCACTGTTCTAGACTGAGTCTTGCTAAGATCCAGGTGCATAATTTTGGGGTACTCCTGGATTCCACATTGACACTCGAAGCTCAGGTGGATGCTGTGGCCAGGAGAGCCTACGCCCAACTACGGCTGGTGTGGCAACTGAAGGCTTTTTTGGACAGAAATGATTTGGCCACAGTTATCCATGCTCCAGTAACCTCTAGATTGGACTATTGTAATGCACTCTATATGGGGCTGCCCTTGAAGACAGTTTGGAAGTTGCAGCTAGTGCAAAATGCAGCTGCAAGAGTGCTGACTGGAACAGCTAGCCAGACACATATCATGCCATTCTAAAAGAATTGCATTGACTGCCAATTCACTACTGGACCCAATTCAAGGTGTTAACTCTGACTTATAAGGCCCTTAATGACTTGGTCCCCAAATATCTAAAGGAAAGCCCTCTCCCATACTGACCTGCCTGTGCCCTAAGAGCTGCAGGAGAGTCCATCCTCATTGTCCCACCACCTTCAGTAGCAGGGCTGGTGGGCACCTGGAAGAGAGCCTTCTTGGTAATGTCCCCCAGGCTGTGGAATAGTCTCCCCTTTGAGGTGTGTCAGGGTCCTTCTCTGTTCATGTTCAGGAAGAAAGTGAAGACACACCTCTTTGTTCAGGCCTTTGACTAAATGTCAGTCATGTTTCCCCCACTGCAAACACCACTATTTTAATTGACGTGGTTTGTTTTTTAACATGTTGGATTTTAGACGTTGTGATGATTGTTATTGTTTTATTATATATTGTTATTTAATATGGTGGATTTTAAGGTTGTAACCTGCCCGGAGACCTTCGGGTATAGGGTGGGATATATATATAAATAAATAAATAAATATGTATATCACGGGTTTAAAAAGCAATGTTTGGAAGCAGCCTAACTTGTAATTATTTTGCCCACCATTCTTGCGAATGGTTTTCTTTTCTCATCAACTCTCTGGAACATTTCCATGGTCCGCCTGGTGGACACATGCATAAATATACATACCACACGCACATCAATTGGGAATGAGGGCTGTAAATGAAGAGGCAGATACCTCATCTCTTTCTCTCTCTGGGTCTCATTGCTTGGCTGCCTATGGAATGAGCTGGGTGACATTAGGCTTTGGCATCACTATTCTGCTGAGCTAGGTTTGAATAAGTGCATCTCTGAGAATAGATTTTCAAGGGCTAAAATGGCACTTGGAGGCTTTATTGCCTTTGAAAAGAGAATAGTGGCTAAGTAGCTAAATGCGGAAGGAAATTCTGTTCGTTTCACCTCTGGGATCTTTGAAATATTTGCGAACAAAGGAAGCAACAATGAATTGTTTGGGAGAGGTTTCCCTGACTTTAAAATCAACCATTTTTGCTTACTTGGGTATTAAACAGAAGATCCTTGTTCCTTTCTGCTGTAGATGAATAATAATAGAAAAATTTTATGGCATCTAATCTAAGCCTTTCTGTTTTTTAAAAGTGGACTCTTTGAACAGTAGGAACTCTCAAGGGGAAAATAATTTATTTGCGAAGACTCTCTTCTACAAACTAAGAAGTTTTCCTTCTTTATTTTATCTGGATTCTTCTAAGGCTCATTAGTGTCAAGGGAAGATTGCCTATGGATTAAGGCTATATAAGGGCTGGGGTGCCTCAGAGCAACACTGTGTGGCCCCTGTGTTCCCAAGACAAATTGGTGTGTGAACAGCCCTGCCTTCAAGCCTTCTCTGTGGGTTTAGATAGGATGTATATTTTGCAGGGACTGTGGTGCTTTTAGAATGTTTCTCAGGGACTGCCCAATAAACTGCCATTTACCTCAGCATTGGCTTTGGTTTTCCCCTTTTCCTGGGTGTTTATTTTATTTATTTATTTGAATTTTTATCCTACCCTATATCTAAAGGTCTCAGAGTGGGTTACAACATTAAAAACCAATGTTTGGGTTATATCAAAGGTCTGTTCACACTTTGGCTTCTAGTGCATAATTAGTGAAGCTCTGGTGAAGAGCATACCCATACAGAGTAGGCTGTTACAGCCTCCAAGCATGCCCACCCTCACCAGAAGTTAATTAATCATTGATTAGGTGTGGACCATGAAATTGTGCTCCACAAGTTAACCAACGTTAACCAGAGACTTAACTTAAGCATCCGGGCAGTGACCGTTTACTGTTCTTCAGATGCTCTGGCGTCATTTGAAGTGCAGCACAACTCCACTGGCCCCTTGCACACACAGACACGCACACAGTCATGGAGGGCACCACAGCCAAAATGGCAGTGCCCAGAAGGGGACTGGGCCCCAGGTCGAATAAGGTATTTGATTGTGGGGGGAGGGAATGGCCAAAGTTGACTAGTGCTCCAAGTGCAAGCACTAGTCAACATTGGTTAATTATGCTTCTTTCCTGTCCAGTAGACAGGAAGAGAAGTGCAAAAATGCCCCTTGTGAGATCTCGTGACAGTTCGCTCTTACTCAGGAAACAGCAGGGTTCTCAGAGAGGGAGGAGGTGACAGTGTGGTCAGAAGAGCCCTGCCTGCTGCTTTGGAGCATTGGGAACAATCCATTCCCTCCATGAACTTCCTTAACTTCAGAGAAATTGTAAGCTTCACATTTTGTTGTTGTTGCTGGGGACACCCTAAGATGCCTCAGAGATATTTTTTTGGTTTTGTTGTGTCTGATCATAGCCTAAATGAAAGCAGGATGCCTGATCCAAAGGGGCCAAGGTTGGAAAGATCAAGAATGACACTTGAAAGAGGAACTATGTATGTTGCATACATAGCATGGATAAAAAACAGATGTTGATATGGTACAAATTCAGTATATTGGCTTGACTTCTTATGTTCACTTATCTTAAGAGTCACAACAGCAGTCAGGTTGCCAAATATATTGATGTCTATATCAGTGTTGATAGTTTCATAAGGGGTGAGTGGCCAGGGCACTATCACATTTCATATGAACCTAACAATTTCCTTAAATCAGTACCATAAATCTGTTTACATGCAGATTTCTGTTTTTAAAAGGATCTCAAAGCACTTCAAAGATGGGTGAGAGGTAGTTATGCCACCAACTCATGTGTCCAGTTGGCTTAGTCCCCTCCCAACAGACATTAAAGGCCAGAAACTGGTACCTGCAAATGCAAGAAGACTTTGATAATTCAGATTTTTTTAAACCAGCACTATATTGTACTATCAAATAGGAACAGATATCATTTATAATTTGAACTCAAAGGCTGAGTTCCAGAATTTGGATCTTAAAGACATACGGATTATAAATACAGTATGTAAATGTTAAAAGTCTTTTTACAAGGGCCTGAATAAAGCAAGAAACATTCAGGCTGTATTAGATCAATGATGCATATTGTTCTGCAACCTGTTCTTAGTTTGGTCTAGTGGTTAGGGAGCAGGACTCTTATCTGGGAACACCAGGTTCAATTCCACCCTCCCCCATGAAGCCAGCTGGGTGACCTTGGGCTAGTCACAGCTCTCTTCTGTACTCTCACAGCCCCACCTACCTCACAGGGTGTCTGTTGTGGGGAGAAGAACAGAAGGGTTGTCAGCGGCTTTGAGTCCCCTTAAATGGATGAGAAAAGTGGGGTAGAAAAGCCTTCTTCTTCTTCTCCTCCTCCTCCTCCTCCTCATTATGAGCAGTCAGATGCCTCCAGAAAGCTCATAAGAAGAACCTATGGCTGTTTCTGCTCTAGGCCTTATTCTGGATTATTCCCTGGAAAAGGGATCTGCCATCTGCATGCTGGTACAGACCATGGCCTAAGTACATTAGCAATCTCTTCACTCAGTTCCTAGGTGCTGATATATGGGAATGTAACACCGACAACACTGCCAAATTCCCTGGCTTTAATGCTTATGCCCAGGTCTGTTTCAATAGGCCCAGGAACTAGTTCCTGCAGTTGGCCATCTCTTGCATCTTTGAAAACAGGACCATGCAGATTGCCAGGAAAAAGTGGCACAGGCAACCCCACATGAAAGCAGGGGGGTGGGAGGTGCCAGAAAGGGACTCTGGCAATGCTTTCTACCCCTTTAACATAGGATGGTGGCTGGATGGGAATGAGGCTGTCCCATCCCCATACCCTTTTGGCTACACCATGGCACCATAAATGCACCATATGATTGCTGCTCAACTCAGCTCAGGGGCAGGAAAATCTATTTGGAGAACCTCATCTTACCTGAAACAAGGGTTTAAACATTTTCAGATTTATTTATTTATTTATTTATTTATTTATTTATTTATTTATTTATTTATTTATTTATTTATTTTTACTGTAACCACAGAAAATATCTACCTTCCATCCTAATACGCACAGAACCTGGGGGGGGGGGTTGCGTTTGCTCCAGACCCTCAGCTTCAAACAACCTGTAGGAAATGGCCTTGAGTTAGGGAGTTACTCTTCACCTGTTGTGAGAAGGTTGCTATCTTCATCAAAACAGCCATCAAACCCGTCCAGTCACTGTTCTAACTGGTATTTGAGCTCTGATGAGGAAATGTTTTTTAAATGATCTGCCAACCTGCTCCTGGCTGCTTTCCTCTTAACATTGATTTTGTCCTTTCTCAAATCAACCAGCTGATAGTTTATGCCTACTGCCAAAACGAAAAAAGAAAAGAAAAACAACAACACCTACCACTCACTTTGTTCATGGCAGCTCAAAGTGGTGTTAAATGGAAAGTGGCTGAATACAGGATAACAAATCCCTTTCGAAACTCCTTTACTTTATTTACAGACAGTTGGTGGTGGACAGCAAATTGTTCCTTTGAGCAATAGGAACTAATTGACATCCTTGTTGGCAGCCTACAGACAGAACATAGAAGGAAAAGGAAATAGGCATGAAATCTGAACCAAGTAGCTACATGAAATAGTTGTTCTAACCACCATTCTTTTCAGTCTTCCAAACAGTGCATAATTTCAAGTATTTGGTTGTGAGAGTCATTTACTCATTTCAGCTTTCATGCTGTATTTGCATGTATAAGATTTTGCTAAATGTACACTTAACTACAGTTTGCAGTTAGAGGGTGCTACAGACTGTATATTTAGACATTCATGCAAACACGAGAAACAGATTGTGAGCCAAAGTAGTGACAGAATGCTTATTCCTACCACTGAATCTCAGGTAAGTCCTCTAAAGCTACTGGTTACATTTTTTTTTTCTGTTGACACCTTTGCTACAAGTTCCACCTCTCAATAATTGATGAGCTTACATTACACAGATCATAGATTAATCAGACAATTCATTCAAATTACCAATACAATTACAGCAAGTCGATTTACAAATCCAATACAGACACAGCTGACGATATGCAACTTTCACAGGCGCAAAGCCAAGACACCATTCGCCAACTTATCCCTGCTGCTGAACCAGTGCTGCCAATTTTGTAGGCATATTTGTGGTTCCAAATCTTGGAGGCAGCAACTCACATTTGTGAAGCAAGACTAATACGAATGTTCACCTACTGAAAACAGCATTGAAGAATAGACAAGATGGACCTCCAGACATCATATTTAGGGATGCGCATGAATGTTTTTTTGGCATTCGATTCGAAATGAATCAAATGTTCATAAATCCGTATTCATATGAATAGATTGCATTTGAATGTGGTAAAATTCTTTTCAATACGAATCTATTCGTATGTATTTGTACGAACATTCTGTACTTTTCTGATACAAATAGATACATATCTGATACGAACGGATACGTATCTGATACAAAGAAACACATATCTGATATGAACAAATACATATTTGAAACGAATAGATATGTATCTGATAGGAATGGATATGTATCTGATATGAATAAATATGTATCTGATATGTTTCCCCAGTTTAACGAATATCAGAACTATTCGTACAAATGTCCAGAAACATTTGTATTCATTCGAAAGTTAGCATACGAATACTGCAACATTAGATTTGAGTTAGAATGTTATGAATATTCGTGCATATCCCTAATTATTTTTATTCCCCAATTTAGCAATTTGCAAGTTTAAAGCATATCCTGAACTAACACACGTAGTCTATAAAACAGATTGATGCTCCAGATTTTAGCATTTCTGCAGTAGCAGGGAGATGTTACAGCTGGAATTCCTTTCCACGTGACTTAACCCTCCTGGGTTCCTACAGCTTGCATGAACTCTTGTTGCAATTCTCCTACTGTAATTGAGACAGGGATGCAATTACAGATATTGCAAGAGGATAGTCAATTTTTCCAGAATAATGATAACTGGGTAAATTGGGGTTATATTCTGGGATTATATCAGAACCACCATGATCACATCTGCCAAATGAGGTATAATTGCAAAATATTTATTTATTTTACTCTATCTGGATGCAGTCACAAAATAATGAAAGTGCAAGGCACTTCTTTAATATCTATAACACTGATCAATACCGAGATAGATTTCTAAATGAGCAATGAGAATGCAGTAGTTCAAAATGCAGACTGAAGTGATCCAAACCTTCCTTTTCTCCTACTGCTCTCTTTAGCCTAATGTGTAACTATTTCTCAGCTATAGATCAGGTGTCGAAGATGTGGTGGAAAGGAAATTTCTCTTGGTTAATTCAGAGTTTGGAAAAGTTATTTATTCATACTACAACTCCTATGATCCTCACTCAAAGCATCTCGCAGGGACTGCAATAAAAAATGGATTTTTCTAAACTCCAGACTCGCCACCCCAATAGACAGAGGAATCCTTTTTGCAGCTCTCTCATGGCTATAACACACGCTGAAGAAAATGGTGCAATTATTGCCCAGTGATGATTCAAAAGCAATTCCCACCAAATTCACTAAATTATTCCCACGGTAACTGTGAGGCTGTGATAGCTTGTTTTCTATTGTTAAACAACCAAATTCATTGCCAATACAAATACATACCAACTTCACAAAGCTTCTGTTCCTTTGTTATTTGACTTTAATTGGTGAGATCCCATGTGTTTTTTATTGTCTAAAATTTAGCACTGAATACAATGTTGTTCTGAATGCCCATTAAATGTAATTGTTGAACAGTAATGATCTTGTTGTCAGCTATTTGGATGAATGAAGTCTTTCAGACAACATCAACAAATACTAAATGATCCACAATTCCATATTTAGCATGTAAAGTATTTCTATCTTTAAAAATAATATATGTGAACATGTATGTTTGCCTTTGCTTATTCCCTGTATGCCCTTCACAAAAGAACAAAGCAAACTCAGCTTAACTCAGATTGAATTGAGGGCACCAACGGTGTTTCCACACCTAACTCAAAGATCCGGATCTTGAAGAAATTTGAGGATTGTGTCATCCCAAATATCTTTGACTATATTGCTTAAGAATATGGAGAAAAAGTATGCCAAATTAGTGAACAGAAACATAGGACTATAAGATCTTGGGTTAAATTACTGGGCTATTTTGATCAGTATTGTTTATGCTGACTAGAAATACTGTATCTTCCGGCGTATAAGGTGACTTTTTAACCCTGGAAAATCTTCTGAAAAGTCAGGGGTTGCCTTATACGCCGGATACTGGAGGGGCTGCTGCTGTACCGCCGCCTCGTCCTGCCCACCAGCCAGCCTTTGATCTGCCAGTGGTGGCCTAAGGTTGAAAGACTATAGTGAGCACAGTCCTTTCTTCTTGTCGCGTCCAGACCGCTCTTTCCTCCTCCCACCTCTGCTCTCAGAAGGCTAGGCAGGGGAGAGAGAGAGAGAAAGAGTAGCTGCTAGTAAAGCGACAGGTAAAGCAGCAGCAGCAACTTACAAGGAGACAAGAGGGGAGGAGACGACTCAGCTGCCCAGTCCCCCTTTCTAATCTAAAGCCCTTTTAGCTTTACTGGCAGCTGCTCTCTCTCTCCCCTGCTTGGCTTTCCAAGAGCAGAGGTGGGAGGAGGAGACAGTGGTCTGGATGGGACGGGACAAGAGAAGAGGACTGTGCTCGCTACCATCTTGGCGGCAGATCAAAGGCAGGATGGCGGGCAGGACAAAGCAGGGCATTGCAGCAGCTGTGTCCTCTCTCCTTTCGTCCCCTCGGAAGTGCTGCCCAGCCCTCCTCTGACTTTGCTCTCGAGCAAAAAAAACTTTTCCCTCCACTATGCCCTCAGGCACCAGTCCACAATCAAGGCTCTTCTCCTCCCTGCAAGGAGAGGCCCACACATACACACACATGGAGCTACACTCCCTGATCTCCCTCTTTTACCCTGCCAAGAGACCCTCAGTTGCAGGCAAGCATGCTCTGCTTCCAACAGCAGAGGGGGGCAATAAGGTTGGCCCCCTGGAAAAGCAACAGCACTGAAGCCTCTTCAAGCCTCTTCAAGCCTCTCCACCCCCACCCCCCGCATTCAGTTCCAGGCTGGCAGTAAAGATTATTCACTTCGGGATTAAAAACTTTACTCCTGACGTTAACTGAAGCTTCTTTCTGTCAGCCTAGATCTGAAGGGGGGGGGGAATAGAGGCTTGAATGTTCCTGCTTTTCGGGGGGGGGGGGCAATAAGGTTCACACACACAGACACCTTCAGATCTAGGCTGGCAGGAAAGATTCTTCAGTTCACTTTGGGATTAAAAGCTTTACTCCCTGTCAGCCCTCGGCAGAGTTTCCTGTCTTTCAGCATCTGCAGGGTTATTGGGCATGGCTAGCGAGGGGCCTTCCTAAAGCAGGCATTGTGTCTGGTGGGGTCCCTATTCATATAGGTTTGCAGAAAACCGTAGTCTTAAAGAGAGTCTTAAATCAGGCTGTCCCAGTATGAATCATTTCATGTTTGGAGTCAACTGTCCTACTGGGGTCGGCTGAAGGCAAGTACAGAACCTATATCCCTATCAAGGTATTAGGCCACTACAGCGAGTATGTCCCAAACTCTATATTTTAACTGGAAAAGTTGGGGAAATTTGGCAACAATGCTGGTTTTTCTCATAATAGCAGTGGCTTACCTCTTTCTTCTGGCTAAATTATTCATTTTGCAAATATCCAGAAGAATGCAAAGAGCAAAAAAAAAAAAAAAAAGGCGAGCCTCAGACTTACAACATGGTCTCTGATTGAAGAATGGCATACCAGATGCACATAAAACAGGGTGACTGGAGCATGGTATGCATTTCAAAACTGTTTTTACATATTAAAGCTAGAAATATGGCCTGGGAAAAAGCCAATTTTTCTTTTGGGAGAGAGAGAGAAGGATTTTTTTTTCAAGATTTGTGTGTGTGTTTTCTTGAAACTGAAAGACATTACATTAGGCAGCATTATTTTTTGAACTGAAAACTAATATATTCAAGTGAGTGTTCAGGTATACTTGTATTAAAAGAGCACCCATCTTTACGTCTCCAAGATGATTTCCATGTAATACAGAGATATTTTACTGTATTTTTCTACAGAATTAAGAAGATAAGCACATCACATAAAGAGGAACCCTGCTGGATCAGGTCACAGCCCACCTAACCCAGCATCTTGTCTCCCACAGTGGCTCAGCAATTGCTTATGGGCATCTCAAGACAAAGACAAAAGTTTTCCTTCTCTCAAATTCCTGCAAATGGCTTTTAGAAGCATTCTGCCTATTTCCCCAGCCAAGAGAATGTACCTAGGCATCCATTCTAGTAGCCATTGACTCACCTGTCATCCATGAATTTGTCTAACTCTTTCTTAAAGCCATCTAGGCAGGCTGCTGTTCCCACTTCTTCTGCCAGCAAACTCCATAGACCAATGACCCTCTGGGTGAAGATATACTTCCCTGTGTCTGAACTGATTCTCCTGCCCATCAGAATCACTGCAAATCCTTGCACACTGACCACACACAGTACAATAGCACTCTCATATAGAAGTGCAAAGGAGCACTGGCATTTTCACAACAAGCTGAAGGATTTAATGACATTATTTGTGGTAGGTGCGTGCATGAAGCCAATTTCCCACATTTGATTTGACACAAATAAAATGTGGGAATATTTGGCTTTGGCTGAATTCCCCCCATAAATGAAACCCCCCCCACTCCTCCCTCCCCCCCCCCAGTTACAACCATTGCCACCTCACACTTTTCTCCTAGGACTTCTGGTTCTGTGTGTGCAGCTCTCACCGAGTTGCATGGTCCTCAGATAGGGAGCTGTGTGTGCTAACCCAGAGTGCTTTCTTGGCCTCTGAAGAGTGCTGAGATAGACCCAGAGACACCACTGAAGCCTCCTGTTCCACTCCAGCATGCTCCCTTACGTTTGTGGGGGATGTGGTCTATTTCAGCACTTTTCAGAGGCCGAGAAAGCACTTCCGGGTTTCTGTGCAGAACTCTTCATGTGGGGATTCACAGGGGGGATGGGAGGCCATGGGAGCATTGGCCTTTGCCGAAGCTTTGACGAAAGCTTTGATATATACCCAATAATCTGATTCACAGATGAATAGGGCCTACAAATGTACAAATTTGTATGAATTCCAAATAGCACAAATATTCATGCACATCCCTAATTTGTGGCCTTCTGTTTCTTGGCCAGTCCTCTACAGATTGATGGATCTTCTTTTGCTCTACAGAATAGACTCCAAAAGACTGAGGCAAGATCTGCATAGGCCAAAGAGATTGTACTAGAAGAGAGCACAGTGTATAGTGACCACTAACCAAAAAAGGGCTTGGAACCTTTTCCTAGGAAACAAATCTGTTCTCAGGAGCACTCTACATCAGAATAAGGCAAACCATACTATAAATACGGCATAGGCTAGGTTTATCCCTTCCACTAGGATGCAGAAGGACAGTGGTGGCAGGACTAGTCCACATCCCATGCTTGATCCTCGTGGCATTTATCCAGACTCTGAAAATGATTGACTTCTGGAGCCTGGATGGAAACTTCTTTCATTCGCCAACCTTAAATTTAGCATGGATCAGGATTCACTGCTTGAATGGATGGCTCTGCCCTGGGCTGAAGCAAACATTCTGGTCCAGAAGCAATCCCCTTCATGTCGGCCATGCCCTCTGTGTGAATCTTGCCTAAGACTGGAGTTGACATCAGAGGCATCCTGTTCCACTTGGGATTAGAAACAAGCAGTTTATTACACTACTTACTCAAAGGGCTCAAGGAGCGATAAAGAAGAAGTGGTTTTTAAGAACTTTCAGCAGTTCTGGAAATTTTACACTTCTAATCAAGCTCCTTGACTTGCTTTCTGCTGATAGTCCAGTATGAATCCTTCATACGTTCTAAGAGTCTTTCTTGCAAAGGAATGGGCTAGCACAGTCTGTTAGCTTAATCAAGAAGCAGCAACTCAGATCATTTCCATTTTATCATACCTCTTGCTGGGTGCTCCACAGAAAGAATATGAAAGGGCTTGTTAGTTACCATCTTCCACCCACACAGTTACTCATCTACCGTAGTAGTGAGATATTTATAGAATAACCTTGCCTTGCAGTTCCTAGCTGATGCCCTTGCAAGAGTGGCTTATGAAGGCTCTGAGAGTGAGGCGTGAATTGGAGATATCCTTTGAGCTCCCCAAACTGCATTTTGATCTATAGTTAATCAAAACATTTGGGGAGATCAAACGGAAGTTTCAATCAAAGCCTTAAACTATCTCTACTGCTTTTATGGTTATGATCTCTAAGGTATTGTTATGCCCTTATACACATATACAAAGAATATATATACACATATACTAAAAATATATATATTTAAAAAGATATGTTTTTGATATGTTATTTAATTTGGGGCTTGCCTAAACTGGTCATTGACCATGCTGGCTAATCCCTCCCCCCCCCCCTTGATATCACATTGGACTATAAAAGATTCTGTTGGACAACATCAAGTGCAAACAAGTCCTTCAGATTCTCAAATCCAGCTTGGCACTCTGTGGTCCACCAAAATTTAGAGGAGTTTATTCTCATACTTTTATCAATCTGGAGGCTTTAAAGCCCTTGAATGTTTGTGGGGTGGGTCGTGTGAGTATTGACAATGGGCTAGAGTTGGTTATGAGGATGTTAAACAGGGTTTCCCATTGGTTCCTGGGAGTAGTGCCTTGAGATGCTCTAGACTGACCTTTTGTGTCAATGACTCATGGAATCATTTGCCTTCAGTGCCTCATTTTCCTCCTGGAGTCACACAGTCTTGGCTCAGGATCAATTCAGAGTATATTCTTGACAGTTTGCAAGTTGCTAGTGTGTGGTGGTTTGAGATCGAGGAGAGGCTGCAATGGCTTAGCTGTGTGTGTGGGCTTCAGCCATACTCTAGGCTGGTGATGATCTTTATTCTGTCGAGATCACCATTCACAGGCATCATACAGGCAAGTTAACTTCCCATTTTCTTTCATGATCCAAGTTGCCTTCAGAAACAGCCAGTTCCAGCTGCTCCCCAACCATTTCATGCTTATTTCTACAGAAAAGGAAAAGCAGAGTCAGTAAAATATGCAAGCAGACATAGCTTGATATTACAGAACTTCAAAGATGGCAGGGCTGACCTGAAAGGGCAGGCAAGTCTTCATTGGTCCCCTCTAGGGTGCTGACAAAAGGGATTCACAAGTGGGTCATGAACCAGAACAAAGAAAGTGTGGAAAGGGTCTGAATAGACACTCAGCATTTCATGGTGCCTTCTTTTGGCATCTACATCTGATTATTCCTTAAGGCTCTGGACCCTTTGCCTCAGGTGTACTTTTGCACAATCTCTGATTGGCTGCAAAACCCCTATGTTTCTATGCCCTGTCTGGCTTCTTTCCTATTTATTAGTCTTTCCTATTTATTAGCCAATCTGAAATGAATCTAATGTTTGAAAATCCGTATTCGTACAAATAGATTGCATTCAGTGTGGTAAAATTCTATTCGACATGAATCTATTCATACTTATTTGTACGAACATTTGATACATGTCTGATACAAATGCATATGTATCTGATACGTTTACCCAGCTTAACAAATGTCCGAACTAACATTCTATTTGAGTTCAAATGTCCGAATTCTGCCGAATTTCAAATGATATGAATATTTGTGCACATCCCTGAAGCTGAACATTTTTTCTTTGTTTTGTTTTGTTTTTTGCTGTGAATACAATTAAAATATCTCCACTTGATACAATCTTCTGTTTACCTTGGGGACTTTACCCTTTGAATGGCTGCGACCATTTGACTAATTCAGCACTATTCTGATATTGCTTCTACTTGCTGTGTAACATTGCCTTTTACTCTTAATAAAAGTAAACTTTCAATCACAATTTGCCTAGTTATTTTTTCTTCCTTGAGGATTGGCTCCAACTATGTCAACTGTTAGACTGCATTCCCATAGAAGTTTAAATGTGAATTCAGTCTGTTCTGGGGATTTCACGATCCCATTTATTTTTTAAATTCCCTCTGCTTGCTGTCTTTCAGTCACTAGCCTTCAGAGGAAGACCAGGGGGCTTCCCACACTTGGCCCACTAGTAGATGTGGGCAAGTTTCCACATGGAGCATCTGCACTTGAAGGAGCAGTTCCCTAACCAGGAATGGCTCCTTCTGTGCAGGATCTCACCCCATGGCCACTATGTGTGGTGCAGGTTGACCCTTCACCACACCTCCACCTACCTTTACCTGCACAAGAGCCATTAAGGCTTCAGGCAGGCCCATTCACACCTGTTCTGATCCTGAAGGAGCATGTAACACACCTTGCAAACATGCTGGCATATCTGGTGACATGCCGAATAGCATACGCACATGGCATGGCATAGTTGCCCCACTTACAGTGCCAGCACTGGTGCACTGGCACAAACACCAGCAAACAAGATGGCAGCACTCAGTCACCCATTCACTCTACAGGTAGGTGACTATCCTGCTAAAATGCGCAGGAAACAGTCCTCAGAAAAACTGTTCTCCGTCCCATTTAAGAGCCAAGTCTGCTTTCCCCCCCTGCTTTTAGAATGCTACCAGACTATCTGAGGAGGAGATCAGCCTTTTGGACTGTCCCCCATGCTTCTCGCCAATGCCTGACACATCTGGGAAGGTCTCCCTACTCCCTTACAATGTCTGCAATGCGAGCTAGCCAGAAATAATAATTAAAAAAAAGGTTTGGAATTCCCCTGAATGTCACTGTAACTATGAGATATATATTAAAAAGTAACATTAAAAAGCAACAACTATGTAGCTTAGATCACAGCATCCTTCAATTGAGAAAGTTCAATTGTCAAGTTGTTGTCTTCCCACCACCCTCTCCTTCCATTTTAAAAGCAAGCTTGAAGCCCTTTCCTTGCAGTAGCCCCCTTTTATCCCCTCCAATTTGAAAGGGAGAGATCGTCTGCTCTCCTGCTTGAGCGCAAAACTGCTGCCTTCCCAGTAGTGTGAATGGAGTAGGCGTTCAATTTTAAAGGGAGATTGAATACTTTGCCCTGTGTCTGTTCTTTCACTCATTCTGAATAGCGGAGGCTTACTGGATTTGCACAATAGGGATGCGCACAAATATTCAAAAATTTGAAAATCTAATTCAAATCCAACGAATGTTGACATTCGAATTCAAATTTAAAAACATTCAAATCTAGACGTTTGAATTGATTTCAGATACATACATATCTGTACAAAATTATACGTATCTTGCACTTAAAATATGGGATAAAATGGGATGCATATGGAATGTGCACAGATGCATACAACAGATATGAATGTTGTTGACATCCATATCTTTAAATACAAAACTAGTATTTGAGCAAATAGATTCAAACGTTATGGATTCAAATCAAATTTTTTGACATTTAGATTTTAAACATTCAAATCAAATTGAATGTTTTGACATTTGATTTGACTTGAATTTGAATGCACAAAATACATTCGTGAACAAAGGACACAAAGGACAGAGATTTTATCTATATTTTAGTCTCTCTATGTTTTATTTTCTATAAGTAACTACACAAATATTAAACAACAACCACATATACAAACCATGCAAGTCATAAAGAACATGCAAACAAAATAAAAGAAAAAAACCTAAGTGACAACATTCATAAATTGACATTCATATTTGTATGAATGTTTTGGGAAAATTTGTACAAGTTCTTTGGAAGACTCGTGAACATTGGGAGGTGGGAAAGTAGCTGTGTCAGTCACATCTGCAATGGATCCGGAGTGCATTAGACATGAATTGAGAGTGGATTCAAAGTGGATTTGATGCTTTCAGAGCGGATATGCTATGGGATACGTATTGAATACATACTGGATACATACCGGATACGTATCAGATACATATACATTCATATTGGATATTTGTACAAATTTGTACAAATACATTTGTATTGAATAGAATCCTACCACATTTGAAGGAGATCTATTTAAACAAATATAAATTTTCTTACATTTGACTCGTTATGCAAAAAAAAAACAAAACATTAATGCACATCCCTATTTTGAATGCCTCTGAATTTAGAAAACAAAAACAAAACATCAGACTTCAAGGAAATTCAGTGCCTATCCCTAAGAGCTATAAAAGATAAACCCCCACCTCTCCACACAGATTTCACTTTGTGCAGGTGGTGAAATCTATTTATGCACATTTATTTGAGTTACACAAAAGATTCAAGCCAGTTTTCTATGCATATACAGTGTGACTGTTATTACTAGGAAAAATGCAACAAAGTGGGACATTTGTAAGAAACCTTGTAGCAAAACAGCTCTAACAAAACTATTTCCCAGTGGAAGGTTCTTCTTGACAAAATAAGATATTTTCAACAAATGCATAACATGCATAGAGAAGGGAAGGGAATTGTTGGAATAAATATACAGTATAAATGTTTGAGAGATATGTCATATAATATGTCATATATATTCTTTGCCTGCCTAGGAAAGTATCCTAACAACTGAGGCTACATCCACATGATTGAAGATTACAGGGATTTACTCATGGGAGTGCTTACTACGGATGTGCAAGAATACTCAAAAAATTCAAAATTTGATCAAATTTATTTGAATTCAAACATTTGAATTCAAATTGAATGTCTATACATTCATTTTTAAACATTCAAACAAATTTTGAATCATTTGAATCACTCGCAAGAATTATTTGGACATCCGTATGTGTATGGATAAGAATGCGTTACATATGTATCCACACACATTTGTATGGATACGTATGGGATAAAAACAGGATGCATACATCAAATACGAATTGAATATTTGGACAAATAGATACAAATGTATTTGAATCGAATCAAATGTAAATACATTCCTATTTTAAACATTTGAATTGATTTGAATTTTTGGATATTTGATTCAAATTGATTGCCAAAAATTACATTCATCCACACCCTTAGTGCTTTGCCCTAGGATGGGATGTGTGGTGTTTATGTGTGCGTGCTTCAACCCTGCTGAAGGAAATTTCCACAGTTTCAAAGAAAAGCCAGGGAGACATTTTTATGGATCAGAAATTTTCCTAGAAGGGAGTCATTTTTGGTCCCTCAAAAAATATTGCCAGAACTCTTTGAAAGTAGGTCTTTCATGCAGCTGCCTTGTATTTATGTGGTGGGAATGGCATAAACACCTTAAGATATGGAGTAGCCTCAGAGTCTATTTTCTTTCTTGGGTGAAGGACATGAAAGACACCTCTGAGGGTGTGTGAATCCATGTGTCTTATTTATTTATTTATTTACATTTATATTAAAATTCATAAGGCCACAAAGGCGTAGAGCTCTCAGAAACACTGGGTTATCTAGCACAAAGGGATAGATAGATGTCACATTCAAATAATTATAAAGTAGTAGATATCTCTATCTTAACTTTTGATGAGTTTAGAAAGGGAAAAAATATTCCCCAAGTGAATGGAACTTTTTCTTGCTGCTTTATTAATTGGTACCATTCATTTGCAAGAAACACCACTAGGGGTCACTAGCTCTTCCCTTTAAAAGAGGTACAATTCAAGGAAGAGAGTGGAAACATCAAGTATGGTAGCTTCCACATGGCAAAGAGGAGGGGCACGGAAACCATAGTGTCTCCTCTCTGTCTGCATTAAAATCGTATTACTTACAATACTTAATGTACTGGCATGCTATCTTCACAATGTTAGAAATGCAGATCTTGGTGCAGGAATGGGGAGACTACTTCTCTCCCATGCAGCTGACAAGGTTGGCTGTGGTCCTGGAGTGGGAGGTGCAACAGCAGCTGCTTCCCATCTCCCACACCTAGGGAAATCTTGGGCATTCCCAGCTTCAAACTCAACATCCGGTGGAGGGAAAAGGGATGAAATCAACTTCTGTAGATTACATTTGAAGTTTACATGACAATTTGATCTAATCTTCATTTGGTTTTGTCTATTTCAATGGAAGGCTCTAGCCCATGGTGGAGACAGGAGCTTCTGGTCCTATCTTCACTGGGCCTGCACTGTGTATGTATGTGATATAGTTTGGAATATATACTACCACCCACCTAGTTGTGCAGACGATAGAGAGAGATGGATGGATGGATGGATGGATGGATAGAAAATAAACTTTTATTTATATCCTGCCTTATTCCCGAAGGACTCAAAGCAGTGCACAAGGGTTCACAATCAAATACGATAAAACTCACAATTCCAACGGTCACAATGTTATAAAACTCCAAATATCAAATAACAACCAGCAATATAAAACGTATAAAAACATATAAAACAAGCTATTGGGAATATGGATAATGGGAATATGGACTATGCCTATGCAGCTTGCCATGGTCTGCATGAGCATACAAATGGCAGGTCCGTATTCCAAGATTTAATCTAGAATAACACCCAGTGCAAAAAGGGTATCTTTTCCCATGTCGAAGCACCAGCTGATCCTCAGGTTCCGAGTAAGACAATATAGTTAGCTTCAGTGCCTTTCTTTTAAGTCTAAGCAGCAAAATGTCTGGACTTAGCTGGCTTCTAGAGTGAGTTCCTCTGTGGCCTTTCTCTTTCCAGGAAGAAAACTGTTCTGCTATTTCACATGGGGCAAAGCCCTGAATTATGAAGTAGAAACCTGACTCATGTCTTTTTGCTGCCTGTGTCTCTCTTGCTGTGCCTCCAGTACTGGTTACAACTGCTGTAAATATATATATTTGCAAATAAAGGTAGGTGAGTTGATTGTTAGACTGGTAGCAGCTCTCTCTGAATTTTCTCCAATAAAGGAAATAAGCTATTTCTTGGAACTGCTCATAGTTGCAGTTCAGTGATGTGGCAGCTTAAAGAAAGAGAAACGTTAGTTATTGGGAAAGAACCATAGGAGAGGGCAAGAAACTAGCTAAAGGGGCAGTTTTACTCCATGTCTATGTGCGTTTTCTAAAGAAAAAGCATGCACACATATTAGAGAGGCTGAAAGAAACTCCAGGAGAAAGTGGTGGCGAGGAAACTAGTAATTTATCCTTTGTTACTCTTTCAAAGGAAAAGAGATGTCATTTAGAAAAGAGCAACTTTGACCAATAGTTCAATTATTTCATTGTTGTGTGCAAGAAGCAGAGAAAGAGAACCAGAAAGTGAGAAATATCTCTGCAGGGTTTGGACATACCAAGCCTCCTTGATTAATGGGGCCCCGAAACCCAGAGTTATATTGACCAGCAACGAATGCAGAGGAATATCCGCTTCTGTTGCCCTTACTTTCAGGCTCAAATGGAACCATCCTGAAGATTCTGAGACCCAAACCTTTGAAACAAGCACAACCAGAACAGATCATATGGTTTTCCAGCAGAAGGATGAGTTATAAAATTCTTCATAAACATTTAAATCAGTTTTCAATTCCTTGAAAATAACTATTTTGCAAATTAAAAATTAACCATAGTAATAAAAGTACTGTACTGTACTAATATAGTAATTGTATATTAATAGCAATTGCAGTGCCAATATTTTAATGCAAGTATATCATAAACTAAAATATACTGTTCTTCGGCAAAGACATCTTTTCCATTCTTGATTAGGGTCTCTTAATTCTCTTGTAATGTGAATTAAACTGCTTTTCATTTCTGCTCTGGGAAAGGGTGGATGGCCTCTAAGTGTGAACACAGTATTCTCCACTACATGCAGTAGCATAATTTGAGTCTGATGTACCCTTCCAGGTGACTAGGGGACATGGGCAGGAATGGTCTCAACCCCCAGGTCACCTCAACACTAAAGTGCTTTTATCTGATCATAGCAGGCTTCTGGGATATGATCTGGAATAAGACCCAAATCAGAAAGGGCCAAATACTGGAAATTGGCCTCTGTCATTTCACGTAATCTTTCTCAGCTTTCCCCTGAGATTCTGGGAACTGAGTTATTTATTTAAACAGCTACTTTATCACTTAGCCAGAGCTTCAAAACTCTGAAAATGAAGGTCTATAGAGTCCAAAATATTAAAGCAGAGTACTCCTCTTACCTGCATGCCTGTTTTACCTAATGCTGCAGCACATCCCCTTATAAGACTCCAAAATAGAAAGCCTGTCCTGTATTTCCAGGAATTCCAGGGCGGAGTAAGTTGCACTACCAGGGAGAAAGATATCTCTGAAGTAGAAGTGTGGAGATTCACTGCTGGGGTGGGAGTTGTGCTTTTTTCACAGCCTGGGCCTTCCATCCCCAGAAATGTAGGGCTTTTCCACAGTTATTCTAAAGGGGAGGTCCTGGGATGCTCCAACATGGAAAGCCCCTTCCTTTCCAGAAGCAGCTCCATGCTACACAGCTAGACTAGCTGCATCTGGGATGCAGCTAGTCTGCTCAAGCATGCACCCTTCATACCTGTTCCAGGCAAAAGGTGTGTGGGATGGGCCAACACAGCTCCAGTTGCATGCTATGCCACCTGGTCCCCAAGGCAATGCTCAGCATACATGCCATTGAAGCAGAAGGAGATCACCACTAATATAGTGGTGATCACACTTATGGGTAAGTTAGAGATGGATCGGGGATTCCAAAATGTGGATGTCCAACCCATCCCAGTTCTGCACTCTTTCCATACCAAAACAAGGTGCAGAACTTAGGTAGAATCTTCACAAGGCAACTGGCCTTGCCCACCAATGTAATAACTGGTCCACTTGGAGACCATGCCTCTTGTGTAATGGTGGGTCTGCATGGGTTGAGGGCATGGGAGTGAGTCATGAGGTTCACAAATGGCACTGGAGCCAGCTCCAGCCTAACACTGCTTCAAAGGAGTCGCCCAAATGCTTCATACAGCAGCTCAGCTTCATGCTTCAAGGACATTATTGGAGGAGCCATTTTACTCTGTGTGATGCAGCCACTGAAGACAAAGCAGAAGTAGAGGACTATAGATCTATAGTTAACAACTGAATGGTGTATTATCAATGTATGGAGATGTTAAAATGAAAAAGAGAAGTTTTAAAGTTGTAATAAATAATAATAAAAGCTATTTTAAAAAAAGAGGAAGAGAGCTGTGACTAGCCTAAGTCACCCAGCTGGCTTCATGGCAGAGGGCGGAATCAAACCTGGTATTCCCAGGTAAGAATCCAGCTCCCTAACCACTAGACCAAACTGGCTCACGACTAGAGAAATCCATTAGCTCATTTTGTAGATGGTTTGAAGCCACTGATGGTTTTTGTTGCACTGTATTTTGCTATTAGACCCACTTTATTTGGCAGCTTGTAATTAATAAAACATGTTTGTTCAGTTAAAAAAAGAGAATACATAGCAGCAGTACAATCACATGAATTGAATTCAGTGCATAACGGTGATGGAAGCTAGTTGTATTTGATCTGCCGTGCTGTTACAGACCGCTATGGCTGATTTTGCAAAATGAGGCTCAAGGGAAGAATTTCCTCCCTCCCATCATAACCATCTGCTGCAGAGCGTAACACCAGTGAGCAAGGCCATTCAAGCATTGGCGAGCAGGAATCTGCAAAAGTGTAAATACCAAGAGCAGTGTTATTTATCTATTCAGGTTGAGCAAACTACTCCATTTGCCAGGCCCACAACTCTCTGAAGCACATGACTGATGTGATTTCCCCCACACGACTGGCAAACAGTCTGCATTTGTGTGGCAAACAAGCTGGAACTGCTGCTATTTATTTAGTTGTTGGCATAGTTCCGTTCATAGAAGCCTCAAGTGATTGTGCACCTCTGGTATAGCCTGGAACTGACAACATATGGGATTCCCCTTTTCCTACAGATTTTAGCAGGATTGTTTTTTGGCTTACCTTAATTAGCTGGATTTCAAAATGTGTAGTGACTTTTCTTTCCCGGGATCTCTTGTCAACTGCTTGTTTATATCCTCAGAGGCTGAATCTCATACATTTCACCAACTAGGAGGCCCATAGGAAAAGTATTGACATGTGCTATAATCAAGAACCCTCTGCACAGTAGGTATCATTTGCTTCAGTGGTGGGAAGCTTCCAGCTCACCAGGAACCACACAGACTTCCTATGAATAGCAATGAAATCTATCCCCTAAGGTGAACCATTTCAATTCACAGAGGCTCTAAGGAGAGTGTGAATCGATGCATAGGGTTTGACTTCCATGGGCTGACAAAAGAAGGAGGGGATTTTTGTTCAGATTCAGATGGTACAGAGAGATAGAGCTGGGTATCATCTGCATACTGATGACACCTTACTCCAAATCTCCTGATGACCTCTCCCAATGGCTTCATATAGATGTTAAATAGCATGGGAGATAAGATCGATCCCTGAGGAACCCCACTGGTGAGTTCCCAGGGAGTCAAAACAGTATCTTCCACAGGCACTATCTGGGATCTATACTGGAGATAGGATCCGAACCAGTGCCAAGCATTGTCACTCACTCCTAAGCTCCACAGTCTTTCCAAAGGTATACCGTGGTCAATGGTATCAAAAGACGCTGAGAGGTCCAGGAGAACCAAGAGGGTAGCATTCCCCCTGTCTCTCTCCCGGAGAAGGTCATCAACCAGCATGACCAAGGCAGTTTCCATGCCATGACCGGCCCTGAAGCCAAATTGAAATGGGTCTAGACATGGTTTTTTCATGCCTCCCAAGTGCAGGATCAGGCCCTCTTTATACTAGCAGAAACAATTCATCACGTCTACCAGTGATACTGATTAAGGGCTCCCTAATCAGGATCCAATCCATCTAAAGCAGATGGAGCAGCATAATAGTTCCACATTAACATGCAGTTCTATGCAACCCAGATGTTTACTCTCTGGATATAAGGGTCTGTGCAGAAAGGGCACAATGTAAAAACAACAAGAAGAAGTAGTCTTGTTGCTACAACTTGAATTAATTGTAGCTTCTGAACTATCTTCAGAGCAGCCTCACATAGAGTACCCTTTGACATTTTCTGCTTCTATTCCATTGGGCTGAGCTGCAGATAATATTCCTAGTGATTAGGTCAGAAACAGGATGAGATGGTGCACAGTGCATTGTCAGCCATCTGCAGGATAAATACCTTGGCATGAGGTGGTGGTGGTGGGGGAAGGAAACATCTCCCCATGGCCCCAGAAATGGGGTGTGGAAAATGGCCTAGACCACATTTATCTGGTGTACCACTAATCTGGATTAATGACCCCTTCACACAGACCGCATGCAGCTAAGGAGAGCTGAGGATGTTACCTCTACATCCAGGAAGAACTGTACCTTGTCAAACTAGCTCCTGATACCATGTAGATATTATTTGATAAAATTAATCAGGCCCTCTCCTGCAAATAAAGCTGCATCTCCATGACAACAGATTACTGAATCTTAGAGGAAGAACCACTTGTTTCTCACTAAGAGATGGGGCCCATGGTGTCTGTACAACACATTCCTTGGCCCCTCACTCTCTTGAAAGACGTTTGTGTTTTTCCCTGATCCAGAAATAATCACTTTCTGCCCACTGAAAAAATACATTCATGTCATGCCTTGTCTCCTCAGCCGCTCTTTCTCCGATGAAGACCTGTCTGTCACAGTGAATATCCAAGCTGAGTCCAGTTTCCCTGACAGTCAGGGCAAGGGAGATGTGGATCAGGGGCTCAATGTGAATGCAGACCCCGTAGCCCAAGATGGAGACAGCTTGGACAAAGAAGCCAGGAGACATGCTTCCCCAAGCACCTGCATCTAATGAATGTGATTCTCCCTCGCCTACTTAAACGTGCCTTACACCTGCAGAACTTGTTGCAGACAAAACATCTCTTTATTCTGCAACCTCAGTCCAAGGACCTCTTTGATCCTTGGACTGATACCTGACACCGCAGACCTTCTGGCATCTTGGAACCCAGAATGTTTTGACTACACTTTACCCCTGCTCCCTGAAAGAACTTTGAACAGCTCGCTACTATTGCTAGCCCTGGTGTGAATATTTGTGTTTGCTTTATAAGACCTTGCTGACTCAGGACATGACAATTTGAGCAGAACAGAGTAAAGGTAAGTCCCTCACACAGCTGCTGTATATTGGTCTATTGGTGATGTAAGTGCCTGGAGGTGGCTGGCATCTTTAGAGTTCATTTGTCCAGTCTGCAGGATGGACACATATAAGGGTATTTGTTGGACCTCAGAGGTGGTGTTGCATGCCTTAGTCTTAGTGCTGATGCAGCCTAAAGGACTGATGCTCGTTCCATCCAAACAGGATGATCACCTGCTTCCTGGAGTTAAGAATGAGTAATACCCATCATTTCTTAACTATTTATTTAGTCCCATCCAGTCAACTGTTATTGTTACAGAGCTGCCCATTAAGATTCCAACTTGTAGTTCTGCCACCTTCAGAGGGCCTTTTATGTAGTGATCCCTAGGTTTTGGAACTGCTTCCAATTGGAGATATACCAGACATCAACCTTATATGGTTTTCAGTGCTTGGTTACACCTGTTCACCCAGGCCTTTAAGGTTTAGCTTCCTTTGAATATTTCCCTGCCAGGATGACAGGTTTATATTTTACTTATGTTTTTAGAATAATGATCTTATTGTCTTATTAATGTTGTGAACTGCCTTAGGACCTTCGGATGAAGGGTAGGATATAAATACTGAAATAAATAAATGCCTGCATTCCCTTCCTGGTTCAGATGGATTAGAGACATAAAAGCTGACATCAACAACGCACTGATAGTGCCACATCACACTCCAGATGCCCTAATGGCAGGATTCAGTGGCTGCATGCGGATGTTGAAAAGAAGTAGTTGCAGATTTGGAAATCATTCATTTTATAAAGCCTAAAAATAAAATAAAAAGAAAAAGAAAGAAAGAAAGAAGACAGTAAGGTCCTTTCTGTTCTTACCTCAATTCATTCATATTGGCTAGATCTGTATTAGCTTGATCCAGATCACCCACAGGCAGAGGCATCTGCACTGGGTAGGCTTTAGAACAGCAAATGTGTTAGCATGGATCTTGGAGATCTGCAACCCCTTAATATGGATTAACTGTAGTAAGTGTGGAAATGACCTAGACCACCTTTATCTGAGCCCTTTTTGCACTACATCCAGAAGTGCACTTAGGCTACGACATTCTGGGATGCTTTCCCCATTCACATGGAGGCAGGTAAGTAATGCATCTACACACGTTCCTACCTGCCTACGTGTGGATAGGGAAAGAGTCCCAGAGTGTCCTAGCTTGGAAAGGCCAGCCCAGAGGTGGGATGCCCCTTCCAGACCCGTCTGCCATTGGGTCAGGGAGACCTGGCAGGGCCCTTCTCCGGGTTCCTGCATGTTATAGGGGACTGATCCCCTACAGCTGACAAGACCCCCTTGGGCACCCCCCAACCCAGCGACATGCGCAGGTGTGTAGCACCTACCTGCTGGCTGTCCAGGTACAAAGTGGCCCAGCTCAGCCGGTGCTGCAGTGCACGACATGGGCTATAATTGGCCAGCCAGCCAAAGTGCTGACAGGGTGGGCCTGGCATACTGATGGACCCCACATCACCTGACCCAAAGATAGCTGCAGTCTGACCTCTCCCCAACTGCTGTAGTCACTATGGGACTGCAGCAGCTGGGGTTGAGCCATGCTTCCCCCATGCGCATGATGCCTCCCCTTGCTGGGCCCCAGGTACGATCTGCCACAGTCTGCACAGGCACACATGCTCCCGGTAGATGGGTCCCATGCAGCCAGCCTAGAACTTGGCTATCAAAGTGTGGGTGCCTGCGCAGACCATGGTAGATCATACCCCGGGCCCAGCAAGGTGAGTGATTTGCGTGGGCCTGCCAGATGCTGGAGTGATTTCAGCCCAATAGTGGCAGTGGGGTGTGTGTCCTGCAGCTGTCAGGGAGGGAGGCATGCAAGCGCTTCCCTCCCTGAACAGCTGTGGAATGGCTGGGGACAGGCTAGAGCACACTGGGCCGGGTGTAGAGCACAATTAAGTGCTCTACACCCGGAATGCGTGTAGGACATGCTGGGATAGGATGGGGCAGTTCCAAATGGAACCGCTGGCCCAGAGAAGTGAATGCTCTGTCCCTGTGTGTCCTCCACATGTTCCAAAAGGCCTAGTGCGAAAAGGCCTCTGGTCTACCACTAATCTGGATTAGTGACCCTTTCACACAGTTCTGTTCTGGATCTATTGTATTCCATGCAGGCAATATGTTTTCAGTAGCTCCTTGATCCAGATTAACAGGTAACTGCAGTCAGTCAGTCAGTCAGGCAGGCAGGCAGGCAGGTAGAAGAAAGAAAGAAAGAAAGAAAGAAAGAAAGAAAGAAAGAAAGAAAGAAAGAAAACCTGATTGATATTGTCCTGCCAATGAGCTGAGAGGTGGTAGAAAGTCCGCTTTCTAATGTTAGTAGTAGAGATCAGAGTTCAGAATTCTGAGAAGGAATTTTCAGTAACTCCCAAGCATGGAACTCCCCTCCTAACTCAGATGGGTGCCTACCTGTAAGTAGTCAACCTGAGTCAGTACACGTGGAAGACCTTCTTCTATAAACACGGGTTTTATATGGATGGGCAAAAAATGTCACATCCACAATTTGTATATGTTCTGAACTTTGTATTTGAATTAAATATTGGCTATGTTTGAAAACTGACCAAAGCTTTTGTGCCTTCATTCCAAGCAACTGCCCAGTTCCTTCTAGAGTGAATTCAGATCAGATACACGTCTTTATGCTTTATTCTGGAATATCCAAATATAGTGGGATAAGTAACAGATGTCTGGATGCAGCCCATATTAAAATCAGGTAAGAACTCTTCTCCTTTTCCTTGCATTTAGAAACATTATTAATATATTATAAAGATGTGACTTCATACACTCAAAAAGCTTTCAGAGTTCTTGCCATCATTATTTGCATGCTGTGCAGATAATGAGATGGTACATTCTTTAAAATAGGGTTGAATTAACAGAAACATGCATTTCTTATGTGTTGGGCTTTAATCTGCAAGATATCAACGAGTTATCAAAATATTTGACTTTACTTTTGCTGCTTATTGACAGATAGCACTGAGAGTTTTCCAGTTTTAGCAAAATGATGGCAGCAGGATGTATTTGAACTCTCTGCTTGGAATTACATAGGAGATTTGGAGCAGACAGGCAGAACTTCAAACCATTGCTATTAAGATCTTCTATACATAAATAACATAAAAGGAAAAACCGTTAATAGTCTTCACTATCTGAATCGACAAACATTTAATCAACAACTCGATGACTTAGCTGCTTGGCTTGTTTCTGCATTTGATCATCATGTCCTGGGACATAGTGGGTCACTTCATCCCAGGAACAAAGTTGAGATGAGTTGCTATTGAAGTGGGACAGGGCTGTCCACATTCAGATGGCTTACCTTATTCAATGCATGGCAGCTCCCTCCACAGAGACATCAGAGGTAGTGCCGAGACTCTGAAAGCTGGGAGCTTTCATTTCTGTCCTTCAGAGTTTCTGATCTGGCTGGTTTCTGGGTAGACTTAAGAGTGCTGCTGAAATGGTATACTGACACTGGGCTGGTAGTAAATCTCTACGATGACGTTTATAGCTATGCTGGGCTCAGACACCATTTTGATGCCCTAACTTAGTCTACCCTTTGTTCAATGAGAATAAAACATGATAGGGATGAGTGAGGCCTCTGCTATCCCACATGAGCATCTGGAGGGCAAAGTCCTAGACTGGACCATAGCCCAGTCTACTGCTCAGTGTGGAATCACCTCAAGTACAATCCAAACTGTCAATTCTCCTCCTTCTCCTCCTCCTCCTTGCACCATCTAGATGGTGCTCCTACCATAGTGACTGCATGCACCAGCAAGTTTTATCAGTGTTGGGAATAGGAGGACCTCAGCCAAAGACTAAGACTCAGAAGCAGTTCTCCTTGTGATACAACATTTGATGTACAGGGCTGAAATGTCTTGTGGGGAGTGGGCATGGGCTAAGGTCCAGTAATGGACCTGAAAGCCAACCTCTGGCTTTAGAATCAGCAAGAGACTGGCTTGACAGACACAGACCCCATTCTTGTGCTGCTCATAACTCTTGGCTATAGTGTTGAAATACTTAAGCACTATAATGACCAGATGTCTACTCAGAATAGCCTGGACTCACCATTAAGAGCAGTGGTTCACGAATGCTTTGGAGGTCAAACTGCCCTTTCAGAGGGGTTGCAACAAGTCTCCCACCACCCCTCCCTCCCCCTCGCAGTTGTGGGGGTTTCCACAACTTGAGGAACTGCATTAAGGGGTCATGGTGTTAGGAAGGTTGAGAACTGCTGATTTAGAGCCTAGCAACGCACAACACATGTCCAGTGTGATCACTTGCTTGTTATACTGAAACAATCCACTGTGTCTGTGGCTTTGTCCCCACCACCCCTCATTTGAAATTCCTCTTGACCAGTGTTCTGTTCGGTCTACGCAACGTGGTGCCGTTTTACACCTTTGTGCTTCAGTGCACATATGCAAATAAACACAGGCGGTGATGCCATTATTTCCTTAGCAGTAGTTCAGTGCAAATGAGCAAATGAAAGAAGACCCCCCAAATCAGGGAAATATTCTGCCCAGTCCAGGGAACATTGATGCACATTACAGATATACTCCTTCCTACAGAGCACAAGCAGTGAAGTTCAACACAGAGAAGTTCTAAAATTTAAAATATTTGAATACTATGACTATAATTCATATCTGTGTTCCAGTGCAGCTCCGTAAACTTGAAAACCCTGGGTCTGCACCAGTATAGATAAGGTGAGGTTCTATTCTGGGATATAATCCAGAATAAAGTCCAATAAAGGGCCTTTGAGTCCAGTCCCAGATAGGGATGCGCACAAATATTAAAAACATTCATTATTCATATGAATTTGTATGGATCCAGACATTCGTACGCAAACTGAATGTTATGGCATTCATAAATTAACATTTGTATGAATACAAACATTTTGGAGCATTCATATGAATAGTTCATCCGTTCGTTAAACTGGGGATACATACAGGATACGTATCTGATATGTATCCAATACATTTATCCGATATGTATGCATTGGTATAGGATACATATCCGATATGTATGCATTTGTATAGGATCCGTATGGAGGATCTATATGCAGGATCTGCATGCAGGATCTATTTACATTCGTATCAGATATTTGTACAAATGTGTACAAATACATTCATATCAAATAGAATCCTACTGCATTCAAAGGTGATCTATTTGAAAGTATATGGATTTTATAACATTCAATTTGTTATGAATCAAATGCCAAAAACCCATTTGTGCACATCTGTAATCCCAGATACTCAGCTACTCTGAAGCTAGTTTGTGTCAGATGGCTGCCAGTCTACTTTATTCCACTTGCCCCATTCCTGTCCTGGAATGCTTTATTTCCTCTGCTAAGCATGAGTATATTATGGTGCAGAGTATATTACGGTAATCTTTTTTTTTTATTTCTTTTTTTTATTGATTTTAAAAGCAATATGACACAAAAAAACAAATTACGGTAATCTAATCACAACATCAATAGCATATATACTAGTAGTCTCAGGCTTTTTACCCTAAATTACATTTTAATTTTAATATAAGTTACTGCAACCATCATCTAGTTCTACTTTTAATGGTTGACTGGATTTGAAGTTCATTTAACAGAAGTTCAGAGTTGACCAAATGTGGAATTTGAATTTTGACAAATAGAGAACTATTAGAGATATTTGATATTTGATATAGCTTAGAATACGAGGGCTGGGGGGAAGTTAAGTCAAATGCATAAACTTTGAGAAACTGTGGATTTCACCATCTAGCTCAGTGGTTCTCAACCCTTTCGAGGTCAAACTACCTTTTCAGAGGGGTCTCAATGGGTCTCCTGCTGCCCCTCCCTCCCACTCCCAGCTGCCCTGCCCCTGTGGTTGGGGGTCTCCACAACATGAGGAACTGTATTAAGGGGTCGCAGCTGGTCTAGTTCATCTCTATTACAAGAATCAGATGAATACACCAGATTAACAAGGGCAACAGGTAACTAATATGGGAGGTAAAATACAAATGATTTGACCATCAAGCTTCAGTAGATTCAACGAACACTATAGTTTTATATGGGGATGGGTGTTACCAATGAACGTGTGACCAATGAACGTGTGACATCCTGCAATTCCTGCAGGATGCCTAAGGTCTAAAACAAATAGTGTCTATTTCTACAATGTGTGTTTGTCCCCCTTTTTTACTACTTGGAATAAAGACTTCAAAGAAAATTTGAGAGGGCAAAGGAAAGCTTTGAAGTTGTCTAGAGGTAATGACGCAGAATTATCATTTCAAAGGGGCTTTATCGCTGCAGATAAAATTGAACAATTCTCTTAAACGAGATGATCCAGTCCTTAATTGAATAAGTGGAGAAAGCTCTGTGGGATTAGCAGAATCAAGTGGCATAATTTTAACATTTTTCTTAAGGAGGAGTTATGTTCAGGTAGGTCAAATGCTATTTGAAGAATGTTAAGCTACCATATAATGTAAATAATATTTAATTGTCAGTGAGGCTGTGTTCTTATCTTTCAGGATAAGGAGAACATTTGGGGTGCTTTTGTAGAATACATATAAGGATAAATATGGGCCTGATTGCATGTACCTGACTTACCTGGCTGGTATGGTAAAATAATAATAATAATACCATACCAGTCAGGTGAAGTGCGGCAGGTGCCATCCACACTTCAAGGGCTAGTAAAATCCCATACCAGCCCCCTACCATTTCAAGTACAAATTGATAGGCTCAGGCAGGCTAGATTGTCATGGCAACAGCAGCAGCAACATCCAGGACTATTTTCATGTTCATAACATTCAAAATTTGGCTGAATTTGGCCAAATTCAGACATTCAAATTCAACTTGAATGTTTTGATACATTTGTATGAAGCTTCGTATGGGATTTGTATGCTATTCGTTTGCATTCATATGGCATTCATATGGGATTGAATATTTGTATTGAATACAAATCCTACCACATTCCAAGGGGAAATTCGAATGAATTTTCCTGCATTGATTCAATACAAACTGAATAATAATAATAATAAATCCAGTACACGTCTGTGCTGCTATACCCACTTGCAGCATTGCAGCCAAAGGAGGGTGAGAAACCTGCTGCCTGAGAGCTACCTAGCTGCTCCAGTAAAGCTACTGACTACATTTTAGTTGTCCACAGCTAGTTAGGATTGGAGATGGCTCAGTGATCGGTCAGCAGCAGAAGTGGCACGTGAACAGGCCTCACCAGGGAGCAAATAGAACTGCTTCAATTGCTAAATGCAAACAGAACCATACTTTACTATTGAAGCATTTAGAATAAATCTTAATAATATAATAAAGAAGCCCTATAAATGCTGAGAATGAGCCCAATAAAAAGACAGCTTTTTGGCTCTCTGAATATTAGGTCATGTTTTTATGATTTTGGCAACACTCCTCCTGCTAACCATTGACATTCCATCACAGGGAGAGAACACAGGTGCCCACAGGCATGATACAGAGGTTTCAAAGCTTTTCCAAATGTATTTATTTTATATCAGAAGAAGAAGAGTTGGCTTTTCTACCCTGCTTTTCTCGCCCATTCAAAGGGACTTAAAGCAGCTGACAATGGTTTCTGTTCTTCTCCCTATAACAGAAACCCTGTGAGGCAGGTGGGACTGTGAGAGCTCAGAGCTAGGGAAGTTCATGAATATTCATAACATTCAAAATCTGGCCAAATCCAGACATTAGGATCAAATGTTGGCAAATTCAAATTGAATGCTTTGGAGCATTTGTATGAATATTCATTACATTTTTGAACCTGGGGAGGTGAGAAAGTGGGTGCCCCAGTCACATCTGCAATAGATCGAAAGTGGACTCATAGTGGATTGAGAGTGGATTCAAAGTTGATTCAGGGCAGATTTGATGCTTTTAGAGTGGATATGTAGTGGATACGTTTGGGATATGTATGAGTTCATGTGGGATTCATATCAAACATTCATATTGAACATTTGAAGGGAGTCTATTTGAACAAATATGAATTTTCTTGTATTCAATTGGATACAAATCAAATACAAAAATAATACATGCACATCCCTACTGTGACTATCCCAAGGTCACCCAGCTGGCTTCATGGAGGAGTGTTGAATCCAACTTGGTGATTCCCAGATAAGTGTCCGGCACCCTAACTAAAAGACCAAGTGTGTACTTCTATTATGTTTTCTCTCACCTGCCCTTTTTTTCTCAGCTAGAATGCCCCAAGTAATTGACATTTCATCCTTGAAAATAGCTCTGACTGTTTCATCTTTCTACCTGCCTTTCTGAATATTTTACATTTATGCAACATCGTTCTTGAGATACACTAACCAAAACTGATTATGGCATTCCAAGCTCCATTGCATCATAGATTTGCAGAACATTATTATAATATTGGCAGTTTTACTTCCAATTTTTTTCCTAATGATCTCTAACATGAATTGAAACTTGAAATATGTGATGCTGCCTACTTTTACTGCAACTGCCTGTTGCTTTGGCAACTAGAAATCAATTTACCTGGATTTTCTAAGCATGCATGTTCATTAACACAGTTGCTGAGCAAGGTACCATTCTGGAATGTGACTTAATCGCCTGACCCTGTTGTAAATAATTAAATGTTCTACTGTTGTCTTCCTAGGATGAAAAAGGATTTATATTACTGAAAGAAGTTGCCTCCACCCTTCTCTTCTCTGCCTGTTAGATGAGAACTGAAGACTTGGATGCTGCTGCTGCTGCTTCTATTATATCAGTCTGTCCTATATCAAGCTGAAAGTAGTAGAATACAGTAGTAGAATAGCAGAATTTAGAAGAATTTCCCATTTGCTCACTTCTGATGACTCTATAGTCTAGGAAGGAAGAAGATGAAATAGGACATGATAAAGGTATATACAATTATACAGAGTGGACAGGGTGAAATTTTATTCTGGATTTCTTTTCCCATTTCCCAAATACTAGGATCAAAAAGTCATCCAGTGAAGCTCAACTTTGGAAAAATCAAGACAGATAAAAATATTTTCTTTTTCTTTTTTTCTTTTACAGAATACATGGTTGTGGAATTTGCTTTGAGATTTGCTACCCTGAGACATGGTGTTGGCCACTAGCTCAAAGAAGGTTTTTGGACCAATACATGGATATCTAGGCTATCAGTTGCTATTACCAGCAAGTGTACTAAAGAGCCTCCCTTCTGCATGTTAGTGAGGAATACAGGAGTCCCACCCACTGCTAGTACACTATTTCTACATCAGATGGAGCATAATCTGGATCTAGAGGACCTGGATCCAGATTCCCAGTGATCCTGATTTTCAAATACACTGATGTACTAACAGGGGGAAATTCAGATCATGGAGAGCATGCAAATGGTGCACACCTCCATTTTCTAGATTACTGGCGTCGCAATAAAGCACACTATTGAAACGTGTCCCCCAGTGACTCTGCAGCCAAGAACTTTTGTCCCTGGTCACTGAAGCTGTGGAGGCCAACTCTGAAGCTTACTTGAGCTTTGGGGCCACCATGGACACAACACTGTTCTGAGCTAACAGGAACCAGTCGCACCTCTGGGACGGATTGCATCATCTGGATTGTCAGATCTGAGTTACTACTGGTAAGTAGGGATGTGCATGAATATTCATAACATTCAAAATTCATACGAATTTGGCCAAATTTGGACATTCAAACTTTTGAATGTTGGCACATTTGAAGACTGACATTCAAGTTCAAAATGAATGTTTTGGTACATTCGTATGAAGCTCTGTGTGAAGTTTTGTATGGACTTCGTATGGGATTCATATGGGATTGAAGATTCGTATCTAATACGATTCCTACCACATTTGAAAGGGATCTATTCAAAAGAATACACATTTTCTTGCATCTGACTTGATACAAATCCAATTTTAGAAACCACATTTGTGCTCATCCCTACTGGTAAGTGCAGAAAGACTGGTTGTCTCTAATAACAGGGGGTAGTATGCCTCTGGAGAATAGGTGCTGTTAAGACTGAACAGGCAAACTGTGTGTTTGTGTCTTGCTAGCAGACTTCCTTGTGCAGCTGACTGTTGCATGGGTCTGATCCATTGGGGACTTCAAGAGCAAGTTGTTGCATGGGTGTGATCCTTTGGGGGTTTCTTATGTTCTCATGTTTATATGTTCTTATGTACATGTCTTCTTATGGTGACTCATGGCAACAGTAGCAACATTTAGCCAATTGTTTCTGTTTTCAGAATTCTCTTTTGAGTTTATTTGAGTTTCATTGCTAAGTGGGCCCAATTAAAAAGGAATCCTGTTGCATTCATCTTTTTATTGTTTTGATGCATCTGTTATTCTTCAGGCCACTGAGACAAATGAAATGGCTTCCCAGATCCTTTGGTTTCAATGGAGTCGCTACAATTCCAAAGTGTGGTAACAAGCATGAGCATTTTAATCAGTCTCAGTGTTATCCAAGAATTAGGCTAATTGAGAAAGCCAAATAAAGTTAACAATCAACAATTATCCAATTAAAGCAGGATAAGATCAAATGTGTAAATAAGATTAAAGCTCCACTGGCTATTATTAGAGCACTGGCATAATTGAATTGAAATATTCATCCACATCAGAGACTAAGGAGTTACTGGCAGGAAGGCAGATTTCAGAGCAAATAGTTGTTCTGCTTCATCACTCCTCCATAAAAACAGAAGTGCCTGCCCCATTTAAATGTTCACCTTGTTAACACAAGAAAAAAAATCACTCTTATTAATTGGTGAGAATACCCTCTTTTTATTCCTCTCGCTCTGAGGATAATGTTTAGTGATATGTTTAGGAAGCATTCCAAAGTTGACTGTTTTCTGCTTGGTTGCTGAGCAGGCTCAGCTGCGTTGTACTCTATGGAACTCTTAATGTGCATAAAATTAAAGAAACATTTCAGTAACAGAACTTTTCTTCTGCAGAATGATCATGGGATGGGAGAAAACCTGACAGTTGCTAGAATGCGTCATCCACATGAGTAAAATGCTAGAACAGGATAGAGATCCAAAATGGTACCCTATCCCACACTACTGGTAGACCTCAATTAAGTGGTCTACCAGCATACCAGCGGGGCTGGTCTGGAACAGAGGGTTGTGTATGGAAGGTGAACAGACCCCTGTTCTGGGACACAGTGGAGCCTTTGGAGCTGGAAGATGACATCCAGGACAGGGATTGGGGCTGGGTTGGGGCTGGACAAGCTGTTGCAATGCAGTCGTGGTCCCATTGTTGGGACCAATGCTTTTTATGTTATTCATCAATGATCTAGAAGAAGGAGTACAAAGTAAAACAGCAAAGTATGCTGATGATACTAAATTATTTAGGGTAGTAAAAACTGAAAGAGATTGCCAAGAGCTCCAGAAGATCTCTTAGCACTGGGTGAGTGGGCAACCAAGTGGCAAATGTGCTTTAATCTTCACAAGTGCAAAGTAATGCACATCGAGGCCAAAAATCCAAATTAAGTCTATAAACTGATGGGAGCTGAGCTTTCTGCAACACACTAGGAAATGGATCTTGGGGTTCTGGTGGACAGTTCAATGAAGGTGTCACCCCAGTTCACAGCAGCAGTGAAAAAAGCCAATTCAGAGCTGGGAATAATTAGGAAGGGAATAGAAAACAAGTCAGCAAGTGTCGTTGTGCCTCTTTATAAATCTATGGTGAGGCCAAATTTGGAATATTGTGTACAAGTGTGGTCATCACACCTCAAAAAAGATATTGTGGAACTGAAAAAGGTGCAGAAAAGGGAAACCAGAATGATGAAGGGTCTGGAACACCTCCTTTACGAAACAAGGCTGCAATGTTTAGGCCTCTTCAGTCTGGAAAGATGGCATTTAAGAGGGGACCTGACTGAAGTATATAAAATAATGCATGGTATAGAAAAGGTGGATAGAGAAAATTTATTTATTTTCTCTATCACACAACACTCGAACCAGAGGGCACTCTATGAAGCTGATGGGTAGGAGAATCGGATCCCACAAGGGGAAGTATTTCTTCAGCCAGAGCGTCATCAGTTTCTGGAATGTGCTGCTGGAAGAGGTGGTAACAGCTACCAGCCTAGATGGTTTTAAGGTGGGGTTAGACAAATTTATGGATGACAGATGTATCAATGGCTACTAGAATGAATGCCTAGGTACACCTTTCAGGCTGTGGAGGAAAGCAGGATGCTTCTAAGGCCATTTGCTGGGATTTGAGAGCAAGAAAAGGTTTGTCCCTGTCTTTGCTTGAGATGCCCATGAGCATTTGGTGGGCCACCATGTGTGATGGGACACTGGACTAGATGGGCTGTGGCCTGATCCAGCAGGGCTTCTCTTATTCTCTTATGTTCTCTCCAGTTACAAGCGGTCTCAGCTAGGGATGTGTATGAATGGTTTTTTTTTTTTGTATTCATATTCAATTGAATGCGAGAAAATTCATATTTGTTTGAATAGATCCCCTTCTAATGTGGTAGGATTTGTATTCGATTTGAATGTTCTGTCCTATATGAATCCCAAACAAATCCCATACAAATAGCATCTGAATCCCATACGAAACTTCATACAAATGTATCAAAACATTTGATTTGAATGACAATCTTCAAATGTGCCAATATTCGGTTCAAATTCGAAAGTCCAAATTTGGCCAAATTTGGTCAAATTTTGAATGTTACAGATATTTGTGCACATCCCTAGGCATGGAATGGGTTGCATATCCAAGGAAAGGGTGTCCTGACCTGGCCTGAAATATTGGATATAAGTACAAAGTGGCCATAAATTAAATGTTTCAATATGTTTCAAATGCTAAATTACTATTAAAACTTCTTTCTTACTAAAAACCAGGCTGATATGGTGGATTGTTTATGATTCTTTTGAAGATCCTCAAGGATATAATCTTATCAGACTCATATAAAGGGCATTCTACAATTCCAGAAGATTACAAACAATGTATGATAAGTCCTCCATGGATGAGACGGCAGCACATAAAAGGCAGATTTCTTTTTGTGATCTAAGACCATGTCCCTACTTACCTTGGGAGCTACCTCAGCAGGCTATTAGGTGAGTGGCCCCTTGCACTGGAAGATGCATCACATCTCCATTTTCAGCAACATCACCTGCCATAAATGCCTTGATGCAAGGCTGGAAAGTCCTGCCCAGAAGGCAGGCACCCTGCCCAAACGATCTAGTAGAATCAATGCCCAGGTACTGTCTCCACGCTGGAGAAGTAGGATACATCTAAAAACCATTTGCTGATTAACCAGCAGCTTTTTACTCTAGATGTGTGAGCAATTGAAATTTTCTGTCTGCCTGACAGGAAGTGGCTATGAATTTGCTCTGCAGTTTTTCATCATCCAGTCTGATGGGCAGCAGCTGCAAAGGGACTCAAAGTGTGGGCACTCTTGTCTGGAAGCATCCATCAACAGCCATTGCTATGGCAACTGGGCGATGTGGCAATGCACCTGTGTGGCTGCACTGTCCCATCCCCACACAGCAGTGCTGTGCAAATACTTTGTGGAGGTCTGCATCAGAGTGAAGCTGAGGAGAAGGATTTACTGCTCCACATCTTCTTAAGATGGCGGATGGCTGCACACGCTCTGAAATGAAAGTGGCACCCCAGTGTGTGGATGCAACTTGTCAAAGTATCTGTCCTCAATGGCGAAGTGTGAAAAGACCCTTTTAAGATAGACACAGTATGACATGTCAGAGGTAAAATAAAAACCACAAAAAATGATACTCTGCCACGTTAATAAATAGAGTCTCATTTACAGTTTGCACATCATTGTATTCATTCATTCATTCATTTATTAAATGTATAAATAATGTCAACTTTCTTAATGTGTGCATTTGGGAAAGAAATAAATAGGACAAATTATTACCTCTGTTGTTGTTGGTATCTGGAAATTAAAACCTGGATTTGTTTGTCAGGCTTTCCCTCTCTCCCTCCTTTTAATAGTTGTTTTTTGCTCTCTGCCAACTCTTTGCTTTTCTCATTTACTGAAGCAGTGACGGTCAAACGTATTTTTCTTTAAAAGAATATGTTTACATCAGAAAAGGTGGCATCCAAAAAGATGCTTCCTACAGGCAGCCTTTCTCTCTTAATAGATGTATAGTACATCCAGAAATACTCAATATTATTCTGAGCATATTTGCGTGACAGGAGCCAGGAGAAATCAGTGTTAAACAAGGAAGAGGGAAAATAGTATGTTCCCTTACAGGCAAAAGGCATAGAGATAGATCTGCCTGGAAGCAGGGGAGGAAAAAAATCCTTAAAATAATAATGATAAAATTTTATTTCCACCTTGTGAGCATCTTGCCCTAGAAGGTTGCTAGGAGAAAGGTTTTTATGTGCAACAATACTGAAGTTTCAGAATAAAGGTGGACATTGACTGCTGCAGATTCTGGGCTTTTTCACTCTTACCTGACTGGTATGTTATAACAATACCATACTGGTCTGGTAAAGATCCAGTAAGGTAGTGACCATCTACATTTCAAGTGCTAGTAAAATGCTATACGTACCAGCAGCACTTGAAGAGTTGATGCCAATTCCAGGGCCAGATTGCCATGGCAACACCTGCAACAACATCTGATGCACTGTTCGGGTGCTTCCACATTTGTTGCTGAAAAACGAAGATCTAAGAAGATCTGGTTTTTTTGGCGCTCCAACCTCCCGAAGATCTGTCCCTAATATGGATGGTTCCGAAGGGCCCTCGCGCGTCCGCACACATGCAGGGAGGCCCGATCAGGTGGCTGAATCCCCTGGGTGCTATGCAGAAGCTGCAGCACCCATTCCAAAGGGCATCCAGCCTCCCGCACCACCGACACCACCCCCAAAGCCACAGGACTGGAGCATACAGCTTCCAGTTACCATGCATTTCCAGTGGTGTGTGGCGTGCAGGGGAAAGGCGAAAGAAGGCAGACTGACCTACTTCTGCCCCTCCCAAGACCAACCTACTTCTGTCCTTCTGCCCTTCCCAAGCATCCTGCTTCTGACCGGATTGAGGTGAGGGGCCAGATAGAAGACCTGATTTCAAGGTCTTCCTGGAGGCCGGATTCTTTGGCGGCAAGACCCGATTAGGGTCGGATCTTGCATGCCGGAGTGCAGAAGTGGCCGCACGAAGAGTCCCGGGTCTGGCCTCCTGCACAGAAGGTAAGTTGCTATGTGTCTTGTGTGTGTCTCATATGAGTTTTTATATCTGTTTTAACAGCCAATGTGGAAGCACCCTTGTTGCCATGGTGATCTGGATGCTGTATGTGATACCCACTCACTGTGTGATACCTGGAAGAGGATGCAGGCACTTTTTAGCAGTCTACAGCTAGATTGCTCTGGGGAGGGGGCAGCTTACTCCGGGGTGGTGGCAGTGGTGGACTGTGGATGTACTTCCACCAGTCACAAAGAGGTAAGTGTGAAATCAGCACTATGAAAAAACAGTGTACAAAAAAGAAATTTCATGGGGTATTTCTGTTGGAAAATTCTTCATTAATACTCAGATAAAAGCACTGTGAGAAAAGGAATGTGTTGCTTCTACAAAGTAAATGGAACAGACTAAAGGAAAATGCAAAGCCATGCTTTGAAGGAGAATGTGTAGATAAAAAGGCTTAACTAATTGTATTTTATAGGTTTGCTCATGGGTTGTAAGTTAGATTCACTCATTAATAGTTCTTTGTTCTCAAACTAGCATCTTTTCTAATCAAACTCCAATAGTACAGACTCCTGGCTGTTGTAGAAGGGAGTGAGCTGTCCAGATGATAAATTGTACTTTCTCCAAGGTTGAAGTTAGGGGCAGTTCTGCACTTGCCTTCCCATACGTTGGACGGGAAATGTGAAGAAGAGACTAACATGTAGTAGCTAGTACACATGTAGAACACTAGTACACAATAGCCTAAGCCTTGTGCGACCTGAGTTCAGTTCAGCATCTGATCCTCTGCAGGGTCCTGCCATTTTGGTTGCAGAACCCTGCATGACTGCACATGAGCCATTGTCATCACTAAGGCAACGATCACACTCTCTGCATGTGCAGTCACATCAAGGGTCATCTGAGGTAACAGGATACTGGTATGGGACCTCAGGTGACCCTTCACAATGGAAAAAGGGGCAAATGCTCACCTCCTTGCTTGCCAGGCAAGTTCCTGGTAACAACTGGGGGAGAACGGGATTGCCTGTGGTGCATGATTTTGTTTGCAGTTAGTTAACATCTGGGTAGGCAGGGGGCGTTTGTAGACTGTAAATCCCTCCTGCAATTACAGATGCACCTGCCCAGATGTTAACTAACTGCAAATGAAGGGGTCAAGTGCAGAAACACCTTAGTTTTTAGTTTTTATTTTGAGGTACTAATATTTACTTTGCCCGGAGGAGGTATAATGTCCAAGTTAATAAACATGCAACATATGTACAGGAGGAGGGAACATGCTAAGGAGTAGATGTGTGAGAAGGCATAGGGGTAGAGTGTGGCCGTGTCTTCACGGCAACCTTATCTCGGATTCAAAACGTTTTCAGTCCTCGGAGTCCGCACGGCAGTTTGGCTTAACACCCTTTCCCCGTGTTAAACCACCACAAAGCGTGGCGAATCTCAATCCTGATTTTAACAGGTCTCCGGATTGTGCACTTGCAACGTTATACATTTTTTACTGTGCGGACAGTACTGTTTTAAGGGATGAGAATCCATGTTTAGGGTTTCCCTCTCCCAATAGCTTGCTTCCAAAGACAGTGATTTCAGTGTAAAAATCCAGTTAACAGGGATCGCTACACTGTAGTGATGGAACCACTTCACACCTTGATGGTTGGAATAACAATGTTGCAGTTTTGTGCAATTCTAAAAGATCTGACTTTAGAAAGGGAAAGGAAGGGAAGAAAGCAGCTGAATGTGAATGTTTAAAGCAAAGGGGCTTTAGTTGCCACTGCTGCTGAGGAGGGGAAAGAATTGCTGGCTGGCTGCCCGCTGCCATTTTTCCTCCATCCATGGAAGCAGCAGCCACCCCGCCCCCCAGTTAGGCTCGGTGAAGGAGTCCCTTATGGGTGGTGCGTCCATGCCAGGAGGAAGAGGGCAGGGCAGCCCCGGAAAGCGGCTTTTAAAAAGTAGCCACTTGAGTCCCATTTTGAGTCACGTATCCCATGTACGATCCTCAGAATCTGAATCCAATGCTATTAAGTTAAAAGTAACGGGAACAGGCAAATTCGCGTTTGCATCCAGTTCTATTATTTCGGTTTAGGGAAAGCGAAATAAGCTTGCTGTGGTCATTTGCCTTGTGACTCAGAGTATCCAATCAATGGAAGAAATGAAGAGCTTGCAGCCAGGGAGAGAAAGAAAAAGTTATGTGGTTTGGCTAATGGGGTGTGCCTTTTGTTTAGGGCACACATCCTCGCAAGAATGTATAAAATAAAATTTTCTGCCACTTCACCAAGTCTGTTCACTTACTATTTGGGTACTTTGCCCACTATTTATGTCAGCATGCAGAGGGAATAAATGCTTTTTTTTTGAAGGATCCACTGATTTTAACTGAGATTGTACAAAAGATTTGACATAGCATGCTATACAGAAAGTTTTTGAACTCTGGAAATTTTTCTTCATAAATCAGTTTGTTTCTAAAAGTTATTTTATAAAATAATGTTTACAAAATTGTCTGAATAAATTTGTTAATTGCTTGCAGTGCCATGGCTTTGTTTTCTGAATCTGCCTGATGTACTGATGTGGGAAAAGAATCGATATAGAAAAATAATCTGTTTCGATTCTATGTGCAGTGGCTCAGAAATAAGCTCCATGCATCCATTGAGCCTTGATCTCTGGTAGATATGAATAAGGATATAACAATATGTGGTCTAGAAAGCAAGAAATTGTTTTATTCCTACAATCTGATCCCATCACTTATGTTATCTATAGCTTATTTAAATGCTACTCCCAAAGGCAATTTGTGGAGCCATCCATAATGCAAAAGGATATCATCAGGTTTTCAGAGCTCTAAGAGAATGTTTATGGTAATTATTTGCCTTAATAAAACCCATTTTCCTTGCATCACACTTGAATATTGATTAATAATATAAGGAGTATTTTGCAAGAGTAAAGCTGTCCTTCAATTCAAAGAGGAACTATTTTCTAATCTGGAGGGGATGCAGAAGAGGGAAGAGAGAATGGTATTTTAGTAATAAAATTCTCTTCTCTAGTAAAAATCCATTTTCAGCGTTTTAAATTCAATTCCAAGCAGCTTTAGGTGCCTTTTAATCAAGGAAGGAAGGAAGGAAGGAAGGAAGGAAGGAAGGAAGGAAGGAAGGAAGGAAGGAAGGAAGGAAGGAAATCCCTGTTTTACAATGAGGATCAGAATTACATATCCCAAAAAAGTTCCTCAAACTTTGATACAAGAGAAAAGCATTATTTCTTTTGAGGCATAAAAAATAATGAGATGAATCCTAAGTAGGTTTGCTCATATTGATGCAAAACAAGAGCAACAGCAACAACAAATCAAAGGCCTTGCAGAGTCAGGCCAAGGCAAAAATTTACAAAATCTTAAACAAACAAACAAACAAAAATGAAAAATAGCCCTGATATCCAGTAGGCACTAAGTGAATCAGTCACAATTAGTCAGTGATCTTTCAGTGTGCAAGATTTTGAACCGGAACATAAGAACATAAGAGAAGCCCTGCTGGATCAGGCCACAGCCCATCTAGTCCAGCATCCTGTCGCACACAGTGGCCCGCCAAATGCTCATGGGCATCTCAAGCAGAGACAAGGACAAACCTATTCCTGCTCTAGAATCCCAGCAAATGGCATTAGAAGAACCCTGGTTCACCCCCCTCCCCCAGCCTGAAAGATGCACCGAGGCATTCATCCTAGTAGCCATTGATACATCTGTCATCCATAAATTTGTCTAACCCTACCTTGAAGCCATCTAGACTGGTAGCTGTCACCACCTCTTCCGGCAGCACATTCCATAAGCCGATGACTCTCTGGGTAAAGAAATACTTCCCCCTGTTGGACCCGACTCTCCTAACCAACAGCTTCAAAGAGTGCCCCCTGGTTCTAGTGTTGTGCGATAGAGAAAACAAATTTTCTCTATCCACCTTTTCTATACCATGCATAATTTTATATACTTCAATCAGGTCCCCTCCTAAACGCCGTCTCTCCAGACTGAAGAGGCCTAGAAGTGTTCCAGCCACGGTGTTGTTTTTCCTTTCATCTAATTCAGAAAAAGCAAGAATCTTCCGTTGAGATGAAAGACTTCCTGCATCCCTGAAACCTCTTGGCTCGGTGCGTGTACGAGAAATGTACGTAGTCCACACAACCCCACACTCATCCAGCTCACATCCTGGCATAGTTTTGATGACTCAAAAGAATATTGGTGTGGAGGATCAATCAATAGAGTGCTCCCATCCAAATGTATGGAGTGTATGTGTTCAGTGTGCATGCATAGGTCCAGAATTGTTTATGCAGTCCTGATTAAGAGTTAATATTGTTTCACCTTGTGTCCTTGGCAAATTTACCACTCTGTTGGTACACATGGGGTAAACAAGATGATGCTATCTTATCTGAATTTAATCAATAAATCCTTCATGTCCTTGGCAGGGTTTCCCATTAATCTTAACAAGAATGGAATGGCAGATATGCACTAATTGCACTGCCTATAAAAATTAGACACTTAGCCCTTTGAGTCTAGACCTCGACAGACCTGTCCTCGATGTGTAGTGTGCTAGTGGTCAGAGAGGTCCATCCACCATCGTTCCTACAAAGTCTCTGTTGGCAGAAGAGGCATCACGTTGTATGTATTGCTCCTCTTCCTCCTCCTTCTCTTCTTCTTCAGAACATAAAAAGAGCCCTGCTGGATCAGACCACAGCCCATCTAGTCCAGAGTCCTGTCCCACACAGTGGCCCACCAATTATTATGGGCATCTCAAGCAGAAGACAAAGGCAAAATCTTCACCTGCTCTCAGTTCCCTGCAAATGGCCTTTAGAGGCATCCTTCCTGTCTCCTCCTCCTCCTCCTCTCTCTCTCTCTCTCGGTGTAGGATTGCATATTATACTCTTGATTAACCTGCCTCAGAATAAAAGCTTCAATTACCCAAATCTCTATAGAAACTATAGAGCAGACATCCATCCTAAGTGCTCCTAAGAGCACTGTAAAGGTAGGATTAAGTGCCATGACAGCTCTTACTCCCACTATCTTACTCCCATGCTGTCACCACTACAGTGTTTGGACTTATAAGTGCACTTTCCTCAGATCATATAATAGAGCCCTGCTTTCATAAACACAGACAATGCACCACTTTTGGGGCTATTTCCTGTTATTGCAAAAACTCTCCTTGCTGGGACGTTTGCATAGCTGGGGGAAGTGGCAGGCATATGAACAAAACACTTTCATTTTATGAAGATTGCAACCAAAGTCATTGTTCCCACCAGGATCTACCAAAGTTCAGATCTTGAGATAATTTAAATAAGTTTTATGCGCTTATTGAAGAAGGGGTCATCAATATGTTCTAATTATTATTATAAACTACCCATAATGGCAGTAATGGCCATGAAATGGCTAGTTTTAAGGGGACACAAAGAAATAAACTATGACAAAAGGTGACTGAATAAACAATAAAAAATATGGAACACTAACCAAGGAAAAATGAGAAGTGCAATCTAAGCCTCATTTCTGCTGGCTGATTCAAAGGAAGAAATATCATTCTTGATAGTAATAGGCATGGTAGCTAGAGCTATTTGCACGTTGACCTTCTTGGCAGCTTCCACGTTTGGCTGCGGGCCTGCATCAGCAGGCCATGAGGAATGCCATATCTGCATGGCAGACTGGTTCCCCAAGGTGTCATGTCTCCTGAGGAATGGCCTGCCTGCATGGGACCAAGCATTGGAATGGCTCTCAACACAAAAGTCTTGCTGGAGGCAACACCTGGGAATAGATGGTGGTGGATCAGAGGGATGCTTGGACCAGTCTAGCTGGTGCATGGAGTCCAATACCATTTCACCAGGTTCCTGGAAATCGGATGTTTTGGGGTACCTGGTAAAGGAAAAAGAAATTGATGATGATGATAACAATGATAATGCTGGCTGGCAACTTCAAAAGCTGGTGACCTTTGTCCCCAGCCTCTGAATTTTGGCCAGCCCAGACCACTGCAATGCAGACATATCTTAATGTGACTTGCCTGTTGCAACTCCAGTCTTTGCGTAGATTGCTCAATCTATACAGTGTGCACAAATGCATAGTGTGCATGTTACACTTGGTTCTTGACTCCTGAAAGCATCTGCTGGTCCTGTTGGATATCCCAGAATTAATATGCATCAAGGGCTGGCAAACTTTGGAAGCCATGGGTATCCATCTCATTAAAATCTAAGGTTACATTACGGTGTCTCTCCCAGACCCAAGAAATAACAAACAGAATGGTAGGAAATATGTACAGTATATGTATGGGGTTTGGAGATATGGACCACAGTCTAGCTTTCAAGCTGAGAAGCAACTTACCACAGAGGCTAAAGTTGCAGGGAAGAACACCAATTAACAAGAATAACAATTATGCATTATGGACAGAGAGGTACAGTTGTTAACTGCAAGTTCAAGATCTAGGATGCTTTCAAAGATATTAGTGATTAATGCAGATTGCAATTAGTGTACCAACTATATCCTTCAGAAAGTTATGGAATAGTTTTCTCCATGCTCTAATAACTTTCAAATTGGAATACACTGATGTGCTGCAAGCACATTTGCAAATACCCTGACACTTGAACTGCTACAAAAGCTGTGACCACTTAATTCTTGTTTTCAGTCACTCAAAAAGCTTGGGATAACTTTGCCTTCTGGTCTAAGGCCTTGTAAAGGGAGCAAAAAAATCTCCCCAGTTCAGTGCCTTGAAAAACTTGCTTGCCTTACTAATGATTCCAAAGGAGTCCTTTAGCAATTTATTTGATAGCTATACAGAACAATCTGATTAAAGACTGGGCACTGAGTTAAGACTTTATCTATTACTTTAGGTAGCTACTGTATCTTCCTAAATCACCTATAGTTTTGAATGATGACTATACATACTGCTGATGGAAAAGGGAAAAAAAAGGTCTGTGAGTTGGCAGCTGTTTCTTATGATGAATTTTTATAATTTCCACACTCCACCTAAAAGATAAATTAATCACTTAAATAGCACCCTTCATGTGAACATCTTAGAGTGCTTTACCAAAGTTAAGACCATATAAACTTAAAGCTGAAACAGGCAATCAGAAAAGCAAGTACTCAGTACTTATAAAAGTCAAAGAGAGTTTTAAGCTGGAATGAGTTTTGGATGTGGAGACTAACAAGAAACATATGGGACAACACACAAGTACACATACTTTGGAATACTTTATAAAACATTATAGATAAGGGACACTCTTGCTTCATCATCCTGAAGAGGCTGTTTCCAGCCATTCACACAGTGTCATCTGCCAGACAGGACTTGTGTTCAGTTAGGCTGTAATCAGATATAGAAAAACACACACATCTGAGGTGACGTTTAAAACTGAGGTGGGATTGTTCACATAGTATTTTGCCTCTTTCCTGAGCATTCTATGCAAAAAAGAGGATGCTTGGGGGTAGAGGGCCACACACTGTCTCTGTGAGGCACTTTTGAGGTGCTACCTTTTTTTCTGAACACAGCCATAGTCAAATTAATTGAAAAGGAGCTCTGTCTCTTTAAAAAGTGAAAGCTGAAAAAATCTTGCCTCAAATGGCGACAGCAGAAATTTCTCAGTTAATAGACGACTGGGAAATGGAAGGTGAAATGAACAGTGCAGTTGGGGGTTGATTACAGACACCGAGAAGCAGCTCTGGGGTTTTATTTATAAATAAATGAGTCTGAGAGCAGTGGGTGTTGGGTGGTCCCCTGGATGGGGGTGGGTACCCAGGGTGTCTCTGCGGGCTGCAGCTGACCCAATCAGGTTGGCTAAAGCCCATGGGACCACAGGATGGGACAGGATGGTCTCACCCCTCACCCCAAAAAGGCTGTTTGCCAGAGGGCCCCAAAGGGCCCAATGGTGACATGCCTTGCTGGGGCCCAGAGCTCTCTGTCAGGGAGAGTGTGAATGGTCTCATTGCCAGACAGCTCTGGGATGGCCGGGGATGGCTTGGACCAGGTGTGGAGCAAGATTTTGTGCTTCACCCCTGGACAGAAGTAGGCCACCCTGGGATGAGATGGGATGGGTCCAGACGGAACTGGCCGGCCCACAGAGTGAATGCTCTGTCCCAGGGCTTGCCTACTTCTTAGCCATAGGCCCTTGTGTGAATAGGCCTCCAGCTTCAGCAGGAAAAAACACTCTCCAACCCTGCTGCCAGCACTTCCTCATCATCCTTCTGCCTGGCCCTATTCTCAAAGGCTGACAAAAGGCAGACAAAAGCTGCTTGCTGAACTTTCAGAAATAATCCTGTCAGGAACTTTGGCCATATTCACATTGTTTTCCTAGGAGAGAGTGGACCATTCTATTCCAAGGTGGGATAGGTTGCTTCTGATGCAGGACAAGGACATGCACACTGAGGCAGCCTGTCTTGTGCTACCCCCATGCTGTCCCTGAAGCCTGTACCAGCACAAAAGCTCCCAAATGCTCTGAAGACCAGAAGTGGAAGTTTCTGGCCTTCAGATCTTCTGGGGGGCAAGGGGGTTCCAGTGTTATGCCTTGTTGCACTACTAAAAAGGGTTTCCATAATATATTGGATCACAGAGGCATGCCATCTGCAGACCTCCAGGGTCCAGTATACTTCTTCTAGCATGCTGGTAGACCTCAGTGTTAAGGTTTATTTGTAAACTGGGTTAGGGTGCCACTTTGGGTGCCCTAATGCAGTTTATGCTTCATCTTGTCCTGTGTGAACTAGTGTGCTATAAGGGAGCAAGGCCTTTGCAGTATCCATTAGTGTGTGGAAGGGTAGACACTTTCTATCATGGGACAGTGGGCTTGACCTTGTAATTGAGGTGGGGGTAGACCCCAGATAGTGCATTAGTACCTCATGGAGCAGAAAGAGCTTTGCATGTTTTTCCCACAAGCAGTATAAATGTACAACACTTAAAAGTGCGCCATGTTTACAGTAGCGGCAGGGATAGTTAAGCTGTGGACACTCCATCTCCACATCTTCCTTTTGGGATTATATGCAAATACTCTTAGACAGTGTTCAGACTGAGGTGATGGGATTTTCATTCTGCCTTGGCTGATCTTCATAAATGAAGATCTAATTAGCTACTTGCTTCCTAAAGCAATTTTGCAATCTTCCCTTTACAATCAGAGTAGAGCCCTGTCTTTTATATTTTAAAATATACAGCCTGGATGCTAATCAAAATATGCCAATCATAACTATGCATCCAGTTTAGAAGTGCCTGTGCCATGGCAGAGACCTGCCCTGCCTTGGTACAGCACTCAAAGTGAGGGATTCTGGGAAACATATGGCTACATTCTGTTTGGCAGCTTCTACAATAAGAGCAATCAGGGCTACCAGAAGCTAGCCAAACTTGGCTGGCTTCTGATAGTCCCGGTGTCCTGTCCAGAGTGGGTGGCACTTTGGAAGCACATGAACACACATGTGCAAGCAGCAGTGGCAAGGCAAAGTCAGTTTCTGCACTTGCTTTCCCCTCTGTTGGATGGGAAAGGTGCATAAGAGACTAATGTTGACTAGCCCACACATGGTTGTGCATCTGATCCTCTGCTGGGTGACACCATCTTGTTCCTGGTGTTCTGTGCAACTATGCGTCAGCACTAGCGCCATCACTACAGCAATACTGACATTCTGTGTAAGTGCAGTTGTGTCACGGCATCATCTGTGCTGCCAGCGCACTTGTGCAGCAGTTCAGAAAGCCCCTGACCAGAAACAGTGAGGATGCTTTCCTCTGGACACCTCCAGGCATGTTCCAGGTCATGTTAGGTTATCCTTAGGGTGCTTGTGGTGCACAACTTTGTGCACCACAGCTAGTATGCAATTAGGCAACCTCTGGACAGGCAGGGGGCATTTGTAGTCTGTAAATGCCTCCTGAAAGTGCAGGTGCACCTTGCCCAGAGGTTGCCTAATTGCATCCTATGGGTCGAAGTGTAAATTTGCCCCAGGTTGCAAGATCCAGTCAATCCAAGGGTCATAAAGCACAAGCTGGAATTCAAGGGTTGCCAGAAGAGGTCTGTTGTTTGCAGCAACAAGAAATTGTTAGGGTTGATTAAATGGGCTATTGCTGTGCCTTCTCCCTACAGAATTGACTCACCCTGGCCTACTGTTAGCCATGTCCATTTGTTCTGGAGCAGGCCCAGTATCTGTGTCACCTGTGCTAGATGGGGCAGGCTCTAGCTGGGGTCCTGTGCTGTTTCTACGGTCAGGTGTTCAATGACTAGAGGTGCATCCATCTGAAATTCCTCATCCAAGACTCAGACAGGGCACTGGACACAACACTCAGTTGCTCAGATTCTGAAAGTGCTTTGCCAGGTGTCAAAATAAACCTCAAATTGCTCCTTGCATTTGCTGGGAGGTAGCCAGGGGCAATCTTGTTTAGATCTCACATTGCCTCTTGCCTTCTGGAGGCAGCCTCAGTGTACTATTTTTATCATTAGACAATCAGAGCCAAATCTCCAGTTTAAAAATAAAATCCTACCAGAGTTATGCACTGTCATTCTACAATGCCTAGAAAACCTTTTGGGGGTAGCATCATACTGCTAATTTAAATCTACTGGGGTATCTCACAAGGATTGTTTGATACTGATGGACTGCAGATGAACTCTTGAAAATGGAAGAGGGAAAGCTCTTTGACTATTAATGATGAAAATAAACTCCTCAATCAACTCTTTCTCTAAACCCACCTAGCTTTTTCAGTGACAATTGAACAGCAAACTGTTCAGTTATTAATAGCTAGCAGTACTCAACAAATGCTCTTGCTCCCCAAAAGACTCAACACATCTTTTCTTAACAAATTGGTCTGTGTAGTTTTATTCTTTTGTGTCTTGTTAGCACAGGGTGTCTCCAGACATAAATTAAAAAGTAAAGGAGCAATCAAGGAGCTCAAGAAGGAAATTGGACTGTCCCCCATTTTCCCGATCCTCCGAAACAGCAGGGAGATCTCTTCCAACCATGTGATCAGTCCTTCCCTCTCTGATAGGTCTTCTGCTTCTTGGGTGAGGGCAAACTCTCATGAGATCTCACACAATACACATGGGAAACACATGGGAAAATACCAATCCTTACCTAAGTACTTTTTTTTTCTCACTAAAGCATTGGTAATGCATAGGTCCTGAGGAGGATTGTAAAAACTTGTAGGTTGATAGTTCCTCCACAATTCCTGTGAAGTATTCATCCTGTCTGGATGCGACCTCGGAAATGTTCTCCCCTTCCTGAAAGAAAGAAAAAATTATCAAAGGGCCTTTTTGCACATTTTCCTGGTATAAAGGGTCACTTAGTATTAGGATGCATCGGGTGTCCACACCTGATACATCCTAAATTTAATCAGTGCTTCACCAAGCACTGGGTAAGTGTGATCACCACAATCGCTTCATTGTGACAATGGTCATGTGCCACAGTGACTACATAACACCCAGCCACAGCTACCCCGACCTGCCTCAGGCTCCTTTGACCTAGGAGAGGTAAGAATGGTGCCATACCAGTGTACACTAATCAGATGCTTATACAACAGGAGAGCAGTTCTCTTGTACATTCCTGCTGACTCCACTATTATCAGGGAAAGGGGAAATCCCATTAAGTCATACTTGATTCTCTAGCAATTATTCTAGATGTGACTGTGCTGTTGGAACAGCCTGTTGCAAAGAAATTTATTTCAGATATTCAAGAACTTAATGCTCAGGAACCCAAAAGGACAGACTTGTGTGCCACATCTACTTTATTGCTATCAACTGCAAATTGATCAGGAAAAGGAACATTTTTAATGACTGATTACTTCCCACCAGCATGCCAGAAGGTCCAAGTTTCCATCTTGGCATTTCCTCAGAAGAAAGCAGTGGCCACCAGCCACTTCTACATAATTGCAAACAAAATTGCACAGAAATGTCCAAGGAGTTGGCGAGAGATGAGCTCAGCTTGAGGGCAGCTTCGCCTTCATCTAGATTCAAGCATCGTTATGCTGCTTGATTATTTTAAAAGAATGTAGTTTGATTTGGTGATTCAACGGTTCTGTGCTCCAGCTCCATTACTGCAGTGTTTATCTCACCATGCTTTGCTTTGAGGGAATATGATATGTGAGCTACTGCCTCTCTCTATAAGCACTCACTGACTTCTGTGATCTTACCTGGAGAAGGTGAAGGTCTGGCTCTTATAAAGCTTCAAGAGTAAAAGGTGAAGATTTTAATTACCAGAGAAGGCCATTAGAAGAGAAGATGTCAACATCTTCTCTTTGCAGGAAAGGTCTCAAAGGCATCCATTTCAGTAGACATAGATACACAGGACTTCCAAGAATTTGTCTAACTCTTATCATAGCTAAGTAGTTACATATTACGCTAAAGTGCTGCTGGAATGACTCAGTTGGTCATAGGTTCAACACCCAGCCTTTTCCCAAAAATAGACAATGGTGAATGGTAATTTCTCCACTTAAATTTATAGGGCTGACCTAGCAGTGCCAGCACAGCTTGGAGCCATTCTGGTGGCAGGGACATCTCCACAGTCCCAGAACAAGCCTTCTGCCTTTGGAAGGGTGTCCTGGAACAGTTCCCCATGCTAGCTCTGAAGATTAGGTGGTTTCTGGAGCCACCTCTGTGTCTGCTGGGCTCTATGCCATTTGGGGTCTTTTTGCTGATATAGCTGCCCCTGGAACACGAGTAGATCTGTAAAAACAGGGACACTAGCAAAAATACGGTCATCTTGTCCGTCTATCCCAATGCAACTGGAGAAACTCAGGGAAGGACATCTCAGCTGTTTTTGTACTAGCCCTGAAGACCCCTTTAGGAACCCATCTGGAACTCAATCAGTACTCAGTTGGTACCAGCTGGGCATGCACTCTGCCCACACAAGACCCCTTTTGGACCACATCCTGAATGTGCTGTCCCCCGAGTGCTGGCGAAATCTGGATGTAATGGGCCCTTTGGGCCCTTAAATCCAGATTAACTGTAGACCAGATCCAAGGACACGCATCCACATGACTTACCAGGCCAATGGGGTTCAGGGGCATGCACAGAGCGGGGCAGCTCTGGTTCCATCCCACCACTCACAGCTATGGAGGCCTGCACAGACTCTGTAGCTGTCCATGAAGTTGAGCACAGGCTTCATAGCAGATACATAAGCAGCTATGAAGGCGTGTCTCTCTGTAACAGGAAGTTACCCCGATTGACAGCTATGCTGGCCAATTGTGCTGCACCTTCCTGCTCAGGCCTAATTGGGTCCTCAGGATGGGTGCTATGGCATGCACATAGTGGCCCTGTTTAGCACCCATTGTCCATGCAGATGCATTAGGTCCTCACCAACATCTGGATCTTCAAGGACGGGATTCAACAAGGACCAGATTTCAAAGATCTGGAAATTCTAACTCCAGATTAACTAAGGTAAGTGCAAAAACAGGCCTCTCGGTACTCCATTTCAAAGGGAAGAGAGGGAAGGCACACAGAATTCTGTGGCTGTGTCTCCACTTATCTTTCCTGGGTGCCCCTAGAGGTTGAAGCACATCCCTGCTGCTGTCAAGCCTCCATTTTTGGTGGCACCAAGTGTTCCATGATGACTATATCAGCCCTTTCCCCAGCATGTTTGCCAGGACAGTTGCCTCCTTTGCAGGGAAGTTCTATAAGGCTCAACTGGGCCCTGTTCACACTTGGCCGTATGTTGGAATGTATCTCAGGATAGGGGTTTGTTGTGACTGTAATGTTTGTGTGACTGGTGATAGCGTCAAACACACTGCTGCTTCAAGAAAGGTGCTAGTATCATCCATAGCAAATTTCTTAAAGTTCAGGAAAAAGAAGTCAGTTTTAGTTAGTAGTACTCTTTGGATTGCCTTGCAACCCCTGCCTTAGGCTGTACCATTACCAAGGCACTCACATGGCAATGAGGTTAGCACACCTGGGAAGACCCAATGAGCTTTCATAGTAGAATGAGGATTTGAACCAAGGGACTCTTAGGCATTTTCCACACCACATACTAGGGGTTGTGATGCGGAGCAGAGAATCAGCGAAAACAGAGTTAGATATGTCTATGTCCTGCTAGACTAGTCCAGGGACAGAGAATCACCTTTAAATCTGATAGAAGTCAATGAATAATCTTGTGTTTTGTTATTGTTCAATCAGGCCAGACCCACAAACTGCCACCAATTTTTAGATTGTTCTGGAGTTCAGGGACATCTTTTCAGGTTATTTTTAGTTGTACACTTCTAGGAGAAGCAAAATGTTCATGTAAAGTCAGAATGCCATACACATCTTCAAAAATGAATTAAGTTGTAATGAGACAAACCAGAGTAGCTTTCAGTGTAGCAGTGAGAATTGGGGAATTGTCGGCGGCAAAGGATTCAAAGATGTAGGGCAAGTATCCCACATGGCCCTTGAGCCTGGCACACTGCTGGGGGCAGAATTTTTGCTGGGAGTGTTCTAGTTGCACCCAGGCATGGGCCTGAGTGGATCCCATTCTTGCTGCCGGTTTGTTCTACTGTAATGGTTAAGGAGCTGGACTCTTATCTGGGAGTACTGGGTTTGATTCCACCTTCCTCCATAAAGCCAGCTGGGTGACCTTGGGCTAGTCACAGGTCTCTTCTGACTTTCACAGCACCACCTACCTCACAGGGTGTTCTGTTGTGGGGAGAAGATTAGAAAGCTTTGTCAGCTGATTTGAGTCCCCTTAAATGTGTGAGAAAAGTGGGGTAGAGAAGCCATCTCTTCTTCTTCTTTATCAAGCTCTGGAAATAGACCCACTTCCAATGCTAAGTAGAACAGTCCCTGGCACTCAACTTTGAGGCTGAGAAACCTTTGTTCCCTAGGATCAAACAGCTTTTTTGGATTGGGGCATATCATGAGTGGGCATATGCCAGGCGACCGTGTGCTGCTTGCAGTGCTTTTGGCCTGAAATGCTTTTTCTAGGTCAGAAGCATTCTTCACAATGCACACCTATAGGACACTTGTGGGTGTACGTCCTTTCTGCACTGGGTCTAATTCTGGATTATATCTCAGAATAGAAGCTTGCTCTTCACATGCTAGTGCAAGCTATGGAAGGACCTGCTTGGGGCCTGCTATAGTCTGTACCACGTGCAGATGTCAGGTCCCTAATCTGGGATATAATCTGGAAAAAGGGAACCCTCTAAGGTGTTCTGGGTTGCTCCATTTACACACTGTGTCAACACCTCTGTCCTGGAGCATGTGGGAATGTCCTGAAGTGCCCTGATCCTCTATAGCTTTGGAGAAGTAAGAAATTCTCCACAGCTTGACTGGGAGTATGTAGCTCGCTCCTGGTTGGCAGCATTTACACTCACTTCCAGGTGCAAAGATGAGAGAAGCAGAGCCAGGTGCCATGGCTGCAGTAGTGCAGATGCATGCCACATTGTGATCTGCAACATCTGGGTGTGTGGTGGAAGTTGCTGCAACTGTTGCTATGGCAATTCAGGCAGTCCAGGATGGATCGTTGGCACTGCAAGTGTCCAAAGTGAAGTTGGAGTAGGGATGGGCACAAAGCACATTCTCCCCCTTTGATTCTACTTGAATTGAAGGGGAGGGGGAAATGTTCAGCTTCACATTCACAGGCCCAGCCTTTGAATATGGGGGCTTCGCCTTCATGCACAAACATCTGATGAATGTTCACATGTGAAGGGAACCCCATCTCCTCCCTTACCGCCCCACTTCATCCCCACTCACCTTTTGCTGCGGCCACCACACCCCCCACTGCTGCTGTGCCATCCTCAAAGGCTCAACTAGGCCTTCCAGAGGTGCATGCACAGCTGGAGATTCTTGGGCGGGGATGGCCTCTCCAGATGTGGAAAGAAAATTACTGGTCACCGTGCCGATGTGTTCTCTCACTCCAAAGTTGCACTGAAGCTGGCTTAAACTGTAAGTGTGACCACAGCCTAAGGTAGACTAAGTTGGGACCTAACTGACAGTGTTAACACTTTTCTTTTTTGGTATATTTTATTTCAAGAATTGTTAATAAAACATATTTTCCTTTTGTTAATCTGCCAGACTCTGTAGACTCAGGCATTAGCTCTGCTGTGTAATCTTTACTCTGTCTAATAAGTCCCCTAAAAACAGCCAAGAAGTACAGTGGACATTGACTGTGGGAGATGATACCAAGAAAGAGGTTTTCCTCACACCACATCTCAGGTATTGTGTATTTCATTACCTTTCATGTCAGCTGCCACACATGGTCTGAAATCTAAAGGCAAAAACAAAAACAAAATAGGTGTTCCTTTCCTTTCCTTCCTTCCTCAAATGGTTTAATCAAGAAATATATATACTGGGGTATCACCAAAATAGTGCTTGAAACCTTTTGGAGAGAAAGGAGGGGGAGGGAAAAAAGGGATTAATCCAGAGCTAGGGCAACAAAGACATGAAAAATTTAAAGGTCTTATGCACAAGCTTAAAGTGACAATTCATCATAACCTGAAATGTTTTCAAAGCACCCAAAATGTATGGTTTATTGATCCTAAAATTGATAAATGTTTCATATGTTATTACTGCAGTCTAATGTATCTTACAAATCACATTTTGGCCAGTTTGTCTGCCTTAGCCTTCATGATTCCATTAATGTTCAGGGTTTAGCTTTTAATCTAGTAGTTTCAGTAATAAAAAGCCCCATGTGTTTGAAAGTAGTCCTGCTTTCAGAATTGGAAGTAACTGGTCACACTTAAGTCACTGCTCTGGAAAGACTAAGGCTTAAAATTCTGTGCTTATTTTCTGTCTCTGGCTCTTAGTAGAATATCCATATAGAATTTGAATTCAGTTATTTATGACAAGGCTACCCTCATTTGGTGGGGAGGAGGAGAGTCCTTGCCATTTATTTATTTAGAACTTTTCTATACTGCTTCTTTATCTTAAGTCTCAAATCTCTGAAGCTGTTAGAGGTTGTTTTTTTTCAAATATATATAATATAAATCATATTATTAAAATTCCTGGTCTCTGCAGTCAAACTGCTCATAGCCCAGAAGTGGAGATTGATCAAAGGTGACCCTTTAAGCAATGCTACTCACATTAAAAATGTAGATCTCTGAGACAAGAACCTCAAATCTCTGTGGATTCCATCAAAAGAGGATTAAGACTTGAGCTAAAAAGAGAGTCTACTTAAAAGCAAGTACACTATGCAATTCTAAATCAATAATTGATGTTGCCCAACCATTTCAGCCCAAAACAGGCATTGCTGTACATTTTTGGGTCCACATGGAATAAGGTGCTTGCACCAATGGTGGGTCACTTTTGAGCTGTCCATGCAGCATTTCATGGTGGCATGCTGGACCAGCTCCTTCTCTGTGGATGACACATGAGTGCCTAGTCTGTTTACTAAGGCTGAGGACCATGGCATCATTTCACCAGGCACTTGGAAGAAGCTTCAGAAGTGGGCTGCATCTCGGAGTCCACTTGAAAAAGCCTTCATAGCTCGGTGGGAATGATTCATCTGCAACCCAAAGAAGGCCTTGCTGTAGGACACTGCACTGCATACGTATCTGTACATTTGAATGTTTCAAATTATTCAAACAAATGTTTTTGAACATTCAAAATTCATTCAAATGTTTAAATTTGAATGTGAAGATATTTGATTTGAATTCAAATGTCCACATTTGATTGAATTTGATTGAATTTCGAATGTTTAGAACATCCATGCACATCCCTAGTTCCGAGGTCTGTCCTCATTCAAATAACTCATTTTGGTCCAGACCCAGCTGTTATTGAAGGCCTAGAACTTTATTTCATGGTCTTTGGTGATTGTGGGAAGGCCCATTTCAACAATGGACCATATCTGATGCTACTTATCAGGAAGCTCACCATGTCAGGAAGCTCACCAGTGCTTCCTGGAGAGCCACCAAAAGTGTTCCCTTATGTGCTATCTGCACTCCCTTCATAGACCAGAATACCCTCACTAGTCCATTTGTGGAATTCTCTAAAGAAGTGCATAGCAGGATTGGGACACAGCATAATTGTGATGTTCTGTACCAATGGACCAAGCAGTCTATGGAGGGGTCAGAGCCTTGCATGCAGATGGCAGACCCTGGACTCCTACATAGTATGTGATAGCAAGACAGCAGAAAGCATAATGCCTTGAAATAAATAGCCAAGTGACAGCAGGTCAGGCTCAGAACATGTAAGGTGATGCCTTTTGCCAACTGGTCTGAGACATGAGCGTAAGCAGCTGTGCAAATCAGCTAGAATCCACGCCGGTCACCTGAGGCAAATGAGATATGTCTCTGAACTACCTATTTAAGGCAAAACATTCTGATAAGCTTTAGGAGCAGACAAATGCTCCTAAAGCTGCAACTCTGGCATCTTGATTTACTACTGAACACGCTGATCTTCAACCCTGGAACTCCGTTGACTGTGTGTTTAACGCTAAAGCCCCCAAGGTACTTTGATTTGGACTTTTGCTCTGACTGGCTACTGTGGCTGACTGTGGCTCCTATTCCTCTGTGTGAGCGTGTGTTTGCTCTCCACACCTTGTCAGCTGGAGACACAACAGGCACATAGGATAACTACACATAGAATGCACTGCAGTAATCTGAATGTGAAGTCTCCAAGGCCTGGAACACAGTGACCAGAGTATCCCTATGCTGGCCAGGCTGCAACCAGTGGCAGGTTATCTGAATCAGTTATAAAAACTGATAATTTTTATAATTGATAGTGTTTCTGGAGCTAAGGCACTCCTTTGTTTCTAATCCATTGCTTGGCTTACAAGATAGATTTTGAACTTCAGACCAGTCATCATGGACATAATTGTATTGTTTTTCTTTTCCATCCCTCACCTCCCTCTCTTGTTTCGCTCTACCTGGGCCACGGGTTTCTTGGGTTCAAAGACAATAAGATACAAATAGGTAAAGCCAAAAACTTTTATTTGGGGTAGTTTCAGTATGAGAATAAAGCATTGAAAGTGGTGAGGCAAAAGAAAGGATAGAAGATTTTACATTCCTTTGTCTTCTCCAGAACACCTCAGGAAGGATAGAAAATATATCCCCTGAAGTCAGAAGTTGTGTGGAACCTTCCTGGTTTGGTAGGCACTGAGGGATGCCTGACAGGAAACTACAGGACTTGAGTAGGGGTGTGAAACAAAGCCAATTTCCCACATTTGGTTTGATACAAATTGAATGTGGGAAAATTTGGCTCTGGCTGGATCCCACACCCACAAATGTGGGGGCTTCGTATTTATGCACAAATATTCAAACAAATATTTGTGCACGAAATGAAATCCCCCACTCACCTATTGTCACTGCTGCCACCACGTGCCTTCATCCTAGGCACTTTCAGGTATGTGTGTGCAACTCCCCATCTGGGATCATGATCCCCGGATGGAGAATTATGTGCGCAAACCCAGAAGTGCTCTTTAAGCCTCCAAAGAGCACTGAAATAGGCCCAGGGGCATCACCACGGCCTCTCCTTCCCTTGAGGCATGCCCCCTTCCCTTTGCAGGGGTTGTGGGGTCTATTTCATTGCTCTTTGGAGGCAGAAAAGGCACTTCCAGGATTGTGCGCTCAGTTCCCCATCCAAAAGTACTTCTGCGTCTGCACGTGCACCTTTGGATCAAGTGACACAGAACCAAAATAGGACTGGGGATGACACCATGGCCTCACCTTCCCCTCTTGTGCCTCTGCTTACCTTTGTATCTATTCTGAGAATTCAAAAAGGGCCCAAGAGAGGGGAAAAAGTGAAAAAATGGAAGAAAACCTGCCTGATTTTGTGGACCCTCTCCTAATACTTGAGGCATTTGAGTTAATGTTGCTGGCATCCAATTGCAACTGTTCCAGCTGCAAACACCCTTTTCAGATGTTGTGCTGGCTGCACACTATTATGCTTTGCCTACCAGTGAGTGCTGGGCAGTAGTGTCTCAGGACTGTGTAATTACAGTGATAGTGTCATAAAAATGATGCTCTGTGTATATGCAGTTCTTGCACCATTGAGATAGCTGCCTTAGGGAACCATTTAAAAGCAGTCTTAATGTCACTACCATTTTCTTTATACATATTCATATCTTTGGCATCATAGGTTTGCAAAGATACAAGGACTGCACCATACTCCTGCATTAAACAAGAAGGTACAGACTTTACTTACAACAAGTCTATTTTACTTGAATTTTACTTATACCTAATCTAGTGCTTTTCCCCCCTTTAACTTCCAGGGTTTAAATTTGTTATTGGATATACAACAATAGTATATATCATTTATATAGGTTACAATTATCTTTAAACCAACATTTTATATTCCTCACTCCTTTACTCATCCATTCTACAATTATATCTACCATTTCTTTTGGGAAATATCTTATTATCTCTTCCTTTTCCTCTTGATCCTTTGTGGTCCCAAGCTTATAAGAAGTCTTAATGATATAGTCCTTCAAAGTAAGTTGTTTCTTATGAAAGTGTATAGACCTTGTTAATAGGCTTTAAGGAAAAATACAAAAGGATGCCTCCATATATCTGATCTATGTAGAGGTCCTGATGTGTGATTTCTGCTTGTGAAAGTAGTTGTCAATCCAGAGGCCATTCTGGATTGACAACATCTGGGCAGGTGCATTTGCACTTTCAGGGGGCATTTACAGCCTAGAAACACCTCCTGCCTGCCCAGAGGTTTCCTAATTGCAGACTACCTGTGGTACATGAAATTGTTCACTGCAAGCACACTAATTTTAAACAAAGCCTTACCTGAAGCATCCAGCAGTGACCATCTGCACATATTCCAGTGCAACAGGGGCCATCGAAGCTGCCATGCAAGCACACTGGCAGCTCACATGGCCGCTGGCACAACTGTGCTTGCACAAAGCATCAGTGTCACCGTAGCAATGGTGCTTGTGCATGTGCCATTGTGCAGGATGCCAAATCAAAGATCATGATGCCCTGTGGAAGATTGGATGCACAATGAGACATGGGTAATTCACTGATTGCATCTGGGCTAGGCAGGAAAGCAAGTGCAGAAACACTCCAGAATGTGATGTTGCCCTGTCAGTACAGACAATATAGGCATGCATTGGGCATGCAGAGGAAGATTTCCCTTTTCAGATGTCGTAGCAAGGTGTGAAGCAATAACAAAACAAAAACAAACAAAAAATATAGTCTGGATCCAAAGTGCAGCAATTAGGGTATGCATGAATGCAAATTTTGGGATTCAATTCGATTTGAATTGAATATTCAAACATTCAAATCAATTCAAATGTTTAAAATTTGAATGTTTGAATGAATTTGAATTGAAAATTTGATTCAATTCGAATACATTCAAAGCTATTCATGCAAATTTACAATCCGTATTTGCAAATACGAATATCAACAACATTTGTACGTGCCTGTATGCATCCATACGTATCCTGTACGCATCACCCGTATTTTAGTCCCATATGGATCAGAGTCCATCAGTCTATAATTACTTTGGCCATGGGATGACATTAGGTAGCACAACTGAAAGTGAGAGCAAAATATAACAACAGCAACAACAATAATAATAACAATAACAAATAGCAAAGAATAGGGCATTTTTCTCCTGGGTTGGAATGGCTCAGAAAAACAGAAAAGTACCTTTAGCTATAATACAAAATATCTTTTCTATATAACTAGAAGCAGGGCTCCCCTCTAGACCTTAAGAAATCAAAATGTCTTATGTGCCAACAGTGTAGATTTCTTAGAACACCAGAAACAAATGATACATAATTATATTACACCCTATGAGGTTTCTTAACAGTAATAAAGTTGCTGACCTGAACTTACTCTGAGAAGTGAACCAAAGACCATGCTGACATGCTTTAAAGACATATTATTCCCTCTGCCCAAAGGAATAGAAAAAAATGGCACCTTAAGATATGTTTGTTTTTAAGCTGACTGGGTATATTCTGTCAAATGCACTCCAAATAAATTTATGTGTGGACATCTATATCTATATATATCTCCTATACTTTTAGACTTAAAATTAAATTCCTACAACCATCATTATGTCAGGATAGATTAGACTATGAATAATTTGCACTAAAAATACACAGCTCTTTTATGAACAATTGCACTAAAAATCACTTTGTGGGCTAAAACTATTTTTGTTTAACATTTACCTGCTTTCTCACTGGTTCCTATTATATTTTATGCTTTTTTATGTTAGGTAGTCAAATCAGTATATGAATTTTAGAGGTAATTATACTATTATAGGTTTTACAGTTCCTGGCTTATAGGTTCTTAGCTAGGTTATAAAGAAAACAGAGAAGTCTCTATACAGAAAATCCTGGGTCCATAAGTTTTATTAGGATACTATATCCTGCAGAGATAAAGGCCTTTCCTGCATTTACTATTTGATAATCTGAGTCAGTGGGCCCCACAGAAGTCCACTGGTCAAGATTACCTGGAGGTGTGGACTGAAATAGTCCTGTCTGCACTGAGTTATCCTTCCCTGCAGCTGTAAAGATCATGTGAGTTTTGCCACTGCTCCTCCACTTCCAGAGTGTAGGAATGAAGTTCCTTTCCTTGGATCCAGAGTCACAGTGGTGCTGAAAACCACCCGCTGGTAGTTCTGGATCATGGAGGAACGCCATCTGCATGTGATCCAGAACTAGGGCCTTGGCTCACTTGTAGCCCTGAGTGAATGGGGCTGCCACAATTCCATATGAAGGACCTCCTTAGTTGAGATCTGGTGCCATGCTCTGTGGATGGAGCTGGACCAGCAGGGATGGGGTCTCCTTGATCAGGGCACCAGTGATCCAGATTAAACTCCTCAGTATGGACCACAGAATCTTGATTTTAAATTATGCTATTCGAATACTTGCTAGAATTGTAGGTGAGAAAAAAGTGTGGACAAAAGGGAGGGGCTACAAATGAAATCAGCAGAAATATTCTGTTTAGTCATGAAACCCTTTGAGTAATTGGGTCCATCAATCAACTGGACATCACTCAGGCATATGACTCTTTAATCTGTGTCTGCAAAATAGGTAGATTACAGGAATTCAGATGGGGCTTTTAGTGGCTATTGCATAACCTGTCACCGTCATGCCAAAATTAAGTAGTTAAAAGTACACAATAATTTGTAACTTTTAATTTTTTAAAAAATGTGGAATGCTTCACAAATATGTGTGTCTTCCTTGTGCAAGGACCTTGCTAATCTTCTCTGTATTGTTCCATTTTAGTATATGTGCTGGATGCATCTGAATGTAATGGGGAAGGAAAAAGTAATGGCAATGGCTGCAACCAATCATGAGCACAGACCACCTCCACACTCCATATGATTGGGTGAAATTTGATTTGACAGTGAAGTCACAGAAAGATATGGCATTGGAGGTAGTATGTATACCAGTTTCCATTCAGAAAAAAAGACTTTGTGCAGCTACTGTAATTTCCCTTGTCTATTGAACCTTGTCCATTGGTAGAGCCATCAGTAGAACTCTGTTCAGACCTTTTCTAGTCCTTTGACTTCACAGTAGATCAAGATCAACAATAACTTCCTGCTACATTAGTGCAAACAATTAGCTTATCTGCTCTCTTCAAGGGTCTGTCAATTAGAGAACAGCACTAGGGAAGAATGTAGAAACTTGAGGCCAGGAAATTCTAAAAGATAGGTGAAGGACAACCCACTCATCACCGTTCATCATAGCTGTTTTCATATTTGCAAAGTACCATATTTACTCTGAGTTTTAAAGGGATCCTTTTCTTTCTGTCTGGATTCAGAGCCTTCCAGAGGTTGATTTGGAAATGAGAATATGCCTTCTGATTTCTAAGGCCCCTTCTGGACTCACCTACTAATCTGGATCAAGGGGCCTCTGGTTCAGATCTTGAATCTCCTAATCTACAAGCTGCAAATCAAGGAGGCTTTGCCCCTCATTAGTCCAGTTCTGTATGCACAAGATGGAGCCAGATCTGGTTAGGAGGCCCTTAATTCAGATCTACTGTAGTAGACCCATTAAATCGGGTCTACAACTCAACAAAGGGTCTTGATCCACAGAGGCATGCAGATGGCACATGTCCTTGATCCAGAACAAATGGGGGCTGCTATTTGGCAGTGAGTCATAGCACACTATTGAAAATCATTCCCCCACCCATACCTTCATTTATGACTACAGGTTGATACAGAACTAGCAGATTTTTTTTCATATCTAAAACTTTTGGGGTGTCAGAAGCATGATTTATTAGCATAGACTTAACTTTCCAATTAGGAATACTGTTTTTCTTAATTAGTCTTTGGCGTGACTAAAATAAGGCACAGGAACAAAAAGACAAATCTGAAATAGTTTCCCTATAGAAGATGAAAGTTAAAAATAAAATTATAGAAATGCTAGTGTCATTTACCATAATGGTAAAATACATTCTCTTTCACCATCAAGAGCCATTAGCAGGCACTTTTAAAAACATTAGGCCTCCTTCCCCCTGTGGTTTAGTCATATCTGCTTTCAATCCAGAGTTCTCTTGAAGGCTTAAAAATGGATTATGGCAAAATGCAGGGTTTAAAACATGCAGGCTATGTATCGCTAGATTTTAATTAAAATCAGTGCTATTGCATTTCAATCCCAGGGAACACACACACATTTTTGCAGAGCCATCATTAACTCTCCAGTGTCACTGGGATAGTTTAAAAATAGTTTTTGATACTCCTAGGATCTCCCATCAAATCAGTTCAAACATATGGTCATCTCACATTGGCTGGTCCACCTGGAGAGGAGGATCACATTTTCAAAAACCTCTGGTGACAAACTTTCATATGGAAAATAAGTATATCCCAAGCATTAAAGTTCACCTAAGCCTGGACTGTCAGTAGAGCCTGCTCTAGACTTTCAGACAACCTAAGCCAAGAGATAGGACAGGTGTAGGGCAAAGCAGTGCTGGTTGCCCTTGGTTCACCAATCTTCTGCTTGGTATATTTGTTATTCTTCCTTCTTGTAAATTTCACAGTGTTTTCCTGAAATCTCAGGTAGGGATGTGCAAGAATATTTGAAATATTTGTTATTCGATCAAATTTGGCCGAATTCGGATGTTCAAATTCAAACTGAATGTCTATGCATTCATTTTTTTAACATTTGAACAAATACAAATGTTTTGAATCATTTGTATGAATAATTCGGACATATGTACGTGTATGGATACGTACACATTACACATGTACTGGTAGGCATTTTATTTGTATCCGTATGCATCTGTATGTGTACAAAAACAGTTTTGAATATCCATAAAAATAGATACGAATGTATTCGAATCAGTTCAAATTTTAATACAGTCATTTGAATATTTTATTTGAATCAAATCGAATGTAAAAAAATTGCATTTGTGTACACCCCTAATGTCAGATACATAAGCCTAAATAAATAAATAAGTGTTGCCACAAGGCAGGCAACCCAGGAGTGTGGTGGGATATGGAACGATGGCCAATGGTGATCTAGAGACCTATTCACACTATGGCCTCTAGTGCATAATTAGTGAACTCCTTGGGAAGAGCATGTGTGGAGTAGGCTGCTACAGCCTCCAAGCATGCCCTCCCACCCTAGAAGCTCACTAATAGTTGATTAGGTGTGAAGCACAAAATCGTGCTCCACACATTAACCAATGTTTACCTAACATGTACCTGAAGCATCTAGGCAGTGACCGTTCACTCTTCTTCTGGCACTCAGACGATCATAGACTTGACTGCACAAGTGCAGAGCGTCTGCATCATCTAAGTGACAGTGGTGACACATGTGCAGTTGTGGAGGGCACCAGAGTCAAAATGGCAGCACCCAGAGGAGAACCAAGCCCTGGATTGAATAGGGTAAGTATTCAGTCTTTGGGGGAAGGGGGAGGGACAGCCAAAGTTGACTAGCGCTCCAAGTATGAGCACTAATCAACATTAGTTAATAGTAGGGATGTGTGCAAATGTATTTTTGGCATTTGAATCTGAGTAGATTTGAATGTGAAAAAATCCTATTCAATTTGGATATTTAAGATCCAAATGTCATAAAATCTGATTCGAATCCACAACATTCGAATCCGTACATTTGAATGTTAGATTCGTATTTAAAGGTTCCATTTACCTATAGAAGTGCCTGAAAAAATTCCAATATGGTGGCAGAACGCACCTTGTGGTGATCATGCTACCACATTTCTGGATACAGTCAGAATTTTGTGACACTGGAAGTCACCCATCCACACTCTAAAATGGACTCCCAAAGTCATGTTTTTCAGCTGTTGATGATGGAACTCCCTTCCTGTGCCTGCAATGGAGCCACCTCACTGCATTAATGGACACCCATGCTAACTTCGTCCTAATTGGACCAGGACGTCCCTTCAGATTAGAATCCCTGATGTTCCACAAATAATCTGAGGACAAGGCTCTGCATGACAAAGCATTTGCTTCTTTTTCCGTATTCAGAAAATGTACCCTTGTCACAAGGAAATTGTGATCATGTATTTATCCATGTGCAGACATTTACTAATAACATCTCATGGGACAAGGACCATTACTGTTCGGTTGTTTCTTCTACACGGGATTTCATTCTGTAGTTAGTGGACAAAATGCCAATGGGTCTGGGTTTTGACATACTTTGTGTGGCTTCTCTGTACCATAGGTGAATTTCACAGCAATCTGATTAGATTAGGAGCCTCAAAAGAAGAATAGTTTTCTTTTTTAAAAAAGTCAAATGAACCTCACTGACAGCACAATAACTTTTTAAAGCACATTCATTTGGAGAACTCATGCTATCAAGGATGTTTGATAGTTTTCTTTCCCAAGAGAATTGTTAAATAAATGATACCATAAAAGCCTAAATGAAATACTCTTCTTTAACAGATTGTGAATCATGCCTATTCCCTTGACTAAAAAAAAAATTGCAAATTGAAATATTAAAAGTTTTGCTATTAATTGAAAATAAATTGGATTTTTGGACACTTTCTTAAACTTTTCGTTCCATCCCCTTTCCCTTTTTCTGGCTGGTAGGAGCAGGAAAAATCTAATTATATTAACATTCAAGTCCTGTGTATCACAGTGTTTGCATTCTATGTGTGACTAATTGTCTAATCTGAAACAATGTGAAGAAGTTCTTAATTTGGTTATAAAGTTCTACATCTACTACCTTATCTTTAAGATCTTTTTTAAAAGCAATCTTTGCAACTTTAAACATAAATATTATATTTTATGTCTGCACTTATGTGTATGTATGTTTCAGTGCAGACTGAATGTTACTTTATCATTCCACTCCCTCGCCATGTTTTTTACAAGAAAAGTGAGCCCTTCCTCTTTTATGGAGAAAGCTGTGGATAAAATCCTTGACAAACAGAATACACCGAATGGTAGGTGACTAAGTGTGCAATCAGATACATTTAAAGGAGCATCCTCTGGGTGAATTTGAGACTCTAGGGACAGACATTAAATAAATAAAAATACTGTGCCATGTCTTAAAGCCTCTGAGTCTTTTCTCAGGTGGAAAATGATCTCTCTCAGGGTGACTCAATGTTTGGGTTGGATTGGGTGGGAATCTATGGAGACTTCTGCAGCTAATCCCAGCTTGGAAATGGCTGTTACTGATGGACAACCAATCAGGGCTATGAAAACCCAGCAGACAGCTGGCCAATCAGTAGTGACGACACAAGAAGTGAGATAAGTCAGTTTTTTGGCACTTATTTTGAAAACTGTGTGACACACATCTGCACTCCTGCATTTACGTATAGGTGATCCTTGGAAAAGGGGTTACCAGAGAAACTGTCTTATTGCACCCTAAGCCTTGCATAGTCAAGCAGTTAATTGAAATTTAATTGAAATGGCTACTAGAATGAATGCCTAGGTGCATCTTTCAGGTTGGGAGTGGGGAACTGGGGTGCTTCTAAGGCCATTTGCTGGGATTCTAGAGCAGGAATAGGTTTGTCCTTGTCTCTGCTTGAGATGCCCATGAGCATTTGGTGGGCCGCTGTGTGCGACAGGATGCTGGACTAGATGGGCTGTGGCCTGATCCAGCAGGGCTTCTCTTATGTTCTTATGCTATATAATGGAAACATAGTCAAAGGCAATATTCCCAAGTTACAACCAAAGGCACCTTCTTTGAGAGGCTAAACAACCTCATTTCAATTTTTAGTGGTACATGGTGTCATGTGAATATTGTACCACCCCAACGAAAGGTGTGATCTCTGTTGGAGGTTTCATCATGTGAATGGCATAATTTTTCACTCTCCAGAAAAGTGACACAAGTGCCATATCATTTGGTACCTTTGCAGTGCAGAATCAAGTTACAGGGATGGCTTTAGATGCAACAAAGGAGGCATCATAGCTGAGACACCTGCCCTCAGGGCCTCTCTGTGTTTTCATGGAGACACAGCCTCATGAGTCAAGTTTACAGTCAACAGTCCTGAGGATGATAATGGCCCCATTTTACTCCCAATGGACTGAAACTTCAAGTCTTCCAAAATTACACATTCAGGATGAGAAAAACAGTGTAGATTTTACCATGGAGAACATTTGTTTCAAGGAGTACCTTTGATGTCTCTGCGTATTCATTGTATTGTGCTTTTGAAAGCTAATTTCTGCCTGTTGACAATACACTGCTTGGGGCCAAGACTGAATATTCTTCCTTCAGTGCACACTTCATGTTTTTCCTCCCCTCCATTCCAGTATGGAAATGTTCCAGATGTAATCCTTGTTTGCTTCAAGCTCTGGTGTCTTAGTAATATTCCAATATTGACAGCACTCCCAGAAGAACCGTACCTTTTCCTTGAGTCGGATAGTCATTCCTTTATGCTGGCAGATTTTCTTGGCAAAGCTCAGGGGACCTTTCAATTTTTAATAGCTGTGAGGTAAGAACTTCTTTCTTCAGCTTATCTGTGCCTGCCAATCGTAGCTTCTGGGGCACTCCCTTTCCCTCCCCACAGAGAAGCAGGCTAATCAGTTTTCAGCCTGGGGCTAAGACCTATTTCTTTGTCTTTCCTGCTTGCCAGATGATTATGCCTCCATACGTCAGTAGCACCTCCAGACCTCCCATACAGCAGAACACAAACTAGTTAGACCTTCCTGCCATTTTCTTAAGCCAGCGATCGCATAATTGAATGAATTAAGTTCCTAAGCTGGCAGCTTCTGAAGATGTTCCTTGTAATTAGGTATGTATTCTTCTTTCTTGTCTGAGGCAATTTATCTGAGTTTCTTATTCATTTGAAAGGCTCTTCAAATGGCTGACAGAAAGATTATGCTGGTATTTTCTATTACATCAAGCTTATAGGAAAAAAATAGTAGGAAATACCCACAGATGGTCTGAAAGGAGATGAAACTTTGCTGAAGTGGTACAGATCCAGATCCAGTCAGTCTCTGGAGTCTTCCAGGACAGCAGTGATAAGGCACCTAGGGTACCACAATGGAAAAAAGCAGGGTAATATTTCTTTATGTAGCCATCAACTTTATGGTCCTAGCAGGCAATAAAAACAGGATATTAAGCAAGGTTATGTTGGGCTTCTGTAGGCTCAGCCTCCTACATTATGCCTTTTAAGCTTCTCAAATTAGTTTCAAAGGTACTTGGGGTTGTGAACATTTCTTTATTTCAAATTTCAGAGAGTTGGCTGTGCTAAGAAAATAAAAATAAAAATGTAGGAGGCATTTCCTGCATTTACAAATTGACTGAAGTATAATTTATGTTTTCCCTTTCCCTTCCCCTCAAGGAAATTTTCTGTCAGAAAATTAACTTATTAAAATACAAAAATGAAATAATTTTGAGAACTAAAACCTTCTTCTGCATTTCACTAGCCCAGACTTGATAGACTGAAGGCCTTGGGATGGCTTTGCATGTTCTGGGATGCTCGATATCTATGCTGCAGTGGTACCAGAATCCCAGAGCAGCCCAGAGCATGCAAGACTGTCCTGATCCTCTGTAGCTAGCTATCAAGGCCTACAGTTTTACCAGACTAGAGCACTATTTTGGGCATTCCAATGATGAGGGAGTTGCTGTAGTACACAGCACAGTACATTGCAAAATCCTAAAATGTTAGGGTTCAAACTTGCAAACAGAATCCTGAAAAATACAGAAGGCCTTTTCAGCATAGAAAAGGCAAAGGCCATGAAGGATTCCCATGAGCATGATTGTGTTCACCTTATCCTCATCTGTCCTCTTTAAATAAGTTGTTGTCATCTTAGCCCATTTCTGCCTGGTGTGGGATATCTCACACCCTTTACCCTTTGATTTTTTGCCCCTATAGCTGCTAGTCAGAGCTGTTATAGCCAGGTGGATATCTTAGTCTGGTATACTGGGCCACTCTCTTATCTGAGTTCTTCACTCCAGCAGCTGGTACAGTATACCAGCCTGGAATGCTGTGTGGACCATTTACAAGCAATCCATGGCTGGAGTACGCTATGGTGTCATTTTCATGTCATGGCCTGCTCCAGTAGCTTGCCTGATGGGGATGCAGAGCTCTGTTGGGAGGCCACACCTCCCAGTAGATCAGTCTGCAGTGTAGATGAGGCATTCCAAGGGCTCTACTCTACTGGTCTACTGAAACAATGCAGAAAGTCCTCTAGGTCATTCTTGAAAGCCTTAAACTATTCTATATCATAGAAGCCAACTTCAGACAACTCATTTCACAATGGTCTGGCTGCCACTGTGGCACCAATGGTTGTGTACATTGCATATGGTCCATTCCAGTCCAACTTTGGGGACTAGGAATAAAAATTCTCAGCCTCTTGGATTTTGCTGGCTCGGGCAGTTTGGGCTGGGCACTAAAGTGAACCACTTTCAGGTGTGGGGTGTGATATACAGGACCATGTCCCTTGTGCTGTCTGCATACAGATTGCTGGTCTGGTACACCAGCTAGAACATTTTGTGAAGTATTCTATACTTGGAGTGGAGCATGGTGACATGGACATCTGCTCCAGTGCAAATGAACTGGTCTACTGGGAGTCACAGACCAAACTGAAGTGTGAGTGGCACATTCCAGATGATCCCCTGTTCCAGTCTACCAGCCAGTGTGAACATGACCTTGGTGTCCTCCAGAAATTATGAATTGCATCTCAAATTGAATTCCAGTACATGCATCTATGTTCAGACTAATAGGCGATCTAATTTATAACATCTCACATGCAGCAGTTTCACGTCTGAATGGTGCTTATTCTTTGAAGAGACGTTAAAAGAATCAAATGCTATGGTGGAGTATGTTTCATGTTAAGCAGTTGAGGGAGGAGGAACTCAAATGTAGGAACAGAAGTGGATACAGCAGCTCACAAAGCATACAAGTCTGGCACGAAAGGTCAAAGCATGCTTTTCTCTGTGAAAACAAAGTCATCTCCACTATAGTCAATTCTCTTTGCAATTGTTCACACATATATAGTATTACACATTTTTACACTGCAGTTTACAACATGAGACAATCCCTTTAGAATCCTGAGTTTATTCACATAGAAGTCTCCAATATGACATAGGGGGAACAAGTGAGCTGTAATAATGAAATTACATTCTGAGCCATCTACCTTCCTTTCACCTGTAACCTAAGGAAACGTATAATGACACAAAACCTCTAGTTGTACTGGAACATTACTAAAGGGTATGTGCGGAGGGGTCTAGAATCACTGGGAACAAAGTGTCAGCAGTATTTCTGATGCCAAAAGACAAACAAAAATAGCAAGGGAGGGGAAACCTTGCAAAAAATACAGATAACATCTGTCCTCTAGAAGGAGAATTTTTAAAAATGTATTCTCCTAGTCATCTTTCCTCTCCTACATTTGCAAAGAAGAATTCTTAAGTGGTTTATTGTGTTCAAGGAGAATTTGTTCACAAACTTCTTGCATTATCTCTAACAAGCTTTCTCTCTCATACAGATGCATAACCTAAGGACAAGCACAATTCGCAAGAGGCTCTTGGGAGCAGCTTCAGCATGGTTCTTAAGGGAACATGATGTCTTACACACTCATTGTAGTCTCCACAAGGCTGTGCCTACTGGGAACTAGGGAAAGTTCAAGCCTTTGAGCGTGAAGGTGAATGGTAGGCCAGCTTGAAATGAAGCCTATTCTGGCGACCCAGCTTACCCTCCCTTTCCTGTTGTCTGCAGAGTAACATGAGTTGGAAGCAAGCTGGTAAGTGCCCCAGTCAACTGCCAGTTCCTTTGAGTCCCCTTAAATGGGTGAGAAAAGCAGGGTAGAAAACTTAACCCTTCTTCTTCTTCTTCTTCTTCTTCTTCTTCTTCTATCCCAGCAGTAGCTCTCTTGCACACTGTGCCACCTGAACTAGCTCTGTGAAGACGATGCCTGAGTCCCTGCGTTGCTATGGACCCACTGGGTCCACTTACTTATTTTCTTTTGGACTTATCTACTACGTCAATCTTGCAGTTGCCTGGACATGTTGATTCAGTTCAGTGTTAGAACCTGTTCATGCAATGAGCCATCTGCACTGTGTGCCTCTCCTGTGCATACCATTCAAACATTGTGCCATGCATTCCCAGGATGGAACTGCTTTGTGTGATTGATAGGAAACGTTTTTTTGGAAGTGTTGCCAAATGTTCAGCAATCCTTGTCATAGCACTTCAAAGATACTACAGCTTTATATGCTAAAGAGGATTACTGTATCTTTTGGAGAAGCTGCATAGATCAGAGATCCAGATTAAGGGCCTCTTAATTTGAATCCTGGTCCATTCAGAAGCTGCATATTATCATCAAATTATCATCGGCTTTCATTTTAAAGTACAATCATTGACAACCTTGTCGGTTTGGTATGTAAGATGGCCCAGGGCCTTCTTTTAAACTGAAGCTTTCAGGTTTCAGGGGTAGCTTGAAAACATTTAAGCAGAGAAAACAGTCCTTCAGTGAACAAAAGTGGAAGATGTTCTGAATACAGATCAAAGCGTTTTGTATTTTCCTTGAAGTGAGAGCACTTAGGTTAGCGTGGAGCAGTTCAGAGGCATTAAGCAAATGGCATACTGCTACAAATAAGAACATCTTTCTTGATTTTTCAAGACATCCATGAAAGAAGCTGAATATATACAAATATGTCTATAGGAGATGTCGAAGGATGGATGAACATAAAATCAGCATGTAGCTGTGCTCTGTATAAAGAATTTTATCAGTTCATTCTGTTAGGGCACTGTGTGAACTGTTCTTCTGAAATCCAGCAGCACAAACTGGGAGATATAGATCCCATCCAGATGGTAAATATATGGTGCTATTATGTCAGTGAAATCATGAGATTGCCAAATGTATCTGTGGCAACGCCACCATAACCCCACCATATTGCCTGTTAAATCCTGCAATAGTCTATTGCAGGAAGAAGGAGTAGTAGTAGTAGTAGTAGTAGTAGTAGTAGTAGTAGTAGTAGTAGGCTTTTCTACCCCACTTTCCTCACCCATTTAAGGGGACTCAAAATGTTAGGGCCAGATTATTGGAGAAAATGTTTCGCCAGAAAACGGATCTTATAGATCCGCAAGGCCCTTGGATTCAAAACAGATTCAGAGCAGATTCAGAGTGGATTCAGAGCATAAGAACATACATAAGAGAGGCTCTGCTGGATCAGGCCACAGCCCATCAAGTCCAGCATCCCGTTGCACACAGTGCCCTGCCAAATGCTCATGGGCATCTCAAACAGAGACAAAGACAAACCTTTTCCTGCTCTCGAATCCCAGCAAATGGCATTAAAAGCATCCTGCCTCCGCCCCTCCCCGCCTGAAAGACATACCTAGACATTCATTCTAGTAGCCATTGATACATCTGTCATCCATAAATTTGTCTAACCCTACCTTGAAGCGATCTAAACTGGTAGCTGTCAACAGATTTTGAGGGGGTTCAGAGGCATGGCTGGCAGCAGGGATTCAAACTGGATTTGAATCAGATTCAAAGATCATTTACAGTGGATTCACATCTTACCATATTCGAAGTGGCTCTATTTGCGTGAGTGTGAATTTCCTTCGCTTCACTTTGATACGAAGTGAGTATGAAAAATATTTTTACACCTCCCTATTATAGTCTAATAGGAGCTGACACTCATTCTTAGAGGTTTGGTATCCTTTTTTTTCTCAAAGATCAATTTTATTGGCAGAAAATATGCTCTTCCAGAAAGAACATTGCATTTTCTAAATCGTTTCCACAAACTCTGAAACATAGTCTACATTTCATATTATTTCAAAGATAGGTCACAGTAGCACTAACAAATCCAAACATATAACAAGTGATTGCTCTCACTTTGTTTTAAGGTCCTTTATTTAGTAATGTTGCATTCTTATAAGTTTTTCTGTACAATTAGTTGCAATCGTTTTGTAATTGGTTATAGAATAAAATTAAAAAAGAAAAAAGAACGAGAGAAGAAGACACATTCACACAACTGCTTCATCATAGAGATGAAGGTTCTAAAGATTATCAGTCTGCTTTACAGATTAATTCTTCAAGTTCTTTGTTCTAATTGTAGATGTTTATGTGCATATCATCTGTGCATACAATGTTGCCTAGCTGCAGGCAACTTGTGTTGTATGCAGGCCTTAGTGAATAATGCTGTGTGAGACTTATTTTCAACCCTTTAACTGATCTTTTTGAGGATTCATGTATTATTCTGTTTGTAAACTACAAAGTGGATTTCAGGCTCTGTTGTGACTAAAAGTGACAAATAAATGTTTGTAATAAATATAGGCATCACATGGAAGATTGAGTTCTCCTCTGTTGATACCAAATTACAGTATGAAAAATAGTATTTATTACAGTTCATCCTTAAATCTTTCTACATTAGCCTAAATAGAATTTTTTGATTGGATGAAATATTCAAATAAAATGCTAGCTGGGTATCAAAGAGAAATCCTGAAGGAACAGTCAAGGTTGCCCTCAGAAAGCAAAAAGTGATGCAGAATTTAAGAAAAGACCTGACAATTGTCTCTTGCTGCCCCTGAAGGAAAGGAATAGCCCCGGTCCTACTTCCATGTTTGCTGACTCGTTTTGCTATAATTCCACTTGGTGCTTTCTGGAAGCCAGCCAAACAACCAACCACTTCCTTTTTTTCTTTTTCTTTTTTGCAAGTGCAACCAAGCAAGATTTACTATTACAGGAAGTTTGGCATCATTGGCAGGTTTCCCATAATAACAATATAAATTCAATTAACCAGGTATTATATTGAAAATGCCACAATGACATTTGGTATTCCCAATATAGTCCTGGGAAAATTGTGGCCCTTTCGGCATTAACTGGTGTATAATCTGGATCAATGGATCAGATAGACTGGATCCAATGATCTGGATTGCATGGAGGCATAGGCCAGATCAGCACCATCTGCCCTGAGAGTGCTGATCTGCCTGCCCCCCAACACCTCTGAAACCTTGGAGCCCAAAAGGGTGCTTTTTGGCAGTGTACTGTGCCACAGTGTATCTCTGGAACACAGAGGCATGCAATTTCCATGCTCCCTGTGTTCTGGGACCAGACCTTTGGTTCTCTAGGGACTCAATTAAACAGGTTCATCAGAAATCCAGATTAAGGGCCTCTTAATTTGAGTCCTGGTCCATCCAGTGCAGACAGAGCCAGACCATTGGGAGGTTGGTCCTCCTTGATGCACATTAATGTGCTAATGGGGAGGCTCAGGATCCTGGACTAGGAGACTCCTTGAAATAGATTAGAGGTAAGGGCAGAGAGGGCCCATGCTTTTTTAATGCTTGTCTAGTGGAGGTACCTTTAAACTGTTGTTTTCAGCCTATGGGAATTACTAAATGTACCCTGGCAGCAAAAGTAGTAGGAATGCAGTATGAAGATTTAGGTAGATGAGCTAAAACAAGTATCCTATTCTCTGCAGTTTCAAAACAGTTCAGTCTAGTGGTTAGAGAGCTGGACTCTTATCTGGGAATACCAAGTTTGATTCTGCACTCTTCTATGTAGTCAGGTGGGTGACCTTGGGCTAGTCACAGCTCTCTTCTAAGCTCTCACAGCCCCACCTACCTCACAGGGTGTTCTGTTGTGGGCAGAAGAATAGAAGCTTTGTCAGCCACTTTGAGTCCCCTTAAATGGGTGAGAAAATCAGGGTAGAAAATCCAACTCTCCTTCCTCCTTCCTCCTCCTCCTCCTTTTCATTGTCATAACAGAGCTGACATTTATTAGCTAAGCCTACATTTACTGGACTGCTGGGAGGAAAGTTAGGCACTTGTCCTTCTGAAGCCTGCAATGTGGGGTCAAATAGCTGTAGGAATGCTGCAGTTTAATTTCATTATCACAAGATAGGATGCATCTTTTTTCACTTCACTCCTGCCACACAGGCCTCCAATCTTTCTGAACAACCTGGTTATTGCACGTTCTCTGATACTAAATGCTGGTTTCCTAAATTCCTTATGACACTGAGGAGCAATTTCAAGCACTCTGAAAGAGCAGTTGAAGTACCACTACCCTTGTGGTTGGAATAAAGGTGCTGCTAGCACTGGTTTAATTCTGGCTTGAGAAATTCAAATCCATTTATGTTTTTCTGGCCAAGCAGGCTGTGATTTCGGAATCTCTCTACCTCCCAGATTTAGGACGGCACTCTTAGAATGTTTAAGCCGGGCTACCCTCTCATTTCCCAACATGTGAAGATAGGTGCCAAAGTGGAAAAGTGATGATGAAGATGATGACAACAACAATGATAATGATTAGGGGTGTGCACAAATGCAACTTTTGAATTCAATTCCCAATGAATCAAATATTCAAAAATCTGAATGCATTCAAATAACAACAACAACAAAAATGTCCGAACATTTGATTTGATTTGAATACATTTGTATGTACTTGTATGCATTATTCAGACATTCGTATCTGTACGGGTACATATGAATCTCGTACATACCTGTTCTGTATACATTCCATATGCATCCTGCGTGCATCCCATTTTCACCCTGTATGGATGTGTACAAATACGTACAAGATGCATACTGGTACATACAAGATGTGTATATACCCACACAGATACAAATGTCCAAATTATTTTTACGAATAACTTGAGATAGTCATATTTGTTCAAATTCAGTAATCCAAATGTCCGAACATTCGATTTATATACGAGTGTCTGAATTCATACAAATTTGTACACATAATGAATATTTTGAATATTCATGCACGTCCCTAATAATGATAAATGAACTCTCAGCAGGTTGTTGGGATCTGTGAGCACCTCTGGGCTCCTGCCTTCTTGATCCTGCCATCTGCAGGAGCTGGTGAGCCAGAGAGTGGTGTTGAAAACTCCTGCCACAGCTCATAACTGCTCAGTATAAAACTTTGCACAGCTGGCAGGGAAAGATTTAACCAACTCTTCTGCTGACTCTGTCTGGCACTGACAGCTGCACCCAAGAGTCTGATAGAAGCTGGCAGCACAAAATGTTCAGAGTGCCAATCTGAAGAGATAGGGGGAGAAAAATTGACATGTTCTCTAAATTAAGAGCTGAGTTTTAGAGCTTTGCAAACTCTTCATATGTTGCTAAATCCACTGCTCTGCTCTACCCCAAGCCACAGATCAAGTGTGAATAATTTCAGTGTATCTTATGTGAAAGGTATTCTAATGTGAACCTGGCCATTTTAAATGCATGAGCTGCAGTGCATGCCAAGGTCCAGAGTTCAATAAGAAACAATTCCCATTAAAAGAATTCCAAGCAATAATGTAGAGAGAGCATTGTGCCAAGATCCTTGGGAACCAGGTGAGGCACAACACTGATTTCATTCATACCCATGGACATATCCTTGAAGTGTTGTATCTCTCCTACTCCTCACATCACCTGTTTATGTGATAAGGGCTAACTTCACCAAAAATTCAAGGTATGTGGAAGGATAATCAGATCCGTGATTCACAAATAAAGTCCACAAATGGGCTTCTACAAAACATAATGTCCATGAATATGTTGCTTTTTCTGGGTACTGATGTCTAAACTGCTCACCTTGAAATGAAACTTATGCCATCATCTCTGCAGGGATATATAATCCTTGTAAATCTGTCTATGTCCGGCAACATCTGCACCGAAGATGCTGCACAGAAACAGGGCCCAGAGGATGGCAACCACATGTGGGATGTGGGATCCCATACATCGCTGATGCCTGCCACACTACTTGGGAACAGAATCCACCCCAGGGTGTGTGTGTTTTCTGCAGGCTGGCAAAAACTGCTCTGAAAAAGACAGTATGCACCTGCTTCACTTCAGTGGCTACTGCGTGGTCACAGGAATGACCTTCGTGCCTAGATCCATGATGCAAAGTGCTAAGAATAAGAACATAAGAACATAAGAGGAGCCCTGCTGGATCAGGACACAGACCATCTAGTCCAGCATTCAATCACACATAGTGGCCCACCAATTGCCCATGGGCATCTCAAATGGCCTTAGAAGCAACCTGCTTGTCCCCCCAGCTTGAAAGATGTACTAGGCATCCATTCTAGTTGCTACTGATACATCTGTCATCCATAAATTTGTTTAACCCTTCCTTAAAGCCCTCTAGGGTGGTAGCTGTTACCATCTCTTCTGGCAGCAAATTCCATAGACCGATGACCCTCTGGGTGAAGAAATATTTGCCCTTTTCTGATCTGATTCTCCTACCCATCAGCTTCATAGAATGCCCTCTGGTTCTAGTGTTGTGTGATAGAGAAAATATTTTTTTTCTATTCACCTTTTCTATACCATCCCTCGTCTCTAGTATCAACTGGAAGATTTGACACACACACCCCACTGTAGATTGCATCCATTTTATTGCACATATATAAGAAGTTCTGTAGAGTTGTCTTATACTGGCTGCTTCTCACAGATATTTCTAAGTTTGTGGGGTTGGACCATTCTATAGTAAAACTCTGAAAGTTGAGTAGAACTTTCAATTTGGACAAATTCAGCAAAAATATATGTTTTGAAAAAATCTTCTTGTTGGCCTCTCCTGGACTGTTCTCATTCTGGACTGTAACATTCCTCATGACCTCTCTGAAAGCCTTGAAAATCCTTCTCTTTTTTCCTGTCCTTGACTTTTCCTCTTTTACATATTGAATTTTAATGTTTGCCTTGAATATGCAAAACACGTTGAGGTTCTCAAGCAATGGGGCAGGGTATTAATAAAATCAATCAATAAACACTTTTAATTTGGGGATAGGGATTTAGCTAACCTTTGTCCTTCTCTAATTTGACAAAGGATGAGGAAGGAAGAATTTTTGCTTGACATCAGTATCGTGGGAGCAGCAGTAAATAAAACAGAACCCTGTTCAACTTTTGCTTCAGATTTCATCCAGGACCACAAGTTCATATATAAATTGTTCATTAGTCATTTAGGCTTATCTGACCCTGGAACTGTCTGTTTTCCACTGTCACTCAGAAGAAGAAGAGCTGGCTTTTATATCCATCTTTTCTTATCCTTAATGGGACTCAAAAGCTGCTGACAAACCTTTTGCTCTTCTCACAACAGACAACTTGTGAGATAAGTGGGCCTGTTAGAGCTCAGAGTGCTGTGACTAACCCAAGGTCACCTTGCTTGCTTTGTGTGGGAGTAAGGAATTGAACCAGGAGACTCCAGACCTGCGCCAAAGCAGTGAAGTATCTCTGCTGCTTTAATCACCCACCATATGCTCCACAACTTCCTCCCTCTGAAGCTAAAAACTGCTGATTAAACGGCAGCTTTTAAATTCAGAGATTCTGGGTATGCTGCATGGATACTGCAGGTGATCAAAGCTTCCTGTCTCATCGACAGGAAGTGGCTGCAAATTCCCTTCACAGCTTCTGAGTTTCCTGTCTATCTGACAGGAAGTGGCTACAGCTTTCCTCTGCAGCTTGCCATTGTCCTGTCTGCCTGACGGGCAGTGGCTGCAAAGGGAATTCACAGCTTTCATCCCATCAGAAGGCATTCTTCAAAGCTCTAACTAACCACAAGACCAAAATGGCCCCATCCAAGCTCATATTCATTGCATCCATAACACTATCTATTTGCTTTTAATCTTCTCCACCATTAGGGTCTTTTCCAATGATTCCTGTCTTCTGCTTGTATGTCCAAAGTATCTGAGCTTCAGATTCAGTATTTGTCCTACAGACTTGCAGTTCAAGTAACTCCAGTAGAACAGTCTAAAAGTGTAGACTCTTTGACACTCAACCTTTGTTATGGTTCAACTCTCACAGCCATACAAGACTGTTGGGAAAATAATAGATTTGGCCACACAGAGCTTTATCCTTTTGAATGTTCTTCCTGCAGCCATTGCCTTTTATGCACCTACTTAACATATGAGAGTGTGGGAAAATAAATAATGTCCTGCAGTTTTTGTTCTTCATTTATTATCATTTCACACATCTTCCCCATCATTTGGGATTTTTTCCCTTGCCTTTTGCAGGAACTTTTCCTTTCTGTGTAATCTCTGCATTCACTATAATCAAGTTATCCCCAAATTTTCATGCTTGCAAATTTTTATATATTTATTTTCCAAAAGGTTAGCCAACTAACCAGGCAGAATTTTCTCAAACCTCTCAGCTCTTATTAAAACAACCTTTCATCAAATTGTCTTTTTAGCTCAAGTGCAGAACAGTGAGCACTGAAATAGATGGAGGGAGCAAAAATGAATGTACTCCATTTTGGCTTTGTGTAAAGTGACAAATTATGAAATGCAAAACCATTGGTTTAATATACAGCTTTAATGAACATAGTCTTCAACCCATATGCTCTAGGATGTTGCATCTGCACATCAGAATGCCACCTCTGTTCCAGAGCGGCCCAGAGTAGGAATGTGCAAGAATATTCAAAATATTCAACAGGTATGTTTGACTTATGTATTTATTTGACTAACTATATTTATTTGCCATATTTTTTTTTATTGTATTCGTACATAAGAACATAAGAGAAGCCCGTCCGGATCAGGCCACAGCCCATCCAGTCCAGCATCCTGTTGCACACAGTGGCCCACCAAATGCTCATGGGCATCTCAAGCAGAGACAAGGACAAACCTTCTCCTGCTCTCGAGTCCCAGCAGATGGCCTTAGAAGCGCCCCCGTTCCTCCCCCCCCTCAGCCTGAAGGATGCACCTAGGCATTCGTTCTAGTAGCCATTGATACATCTGTCATCCATAAATTTGTCTAACCCTACCTTGAAGCCATCCAGACTGGTAGCTGTCACCACCTCTTCCAGCAGCACATTCCATATGCCGATGACCCTCTGGGTGAAGAAATACTTCCCCCTCTCAGACCTTACTCTCCTACCCATCAGCTTCATAGAGTGCCCCCTGGTTCTAGTGTTTTGCGATAGAGAAAAGAAATCCACCTTTTCTATATGGTGCATAATTTTATATACTTCAATCAGTATTGTATATTTGTTTTTTCCATTTGTTGTAAACCGCCTTGGGCAGAAATTTATTTTTGGAAAGGCGGTATATAAATAAAAAATGGAAAATGGAAATGGAAATGGAAAATATTCATTATTTGATCAAATTTGGCCGAATTTGGACATTCATATTTGAATTGAATATCCAGACATTCATTTTTTAATATTTGAATGAATATGAATATTTTGAATCATTTGTTCAAATCTTTTTGGACATTTGTATGTGTACAGATGTGTACGCATTACTTACGTATCCGTACATATCTTATTCATGTCCGTACACATCCGGATATGTATGGGATGAAAATGGGATGCGTACGGGATAAAAACAGGATGCGTACAGATATGAACGGATGCGTATGGATACATACAGATATTGCCAACATTCGTATCATCAAATTCAGTTTGAATTTTAATACATTCATTTTTTCTCTATTTGTACACATTCGAACACTTGAATATTCAATTTGAATGTCAAAAATTGCATTTGTGCATACCCCTAGCCCAGAGCATGTAGGGAATAACAATTTTCTGTAGCATGTTCTTGATACAGTCCTAGATGCAGCATTTGCATTACTTCCTTATGTATATATGTATTTATTATTTACATTTCTACCTGCCCCATACCCAAACGTTTCTGGGCAGGTAACAACTGTTAAAACAGATTAAAAACAGAATATACATTAAGGCCCCATCCCCATTACAACCTTATTTTAGTTTCAAACCATTTTCAATCCTCGCAGACCCCACGTCAGTTTGGCTTAACACACTTTCCACGTGTTAAATTGCCCCAAAGCATTGTAAATGTTAATCCTCACGTCAACAGGTCTCACTCCGGTTCGTGCACTTGAAACATTTTACATTTTTTTACTGTGGGAACCCTTCCGTGTTAAGGGATGAGAGTTTCCCTCCCCCAATAGCTTGCTTCCAAAGCAAGCTGTAAAAGCAGCAGCCCTAGTAGCAATCCAAGCAATCCACTGTAGCAATCAAGCACTTCACACCTGATAACGATCTTGCCATTGAAAGTTCTGACCTTTAAAAAAAAGATAAGAAAGAAAAGGAGCTGTACGTTTAGGGAGATGTGTGAATGTTTAACGAAGGGGGCTTGAGTTGCTGCCGCTGCTGCTGCATACCCTGAGCAATGAGGAGAGGAGGGGAAAGAATTACTCGCTGTCTGCTGCCATTTTTCTTCCATCTAGGCAAGCAGCAGCCACCCAGCCACCCAGCTAGGCTCCGTGAAGGGGTCCCTTATGGGTGGTACGTTCACGCCAGAAGGAATAGGACAGGGCAGCCCCGAAAAGCAGTTTTTAAAAAGTAGCCACTGGAGTCCCCCCTTGAGTCATGTACGTGCTCAGAATGCGGATTGAATGCGATTCTGGCTGAAAGTAATGGGATCAGGCAAATTCGCATTTGCATCCGGTTCTGTTATTTCGGTTTAGGGAAACTGGATTAAGCTTCTAACGGGGATGCGACCTAAAAGCCCTTTAAAAATTCCTTGTGTGAATGCTGCATTTGGGGCAGGGTGTGATGGCTAATACACTGCAGTTGTGTGTTGCATTGGGATCATGATTGGCATAGCAATGTCTTGGCATATAGTGGAGTCGCTGCAGCCATTGCTATGGTGATACAATGAGACCCAGGTAAGTTGGGACTGGTACCAGCATTCACAGTGCAAATGCTGACCACTATCTCAGAACTTAACCTCTGTGGGATACTGTTCTGTGGATGTTAAGTGCGGAAAAAGGCCCTGACTTACTTTAGATTTATTATTGCATTTGGTCAGAAGTGAACTGGACAGAAAGATATAGCATCAACTTAGAAGTGACCCAAGGAAGTGAGGAAGTTGAAAGTCCTTAATCAAAGATCAGAGTGATAATAAAAAGAGGTTTCCAACAGGATCTTTTCCCTTTCCCATTAGCCTGATAAATTGTTTGATGGGCCACCCTTTTCTACTGAGATATTTTTCCCCTTGCTATTTTGTGTTTATCCCAGTTTGTCTTCAATTTTTCTTTTAGAAATTCTTTCTTCGTAGTCTTTGATCACGGGCATTTCAGGTTTTCTGCATTCATAACCAGACATCCTAAAGACTTTTAAGGTGGTGACAGCTACCAGTCTGGATGGCTTTAAGGTAGGGTTAGACAAATTTATGGATGACAGATGTATCAATGGCTACTAGAACGAATGCCTAGGCGCATCCTTCAGGCTGAGAGGGAGGGAGGAACTGGGGTGCTTCTAAGGCCATCTGATGGGACTCGAGAGCAGGAGAAGGTTTGTCATTGTCCCTGCTTGAGATGCCCATGAGCATTTGGTGGGCCACTGTGTGTGACAGGATGCTGGACTTGATGGGCTGTGGCCTGATCCAGCAAGGCTTCTCTTATGTTCTTATGTTCTTGGCATTCATGTTGGTCCATCAAATTTCAGCTCTGGATTTTGCAAACACATCAACAGAGATGAGAGAAGCATTTGTGCAAAAAGGTGCAGTCAGTCAAAGAAAGTGATGCTGGCATACCATAGTTTTCACTGGAAAAAATGAAGAGCAATCTCAGGACCTGTTTGCATTTATGTGTTGGGCACAGTTTTTATTTATCCACAGCTTCAGCTGGACCTGCTGGGGAGGTGCTGGGGAGCTTCATAACACAACGCTTAAACTTTATACTGGCGCAAAAACAGTGTGTTAGCAAAGTGGGGTGAGTTGGCATGTCTGCAGCTGTGTAAATGCATGTGATCACCATGACAACTGTTGGCTACGCAGTGGAAGTTTCTGCAGCCCAGCCATAGCTAAGGTGATTAAGATGGTCTGAGGCTGGACTGTGTACACCACAAAACCTGTTGGTAAAGTTGGAGGGTACACCAGTGGCTGTGGTGTGAATGCCGTCCTCCATCTTGAACTTCACTGTGGTGGAATGGACCGTTATATTATTCCTTGCAGTTAGGTGCAAGCAAGAATTCAGATGCTGAAGCACAACTGCTACTTTGTTGCACCAAAAACCATATACCATCATTTGCTTGAGTTAAAAATTGCTTGTTTTGTTTGTGTTAATTTTATTTTCTTTTAGCTGTAGTGTTTGTCCTGAATTTATTTTTTTAGGGGGGAAGAGTGGTTTCTTGCTTTTGCTTTTTTTTTAAAAAATGTGCTTTTTATTGCCAATGCAAGCTTATTTATCCAGGCCTTCTGTAAGTAATTCTTGCCTTTGCTAGGTGTCTGTATGTGTGTGTGTGCATGTTTATGTCACTAGTCATTTTATTTATTCATTATATTTATCTACCCTGGGATTTTGATGTAGGGCAGTGGAGAAGATGGTAGGACCTTGAATATTGACTTACCACATTGACATTGGCATTCGTGTTTGCTTTAAATATTTTTTGTCTGAACTGTTCCTAGGCTCTGAAAATCAGTCAATTCATTCCAGTGATTCTTTTCAGTCTCTTGGAGTACCTTGAATTTCAAGGGAGCTTCTCCCAGAGGAAGGCTCTTTTGGTCTTGCTGCTATGGAAAAATTGAGCAGCTCAGTTACTTTGTGAGGGATTGCTTGAGAGTGACTAGGACTGAGAACAAAAGCTGGAATCCTGGAAACCATTGCTTAATGGAAAGTGCATATTATATCCTGATCTCATTTCATCTAGGAGGAAGTCTTCAAAGCAAGTGCCACAGCAATCCTCCTACAGGGTGGATAAAAATGTATGAGTTTCTAAAGCTCGTTGTTCCTTAGATAGGAATATTACTAGGCTCCTAAAATTTATTACAGGGTTTGAAACTGGCAAAACATTTCACCACAATTTTTACTTTGATGCTAGCAGGAAGAGAGAGAGTTTTTTTTTCAAAGGTAAAAGAAGCAGCCTATATTGTTTACAGAAACATGAACAATCAGTGAGGGGGAAAAATACTCTTGAGACAGCTTGCAAAACCATGGGTGGGAAGTCAGTGCTAAGATGCTTTTAAGGTATAAAGATACAAAAATGTAGCTCACGGTGAAGAAGTAGCAAGTATTTGGTTTCAAAGTTTGGTACCGGAAAATTACAGAAAAATTCTAGGTTCTACAGTGATCAGGAGGGAAATGTATGAAGGAATCAAGTGAAAATGCATCAGCATTTCAAGTAACTTCTCCATCCAATGTAATAATTCTTTCACCCTTTGTGAAGATAGCGACATATTCAGTTATCATTAACTGAATTTTGCTCAAAGAACAAAATAGCCTTTTTTATTTAGATCTAGCTGCAAAGTTACTCCAAAAATGAATGAGCATACTGTTGTTCAGTTGACCTGCTGTTATTGGAATAACTTCTGCCTTTCTTATACAGAAGTAGAAAAAAAATACCGTTTTAGATCTCCAATGTACTTATATGAATTTTCATGTTTCTTCTGCCAGAACTGTGACCACAGAGAGGCATGTTGGGTCATTTTTTGTTAGTGCAGAATAATACACTGGTTTATGGTAATTCATTCTCTCCAGTGAAAATCTCACTTTGACATAAAACCAAATCAAACTGGATTGTGTTTCCAGACATTACATCATAATGAACTCCCCAGGTGATCCATCCACAGAATAGGCTCTGCAGTGGGCATATAGAGGCATTACTGTTATAATATAATAAGGTTTTTTAGTTAATATATCCATTTTTGCTAAGCTAATGAAAAGTCAATATATGGGGGTGGGTGGGTTATATTTTTCCTATAAAACATCCTTAGAAATACAAGGAACTGGTTTGCAACAAACATTGGTATAAGTGAATTGGCTACAGTTGGCTTGTACAAGTTGGTTTTTCCAAGCTTTCATAAAAATCCTGCAGGATTTGCATTTTGTCCCTTTTCCCAAATGCTAAGAGAGCCTCTGTTTTTTCCTCCCATTCCTGCTGCTATTTTCCCATGTGTGTATGTGTGGCCTTGCACCTAGAAGAAGAGACATTTTAAAAATAATATAATCAATAGTTACTATACAATTCATCAGATTAAAAATATATATCATTGAAATTGTGATAGTAGTTAAAAAGTAATTTTACTAACAATGTTAAAAAAGGTAAAGGGGATAACAATTCCTTAGCTGTAACACTTGCATTACTTAGTAAAGGATTCCAAATATCTCCCAGTAAATATTTTGGCTTTTTATCTTGTATTTTCTCATTTTGATTAGAAATAAATCCCATAACCCCAACACCACATACTTGTTTATACCAATTAGATATTGCATGATTATTTTTCTGAAGAAGCAATTGTCTTTTTTACCATTAGTAATAAGAATTCAAGTAATTTTTGTTTGTTTAGGAAGATTTCTGTTCTCATTAATATGTGTTAAGAGAAATTCCCTGGAAATATTAATCAGAAAAATAACTCCCAAATGCAAAAACCCTTTTGAGAGGGCAAGGTCTTTTTACTAAGGCTTGAAAAATGCAAAATCACCCATTATAAAACCCCATGAAAAATTGTCCAACAACAGATTCTTCCAAAACAAATGAAAAAGGTTTATTAGGAATACAGCAGAAAAATAGAGTAACATTATCTAATTGAAACAGCAAATCCTAATATTTAAAAAACACAACACAAAAACACAAAAAGTATAATCTCTGCTGGGATTTCTGTATGCATGCATTAAAAACTTCAGCAATGCAGCAAAACTCCAGCAGGGCTCTACTTATGAATATAAAGGTCAAATAAGAACAATTTAAACAACTAAAAGGCAAAAGAAAATATAGGAACAAATAAAAACACCCTAAGCCTAGAAAACCTGGGGAGGGGTGGGGGGGAGTTCATACCTATCCACATGTAGAAAATAAAGACTCTGCCTCAGGATAATTTCAAATTCAGCAATACTCTTTTTCAAACACAGAAAAAAAAATCAAAGCTGCACAATTCTAGCAAAACTCTCCAGTTTCAAGACAAAGGCTGGGCCTTCATGCAAAGAAAAATCCGGGAAAAAGCTTCTTTTGCCTCAGAGTGGCCCTATCCCCAAGCAATAAAAAGTCTGTTAAAAAGGTTCTTTTGCCTCTGAGCACCCCCATGCCCAGCTTTTCTCCAAGCTTCCAGCAGTACAAAAGGAAGAAAATGCACAGTAAAAAGACTGCCCTTTAAAGAAGACTACCAGAGCACCTTTTGGAAGCCGCGGGTTTACTGGCAGCATTTACCATGGGGACGCTCTGTGGTAAAAGGGGCGGGGATTGGTGGCCAAGATCTCCAAAAAAAGCACCCTGGGTGCACAAACAGTCTTA